>CM062811.1:135600755-136982843 GCA_031772625.1 Pinus tabuliformis | reverse complement strand
TTTGACTTGTGAATTATTATTATTGGTTGACGTATATAACATGGTAACAAATTTGGTTCCCATACTTTAGGGATTGGGTAGACTTGATACTTTTAAATAAAGTTCAATATTTTAAAAAAATATTTTTATTAAAAAAATAATTTATATATATTTTATAAAATTAAATTTCATTTAAAATAAAAACTATTAAAAATAACTCAAAGACATTCATAAAAGCCTCAGAGACAATTCATCCTTTATAAATGGAAAGGGTTAGATGGAATGATATTTAAAGGAATATATTTGTCAAGGCAAGGATAAAATTGAAGGTGGAAAATTTTAAAGAAAATTTGCAACTTTTAAAGGTGTTAGGAAAAAGTTACAACAAGAGGTTTGTATGCTTGTATTTGATAAAATTGAGTCATGTCATATGATTGCAGATAACATGGATAAATGCTCCACCTCATGAGCATGATCAAGAGAAAGGGATCTCCTCCCTTGGAAGGATGCATAAAGGCATAGTTCATATATTGACTAGATGAAATGAACATAATGAGTCCTCATATGGAATATGAGGTGGTTGATAAAAATGAAGGAACTATGAATGGAAGTTTCTGAGAAGAAATATGTGAAGAAAGTGAGGAGAGATCGTGAAAGATGCAACTATTGTCACATAGAAAAGGAAATCGACTTCTAATAACTAGAAGAATTGACCATGACATCTCCATGGAAAAGGTATGAGGACTCTGAAGAAGTCTGGAAAGGAAGATGACCCTTGACATTTAATATCTTTTTGGAGATGTGTCAATATGAATGCAGGATGTTGATACAACAAGAAAATGTCATCTACAAATGATACTCATGTGGTGGGATGATAAGATCCTGAAGAAAACATGATGTGGAGAAGGTAGTTGTAAGAAGGAAAGCTAGATATGGATTAGTGAATCACTTTCTGATGAAAGAAAGGATGACATGACTGATGTGATTCATGAATGAAAGTGATGGATGGTCGATTCCCTACGAAGAAGTCCCAAAAGACGTAGGCTCCAAAACAAAGAATAAATTCATGACATCGAAAGAGGAAGTCCTACAAGCAGCTGGTTGTCCCATGATCTCCACCTAGAGAGCTGTTGGAAGCAAGCCCCTAGTTGAGGGGGGGGGGGGGCTTGGTCAAGCCCCTGGTTAAGAGAGAGCTTGAGTACATTCCTTTTATAGGAATGGATCCATTCCTTCATTGGAATGGGTATTACTCCCTAGTTGAGAGGGAGAGGTGGACACATTATTATTGTCTTCACTTGGGAAGAAAGAATGGAGGATTAGGTAAGCATCTGACATATGATACTCTTTTGAGGATGTGGTAGGGCATCCAAGATAAGAGTATTTGTATAAGACCAATATTCTTTTAGGATTGGGAATCCAAGATAAGAATAGTCTTGGTGGAACATACTCTGAGAGAACCCAAGTGGGATATGTTCCGAGAGAGACAATGATGAGGGTGTCTATAAATCATTGGTCTAGCCAAACTTGTGATCTGACCTTGTGGAGAGATAGAGCTGTTAGTCAAGGCTTTACTGTGTGAAAATGTTGGATGATATGATGCTATACAGATGGGTTACCAATCTGATTCTTCTTATGAGAATTCTTCATATTGAAAATATCCAAGTACCTTGTATGGATTATGAATACCTCCTTAGTTAAGAGGGAGTGTTGAAATATGTCACTAGGTTCGGTCTTCATAATGGAAAATGTAATCATGATTTTATGTATTTAATGAAAAGAGAAAATTAAATTTATTATTTGTGTTCTTGAGGCATGGGTTTCATGCTCAAGGGAAATTTATTTTTAAGTCAAGCACCCATTGAGTGCTTCTACATTTGTCATAAAGTCAATTGAATCATTGCCATGTATCGAAGACCCATTTGGGCATGTTACATATTGTAAAGAAAAAATTATTGAGTCAAAATAGAGTCAAAATACCCTCCAAGACCTTGACATGGCACAAAGATCAAATCGAACTACATGAAGGGACAGGTTGGCCTCAAGATAGCAATTTGTACCCCTCACAAGCCTATAAATAAGAATGAGTTTGACCTCATTTGTATACTAACTCAAGCAATTTCGATCTCCTCAAGATAGAAGGTGGAAAAGGATGAAGAAAAAGAAGAAGATCAAGATTGAAGTTTTTGGGCCTCTCTCTCTCTCTCTTTCGTTAGGGTTTCTACAGTTCCTAGGCTAAAAGAAATTTTAAAGTTGCATCAAAGTTGTGAAGTTGTAAGGTTGAAGTTGTGAAGCTATATCGAAGTTGTGAAGCGACATCGAAGTTGTGAAGTTGTAAGGTCGAAGTTATGAAGCTGCAAGCTCGAAGTTGTGAAGCTGCCTCTAGATCGAAGTCGTGAAGTTGCTAGGTCAAAGTTGTTGAAGTTGCATCAAGGTCTAAGTTGTGAAGCTGCTAGGTCAAAGTTGTTGACGCTGCTAGGTCGAAGTTGTGGAAATTTTTGCTAGGGTCGAAGTTGTTGGAAGGTCGAAGTTTGTTGTTGGAAAGAAATCTCATCAAGAAGGAAGGATGACTTAGTCTTGGAGGGTCTTGGTCAAGGGTCATAGGCCTTGGAATTCGTCAATTGAAGTTCTATAAGAAGAGAAGGATTCTGGTGGGGTTTCCTCTTAGTTGGAAAGGTTTTGGCCCTAGTTGATTTCCTATATCTTGTGTCCTATTGTGTCATTGTTCTTTATGATTTGGTATTTTTTTGATGATATAGAACACTAATAATAATAAAGGAAAGAAGAAGTTAATCAAGTAAAGTAAAAATACATCACAAGCAGTTATCAAAGTAAGAGAAATCACCTACATTTGTTGCTCCCTAGAACTCTCAACATGAATAACCAGAAAATAACCAACATATAAACCATGGTAGATTAGCCATAAGATTACCATCATAATCAATACATATACTCATAGATCACCATAGGAAATGTCTAATATTAACATGTGAAAATATCAACCATGTCAGGGACTTCCATGTACCACTGAACCATAGATTGGGCCAAACCAAATCTCTCTTTCAGCCAATCACACCCGTGCCATATTCCAAGCATGAATGTGGGATCTCACTGAATAATCAAAACAAAACCAAACCAAGGCTTCCGAAGGCCACACCACCTCAACCCTTAACCACAGTGATTCCACCTCCACGGTTGGACATCACTAACACTAACCATATCAGTTTCTACCTAGATTTTTCAAGGCTCCAAGAACTACAAACTCAACCCACAACCTTTTAGGACTCCAAAGAATTTGTCCAACCCGACTCCAGGGACTGGTAACTAAACCCACCAAGGGCTCCAGAGCGTTTGTCCCAACCTAAGCTCCAAGACTAGTAACTCAACCCAATTTGTTCTAGGGCTTCCAAAGCGTTTGTTCTCACCCACAACCATAAGGAATTATGAGAACCAATCAGAAAACAAACAAATGGAAAAACACACACAAACCACACAGCTATCCAGGAAATGACAAGGCAAGGCTAAAACCACTATCAATATAGGAAAAGCTCCATGCAAATTACAACACATAACCAGAAAATCACATGCATATATCATGCATCCATAAACCAACAAGGAAATCACACATGCAACATGTTACCTGCAATGCAATCCAACTGTAGTTGTTGATCCACTTGTTCCCTTGTACTTTCCTACTTTCCTATGCCTTCTTTCTCCAAATCCAATGTATGCCAAAGTGATCCAAGTACACTCTAAGTGTGCAAGAGTATGAGAGAACGAGAGAATAAAGGAGAGCTCAAACACTGAATTGTCAACAAGGTTAACAATTGATCCTCATAAGCCTTTTTATCATTGAGGCCTCTATTTTCTTCATTTTCTTTCATTTTTCCTTCAATTTTACTCTCATGCAAATATATGTCTCTTCACCTTCCTTTTCTCCTACTTTCCTTTATTTTCATAAATAAAATGCTAATTAATGCCACTTTACCTTTGCCAATGTCGTTTCTAATTTCCATAGCCATTAATCATTATTAGTGATACCCATCACTCTGTTTTGCCCAACATTCAACTTGGAATACGTGTCCCATGATGTTAATTTTAGGCAACAATGGTATGTTCTATGCTTTAGAGCAATTTTACTTTAATTTCTTTATTAGGCCAATATCAATATCCAGTTTAGCAATCACATCAACATGATAGTAAAATGTAGATAGAACATTAAACATAAACAGTAGAAGCCAAGCCAAGACAAGAGGACACAAGATGTGGCACCAACTAGGGACAAAACCTAATGTGGGGAAACCCTTGATCAATTCTTTGTATAGTCTTCAATAGTTCAGCAAAGAGAGATAGTATAATTTACAAATATGATAATTTATAATAGCAGCAAAGAGCCCTAACCAGAAAAGTCAATATTGATCAATTGGGCAGATTTGACCCTCAACAAATCAGTCAACTTTAGCCTCCAAACAATAAGATAAAATAGTCAAATTCAGCTCAGTCAAAGTCTAGTCAAACAGACCACCTGTGGTCAGCCCTAGCTGCAGTCAACGCTTGGTCAAACTATCCAGAAATTCAGTCTCCTGAAATTTCAGCCTCCTAAAATTTCACTCTCCTGAAATTTCAAACGTGTGGAGAGAGAGAGATCCAGAAATCCGTACCCAATCAATGAGGGGAGAGAGAGAGAGAAGTGTGAAGATGAGTGTGTCCAAATGAGACTAAGTCACCTTCTATTTATATGCAATGTTGAGGGTGAATAGACGTGACTGTTGGGCTTCTGAGCCTACATAAGTTTGTTGGTTGACCCTGACAATTTGTCCATAACATAAATAAATTCATATCTTCATTTGTACATGCCAGAATCGAATGATCTTTAGATCAATCCTACACCTCTCGGAGAGAGGAATCCAAGAAAAATATCAGCTATCATAAATAAGATGACCCATGTGGAGTTTGGCCCTAGTTGCCAATTTTAACACTCCCTCTCAACTAGGAAGAACTCCACCTACTAATCCATCTGCCAATCTATACTATCTATGCCATCAATGCACTGCTCTACACTGCTCTACTCTGCTCTATTGAACTATGAAGAAGAAGAAGTGATCGAGAATGTTTCATACCATTCTCTACTGACTTGAAGTCAGTCCCAATCAAAAGAGAGTGCCTCATACCACTCTTACTGACCTGAAGCTAGTTCCAATCAAAAGAGAGTGTCTCATACCACTCTTATTGACCTGAAGTCAGTTCCCATTGATCCTAGATCAATATCGGTTATCCTAGCATAGGGAGTACGGTAGTACACAATGCATCCATCGGTAATACTCTGGTCCCTATCTTCATTTCCCTACTCATTGGCTAGATGAGAGGTACTTCCCATGAGTCCCAAAATGCATGGGTAGGATGTCTCAGCAGGAGAAAGATGAATCACTCATCCTTCCTACATGTCGCCAAGGGGTATCACAGGGGAAGGCTGAACCACTCACCCTATATGCAACAAACCATTAGGGGAAGGCTAAACCACTCACCCTATGGTTGCTTATCGCTCGAAGAAGTACCCCAAGCCCCCAGAGCTCTGAGAGCTTAATGTCCATCTCATACAGGACCCTCATAAAAGGGTCTCTCCACGACTCGAAGTCGTTCTCGAAAGGCCAAGAACTTTACCTTCCCCAGGGGCTTTGTCAGAGTGTCAGTGACCTGCTCATTAGTCTCAATGTGATGGAGCCTTATTACTCCTTGTTGTACCATGTCCCAGATAAAGTGGTACCTGATATTTATATGCTTGGAGCGATCAGGAAACACGAGATTCTCTGATAATCAGGTCCCACTCTAGTTGTCGCAGAGGATCACGGTGGTATCAAACACATGTCCAAACAGCTCAATGAAGAGCTTCCTCAACCAGACAACTTCATAGGAGGCCATACTAGCAGCTATGTATTCAGCCTCGGCGGTGCTCAAGGAAACCAATTTCTGCCTCGTGATCATCTAGGATATCAAAGCAGAACCCAAAGAAAAACAACATCCAAAACTTCTCTTGCGATCCACCACACAACCAGACCAATCAACATCAGAATAACCATGCAACGTCACATCTCTAGCAGTGTATCTTAGTCCATGAGTGATTGTGCCTTACAGATATCTTAGAAGATTCTTAGTACCAATCCAATGTATATGATGAGGCTCGGCCATATATTGGCTCAATGTGTTAACTGCAAAACATATGTTCGGACAGGAGTTCAACAAGAAAATCAATTCTCCTATAAGCTTATGACACTCAGAAGCATTTCCCAATTCAGGTCGAACAGGACTACCACATAACTTCTTAAAGTTAAGTTCCATCGAAGTAGTCATAGGCTTGCAGTTCACCATCCCAAATCTTTCCAATATCTTCATAACATATTTTCCTTAAGAGAGGAAAATTTCACTTGGATTTTGCCAGACCTCCAATCCTAGGAAATAGTGCATCTGTCCAAAGTCCTTCATCTGAAATTCAGAAGCCAACTCCCTCTTACATTTTTGAATGAGAAGTTCTACACCTGTCAGAAACAGGTCGTCCACATAAAGTACTAGAATGAGAGGTTTATCATTTTCAACCTTAAAGTAAAGGTCTGGATCGGCTTCACTTCTAGTGAATCCCAGCTTCATCAGATGGCTATCAATCCTCTCATACCAAGCCCAAGGTGCTTGCTTCAATCCATATAGAACTTTCTTCAACCTACATACATGATATTCCTGATCATGAACCTCAAACCCCTCGGGTTGTTCCACATAGACTTCCTTTTTTATTGAACCATGCAAGAAAGCAGTCTTGACATCCATCTGATGTAAGTTCCATCCTTGCGAGGCACCAAGGACTATGATCGAGCAGATGGTGGTGTATCGGGAAATAGGTTCAAATATATCATCATAATTTACACCTTCCTTTTGAGAGAAGCCTCGAGCAACAAAGCGAGCTTTGAACTTTTCTGCACTTCCATCAACTCCATGCTTGATTTTGTAGAGCCACTTAGAGGTGACAACCGATTTGTCCTGGGGTCTAGGGACAACATCCTAGACATCATTCCTCACAATTGACTCATATTCTCCATTCATAGCATCCTTCCATACTTGATACTTCATGACTTCTTCGAATGATGAAGGCTCATTTTGAATGATAGTGCTCATGGCAGTCAAATATCCTTTATACATGTTCGGCTTCTTACTTTCACAGAAAGTCCCCCTTGGTGAAATGTATCTCTTGGCATCTTTGAGAGTATCCCTAAGCCATGGAGGAGGAGGGCTCATGAGGAGGAGGATCAATAAGATCCATAGGTTCATCAACATCAGGCATCGTTTCGTCTTCTTTTGCACCTTGATTTCTGGTGTCAGCTTCTTTGTCCTTCCTTAGGATAGGAAGGTTGTTGATATTCCTAAGGGCCATATCTTTTTCGAAGGTGACATCAGACTTTGACCAGCCACGTAAATTCTATATCCCTTAGAATTTTCACTATAGCCCACAAAGATTCCTTTCTTCCCAGATGCACCCAATTTGCTTCTTTTCTCTTTCGGCGCACGAAAATATACGTGACTTCCAAAAATTCTAAAATGAGAGACATCAGGTTTCTTACCAGTGAACATTTCTTCAGGAGTCTTGGAGTCCAATGCTTGATGAGGGCATATGTTTTGAACATACACAACGATATTTGCAACGTCATCCGATAAGAACTTTGGAAGGTCTTGATCATGAAGTATGGCACATACAACTTCTACAATAGAGCGATTCTTCCTTTCAACGACACCATTCTTCTTGGGAGTGTATTGTAGTCTCCCTCTTAATGCTAGCTTCTCTACTTCATTTAGCACATCTGGATATACACCTATGTGCTCTACTTTGAACTTGGGCATACCTGTCACCATCTGTCTCGCATTAGTTAGGGCCTTATAATGAAGATGGGAAAACCTCTGGTGCCATATTCAAATTGTAGAGATGTGTCGCAAGACATGGCTCCCAATGGACTTCCTCCAACTTGATACAAACTGTCAACCCTGAACTCAAGAGTAAAAGTATTTAAAATTTATTTTCCAAACACGTACCTTTCCATCGATGAATGCCACCTTGAATCCTTTGTCCTCCATGGCTGAAATGGACACCAGGTTCTTCTTGAGATCAGGTACATATAGTACTTCTTGCAAATGAATAGTGTTACCTTGATTCAATTGAAGGGTAACATTCCCTACTCCCTTTATGGGATAGGTGGCATCATATCCAAGGATGATCTCCAATTTTGTCTCCTTTTCTATCAGATTAGAGAGGTTTCCTTCTATTTGGTGAAGTCCCTTGAGGCACCATTATCAATCAACTAATTTCCCAAAGTGTTCAGAGGAGAGGCAGTGGAGAGGGATGATATAAAATAGTACTCTTTTTGCTTATTGTTAACAGCATTTTATTCTTCATGCCTAGAGTTCCTTGATTTCTTTGAGGGTCAACCATTTCCTTGATGTCCCGCATTCCTTTTTCCTTTGCCATTGGACCTGCCATTCCTTTGATCGTTGTTGTTGAAGTTTCCCCTGGAGTTGTTATGATAGTCATCATCTCGAGGTGTATCCATTCTATTAGGAAACTCCCTTTCATAGTGGCCAAACTTATTGCAAACAAAGCATCTTCCCTTCCTTCCATTTTTGAATCTCGATCTTCCTTGACTTTTCTTCTTTGAACCTACATTGTTCTTCCTCTTTGCATGAGCGAAGAACGTAGTGGGGTTGCTTCTATTACAATGAATTTATTTCTCCACCATTCTTGTTTCTTCGTGAATGCATCTCGACATCAATTCTTCAAACCCTGGAATTCAATCATTGTTGAGTATAGTGGTTCTGAACACATACCACTTAGGTGGGAGTCCTACAAGGGTGGTGAGAGTAAGTTCCCTATCAGGAATGACTTCTCCAATCGAGAGTAGATCATTCTTGATCTCAGTAATCCTCAAGAAATAGGATTGAATGTCCTCATTCTCACCCTTATTAATATCCTTCAACTTATTCTTGAGAAATAGAATTTGGTTAACATTACTAACCTTGAGCATGCCGACTAACCTGTCATAGATCTCCTTGGAGGTCTTCAATTCGGAGATGTAGGCCACCATACGCTTGTCACCGGAATCCTTAATAATCTTCTTCACTTTGACTTCAGCCCTATTGTACTTAGTCTTTGCAACAACCGATGCATTTGAAGGAGGCTCGAGGATTTTACCCTGCACATAATCCATCACTTCTTTTTCTTCCAAGGTCAAATCAAGAGACGTCTTCCATCCATGATAGTCAGATTTATCATGGAGCTTGTCTTCAGCCGGGAAGTAGGATGAGGAACCCATTGAACCTTTTGTCCTTGTCCAACTGTCTTTGGTGATTGCTCTTTCACTCTTGCTTGGGCTTTGTCTTCACCTCAGCATTGATACCATGTTAATTTTATGCAGCAATGGCATGTTCTATGCTTTAGAGCAATCTTACTTCAATTTCTTTATTAGACCAATATCAATATCCAGTTTAGCAATCACATCAACATGATAGTAAAATACATATAGAACATTAAACATAAACAGTAGAAGATAAGCCAAGACAAGAGGACACAAGATGTGGCACTAGCCAGGGACAAACCCCAATGTGGGGAAACCCTTGATCAATTCTTCTTATAGTCTTCAGTAGTTCAGTAGAGAGAGATAATACAATTTACAAATTTGATCATTTATAACAGCAACAAAAGAGCCCTAACCAAAGTCAACGTTTTCCAACAGAGCAGATTTGACCCTCAACAAATCGGCCAACTTCAGCCTCCAAACAACAAGATAAAACAACTCTCAAAATAGTGAAATTCAGCCCAATCAAAGTTTGTTCAAACATCCCACCTGCCGTCAGCCCTAGCTGCAGTCAACGCTTGGTCAAACTGTCCAGAAATTCAGTCTCTTGAAATTTTAGCCTCCTGAAATTTTTCTCTCCTGAAATTTTGGCCTCCTGAAATTTCAGCCTCCTGAAATTTTGGCCTCCTAAAATTTCACTCTCCTGAAATTTCGGCCTCGTGAAATTTCAGACGTGTGGAGAGAGAGAGAGGCCCAAAAATCCGTACCCAACCAATGAGAAGAGAGAGATAAAGAGAGAGAGAGAGAGAGAGAGAGAGAGAGAGAGAAGTGTGAAGATTAGTGTGTCCAAATGAGTCTAAGTCACTTTCTATTTATATGCAACGTTGAAGATGAATAGACGTGACTGTTGGGCTTCTGAGCCTACGTAAGTTTGTTGGCTGAACTTGAAAATTTGTCCATAACATAAATAAATTCATATATTCATTTGTACATGTCAAAATAGGATTATCTTTAGATTAATCCTACACCTCTCGGAGAGAGGAATCTAAGAAAAATATCAACTGTCATAAATAAGATAACCCATGTGGAGTTTGGCCCTAGTTTCCAATTTTAACACATGACCTTGGTCTTATTTTATTTACACAAATCAACCAGAGGTTGTTATAACAAACCCCTCCCCCTTGGGAGAACACCATCCTCTGTGTTCAGTGACACCTATAACCAGAAAACCACTGAAAACAAAACATACAACCCATGGAGCTTTATAACATATCTCAATGCAGTATTTACATTGACATTTTGCAAACCATGACCAACATAACAAACATGACAATCATACCGCTTATTGGAGAATTATAACAAAGCTCATTGTGGTATTTACAATCAACATCCATATACATACACATATACCAAAATCTCATTTGCTCGATAGCAAATAATGAAAGATATAAAGTCTGCATCTGATCAACCATCTCCCATGTAGCTTCATCGGGCCCAAAGTGCTTCCACTGCACTTTAACCTACTCGATTTCTCTGTTCGAGACCATGAGCTATTTCCGCTGCAATATGCATTATGGTTATGGCTGAAATTCTCCCTCTGGTTCCACCTATAATATAGACAAGCAATCACATGATCAACATCCTGCACATATCTCTTAAGCAATGAATCATGGATAACATCGTGGACTTTTACTGTCAGAGGCAGTGCAAGTTTGTAGGCCATTAGTTCAATCCTATGAAGGATCTCAAAAGGTCTGCAATAACAAGGTGCTAGCTTGGCACATGATCCAATCCTCAAGGAGATCTTCTTGGGCTTGATGTGAAAGTGTTATAAAATTATATATTACGGAGCAATGGAACACATAAAATATTGCAGAAATATAAACACAAAAAACGCATAAAACAAGAGAGACATAGATATACGTGGTTCACCCAGTTTGGGTTACGTCCACCCCGAACAACCAATCCTTCCTTTCTATTATCCAGCAAAATGAAGAGACACAACCTATAGCAGATCCGCTATAATATCCTCTATTTTCTCTCACAGTCTCACCTCTCTGTTTCTCGCTCAGAGAATACACTTCTATTACACAGCCTCAAATACAATACCCTCATACAAAGAGAGGGGTTGCCTTCTAGGGCAAAAAACCCTAAACTAAACATAAGTTCTACCATCAGATCATTCGCCTAATGAACATCCCAGATTGACTAGAAAATAAAATACTTTTACAAGGCAATTTTACATCTAATTTTATCTTCGGGGGCACTGCCCCTGAGCCCCCACCGGGGGACCGCTGGCCCTCGTACCCCCCAGCCAGGGGGGGATCGGCCCCCCCGGACCCCCGCGAGGGGGACAAGTCCCCCCCCGCACCCCCCTGCGTGGAGGGGTGTACAAACTTCCTGGGGTATACAACCGGCTAAAACAAAGACCTCTGAATAATCATGCTCCACACACAACAGAAAGTACACATGTTCCCCAACCTGAAACTCCTTAAATACCCTGTGTTGATCTGCATAACTCTTCTGCTTGTCATGTGTTGCTTTCAAATTCCTCTTGATAACCTACATTTCATGTTCCATCTCTACTAAAATATTTGGTCCAATCAATACCCTATTCACTAGATCACTCCAGTTGATAGGGGTATTACAACTCCACCCATAAAGCACCTCAAATATACTCATATTCAAGTATTCCTGATACCCATTATTATACACAAACTCTACTAGTGGAAGATACTCTTCCCACTTCCATTGTTGATGCATGGCATACATCCTCGACATATCCTCAATAATCATGTTAATCATTTTTGTCTGTCCATATGTCTGTGGATGATAAGTTGTACTAAAAGCTAACTCTCTCCTCAAACCTGCAAACAACTCCTTCCAAAACCTGGAAGTGAACTAGGCATCTCTGTCGGATACAATCTTCTTAAGAATACCATGCAAACTCACTATCTCCCTGATGAAAATTTGAGCTACCTCAATAGCTAAATTTGTAGACTTAACTGCAATGAAGTGAGCTACCTTACTTAACCTATCAACCACAACCATGATAGAACCGTGTTGCTTAGATGATCTTTTATGGGTCCACTGCTATACCTTCCATGGAAACAACATGTCCCAAGTAATGAACTTTAGTCTGAAAGAAACTGCATTTGCTATACTTGGCATACAACTGATGCTCTCTCAACAATATTAACATTGTTGTCAGATGTTCTGCATGCTCTCCCTTATTTTTAGAATATATTAGTATGTCATCAATGAATACTATCACAAACTTGTCCAGATAAGGACGCAACACACTATTCATCAAACACATGAAAGTAGCTGGAGCATTAGTAGGACCAAAAGGAATTACTACAAAGTCATAATGCCCATACCTGGTACAAAATGCGGTTTTGTAGATGTCCTCTTCTTTGATGTGTACCTTATGATATCTTGATCTCAAGTCAATCTTCAAACATTGTTGCACCCAGGCCTTTTCATGCATGCAGTTGGGGGTCTAGGTCAGTGAAAAAGAGCCCCCGCTTAGGGTTTGGTCATCTGGGGTGGTCCTTTGGCCCCTGAGTGTCCTATAGGCCTAAGGGATGTTGTAAGTTGCCAATTTGTGGTCAGTTATAGGCCCCACTTCCTTAACTGGAGCATGGAGCTCGAGCGATGTTATAGTAACGCTTCATCTTATGTTTACCTTGTTAGGCCAGTGAATTTGGGTAAATGTGTGAGGGGTGGTTACAGGGTTGCATTAGAGTGAGGTTGCAACACTGGACCTCGGTGTAGATGTGAATGTTATGTATGCATGTCTGATTGTTTATGTATATGTCATGCATGCATGTCGGTTATTTCTTGTGATAGTCATTGTTGCAGTTGTGTCGTCATGTAGAGGTTGATGATGTTGGTATGTTATGATGATTGATATGTTGACGTTATATATATGCATATATGTTGTGCTAATTCATATTCCTTGTGTAGATGATATAGCATCCCCTGAACTTCACTAAGGTATGTTGTATTATGTGCATATTTGGTTTATCTAACATGGTATGTTTGCAGGAAGTAGAAGATCATAGATGATAAGCAAAGTGGTGGATTATAGTTCACTTGACTCTCCTTATAGATCATATGAGCAACATAAAGATGAGTATTATCTTGACATAGAAAATACCTTGAGAAGTTTAAAGGCAGAGATCAAAAGTTGTAAGGTGGATAATGATAGGATCATTCAGTCATAGGAAAAACTTCCTAGAGCACAGGGAAAGCAAGCAGAGGTCAATGTAGTGATCCTTTAGATTTTGTCAAATTTACAACGACATGGACAACCACAAATCAATTATGAATAGGAGGGAATGAAAAATGAGGCATAGGGTAGTAGGTCTCATGGAGGACACATGTCAGACAAGGATGACAAAATCAGAGGTGGTAGATGGATGGAAACACCTGACATGAGAGGTAGTGGTTATGGGTTATATTCTAGTTCTGGATCAAAGAGACAAAATGGTCATCATCGTTATCATCCTTACAGGTAAAGTGAGTAGAAATACTTGTTGAATGAGTTCAAGAAAGCCAAGCCTCCTACCTTCGATGGAGAGTTAAAGAAACCAGAACATGCAGAAGCATGGTTACTTGGGATGAAGAAGTTTTTCGAGTTGCATGATTATACAAAGAATATGAAAGCGATGATAGTTATTTTCAATCTCAAGGGAAAGCACACATCTGGTGGGAAGATGTGAAGCGTGTCATAGGTATCATGTTAGAGGAATTGAGTTGGCATGAGTTCAAAAGTCTTTTCAAGAAGAATTATTTGTTATAGAGATATTATGAAGGTAAGGCTAAGGAGTTCTACGAATTGAAGATGTGATCGATGAAACATGAATAATCCACAACTTCGAGTTGTCGAGGTATGTGCCATATCTTAAGGATGAGAAAACGAAGGTTCAAATATTTATTAGTGGATTAACATTAAAATTTAAGGATCGGGTTGAATAAGATGAGCCTCAAACATTGGAGGAAGTAATTGGGAAGTTGAAACATTGTTATGAGTATACTAAACGTAAATCTAAACCTAAGCAGGGTCAAAAAGGTAATGACAAGTGATCCAGGTCTGGGTGTGACAAAGGACCCTTCCAAGACCTTTTACTTTCATGATGTGTTAAATTGCATTATTAAAAGAACATAAATGATTACATGTGCATATTGTAAAGACGAAGGAACATGACAATCATCAACACATGAAAACATAAGCCGTTGATAATAGAGTTCGTCCAGGAGGGACTACGTCTCCGGGCCCCGATGTCAAGATGGTGTAGGCCGCTACATTAAGTGTTGTCAATAGTGATGATGTACATAAGAGGTTATGTCGCTATCATATAAGGAAAATTCCCTCACGTAGGAGTGGCACCAAGAGATGTTCTGCTACAGGAACTCTTAGTCAAAGGACTCCTATCAATATGACACAAACTCATGCATGATGATAATGAGCATCCTGTCAACATGGCATAAAAGGGATCTCAATGCAAACATACATGGTGACACATGAGTATCCCATCAACATACAACAAAGGGATCTCAAACAAAACATGACGAATCACGACAACAAGTACATCACACAGATGATTCCGCGTCACAGCAAGCAGGAATCATGAAACAAGTACGAAAACAAGGTCCCACATCAAACATCAAACAGGGATCTGTACAACACAACGTATAGAAAAAGAATTACATGAACATACTGCATATACCTCAGATCCAGCGGCCATCTGAAGAAGAGGATGTCAAGCTGTTGACGCTGTTCAGACCATCGATCTCACAACATCGAGTCGCATGGAAATGACTGCTCACAAATGAATGCTGACACCTACACTCCACTTAGAAAAGTGGTAAATGAAATGAGAAAATAGAAAATCTGAACACACCATCAGATTTGTGGCATCGAATAGTACAAAATTGACTGTCAAATTTCTGAATTTTGAGAAAGTGGAAATCTGGGGCTCAAGGAATCTTTTAGATTCCCCCTAGATTCCTTGAATATTCCCTCCTCTTGGTCCTCTGCAAATTTGTTGCGCAAATAAGGAAACTGACTGCGCCATTGGGTTTGTGTCGCTGAGAGGTGTAAGATCGACATAAAATTTGTCCAATTTGGACAATGCAAAAATTTCACTCCTCCTGTAAATTTTGCTCAGTCATGGTTCCACCTGCATTAAAAATTAATTAAAAAAATGTCGCCTTGAATTCTATGCCCACTCCTGGTTCTTCCATCTTCCTGGGTGCACTGTGCAAATGGATGTTTATATTAATTCTCGGGCGGATTTAACCAAGAAGTAGTTTAGGTGGATTGGTAATATTAGGCATTAGTTGAGGAAGGGTCGGGTGGTCAAACCCTGCCCCTCCCATTTTTAATATGTAATGCTTTTTAAACAACAACAAACATTATTGTTGGGGGTCGGGTCTACATTGGGCGATCCGCCCCCATAACCTCTGTAATGCCATTGGCGCGCGGTGCTGAGTTATTAAAATGACGCATTTAAATGTTGAGGTAATGTATCATATGGGAGGCGCATTAAGCGTGTTTGGATCCGTATTAAGTGGTGTGAGGTTGGTGAGGGTGCCCAGGAGGCGGGCCAGCCATGCTGGCTGATGAGGTTCAAGCCTCGCCACCCTCGGCTTATCGTTATGCATTGGTGGTGTTTTGGGGGGTGTGCCCACCCCATTTAATGTTATGTATTTCAATATGGAGGCTGCAGTTGGAGGGTTGGCCAACGGGGGTCATGGCCCGTCGGCCTTTTATTGATTCAATGTGTAATGTGGTTTGGGGTGGTGGGGTGGTGGCCTGCCACCTCACACACACACACACACACATATATATATAATTCCATTTTTAAATATTCGGATTTTAGGCCGAAGGAGACAAATTAATCAGGCCACAAATTCGCTCGGAATCTGGCCCAGGTTGGTTGGAATCCGGTGGCCGAATTTTGTCCAAATCACAGCCTCCTTAAGCCTGCCCAATCACCAAAGTCAACCTGAACTTTAATTGCTCCTAACTTTTGCATACGGACTCGGTTTGACGAACCATTCACACCGTCGTGATTAGGACGACGAGATCTACGCTCTAGTCCTGGTTCGAAATCATTCTGATCACTTTGATTTTTGAGCTTTCATAAGCCCTCTTTGTCATGTGTGTGTCTCTGGAGCCACCTGGATCAATCCTCTCCACTGAGGAGCTTTTGGTCCTCCAAAAGCATGAAAAATAATCTGCAACTTCTCTGTACCTTGTCTGCATCACAAGCATCCTGAAAGGTCTCATTTCCATCTCCTTCACCTTTGTTCTTCGGAGCCTTAAGCGATGAGCCGACACCTGCAACCTCTACAACCTGTAGTACACTGTTTTGCAAATTACATGCTTGACTTTCATGACCAATGAATGACCCAAGCATCCCACACTTGCCACGAGTTTATAACACATACTCAGTGGTCAAGTTTACATCAAGATGGACACAATACCCCAGCTACGACAACCAAGCCAACATACCATTGTTGCTTCAACAAGTGATGGAAAACACATCATCACTACAGCACATGATTTACAAACATAAGGCCAAACACTATTGTTTTCTTTGACAAGAAAACACGACATCACTTTCAAAGTGTAAAATGCAACACAAAATAAGACCAGACATCATTGTTGCTTAATAAGTGATGGAAAACACATCATCACTTTTACATTTTAAAATGCAACAAATGATATACAAAAGCATGACCATGAGATGCTAACATATCTAGAAACCATTTTTCACTTATCAATGTGAATGGGTCGCTTCCTTGTAGCGGTTTTTCTTGTCGAACAATCGTTTCACCTGGTTCATGCACCGACACTTTGTCTTTAAGGCGTTGTTCTCGATGGAGCCTCCAACAAGTGGCTCTTTGATGGCCATTTTTGTCGCAATGACTGTAATAAATCTTCTTTCTCCAGATATGTTTAACCTACTATTGAGAGGGTCTTTCACACCTCATCCTTTTGTGTGTTGCCATTCTTTTCCAACACTTAGAAAATGTATGGTTATGTAATCCACAAAAGGTACATTTTTTCGATTCCATGTTTTACGTTCATCTTTATCAACATTATTATAATCGAAATGAAAATTCGAATGTCGAGAGTGGTTATACCTTTCCTTGTCATCTCTGGTGTAAGTATGGCAATGAGAGTTGGCCTTAGCTCTTTCCTTGCAATGGAAACTGGCATGGGATGATGGGGATGTTTTCCCATCATTCTCTTTCCTTGACGATTTTGACGATGCCTCAAAAGAATCTAACACCTTCAAGCATTCTCCTTTGGTGTATCTCGAGCCTGCAAATTGATGTCTTTGCACAACCTCCAATGGTTGAGTTATGCCTTGGTTATTAACACCAAGTTCTTTTTCCTCCTCGTGCCTCGTCCTGGTAAGGAGCCTCATGTTTGTCCCTGTAATCGGGATCTCCACATCTCCAACATAAATCATACTATGTGACGACGAAACCTAAAGGAAATCGACATCTCTTACCTCTTCTGTCGATTTGGAAAGAATTGATGAGGACTGCTCATCATCTGTTGTTGGTGGATCGCTAGTTGTCTCAGTGCATTCCCCAACTTCCTTTCTGACATACCCAAGTCTTGTTCGACACGACAATTCTTCTACTTTGATGGGGTTGACAATGCCTTGACCATTAACACCCAAGCCTTTTCCTTCATACCCCATTTTCTTCAACAGTTTGGAGCCAATTCCTGTGGTATGATTTTCAAAAACAGCGAAATCATCATCAAGAAACATACATGAATTTGGAGAACTACTTTTTACCTCACATGGGTCACGTTGCAGCTTTTCCAAGGCCTCGTCCTTTGCTTGTAACTGTCGTAGCAAACTTTGTTTTTCCTCTTTCTCTTCATGTAGACGCATCTTTAATTCAACGTTCTCTGTTTGGAGATTATGTTTGTTGTGCTTCAGTTTTTCCATGGCCTCTTCTATGGCTTGTAACTGAAGCTGCAATCACTCCTTTTCCTCTGTCTCTTTCTGTAGAGTTTCATACATTATTTCCACTCTTTTGGAAATTTTGAGCATGGTCTCGTACATCACTTTTTCATCCTTTGTCGCTGCACGTTCCATTGTTCACGCTGCAATTCACATCCACGCAAAGACCACTCTGATACCACTTGATCCAGATCCAGGTGTGACAAAGGACCCTTCCAAGACCTTTTACTTTTGTGATGTCTTATATTGCATTTTTAAAAGAACATAAATGAATACATGTGCATACTATAAAGACGAAGGAACATGACAATCATCAACACATGAAAACATAAGCTGTTGATAACAGAGTTCGTCCAGGAGGGACTACGTCTCCAGGCCCCAACGTCAAGATGGTGTAGGCCTCTACATTAAGTATTTTCAATAATGATGATGTACATAAGAGGTGATGTCGCTATCATACAAGGAAAATGCCCTCATGCAGGAGCGACGCCAAGAGATGTTCTGCTATAGGAACTCTCAGTCAAAGGACTCCTATCAGTATGACACAAACTCATGCATGATGATAATGAGCATCTCGCCAACATGGCCTAAAAGGGATCTCAATGCAAACATACATGGTGACACATGAGTATCCCATCAACATACAACAAAGGGATCACAAACAAAACATGACAAATCATGACAACAAGTACATCACACAAATGATTCCGCGTCACAACAAGCAGGAATCATGAAACAAGTACGAAAACAAGATCCCACATCAAACATCAAACATGGATCTGTACAATACAATGCATAGCAAAAGAAGTACATGAACATACTGCATATACCTCACATCCAGGGGCCATCTGAAGAAGAGGATGCCAAGTTGTTGAAGTTGTTCAGACCATCGATCTCACGACATCGAGTCGCATGGAAATGATTGCTCGCACATGAATTCTAACACCTGCACTCCACTTAGAAAAGTGGTCGAAAAATGAAATGAGCAAATAGAAAATCTGAACGCACCATCAGATTTGTGGCGTCAAATAGTGCAAAATTGACTCTCAAATTTATGAATTCTAAGAAAGTAGAAATCTCGAGCTCAAGGAATCTTTTAGATTCCCCCTAAATTCCTCAAAGATTCCCTCCTCCAGGTCCTCTGCAAATCTGTTGCTCAGATCAGGAAACTGACTGCACCATTGAGTTCGTGTCGCGGAGTGGTGTAAGATCGACATAAAATTTGTCCAATTTGGACACTACAAAAATTTCACCCCTCTTGGAAATTTTGCTCAGTCATGGTTCCACCTGCATTAAAAATTAATTAAAAAAAAATGTTGCCTCGAATTCTATGCTCGCTCTTGGTTCCTCCATCTTCCCAGGTGCACTGTGCAAATGAATGTTTATATTAATTCTCGGGCGGATTTAACCAAGAAGTAGTTCAGGCAGATTGGTAATATTAGGCATTAGTTGAGGAGGGGTAGGGTGGTCAAACGCCCCTCCCATTTTAATATGTTATGGTTTTTAAACAACGACAAACATTATTGTTGGGGGTCGGGTCCGCATTGGGCGGCCCGCCCCCATAACCTCCGTAATGCCATTGGCTTGCAGTGCTGAGTTATTAAAATGGCGCATTTAAATGTTGAGGCATCGTATCATATGGGAGGCGCATTAAGTGTGTTTGGAGTCGTATTAAGTGGTGTGAGGTTGGTGAGGGTGCCCGGGAGGCGAGCCGGCCACACTAGCTGAGAAGGTGTTGAAAATAGCAACAATAAATGATAAAAATAGAATCCATATATTCCAATTTTAACTTGTCCTTTAATTAAAATTGTGATTTAAAATTGAATTTAGTCTCACGAGCTGTTAGGAAATAATTAATTAATTCATTATGGATTAATTAGTTGAAATTCAAGTTAGAAGTCTTTCTAAAATCATGCAAGATTTATCCCTTAACTTAAGGAGATTATGCCTTAATTAAGGAGATAAGATTGAGTTATATTTGAGTTGTAATTAGTTAGCTCAGTTTACTAAGTTAAGTCCAATTAAATTAGTTCCAAACTGTTTGAGGAACTAATTGTGAGTTATCAATGAGTTGATGCATGCATGCACTCAACCAGTGTACTCTAGATAACAGAAGATTCCATCATTAGAAACTCATGCATGTCTATTTTGAGAAAGACCCAGTTGAGCTAAATATCAAGGACAGTGTACTATCAGTTGCATGTGTTTTCCTATAAAGGAAACTCATGCATGCAATCAAGGTAAGGTTCCTTGAGGATTGTGCAGTTTTACAGTGTGTAAGAGAAGTCTTCCACTTGGTGAGGTGAGAATCATCCACTAGGAACAGTGCAAGGAAATAGGAGCTTGGAGGGCATAGAGGAGAAGGCTTGTGAGAAGCTTTGATTACCTGTAAGCATCCAAGAGGATTGTACTCAGAGCTAACTAGCTAAGAGAGCTAAGGCTTTGTATAATTCTTATGTATTTCCACCTTGTATGATAATACAGATAGTGGGGATTTTTGCGGAGGCTTTCCCCAAAGTATTTTCATGTGTATTGTGCATTGATTCTTCTTCTTCTGGTTATATGTGTTCAACTCGATCTTGCTCAATCTTTAAGCTTCTGCAAATTGATAGTAGAAGTAGGTTATAGTATTTTGCTTTGGTATATTGCATTATCAGGTTAATCTATAGTCAGATTTTCTACATAGGCCTCAGAGCGAGATTTGTAGAGAATTTGCGGAATTTCTACATGGTATCAGAGCTAGCTGATCTATAGAGAAATTTCTACGATGGGTTCAAGCCTCACCACCCTCGGCTTATCGTTATGCATTGGTGGCGTTTTGAGTGACCTTGGATTTACCTATAGTTATATTAGTCCTGACTTGGTGGATAAGTGTTGCTTGAATAAATAAGTGCATGCAGAGTCTTGGTTGGTGCAGTTGGCTACAGGTACCAAGAAAAACATTCATCATTGGGTGAGATCTTGTGCATTTGAGCTTAATGGTATGTCTACAACAACTCATCTAAGTGTACTTCTGTTGGGATCGTACAATATGTTGTTGGGTATGAATTGGTTGTACATTCACATGACTAAGGTAGATTGATATGACTGTTGAAATATGGCAACAAGAATATTCCAATTTAATTTGTCCTTGAATTCAAATCGAATTTAGTCTTAACAACTACTTGGAAATAATTAATTAATTAATTTTAAATTAATTAGTTGAGAAATTCAAGTTAGAAGTCCTTTTGAAGTCATGCAAGAGTTATCCTTAAATTAAGGAGATAGGATTGAGCTATATTTGAGTTGTAATTAGTTAACTCAGTGAACCGAGTTAAGTCCAGTTAAATTTGTTCCAAACTGTTTGAGGATCTATTAGTGAGTTAATAGTCAGTTGATGCATTAATGCACTCAACTAGTGCTACTCCAGTTAACTGAAGATTCCCTCATCAGAAACTCATGCATGTCTATTATGAGAAAGACCTAGTTGAGATTAATGTTCAAAGACAATGTACTATCAGTTGCACATGTTTTCTCATGGAGAAAACTCATGCATGCAGTCAAGGATTTATCCTTGAGGATTGTGCAGTTTTGAAGGTGAATCATCCACAAAGAACAACGCAAGGAAATAGGAGCTTGGAGGGCAAAGAGGAAGGCAAGAGAGAAGCCAAGATTGCCTGTGAGCATCTGTGAGGATTGTACTGAGAGCTGGAAAGCTGTGAGAACTAAGGCTTTGTATAATTCCTATGTATTTCCACCATGTATGATAATACAATAGTGTAGGGTTTTTAGCTGAGGCTTTCTCCAAAATATTTTCATGTGTATTGTGCCATTGATTATTCTTCTTCTGGTTATATTGTTCAGCTCAATCTTTAAGCTTCCGCAAATTGATAGTAGAAGTAGCTTATAGTATTCTGCTTTGTTTTATATTGCATTATCGGTTTAACCTATCATCATATTTTCTACAATGACAAGGCTATTGAGTGTCTGGATGATGATGGAGAGAGAAGAATATTGCAAGGTAAGAAGAAGCCTACATCGGTGAGAATTGTTACAACTATGCGGGCAAAGCGCAATAGTAGGAAATAGTGTGTATTGTTTGCAGTTCATATTTCTAGTGACAAAGGAAAGGATGTTGAGGATGTTGAAATCTTGAAGAGGCATATGGTTTTGCAGTAGTTTCAGGTTGTGTTTCCAATAGAGATTTCAAATTTACTACCTCATAGGGAAGTGGACTTTTCTACTGAGTTGAAGTCGGGAAAAACACCAACATCTAAGGCACCGTACATGATGAGCACTCCATAGTTGGTGGAATTGAAGTTGTAGCTTAAGGAAATGCTTGATAAGGGATACATTAGGCCAAGTGTATCACCTTGGGGTGCACCAATGTTGTTTGTAAAGAAGAAGGATGGTACTATCACATTATGTATTGATTACAGGCAGTTGAACAAGGTGACGATCAAGAATATGTATCCTTTATCATCGATTTATGACTTGTTTAATCAGTTGAAGGGAGCAACAATGTTCTCGAAGATCAACTTGAGATCAATATATCATCAGGTATGCATCAAAGAAGAGGACATTTGCAAAACCACATTATGTACCAGCTATGAGCATATGAGTTTGTAATAGTTCATTTTGGTCTTACTAATGCTCCAACTACTTTCATGTGTTTGATGAATAGTGTGTTGCGTCCTTATCTAGACAAGTTTGTGACAATATTGATTGATGACATAATGGCATATTCTAAGAATGAGGAAAAGCATGCATAACATCTAACAACAATGTTAATATTGGAATAGATGTCTTTCGGATTAATCACATAATCAGAATTTGGACGACATTTCAAACCAACTAATGTGGTCCATCCTCAGGACAAGGTGAAGAATCAATCGATGTCAAGGAATAAATAGTGTGGATGCATCATTGCCCAGAACTAGTCGTTGATAAATTAGTTACTAAGGTAAGTCAAATATATAAAAATAATAAAATATATTTGGTTAAAAACTAGTTGTTAGGAAGAAATAAATATAAATTATCAAAAATATAAAATAAAACAATTACCATATTATATATTTCTTTAGAAACTAGCCATTAGGACTAACTAAATATTATATTAATTTAATAATTAACTAAAGTGTTTGAATATTATATATTTAGACACAGTCGATCCTGTTCATCAGCCCTAGCTGAGCACACAGAGAGAACAAAACACCATGTATGCATAGAGGAGTCCAAAGTCATTGCCAGGGTTGATCATTTCCACCATAGGAAGCTTCGGGAATCTATTGAGATTGAAAGGCATGCCAAAAATCTTAATAGGGATGACGATTGGAAATTAAGTAAGAGTTGGATTCCGGATCTCATGTCTTGATTCCTCCCGCTCCTCTTCAGGGTTATTTTTATTTCTATTGTTTTCATGAATCTTTTTTGTGTTTTCTCCTTTTCTTTCGTTTTATATATCTACCTTGCTCCCCTCTTAACCTTCATTTTTCTAAATTTTATAACTTCTGAGTCTTTTCTTTTATTAGGTCTCTTATTATTTCTAATAAATATATATAACTTTTTACACTTAATTTTAATTAGCAACCTCCTTTTAATCATTTCATTCTGACTGCTATAGCTTGAGTTCTCTTCCTTGATCTTAATTATATAGTTGGATTAAGTTAACCCCGTATAATTTATTTTTTTTATATCCAATTAATTATTAAAGCATTAAAATAGAATATTTTCTCAAAAATGGATTTAAAGTCTTCAATATAATTTTTCACTTACCTTGAAATAGTGGATATAAATATTTTATAGCAGTTAGCTTTAAATATATACTATTCAAACACTTTAATTAATTATTAAATTAATATAATATTTAGTTAGTCCTAACGGCTAGTTTCTAAACAAATATATAATATGGTAATTATTTTATTTTATATTTTTAATAATCTATATTTATTTCTTCCTAACGGCTAGTTTTTTAACCAAATATATTTTATTATTTTTATATATTTGACTTAGCTTAGTAACTAATTTAACTAATTTACCAACGGCTAGTTCTGGACAATGATGCATTCACACTATTTATTCCTTGAGATCGATTGATACTTCACCTTGTCCTGAGGATAGACCACATTAGTTGGTTCGAAACATCGACCAAATTCTAATTATGTGATTAATCGGAAAGACATCTATTCCACACTATGGATCACAAAAGTCTTAGATCTAACAGTGTTAAGATTGTTGGGAGAGCGTTAGTTGTATGCCAAGCTTAGCAAATGTTGTTTCTTTTAGAAAAAGGTTCATTACTTAGGACATGTTTCCAAGGAAGGTGTAGCAGTGGACCCGGAAAAGACCAAAGCTATCATGGAGTGGGCAACTCCTAGGAATGTGGATGAGTTAAGATCATTTATGGGACTAGCATGTTATTACAGGCAATTCATCGGGAACTTTTCGTGGATTGCCTATCATATTACATCTTTGCAACAAAAAGGGAAGAAGTTTTAATGGACTGAGGAGTGTGTAGCTAGTTTTGAGTAATTAAAGCATTTGCTTACAAATGCTATGGTTTTGAAGATTGTGGATCCATATATAGAGCTTATGGTATGTACAAATTCTTGCAAGACTGGACTTGGTGGAGTCCCGATGCAGGAAGGATAGATAGTATGCTATGAGTCAAGGAAGTTGAATGAGCACGAATAGAACTATGTGACTCATGATCTTGGGTTGGCCGCTATAATTCATGCATTGAAGACATGGAGACACTATCTTCTTGGCAAGAGGTTCATTCCGATGAGCTATCACAGTGGACTAAGGTACTTATTTGATCAGCGTAATCTGAATGCCAGACAAACTAGATGGTTGGGTACTCTCAATGAGTTTGATTTCGAGATTAGGTACATTAAGGGAAAGGAGAACAAGGTAACATATGCTCTTAGAAGAGTATAGGTGAATCACATTGCAACAATAAGTTCTTATGGGGCAGACTTGCAGGAGCAGATATTGCAGGTAGGACAACATGATGATAGGTACCAATAATTGAGGCACAGGTTACAACAACATAATACAAGTGATCAGGATGTGGATTATCATCTCAAGACAGATGACTTGGTCAGATTCAGGAACATGATTTATGTGTCGGATGACAGTGAGCTCAAGAAGCTTATCTTGAGGGAATTTCATGTCAAGCCGTATTCAAGTCACCCGAGATATCAAAAGACATTGACAGTAGTTAAGAAATTCTATCATTAATTGAACTTGAAGAAAGAGCTGGCTGAGTTTGTTGCAAGTTGTTTGGACTATCAGTAGATAAAAGCAAAGTGTAAGCATCCAGGTGGTTTATTACAACTGATTTTGATTCCTGAGTGGAAACGGGAGGTCATTTCCATGGACTTCATTACAGGTTTTCCAAGGACATCTAAGCGATATGATTCTATCATGGTTGTGGTTGATAGGTTAAGTAAGGTAGCTCACTTCATTGCAGTTAAATCTACGAATTCAGCTAGTGAGGTAGCTTAGTTTTTCATCACAAAGATAGTGAGATTGCATGGTGTCCCTAAGAAGATTGTATTTGACAGAGATTCCAAGTTCACTTCTAGGTTTTGGAAGGAGTTGTTTGCAGGTTTTGGGACAAAGTTAGCTTTCAGTACAACTTATCATCCGCATATAGATGGACAAACAAAAAGGGTTAACAATGTTCTTGATGATATGTTGAGGATGCAGAGGATGCATGTCATGCATCAATAACGGAAGTGGGAAGAGTTTGCGTATAATAATGGGTATAAAGAATCCTTGAATATGGGTCCATTTGAGGCGCTTTATGGTAAAAGTTGTAATACTCCTATCAGCTGGAGTGATCCAATGAACAAGGCATTGATTGGACCAGATATGTTGGCAGAGATGGAACAAGAAATGCAGGTTATCAAGAGGAATTTGAAGGCAACACATGATAGACAAATAAATTATGTAGATCAACACAGGGTATTTAAGGAGTTTCAGGTTGAGGAACATGTGTACTTGTGCATCAAGTCCAAGAAAAGCTACTTGAGGATTAGATCATGAGCCAAGCTAACACCTCGGTATTGCGGTCCTTTTGAGATCCTTGAGAGGATTGGACCAATGGCCTATAGACTTGCACTGCCTCTGACATTGAAAGTCCACGATGCTTTCAATGTTTCATTGCTTAAGATATATGTGCATGATGTTGATCATGTGGTTGAATGGTCTGTAATGCAGGTGGAACCAGAGGGTGAATTCTAGTGATAACTACAATGCATATTGCAATGGAAATAACACATGCTTTGGAATAGAGCAATCGAATAGGTTAAAGTGTAGTGGAAGCACTTTGGGCTCGATGAAGCTACATGGGAGATGGATGATCAGATGCAGCCTTTATATCCTTCATTATTTGTTGGTTAAAGCAAATGATCTTTTAGTATGTATATGGATGTTGTTGTAAATTCCGTAATGAGCTGTGTTATAAAGCTCCAATAAGCGATATGATTGTCATGTTTGTTATGTTGGTCGTGGTTTGCAGGATGTCATTGTAAATATTGCATCAAGATATGTTATAAAGCTCCATGGGCAATATGTTTTGATTTCAACGATTTGCTGGTCATATGTGTCATTGAACATTTAGGACAATGTTCTCCCAAGGGGAAAGGGTTTGTAACAACCCCTGGTTTATTTTCTATGTAAATAAAATAATACTAAGGTCATGGGACATGTATTCCAAGCGGAATGTTGGGAAAAACATAATGATGGTTATCGCTGGTAATTAATTAATGGCTATGGAAATTAGCAAAGGCATTGACAAAGACAAAGTGACATTAATTGACATTTTATTTATGAAAATAAAGGAAAACAAGAGAAAAGAAAGGTGGAGAGACACAAATTTGAATGAGAGATGAAATTGAAGGAAAAACGAAGGAAAATGCAGAAAATAGAGGCCTTAATGATAAAAGGCTTATGAGGATTAGTTGCTAGATTTTTGACAATTTAGTGTTGGAGCTCTCTTCTATTCTCTCATTCTCTCATAATCTTGCACACTTAGAGTGTTCTTGGAGCTTGGAGCATTCTTGGAGCACCTTCGAATACATTGGATTTGGAGAAAGAAGGCAAAGGAAAGTAGGAAAGCGCAAGGGAACAGGTGGATCAACAATTACTGCTGGATTGCGTTGCAGGTAACAGGTTGCATGTGTGATTTCCTTGTTGGTTTATGGATGCATGGTATATGCATGTGATTTTCTAGTTATGTGCTTTCATTGGCATGGAGATTTGCCTAGATTGAAAGTGGTTTTAGCGTTGCCTTACCATTTCCTAGATAACCATGGTGCCGTGGGTTTTCCACTTAATTGTTTTCTGATTGGTGCTCATAATTCCTTATGGTTGTGGGTTGGAACAAATGCTCTAGAAGCCCTAGAACAACTTGGGTTGAGTTACTAGTCCTAGAGCCTAGGTTGGGACAATTTCTCTAGAGCCCTTAGTGAGTTGAGTTACTAGTCACTAGAGTTAGGTTGGATAAATGCTCTGGAGCCTTAAAGGCCGTGGGTTGAGTTACGAGTCACTGGAGTTAGGTTGGACAAATGCTCTAGAGTCTTGAAGGCTGTGGGTTGAGTTATTAGTTCTTGGAGCCCTGAACAACTTGGGTAGAGACCTATTTGGTTGGTGTTAGTGATGTCCGATCGTGGAGGTCGAATCACTGTGGTTGAGGTGGTATAGCCTTTGGAAGCCTTGGTTCAGTTTTGTTTCGGTCATTTCATGAGATCCCACATTCATGCTTGGAATATGGCGCGAGAGGGATTGGCTGAAAGAGAGATTTGGTTCAAGCCAATCTATGGTCGGGTGGTACGTGGAAGTCCTTGACTTGGTTGATATTTTCACATGTTAATATGAGACATTTCTTATGGTGATCTATGAGTATATGTGTTGATTATGATGGTAATCTTATGGTTGTTCTGCCATGGTTTATATGTTGGTTATTTTCTGGTTATTTGTTGGTTACATGATGTATGTTATTTATGTCTCTTATCATGAATGGTTTAGCTATTGATTGGTTGATGATTGTATGGACTAACAAGTGTTGTTGCAACTATGTGGAGAGGGCACATGACTTTCTTGGTCATTCTCAGATGAATGTTAGACTATTATGATCATATATGCATTCATGACCTGTAGCTTACATGTTTTCCATGTGTTTGACAAAATGTCTAATGTGTCCTAGGTAGTCTAGGTCAATTTCTTGATTCGAGTTTGAATATTTGGCTTTGTTGTCATGTATATTATGACTTTGGAAAGTCTCAGGCAGTTATGGGTAGAGGTTTGGAGGCTGGCTTGGAATTGTAGCTTATATCTCGGGATTACATCCTCTGAACTGGGCAAATTGGGTCACAACCGCACTCAGGCAGTGTTGTGCATGCAGTTGGAGGCCTTCAACCGCACCCAAGCCTTGTCATGCATGCGGTTGGGGGTCTAGGTCAGTGAAAAAGAGCCCCAACTTAGGGTTTGGTCACCTGGGGTGGTCCTTTGGCCCATGAGTGTCATGTAGCCCTGAGAGATGTTATGAGTTGTTAGTTTGTGGTTAGTTATAGGCTCCACTTACTTAACTGGGGCTTGGAGGTTGGGTCATGTCATAATAAATCTTCATCTCATGTTTACCCTAATAGGTCGGTGAATTTGAATAAATGTGGGAAGGCATTCTTGTTCGATAGTTTAAAATTGAAAATTTCCTTAAGCAAAATTTAGGTTCACCAAGTTTGAATAATTTTGCAATACTTTTTGGAGTTTATCTATTAGGCATAAAATGGAGATTCACCTATACATTACTCCTAGAACTTACTTGGTTTGATTCATACATGGAGATTTGATACAAGAAGGGATTGCTCACTCAGTAAAATCTACCAATGACTAGTTTTGTAGCTCAAGCCTCTTATTTGGTATGTTTAGCCTTAATATTTACTAAATCTTGTCCAGTGTTTCATTACTAATATGCAATTATAATAGTTTTTATTTTGTTGTATCAACATAATTGATAGACTTGTCACTTATCACCGAAGAGGTCTGAGGCCAAGTCAGAGGCACTGCCCCTATACTCTTGAGCCCAACATAACCACCCACAAGCCGCACTAGGCATGTTAAGTTTTGAACTTAGGAAAGACCCCAATATTGGTTAGCAAATGTTTTCCGATGCACGATGTCCATTGTTCAACTGGCTTGATGGGTTATATGATTACAATAGTTCACCTCTTATTATCTACCTTGAACAAGTCTCTATAAAAGAATCAGTGGGAGATATCTATTGCCATTTGCACATAAACATAACAATAAAGCGATGTAGCATGTTGAAAACACATACGTTTAGGAAAGACATGAAAAATTGATACGATAAGATAAGACCTTGAAAAATTGATACGATTTTGTGCTTAATTTTTTGTAGATGTGTTCTTCTAAATTTCCCATATTACTTAATCAACAACTAGAATTGAAACTAGATTTTGATATGAAATGTATATTCTTGAAAATAATCTTTGGAATTGCAATGATGAGTAGATTTTGATATAAAATATATATTCTTGAAAATAATCTTTGGAATTGCAATGATGAGTAAATTACATGGGTGATTGAAAAAAAAAGTGTATTAATTTAAAAATTACATGTAAAAGATCGCTACTCAATTCAAAATTTGTTATCATTTGTAATCTCAAACCTAAATTAGAATACCTCCTCGACAAAATCAATCAAGTAATATTAAAATAAAGACTAACAAAATAAAGACAAATATCACCTCATTTGAAAATAATAACATAAATAAATTAAATTTTGTAATGTGCAATGTGCAACACTCATTAAAAAAAAATGCAATACAATATATGTCACTTCATTATGAAGTGAAATCACTTAAAAAAACATAAGACCAAAAAAGTCACATCTTATATCTTAGTGAAACATAACTTAAAAATCAAACGTATAAAAATAATTAATTTTGATGGATTAACATTGCTGGATTAAATGTGAAGGCCTGATATAAATATTAGGATGTCATGGGCATGGCACATGCTGTGAGCAAAACGGCGAAAGGCAGCTAAGATGTGGGCCAATGGCAAGAAAGAGTGAGAGTGATTTGTGGCCCAACCAACAACTTGTGGTTCGAAAATCTTATAATAATAGCTCAATCAAATGTCAATTCAATTTTTATTATGGTCTCTGTTATTTTTAATTTGCCGCATTTTCCGCGAGGCGCCCAAGGTTCGAACCTCATCCCCGATTCCTGAGTTTCAAAATCAGTACATATCCGTCGTTTTCGTTTCCAACTCATCCATGATCCATCACTAGTGACAGACACCAGGAAGCTTCCCCCTTTTCTAGTTCCTCTCCCTTAGACCGAGTAAACACAGATAGCGGATCTATTTTCTTGCCGTTCGCCTGCAGTTGAAAAGTCAATTGGCCCGGGTTCAAGTCTGCCACGAAGAGCCACTAAGCCAGAAGGATACGAAGCTCCTCCGGTCAATATTCTTTGGTGGACTTGACTTTGGAGGTAACTATTTCTTCTTTTCTTTTGCTTTAAATTAAAACCCTGGTTTTAATTTGCATTGTAGATCAGATGCGCAGGCCTTGGATTAGATCCACAATTTCCTACTTTAAATTTCTCTGGGAATTGGTATACAGGAAATTTAACAGGGCATTCATTGTTAACTTCACATCGGCCAAGATGGTGTCGAATGAGTATGTGGAGAAGATGCAACAACGCCAGCAATATCGCAACCTCTGGCACACAGATCTCTTGAGCACAATCACAGCGGATACACCCTGTACGTTTAAAAATTTGAAGTACTTTATCTGATCTTCAAGAATTACGTGTTTAAGACCCTTACATTTCGTTTTTTTGGACAATAAATGCTGAATTCATGGTTTCTCTACAGATTCTGTAAGGTAGAGCCATTTATTGGTATGAACATGAATTGCTGGAAATATATACTATATATGTATGCATGTTCTGTGTTTACCCGTGCAGTAGTGCTGAGCTTCTTTATCTTGTTTCGGCTTTGGCAATCTCCGGGGAATTACTATCATTCTGGTCGCCTTTTTGAATTCTCTTCGTCCTCCCGAGAGCTTTGCATATGGCGGTCTTGTAAATTACTTTCAAGAAAATAATCTTTAGGAATTGGCTAAATACTGGTAGTGACATATTTATGAAAATTAGAGGGTTTAACGAATGAAGGATGTCCCCGAGAGGAGATCGGCTGAAAAGTGTGTGACACAGTTGCGGGGATCAAATCTGAAGTACAGGTTCGTCCTGTAGATTGCCTGCTGAAATTGTCAAAGTTAATCAACCAGTCTTATAAAATTAGGTGATGGTCAAGATCGTGCCCTTCTCTTTTATTGTGAAATTTTGCTCACTAATCTGAAAGCTTGCGACATGTGTGAGTTTCTCAACACTCGCTTTGTTATCCTATGCTGTGCGTGCGTATTAATCAATAAACAATCACTGTAGGAAGTGAGTGCCAGATATATCCTCTTTCCGTAAGAAGTTAAAATAGTTGGGTTTCGGCTTTATTCCCCTCGGAACAGTTGCAAGCAGGGGAGTTCAGACACATCATTGACAAGGAAGGGATAGGAAGGGCACTGTCTTGATTCCTTGGATTGTCTCTTCCATCATAGGAAGTGGAACCAGTTGTCACAATGTTGTTGGGCATTTGATTAGTTTTGTACAGGTAGGTGCCAGGTCTGAATCTTCCTCCGTTAGGTGCACTAGTATATGCTGATGCATTTGAATCTTCCTTGATTAGGTGCACTAGTCTATGCTGATGGGTTTGAATCTTCCTCAGTTAGGTGCACTAGTCTATTCTGATTGGTCTACTAGAGATGCCATTCATGGGGAGGCATCCCTTGGGTTTCCCTGAAATATTTTCTTTGGAAAAGAGGTAGTGGACAAGATCCATTTGCTCGATGTTATTAGATGACTGTTCTGCATGGTGGAATAGTGTGGGGCGTTCTTTCATGTATACCTTGAATGATATACCTGAATGATGGGTTTAGTAGCGATGTCATTCATGATTATGGGGAAGCATTCCTTGGGTTTTCCAGAGAGGTTTTCTTGGAAAAAAAGGTAGTGGACAAGATCCATTTGCTTGATGTTATTAGATGGTTGTTCTACTTGTTGGAATAGTCTGGGGCTTATGTTTTAGGTACATCGTGAATGATCCTATGCCACGAATTCTGCATGGCAATGAATGTCCCAGTTCTTTCCACTCACCAGTCCCTCTCACTCCTTGAGTATATTAATAGATTTGCTTTTAATACATTCAAGTGGGATGGTGAGAGAGTTGGGAGGATATCTAGTATATTTGTGCCCACTAAAAAACAAATGTGGCCATACCTTAAAGTTTGTTTTGGCGATATCAAACATTAACTCAAATTGTTAAACCATGAGCCTTTTGAAGCACCTACGTGGTAGACTTGGTTCAATTGCCAAAAGGAATTGAGTAGAATTAAGCTTGATGTGACAAATTATATATAAAATCACTAATGGCTACTTTCACAATCAGATCTAAAATCTTTGTTTTAGTGGACTAAAAAATAGTTTAAAACGACTTGTCCATCCTTACCACTATAGTACTTGGTGTGAGTTTGGCCATCCATCAAAGCTCTCTTATAAGTCGAATGTTAGCATAGGAAGGAAATGATTTTTGCAGTTGGAGACAAGGTGTGGTTGTACCTCAATAAAGAAATGCTTTAAGGATAAGAAAGTGAGTTGAAAACCATGAAGCATGGACCATTTGAAGTGTTTAACAAAGTGGGCAATGATGCCTCTTTATATGCATATCTATATAGCCATTACTAATACCTCTAGTTGTGCCCGTCATTGAGTTATAGAGGCTACTTGTCTACTTTAGTAAGTTTGTATCTGAATAGGCCACCTCATTTTGTTTAGATACTCTCTTGACACCTTTGGTCATGTAAGGTTCTAGGGAAATTTTTTGCCCTATAGTGTTATTAGACTACGGGGGTTTCAATAATCTTTCTTTTTGTTCAATTAATGGCAATCAACTTTGACTTTTTGTACTCTCTCTCTTTGTTGAACATTTGATATAATAATAAGAAGAATTGATCAAAGGGTTTCTCTACATTGGGGTTTTCCCCCAGCATCTGCCAAATCTCGTGTCCTCTTGTCTTGGCTTGTCTTTTGCATTTTTGTTATTCATGTTCTATCTATAGTTATTGTCAATGTGATTTACGGTTAATGTGATTGCTATTGGAAAACTAAATTGAAATTGTCATTAGGCTGCTAAAGGAACATTGAAGTAATTGTGCTAAGCATAGAACATACCATTGTTAACAAAATTAACATGGTTTCAGAGCACAGGTGAAGACAAAGGCCAAGCAAGAGAGAGAAAAGCAATAACTAAGGGAGATCTGTTAGACAAGATTATTGGACTAGTCTCAATGGCTACTACATTTTACTTCAAATTTGAGGATAAGCTCAAGGACAAATCTGACTATCATGCATGGAATATGACTTTGGATTTGACTTTGGAAGAGCATGATGCCATGGACTATGTGCAGGAAAGAGTGGTGGAGCCTCCTTCAAATGCACCTACTGTTGTAAAGACAAAGTACAAGAAAGGTAAGGTCAAAGCTAAGAGAATTATCATAGACTCCATTCAAAAGCATTTGGTTGCCTATATTTCTGATTTGGGAACATTTGGTTCAAAGCAAACAACACAAATCAAATCCTCTTTCTCAAGAACAAGTTGATGGACATCAAGATGGATAAAAGGGAGTCTATCGAATCCTACTTTATGAGAATAACACAAATCAAGAATGACCTACTATCTATTGGAGAAGTTATTGCTGACAGGGAGCTCACTCTCATTGCACTTGGAGGTCTTTCAAGAGCATGGGATGTGTTTAACACCACCATTCTCAACAATGACAAGATTCCTAGTTTCGATGAATTATTGGCTAGATGCACTCAAGAGGAGATGAGGATGATGGAGAGAGACAAGCCTTCAAATGGAAATGAACCTATTGCTTTCTTCGCTCATGCTAAGAGGAAAAATAATGCTGGTCCAAGGAGATAGGGTCAAGGATTCAAGCAGGGATTCAAAGAAGGAAGAAAAGGAAGGTGCTACAATTGTAACAGGTTCGACCCCTATGCTAGAGGGTGCCCACAAGAAGAATTCCCCAAGGGAGGACAACAACAAAAACAATTTCAAAGGCAATGGCAATCAAAGGAACAATAGATTCAACAATAAATGAAAGAGGAATGCTCTCGCTGCTCGATATGGAGATGGTTGACCTCCCAAAAGGACGAGAAATTCCAGGTATGAGGAAAGTAATGTTGTAGAAAAACAAAAAGAGTTTTATCTTATTTCCGCTCTATCTACTGCCTCTCCTTCGGATACTTTGGAACATTGGTTGATTGATAGTGGAGCCTCAAGGCACTTCACTAAGTACAAAGAGATCCTCTCAAATTTGATTGAAAAGAAGACTAATTTGGAGATCATACTTAGAGATAATGCCACCTACCTCGTGAAAGGGATAGATGTTATCACTCTTGACTTGAATCAAGGTCAAACCATTAATCTACAAGAAGTATTGTATGTGCCCGATTTGAAGAAGAACTTGATGTCTATTTCTGTGATGGAAGATAAAGGCTTCAAGGTGGCATTCATTGATGGCAAGGTACGTATTTGGCAAAGAAACCCTAAAGATGCATTCATACTTGGATTTAGGGTTGATGGTCTCTATCAAGTTGGAGGAAGTCCTTTGGGAGTCTTGACTTGCGATATTTCTCTTCAATCTGAATTATGGCACCAAGATTTGTCCACCTTCATTACAAAGCCTTATCCGGGGTAAGGAAGATGGTCACAAGTATGATCGATTTCAACATGAATCATGAAGGAGTTTGTCAGGGTTGTGTAGCTGGGAAACTTACAAGGGAACCATTCCCTTCAAGTGAAAGCTAAACTACATATATTCTTCAATTGGTCCATTCTAACTTATCTGGTATGTTGCCTATAACATCATTCAGAGGATACTTATACTATGCAATTTTTGTGGATGACTTCTCTCGCAAAACATGGATCTATTTCTTGAAGAAGAAGGATGAAGTTTTCAAATGGTTCCGTTCTTTCAAAACCTCGGTGGAGAATTAAACAGGGAAGAAGATCAAAATATTAAGGACCGATAGTGGAACTAAATATGAATCAAATGAATTCAATGACTTCTGTAGAGAGGCATCAAGAGGGAGACAACTGTTCCATACACTCCTGAGCAAAATGGAGTTGCTGAAAGAAAGAATCAAACAATCATGGAAGCCACCCTTGCGATGCTCCATGATCAATGTCTACTGAAGTTCTTATGGGTAGAAGCTGTAACACTACCGTGTATGTTCAAAATAGGAGCTGCATCAAGCACTGGATTTCAAGACATCTGAAGAAGTTTTCAATGGTAAGAAACCCGATGTTTCTCATTTTAGAATATTTGGTTGTCCCGTGTATTTTCATGTGCCTAAAGAGAAAAGAAACAAGTTGGAAGCATCTGGGAAGAAAGGTACATTTGTGGGCTACAATGAAAATTCAAAGGCATATAGAATCTATGTGCTTAGTCAAAGAAATGTGGAAGTAAGCCATGATGTCACCTTCGATAAAGACACTGCCCTTGGAAAAGCCAAGATCTCCCCATTCCAAGGAAGGATAATGATGATGCTACAGTAATGCAGGATGAACCTCCGACAAATGAACCTATGCCCGATGTTGAAGGCTCGGTGGATCCCATTGATCCACCTCCTATTGATTCCTCTGCCTCAAGGAAAAGACATTTGTGGCTCAAAGATACTCTTGAAGATATTGAAAGACATATTGCTCCAAGAGGGACATTCCGCGAAAGTAAGAAGCCAAACAGGTATCAAGGGTACTTAGGTACTATGAGTACTATTGTTCAAATCGAGCCATGTACGTCCGAAGAAGTCGTAAAGAACCAAGTCTGGAAGGATGTGATGAATGAGGAATATGAATCTGTAATGAAGAATGATGTCTAGGACGTGGTGCCTAGACCCAAGGACAACTCTGTGGTCACCTCAAATGGCTATACAAAATAAAACATGGAGCAGTTGGGACTGCTGAGAAATATAAGGCCAGGTTTGTTGCTCGAGGCTTCTCTCCAAAGGAAGGAGTGGACTATGACGAGATATTTGCATCGGTTGCACGATATACCACTATCTGATCTATTATTGCTCTTGCTGCCACTCAAGGATGGAGTCTACATCAAATGGACGTTAAAACTGTTTTCTTGCATGCTCACTTAAGGAGGAAGTCTACTTGGAACGACCTCAGGGGTGCGAAGTGCAAGAACAAAGGACACACGTATGCAGGTTGAAGAAAGCTCTCTATGGGTTGAAGCAATCCTTTAGGGCTTGGTATGAGAGGATTGATAGCTATCTTATGAAGTTGGGATTTACAAGGAGTGATGCTGATCCTAACCTATACTTCAAGGTTGAAAAGGACATGCCTCTCATTTTGGTCATTTGTGTAGTGTTCTCTTTCTGACAGGTTCAGACCCTCTCATTTATTAATGCAAGAGGGAGTTGGCTTCCAAGTTCGAGATGAAAGACCTAGGAATGATGCACCACTTCCTAGGCCTGGAGGTCTGGTAAAGGCCAGGTGAGATTTTCCTTTCTCAAGAAAAATACATTGTGAAGTTGCTCGAGAGATGTGGGATGGTGGATTACAAGTTTGTGTCTACTCCGATGGAATTCAACTTCAGGAAGCTATGTGGAAGTGCTGCTGGGCCCAAATTTCCAAACCCTTCCAAATACATAAAACTTGTGGGGACCTTGATGTTCTTGGTGAACTCCTGTCCAGACATATGTTTCGTTGTAAATACGTTGCGTCAATTTATGATTGAGCCTCATCACATACATTGGATTGTTGCTAATAATCTCTTCAGATATCTTTGTGGCACAATCAACTATGGACTAGAGATACACTGTCGAGAATTTGAGGCTACATGGATATACTGATGCTAATTGGGTTGGCAGTGTGGTGGATTGTAAAAGCACATCTGGATGTTGCTTCCTATTGGGGTTTGATTCAATTTCTCGGATAAGCAGGAAGCAAAAATCGGTTGCTCTAAGCATCCTCGAGGCCGAATACATTGCAACTAATATGGCTTGTTGTGAGGTTGTTTGGCTGAGGAAGCTCTTTAGTAAGCTATTTGAGCATGTGTTGGATACCGCCGTGATCTTCTACGACAATCAAAGTGGGATTTGCCTTTCAGAGAATCCTTTGTTCCACTATTGCTCCAAGCACATTGATGTTAGGTACCACTTTATCCAGGATATGGTACAATAGGGAGCAATAAGGCTCTAACACATCAGGATCGATGAGCAGGTTGCAGACATCCTCATGAAGCCCTTAGGGAAGGTCAAATTCTTAGCCTTCCGAGAGAGACTTGGAGTCGTGGAAAGACCCTCCCATGAGGGTCCCGCTTGAGTTAGACAATGAGTCATGGGAGCTCCTGGGGGCTTGGGGTACTTCTGGAAGCTATGAGCGACCATAGGGTGAATGGTTCACTTTCCCTTATTGGTGCGCTGTGTACAGGGTGAGTGGTTCACCTTTCCCTACGATTGACATATGCATTGGATGAGTCGTTCACCTTCTCTTATGGCATATGAGCAAGATGAGTGGTTCACCTTCTCCTGCTGATGCCCCCACATACATCCTACCCATGTAGTTCGAGACTCATGCGAAGTACCTCTCATCTGGCCAATAAGTTGGGAAAAGTGGATAGGGACCATAACACTACTGATGGACGCATCGTGTATTGTCGTACTCCTTGTTGAAGAATCTAGGGCAATTAGAGTTAATAAGATTTTTCTTAGCATGATAACTATTTGTGAGGTTTTCTTATCAGTACAATCTTTCCTTATTATTAGAGTGTGCCTTCTTTAGTTCATCAAATAGCTACCAAAACAAAGAGACAAGAACACAAGATGTTTGGCTTTCTGCCAGGGCCAAAACCTCTCCCTCTTGGAGAGGAAAACCCGCACAAAATTCTTCTTATAGAGATTCCAATTGATGAATACCAAGACCATGACCCTTGACCTATGAGGCCACTCCAAGACCAAGACACCAATCCTCTTCTTTGACATTGTTGAGATCATCATCATTGCTGCACCATTACCAAGGTCTTCATCAATGAGATCTTCATATTGAGATATGTATAGGAGAGCTGCATGTAGATCCACCGATATTATGACAGTCTCATCATGACTGTTCCTTCACCGAGATCATAACCTTTGTGACTGTGTCTTCATCAAGAACGAGATTGTGACTGCACCTTAATGTATGCCGAGATAGTGTGTCACTATGAGATCCTTCTCTCATAATCATGCCGAGACTGTGTGTGGTATTGTAGTATTCTTGAGATCATACTTATCACTAAGGTTATGACAACACTGAGATCTTTACCGAGAATGAGATTGTGTTCTCTTGACACCTAGTCACTGTTATGCCGAGAATACCTCACTGTATTACCCATCCGAAATCATAGTGATACCTCTCCATCCGAGGTACTTAACTGCTGCCTTGATCCGAGATTCCTGCACCTCCTGTACCCATTCGAAGTTCAGAGTAGAATCCGAGTTTCTTGCTTTTCTGTGGTGACCCTAACTGCGTATATATAGTAGTTATGTCTCTGTATTTGAGCCGACATGACAGTGTGAAGTGTTGTGTCCTTTTATTGAGCCGACATGACTTTCTTTAGTTTATTTAATTCAATTTGAGGCCGACATGACTGCTCTCTTCATCGTTTTGCTTGCTGCCTTCTTCAAGAGGATTGTGCTTGTCTTGGAGGGTTGTTCTAGACCTTGTATACATTACATATAGGCTCAAGAAGAGCATGACATTGACTCTTTGACATCCTAAGGCTCTCAATGGGAGCTACTAAATAAATAAACCTCTTGCTCATGAAACCCATGCAACAAGGAATAATAATAAATTCATTTTTCTTATTTACAAAAATCATAATTACAATGTCATGAAGATCGATCCTAGTTACACTTTCTTCAACACTCCTTATGTCTAGGATGCATGGTGTTCAACAACTTGATCTGGCATCAAGTCAGATTGAGGTTCTACCTTTGGACTGACTTTTGTTAGTGGAGAGTGGTAAGGTCTTGTGACTCACTCTCGATCGATTCTTCTTTTCATATTAGTGTTCAACAGGGCAAAGATGAGATGAGATACAACGACGGTACATGATGACAGGATGGCATGATGATTGATGATGATGGATGGATTGGCAGGTGGAATTCCACTTTGGACAACTCATTTGATGGAGATGATGATTGCATTGAATTCCTCTTTTCGAGAGGATCAAAATTAATCTAACGATCATCAAATTTGGACAAGTAGAAATGTGTTTTTGAATTTATGCGCACATGTGTAAATTGCTCAGGTTGGCCACATCATCATGTAGCCTCATGAAGCCCAAAAGACATTTCACTTCACCCTCAACGACTTGTATAAATACAAGTGTCCTCTCACCTCATTTGGTATCATCATCACTAATTATTTTGTCTCCTTCTCTCATTGGTTTGTACAACTATGGGGCATATTCTCTCACTCACAGATGTGGCAGAGGAGGACGAATTTCAGACAAAATTATAGGGCCGAAAATTTTAGATTTTCTTGCAGTTTGACTAGTGTTGACTGTAGGCCATACACCTTGGCATAGAAACCGAGGCATTCTGGGCACTTTGACTGCAACAAAAAATTGTAGGTTGATTGCAGACTTCAGTGCATAAGGTTGACCAAGTTTGACCATTGACTTTGGGACTGTTTGGGCTGATTTTGACCTCCTATTCAGGCCGAGTTTGACTGGGTTTGACCAAGCTTCAAAGGAGACATTTTGCTGCTGTTTTGACCACCGTTGACTTTCTAGTTAGGGTTGAATTTCATTGCAGTTGATTGCAGATTTGACAGGGTTGTTTTGACTTTGATTTGGCAAGTCAACTTTGACATTTTGTACTCTCTCTCTCTGCTGAACATTTGATATAATAATAAGAAGATTTCATTAAAGGGTTTTCCCCACATTGGGATTTTTCCTTGGCATCTGCCAAATTTGGTGTCATCTTGTCTTGGCTTGTCTTCTGCATTTTTGTTATTCATGTTCTATCTATAGTTACTGTCAATGTAATTGCTATCAGAAAACTAAATTGAAATTGTCATTGGGCTGCTAAAGGAACATTGAAGTAATTGTGCTAAGCATAGAACATGCCATTGTTAACCAAAATTAACAGTGAGCCTTCCATGCTTGATGAGTAGGAAGAAGAGTGGCATGTACTTTCTTAAATGGAAGACTTGGCACTATAATCACAAGAAGAGTTGGAGGATAGTGTTCTTATTCAAAAGGTATTAGACCTACTAGGAGGGGACAGCAAGAATCATGGTTGATTGGAATTCAAAGTCAACTTCCAAGATAAGCCAAATGGTATATTGTATGCCAAGAGGAGGATGGTGGAGTTGTTTCTTCATCTTCTTCCAAGTAAGCTTGCTTTTGGGAACCAAAAGATTTATAGAAAGGGGAGGTATGATCCATAAAGAGTTGAGCAATTTTCTAGTTTGTTCTATGGAATTTCCATTGCTGAATGAGCTTGAGGTGCAATTATTGGGATTCTAGAATCAACCCATATTTGAGAATAAAAATGTGTAACTTGAAACATTTCATTTCTTTTGGTAAGTGGAGGAAATCAATAACTAAGAGAGGGTCAAAAAAATTGTAGAGCAAAGTATTAGTGATCACTATAGGAGGGAGAATTTGTTGAAAATAGTACCAAGGAGAGGTGTTAGGATTTTATCCCTTTAGCCTAGTGAGCACATTAATGGCTTTTGTCTTGATGATGTTTATGAGTTATATTAATGTCATGGTGGGAAAAGGTACTTAGAAGTGTTGTACCATGTACTTTTTCTAATATTAAAGTCACTTGTACTTTATAAAGTGACTTTATGTTTAAAAGTACTAAGTGTACTTTTCTAATATTAAAGTGAGGAGAAAAATCACTTTATGAGAGAAATTAAAAAGGTACACAACTTAAAAAAGGTACTAGGAGACTTTTAAGTGATGGGGCCAATGTATGAGGGGGGTCATTTGGGAGAAATGATCTCAACCACACATCTTGAGATTTGAGGATGAAATCTCAGCCATTGGATCCTAGGTTTAGGGATTCAATCTTTTCCAAGGAGACAAAAGAGGAAAAGGGAAGCTCATTCTTCACTTCACACTTGAGAGAGCATGAGGAGAAGAGAAGAGAGGAGAAAACTTCAAGGAGAGGAGGAGAAATTGCAGCAGTAAAAGAGGGGCTCGAATCCCAAGGAGAACCGTACAACAACATGAATTTCAAGGAGAAACAGACATGATTTTTTAGGAAAACCACAATTTATTAGCACAAAATTCGAGGCAGTTAGGGCACACATTTCGAGGATGGGACTGTGCTGTTCTGGCCTAAAATTTGAGGCACGAATTTCGGGATTTTGCTTGTTATAGACCATGAAAATCAAGGGAGATTTTAGTAGTTCTCTGGCACAAAATACGAGGCAGTATAGTCAGCTATTGGGCACACAGTTTGAGGTAGATCTGAGCACAATTTTCAAGGTTGTTTTTGTGCACAGATTTCGAGGAGCTGGGCAGAGAAGAAATGCAATCCACTTTCTCAGTGGGCACAAATTTCCAGAATGTGTGCATTTAATGCTAGAACAAAAGGGCGATAAGTACTGTGTATTTTTTATGTACTTATTTATAGTTACTCAAGCAATAAAATCCTCCTTTGAAGACTGGTTTTCCCCAAGAGGCTGTGGGGTTTTTCTAGGGTCAGATTGACCAAAAATAATTGTCTCATGTGTTGTGAATGCTTGCATTTAATGTGCTTTTAATTATCATTTGTTAGGAAAGAGAAAAAGAGTAGAAGCACTCTTTATGTTTGCAATTAATGCATTCTGATTTTATATCAGCATGACAAAACATGTGGGTTTTGCCTAAACAAACATATGTAAACAGGCTCAAGGGTGCAGGGCATATAAATTTTCTACAGAATTTGTCTTCCATGGTGGTCCATTAGCTTCATTGAAGAGACAAACTTTGTAATTTGCCTTGGACATGACCACAAGTTGATCGACATAAAGAAACATATGACAATCTATTTCCATGTAGGGTTTTTTTGAAATTGCTTTTCTCTTGGGTAATATAATGTCTTTTGATGTGGTTGCTTGTGTTTCATGATTCATTTGTAATTTCTTTATCATTCTGTTGTTGTACTTTGAATTTAATCCATTGGAATAGGGAAATGTGTGCTTTCTTGCTATAAATAAGCATAGTCTTAGTATAGTAATAGGAAAGCAAGTCAACCATTTTATTCATCAAAAGGTTTGAGTTGGTGAACTATAATTAGCATAACTAGTGAAATTCTATATCAGGTGTTCTTTGAAATATGTTGCTCTATGATGAAGCTAATTTGTTTTGGTGAATAATCTTGGCAAAATGTGCTCCAATTTTAGGGCCTTTTCTTAGGTCAAGATATTGTCAAAACTATGTAGGAGCTTAATGGATCTCCATTTGGTAACTCACCAAGTTTGGGAGCAAAATAGATAATTCTTTTGTTGATTATGGTTCACAATGATTTCTTTTCACAGTTTCCTTGTAAACATGGAGTAGGTTTAGGGTAACAAAATTGCACGTCACCTTGTAAAATTCTCATGGGAATCCATTTAATGTAGGGAATAAGGCAATTGTAAGCTCTTCTAAGGTTGGTGACTGCTTGCTCAACCTTGTCTAGGTTTTAAAAAGTATATGCCTGAACACATTCATGCAAATTTGCAAGGACACTTAGCATTTTGTTGATAAGTTCATAAGATTGAAAAGCCATTTTGTAATGAGCAACAAACTCTTTTCATTATCCTCTTACTATGTAAGTCTCACATTTGGTGTTTTGGTGGCATAAATTATCTCCATTTTGAAGCTAGAGCATTGAAAAAGTATTTTTTTGATTGATCTTCAATATCGCACCAATGAAGCTTGCATGGCATTGAGCCCCCTTGGAACTTTGGAATGGTGTCGAAGGTTGTTCGCCATAGTGATATAAACACACAATGCCAATGCACATAATCATGTATAAGAACAAAAACCCAAGAGATCAAGCATGCGAATAGAGAGAGGAGATTATTGTGATGTACACATATGGTACTCTTGTAATTGTATTATCTATTTATAAAAGTACAAAAACGGTGGAGTGATCATCTTTGATCAAGTGTCTTAGGGTTACAATTAAAACATACTTACCTTTGTGGTTGATGAAGTACAACCAAGCTTCGTATGAATCATTTACAATGACATGGAAATGCAAAAGATAGGGAAAAATTCAATTTTCAATTAGAAAACATAGTTGAACTAAGTCCACTAGGAACTTAGGGACCATGCCTCACCAATTCTTTCTTATTGAGAGGAAATTTATCACCAATTTTGTTGTAAGTGGGGTATGCCCCTTTCAACAAAATACAAAATAATGCTTTGGCCTTGTATAGTTGGGGTTTTGGTACAAACCTGTTCCCATGCTAAAAATGGAGTGCTTGAACCAATGGAAAGATGCTTTGTCAAAGAAGGTTTATGGAGGAAAACCATGGGATGTCCTCCTTGCTTGAGAACAAACTTAATAAAACTATGCTGGAAATTAGGTGGGGGAAGCGTTGATGCAAAATATAGTGTTTTTGTGTAACTACAAAAGGAACTACAAAACTAGTGTTGTAAAGTGTGGAAGTTACTCATGTGTAGGTCCCATGAGCTATTTCTCATTTTGTTAGAGAGAATAAAAGATTGTGAATGAAAGGAGAGATTTTTGTTGAAGGCAAGAATACTTCACAAGATTGCGTGGAGACAACTTCTTGTTTATTCTTCAACATGATAAGCTCGTCATGCAATGGAGTTGTAAAAATGTTGTTTGGCTTAATTGTTTGGGCAACTAGATAAGATAAGATATGATAAATATATTAATGGCCATCCAATGACCACAAAAGTAGGTGAATGGGATTGTGATAGGTGCAATAACGTCAATACACAATGGGAGCGTTAGAGTGGCTCTTAGAGAATTTGATAATGAAGTTTGTTGTGGAAAGTAGTGGGCATAAGAATGAGTTGTAGTTGAGGTTGCCTTGGCTCATGAGATGCTTCATGTGTTCTTACATTTGTAAGAGGATAGTTAAACAGAACAATAAATGTTGGAGCATGATGATCAATATGGATATTGTAAGAGGAAGGGACATTGTTTCAAAAGGAGAGGTGAAAATTGTTAAATAGGTGAAAACCTCTTGATTTTAGACCCATGGTTGTTGGTGAACCGGTTGTAAGATTTGGAACATGGCCTTGACATCTTTAATCATTTTGGTTTGAAACTCTTGTTGCTAGCACTTGTAGCAAGGATATGAGGGTTACATATGTAGAATATGGGCGACTCTAGAAAATTTTGCAAGTGTTTAAACCTTTCCATGGGTTTTTTCCTTTGAAGTAGGGGTACACGAACCTAGGCGTGGGCTTCGCACACCTGTACCCGATTTGCACACCCAAGCACCATAAACGGGTTCAGGTTCTTCTCAAATGCACCCATCCAAAACTGGTTCAGGCATGGAGAACCCGATACTCTAAAATTTAAAAATGGGGTCTTTCTTTGTGACAAGTACTTGGTACCCCGTAAAAGGGTGCGTGGTTTCCTCGAAAATGGGTACGCCATGGTAAAATAAAATCATGACTATAGAATATTCATTAAATTCCCCGTCTCTCCCATGAGGTAATTGATTGGGATACTATGTGTGGGAATTAGGAAATCACCCCTGCTACCATGGAAGTAACAAAAACAAAGGAATTGCTGTGTTGAGGCAAATCATGACAAAATATACCCATTGAAGGAGTACATACAAATACCAAACGTCTGCTATGTGATCTGGACGCCATCCAAGAAAACAAATCGCCACATATCATTTACGTCACCACTGCCTGTATTAATCCTTTCATTTTATGTGGCTATCTTGGGTGAATGCACCGCCACAATTTCCTAATTACCAATGTGACCATTTTAAATTGCCTAATTAGAGGGAGTAAACTTTGTTTCGAAAGGATTGGAGGTGCATAAATTAAATCCAAGTGTCCTAGTTTAATATATTTAACAAACACAATTGTGGTTTATTATTTATTAGCAAAATCAAAAGGAAAGAAAAAAGGTAGTTTCTGTTAAAGTAAAAAAATAATTATTATAAAAAGGAAGGTCTAATAATTTAGAAGGGTGGAAGAATAACATTACAAAGAAGAAAGAAATAGTATAAGAGGTAACAAATATACATTTGGTATTGTCAAGAGATATAAAAAGAAGATAATAGAGATATTCTAAAAAACCTAATTAAGAAGCACAAAGCACAAAAGTGAAGGGAGTCATTTCAAGTGAAAATATTCAAGGAGTTATAAGAAAGCAAAACAGAGCAAAGGTAATTGTGGATTTCAATTAAGGAGTTATAAGAAAGCAAAGAAGAGCAAATGGAATTATGGATTCCATACCATTTTGACGAGAAGAGCAAAGGGAATTATGGATTTCATACTATTTTCACGACGAGATGACTTTTTGTGCAAAGGAGTCATATGTAAAGAGTCATTTAAAATCACATTTTCTCAAAATTATGAGAGACCCCCTTGTCAAAGTGACAAAAAGGAACATGTGGCTCAAGAATCACATTTCAAAATTGAAAATTCATAATTTGAATTTCATATATATATATATATTAATTTATACCTTTGACGAACCCACACACCTTGTTTCAAAAAGTGATGTACCCATCCCCATCCCCGTACCTGTACTTGTACCAGAACCCACGTTTCTTGGCAACTTAGGATTTTTCAACAAAACTGACAAAACATACCTTCGAGTAGGAAAAAAAACCCAACCGAATGGACAAAAAAAGTGGAATGGGCCTAAGAGAAGTAGTTGCTTGAAGAATTCCAAACGAGACTTGTTAATGTCATGGAAATAAATAGGGGGAAAACCTAAATAAGGAGGGCATCTAGAGCAAAAATATGTTACGCTTGTGCCGATTGTTCAAGGAATAGGAATTGGTGCTGTTGACACACGTACAAATTTCTCTAACCTCGGTTAAAGGAGAATCTTGGGCATGAAGAAAATACCTAAACATGATAAAATTGTGGTGCCCTTGAAAGTATCTAATATTAAGTTTTTGATACTAATTGATATGAGCATGAAACAATAAGGCACATGATGTCCCCACTGTATGAATTTTGATGCCATACTGTGGTGCTTTGGTTAACGTCCTAATTGTCAAGGTTATGGGCTCACATACAAGAATAGAAAACCCAAGAGAATCAAGCATGGCAGTAGATAAGGATATCGTTGCAATGTACATATATTATTATTGATTATTGATGTACCCTTCATTGTATTATTGATCTATAAATGTACAAAGTAGCCTACCTTAGCACCTCTACTGACTTACACATTTTAGTAGCTCCACATGGGATGTATAAATAGATAGCTTGGTAGTTTGAGAAAGTAGCATACCCTTATAGTTGGGTCTATTCAACTTTTCCGCAATTAAAGCAAGAATATATTTTTCTTATAGAGTTTGGCACTATCAAATCTTTTAAGGACTTGCTCATTGCTTTTGTGGAAATTCAATTAGGTTCAACTAGAGCTCCTTTAACTCATTCCTCCTAAATTGTTTGGGTCGTACAAACCTTGTCGGCTTTTAGGAGTAGATAAGGATTCCTTCTCTTGTTGGGTGTGTTTGATTAGAAGCATGCCATCTTTGTCCTCTTGAGTGTCAACTGTATTGAAATCCCAACAAACAAGCCAATGACTTTCTAGAAGTTTAACCATCTTCTTCCATAAGTTTTCTTTTTCTTTTGCATTATTGGTTACATAAATATTTGTTAATTTTTTAACCCTCACCTAGTACCATCAAGATTAAGGTTAATTTGCACTAATCTCTAACGTGGCTATGCCCTAACTCTTAATAGGAGTAATAAGCTCAAGAGAGATGGGAGTCACAACACAATTTTTCCTTGATCATGGGTGGAAGTAGAAATGTTTACATTTGACCAAATGAAGATTAGTGAACTTTTCAGAAGAAGAACCAAAATCTAAAATTCTGCAAACAAAAGACATTTAGATTTTGAAACATGGTTCTAAGCTTCTAACCCTTCTAACCACAACTTATTTTTAAGGATCAATAAGCCACCGTATGTTCCATGATGCAACTTTCTTCAGGTTATAATAATGGAGCCTATATTACCCATCTCAACATTATCATCAAATATAGCTAGAGCATCGAATGTGTTTGAGGGATTTGGAGAACATGAGAAAAGTAGTTGTGCTTGGTGCAACTTTTAGGTTTCCTCTGCGCCTCCTTATGGTTGCTAGGGTATTGCGAGCTCCAAAGGGGAAGTCTAGGGAGCACTTCTATATTGGGGGTCATGTAGGTTCCTTAACCATGATATAGGTCATTGGCTTGCTAGTAGCTAGTACAATCGAGAGTGAAGCTTTACTAGCCTAAGCCTTTTGGGCCATTGCAATCTTATTGGTTATGTTGCACGAGTTTTTGGAAGTATGGGTATGGGTGTCCAAAATGGCGAGAGGTGTCACCCAAATATGTGGGAAACAATAGGGTGAGAATGGAAATAATATATATTAAAACACAAAAATAGGGGAAAGAAGTGAATTAGGTGCATTAGGAAGTTCTTTCTAATGCTCTTAAAACAAATGTGACTCGTAAGACCTACTAATATTAATATGCATTAACTAAAGCATCCCTGGGGAGCTCACTTGCCAAGCTTGTGAAAATGTAAAGTAAATGTGTGTACAAGGTCCCATGTTGAAATCCGGCGCATGCTAGGGGACAATGCTGTTCACCCAGCGGTTATAGTGGTAGTAGTCGGAATCAACCTTGTGTCACGTGAATACGTGATCAACTAGTTGCCAATTCCTCTCAACATTTAAAAAATTAAAAAAAATGCATAAAACGAATAATACTAAACATTGTATGTATAATATTGATATTGTAAGACAAAATTCGAGCAAATAGTGAGTTCCTTTTTAGTTTTTTTCCTTCATTTTTTTTTTCCATGGAAAATGTCCTCAAGAAAACCCTGCATGAGCTTCCTCACTTTTTGTGAATGCTATTGGAGTGCATATACTCCTCTTAACGACTTGAACCATCCATCTTTAACATGATTGCTAGCTTGAATAACTAATTGGACTTGATAAGCTCAAGTCCCCAGTTGGGTTGAGGTTGAGTAAGGTCAAGTTTGGATATCAAAGGGTAATTTTGAATCTTATGGTGTGAGATTTGGCATCTAAAATACATGTTTTACATATTGACATAGCTCATAGGTTGTTTAAACCAAATTTATCATAACTGGATCTGGTATGCCCCTAAATTATGAGTTGGATGGGAATTGACCAAAGGAGCTGCATAAAAATCAATTGAACAAAAGGTACATAAAATATTTGTTGGAATGTCTAAGTTTAACCCGTTAGAAATTCTTCCTGCGCTATCTGATTTATTTCTTCCTACTTGTTCAATTACTTAACAAGTTATTTATCATGTAAATACTGAAAATAAATACAAGCACAGTATCAACACATATAGATCAACAACTGAAAGTAAACAAGCACACAAGTGACACTGTTGTTTTTGGACTAATGTCCCCGGAAAAACCCAATGCAGGAAAATCAGTGCAACTATTTAGAGGGTTTTATTATTATGTAGTTTCAGAAAACAACCTGGGTGCCAGAAATGGCTGACCCAACAAAGAATGCCCTCGGCAGTATTACCTCTCAGTTGGAGACAGATATTCCGGCTAAATCACCGGATAAACATTCCCACAACAATAATGCAGTGTTTGTTGCTCTACGTCACTCTGATAGGGAATGCGTCACCATATCTAGATCTCCAGCTCCTAGTCTGTCCCACAAAATTCTCCCAATGCTACCTCTAGGCTCTATGTTAGCCTCTCTGGCCTAGCATCAGCTTCTTTGGGCTCTGCGTCAGCCTCTGGAGCCTCTGCGTCTCACATGCTGGCCCTTTCTAGCTCTGCACAGCTCTTGGCTGCCTTTGCGTGGCCTTTGGCTACCTCTGCGTCAACCTCTCCCGGCTTTTGCGCTGATCCTCCAAGTACTAACTCTACCTCTCTGCTATGTATTCACTGCCCCTCAGCTGCAACTCAGATCACTGACTCAATTTCCTTAGCAAACCCTGCCCCAGAAAATCGAGTTCTTGATCTCTCTTGGTGTGTACTCCATCTGATCCTCAAGCCTCCTCTTATACTTTTCTCGTTGGTCCATCAACGACCGAGATTAAATCTCTAATCAATGTCTAAGATTAGATTTGGCTTGATCCATGACTTTTGGACCATTCTAACCTAGTTTTTTATAAACAGTGTAGCATAGCTATCTTTTGATGCATGTGGTGACACAGGTTCAAGATTTTGATCAACAATAGGAGTGAGCCTTCAAGCAGGTTTTGATACCATGTTTGACAAAACAAGGCATTTCAACATAGGGTGAACACCTTAAATAATCACTCGCACAATCATCTCAAAGATCAATACATTAGTGTTTTACGTGCGCCAATTAAGGCAAATGTGTTAATGCAAAATAAAAATTTGTGCAAAAGAGTTTCTCACATTTGATCTTTAGCAAATGACCCTCCATGCTCTTTAAATATATATCATGGATCAATTGAGTGTCAAGCCATGGATCAATATAGTTGTAGGTATTAAGGAGAATACGAGTAACTACAAATGCATACTGAACAAAAACACTAAAGAAACATACTTTTATTTAGTGACACATTAGACCAAGACCTTGAGTGTCTGAATATCCAACTAGAATTTGGATTAGATTATTTGCTTTTGGGTTTTGATTGAGTCATCAAAATCTCTTAGAGGCCTTGTAGCAGGAAGTGTGGCAATGATGGTGAGCACAAGCTTGCTAATTAACGTGGCGACTAGCAAATGCAAGAAAACGATTATGGCTGCAAGAAAACACATGCACCATAAACACCTCAAGCTCCTCTCCTTTCCACTTTAGGTTATTTTAGGACATAGTATTTTGTGAATAGGTTTCCTTTAACAATGGCATTATTTGAGTTAGTTCTTGGAAGCACCTGTTCTAAACCTTTGTAAGCTACTTTGGAAGGAAAGTGACACAATGAATAATACAAGTGACCTATTGCTAAAATTTTGTCCACAACTATATTGTGCCCATCAAGTGGCAAATTGAGAAGAGACCAAGCTAGAAGTTTCTCTTCAAATTTCCCCATGTTCTATCTCCATCAATTTGCTAGAGAAACCTATGTGCAAAAGGGGATGCCCAATTACTAAATGATCGCTCCATGTTTGATACACTTCTAATTCAAATTTAACTAGTTGTAGGAATCTTTCTTTGCACAATTAGAAGAATATCTCTTTTGTCCTCACTAATGACTGCGTCAATGACTTCGACTATAGTATCCAAACATAACAACATGCCCTCTAAAGAATGTTGGGTTAGTTAAACTGTAAGTGTTGACTCATTTGCAGAGTGGATATTAAGAAGATGATTACCATTAGGCAAGTAGATACCTTTGATTTTGCATTGCATTTGTGTTGCCTCCAAAAAAATATCTAAGAGCATTGACTACGACATAGATATATGGCATCAATACACATCCCTATCGGATGGAGTGTTGCAACATAAAAGGCGTTGAAAAGCACATTGTACACATTAATGCATGTAGAAGCTTGCATTAGGAGCATTGCTACAAATTGATGATACATAAAGTGAAATGTTAGCCAATCCAACACGTGGAGGATGAATTCCCCTTCAATTTTGTCATAGCTTTTATCCAAATTGGTCCTTGTAAGGAGATCCTTTTTACTCAAATTCTCAAGCTTGTTGAAGCCCTACCCAAGCGGATTAGTTTATCTATAATGAATCTTCCATTTATGGAACCTACTTGTTCCTTACGAAAAATCCAATCCACAAATGTTTGAATTTCTTTTGACAAATATGTTATAGGAGACATTCAATAGAGTGATAGGTCTCCAACCACCCACCAAATCCCGTATACCATCTTTAGGAATGAATATGAAGACCCCAACTTTACCCAACTCCCATACCACCTCCCTTGATATCTTTGTAGCACAACTTTAGTTAAGTAGGGCCCAACACATGTCACATTTTCTTATAGATTTCATTTGATAATCCATCAGGACTAGGGATTTCACATTCTTGAGATTCTTCACGATAAAATTTATCCAATGTAAGCTCACTAAAGAGAAAGGTCCTAAGGGTCTTAACCTGTTGGTGGTCAACTTGATGAACAAGCTTCATGGTACCCTCTCATGGAGGATCAACACCAACAAAACTAAAATGAAAATGATTTTCAAAGTTCTTTTGTATCTCCACTTCATCTTTTGTAAGGTTATCACTAAAGTCTTGTAAGGCAAGGATCCTCTTCGATTTGTGTTGTGGCTTGAAGCTGAAAATAACAAGTAGGTGCATCGCCTTCAACCAACTAGTGCACACACCCCTTGATCTTGGCCCTTTTGCCTTTAAACTCTTCAAAACCATGTGTCTACAATTCCATCTCTGCGACCTCTTGTTGACATTGCTCATTAAAAGGGTCCAATTCCAACTGTTGTTGCATAACTTGAAGGTGAGTATGGACTTGGGTTTCATGACCATCATAAGTTGTACAACCATCTTGCCTCAACCCCGAAGGACACAGCTATGTGGAGAATAGTTGCCAACCACTAAGAAATCAAACCACACTCTCCAACGAGGGCGGGAACCAAAAGCTAGACCTGTGTAACTCTAAGACACATGACACAAGACATGGAGGACACAAATATGAGTGTTTGACACGAGACCCAACGATTGTGGAAACAAGACACACAAGACACATTATATATGTGTATGTGTGTGTAACAAATTAGTGAATTATCACATACAAAAATGAAATATGGAGAGATTTAAATCTCTTTAGAATTTAAAAACTAAAACATTTACAACTTTACATGATGATGATACAAATTCATTCCTACAACTAGTGCATATAACCAAATTAGCAACAAATGCAATCTATCTCTGAACCGAAAATACAACAACAAAGAAGCTCTAAATGGCCTCTAGAGTCCAAAAAATCATGCCACAATAAATAAATAGTACTATGTATCATTAAAATCGTTGCCTATATTGGGATCCCCATCATCAATATCAACCTCTAAGCATTAAAATAAGATAGAAAAAGCTTAACATGTCAAATCGAGATTTTGTTTGAGTGATGGTACAATTTTACTAGGGCCATGATAGAGGAGTTCAACTATCACTGCCACCAACATTGAGGTATATAGAGGGTTTGGTGCTCTTGATTAAATGCTAGTTCGATACCCTCATACGTGACAATTGAATGCAAATGTTACAACCCCCCAAATCTTGAAATTCCGAGAACTATTAGTCTGCTCGATTTTGAGTGGGATCTAAAAGTCTACTTTCTCCATATCAAATCTAATGGGGTTGGAGCCACTCTCAAACATATTGAAACACTTAATGGTAATGTTAAAAATTTATGTAAAAGTGACATTCTCCTTGGGAGAATCTCACTTTTACTTTAAGAAATTAACATTACCATTAATTACATAACATTAATAGGGCCTGGACAAATCCACTTCCCAACATTTGAAATCCCTTCTAATGCTTCTTAATCACCCTTAGCTGCACTCCAAAACCTTTGAGAGCTCTAAACTAGTGACTGAATTGTGTAAGAATGAGGCAAAATATCGATTTTAAGAAGTTGTGGGCTACTTTTTCGCTAGACATGTATCCAAATTTTAGGACACGAGTAGGGCTCGTGTTTGACATGAGTAAACTTGTGTTGGACACATGTCGCACGCATGTCATGTCCGACTTATGAAAGTCGTGACACGAAGGGGGTAAGAATGTGTCAGGTAACTTTGGTGTAACTATAACCCTATACTTGACAGTCTAAAGCAAAGAGATATTGAGCTTCATAAGGGCAGTGACTACCAGTATCTATCCAAATGGAGATGCGGAAGTGATCAAATCAAGTATTAGTCAAGTCAACATACACTAAATGTTTGCTCATGGAAGAAAGAGTGGAGACATGCGAATTTACAGAAAACTTGTCCAACTTAGCGTATATGTTGTGAGTACCACAACGCTGATTAGACCATGTGTACCACCTTGTTAGTGCAAGATTGTTCCAACTACGAACAATATTTGGGACACCCAACTATCTTTCGCAATCAGTCCAGGCTTGCTACTTATCACCACTGGTCCCTGTATCACATCCTTCAACATGGCCATCATCCCACTCAACCATATTAAAATCTCTCCAAGTGACCCACTCAGCTGATGGGGGAGACTATGCCAACCAATGCTACCAGTTGGTGTGGCCAGTGGGATCATTGGCAACATAAACTGAACAAACATCATGGTCACCTAGCAACAATGAGACATGTTGGAAAATCGGGAGGCTTGTAGTTTAAATTTAGATTTTCCTTTCCATAGTAATTGCTTGTGAATTTAGTTTACTTCTTTGTTAATCTTTATTCTGATTCTTTCATCAAACGATTACCATAATGAACATGAAGATCATAGAAACAAAAGAACACAAGATATGGGCTCCAAGCTAGGGCAAAACCCCTCCAAGGGGAAAACCTAGAAAATCTCTTCTTATAGAATCAGATCAAATGAGATATCCAAAACCCATGACCACAAAAATCTTGACCCTCTAGATGCCAAGTCAGACCTTCCTTCTTCCCAGCAGATCCATCAGCAAGAGACCAACGATAAGAGATGTACCAAGGTAAATCTTCCACAAATTCTAGCTCAAGAAGATATCCTTCCTTTCAAACTTCAACCCTCCACTTCTTCTCTACCCTCTCTGCGATATTGTAGATCACAAATCATCAAGTGTGTGTCCAAATGAGCTCCATCTTCCCTCTATTTATATAGTTCAGAGGGGTTGTGAATAGACACGTCCATTGGGGCAGGGCCGATTTGGCACCTAGAGGAGTTTCTGACCCAAACTACATATTTAAAAGTTCTCTTCTTCTTTTTCTTTTACAATAGGTCCAAATAGGACTTTGACTCAAAAACCTAGAAGCATGAAGAACATGCTTATATAGAATAATAATAATACTTTTCCTTTATCTTTTCTTTTGCATTTTACATAAAATACATAAGGTACAAATTATGAAGACCGAAACTAGTTACATTCTCCAACACTCCCTCTTAACTACAGAGGTATTCATAATTGTACTCCCAGTACATGGATACTCTCAAATTGAAATATTATCATAAGAAGAGTCAGATTGATGAGCCATCTTTAAGCATTGACATCATAGCCAACATTGCCTTCATAGTAATGCCTTTAATTGACAAGGTCTATTTACATCAAAGCATAATGCTAGGAGGCTTTACGTGAGATGCCACACTACCTCTGAAGGCACATAACCCATGTGGATGTTCACTAGGTATGTCCTTTTTGGACTATTCTTATCTTGGATTTCCATCCTCAAAGAATTCATGTCCTCTTCGACCACTTTTATCTTTGATACCTGTCTAATCCTCAAAGAGGGTCAATCCACTTCCTGTCTTGATTTCATTTCTTAAGGAGTATCAATCTCATATGCTTATCCAATCATTCGGATTCCATTCTCCCTTCATGGCCTTCACTAGACGTCAATGTTTCAAATCTTGGACTCAGAGTCAGAACCGGCCTAGGGTCAACTTTGACTCGCACTTCGACTCGATATCGACTTAGACTAGTTGATTCCAATGACACGGTCTTTGTCAAAAGTACATTAAATATTTTTTTTAATGAAAAAACATATTACATATTTTTAAAGCTTTTCATTGATGTTTCCAAACTCAGCGTTAAAATAATAGAGAGAAGACAACATATGATCAAAGTATGCTCATGAATATATTTATTATATCAAAATTGCACCCTATGCAATGTCCAATACATGTAATATACAAAGATCAAAACGAAAACACATAAGCAAGGAGCCTCTAAATGGCCTCTACAACAAAACAACACAACCACAAGACTACAAGTCACTAATATAGAATATTATCTAGTGATCACTATTTCTAGACAAGGCAACAACATCTGGCTCAGACTCTGAATCAGAGTCAAATGGGGAAATCCATGGCTCCTTTTCATCAAGATATCCAACTGCAGCTGTAGAAGTAGTAGCACTAGCACTAATTGCACACTGAGATAAACGAGCTATGCACCTCCGTCGTGGCTGAGTAGAGGAAGTGCCTGCAACTGGAGGATTTGGGGCTGGTACTAGTGGATTTGCATCTAACTGATCAATCCCTAATGCATCCAACTCCATATCAACATCAAGATCAATATCCTTGTCAGGGTCAAACTCTGTTGGTTGAGTCTCCACTACCCAATCTGAGGTTGGATCAATATCTTCCAACACAATGGGATCTGTATTAGGTCTTTTGTTCAACAATTGGTTGCGTCTTAGCCAGAGGTTGTATTGGACGAAGACTAGATCATTTAACCGTTTTTGTTCTAAACAATTTCTCTTGTTCATGTGAATCCTTTAAAAAATAGACGAATTGCGCTCACACCAAAAGCACTGCAAGTTTGACTTAAAATTTAGATTGCAAACTTATGCAATTGAGGACAGTGGCTACCAAATGCCTCCCACCGGTGTGTTGCAAAAAACATAGTTGCGTAATGAGTTAGTTCAACAAATTATAACCAACTTTAAAATTATAAACAATTTAACAAAATAAGAATTTGAAAATTGAAATTGTTTACTTGGCTCATCTGCTTCCCTTGCAATCCTTGCTAGGTTTTTGCCAAAGGTACTTGTGGCGCACGTGGCTCTACTGAAACAAGTGATCTATTGGTGTATCTTCAATTGCTCACCCTCATCAGGGACCATGCGCTCAAGGCACCCATACAATCCATCTTTCAATTCCCCGGTCAAATTTTCTTCTAGCTGAGCTTTATAATGATACCTTGAGTTTAGGAAATACCCAATTGCATGTATAGGGCGATGGAGTTGATTGTTCCATCTTTGATCAATGATCTCCCAAATAGGCCCATACTTAGCCACTCTATCCTTGTATGCTACCTTTATTTGCTCTTTTGCCTAATCCATAACCTCATAAATGAAACCCATAACCAATCTTTCCCCATCCACCAATTGCAACACCTTAACTAGTGGCTCAACAATTTTCACAATCTTTGCTACCTTTTTCCAAAATGTGTCATTGTTAACTTTCTTCTTACGTCTTTGCCATCCTATTTTTGGGCCCATTGACATCCATTCCATTCATCACTAGAAAACATCTTCTGCAAGTTTTTATGTTGGGAAAGCATAGATTGCAATGTCAAAAAGTGAGTTGCAAATCTAGTGATGGCAGACCTAACAAGATCCTTGCTCCCTTTGTTTTTCCTCATCAGGTTCAAAATCCACGAGTGATTGTAGATATACTTTGTTATGCTTTTGGCATGCTCTACAGTGTTCTTGATCCAATCTATTTTACCAATATCCTCAAGCATGAGGTCAATGCAATGTGCAACACATGGGGTCCAAATGATGGTTTTGTGTTTTTCCTCTAACGTTTTACTAGCCAAGAACATAGTTAGAAGCATTATCTGTGATGCTTTGAACAACATCAGCCACCCCCACCTCTTCAACAACCTCATCCAAAACATACCTGTAGCCTCCTTAATGCTGCTCCTCAATCCTGCTCCAAAGATAGCCGAAGAACCTCCTCAATGCCGCTCCAAAAACCAACTCCAACTGCTCACAAACTCCTCATAAATTCCCACACAAATCCAATGAGATCGCTGTGAGGAATTATGAGGACGTTAGGTCACCTTTATAGGCGAGAGAGGGGCTAGGAATTAGTTAAACAAAAAAATGATTTGAAGTCCATGCAACCCACCTTTTTTTCCTGTTGTTGAGTCGACCGGTTTATATTGGGCTCGACTGGTCCGTTACCGAACTTGTTAATTGGCCGAGTCGGCCTGGGCAGGGGTATGAACAGGTCAACCAGGCCGAGTCTGATTCAGACCAATCTAGTTTAAAAACACTACTCGACGTACGACTGTTAGTCCTGGCCTAGTGCATGACACATGAAGAAGAGAATATAATGTCCATCTCACTCTCAACCAGAGAGGAGATCCTCATTCCCCCTTGATCAAGGAATAGATCCTTTCTCCTTTTTAGACATTTAAGGAGACTTCTTATTCCCTCTGAAGCACAGAGGAGATTCCTTACTTCCTTTTAATTGGGAAGTCATAACCACAAGTTCTTTTTGCGTGTCTTCATCAATATATCAACTACTAGGCCTTTGTGGAGATCTTCAAGTAGCTGCATGGTTCCTCCTTTTCTTCACATCTCATCAAATTGAGCTTTCATCTTCTTGGAACCAAACTGTGGTAGGATTCAGGCCATCAACCTTTCATGTCAATTTCCTCTTATTATGACGGCCTCTCGTCAAGATAACATATTTTGCTTGTTTCCTTTGAGATCAACATCCTTCCACATATCGTACAAAAATCTCTCTCCATGCTTTTTCACTTTTCAATCAAAGTACCCATGGAACAAATTAATCAACAAGCTATATTATCTTATTCCTTGGAGTTGTCATTGTCAACTATCTCTCTTTCTTTAGGAGATCATATTCTGATGTTGATCAATATCATCATACAAATTCTCCTTCCAGCCTCTTCACATGCTTTTGCAATATGTCCTACCGGGGATCCAAGTCATTATTAGAATAATGCTATTTTAGTGTTTAATGCTCATTTATGTAGATAAGATCGTGTGTGATCTTATTAGCAGTTTCTTATTTGAAACTTGCTATAAATACTTTTGTATTATTTATTGAGCTTCATTGCTCATTGTAACTCAATTCATTCATTGATTATGGTATCAGAGCACAAGTATTTTTTCCGAAATAATTTTTCACTGTTTGAAAAATTTCGTGTTTCATTTCAAAATTGCTCTCTAGGGGTTTGAATTTTTTTTACCGGAGGTGTTGATGTCGAAGATGGAGTTTGAGATCGAGAGCATCGTGTTGCCGACGCTAATTCAGGAGAGGGAGACATAGTAGCAGGTGTCAAGGCCGCTGTTCTTCAGCATCGGCGTTACCACGGCTCCGTTGGGCACTGCGGCACGTCCGAACTGTAGAGTGCTTAGACAACGCCCCTTGTTATTGTGGCCACACTCGGTACTGTTGCCCCCTCGAGGGTTAGTGTCTTCGTTGCGACTGCGGACGATTTTCTCCGCATAGCAGCACTGACGTCGGTTGACTGGATTACCGACGGAAACTTGCACTCGACCTCGGGGCTCACCAAGCTCAACACCGTCCCGTTAGCGCTGCGCCCCTGGCAGACGCTCACGGCAACGGACGAGTCGCTGCAGGTGGGCGTGCAGTCGGCCACCGTGCAAGGGCCGCCCGAGTCAGTGAGAATGCTGGCGTTGACGGCTAGAATGTAAGCCATTGTCAGAAACGTTGCCGTTCCCGCCCGAAGCTCTCGTGTGAAGCACGAATTCCGGGCGTCCAGCTTGAAGTATCGACCCACCGCGCTCTTGCCCACAAAAGTGTTCAGTTTATCGATCCACGACTGGAATCCCCGCCCAACTTTTGTCATTGCCATTGCAAAGTAGCAGTAGGCCCCTTGGCAGTTTCTGGGTTTATTTTTTACAACGCATGCCAAGCACGTAGAGGATGACGAGTTCTTGTTACACGTAGCACGATAAATTAACAGTGCGGAGGGTGGATTTTATAAACCTGTGCGTGAGGCTGCATCCCATTTGGATGTGATCTTCTGCAACAACGTCTTCACCTGAGGCTACAAACGACATTTCCTGCAGCTGTGTAGGGTATTTGGCACTGTTTGGGCAGCAAAGTTATTCTCTAAGCCAACAACCCTATTCTCAAGTACTTATACTTACCTGTGGCAGCAGAAGAAATTTGAGGCCTATTTGTGATAACAGTTCACCTTTGTAACACTGCCTGAGGCAGTTCTGTGGCACAAACTCTAGTAGCGTTGGAGGCTCTGTTGGTGACAGTAAAACCCTCTTGAAGTCTAGTTTGAGCAAGCAGAGGATTGTTTGATAGCACAGTGCTGTTTGGACAGCAGCGGCTCACCTTGTGACCCTTTTCCTAAGGAATCTATGGCAGCATGTCGAGACTGAAGCTTGATCTGGGCATTAGATCACCGCTGTGCAGGTCTGTGGCATCAAAGAGACAGCAAGAGGCAGAAATTACTAAGGCTGGTTGCAAGGGCCGAGTTTTTCATTCTGGTTCTCTTTCATATTACATCAACACCTGTCAAATTTTATCAGGATCAACCGACATCTACATTGAAATCCGTGTTGGATTCCTTTGTTGTTTTTTTTGTCTTGGGAAACGTATAGATGGCCTCGCTAACCAACTTGACGTTGGAAGGCAGTGAGCGCTTTAATGGCACCAATTAGAACATCTGGAAACAGGGAATGTTGACCATTTTTGAATATAGGCATCTTGACCAGCTCGTTTTGGTAAAAGAGCTCACTCTTGCTACACCTGGTACAGATCAAGATAAGTTTGATGATCGAAATCGAGAGGCTGTTATGCTTCTCAAACTCTTTGTAACTGATGATTAGTTACCACAAATTCCTTCCGGCAAGACAACTGTCGATCCGACAAGAGCAGAGCTTTCTTTCTAAAGAATCAGTTGTTCTCCATCATGATGGACGAACGTATGTCTTTACAGGAACATCTTAACAAGATGAAAGACATTCGAGATCAACTCGAAGCCATTGGTCGGACCATGGAGGAAGAAGATATGGTAGTCATCACTCTGAAAAGTCTACCACAACCTTATGAGCACTTCATAGAAATACTCAAGATTACCTCCACTAATGTTGATCTGAAGTTTCAGGAGTTATGCACCAAACTTATGCAGCAGGATCGTTGGAAACAACAGTTTGGTAGTGGTGCTTCATCAGACTCCTCAGAAAATGCTTTTGCTGCCAAATATCAGTCCTCTCAGTCCTTTCAGCAGAAAGGTTCTTCTTAGCCTTTTGATCCTGCTAAGAAGAAAAATGTGCAGTGTAATCACTGTCATAAGTTTGGCCACATAAAGAAAGATTGCCGACAGAGAATTGCTTCTGAACAGAAGAAGCAGGGAGGGTCTCATCAGCAAGCGAATGTTGCAGAACATTCCGAGCAGAAGGAATTTTCCTTTTACGCCTTTATGGCTAAGAGGTCCTCAGATCATGCCTTGTTTTTACCTGGTACATTGACTCTGGTGCATCACGTCATTTCTCTCACAGGCGTGACTGGTTTACTGACTTCTCATCTTTCAGTGATTCCGTGGTATTCGGCGGAGGTGAAGAGTACACAGTGCTTGGCCAAGGTACAGTTCAGATCCAGTCTGATGGGCGCACACTTATCTTCCTGAATGTGTACTATGTTCTGGTATGGAAATTAATCTGCTGTCTGTCAGCCAGATTATGAGGAACTCTCCTCAGCTTGATGTAGTGTTCAGTGCGCACAAGTGCTCCATTACTAACGGGGAAACTCGTCTTATGGTTGCTGTTGGCCTAGAGGATCATGGTCTATATAGGGTTCTTGACATTGGTGATTCTCCAGAAGTGGCTTTAGCAGCTCGTGTTTCTCCCATCAGCACTCTGTGGCATCAGAGATATGGGCATCTAAACATTCAGTATCTCTCTCAGCTATCTCGGGAGGGACTTGTGTCAGGGTTACTTGATATTCAGACTCAATAGTTGGGAGTGTGCGGCGCCTGTCAAGCTGGCAAGCAACATCGGTCTTCATTCAAGGATGGAGAATCTTGGCGTGCATCTGAGGTACTCCAGTTAATTCATGCTGATATTTGTGGTCCTATGAATACATCTTCAGTTACTGGTTGCAAATATTTTTTGCTTATTGTAGATGATTTCAGTAGAAATATGTGGGTGTACTTTCTAAAACATAAATCTGATGTATTTAGTATCTTTCAGAAGTTTAAGTCCTTAGTTGAAAAAGAGTCTGGCTGTAATATCATAACTCTTAGGACAGATAACGGGGGTGGGGGGGGGAGGGAATTTTGTTCTTCTACTTTCTCCAACTTCTGTGATACCCATGGCATCAAATGCCAGTTAACTACACCCTACACTCAGCAGAACAGTGTTGTCGAACGTCGCAACCGTACGTTTGTTGAAATGGCTCGTTCCATGTTACAACACAGGAATGTTCCGAACAAATTTTGGGCTGAAGCAGTGTTTACTGCTGTTTATCTTCTTAATCGATCACCTACTCAGGCTGTTAACGGGAGGACTCCAGAAGAGGTTTGGTTTGGCCGTAAACCTAAGATCAGTCACCTCAAAGTGTTTGGCTCGGTTGCATATGTTTGGATTCCAAAAGCCAGAAACTCATGATGACAGGGTACAGTGATCACCACAAAGCCTATAGGCTGATAGATTTAGACACTGATCGTCTTATCTTCAGTCGGGACGTAGTATTTGATGAAGACAGAGGGTTCTTTCAGTCCCCTCCTTCTGAGCAATGTTTTGAGGGTCAGCCTCACAGTATTCTTCTTCCGTTAGGTCCACCTGATGGGAGGGATGATGCATCATCAGTATTTGATAATACACTCCATGAGTTCCCTCCGGAAAATAATCCTCCTCTCACTGCTCCTGTTATCCCTGAGCCTCCTCCATCTACTCCAGATATTGGTTCTTCTACTCTCCGACCTAAATGGTGGGCTAAAACTATTGGTGATCTCCGGGATAATGAGCTCCTTGAAGGTAGAATTTCCAGAAATAAGAGCAACAACAGTGTATAGTAAATTTTGCTAGCTAACCTACATAGTGTTTTTGAGCCTCAAACCTATTCAGAGGCTAAGGGTATACCTGAGTGGGAACAGGCTATGGAAGTTGAATTCCAGAGTCTTTAGAAGAATCACACTTGGACCCTTTTTGATCTTCCTGCAGGGAAGAAGCCCATTAGCTGCAAATGGGTGTATAAAGTGACATACAAAGCTGATGGAACCCTAGACAAGTATAAGGCTCGCCTTTTTGCTTGAAGGTTCTCACAAAAGGAAGGCATAGATTACGAGGAGACCTTTGCTCATATAGCCAAGATGAGTACCATATGGCTCGTCCTTTCCTTAGCAGCTCAGTTCAGTTGGAAAGTCCATCAGATGGATGTGAAGAGTAATTTTCTGAATGGTGACTTGCAGGAAGAAGTCTACATGACGCAGCCTCCAGGATTCAAGGTTGCCAGTCAAGAACAGAAAGTCTGGAGATTAGTCAAAGCACTCTATGGTCTGAAACAAGCCCCTCGGGCTTGGTACATGAAAATTGATAAGTACCTAACAGATCATGGCTTTCAGCGGAGTCCATCTGATGCAAGCCTGTATATCAAACATACTGGTGATGATATTCTGTTTGTGGTTGTCTATGTGGATGTCCTTATCATTATTGGCAGTTCATCACCTTTGATCCATGGGATCAAACAAGATTTGTGCAACACTTTCGATATGACAAATTTGGGACTTCTTCATTATTGTTTGGGGGTTGAAGTTTGGCAGACTGAGAACAACATCTTTCTCTCTCAGTCCAAGAATGCCAGAAATCTTGTGGACAGGTTCAGAATGCAGGATTGCGAACCTGCCACGACTCCTATGGAAGAGGGCTCAAACTTTCAGCTCAGTCATCCTCACCACTTGTGGATGAAACTTTATTCAGGCAACTAGTGGGTAGCCTCATCTACCTTACTGCCACTAGACCTGATATCAGTTTTGTAGTGAGCTACGTTTCACGCTTCATGTCAGCTCCTAAGGCTGATCATTGGATAGCAACGAAGCGTGTGCTGCGTTATGTGAGTGGCACTTCTGATTATGGACTTCCGTACACTCGGAGTTTAGATCCTACACTCAGTGGTTACACAGATTTTGATTGGGCAGGTTCGGTTGATGACCATAAATCTACAGCTGGGTATGTGTTTAGTGAGTCTGGGATCTGGTGTTGTCACATGGAATAGTAAGAGGCAGCAGGCAGTGGCTCTCTCCTCGATAGAAGCAGAGTATCGAGGAGTAGTTAAGGCATCTTGTGAGGCAGTTTGGTTTCGACGTATGCTTGCGGATATGCATGTTTCCCAGGCAGGTCCTACTCCCTTGTTCTGTGGTAATTAGGGAGTGCTCAAACTCTCCAAGAATCCAGTCTTCCATGAACGAACACAGCACGTGGAAACCCATTGTCACTACATTCGATAGCTTGTTGAAGACGGATCCATTCAGTTGTTGTATGTTCCCACAACGGAGCAACCAGCAGACATCTTCACCATGCCCCTTGGTCCTGATAAGTTTGTAAAATTTAGAGGGTCTATAGGTGTTGTAAATAGATTGAGCATTAAGGGAGGGTATTAGAATAATGCTATTTTAGTGTTTAATGCTCATTTATGTAGATAAGATTGTCTGTGATCTTATTAGCAGTTTCTTATTAGAAACTTGCTATTTCTATTTTCTTAGTAGAAAATTGCTGTTTCTGTAAATACTTTTGTATTATTTATTGAGCTTCATTGCTCATTGTAACTCAATTCATTCATTGATTAGTCATATCCCAAGCATATCATCAATATTAGAGTTGTCAAATTATAATAGCTTCTTAGACAAGGTGTCAAATTCTGCTATTTGCTTCCTCTGAAATCAACATTTCTTTGCAGGCTTTATCTTTATATTGCAACAAGATTTTGCTTTATCTTTCAATCATCAATGTGTAACAAATTCATTAGCTGGAAGTTTCAACATTGCCCAACAGTGTCCTTACAGTTCCCTCTTTCCATCATGCTCATCATTTTCAAGGAGTCATCAACAAGCACGAGTGCTGCTTTGCTTTATTCTTCCGTCCTTCGCATCTTGCTTTATTTATTATGTACCTGCAATTCTTACTGACAAGTACAACCAAGAAAAATATGCAAAGACACGAGCATGCTATCAATTTTTGTTAATCTAGGGTTTCTATGGTTTCTTAGAGGGTGTACTTTTAGTTTTCTAGATACAAACCCTAAATTACTTGATCTAACCCTTATTAGGGTTTTTAGCAGAAACATCTGCCCTAGGGTTTATTTAATTCAACCCTCACTAGGGTTTTACCACATACCCTAAGTTCTTCCTGCAAACCCTAGATATCATTACCCAAGAGCTAGGGCTTCTTTAGAATGAGCAAATAGGAGAAAATAGTTAGGGTTATGGTTTTTGTTCCTAGGGTTAGTTTAATTTGGGGTTCAAAAACCCTAAACATCAATAGTTCTCAAGACTTCTCAATTTTTGCAAGTCCCAAAAACCCTAGATATTTAAGATCAAATGATTAACTGCAAAACCCTAAAGACTTTACAGACCCTTTCTAACGTTCATAGACACATAGCAAGAAAGAACATTGTACATACCTCTGCGCTAGTTTCATACCTTTCTTTCAGTCTTTCTTCATGTGTCACCACTATTTCAACAAGTGTTTATCTTCAATCTTTTCTAGCTATGTCTATCAATACAAGACTGTTTCTAATTGTAAGGATAAACCAATCCACTTAGACTTTTGGCCATCAAACATTGTCTTCTTTCAGGTTGGCTTCATGGTGACCGCTTCTCATAGTCGATACCCATGCTTTTATAAGCCATCATGCTGAACAATAGATCTCTGTCATAGATCATTTGTCACAACATCAAATTTGCTGCCATGGCAAGGATCAAAGATTTGTACTATCATTGACTTTGTAAGTCATAGTTTCACTCTTCTCATTGTTCCGTTCTTACTTCTAATAATTGTCATAACAATTTTTTTATGTTATACGTGACTTTCCATGATAGTCACTAGTCATTGTCCATATAACATTGTTATTATGCGGACCTCAAACATATAGAGCGAATTCATAGAGTCGTTCTACCATAGGTGTCAAAAGCGACAATGATGATGTCGTATAATTCGAGCCTCAGAGTTTGACTAACTACAATTGATATATGTAGGCGAGTTCTTTAGAAAAGTGTCATAAAAACGATCCACCAGAAGGACTTAAAAAAAGTGATCCTTAGAACACATTGAACTATTGTAGCTCTAAGCCACTAATCTCGAATCATTGTATATGTCAACAAATTCTTACGATCATGGATGCAAGCCATGAACGATGCCAAAATTCAAGCCATAACCACTTAGAGTCACTGAGACTATTGAAACAATATCACTGTGTATAATTATTGTAATATGGTCAACCCTTAGACAAGAATGTGATAACACTGTATATTTAGTCGAGCCATGAAACTTCTAGAAACTTTAATTGAGCAATCCATAAAATCATGATACCAATGAGTCACGATGGAAATGCAATGTTTGATTCACAAGATCCACAAAACTTTTTCAAACCACAAAGTCAAAGATATCATGGGCCATTGAGAAATCTGTGAGCTTCAAAATAAACGAACCATGGTGTCATCAGGTGTGATCCGATCCACATGCCATAAATGAGTCACAAAAAATATGAGCCTATGAGAAAATCAAGGTGCGAATTTTTTTCAGCGATGCCACCACAGTGAAAAAACAAGATCCATAGAGGGAGTCACAATAATATGAGCCATACTGTAAAATGTACAAGCCACAGGTACATTGATGAGATACTACAAGTGTAATGTATGCGGACCAATTAGAGCGAGCCCTAAATTCATACGTGTCTCCACAGATTCAGGTGAGTGTAAATACCAAATCCAAAGCCATGCGATCTATATTGAAGGTCTGTTCAGAGTATATGAGTCACAATAGATTGATGTATGTGTTTTGTGCCATAAACTATCCTTTATTATCCAATGCGAGCTTTAGGATAGTCACAATGAATTATTTGCTTGCCACAGAGATGTAAATTAGGCCATAAACAAAGATTATAGAGGAATCCGAAATTTGTCATATGTAGCTTGCATTCCTCAGAATAACGAACTTATTAGAGATATGCCAATAGGTAGTGATCTTAAAGCCTACAACTTCAAGCCACCTAAGCTATGATACAATATTGGAAAATCGGGAGGCCTTTAGTTTAATTTAGATTTTCTTTTCCTTAGTAATTGTCTGTGAATTTAATTTACTTCTTTATTAATCTTTATTCTGATTTTTTCATAAAAAAATTACCATAACATGAACATGAAGATCGTAGAAACAAAAAAACACAAGATATAGGCCCCAAGCTAGGGGAAAACTCCTCCAAGGGAAAACCCAGAAAATCTCTTCTCATAGAATCAGATCAAATGAGATATCCAAGACCCATGACCACAAAAAACTTCACCCTCTAGATGCCAAGTTAGACCTTCTTTCTTTCCAGCAGATCCATCAGCGAGAGACCAACAACAAGAGATGTACCAAGGTAGATCTTCCACAAATTCTAGCTCAGGAAGATCTCCTTCCTTTCATACTGCGGACGTCCACTTCTTCTTTGCCCTCTCTGCGATATTTCAGATCACAAACCATCAAGTGTGTGTCCAAATGAGCTCCATTTTCCCTCTATTTATATAGTTCAGAGGGGGTGCGAATAGACACGTCCATTGGGGCAGGGCCGACTTGACATGTAGGTTGACTTGGCACCTAGAGGGGTTTCTGACCCAAAATTACATATTTAAAAATTCATTTTCTTTTTCTTTTACAATAGGTCCAAATAGGACTTTGACTCAAAAACCTAGAAGCATGAAGAACATGCTTGTCTCTAAGTCACCTGACACGTGGATTCAGGATTTGACAGATACGGGGATTCGAGTGTCAGATACGGACACGTTGACCCCCAGAACAAGACACGTTCAGATACATTATATATATATATATATATATATTAAAAATTAGATATTTTTTACACAAATTCTCATTCATGATACAAATTCATTGATTTCAAACATATATCTTCATCTATATGTAAGTTTTTCTATTTACAAAATAACATTATGCATAGTACATACAAAATTCAAATGCAATTGTAATTTGTGACATGTCACATAAATGATAAATCATAACTTCATTATACATATTCAATTCATCAATGATCCAATAGGAGAAAGACAAGATAATAAGATAAAGATATTGACAACTATAGTTTTCTCATTAAGTCATCAAAATCAAAATGTGTTACATAGGTAGTGCAATGCCAATGGAAAATAGAAATAGAAAATACAAAACAACTATAAGTATACAAGCCTCAAGGCAATAGGTAGCTCATGACTCATGAGTCATCAATCCTAATAGTCATCATCAAAATCAGCATCACTGCCCTGATCATCATGGTCACCACTGCTCTCCTCTGTTGCATCCTCCTCCCCTGTATCCAAGGTCATCTCTTCATCTGCTGGTGTGGAGGATGACCCCTCTACAGTATCACCATCATCAAATCTGACAGGCTTTAGCACTGGATCATTGAGATCCATGTTGGCCAATGCCAACGCAACACTGATGTCCAGACCCATATCATTAGGAAAAACATCCACATCTTTGTCTTTCCCTTCAAACATTCATCCCTTTGCCTGTAAATAAGACGAGGTTGGTGTGCACATACACCATTGTCTCTGCCCTAGACTGCTCAAGCCTGCTCATCTTAACACTATACAAATTCCCATATGTGCTCCAATTCCTCTTGCAACAAGAGGATGAAGTCACCTGAGAGAGGAGCCTCATGGCTAACTGCTGTAGAGGAGGGCTTGTTCCCCATGATTTGCCCACCAAGAATAGGGATTTTTAGCCCCCTGTCTCTAATAAGATCATATAGTGCAAATTGACCCATGCCAGTGGAAAACTCTGCAAAGGCATCCTCCACCTCATCAAGCAATGCTCTATCTTGAAGAACCCGCCTGAATGCATCTTTCCTCACCTGTGATATTTCACCATCCATGTGAGGAGGGAATTTGCGGGAAGGTCCACCATTCGACCACTCATGGCTGTAGTATTTTAGGTTCAATGAGTGAGCCAAACAATGTAAAGGTGTGCAATTCTTGTTCCATCTGCTGACAAGAATATCCTGTATACTGGTGAAGAAGGCCTCTGGTGATGTCTCATACTCGGGGCACTCACTCTGTAAAATAATGCTCCTCACAGACTCAATCATGTAATCCCATCCCTCATAAACCTCTCCTAGGATGGGTTGGTTTGTATCTGCAAATCGAAGCAAAGAATGATAGGGGCCATGATCTGAATAAGTAGATCTACCCTCTCCCACCAAGCATCATCTAGCACTATGTCCTTCACTCTTTCAGAGGCTACTTGATCTGTCTTTCTCCAAAAAGACCAAAACTATGAAATAACCATGGTCCCAAGAGCAGTCTTGACCTCCCTCAACGTCTTCAACATGATGAATGAACAGGCAAACCGTGTATCCACAATCTTCAACAATGATAGATTGCTGTACTCCTTGTAGATAGTGAGGGCATTTGTATGGTTTTGTACAAAGTTACCGATATGCCGTGCATCTTCAATAATTTTACCAACCCAAAGCACATAAGAAGAAATGGATTTCAGTGCTAAGTTTAATGAATGGACAATGCAAGGTGTACAAAATACTTGTGGATATTTAGCTTCCACAATCATGCCAACAACCTTGCAAACAGGTGCATTATCCGTAATGATTTGCACACAAGAATCAACACCTACATCTTCAATAACTTTAATAAACAACTCACCCATATATTGTGCATCCTTGTATTCTCCAAGTGCATCCACTGCTTTCAAGAAAACTGGACCATTCAAGGAAGACACCATGAAGTTGATGAGTGGGTGCCATGTTGGATCTGTCCATCCATCAGAAACAATGCTAACCCCAGATGTTGTCCATGATGCTTTAATGCCTTCATCAACAATGTGGTTCTAAGCTTCTCTGAACCAGGAGGCACATACGTTGATGGAGTCCCTTGAGTTAGAGCTCGACACATCTCAATAAATATAGGTGAGTGTGCAACATTAAAGGATATGAAGTTTTGATAGAAAAAAGAGGCAATGGTGAGATCAAGCTCTTCTTGTTTCTCCTTTTGAAAAATCTTGTCCATTGGACCAAGTGAAATTGCCTTTCTTTTTGCTGCTTGTCCCCCACTAGAACTCTCAAATGGGAATTTGTTGCTGCCTTTCCTCAAAAATGGAAGGGGGTCATCATTATTGTTTGTTTGTTTGTTTTTTTTTTAATTAATTTTGCAGCCACATTTGCCATACCAACATTGGACTCTCTTTCCAATTCTTTCCTCTTTTGTAAATCCACTTTTGCACAAGCTCCAACTCCACAACCTGGTAAAGCCAACAAATGGCCTTTCACACGGAAATATGTGCTCGTGAAAGTATTGTGGCAAAAGTTGCATCTCCAATTCACATTGCCTCCTCCCTTCACCTTGCTGCTTGGCCCTTGCTCTCTTGTGACATATTTCCACAAGGGATATTTCTCAATGTTACATTGAGGAGGAAGTCTTCCTTCAACATTACTTGCAATAGAGGGAATACTTGCAGCAAACTCTGATGAAATTAGGAGAGGAGGAGCATTTTCAATGGGGACATTCTTCTCCTTCCTTTGCCCCTTCCCTGCTACCTTTGATTGAACCATGCATACTGTAAAAAAATAAACCAAAAAATGCACAAATTTGTAAAAGAAATGCATATGCAAACTGCTGTAATAAAAATGCAAAAAAATAGAGAGGAAATGCACTTACCTGTTTCTTGAATCTCCTTGAAAATGCTCCCACATCCTTTGCTTCTTGCTCCAAAACACTCACAGCAAACCCACAACAAAATAGAGAAGTGAAATTGAAAGAAAAACAGCAAATTCACCTTTTAATGCCGCGCAGGTAACTTTTTCCAGATTCGTGTCTGGAAATCGGGACACGATCCGGATTCGATCATGTCTCAATCGGACACGATGTGTCCCGATTTCCGGACACGAATTGGCACGAATCGTGTTGGATTCGACGGATTTGCTACACGTCGGCCCTTTTGAATGAAAAATAATATTAATTTTCCGTTTTTTTCTTTTGCATTTTACAATAAAATACATAATGGTACAAATTATAAGACTAAAGCTAGTTACATTCTCCAAAAAGACATGGGGTCCACTTTTGTTTCAAGAAACTGCAACTCTTGGGCTGGAATGTTAGGGGAGCATCTGGGCATCACGTATGCATGACAAATAGGCTAACGTGGAAAATGCTCCTAGCTTTGTTTTGAGTTTTTATTTTCTGCTTTAGACCATGGCAGACTTTTGTCAAACAATTATGGTAAGCTATTTTTTCAATTGAGTCACCATTAATGCTACTAGAATTCAAAATCAATTTTGGATTTTATTTATTCTGCTTTGCATTTAAAAAAAAATCTAAATCATAGATTATTGTTTTACATAATTCATTTTTAGAAGGTGACTGAGCTTCTTTCTTTTTGTTGTTCTTGTGTGCAGACTGCTGCTTCTCATTATTTTGGTGAGTATTGCAGTCCTTCACATCCTATTTCATATTAAAAGAATCGATCATCTCTAGAAAGCTGGCAATAAATTTTTAGAAATTTATTCTCATTTGATGATTTTCGTTAAGAGTTTGAATGCCAGCCACTTTATATCCTCCTTATGAGAGAAGGATGACTGCAGTGATAATGGAATGAAGGCAAGGTCCATGCCTCAAGGCGAAGATGTTTTTATTAATACATGCACAAAGATGATTTATTTGTTATAAGCAATGCATGAACTTTAAGCATGAGAGCACATTGATGAAGTGTCAATGAACTTTAGTTAAGGCATGTGCCTAGATAATGCACATGCTGAAATCATTAAATAGTCCTAAAGTTGAAGCACGTTGATGAAGAACACTTTGGAACACTTCTTGCAGCATTATAAATGACTAGCATTTTGGTTTACTTGGTTGCCTGGATGCAACTCATTTACATATATACTACACTATCTACTCATGAAAACTAAGAAACTGAAACAACAAAATCTTTAGTGTTATAATAAGAGCCGGAGGTGAGTTGAGGGAGTGCAGGATAACATCATTTGTTTGCAAGCAATTCTTTTTGATAGATTGCTGGCCCCTCCATACCCAAGCCTAGGTAAGCGTTTAGTCAATTAGCATACATTTGTATTAGAAGAATTGTACTATACACAAAACAATTGTCACTGACAAATTACATGCATGTTGGACATAAACTTTATTTCACTAATTAAGAAAACAGTAAGCACATTATTAAACAATAGGAAGTTCATTGACTTTCCCACTCTCAAGCATTCAGTATTATAATAGATTGGCCTTAACCATTGAAAGTATAAATTCCTGCCTATTTCTGATATTTTTGTGCACTGAAAACACCTCAAGGGATGGCTCTCTCCACAACGGTAAAAATTAACAAAGATAACATCTGGAGTATTTACATGGTTTGTTGATTGATAAGTTATCATATCTATCTATCTATATATGTTTTTAGACTTTATAAGGGAGCTCCATTCACATGTTTCATAACCACTCTAGTACAAAATTGGGACCATAACTATTGTCCCTACACTCAGATAATTACACACATATATAGATAGAAGTACCATAATGGATAGGGCATGAAAATTTGACTATATTCGAAACAAACAAGAAACATTACTAACATATATAGATATGTATCATATCGGTGCTTTGTTTGAGCAAATCAACTTGCAATTTTGGTTGTTGGCCATTCTCAATTGTTAGTGGATTTGGTATTTCAGTTTGTTTTCTTCAATAATGACTAGTTGCTGTCTTTGTAGTACTTCGTTCATGATCATTTGCATATAGAGCACCACCTTTTTCTTGAAGGCAATGTCCTCCATCTTCTTCTCATCCAACCTCGAGCCTGCAATGATCTAAAAACATTGTTGGATATGAATTTTTTCTCATATTCAAACCTTTGCTTCATGCGAAGTTCATCTTGTTTCATAGTCCCCAAATCCTACAAGTGCATGGTAGATCTTTTCATTTGTAAATTTTTTCTCAAGCTTTGGTTTCTTTGCACTTGAGGAGCTCCTATCCTGATTAGGAATTGCTATTCCTTGTCAGGTCTTGAAATTGGCATTGGATTCCATAGTGCATCCATCTGCTTTATAAAAGCTCGAGCTTCTTACATGAGGCTCTGGGATGGCCTCTGGGCCTTTTCCTTTGCTCATTCGTAATTGCCCCACCAAAAGTACAACATTACAGATCATAGAGCAGTCATACTTTGAGTTGCTATTAGAGCTGAAATCCTTCAGTCTCTACTTAAGCACGCTCCTGCCATTACTGCAAATCATGCCACTTGAGGTGGTGGGATTAGTGAGTGGGATTTCATCATCTCTCAATTCCCGTGGGGTACCAAGCCTTATACCCAAGAAATATTTTCTTCATTTCTTGTGAAGGTAGTGGATTCTTCCCATTTATATGAACTATGTTTAATATCAAGTCAAGTATGATAACTTCTTTCTTATACCCTTCTTAAGGTGCTTCCTTTATTCCATGACCAAACCTTCAATCTTAGATTGGTTGTTGCTTTTGGCCTGTAATATTTGTCTAGGACTCCTATGATTAAACTGTGCTTGTTTCTGATCACTCCCTCCTGATTGGATCTGGATGCAGAGCCATTAAAATTAAACATCAGTTATCCTTGTATAATTCTATAATCCATTAATATAAAGCTGTTAGTAATAATTGACATAGGCATATGATTTCAATTTGTGCCATTAATCTTGTGTTGGGACTCTAGGAGTTGTTATTGTCAATCTTGCACATGCCCACTAAGGATCTTGAATTTGTGGAGCAATTTTGATTATCACTTAATGCGTTTATAAGTTAAAAGTTGATTGCTCTACTAATGTTAAAGGATGTAAAGTTGCTTTCTTGCCAATTATAGTTTTCAACTTCCCCTAGATGATATTTTTGGTAATTCCCAAGTTCCTTTTGCGAGTTTAGCCATATTTGGTGAAAAGTGTATGGGGCACCTCTCTTTGACTTTAGGAGAGCTAGTTACCCCTACTTAGCACTCTGCTTCTCAAAGGTCCTTGCCTTGGATTGCCCTATAGACTGTGCACGTGGTTGGTTTTTAGAGGCTTCTCAACTTCTTCAATTGATGACCATCTCTGTTGAGCACTTTACCCCCTTTTAGGTACTCCCTAGATGCATCAGGCCATCTTTTACAGATTAGGCATGAACTAAATTGGGACATCAAAGAATTCATCTATAGATTGTATATCTAGGCAACTTGGACCTCACTTTCAAATAGCTTGAGTTCGAAGATGTTTTCTATGTAGACCACTTCTTGGAGTTGAGGGATGGCGTCATCATCCATCATCCATACACATATAGACATTGGATGCATTTACCTAGGATCCATCTAGGCCAACTTTGGGTTGGCTTTCATAGAGTTGAGTGGAGACCAATCACCATAATCCATGGCCAGAGAGGATCTACTGGATGTGCCATCTTTAAGAGTTGGAGACAAACATGCACCTCATTTTTAGGTGTCCCTTTTGCTTCGAGATCAGAGAGCAATACCACCTGCCTCTATAGGGACTCAGGGAGCTTCCTCTATACTTTCGATATAACGATTAGAGATGCCTAGCCCTATTCGTTAGGGAATTACGTAACCATACATACTAGTTTTTGCGTGCCTTTGCCCTACCATGAGACTACTAAGAGGTTCACCTGGTACTTTCATATTGTCACACTGTGTTAGCACAATAAGAGTTAAGGGGATCTCTAGAGTATTCTAGATCATAAAGTGGTGAGATGTTGTGTCTCTCCTCCCCGAGAGGTTGGTAGATATCCTCGAAACTGGTTTGGTTTGAAGATGTCAGACTAGACCTTCAAGCACACATTATCATAGTGACAGTATGGTACTATGGCGCCTCCCACCCTTCAGACTACGTCCCATTTTCAGTGGAGTAGCTAGAATTCTATCTAGAGCTTCTTTCCTTTGACCTTCAATGGTTGGAGAGCAGGGCTCCCTCGCTTCTACACATCCTGATCCAAGGATCTTATAGCCAAATCCCACTATGGTGCCCAATGGCTCTGACAACGAGTGAGTGCCCTAGTTGTCCTCTTTGCATTCGATCATCAGGACCAAGAGACTTTGATGACATTCTCATTTCGCTCTCTTTCTTGATTAGCACTAAGATGTCAAATCTCATCTTCTATCACTGCATCTATGATTTGCCTACAATCATCAAGACCATGATACTTTGACATCATTGTCATTTTTCTCTCTTTCTTGATTAGCACTGAGATGTCCAATCTTGGACTCACTTTGTATCACTACACCTATGACACTATTATATATCTTCTGGTTTTGGCTTTAGTTAGACCTAGTGATTAGCTTAGCTAGACACTTTTTTTGTTCTAAATATTTTTTCGCATAATGCATTTCTTGGGGAAACCCACCAGGCATTAACCATCATTCTGAGGATGGTACCCTGGGTAAACTGGATTTCGTAGAAGCTAGAAGCTTTGTCACGTCACTAGTGAGAATACAAGCTGGGTGGGAAGTATAATGCCCCATCATACAACCACTTTGGCTAGACCCAATTGACAGCTTAGTTAGACAGTGGACACTTGTCTGGGCTGCACTTTCCCTTTCACTTTCTTTATGTAACTTTCAGCATTATCTGGGAGCTGCTTCTGCACTTGCACATTATTTTCACTCTGGATGTATCTTTTAATCCCATTGACCCACTGTTGAACATTAATAAAATTATCTATCTTATCGTATCTTGTGGACCATGGCATATTTGGTGCTAGTGTATGGAAATTTTTTGCTTTGTTGTCTCTCCAACCGAATTTGTAAAGTCTATCCGTTGATTGGAAGCTTCCTATGACTTGAGGTCCCAAGCTAATAGAATCTGTGGCTTCTGTCTGCTTTGCGGAAGCATTTTTATTATTTTATTTATATGTAATACTTGATCAGGATGTCTGTAATGTGATTTATGTGGGATATATGATTTCGGAAAGATATCTGTGACTGCCCTTTTGAAAACTGTTATTTGATCTGCACAATTGGCATTTTATCTAGAATATTATATGTTTTCTTGTTGTAGTGGACCATGCGCCTCTTATTTACTGCGGAAGCGAGCACTATACAATGACATGTCAAGGTAATTGTCCTATTGAAAATCATATTTCTTCAAGGAAACTTTTTAAATAATAGAAAACATGCTGCTTCCCAAAGTTATGAATTAGGATTTTGACAGCAGTGTTTTACTAACAATACAATCTTTTGCAGATATGTTTGCTGTGCTGGTTACATGCCCTGCAGTGGTAGTTGTGGTGAAAGTCGGTGTCCTGAGTTTTGTCTGTGCACAGAGGTTTGGTTTCAGCTTTTATGTAGAAGTTTAGATCTTTTGTGAATACTTTACTGTGTGATTTATCTGGGTTTTGAACATATTGATATATAACTAAACATATATGATGTAAGCTGCGCAGTTTGCAGTTTACATTTTATTATTTATTTGAATGATAATACAGTATATAGCATACTATCTATAGAATAAAAAATATAATACAAATAATACCAATGTTCCACCATGTTTCGGCAATGTGGAAATGGAGAAATGGTCCAGGGACGTGTGGATACACCCCACAAATATTAGGAAACATAATGGGGGACATTGGAGTCCCTGACATAGGGAATCCAGTTTGAAATTTAAAGAAATAAAAGTCTAAATATATGAAAAACAATGACAAACACAAATGATGAGAGCATGAAATAAATATTCACATTTGCATGTAAGTTGTAACAATCATGATCCAGTACCATTGGATTAATTTCAAGGGGCAGCACTCAAGTGTCCCCCTTTTGTTTTGGGAAGTGCCTAGGTGTTGCACCTTTTGTTAAAGGGAGTGCCCAGGTGCCATCCTTCTTCAAAAAGTGTCTTGGAAACCATCCTTTTGTGGGAAAATTCCCACAAAGAGAAACATATCCTTTTATAAGGGAAACATGTCATCTTGCATTTCTCAGAAAGGGGATGCGAAACATTTCCCGAAATGTTGTCTCAGAAGCGTGGAAAGCTTGATGGGTGCCACCCCACCCAGGGGTATGCGTCCTTGAGTAACAATGATTGAAGCTGTATGTATACTTATAATATCTTTGTAAATACTTTACTGTGTACACCAGGTTGAACTTTGCAAAATATTTCTATTTATATAGCCATCCCAGTTCATAATGTTTACACAGTACATACAGTGAAAGTCTACTGAAAGTGTGCCTTGGCCATATTGGATATAGATCTTGCACATATTCAAGTCATATCCATACAAAATACTGTTAATTTTTCATCAAGAATTGTTCTATGCTGCAACTATTACTTCAACAATTTCCAGTAGCATCCAATTTTCCAAATTACAATTTCACTTCTTCAATTAACCAATGACAGTAGAGCAATAGTAGATAGAGCAATTATACAAATGCACAATGAAAGACAGCCAAGAGACAAGAGACAAAATATCTGGTCAATGACTAGGGAATAACCCCACAAGGGGGAAAACCCTTTTAAATTCTTCTTTTACTAGATTGCCATAAAATGTTCAGCAGAGAGTACAATGAGCACATACAAAAATTTCCAACAATATCAACCAAACAATATCAGAAATATGATCCCAGCAACAATACTGATCAGAGTTAGTTTTCCCAATCTGTGGTCAACTGCGGTCAACTGTCAAACTGAAACTGTAGATCCCAACCGCATGGAGGGAGAGTTCTGTGTGCAGTTTAGATGTTCCAAATGCACGGATGAGCCTGCATGCCTGCGGCTGGAAACCAAAACCCTAAGCATACGTGTGAGCTTCAGACCCTACAATTTCAGACCTGCACAAACCAAATTCTACGAACTCACTTCAGACCTATTCGAACCAAATCCAAAAAAGAGAGAAGAAGATGCTTGATGATGATTTCCAATTGATGGTCACTTGACTTGTATTTGCAGACTAACAAAGGTATCCAATTTGTTTTTAGGGCCGATCTGTCCTTTTGTGCACATGTGGGCTTCACTTCAAAATTACATTTTCCCTTGTCCGAATCGAGTGCTTCAAAGGTCAAAATTGGTCCTCTCGGAAAGAGGAATCTAGTCCCATGATTAGAATTTGTCACTAAGCTGCCAAATTAACACTTCCTCATCAGCTAGGGAGAAATTCCAGTTGCATCATATGATCATTATAAGTATCTCGTCATCACATCATGTGCATCCTTGTTCATCTCTGCTTGTCTTTGCTCATCTCATGCTGAACATTCTCGAATTTAAAGAAGAAGAATTGGTACAGGGGAGCTCCAACTACCACCCTGATTCATCACCATCGGGGAGACGAGTGCTTCAAAGGTCAAAATTGGTCCTCTCGGAAAGAGGAATCTAGTCGGATGATTGGAATTTGTCACTAAGCTGCCAAATTAACACTCTTTCTCAGCTAGGTAGAAATTCCAGCTGCATCATGTGATCATTATAAGTAACTCGTCATCACGTCATGTGCATCCTTGTTCATCTATGCTCATCTTTGCTCATCTCACGCTGAACATTCTCGAATCTAAAGAAGAAGAATTGCTGCAGCGGGGCTCCAACTACCACCCTGACTCATCACCATCTGGGAGACTCAGCTACCACTTGTAATCATCATCATCATCATCGGGGAGCCATAGCTACCACCCAGAACTAAAGACGATGGGCGAGATCAAACCTACCCCAAAGCGTAGGCATCACACTGTATCCCAAAGTCCTTGACAATAAGTGAGATCAACTTCCGGAGGTAAGGATCACACTCTACCCTATTGTCCCTGATCATCCATCTTAACCCTAAAGAGTCAGATGGTAGAACACTTGCATCCACCAACTTGGGCGAGATCCACCTACTGCAAGGGGTAGGGATCACACTCTATCCCAAGTCCCTCATCCCATTGGCCAGATGGGGAGGTTATCCCACAGAGTGGGTAGGACGCTAACTGGGGCATACTCTGACTAGGGGAGATCTCAGGTCTCTACACCCTATCGGTCAGAGGTCCCTCATCCCCAAGAGCTCATCAGCTCCATTCCTCACCCTGGGAGCTCAACCAAGGGGGAAGAGCACTGCTCAGTGTTCTTGATCAGCTCAGATCCTTATCTGAAAGGGTCATCTCAACCAGTCCAAGCTTCTCTCTAAAGACCAAGCATCTCATCCACATCATCATTCTTCTTCTCATGTAGAGGAGGTGAAGGAAGGTCTCTTGCTTTCCCAAGGGCAACATCTTTATCGAACGTTACATCCCTGTTAATTTCAATCTAGGAATATATACTCTAAATGTTTTAGAATCTTTATAATATCCAACAAATGTACCTTTTCTTCACTTGGCTTCCAGCTTGTTCCTTTAATCTTTCGGCACATGAAAATATACTGGGCAGCCAAATATACGGAGATGACCAACATCAGGCTTGACACTTGTGAATACTTCTTCGAGAGTCTTGTTGTCTAATGCTTGATGAGGCACCTTGTTTTGAACATATACAACTGCATTAGTAGCTTCTCCCTAAAGAAACTTTGACAACTTTTGATCATGGAGCATGGCATGGGCAACTTCTACAATAGACATGTTCTTTTTTTCGGCTACTCCATTTTGTTTGGGATTATATGGCACAATCATCTCCTTCTTGATACCTTCCTTCTTGCAAAAGTCTATGAATTCATTTGAGATGTATTTCCCACCATTGTCAGACATAAAGATCTTAATTTTATTCACTGTATGATTTTGGACCAAGACCTTGAAGTCTTTGAACAAATCGAAGGCCTCATCCTTATGCTGTAAGTAATATATCCAAGTCTTTCTTGAAAAATCGTCGATGAAGGTAATGTAATAGAGATGGCCACCAAGTGAGTGTACGGGCTTCAGATCACATATATCAGAATGAATGAGATGGAGGATGTCTTTCGTCTTATTGTCACCCTTGACATACTCCATCATGTTGAGCTTGAACATCGGGGACTTATAAGACTAACTTCTTTAATTTTGGAAGAGCATCATAATGTAGATGGGCCAATCTTTGGTGCTACAGCTCGCTTTGATGATTAGTATCATAGACCAATGCAATAAGAGGGCTTCCAGTTGTTGAAATATGTAACTAGGTTCGGTCTTCATAATGGCATATGTAATTGTGATTTTATGTATTTAATGAAAAGAGAAAAATAAATTTATTATTATTCTTGAGGCATGGGTTTCATGCTCAAGGGAAATTTATTTTTAGGTCAAGCACCCATTGAGTGCTTCTAGGTTTGTCATAAAATCAATTGAGTCATTGTCATGTATTGAAGACCCATTTGGGCATGTTACATATTGTAAAGAAAATTTATTTGAGTCAAAATAGAATCAAAAGACCCTCCAAGACCTCGTCATGGCACAAAGATCAAGTCGGCCTACATGAAGGGACAAGTCAGCCTAAAGAGAGCAATTCGTACCCCTCACAAGCCTATAAATAAGAAGGAACTTGACCTCATTGTGACTCACTCAAGCAAGTTCGGTCTTCTCAAGATAGAAGATGGAAAAAGGGCAAAAAGAAAGGAGAAGAACTAGATCGAAGTTTTTGGGCCTCTCTCTCTTTCTCATGTTAGGGTTTCTACATTTGATAGGCAGAAGAATTTGCTGGGTAGAAGAATTTGCTGGACAAAAGAATTTGCTGGGTAGGTTGAAGTTGCAGAAGAATTCACTAGGCAGGTCGAAGTTGTAGAAGAGTTTGTTGGGCATATCGAAGTTGTAGAAGCATGTGTTGGGTAGGTCGAAGTGCCAGGAGAATCTGCTGGGCAAGTCAAAATTGCAGAAGTTGCTGGAATCAAGGTTTGACTTGGTCTTGGAGGGTCTTGGTCAAGGGTCATAGGTTTGGAATTCACCAATTGAAGTTTTGTAAGAAGAGAAGAATTCTTGTGGGTTTTCCTCTCAGTTGGAAAGGTTTTGGCCTTGGCTGATCGCCTACATCTTGTGTCCTATTGTCTCTTTGATTTTATTGTTTGGTCGCTGTTTGATGATAAAGAACACTAATAATAATAATCAAGTGTAAGAAGAAGCTAATCAAGTTAAGTAAAAATATATCGCAAGCAGTTATCAAAGTAAGAGAAATCACCTAATCGAGCTGCCCCAGATTTTTGAACACCAATGACTCTATAGAGTCCTTCAAATCTAGATCCCAATGTGAATGCATCTCTCATAGGGGATCCCACCGTTCAAGTAAGTACTTTTTCCTTGATGAAGACAACCCTCATCCCTTTGTCTTCCAAAACAGATGTAGATACCAACTTCTTCAACCTCGACACATACATCACATGTTAATTTTTGGTATGTTCTATGCTTAAGAGCAATTTACTTCAATTTCTTAATTAGCCCAATATCAATATCCAGTTTAGCAATCACATCAACATGATAGTAAAATGCAGATAGAACATAACATAAACAAGAGGACACAAGATGTGGCACCAGCTAGGGACAAACCCCAATGTGGTGAAACCCTTGATCAATTCTTCTTATATTCTTAAATAGTTCAATAGAGAGATAAAGATAGTACAAATATACAAATCTGATATTTTATGACAGCAGTAGTAAAGTCTTGACTAGAGAAGTCAATCCTGGTCAAACTGGATGGAAATCTTTCTCTAAGTGGCTTAGTCAAGCCCAATCAACTTTAGCCTCCAACAGTTAGCTCAATCAACCCAAATGCTGCTCATAATACTGATTTCATTCCGCTAATGATTACTGTTCTAGTTAGGGCAGTTGATGTAGCCCTAAATTCTTATGACAGTCTTCAGACTGTCCCTAAGAGTGCTATGGCATACCCTTTAAGAGTTCATCAATCTAGTAGTCCTTCACAAAACACTGCTGCAACATGTTAGCACTGTGGTTTGCTGCATTACTAGTTAGGGCATGTCCTGTAGCTTTAGTTCCACCACACAGTCAGGAGACAAGTCCTTTAAGGATTGCGGCTTACCTTGGAGACCCTTCTCTCATGCCATGCTGCCTTCTAAAGGCGTTGTCCACCCTTGACAGCCCTTAACAAAACCTCCAGCTGTGTGCTATGGCTTGCGGCCTAGCACAACAACTTGCTGTAGCTTTCAGATTCACAAATGTTTGCCAAACAGTCCCAAACAACAACGTTAGCTTCCTTATGAACTCGACCTAGCTGAATGCACTTGCCAGCACCCAACCGCATGCATATCTAGCCCTACACTGACCTGACTTCAACAAATTTCTCCTCCTTGTGACCGCGGCTTCCCTGCCTAGCACACACACACCTAAACCAGATCTTGGTTCATGCATTAGGACAACCTTATTCAACGCTGTCAATACCGACACTGTCTTCTAGGCTCCTTCACGCTATGATAAGGCTCCTTGCTGTGGCTAGGGCTCCTTCTTGTTGCAGATAGGGCATCAGATCTTTCTTTCCACCACGTCCTCCTTGTGAGAAGACATAACCAAACAAGTGGAGAGAGAGATCATGAGATGATGTGCTTCTAAAATGACTTGAGGTCTCCTCTATTTAAATGTAACGTTGAGGATTAGCTGGGGGTAAAAGTGCTTGTTTTGCTTGCTGGCCGAACTTGACAAATTGTCCATAATACAAATAAATTCATATCTCCATAAATACATGTTGGAATTGGATGATCTTTAGATCAATCCTATACCTCTCGGAAAGAGGAATCCAAGAAACATATAAGCTAGCATAAATAAGGTGACCCAAATGGAGTTTGCCAATTTTAACATCACATCATGAAACAAAACAAATTCGCCAGAGTCCAAATGAAATTTAACAGACCCAAAGCCTATAACTGGATGAGTGGAGTTGTCTGCAATAATAATTTTCAAACTTGACTCCCCCTCCACCAAATTAGAGAGAATTTCTTTATATCCAGAGAAATGATGGTAGGCCCCACTATCAACCAACCAACTATCCCAAGCATCCGGAGGAGATGAACTAAAAAGAGCAAAAATAAGGATATATTCAAATTGATTAGTAGCATTACTTTCATAACTGGAATTTGTTGACCTCTTTTGTGAATGATATCCTTTTCCTTATCATCGGGAGAGTCTATTCCACTTCTGTCGTTCCTTCTTCCATCTCTTCTATCATATGACATGTTGTTGTTGTAGCCACGATTATTGTTGTAGGACCTTGAAGAGTTTCTTCTTGGAGCATCTCTCTTCTCTGGGCAATCTCGAGCATAGTGTCCCTTTTGATGACAATTGTAGCATTCAACATCTCTATCTCGTCTTCTTGAGTCCTTGGAATCTCGGTTGGCTTGAGGAGGTCTTCTTGCATTAGATGGCTTTCCCTTTCCTTTCTTCTTCCCTTGAGTAAATGAAGGCAACGAGCTCTCCTTCAATTGGCCCTTGAATTCTTCCCCTAGGTATCATGAATCTTCCCTCTTGATTGCATAGAGCAAGTAACTCATCAAAAGTAGGGATCCTTTCTCTATTGTTGATAGAAGTAATGAACATGTCCCATGATGAAGGAAGACCACCAAGGGCTCTCATCACTAATTCCCTATCAGGTACAATTTCTTGAGCAGTCTGTAGTTGATCCCTAATTTCAGTGATTCTTATGAAGAATGATTGTATAGTTTCTCCTTTGCGCATCTTAGATTCTTTGAGTTGATTTTTCAAATCCATAATGTGGCTCAAATTGTTAACTTCATACATGCCCACAATCTTGTTGTACATTTCTTTGGAAGTCTTCAAAGATGAAATATAAACAAGTAGATGGTCTCTTAAAGAATCAATAATAATCTTCTAAGCTTTAATCTGTAATGAACAAGGTTTGTATACTCAGAGGAATGCTTTGATACCACTGTAATGAACAAAGTTCATATACTTGCAATAATCTTCAGAATACCTCGAAGATAAATACATCTATTGTAAGACAAGTAATTATATATTGAATATTGTATAAAAGAATTGGTGAGATATGAGATGATTACAAATGAGGGTGAGGGCCTGCTTATATACCTCTTCACGAAAGGTCATGTCTTTAGAGACATGCCTAATCATTACTAACTAATCATTGTTTATTATTATTATTGTTTTGCATTATTTATATTATTTTATATATTTTGTTGCCCTCCTTTTCAAAAGGTTTTGTCCTCAAAGCTTATTGACGAAAGGGCTTGATCTCTTTTCTTATTTCGAATATTTTCTCATCTTAGTACTTTCATTTTCGTTGATACAAGACGATATGATCCTTTGAGTGATAAACAAAATTGTCAGAATGAGAATGGATACGTCCATCCTAGATTAATTTTCTGTGGAATCTTCTGATCACTAGAATTTTGAAATAAATTGTTATCATAGGACTGGATTATGCAAACCTTAGTATTCCTTGGAAAATAAATCTGTTGTTTCCGTTTTGAATGATTCAAATATATAGACTGACTTAGTTGTCTGCAATTATGGTTCGAATGTTGATAAGGAGTTCTTCTGGTTGGGATTTCCCTTATCATGTGTGTGTTAGTTTCCTCATTTACTTTAGGTACTGTTGTTGTTGAGTTGGATATGGAATCATCACTTGGAATTTCCATTGTTTGAACTGCAACATCTAAATATGTTTTAACTTCTGTTGGTTTCTCATATTCTTGAGTTATGATATTGACTGGATTGGTATTTGTTCCTTTATCTTCAACTTGGACTATTACGGTTGGAGACTTCAATACTTCTTCTTTAGTAAGTTGTTCTAACTTGTCATTTAGTGACTTCTTGTCACTTTTAAGCTTCTTTATTTGCTTAAGTAGGGCTTGGTTATGATTCCTTAGACGTAAAAGCTCTTCGCTTCTTGGATTGTTGACCTTATTCTTAGTATCTTTTTCATCTTTTAAATTTTTGATTTGTTCTAATAACCTTTGATTAAGAGTTTTCAAACGCAAATTTTCTTCTTCCTCTTCTGATAGATTTTTGTTGAATTTCTTCTCAAGACATTCATTTTCTTCCTCTAATTTTTTTCTTGTATCTTTAGACTTCTTGACCTTATCAAGTATTTTTTTATTATATTGCCTTAGACGCCAAATTTCTTTATTACTTTCCGTTGATTCTTCATGAAACCGATCTTCGAGGTTCTTATATTTCTTTTCTGATGCCTCATTTTTTCGCTGAAGTTCCATGAACTCTTCTTTTAATCTTTTAATTTGTGTATGTGGATTACCTTGATGCTCCTCAGTACTAAATAATCTTCCACATGCTGGACAACTTCATTGCAATTTTTTTTGAATATATGTATATCCAATTTCGTTTAGACAAAATGGACCTTTAGTCCAAAATGTGCACTGGTTATAGGGCTCATCTTTCCTTCTTTCATTTGCTGATTATAATTTGTTTTTCTTCTTCTTCAGTAATTGACTCCATATTGCCTTTTTCGAGATGAGATTAGGGTTTAAAAATAACCCTTTTTAGTCTTATAATAATACTTTGTACTTTTGATTTGAATTATATATATATATATATATATATATATATGTATATATTTTTTTTTAAGTAATTTTTTTTGTATTTTTTGATTTTTAATTTTTTTTTATACAATTTGTTTTATTTGCTTTTTTTTAATATATATATATATATATATATTTCTAATTTTTTATTTCATATATTTTTTTGAATAACCTCTTTTTTTCCCTTGATATTTTTTTCAATTCTTTTTTTTCTTTATTTTTATTTTTATTTTATTTTTAATTATTTTTTTTCTTTTATGGCCAAGGGCCAATTGGCGAAAATGGAGAAACTCCACTTGTGTAGTGAAACACTTCAGTTGCGATGACAACAAGGTTGACGAATGGGTTGATGGCCAAAGGCCGATCAGACATGGCTCTGATACCAATGTAACGAACAAGGTTCGTATACTCAGAGGAATGCTCAGATACCATTGTAGCGAACAAAGTTCGTATACTCAGAGGAATGCTCAGATACCACTCTAGCGAACAAAGTTCATATACTTGCAATAATCTTCAAAATACCTTTGAAGATAAATACATCCATTGTAGGACAAGTAATTGTATATTGAATACTGTATAAAAGAATTGATGAGATATGAGATGATTACAAATGAGGGTGAGGGCCTGCTCAAGGTTACTTGGGAGCGGGAGCGACATTTTCAGAAGCTCTCGGTTTGGGAGCGATTACGAGAGCGTTTTTTATATAATATATATATTTTTTATATTTTGATGCATATATGTCAACAAAAGCATGTAGAATGATGAATTAGATATAAAAAAACATAAAAAACATAGATTGAACCATATAACAACAATCATCTAGAAGTTATAGTCTTCATCAACCACGTACACAAGTTAGTAACATACAACATATTGAGTCTCATGATTCATCAATCTTAAAGTTTCAAGCTTTCAAAATTCAATATATAGCATTTGTCATCATTGATCACCAAAGTTGTACTTGTAAGCTAAGTGTGACCATTACAACAAATAATATCTAACATGAAATGAAATGTTATAAAATGAAATGAAATGAAATGAAACAACTTTCAACTTTCACGAAGCATCATATTCATAATTCATTACTAATGAGTTATAATTGCCAACTTCAAACTTCAAACTTAAATTGTCATATATTGTTTACAAAAAATATCATAATAAATATGAAAGAGTCAATAGTTATAAAAACTACTAGAAACTAGAAAAGACAAGTAAATCTATTATCTATTGCTAATGCTTGGGCCTCTTGCTGCCACGAGAAATGTCTAATTTTTTAGTCTTGTTGGAAAATCAGGATCTTTGTCATTAATATCACCCTCTAAGCATTAATATCTAGAGGTATCTTTGTCATTACCTCTGGATTTGTATAGGGATCTTTGTCATTAATATCACCCTCTAAGCATTAACATACGATAGAAAAAGCATAGCATATCAAGCCAAGATTTTGTTTTGAGTGATGCATACATTTTTAGGAGGGTCGTGATAGAGGAGTTCGACAACCAATGTCACTAAGATCAAGGTACATAGAGTGATTGGTGTTCTTGATTAAATACGAGTTCCATACCCTAATACATGACAAAATCCAATGGAAACATTGCAGTCCCCCCAATCTTGAAAAATTGATAAGTCTGTTGGATTTTAAATGAAATATAAAATTCTATTTTCTCCATATGAAATCCAATGAGGTCAGAACCAATGTTGTGAACATTGACATGGGGATAAAATCAATAAGGGTCTGGAAAACCAAAAAATCGTAAAAATCAGGAAAATATCGGTAAAAATCGGCAAACATCGGCAAAATCAAGATACCATTAAAATATCAGTAAAAATCGGCAAACATCGGCTAGGCCAAAAAATCGGCAAACATCGGCTAGTCTAAAAAATTTTGATTTCGAGATAAAATCAGGATGTTATCGAGATGTTTGCAACACTGGTCGGAACCACTCTCAAACATTCGGAGTCATTTTATGGTAATGTTAAAAATTTAATTTAAAGGATGAAAATGAAGATTAAGGAGAATGACTCAGGAGCAGGATCGTGGGGGGGCACTCCCCCGCAAACTTGGGCCTGCTTATATACCTAGGCAGGTACCTCTTCACAAATGGTCATGTCTTTAGAGACATGCCTATTCATTACTAACTAATCATTATTTTTTTTTTCTAAATAAGACTATTCTACTATTCACATTAAAAGTGTAAAATTACAACATGACGAGCAAAAAGAACCAGCTGGCCAGAAGGGAAGGCAGCATGATACAAAAAGTGTCCAGAGCACAGATGTTGGACAAGGCCATGTTTTGCAGTCCCGCGCAGGGGATCCAGAGGAACACAATTTAGCCTTCCTGAGCTTATCAGATTTACAAACAAAAACAAACAAGATTGACCTCGACACAACAGCAGATACAAAAGATTGAGTTTTGACAAAAAAGCCCTCGCTACTGGGCCGCATAACCTGTTAAGAAGCTGCAAAGCTTGATTAAACTTCCGGAGTCTCCTCCACGATCCTGCACCATCCACCGTCAGCCAGGTCCTGGGCTTGGGCCTCCTCATTCTCATTCGAAACCGGAGGCGCAGGCGCCATCATTGTGTCATTGACGATGCTGGCCGGCGTTTCCATGTCTCGCGAGGAGCCTGCAATTGGCATCGGAACTGTTCCCTGGTCCTCCCGAAGAACACTGGATTCGCCCTCTTCTTGGGCTTCCTCTAGAAAGAGCACTGAAACATGGGCAATGATCCGAGGATGGTTAAGGGAACAGTTGAAAGTGAAGATTGCTGAGCCGAAGGAGGGCGAAGACGAGGAACCTGGGGAGTTGGGTTCAAGAAATTGGCTGGGCCTCAGAATGCTCCCTCTTTCGCTGTGGGAGCGTGGGTGCTGACTCGAGGTAGCATCACCAGAAGAAGGGCGAGAAGGAGCGCCCCGAGAGGTGCCTCTGCGGCTGAGCATTCTTTGGCGGAGCCGAGGCATGACAGCAGAGACAACACCGTTATGGATTACAGAACAGAACACCAGAGAGATATATCTCAGTCCAAACACATAGGCTAGCGGACGGGAGCCCAAAGCCGCAGCGAGAGTCAGAGAAGTAGAGCTAGAGCCCAACCAACATGGAGGCTTCGAGCTAGCTGAGCCAGAGCCCAACCAACACAACACAAGGAACAACAGAGTAAACCCATGGCGGAGTCTGGTTAATAAGCATTTTCCCTTGTCTCGAGACCCTCCCGCCATAACTGTGGCATTCATGGGAGCCAAGAGCTGATACCAGCCAGCGCATGCGGAGATGGACGACATATTAATGTTACCAGCAAACATTCCCTTACACCAAGTTAAACCCACCTGCATGTGATCCTCCCTCCACATGGATCCGGCTCCGCCGTACAAGGCTGGCAGGTGGCGGCTCTGCTCCGCCCACTCCAGTCCCATCGCAATGAAGGCAGCCTTAGATACCCGCATCCGGGGAACTAATCATTATTTATTATTATTATTATTGTTTTGCATTATTTATATTATTTTATATATATTTTATTTATAACATAATCTCACCTTTCTTGTACTTGGACTTGGCAGCTTGAGATGCATTTTTTGGTGGTGATGAAATCTTTCCTTCCATGTATTCCATGAAATCATACCCATCTAAGGTGACATTGATCCTGGTCTTCCAAGCTGCAAAGCCAGATGCATCAACTAACTTTTCATTATCCTTGAAGTATGAGATAGATACTAGAGGATGGATGCTCTTGCTCTCTGTCTCTTAGGCTTGTCTTCACCTCAACTCTGTTACCATGTTAATTTTTCATCAAGAATTGTTCTATGCTGCAACTATTACTTCAACAATTTCCAATAGCATCCAAATTACAATTTCACTTCTTCAATTAACCAATGATAGTAGAGCAATAGTAGATAGAACAATTATACAAATGCACAATGAAAGACAACCAAGAGATAAGAGACACAATATTTGGTCAATGACCAGGGAAAAACCCCACAAGGGGGAAAACCTTTTGCAATTCTTCTTTTATTAGATTGTCATAAAATGTTCAACAGAGAGTACAATGAGCCCATACAAAAATATCCAACAATATCAGAAATATGATCCCAACAACAATATTGTTCAGACTTCAGAGTTAGCTTTCCCAATTTGTGGTCAATTGCAGTGAACTCTCAAACTGAATTTGTAGATCCCAACCGCATGGAGGGACAATTATGCATGCAGTTGGGATGTTCCAATCGCACGGATGAGCCTGCCTGCCTTTGGTTATAGCAAAAAAATCCTTGAGACAAGCATGCGGTTGGAAGCCAAAACCCTAATCACACGTGTGAGCTTCGGACCCTGTAATTTCAGACATGTACAAAGTTACAAACTAAATTCCACGAACTCACTTTAGACTTGTGTGAACCAATCCAAAGAAGAGAGAAGAAAAAGATGCTTGATGATGATTTCCAAATGAGGGTCACTCTTGTATTTATAAGCTTCCAAAGGTATCCAATTTGCTTTTACGGCCGACCTGTCCTTTTGTGCACGTGTGGGCTTCGCTTCAAAATTGCACTTTCCCTTGTCTGAATCCAGTGCTTCAAAGGTCTAAATTAGTCCTCTCAGAAAGAGGAATCTAGTCCCATGATTGGAATTTGTCACTGAGCTGCCAAATTAACAAATGTGGCTATGTTGCCATATTTTGTAACATGTGTGTATACTTTATCCAGAGAAATAAGTTCTCATCGCTTGCATATTAAGCATTCCAAGTGAGGAAGTTGGTATCTTTCTTGTTTCTTCTACCAGTCATTGAGGTCCTCGGGGTAAGACAACTTTTTTTAATGTTTATGGTAGTTCTTGGAGCCCAGAATCAAAATTTAGTTTTGAAGTCTTCATATTATTTTTTTGCAGACTGGCACTCCCATAAAAATGACATAAAAGTCTATCATTACTCGATCTTCATTTAATTTAAGGAATCAGTTAAAAAGCTGATGTCGGACTCAGCATCAGTCATCGATACAGAGTTTGTCTAAAAGAATCCTGTCCAAACTGGTTGTATCTCAGATAAATTTTATTCTGATTTAATGACCAGTGAGAAGTGGGAAGTGGGCCTTCAGCAAGTACACTTGCAGGAATGGACTAACTCTAGCAAGAGTCACATGAAATTAGATTACTTTGAGCGTTACCGCCATAGGGAAAGTGGTTACTTAAATCTGCCGAAGTTTTTCCTCTGACAATGTTGGCCCAAGATGATTAATTGCTGCATGTACCTCATATGTTACATTTTTGTTGCTAGTCTGGAAATCCAGCCTCTTTTACATGGAACTCAGCATTCACAAGGGTTTCTGGTGATTTAAATATTGTATTTTCATCGACAAAATTACAAGCAGCAAAGCCTCCATGCCAAAATAAATATGAAAGACAGCATTTCAAAAGGGTGAGCCTTGTGGTTATTTCTCTTGTTCTTTCTCATTTGTCATCTTAGCTTTTACATATTGCACATGGGTTTCCAGGAGTCATTCAGGGCAAGTGCTTTCACCATCCCAACCTCAAGTATTGAAGAATCAAATAGTAGTGAATTAGATTGGGTATTAAATGTTTGAATGCTCAAAATTTCTATCACCTTGAAGGCTTAATTTGAAATGTAAATTTAATCTCTTTACTGAACCAAAGTATGTTATAGTGGTTTCAGCTGTAAAAGTTTGTAAAACCTTTAATTCAATGGAAAAAAACTGTAATTTTATTTCAACTTGTGAAAAAAGAAACAAAATTACATTTTGTAGATGCTATCTGCATTCAGTAAGAGCAGCCTCTTGGCTTTAATATGCATAAGAAAATTTGAAAATATAAAGGAAACCTGAGAAGTTAAGTGTGATAGTAATCATTTAACTTATCTTTCTTTCCTTTCTTTCTCTGGACCTTTTGCTGGAACCATTGCCAAATCACTCACAGTTATATCTGGTGGGTGTTCTTTGTCTGAATCTGAACTTTCCGGAACATTTACTCTCTTGTGCCCGCTATCCCATCCTCTTTGTGTGCCACATTTTTCTGCTGTTCTGGTTCCTGGATCGCTTCTGATTCTGTGTCCTGCTGCTTGTGGGTTGCATTTCCAACATGTACGTGAGTACTCCCTTCTTGGTTTGATGAGTTTTCTATGATTTCCATAGGGATCAAAAGGCTGCCATCCCTTTGTTTTGCGAGCCCACCCATTTTTCCTTTTTGGGTATTTTTTTACTTGAGGGCATCTGAATGCCATATTTTCATAATCCATAATTTGGGCCCACTGAAAGGTTTTATGTTTCAGCTGAATATGGTCAGGTAGACCCTTACTTAGGTCTATTTCTACACAGGATTTAGCGAAGGTAAATACCCTTTCTCCATTCTTTCGACATCTGTCTTTTTAAATGACCCCAAAGGGTTTCCAAGGGAAGATTCTGTAGCCTCACCCACACTGGCTTTTTTGAGACCACCATTGTTGTTGAATCAAAATCGGGAAACCAAGGGATGATGAAAAGACATGCTCTTCCCCAAAACCAAGGCCCTTCTTTCAATACTCTCTCCAGATCGTCTCGAATATCAATCTGAATAATGAAAAAGCCTTTCTAGCATATGTATATGTCGCAGTTGTTGCTCCAGGTTGTGAAAACCCACTGATTCAAAGCATCAGACTTGGACCAAAACCATTGAAACTTCAAATCATTGTTTTGGATTGAAGAGCATAAAAATGGTAATTTACCTCTGTTAGGTTTACCTCCAGGGTGAGCGCTTGTTGCAATTGTTCGACAATGTAAAGTCCTGGATTGTATTGTGGCAGATCCGATGGGTTAGATCCCTTGCCTTGCGCCGCATCGTTATAGGAGACTAAACCTCCTAGGTTCCTGGATCCCGAAGCACCCGCTCACATCCTCAAAGTCAAGACAATGGTGGAATTGCTTCAAATGCTGTAATCTTGTAGCTGAGATAGATCCTGAAGCTGCTTCCCTTTGTGAAAATGATGCTATATATTTGCAGGAAAACCCAGCGGATTTTCTGTACTCTGCTTGAGATTCACCACGTAATCCAAATCAGAGACCCAAAAAAGGAAGGACTTCCCATTAAGGGTCTTGATAAAAATTTGAAAGTCCTCGCCTTGTTCCAACTCTTTCAACCCTCCACCCAACCCAGACCGATAAGAACAAGTGGTTTTTTCTGGTGGATCTGCGTCATTCAGAGAGCTGCAGAGGTTGTGTGCACATGGATCTAAACTTGCAGCCCGAAAAAACCAGAGGAATGGGGCAATACTTGCCTGATCTGATTCGATAGCATACATGGGCTCAAAAAAGGCACATATCAGGAAAACTTTTACCTTGTTCTGCTCAACCTCGACTAGATCTGGTTCTTCTGGCATTTTTTCAATTTGATCGCCATCTTCTTGCAAGAGATTGATGATGCCCTCGACTTGTGAACCCCCCTTGAGCATGATGACGACCTTCTTGGCCTCTGCGATAACGGTCAGCGGTCGGGCTGCAGGCGCAAAGGAATATGCCCTCTTGAGATTCAAACCACTGATCCCTTGAACTCGGACTCAAATGGATGGTGGCCATTTGATAATGTTAAAGGAAGTGCCATAGACGCAACAATGATAGTTTGGGCCGCCATCAGGGTTTCTCCAACCATGCTTGCATATAAAAGTTCGTAAAACTTATTCAGAAGGGAATGCCTTTTATGTTTAACATAATCATCATTAAGAAGAAATATGAGGAAGAAAAGCTGCTATAGAGAGAATTCTTTGCCTCATAGACCCTTCATGGATGTTATTGCAAATTCAAAATAGTTTACATCTAAGTTTCTTAAAGCTAAACTACATTTTGCTTGTCTCACAGCCAATTTTGGAATGTCACTCAGCCCATTTTAAATTGCTAAGATTTTTCAGAATGGGAAAGTGTAAAGGCTGTGCATAATACTATATAGTATAACTTGTTTTGCTTAAAAGCTTGAAGCAGCTACAAATGTTAATAGTGAATTCTGTTTTTTTAATATTCTTTATATATATATATAAAATTGCTGTCCCATGAAAAATTTGGTGGTGCGCTTCCATTCTCCGCCATTCCCCCATCCCGAAGACTAGTGCAACATAGGGTTTTCCATGCATAGTTTCATCTACTAAGAAACAAAAGGAGCATGTTAATATGCACACTTTTAAAATTCTGTATGTAATGCTTTATTAAATAAGATAAAAAGCTATACATTCACCTTTAACCTATGGATATATAACTTCCAGTTTATCTGCTTTTCCTGACCTATTTTCTAATTTGATTTAGATTCTTTGCAATCCAAGCACACAATCAAAGTTACAGAAGAAATTATGAACATGCCCCCCAATTTGCAGAGACAGGAAGGAACTTTGAAGCAATTTTTATTCAATTGAATTGGTCAAATGCACTGGGCCTCGTTGGACTTACAATGCCAAATTCGGAGAAGTCTCAATCTGTCCACCTCAATTTATTCTTCTAATGGTCAGCAGCACCTTTTTACTATGCCTCTTATTTGAATTAAAAAAGGGTCAGCAGGGCCTGTTTACAATGCTTCTTATTTGAATTAAAATTCCATAATCATGAACGCATGCAAATGTTCCAAGAGCCAGAGAAGTCCCCTTAACATCCTTCCAAGTTCTTATCATGATTTTATGCACCATCTCTAGAGGTCAAGCTGTCACAACTGTTCCAACCGCAGGGAATTTGAACTGTTTGTTAATCAACTGTTGGTCTTTGGAAACTGATTAATCAAACTATTCATAAAGACCGATGTAAATACAAACTTGAATTTGTAACTGACATGGCTAAAGGCCAGATTGTTAAATTTCAGACCATGGTAAGCATATTCTGCATTTATATGAATTAATTTAATCCTAAGTAGCTTAAAAAGGAAAACTTCAATCAAAACAGCGGCCTCTGAATATGTTAATCTATGAACACACACTGATGCAAATTATGAACAGCAGATACACAATGTGAAACACTCAGTATCTTCTATCTACTAAAAGAAGAAAAGTTGTACTGCAACAGTTCAAAAATTAAAGACTTGTCAACCCACACAATGGTGAGCCCTAAATTTCTTTTATGTAACAAGAGAGGGGGGAGATACTATGTCTCTAATCATGTGCATTAAGTGCCCAAGGTGAGTCAATGAAACACTAACCTTGGTCTCTTGAGCCAGTGTTTCTGCATGGATAGAAGTGCCAGATATATTGCAACCTAATTGGAGGATAACTGTGGCATACATGCATGCACACTTTTCATTGGGATGTGCTCCTTCCTCAACTTCTCATGCAAGTGCCTGGTGTCTTAGGGATCTTCACCCTCCTATAATGATCAAGGCTACCTGGGTGTGGAAGTGAGAGCGAGGAGTGACAATTTCAAAAGCTTCCGGGTCGGGAGTGATTTTTATATAATATATATTTTTATATATTTTGATGCATATATGTCAAGAAAAGCATGTAGAGTGATGAATTAGTGATAAAACTTAAAAGCATGGATTAAACCATATAACATCATTCATCTAGTAGTTATATTTCATCAACCATAGGTCCACAAGTTGCAACATCTCGATTCTAATTTTCAAAGTTTCAAAATTTAACATATAACATTTGTCATCACTAAAGTTGTACTTGTAGCCATTACCAGTAACCAAACTATAACAAAGAATATCAAAGTTTCAAACATGAAATGAAACGTTTCATGAAGCATCATATTCATAATTCATTACCAATGAGTTATAAATGCCAACTTCAAACTTCAAACTTAAATTGTCATATATTGTTTACAAAAAATAACATAATAAATATGAAAGAGTCATTAGTTATAAAAGGTACTACAAAGTACAAACTAGAAAAGATATGTAAATCTATACTCTAAAATTTCTTATTTCCACGAGAAACTTCTTATTTCTTTTCTCATGATCCATGTGAAATTTGAGTCTCCTCCCACATAGTGGGGTGACTACGGCCATAACTAGAAGGCACATGACCTCCACGTAATGCTGCAGATGGAGGTGGCGACAAAGGCAAAGCTGGTGCAACTTGAGCACTCCTAGTGGTTGATGGGGGTGGCATGGCTGTTGCTGTTGCTGCTTGATCATCATCTTTCAAAAGCTCTGCTTCCAATTCTTTTAAATGTATAGCTCCATCCTCCAAATTATCCTCATATGGGTTGTCGTCCCAAGTCATACATGATCTATTAGCCCGAGCCTACTCACAATAATGTGTCAACAATCTCAAGTTGTAGTGCACAAAAATCAAGCTTTCGACCCAATTTTCATTGAGGTAGTTTCTTCTCACATTATGGATGAAGCTATAGGTGCTCCAACACCTCTCTATAGAAGAAGTATTAAGAACCTGTGAAAGCACTATCACTGCCAATTTTGTTGAAGGTCCCCCAGAGCCATACGTGTTCCACCGTTCAGTGGGATTCATTTTGTCCCTATCTTCGATTGCATGCAAAGAACCAAACACTCCAGTTTGACTAACGTATTTGCCTAATTCTCCATGCAATCTAGCACACTCCTTGTTAGGGACCAACTTGTCTAATGCTGCCATATACCCTACTTGTACCTATGGATTTGTAGGGGGTTTGATCCTAACCCCACTCCCAGGTGTAGGTTTGTCCAAACAAGATGGAACGTAATATTTTGGCATAAGGATATACGTCAAGACATGTAGTGAAACATTAAGTTTATCCCATTGTGCACACACATATTTGTGAATATGATCATACAAGATGGGATCTTTCGGCTGAACAATATCTTTTATTTTCCCCAACATGTTATCCATCTGCTCATACACCTCCCCAATCACTGGTGCATCTGTATCTGCAAAATGAATCATGTTATAAATGGGCTTGGTGTATTGCAAAACATCCCTCACATTTGCCCAAAATTGACCATCAAGAGCGGTGTGCTCCACCTCTTCAAAATATCCCCTGTCAGTTGCAGTTGCAACCCTATCCTTTAATACCTGCCAATGTGGACTTGATACCATGCTAGCCAATGACTCTGTTACCTTCAAAAGGCACCTGAAGGTGAGGTAATTGCTAGCAAATCTAGTCTTCGCAATCTTCAATAACTCCAACCTTGAGTGACTGCGGAAAAGGCCATGGGTATTGCTATGATTGGTAATAAATTTTATAATTATCTTGCCTCTCTTGTACAATTCACCAATCCATCTGTATTGAGGTTCCTTCATCTTAATAATGTCATGCATCAAAAGGTTCATTGTGTGAACCAAACACCCAGACCAAAATATGTTAGGGTGTTTATTCTCAATGATTGCTCATATTGCCTTACAATTAGAAGCATTATCAGTGATGACTTGGATGACATTGTATGGCCCAATACTTTCAATTGTTTGAATTAATTGTTGTGTGATGTTGATGGTAGTCTTGAACTTTTCTGAGTAATCATGCGATGAAAGGAAGACTGCGCCAGTGGCAGACACCAAGAACATTTATCAATGGCTTTCCTTTTACATTTGTCCAACAATTAAATACAATGGATACCCCATATTCATTCCAAGCATTTGCAAATTTACCCAAAGCATTTGTTATTTTGGCTTTTTCACGATCAAGTCCCACGATTCTAGCTTTGTCATACCCAGAGCTCTTGTATTCTTTAGGGGAATCGTTGATTGTGGCAATCATTTCATGCCAATAAGGTGAGCAAAGAACATAGAATGGTATCCCACATGCGAAGAGAAACTGATTTTTTTTGCATCCACGTCATCCCTACACCCTTGATCAAGGAATTTTGATATTGTTCTACGCCTTAAAGAGATGTTTGTTCTTGTGGCTCCGTATCCACTACCGTGGGTGGATGCTGATGGAGTTCTTGCTCTCTGTGGGCTAGTGGTGTCGTGTTCATCTTCACCCTTTGATCTTTTAGATTTGTATTGGGCTTCCTCTTCCCTTATGTATTTGGCTCTTTGTTGTGTTGACACATATACAAGTTTTGATTCCTATTTGTTTAGTTCCATCCCATGCCATTTTCCCACAAAGATGCTTTTTGGCATGGGTATATGAACTTGTGTAAGTGATTTTGCAATGGGGGCATGTAAATTTAGTGGTTGCACCCCCTTTCCCTTCTGCAAGGCTAGTAACATATTTCCACAAGGGGGTTTGGTCTACCTTGGTTTTCTTTCCATCATCATCTCCACTCTCATTATCCTCCTGCTCTTCCTCTTGGTACTCTTCCCTAGGGTTTCTTAATCCACCACTACCCACTTCTTCATCATCTTCATAACTTCTTCTGCTCCTCACCATCATCATCATCATCATCATAACAAAAAAAGGAACCAACAAGAGAAGGCTAAGCCATATACCCATCATGTTTGGTGAAGTTTGAGTTTCTTGCCTGCAATAAATTAAGGAGGAATGTGAATTGGGAAAGCGTAGGAGAAGAGAACATCTTTCATTCAGCATATAAAAAACACAAATGCTACATGGAAAAATAAAGAATGGGATTAGACCCGACCTCTTTGGCTCTCTAATGGAGGTGCCTTCAATCTCCCAAGCTCTCTCAAATGGAAACCATCAATCTCTTTTGCAAGCTCCTCAAGCTCAAACCTTCTCAATCTTCCTTTCTCTCGAGCTCCTCAAGCACAAACCCTCTCAATCTTCCTTTCTCTCAAGCTCCTCAATCTCTCTCAAGCTCATGAAAATGATACAATGTGAGAGGGGAGGAGGTCTTTTATTCTTTTAGCCCCTCTTTTTGCCTCCAAAAAGAATTCTCCTCTAAGTATGCTGTGCGCCTCTCAGCAGGGTGGGAGTTTTTTGTTTGTTTTTTCTATTGGGTTTTTTTTTTCTTCTTTAATTCTTTGATTCTTTTTGTTCTTATGTTGTAATTAGTTAATTTTAATTATTATCTTGCTGGAGCGATCACTCCATATTGCTCCCCACACTTTAAATTCACTCCTAGAGCGATATGGGAGTGATCGCTCCCTCTATCACTCCCCAATTGGCAGGGAGTGCAAATTTTTTTAAGGAGCGTGCTCCCGGGGTCGCTCTCGATGCTGTCCTGCTCAGAGCGTGCTTCGGGAGTGGATTTGGGGGCATGGGGGTTGCTCCCCTGCAGCCTTGATAATGATAGTCAATGCATTTAAATTCAAAATAAACTCTAACTGTAATGCAAAATTTGAGCAACGATTTAATTTGGAAAATGTTTTATGGTTGGGGCATGTAGGCGATCTCTCCATCTCTCTCCTATATAATCACTGAGAGCTTCCTTTATTCCACTAATGTTGTGCCCACATGCACACTGACCTGTTTTTGCTGCAGCAGAACCAAGAACAATGGCACTGGAGCCCATCACTGTCGGAGAATACGAACTGACCCACAAAGGTCAAAAAATTAAACACTCTCTTTCTGAGGAGGTGTTCTCCAGCAAACCTAGTGTTTTCCTCAGCATCTCAAACTTCCCCTTAGCCAGGGGCTTTGTAAAGATACTTGCAATCTTTGAATCTGAAGGAACATATTCTAGGATTACTGTACCCTTATGAACTTTATCCCCGAGGAAATGGTACTGGATATTTATGTTCTTGGGGCAGTGGTGAATTGTTAGATCCTTGGAGTCCAATACAACTTTGATTCTCAACCCTGCAATCAACTGAATAAGCCAGAGAGCTTCATAACTAGCACAGAGATGGCTGTCATGTATTCTGCCTTTGTTGAACTAAGTGCCACTGTTTCTTGCTTTTTATTGAACCGAGATATCATACTTTAACGCAAACTGAAATAGAGTGCTGAAGTGCTCTTCTTGACATCTGCATCACTTGCCTAGTCAGTCTACAAAATCATGCAGCACCAACTCACCGTCTCAACATACCTCAGATCAATTCTAATCTGCCCCTCTAGCATTGGAGCATGTGTTTTGTAGCAACCCCATGAATCTGCCATGGCTCAACCATAAACTGGCTCAAAGTGTATATTACAAAACAAATATCAGGTCTGGTATTCACCAGGTATATAAAGGAACCAATCAAGTGCTTGTACACAAATGGATCTACCAAATCTTCTGATAACAGAAGATTTTAGATGATAGGAATAGCCATGGGTGTACGATACATCATCTGAAATCTTTTCAGAATTTTGATTGCATGCTTGCACTGCCTGAGGAAGACCTCACTTGGAGTTTGCCAAACCTCTAGACTGAAGAAATAGTACGGAAGGCCGATGTCTTCCATGTTGATTATTGAACTTGGATGCCAACCATTTCTTGTACCATGCTATGAGCTTTTCATAACTAAGATCAGATACATGCAGGAATAAAACGAGCAGATCAACTCTAAAATAATAATAATGATTGGGATTTGCAACTGTTTTAGTGAAGTCCAAACCTAGTAGGAACTCTTCAATCCTTGAGTACCAAGCATGTGATGTCTGTGTTAGCATATGAAGAGTGTTCTCCAATCTGCATGCGTAGGTTTTCTGCCCATGCATCTGAAAGCCTCTCGAATGATTGATGTATACTTTCTTTTCAATCAAAACCATTAAGGAACACTGTCTTTGCATATATTTGATATAATTGACAACCAAAAATGATGCTAAAACATCATGTTCCTGATGAAAGTAAATTTGGCAATTGGAGCAAAGGTCTCCTCATAGTCAACTTCCTCTCTGAGAGGATCCTCTTTCTATTAGCTGAGCCTTGTGCTTTTATATGTTGTCATCTACTGCATTGTTCACCTTGTACAACCCTACTTGGATTCAATCCCAAACTTCTCCATTGGTCTTGGCGCATACTCTTAAACACCAATCTTCATGATGGAGTTATACTCCACTATGGCATTTTGTCATATCTTCTGCCTCCTTATATCTAGAAGTTTCTCCAGCAATGATGCTAGATCAGTGCAACATAATTCAGGAACTTTTTAGTAGGATGAATCACCCAAAAGGATGTATCCAAAGCTCCAACTTGCTCCTGTGCATCCTGCAGTGTCTAGGCAAGCCACCAAGGCTTCCTGTCAACTAGAATACATAAACTGAAACTATTGTTTTTAATTGCCTATCACTATAGAAAGTGTGTAATATGGAGGACAAGGTTTTATGCAGAAATGTCTGGCACGTAGTAGCTTAGAAATGTGTAGGCATCGTATTCTATGTGGGCTTTGCAATTTTATAGATTTTGATGCAAAGGCCAAAAAATACTTATTTTCTGAAAAAGTTGCAAAATTTACAAAATGATATGGAATGTCTATCAAATTGCGATTGCTGAAGCATGAGATTCAGTATGTTTTTGTAATAGGAGAAATGTTCTGTATGGAGAGGAGAACTATGCTAGAAAAATGGAGCCTTGGAAATTTTCAGTTATATATTAAAGTTGTACATAAGAATACTTAAAGGCGGCATTTCAAATGTCAAAGATAAGGTCTATCTTATTGCCTTTTTTTCTCATCCCTTCCAGCTTGATATTTTCATCAACACACCCAGACGATGGGCTGTCTTTCAAGGATTATGCAATTGTGCTCCTTTGACAATGCAGCCTTGTTTTGTTTACTTATATTTCAAAACATGTAAATACTAAATACTAATGGCCCCTAGCAGCCACACATTAATTTCCTTTTGCAAATACGTATCTGGTGTTCTGTTTTGGTAACTAAGTCCCTGTGATATGCATTGGCTTTCTGCTTTAACCAGTAAGTTTTATAGAATTGTATAGATTCCCTTTTTTGGATATGGATTTTTATGCTCAACATTTTTCTGATTTATCAGGTTTTCTGCTGCTTTGGAAATTCTGTTGCTTCTACTCGGTTCCTTTTGCAAGATGAATTCAATATCCAGACAACTAAATGTGACAATTGCATCATTGTAAGTGGGAAACATGTCGTTCATGTTTATAACTTCAACAATTAATTCTCAACAGTTGAATTATACTGTCTTTATTTTTCCTCTTGTTATAATCGTGCAATGATTATTTAGTGATTAATTGCATTTTTCTAATTGAATAGAGAATGGTCTTTCTGATGGCATTGCAGGGCTTCATGTTTGTTCTCCAACAGCTGGCTTGTATCTTCTCTATTATTGCATGTATTGTTGGCAGTGATGAACTTCAAGCTGCCTCAAATTTGTTAAATTGTTTGTCAGATGGTGTTTACTGCACGTATGTTTAAATCTGAACCATAGCACTGATAGATTCTTTGATTTGTTCAATTGTTCATTATTAGTTAAGGAAAAAGTGTCCTGCATCAAGTCTTGGAATATCTTTTGGACGGTATTTTGTTTCTTGGCTAATTATATCATCTTGTTCTTATCAATGTTGTAAATCTAACTGGAAATTTATAATCTATCCCGCAGGGTTTGTGCATGCATGCAGGTAAGTGCGTCCTTAAATAGCTGGTGATAAAAAACATCCTGTCTTACATTTGTCTTTAGCAATTGTGTTTAATTGTTTCTTTGGTTGCAACTCCACAGACACAACACAAAGTTGAACTGGACAAGCGTGATGGCAAGTTTGGACCAGTTGAAAGGGTAATGCAAGCACCTGGTATGCAGCAGATGTCTCGCATTGACCAGAATATCCCACCAACTGTTGGATATGCGCCCTATCCTGCCCAGCCTCCATATGGTCAGCCAGCATATCCACAGCCATATGGTTACCCAACACAGAGTTATCCCCCTCAAGGATATCCTCCTTCGGGATACCCTCCTTCTGGATACCCTCCAGCAGGCTATCAAAAATAGAGTTAGAAAACTCAATATGAATATTTTTTCTTTTGGCTGAGCAGGAATGGTGGCTTTTTGTATGAATCGTATGTGTGGTTCTGCCAAAGGAATATGGTTAGGTACGTGGCTTGGTCTAAACAATTTAACATGTTTCAAACAGCTTGTGTTAGCTACAGGGAGACTATATACTGTTTTGTTGTGCCACTGCTTTTCTGATTATGAAGGTTCATACCATGCTTGTTAGAGTATCTTTGACTACAGAGGATAAGAAGGTTGCAAATCTCGTTACTACTTTGTGGTGGAAGTTCAGTGCATGTAGATCTTAGGCATACATTGTTTTATTGATAAAATGGTATTATGAAACACTTGTAATTAGTAGAACGTAGTTTTATCCTTGAATACAGAGAACTCTCATTATAACTGTGGTGGACGTTCAGTACATTTGGATCTTAGGTTTGCATGTTTTACGGATATTATGGATGTACACAGTGGTTATTTAGAAACACTTGCAGTTATAGTAGATATAGTTTGCAAGTTCTTTTAACGTCTACATTACTTTTCCCTAACACTGAATATTGATTCGTAACCTTCCTAACGTTGAATATTGGAGGCTTAACTATGGAACAAAATGTTATCCCATACAATGGCAATGAAAATTTATACTGGTCATGATTATCAAATATATCTCTTAGAATTTCAGAAATGTAGCTTTTCTTTTATCTTGTATTCTTTGGTTTTGCATACGCCTAGCAGGTTTTACTTGAAAACCTTGAAAAATGCAATACATATGCAGTGACTTATCATTAGTTCAGGTCAAAATTTTATGGAATTGTCCACAAATATTTCAATGATAACCCCATTTTATAGCTTCTCCAAAGAAAACCTTGTTATGTATCTCCAAGCTACGACAGTCTTCCAAGATTCAATGTTGTTCTTCCACTGGAGTAAAATACCCGAGTTGAACCCAATACTCCGTTCACTTGTTTATTATCAAGATTTCTATCCTATTGGTACAAGTTTCTTTTTAGCTTGTTGAAGGATAATGTGATAAAAACAAACCAGAAGGTAAAAAAATGTCCCTCTTAGTTTCTTAATTTTTAGGAGCCTGGTAAGATTGGGAAGGGGGATGGAGTGGGGATGAAGTTGCATAACAACCCTGCCCCTTGCTCAGTGTGAGGGAACTTCCTCACTTAAGAGGTATTTGTGGTTTGAAGTCAAAATTCCAACCCTGCTCCTTGCTTACTATGACGTAAGGCCCTCTCCCTCCCTCACTGTGAGGGAAGGGTCTTATTTCAGTCACTTAGGGAGGGGGAGAGGTGGCAGATGAAGTTGCACAACTCCAACCCCGCCCCTTGGTCATTGTGAGGGAAGGGACTTATTGTAAGGCTCAAGCCTTTTCCTGGTTCTGGTTATGAATTTGGGCTTAATTATATTGTTTGTAAAGGGGAACCCAATTTGGATTTTGTATCTTCGAAACACACAAGGAAATAATTAGAAGTTTGGATTATTGGTAAAGGATGACCTATTATTATCTTGGGTTGACAAAGAGGTCACACAACAAGTGAGTGGTAGAACGATATGGACATCGTTGGTTTCCAAAGACTTAAAGATGAATGATGATTTGTATGTGGCCATATAAATTTATGGGATGATGCACATCCTTGGTATAGATCATATTCATTGCTATAGATCATATTCTTTTATAAAGATATTATAATGTTGGAGTGATGAGTCAAACTGTTACAAGAGCTTATGCAAATTAGAATGCTTATTCAAATATTGCACGTTGCATGAACTCTTGAAAATTGGTCTAGAGTTATTTGAGCATAAGAGAGAGGTTGCAAAAAGATGGGGAAGGAATTCACAAAGAACTTATTTTGATGTTTCTATTTTAAAGATGTTTAACAATTGCCATTGTCTTCACATGCTCCAAATGCAATTACCATGTTGCAAACTGTAGATGAAGGGGGTGGATTAGGGACCCAATGTGGTTAACAATTGCGATTGTGTTGACATGCTCTAAATGCAATTGGTATGTTGCAAAAGTTAGAGGGTGGATTAAGGATCCATGTCACATTGGTATTTGTTGTCTTAAATGTCTTTTGTCCTTTTATTAACTTGATATAAAACATTTGACATTTATCCCCGCATATTGTTGAAAAAAGCCAATGTTATCCTTTTCTTGTTATTTTAATGAAATGTATGAAGTTTCCCTAAGGACTTTTTACTATCACCTTTTTCTTCTATTCAACAATTTACTTGATTTACAAATTATTAGGGAGTTTTTAATATTTGTTGACGTTCAAATGTTAATATTTTGGTGGTTAATATTTAATTGATGATTAGTCTTTACATGGCATTGCCTATTGTTATTTGGGATGTAGCACACTCGGTCCCTTAATCCTTGATTAAGGATATAGGGTATTCAGACCGGACATCCAAGGATACTTTATGAAGATGGGGTTATCAAAATTTATTGTTTTTCAATCACTTTAAACCTCTTCTTTGAGGTTACCATCATCCTTTCATTGCCAAGAGCTTTAGAACAAAATAAATTTCATCCCAATCCAAGCTTTGTGTCCAAAGTTATGGCCACTAGAAGATTTGTCCTTTTGTGCCATGTCGACATTTGTACCATCCACATGTCACCACCTTGATGGACCACATTAGATTGTCGAGCAACAAAGGTCTATCATGTGATAGTCTTATCAGGAGAATATAATAGAATGTGAAAGGCTCGACACATCCTTTCCTTGATATCTTGTAGCATAGCCTCGATATCTGATAACCTAATATCTTGACATTTGATATCTTGGCAAGCCGATATTGGGATAAGGCATGCTGTTGTTACTTAACTGATATCTTGACATCTTGACATTAGAGGTTTCCATGATTGATCAATTGATATTCGATAGCTTGATCTCTGTGATATGGAATTTTTTGTCATCCACGTCACCTCTACATCTTTTGCCACCTAGCTTCCACTTCAACGTCTTTGTGCACTCTTGTCCACATCACCCCATGCCATGTCATCTAGCCATGTTGACATGCCACGTCAACACCACTTCAACATGTCACAATATCCAAGACCCACCTTCGTTCCACATCATCATGACATGCCTGCATAAATCGACTTGCCACACCAACATGCCATGTTAGAACATTATTAGGTTTTTTTCATAGCTGGTATCTGCACCTCTTGATTCTTTATCACGTGATAATCCAATACATAATGTCTTGACACTCTATACCTTAAAGGCTGATAATGTAAGGTTTTGATACCTCTCACCACATCCAATATTGGAGTGTCAAGTACTATAACTCCACCATTTTCCATAAACTGCAATTTTGTCCCCCCAGTGACTGGTCCATCGAGCTTTGCTCATGACTTGCACTTGATTTGATTGATGAACATCAATCAACAAGAATTGTATTCGTTAATTGACGAATGTTTCGGGGTTTGTCAGTGTCGAGGTTTGCATTTGGAGGTTGTTCGATAGGTTACAAACACTCGATAAATCACTATCTTGACAACCCGACTTTTTATCCTAGAGGTCCTAAGCTCCTTTTAGCGAAGCTCTTGGTCATGGATCCTTTGGTTGGACCATATCACCAGGGGCTAGGGCCATCACTGTCAAGGTTTGCATTTGGAGGCTATTCGATAGGTTACAAACACTCGATAGCTCGATACCTCAACAACTTGACATTCTGTGCTTGAGGCTTTATGCTCCTTTTAGTGAAGCCTTTGGTCATTGCTCCTTTGGTTGGACCATATGACCAGGGGCTAAGGCCAAAGTGTAATGTCCCCTAATAATAATAAAAATAAAAATAACATAATATAATATTAAAATATAAAAAAATAAATGATAAAAACAATAAAGAATAGAAAATAATGGTAAATAAATAATGAAAAAAATAATAAATAATAATAGTAAAGTTCTAAATTAATATAAATAAAAATAAACTGTAAAAATAACAAAAATAAATAAAGTTAACAAAAAGTAAAATAAAATAAGAAAGAATTATATTAAGAGAATTACTAAATTAAGTTAAACTTAAAATAAAGAAATAAAAGTTGCATGTTGACACATGAAGTGTGTGCATGTGGTTCCTTTCCCAATGTTTGCTCTATTTAATAGATAGTGAGGAAGATGAGAGATTATTCCATGATTTCATCATCCATTCTCTTGGGAAAAAAGTGTTGTGAGACAAAGGATTCCTTGGGAGTAGTACGTTGATTGAGGGCTCGGGGGTGGCCAGTAGTAGCAAGATTTTGTGCAATTGAGCCTACGGTTGGGTGGAGAGTCGTCCCCAAAACTTTGTTGCTGTTACCAGGATTCAAATAGCGTTCAACTTTGAAATCACAAGTAAGGAATATCATCGCCAGTTGTCTTTGCTCATATTTCTCAAATTCTATGTTAAATAGTTGATAAATTACGTGTTAATTATAAATCACACGATTAATCTAATTATTTAATTTCAGAATTGTTACATATGGTATCGCGCAAGGTTTCCACACTGTGTGAATTATCCATGATTTTGTTTCTGGTAAAATTAAAATCAACCCAATTTCAAATTTTAATAATTGCCCTTCCATTCAGGTGTGAGACGTATGTGGTTCCATTTTCAAAAATGCTTAAGGGAAAGCGTTTAACACCTAACGGTTATTCCAAAACAAATTCTCGAAAAAGGAGGATATCTCTCAGACTCCATTAGAACATGATCCAACGACTATCGCGTCCGGATTATTATAACATATTTTTTATGGTATTTTATGGATTATTAGACTAATGTTTGATGCTTCCGTTGTGACGCACGACTCCACAGATCTCCAAAATAAATAAACAAAATTGGGAAAATATCATTTTCAATAAGTTGAGGAAATATTATTAAGAGAACACTAACTGTGATTAGAGATGAATGGAGGAATGAAATCCATCTGGTGATAAAACTTCTGGTGGACATGAAGACATTCTACATCATATTGAGAAAATCGAAAAGCCAAAATTTATATCAATTGCTTATTGCTATATTGCTCATTGGTCCTATTGATGGATTCTCGCCCTAAAAGATCGTTCGTATTGTCTTTCGTCGTTAGCGAGTGTTAAGTTGGTGAAAAGCACATGCCTTTGCCTGTATCTGGATTTTTATATTCTCTTAATATAAATTATGAAGCTTTTTCTTTCTGAAAAAAAGTTGGTGAAAAGCACAAAATTTCACATATTTTATTTTCAGAAATAAGAAATAAAAAAATATACATATAAAAAAATAATAATAACGAAATTTAATGTGAACACTACCCGTAATATTTCTATGCCAGACTTGAATTTTTATGAAAAGAATTAAATTTATAAAAGATATAATATCAACTATGATGTCTACGATATTTAAGATGTATGGTGGTGTATTTTGTAAGGGAGTTGTTTTTGTGCGATTTTTTGGAAATTGGAATTTGGTAGAAAAAAATTGAGGTTAAATCTTGATTTTTATTATTTAAAATGGTTTTTTAACTGTACATTTGGATTTAGCACCCTGAAAAACCCCTAGGACGTTTTGATTGTGTAGAAATTAGCTATCAAACTTGCAATTTGAGAATGAATTGCTACCGGATTTTAGAGAAATTTTCACTGGAAAAACCCACCGGGAAAGCTTCCAAAAAGTCTCACTAAAGACAACTCCTTTTGTAAGTTATCAATTTCAAATATAATTTCAACTCGGGGGTTACTCAATTTCAAATAAATATATATATATATATATATATATATATATATATATATATTAATTATTGTAATAATTAAAAAAAGGTATATAGAAATATGCCAAGATAAACTTGTATTGTAGGATCAAAACTAAAGATTATTTTATTTAATATAATATTGTGAAAATAATAATATTGTGGAAATATGTGACATAATTATTAGGTGTAGCATCAAATAATTGGCATATTATGGTTTGTAATATATAAAACATATAATAATACAATGTTATAAATATGTATAAGTTTGAATTATATTTTAAACTATTAATATAAGATGATGTAGTTAGTAAGTTTCTTATATTATATTATGTATATAAAGTGTGAGAAAGAGAAATTTATACTTTTAAAATATGGGTGTGAATTAAATGAATTTATGGAGTAAATTTATAGTCATAATAGTTTTGCAAGATAGTGATATAAAAAAAAACAAGTTGTGTTAGGAATTGAAGGAAGATATCTGGCATATGGAAAAAAAAAGATGACAATGGTATTCACAATTCCTAGAAAATCAAAAGTTAAACCAAAGAGAGTATATGACTAGTTCCAATAGTGAAGGGGAATAATCTAGAGTCCAACTAGAAGAAATGATCATCATGTGATAAAAGAAATGAAGGGTAGTAGTGAGTGATCAAAATAATGGACTTAAGCGCCCATAGCACACTAGGAATTACATTGAAGAAACCATGATAGTGCATTGTATTAATAGATCATTATTCTAGAAGTAACCCATTGATATCTTATTATTCTGAAAGGAATAAGTTATACCAAGTTCATTCTCAAGAAAGTAGACTTCCAAATTAATCCTTTAGTTGTAATAGTTTTGTGTTTATTGGATGTGTCTAATTTGGACCATTATGTGACAAGGAAAATTAGAATACAACCAATTAAAATTAAATTGGGAGAGACATTTAGTTGTAAATTTTGGGAAAAACTAAAACATAGAGGATGCATAATAAAGTTGACTCCCAGTGATAGTGATATATCACTGAGAAAGATACCTCACGAAAGAAGAGAAAATGATGAATTTGCAATTTTCTAATAATGATAACCAACATGGAAGGGTGAAATGGGCATAAAAGAATAATATAGTGAATGACAGTCACAAATGAGTATAGGAAATCAACAAGAAGTAATACCTTATCCTAGCATAGGATGGAAGAGTTAGGATTGGAGAAGAATCATGGTTAAGTAACTTAGCACTCTTGAGGTATTTGTGAATAAATAATATTGTGGAAAATGATCAAGAAATCACAGAAGTATTTAATTAATAAAGATCACTATAAGATCTAAATAAGGACGATGTCTTACAAGGAGTAACAATGGCATCCAAGTGGTGTGGATATGCCTTAGAGAATGATGGATTTCTACGAAATGGGGGTAACAGGTATGTGCCAACTGATGATGAACTTTAGAATGTTTTAATGAAGGAAGCCAACCAAACCCAATATGTTGCAAATTCTGGAATCATGAGTTGAGCAAGTCAAGGTTCAAGGGACCCAATATAACCCAAGGTCAACTATGTTATTTTTCGTGATTTTCCTTATCTTTTTTTATTAAATTATGTGGTGAAATAGATATGATTGCATAACTTAGGTTAGATAAATACTTTGCTGGAGCATTTAAACCATGTTTTATTGTTTAAATTTTATGATACATGTAAATCGTACACTATGATATCAGTTATAGTTTAATTCACTGTTATGATGTTGGGTATAATGTTAGGTGAGGTTTCGTGATATGATGGTATGAGGATAATGATGCACATGTGGTTATTATAGTTGTTACAATAGTGATGATGTATGCTTATGATGATTATGATATGCATAGGCATTATGATGTTATGTTGAGGTATATTGACATGTTTATTTACTATGTGATGCTAGGTCTTTAATGTTGAATGTTGATGTTATAACATTGGATGGATATTATGATGTGAAGCATGTGGCAATTGTATTTAGAGTTATGACCTGCATAATTTTGTGATAACAATGATGTTATGTTCTCATGATGACATGTAAGACTTGACATGTGGATTATTTTCTATGATACTATGATTATAACTAATGCAGTGGTTGCATGTTGAGATGTGGTGACTGACAGGAACTCCACAAATGGGCCGAGAGGAACGATTTATTTCATGATATCGTGTGAGCTCATACTAGCGAGGGAGAATATGTAACACCATATGGGCTGGGGACAAACTCAATCAACACTACATATGCCAGTGGTTTCTTTGTCTTATATAGCTCTTGATGGATAGCTCTTGAGGGGCTATGGGACCATCTTGAGGAGGCCAAATGTCTGATATTGTAGGCTAGGTGCCTAGTTTTGGATTGGGATGCCAAAGTCTGGTGGGGGTGTAAGGACTTCGATGCCTGGAGTTGTGCACTTTAGTAGTTGTGGAGGGAGCGGGCCAGCCTTTCGAGATGCCCGGAGTCATTGAGTACCATACCAGATGCCTGCCTTGGAGAAGATAAGGTCTAAGTCAGGCGCGAGCCTTGGGGCCAACCTTGGACTAGGATACAGACCAGGGAGGCTTATGCCTAGTTTCGAAAGTGGGAAAAAGGACTGATTCTTTGAGATTTCCTAGGTGTTGTGAAAACTTTTGATGCCTGCTGGTTATACTAGTTTAGTAGATGGTGTAGGGCAAACATGAAGTAATAAATAACTAAATAAATAAAATGTTAAATAATTCAACTTAACTTCGGGACGAAGTTCCTTAATAATAATAAAAAATAAAAATAATATAATATAATATTAAAATATAAGAAAATAAATGATAAACAATAAATAAAAGATAATAATGGTAAATAAATAATAAATAATGAAAAATATATAATAATAATAAATAACAATACTAGAGTTCTAAATAAATATAAATAAAAATACACTGTAAAAATAAGTAAAGTTAACAAAAAGTAAAATAAAATAAGAAAAAGTTAAATTAAGAGAACTATAAAAATAGTAAAAATAAGTAAAGTTATCAAAAAGTAAAAATGAATAAAATAAGAAAGAATTATATTAAAAGAATTACTAAATTAAGTTAAACTTAAAATAAAGAAATAAAAGTTGCATGTTCACACATGGAGTGTGTGCATGTGGTTTCCTTTCCAATGTTTGTTTTATTTAATAGACGGTGAGGAATATGAGAGATCATTCCATGATTTCATCATCCATTCTCTTGGGAGAAACGTGTTGTCAGACAAATGATTCCTTGGCAGTAGTACGTTGATTGAGGGCTTGGGGGTGGCCAGTGGTAGCAAGATTTTGTGCAATTGAGCCTATGGTTGGGTGGAGAGTCGTCCCCAAAATTTTGTTGCGGTTAGCAGGATTCAAATAACATTCAGCTTTGAAATCATGAGTAAGGAATATCATCGCCATAGGTAAGTTGTCTCTGCTCATATTTCCGAAATTCGATGTTAAATAGTTGATAAATTGTGTGTTAATTATAAATCGCATGATTAATCTAATTAGTTGTATGCTTTAATTTTAGGATTGTTACATATGTCCATACCCCAAATTTGCAAAACTTCTGCTATTCAACCCTGAAATTCAAAGGGTCCTATTTTAAAACTTCCATTAAGCTCTCAAGCCGGTTTTAGAGGACTAAAATTGACTTTAATAGTGCACAAACCTTGCTTAAAGACTTATGAAGACTCATAAATCTTCTCCAACCTTTGAAGGCATTCCAAACATTGTCTTCAACAAGACATTCCACAATAGAAAGACATAAAATGGCCAATGGTGAGAGCTTCTCAACATCACCCAATTGAGATGAAATTACTCTCATTCCTTCCACTGCAAACTGTTGCAAAATATAACTAGGTTCGGTCAAGGGTCTTGGTCTTGGTATTCGTCAATTGGAATCTCTATAAGAAGAATTTGTGCAGGTTTTCCTTTCAAAGAGTGAGAGGTTTATTGCCCTTGCTGATAGCCTACATTCTGTGCCTTTTGTCTATTTATGTTCATGCATTAGTTACTGTTTGATGAAGAAGAACGCTAGTAATTTAAGAAGAAGAAGATCCTAATCTAAAGAAGTAAAAAACATTCACAAGAAGTTACTAATCAAAGAGAAATCACCTAATATTAATGCCCTATATTTCTCAACATGGAATCAGAGCTAAGGTGTCAAAGTCAAGAAAAGGGAAGACAATTGAGAGTCACTCAAGGATCGAGTTTCAAGAAAGACATAAAAGCAAGATTGAAGAATATCAAAGTAAAGACGAGATCTACTTTGGAGAATCAAACCCTAGATCATAGAAGAAGGTTTACTTTAGGAAAAATCTTGGGATTATCAATCAAGGCCAAAGCCTTATTCCTACTCAAGGCAAATAGATCTACGCATTAAAGAAACTAGAAGTCTACTCCAGCAAAAGTGTTGGATACTATAGTCATAATCAAAAGACCACAAAGATCTTCATCAAGTTATCTACAAAGCAAGGTAGCTAGAAGTACTTTAAAGTCAAAGATCACATGATCTTGGAGAGAGTCGAAATCCTAGAAGCATTTCTAATCTACACTACAAGAGAAGTCGAAGTATGTTGGTGGCGAGAAGGCATTGTCACGATCTTCAAAGCTATAAGGAAAGTTCCCTATCACTGCAACAAGGATCCCCTCCTTATCCTTGGAAGCAACAAAACATCCTCATCTATCACCATCAACAAAGGAAGTTAGATTTAAAGGCGTTGACATCATAAAAGGAGAAATCTCCTCTATTGAAGAAGGGATTTTTCATTTGGGATATCATCCAAAAGGAGCACTAATACATCTTCTTCAACCACCATCAAAATGATCAATTTTAAGATTTCATCTTCATTTGTCAAGTAAGTATCTTTCATTCTATAATCAAATTTGGTAAAATGACTTTGTTTTGCAAGGAGATCTATAAGCTGGATGGGTCATCGAAATTCCTCACATGGAAAAGGAGGATAGACATAGTCCTCGAAGAAAGTGAAGTCATTGAACATATCAATGGAAAGGTCTCATCTGAATATATGGAAAGGGATCAAAGGGCTCAAGGGATTCCTATGTAATCAGTCAAAGATCCCTCATCCTTATATAGTAGTATTGGAGACATTAAATAGATATATATGATAGGTTGGTAGAGCTATTCTCTAAAGATGTGATAAAGAAGGTCACATCACTTAGATCTGATCTACACAAATTGAAGGTATCAAAGGATAAAGGGTTATCTTCATAAGATCTCAATTGAAAGGTCTAAGAGAGATAATCCTCATTGTTCTAAATGCACTAACTGATGAACAAGGTAACAATGTCTATGAGGATAAGAATGCTATCCCATTCAACAACTTGTGGTTTCTATGCAAGATAGAAGAAGACAGGTTGAGGGAAAAAGTGTTGAAGGATCAAATGAAAGGATTCAGACATTTTGTCAAAAGAAAGGAAGAACATAGCTAAGATTCAATGCTATGTACATTACAGGAAATATTGTGCTTTGATTAAGAAGGGCAATATCAATAGAGAAGAAATCCATTTCAACGAAGAAGTAGAGGAAGCTGAAAGAAGGAGGTCCAAGGAAGAGGAAAAGCATTAGAAGTAAGAGCTCGTGACATCACCATAAGAAACATGAAGGATGTCTGATAGTCAACTTTGAAGGATATAGCTCTTGGTGACCTCATTGAAAGATCAAAGGAAGAAGTCATCCAGGACAAGTCTCATCATACATCAATCAAAAGGGAAACATATGTTGAATAAGGATATGTGAGATCCTCAAGATTCTCTGATGGAATCCTCATTAGAGGATTCATTGATCTAGAATGGAAGCAAGTGTTTCATCAGGAACTCCAACTTGTGGAATTCATGGGATGATGGTATGATGACATAAGATATGAAGCAGTTCAGGGGTTGAAGATCTTGTCAATCCAGGAGGCTGCCAAAAGAAGCCTAGATGACCCAAAAGTAAATGAAGTACGAATGATTATATTTTATTTTATAAATTCATGTTGTGTGGTTGCAGGTAACTTGAATCATTGCTTTATCTCGAGAAGCATGATCAAAGGAAAATGATCTCCTCCTCTGAAAAGATGCAGGAAATCATAGGTCACACTAGATGAAATCAACATAATATGTCCTCATATATAGTATGAGGTGGTTGACTACAATTGAGGAACTCTGATTGGAAGCTCCTGGGAATGAAATGTGTGAAGAAAGAATGGAAGAAATCGTGAGATATGCAACCATAGTAAAGGCAATCAACATCCGAAAGACTAAGAAGATTTGACTAGGAAATATCCTGGAAAGATATAAGGCTCTGATGGAAGTCTGAAAAAGATGGAGACCCTTGGCAATGGATATATTTGGGAGATATGTCAACATGTATGCAGGATGCTAATGCACACTGGAAGATGTCATGATAAAAGACCATCACAAAGGTAATTTTGATTTAAGTGTTCATTTTTTATTTTTAAACAAATATTTGGATGGGTTTATGTATGTATGTCAAGGGAAGGATTGTGGATGTCTTCCAAGAGGACCATATAGAAGGATGTAAGATCCTTTCGGAAAATATGGCATGAAGAAGGCAACATGAAATGAAGCAAAACCAGATGAAGACTAATGGATCACTTTATGATGAAAGGAATAACGACATGACTGATCCATGGATGAAAGTGATGGATGGTCTGTGCCCTATGAAGAAGCCCCAAAATATGAAGACTCCTTAACAAATAAATTCATGACATCGAAGGAACGAGCTCTTCAAGCAGCTGATTGAGCTATTGCAGGTCCCTAATTAAGATGAAGTCTGAAAACGAGTTTCTTACTTAGAAGAAACTTGGAATTCCGAAGCCAAAAGCGAGCTTAGGTACATTCTTTCTATAGGAATCAATACATTCCATTGTTGGAATTGATATATCCTCTCTAATTGAGAGGGAGAGATAGACACATCATTCTGTTCTTCACCTAGGAAGACAAAATGGAGGATTAGGTAATCATCTAACATCTGATGATGCTCTTTGAGGATGAGATAGGGCATCCAAGATAAGAGTAGTCGTAGTGGACCGATATTCTTTAAGGACTAGCTACCCAAGATAAGAATAGTCCAACAAAGGTCATACTCTATGAACACCTGGGTGGAGTATGTACCTTGAGAGACAATGATTATGGTGTCTATGAATCATTGGTCTCGCTAGCATTGTGCTCTGATCATGTGGATAGAGTTGTTAGTCAAGGCCTTGCTATGTGACAATGCTGGTTGATATGATGCTAGATAGATGGGTTACCAATCCGAATCTTCTCATGAAAAACTATTCAGATTGAGAATGACCAAGTACCATTATGAAAACCTCTCTAGTTAAGAGGGAGTGTTGTAAAATGTAACTAGGTTCGGTCTTCATAATGGCATGTAATTATGATTTTTGTAAATGATGAAATAAAGAGAATAAAATTATTTTTGTAAAGCTTGCTTCATGGGTTTCATGAGAAAGAGCCTTAGAATTTATTAGTGGCTCCCATTGAGAGCCTTAGAATTTATCATTAAAGTCAAAGAGTCAATGTTATGTATGATGAACTCTTCTTGGGGATACAACAATGTATATGAGACTATGAAAATGTCTAGAAGCCCTCCAACGACAAGCACTAGTCCTGCTCTTGAAGTCGGCCTCAAAACAGAAAGGAAACTCGTGTTGGCTCCCCTTATATGGAGACACGTCTATTCGAAATATCAAGTCGGTTTATTTATGGAAAAAACACTATAAATACGTGGGCATACTCTTTACATTTCCATAGTGAAAAAAATTGGATCTGCCTCTGAGATTTTCGAATGATATCTACAATCAAATTTTGGGGGTCTCTCTGTGATTTTGGAGGACATAGGCAGAAAAGGAAGGTTCAGATATCTATCAAATTCGTGTGAAGAGGAAAAGCATTAGAAGTAAGAGCTCATGACATCACCATAAGAAACATGAAGGATGTCTGGTAGTCAACTTTGAAGGATATAGCTCTTGGTGATCTCATTGAAAGATCAAAGGAAGAAGTCATCCAGGACAAGTCTCATCATACATCAGTCAAAAGGGAAACATCTTCTGAACAAGCATATGTGTGATCCTCAAGATTCTCTAATGGAATCCTCATTGGAGGATTCACCGATCTAGAATGGAAACAAGTGTTTCATCAGGAACTCTAACTTGTAGAATTCATGGGATGATGGTATGATGACATAAGATATGAAGCAGATCAAGGGGTTGAAGATCTTGTCAATCAATGAAGCTGCAAAAAGAAGCCTAGATGACCCAAAAGTAAATGTGGTATGCATGCTTATATTTGATTTTATAAAGTCACGTTGTGTGGTTGCAGGTAACTTGAATCACTGCTCTATCTTGAGAAGCATGATCAAAGGAAAATGATCTCCTCCTCCGAAAAGATGTAGGAAGGCATAGGTCACACTAGACGAAATCAACATAATATGTCCTCATATATAGTATGAGGTGGTTGACTACAATTGAGGAACTCTGATTGGAAGCTCCTAGGAATGAAATGTGTGAAGAAAGGAAAGAAGAAATCGTTAGATATGCAACCATAGTAAAGGCACTCAACATCCGAAAGACCAAGAAGATTTGACTAAGAAATATCCTGGAAAGATATAAGACTTTGATGGAAGTCTGAAAAATATGGAGACTCTTGACAATGGATATATTTGGGAGATATGTCAAAATGTATGCAGGATGCTAATGCACACTGGAAGATGTCATGATGAAAGACCATCACAAAGAAAATTTTGATTTAAGTGTTCATTTCTTATTTTTGAACAAATATTTGGATGGGTTTATGTATGTCTTCCAAGAGGACCATATAGAAGGATGTAAGTTATTTTCATAAAATATGGCATGAAGAAGGCAACATGACATGAAGCAAGACCAAATGAAGACTTATGGATCACTTTATGATGAAAGGAATAATGACATGACTGATTCATGGATGAAAGTGATGGATGGTCTGTGCCCTATGAAGAAGCCCCAAAATATGAAGACTCCTTAACAAATAAATTCATGACATTGAAGGAAGGAGATCATCAAGCAGCTGTTCAAGCTGTTGTAGGCCCCTAATTAAGAGGGAGCCTGAAAACAAGTTTCTTACTTGGAAGAAAATTGGAAATTCCTTAGCCAAGAGGGAGCTTAGGTACATTCCTTCTGTAGGAATGAGTACATTCCATTGTTGGAATTGATATATCCTCCCTAATTGAGAGGGAGAGATAGACACATCATTTTGGTCTTCACCTAGGAATACAAAATGGAGGATTGGGTAATCATCTGACATTCGATGCTCTTTGAGGATGAGATAGGGCATCCAAGATAAGAGTAGTCGTAGTGGACCGATATTGTTTGAGGACTAGCTACCCAAGATAAGAATAGTCCAAAGGAGGTCATGCCCTGTGAACACCTGGGTGGAGTATGTACCTTAAGAGACAATGATTATGGTGTCTACGAATCATTGGTCTCGCTAGCATTGATCACAAGGATAGAGTTGTTAGTCAAGGCCTCGCTATGTGACAATGCTGGTTGATATGATGCTAGACAAATGGGTCACTAATTCAAATCTTCTTATGAAAAATTATTTAGATTGAGAATGACCAAGTACCATTATGAAAACCTCCCTAGTTAAGAGGGAGTGTCGTAAAATGTAACTTGGTTCGGTCTTCATAATGACATGTAATTATGATTTTTGTAAAGGATGAAATAAAGAGAATAAAATTATTTTTGTAAAGCTTGCTTCATGGGTTTCATGAGAAAGAGATTTTATTTATTAGTGGCTCCCATTGAGAGCCTTAGAATTTATCATTAAAGTCAAAAAGTCAATATTATGTATGATGAACCCTTCTTGGGGATATAACAATGTATATGAGTCTATGCAAATGTCTAGAAGCCCTCCAACGACAAGCATTAATCCTGCTCTTGAAGTTGGCCTCAAAACAGAAAGGAAACTCGTGTTGGCTACCCTTATATGGAGACACGTCTATTCGAAATATCAAGTCAGCTTATTTATGGACAAACCACTATAAATACGTGGGTAGATTCTTCACATTTCCGTAGTGAAAAAAATTTGGATCTACCTTTGAGATTTTCGGATGATATCTGTAGTCAGAAGTTCGGTAGTCTCTCTGTGATTCCGGAGGGCAGAGGCATAAAAGGAAGGTTCGGATATCTCTCCAATTCACGTGTCAAAATAAGAGACAAAGTCAAGTATATTGTAAGAATACAAGAGCTCAGATAAGGAGATGACTTTTCATAAATAATATGAATGCTATCTCTGAGATTCGAATGATAATGAAAGTGACAAATTTGGTGTCACTTCATTTTGAAGCTGCCACAAGTGAAGAAGAGCTTGAAGGGCTCACAACTCAGTTTCTTTACAGTTTGATGCTCCCACAGTGAGAAGGGTTTGCTGGCTCTTCGCTTAAGTGCCATCATAGTTCATGCAGTGAGGAGGCTCTCGATGAAGTAGTGACAAGAAGGAAGAGGAATCATGAATAAGATGAAAGAAGCAGAAGACAGTCAAGAGAACTAGTGTCTTGATCTTGGAGTGGCTAATAGGTTAAGTGTCTTGGTCTTGGTATTCGTTAATTGGAATCTCTATAAGAAGAATTTGTGCAGGTTTTTCTCTCAAAGAGTGAGAGGTTTTTGGTCTTGGTTGATATCCTAAATTTTGTGTTTCTTGTCTATTTATGTTCATGCATTGGTTGCTGTTTGATGAAGAATAACACTAATAATTTAATAAGAATAATATCCTACTCTAAAGAAGTAAAAATCATTCACAAGTAGATGTTAATAAAAGAGAAATCACCTAATACTAATACCCTAGATTTCTCAACACAAACTAGCAACATCACACTGTCAACTCCAACACTTACACAAAGGGGTTAGTCTTCTAGCTTACCTCTAGATAAAACAAGGTCTCCCATCACTGAAGAAATATCAATTCTTCTCATTCAAAACATGAATACAATCACTACTGTGGTAAACCCCATTCATATTACATAATATATGAAGATCCTTGAGCACAAGTCACCTCATATACTCTTGCTACTAAAATACACATCACATATTCATTACAGGTAACTTGCTTAAGGGAACTCTATATACATAACATTCATTCATGAAGGAAGTAATAGCTAGCACCCAAGCAAACTATATAATTCGTTCAATGCATCACTTGTACATATTCAGTAAACTAGCATAACAAATTTCAACTTATCATTACAAACATACACAACGACAAACATAACAAAAATGGTGAAACACTGAACACCAATTTAATTTCATTAGTAGAGAAATAAATATACTTATCTGATTCACTCAATCTTGTTGGAAGTTGAAAAAGGGAGAGCCACTCTCCACCCAACCGTAGGCAAAACTATACTGTAGATTTCTTGCAACTAATCATCCTTGAGCCAGATTCAAATGTCTTAGGATGAAGCTTCTCTGAAGCTTCTATAGATTTCAAATCTGGGTAGATAACGTGAAGGCCATTGTCATTCACAGACAAGAATCAAGACTTTTCCTATCAATTACTGACCTATTAACACAACATGGTATTGCCATCATGGGTCAACACAACAAAGAGGGGAGTCCCTCACCGATTTAGTAGTCCCTTAGTGTTTCTCCTTTTCTCAGTGTCTTACATGCTTGAATAAAACAAACCATCTAGAATCACCCCTGACCCTCAGACTTAGATTGAAGGCTTCCTCACTGATTTCCTTAATCAATTAAATCAAAATCACAATTCCACATAAGATTGTTGTGACTTAAAAGACTTCCTATCTCCTTTTGTTCAGATTCACACTCATAGCACCAGGATATGGTTCTATTTCATTCACATGGGTTCTCTTGGGTTCATTTGAATTGGGTTCCTTGAATGCTCTCTCCTTGATGTTTCTCTCTATTTGGCTTCTACTTGTCTCTTTGTCTGTCTTTCTCTTTCACCCCAACAAGTGGCCCCCCCTCATTCATAAAACTTCCAGTATGATAAATGGGGTCCCTTTCTTGGGCTGTGTGGTCAATCCAAATTCTCCAGATTGTGTATGTAGCCCATACCTCTAGAGCAGTTCATTACCACTCCCCAATTCTTCTCATAATTGCTGGCAGTTGGGTAGTTCAACTGTTAAATTAGAAATCACAACAATTAATTTCGGGTTATATAGGGGAATTCCCCAAATCCCAATCACAAATTTCCTTTCTCAAGCATTGAAATCTATGTTGGTTGCTTTCTTCTTTAGCTTTAGTAATATATTAAATACAGATAAATATTTACATTAATTGAAATCTGACAAAATATCCATACTAATCATCCCAACATTATAAGTTTTAATTACATATTACAAAATTTTAGGATTAAAAAGAGTGTTACATAGGGTTAAAATATTTAAAATTTTAATACAATGCTTTTATTATTAAATAACTATAAACAATGTACGAATTTATAAATGAAAATACAATGAAATTTGTGAGACTTGAACCAATATTAAACCAAGAGTAGTAATGTCCTCCATGTGATCTATGTTTTATGTTTTAGAGAAATAACAAAATTAGAACCTTTTGATTGAAAATGATCACCAAATGCAACGCATATAAACCCTTTTTGTGAAGTTATGTAATAGGTGCTTGTTAAAGGTGAAAAAAACTTTGAAATTTCCAAATGAAGCATGTGACCATTGTGAATGATGTGACCTATTTAAAAAAAGAACTGCAAGCAGTCGTAGTCCCTGCTGGTTTGATAGGAGAATCAAGAAATTTGATATGAGATATACCAATTGTATTTGGTATGAAATAGACGATTTGATTCATACAATTATTAAGATAGTGCGTGCCGGATGGGCCCTGAATGGTGAAATCAATGTCGGAGATCAACCTAAAAATTGGTGAAATGTCCCCGTCCTTCCCTTGGCCAACCAGAGTAGATCTCTATTGTCTTCCCATATCGATCTTGACCTACCTATACCACCATCTCGGTAAGTTGGATCATTCCTTAGAGATTGAAAGTTGACTTCACGCTGTCGCGACATCTCCAGCAAACATGCGTATAGGGTATTGATGTTAGTCTAAAATGAACTTGACCTTTCAAGGAGGGTGTTGAAAATGCGCTCACATCGTCGGATTGCTATCACCTCCTCAAGAAGATAAGAATGGAGGTCTCTAGATCTCACCTCGACAATCAAATAAATGGTATATTCCGGCAGCTGAAGGAAGTCTATTTTTGGTCAAAGTGGTATTTACACCGAGTCTCAAGGTCTCTACAATTCCCCCACTCTTAAGTATGTGTGTTTTATATCTGCTCCACATTTAAGATGCCCTCATATTTTTGGGTGCATTTTTGATATGATATGGGTTATGGGCAGACCTTCCCCAATCAATAGGTTGATTCTCAGGGTTGTGAGCATAGCTAAAACTGTTCCGCATGGTACATGAAAACTTTGAGGCACAGATGGATTTATTGTTCGAATAAAAGAGGTAGAGTCCACCTACAAAGGTAGAGCTCCTTTCCCTATAATTCTCTCGAACAACATAAGATGAATTTGATTAAACGAGACAATTTTCCATAGCTAGATAAGGGAAATTCCATTCATTTGCCTCGCCCGTAGATTCAATACACTACATTCCTAAGGCACTCAACCTATGAAATATTGGTAAATTTCGAATATACATCCAATAGCTTCAATGTTCGAAGGTGAAATGTCTACTATCAATCTTCTTTCGGGGTGATCTTCTATGTCAAATTGGGTTCAAAATACACTTGTTTTTTAACGACATATTAATAATCATTCAAGATTGCCCAAGCCAGTGAGAGAAATGATGGAACGACCTGCTAACTCTGGAAATCAAGAGATCCTTTGGAAATACGTGAATAATAGTCATATATGAGTCGAACTTCCTAACAGGTGAAGAGCGGGCGAATATGGGACGGGGTGCTCGACCGCCTTACGAAAGATCCAATCCTAAAGCTCAATAAGAGGAAGAAGTAAACCAAAGATCCAATCCTAAAGCTCAATAAGAGGAAGAAGTAAGTAAAGCAGCTGCCATAGCCCCTAGATTAGTACCTCAAAAAACTATTGTTTCCTGATCGATTGATGGTTAGACAAGGTACTTACTACTCGGTAGCCACTCCTTGAAAATTCTAGCATATATAGATGTCATTCTTTAATCCATAATAACCAAGGACTAAAAGTGTTGTTAAACAGATTCATGCGTGCACAAACCATGGTTATTCCATTCATGCCTACCTTCTTGATTGGATTGGGTGGGATTTTCGTAAGTAATCTTATTACTTCTTTTAGCATGCAGGATGAACCCGTTCCCGGCTCAACGGAGGGAGTAATGCCACCCGACAGGTGGGTGAAACAGTCATCATCAATGAGGACCTCGACATACGATGATGAAATAGATCAATGATATTTTCCTTCTTCCTGTTGGGATCATTAATTTAAGTTGGTTGGTCGAAATATTAGGAGTTTCATTATAGGGATAGTAGCCGTAGCGCTTGGAAAGTGGTAAGGTGGCCTGAGAAATTCTATGCCTTGGTATTTGGTCGAAATATTAGGAGTTTCATTATAGGGATGGCAGCCTGTAGCGCTTGGGAAGTGATAAGGTGGCTTCTCAGTGAGAAATTCTAGGCCTTGGTATCCGTTAAATTCACTACGGAAAAATGGTCCAAGTTCCGAGGAAGCACATGGAAAAGAACATATAATAATATTAATATTCAACCGCTAATTTTGAATTACTCCGCACGACATTGGAATAAATGACAACTCTAGAAACTTTTGCATGCACTCCACGTGGTTGTGGCTATCATGAAAGGCTCCAAGTAATTCCAAATGTTCATGTACAAACAATAAAAAGGATGCCTTTATTTCAATGGTGCCACCTTCATCATGTGCTCTCTTTCTTGGATGTAATGCTAGATCGAGGATTAGATGTTGATATCCTCATGAGTCAATCCCCGGAGGTCATGGGGCCTACGGAAGCTAGTCTATTCTCCCTTCCATTTGCGCATGGAAAACTAGTACAAAAAAAACCCTCTTCTCCTCGTTTTGCAACCAAGACATAAATGCTCTCAACTGTTGGAGACTCGACCTCTGCTGTAGAACGTAGCTGTTGGAGACTCATTCTCTGCTGTAGAACGTAGTTGTGAAAATAAAACTCCAGATGAGATTTATTCTTTCTGTGGAAATATAAAAATATTGCTCACATAATTTGGGTTCTGGAAATCAATTTTAATCTGCAAGACCTGGGTACGATAACTTGAGGTATGAGATTGAAGAAAAGACATGATTATATGAATGACATTGAAATGGTTTGGGTAGAATAATGGATAGCTTGGACATTTCCCACCATCATAGATACCATTAAAATATGTACAATAGCATTAAAGCTTACATTCTTGTTTATGTTATATACTATTTAATAAGATTAAATTTGCAAGCTCTCGTTTATAGTAGAAATGTGCTTTCCTGAATGTAATATATTATTTATAAGATTACCTTTGCATGCTTTGGTTTATAGTGTTGGAAATAATACTGAGAGGAGGGGGGGTGAATCAGTATTAGAAATTTAACAATGTTTTCATTTCCATAAACAAATTGATATACGCTACTTCTGTTAATTAAACCTGCGTATATACGCAACTGTGTTTAGAGAAAACCACGTATATCTTGTAGACTTCTAATTTAGTTAGCTGATCTTAATCTATGTATTAGAACCATAAAACAATAATAAAGTGCAGAAAACAGTACAGGAAATCGCACACATGGACACAAGATATAAGGTGGAAACCCAATGTGGGTGAAAACCACCTGCTGCAATTCGTCTCTATATTCTTTTAATAAGAAACTTATTTTTACAATATTTCTGTACTGGTGCAATCTTATACCAGTACGCATGCTTCTACTTGCAGAAGGCTACAACCTTCTCTCGTTCTCCAGCTTCTCCTGGAAGGGAGATACAACCCCCTTAGCTCTTGTACTAGCTGATGTATTAGTACGTAGGTGCTGACCTACAAAAGGCTACAACCTTCTCTTTTCTTCCAGGGACCACGTTTCATAAATTTTCAGACTGGATCCATCAATAACATCAATCAAACATCAAATATATTTGCATCAACCAATCTCCTTTGCACCAACCAAAAACTGAATCAAACAATCACTTCTCTGAATGCTGTAACCAGAATACAGTAACAGTAACCAGAAACCAATCCTGAACCCAGAACACTGCAGCAATAAACAGAAGTAGCTAAAACATATTTTATGATATGTACGCTACTTCAATATGTAGAACCTGCGTGCATACACTGCTATATTAAGGCAAACCTGTGTATACGCCGTTTTGAATTACCGAACCAGCATGTATACGTGCCTTTGCTATGCTGAACCTGTGTATAGATCTATAAAAGATAATTTACCCTTTTCAATTATTCAGACATCAGTTATACCCAGATCATCAGATTTATAGATCAAGTCATGCACCAAATATAACGTATCAAAATCACACAAAGATACTTCTCTTTAAGCCTTAAGATCTTGACCCATCAATAGAACTTATCCTTCTTCTAGCGCTCAAGTTCCTCCTTGATTCAGATCCAGCTATGCACCATATCCCAATGACCAGTATTCTAGATCTTTTACATAAGATATTCAATCCTTGAGTGCTCTTTCCTAATGATCTCCTTCCCCTTTTATAGTCTTAGGCCTTACTCAATACCATGGTCCAAAACCATTTAGAACCAATACCTGGGTTCAACACTTCAGACGAGATACCATGGTCCAAATACCAAGGACCAAAAACTGTACGTGCTTTTCTGTGCATGAAAGTGCGTGTATATTCATACGCGCCTTTTTGTCTGTGAATCCGCATGTATATGCAGCTTGGTCAACGGGAACCTGCGTATTTTCATTTATTCTGAGTGCCTGTGAGCCTGAATTGTCATCTGAGTGATTTGCCATTAAGGACAATACCTGTGCCATAATGCAAACAATCTACCCCTTTGGATTTGATGGCAACCCCAAGTCACTCTCCCCCTTTGTCATCAAGGGCAAAGGGTTATGCTCCCCTGAGTACATGCTGAAATCTCTGCTCTGTTGTGCTGTCCATGCTCCCCCTGACTGTACGCAGTGTCTGTAAAAAGATGTTCTACAAGAAGAACATGACTCTATACATCATAAATGACCTTCCTATCACCACAGACTTATACATAAATCCATCTCCCAACTAAATGGGGATATACCATAAATTTATACATGATAAAACAAGAATATTACATCATCCATCCAAGGCATAGTGGGGAAACAAAATAGGTCGTTACATGACCTTGATAATAAAAGAAATACATGACATAGAGACCAAATATCTAAGACAAGACTATGATAGTTATTAGCAAATATCATCAGCAACATCTGTCAATCACCATCCGGACCATCAACCATGATCTCCCTCTCCACCTAAATAAAAAACAACTGTGAAGTTGTACCAAGATCTTCTAAGATAATGCCAACTATGCATTATTAGAAGTATATGCTCTCCCTGAACCTGTGCCAGATGGTCTCTATCAGACCCATATCAGACTCTTTTTATCCTGAGTCTGGCCCACTGTTTTTCTTCAAACCAAAATATACGCGACTGTATCCATAGAAACATGCGTATGTACGCGGATGCTCTTCATGAAACTCGCATACAACCACTTTTATTTGAAGCAGATAAGTGTCAACAGCAAGATGATGCATCAACTACTCCTAGCTTCTGTTTGAGGTATTCAAATGTCTCCCTGGGCAGTGGTTTGGTGAATATATCAGCAACCTATTCCTTTGAGGGAACATACGCCAATTTGACCTTTTGTTCAAGCACTCGTTCCCGGAGAAAATGATATTTGATAGTTATGTGATTGGTCTTTGAATGCATGACTGAATTCTTTGAAATACTGATTGCACTTGTATTATCACATAAAATGGAGATAGGTGGAGTACAAGTAATTTGAATTTCTTGCAATGTTTGCATCATCCAAAGGAGTTGTGTGTAGCAAGATGCAACAGCCACATATTCTGCTTTAGTTATAGATAATGCAATTGAACTTTGTTTCTTGCTGAACCAAGATACTAATCTGGAACCCATAAAGAATGCACCACCACTAATGCTTTTTTTGTCATCCACGCTTCCTGCCCAATCTACATCTGTATATGCATGAAGTGTGAGATCTGTATCTCTAGGATACCATAAGCCATAGTTTTGTGTTCCTTGAAGATATTTGAAAATCCTTTTAACTGCCTGAAGGTGTGCTTCTTTTGGATTTGCCTGGAATCTTCCAACTATTCCCACTGCATGCATGATGTCTGGTCGGGTACCTGTCAGATAGAGCAGACTACCAATCATGGATCTATAGGTTGGTTGATGTACTGCTGCTGATTCATCATTTGCGCTGAGGCTGCATCCTGTTACCATAGGGGTACATACTAGTTTCGAATCTTCCATGCCATATTTCTTCAAGATTTGCTTGAGGTACTTGGTTTGTGATAGAAAGATACCATCTTTGTTTTGTTGGACTTGTAAACCAAGAAAATATGTGAGCTCACCAAGCAGGGACATTTCAAATTCTTTCTGCATCACCAAGGCAAATTTTTGACTCATGGCTTCTTCATTGCTACCAAAGATGATATCATCAACATACACAACAAGTATTATCAATTTATCATTGTCAATTTTTATATATAGATTGCTATCTGCTGATCCTTTTGAAAAACCTTGTTGATGGAGGTATTTGTCCAGACGATAATACCAAGCCCTTGGAGCCTATTTAAGACCATAGAGAGCCTTTCTGAGTCTGCATACAAGTTTTGGATCATTTCCAAGGATAAATCCATCTGGTTGCTCAATATACACTTCTTCTTCTAAGTCTCCATTTAGAAAGGAAGATTTCACATCCATTTGATATACTTTGAACTTCTGAAAGCTAGAAAGAGCAAGAAACATTCTTATGGCTTCAAGTCTGGCAATTGGTGCAAAAGTTTCTTCAAAGTCTATACCTTCTTGTTGAGCATACCCTTTACAAACAAGTTTGGCCTTGTTTCTAATAACATCTCCATTTTCATTCAGCTTGTTTTTGAATATCCATTTGGTTCCTATGACATTCTTATCATTAGGTCTAGGAACCAATTCCCAAGTGTTATTCTTTTCAATCTGCTCAAGTTCCTCATTCATGGCCTTGACCCAACATTCATCTTTGCATGCTTCACTTATATTTCGTGGTTCGACGGAGGAGAGCAATGCTAGATAGCTTGAAGCTTCTGTAATAGTTCTTCTTGTTTGTACACCTGCCTCTTTCTGCCCCAAAATTTGAGTCTCTGGATGGTTCTTCTGGACATACCTGGATGGAGTCTTTTCTTCTACCCTTATCTGTTCTTCTGGTGCCTCATAAGTTTCTTCTTCAGCATTAGTTTGATTTGATGTTGAAGGATAGTCCTCATCATCTTCAAAATCTTCGGTTTTTATCTGCTTTGGATTGTTGCCTGCTTCATCAACCACCACATCAATACTTTCAACAATTTTTCCAAGTCTTTTATTGTAACACTTATATCCTTTACTTCGGGAAGAGTAACCAAGGAGAATGCCTTCATCTGCTCTAGGTTCAAACTTGCCAAGCTTTTCATCAGTCCTTTTGATGTAACATTTGCTTCCAAAAACTTTGAAGTATTTTACAGTAGGAGTCTTACCATACCAAAGTTCATGAGGAGTTTGAGTGCTATTTACCCGCACGTTTGTTTTGTTGAGAATAGTAACGACAACAAATGAAGCTTCACCCTAGAAGGTTGTAGGAGTTCCAGACTCATCAAGCATAGCACGAGCCATTTGTTGAACCGTTATGTTCATCCTTTCCACCACTCCATTTTGCTGAGGAGTCCTTGCACTAGAGAATTCCCTTCTTATTCCATGTTCTTCACAAAAGTTAAAAAATTCATTCGAGATAAATTCCCCTCCTCGATTAGACCTGAGGCATTTGATTTTGCGATCTGATTCATTTTCAACCAAGGCTTTGAAAGCTTTGAACTTTTTGAAAGCTTCATCTTTATGCTTCAGAAGTCCTATCCAACACATCTTGGAAAAGTTGTCAATGAACAATATAAAGTATTCTTCTCCACGAGGTGACCTTTTCCTTGATGGACCACATAAATCAGTATGGACAAGTTCAAGTGGCTTACTAGCTGATCCTTCCTTCTCAGGGAAATGTGTTCTGGTTTTCTTACCAAACTGACATGATTTGCATATTGTATTGTCTGGAATTCTAATGTCAGGAAGATCGCGAACAACTTGATATTTGCATGCTTTCCTTATATGATGGAAGCTTAGATGCCCCAATCTTCTGTGCCATAGCCAGTGTTCATCATTTTTGCTTAGATAACGTTGTTGCTGTTCTCCCTTGAGTATGTATAAATTATTTGGTGTTCTTATGCCTTTGATCACTGTTTCTCCTGTATCAAGCTCACGAAAAATACATCCATTTGATCGAAATACTACCTCATTTCCTTGATCACACATTTGACTAACACTCAATAAATTATGCTTTAGGCCATCAACATACATAATATTTCCAGCTTTGATATTTTCTTTCAAAAGAACAGAGCCTTTACCTTTTATGAGTGCAGCGGTGTCATTTCCAAGTGAGACCTTCCTTTCCTTTTCTAAGGCACTATATGACTGAAGTTTTTCTTTATCACCTGTCATATGTTTCGAGCATCCACTGTTGATGTACCACTGATTTTCCTGCCTTCCACATATAAGGCTATACCACATATTTCTGGTTGCGGTTCTTTCTTTCTCCATGTTTTGGGACCTAATGAAGCTTGCTCCTTCTGAGATGTTTGCCAAAACTTACTCCTGCATTCAGAATCTTCATGACCGAAGTTGTTACAAATAGAGCATTCTGTTTCATTTTCAAGAGCAGAAAAGTTATTGTAGGTCCTCTTCATGATCCTAGTCACACTCCTTTGATTTCGTGCTTCTCTAGTCATGATGGTCACGTAGGAAACACATTGAGCAGCTTTGTGTCCAAAGTTATGACATGAGAAACATTGGCCATTAAAGAAATTCCTGCGATTATCAAATCTACCGACCAAGTGATTGTAGTTTCCATTGACATTCATTCTTGAGGCAAATTGAGAATGATTTACCTGCGGTTGGTTGTAGCTTCTGTTCATCCTTGAAGTAGATTAACCCCGATTTACCTGGTGATCCGCTTTATGCCTTTGCGTACGATTGTCATCCTGTTCACTTCTCCTTGCTGCATCAAGATAACTTTTGGAGGTGGATGGCTTCTGTGCTTGAGATGTTTCTACAGTATATCCAAGACTTGTCTTGATTAGAGGAGAACGCTGCGCTTTGATAATCTCATCTAAAGTTTCAAATCCTTTAGCAAATCTAAGATTAAGAGTTTTTGTTTTCTTAATATCTTTTCTAAGTCCCACAATTTCACATTCTAACTTTTCATTGTGTTTTTCCCTTTTAGCAAGTTGGAATGTCAGAGTATCTATAATCATACTCTTTTCTTCTAAACAAATTTTTTGTTTAGAAATTCCTTCATAGAGACCATCTTCATCTATAGCATCCAAGAAATCATCATCTTCAAGAGCCATCAAAATTCTATAATAATTACCATGTTCATCTTCATCACTATTTGAAAATCCATCGCTGTCTTCATGTGTATAATAGCTCTTCTTACTTACGTTTTGTTTTCTGTTCCATTTAATTGGTTCCTTACCTTTATCAAGGTTATCTTTATGAGGACATTTGGCTGCATAGTGACTGACTCTTCCACAAGCAAAGCATTTGAAAGGTAGATTACCTCTGAATCTTCTAGAGCCCCATTGAAGGTTCTTGACAAAGTTTGATTCTTCCTCTCCTTCTGACATATGTCCTGACTCATTGTTTCTCCTTTTCCTGAAGCTTTGAATGCAGCTTCTCTCATGTCCGATGGACCCCCTTTTCTCATTTTGAAAGCAGTTAGGATTCCGTGCAACTGTGACATGGTAATACTCTGAAGATTCTGCTTTTCTTCTATGGCAGAAACCTTTGATTCAAACTTAGAAGACAAAGATCTTAGAACCTTTTCAACTAAAGTAACTTCTTTTATCTCTTCAACCAAGTTTTTCATGCCATTAACAATCTCATCTATACGTAAGAAATAATTAGCCACACTTTCATCATTTTTGATTCTGAGAGTTTCATATTGAATTCTGAGAGATTTTAATTTTGCACGTTTTACCTGATCGTCTCCTTCATAACTTAGAATGATCTTGTCCCATATTTCTTTGGCGGTTTTGAGCTGCATAACCTTGACGAATTCTGATTGAGATAGACTCCCCAATAGAGTATTGACAACCTTTGCATTTGTTTCATACTGATTTTTACTAGCCGTATCTGTAGGAGTTGCTGATGGAAATGTGTATCCTCCTTCCACGATATCCCAAACTTCTGTACCAAGAGATTGAAGATAGGCTATGGTTCTTACCTTCCAATAGACGAAGTTGCTCCCATCAAAGATTGGTGGCCTGATGGATGCCTCTTTTTTGTAGTTGCTCATGATGATAGATCTTCCTTCAAGCGATCAAGCTTCTTCTGAAGGACCTGCTCTGATACCAATTGTTGGAAATAATACTGGGGGGGGGGGGGGGGTGAATCAGTATTAGCAATTTAACAATTTTTCATTTCCATAAACAAAATGATATACGCTACTTCTGTTAATTAAACTTGCGTATATACGCAACTGTGTTTAGATAAAACCGCGTATATCTTGCAGACTTCTAATTTAGTTAGCTGATCTTAATCTGTGTATCAAAACCATAAAACAGTAATCAAGTGTAGTAAACAGTACAAGCAATCACACACATGAACACAAGATATAAGGTGGAAACCCAATGTGGGTGAAAACCACCTGCTGCAATTCGTCTCTATCTTCTTTTAATAAGAAACTTCTTTTTACAATATTTCTGTACTGGTGCAGTCTTATACCAATACACAGGCTTCTACCTACAGAAGGCTACAACCTTCTCTCATTCTCCAGCTTCTCCTGGAAGGGAGCTACAACCCCCTTAGCTCTTGTACTAGCTGATGTACTAGTACGTAGGTGCTGACCTACAGAAGGCTACAACCTTCTCTTTTCTTCCAAGGACCACGTTTCATAAATTTTCAGACTGGATCCATCAATAACATCAATCAAACATCAAATATATCTACATCAACCAATCTCCTTTGCACCAACCAAAAACTGAATCAAACAATCACTTCTCTGAATGCTGTAACCAGAATACAATAACAGTAACCAGAAACCAATCCTGAACCTAGAACACTACAACAATAAACAGAAGTAGCTAAAACATATTTTATGAGACATATGCTACTTCAATATGTAGAACCTGCGTGCATATTGCTATATTAAGGCAAACCTGCGTATACGCCATTTTGAATTACCGAACCAGCGTGTATACATGCCTTTGCTATGCTAAACCTGCGTACAGATCTATAAAAGATAATTTACCCTTTTCAACTATTCAGACATCAGTTATACCCAGATCATCAGATTTATAGATCAAGTCATGCACCAAATATAACAGATCAAAATCACACAAAAATACTTCTCTTCAAGCCTTAAGATCTTGACCCATCAATAGAACTTATCCTTCTTCTAGCGCTTAGGTTCCTCCTTGATTCAGATCCAGCTATGCACCATAGCCCAATGACCAATATTCTAGATCTTGTTCTTCATAAGATATTCAATCCTTGAGTGCTCTTGCCTAATGATCTCCTTCCCCTTTTATAGTCTTAGGCCTTACTCAATACCATGGTTCAAAACCACTTAGAACCAATACCTGGGTCCAAATATCTGGGTTCAACACTTCGGACGAGATACCATGGTCCAAAACCATAGATCTAAATACCAAGGACCAAAAACTGTACGTGCTTTTCTATGCATGAAAGTGCGTGTATATGCATATGCGCCTTTTGGTCTGTGCATCCGCGTGTATACGCGGCTTGGTCAACGGGAACTTGCGTATTTTCGTTTATTCTGAGAGCCTGAACTGTCATCTGAGTGACTTGCCATCAAGGACAATACCTATGCCATAGTGCCAAGCCTGTGTCATAATGCCAACATATAGCATAAATGTGCTTTCCTGAATGTTTGAAAGAAATTTAAAGCAAAATTGGACAGATATCTCCCTTTTCTAAGCTTTAGGTCAGCACAATGTGCATCTCTCCTACTTCTACAAGATCTTCATTTAGGATGGTGCTAACTCCCTATTCCTTTTTATTCAGTGGGAAATCCACACTAATTACGTCTCTTATTAAGTGGGAAATCTCTTCAGACCAATTTTTAGGATATTAGACCTGGGCAGGAACCACCACTTCCTCGTTTTTCTTTCAATTTGCTTGTTCATTTGGGATAATGGAAACATAACTTTCAAAGTGATAGCAGTGGTAGGTTTACATAACTACCTACCAACCAAAGCACACTAATGCACAAAAAAATTCGGAAATGTAAACATAAATATTCAGAAATTTAGGGAGAAAATGTATAGTTGATATTATTTTGGGAGAAAAATGTATAGTTAGTATTAAATAATAAAGCACAAACTTATCCACTTGTTTTTTCCCTTCTTGATGCCGTTCTAAAGATTGGAACAATGGGCTTCAGACTTGTTTTTTCCCTTCTTGATGCCGTTCGCAGAATTGGAACAACGAGCTTCAGACTTGAACTTTGTCTGGTGCTTGGAATAGACGTTTGCAGAATTGGAACAACGGGCTTCAAATCTAAACTTTGTCTAGTGCTTGGAATAGACAACGTTATACCCTGATTTTTGGGCAACGATCCAACAGAATTTTGATGTATTTGCTTCCTCCACTGTGTAAATAACTGGAAAAAGAACCGACTTCTCGAGTTTCTTTGCTATAAAGATGGGAAGCAATTTCCACATGCAGCTTGCCACCAGGCTATGGATATGTGATGTGGTGGCTTGTGGACTGCGTTGGATATGAAGCTGTGAACTACAAGGCATACATACATAATGCAATGTTCTTGAATATATATTGAAGTGAGAGAAAACATTAAATGCTTCCCAACTAATGCTAACTATAATCTAGCATTAAACAACTATGAAGTGAAATTTTAAGCGGATTATCCTATGTTTTAATAAAATGATACTCTTTTGCATGCAATAAGAGATCCAAAGTAAAACTTTGGATAAAAATTTGTTTCATCCCATATTTATAATAATAATAATATCCATTTTTAAGGTCACAGCCAAGCCAGACACCAAATTGGTGTATGAGACCCCTTTGTTTATGGGACAAGGGACCCACCTCCGCGCAACGATTTGATTGCTAATTCTATGAAGGCACACATACTCTACCCCTCTCTGGTTTTGAACCTGTGACTTCTTAGGAGGAAACACATGCTCTTAACCATTAGGCCCAATCAAGTTGTATGTTCAAACATTGGTTAAAATGACGAATATGGTGGTTGGTCAAAACAATTTAATGTTCGGTCAATGCACATCGATGGCTATAGTCCCTGCTATGTCGAAGGCAGGGACTAATAACTATGAATTGATATGTAAATTATTACGACCATGTCCACTAGAAAGGAATTAGAATTTCTTCTATGAGACATGTTGCTTCATAAACTTTTTAAGTAAAAGTTGCAAATTCCAACCCTACTCCAACCCTAATGCGAGGGAAGGGATCTATTAGAAGGCTCAAGCATTTTTCTTTTTTGGTTTTTGAATTTAAGGTTAAGTGCCTTGTTATTTAAGGGAACTTCAATATGTATATTTTATCTTCAAAAGGAAATAATTAAAGTTTGAATTATTGATCAAGGATGCCTTTGTATTATTTTTATAAATAGGTCATAATACAAGTGAGTGGTAAGATAGGTGGTAATGTAAATTGATGGGAAAATATATATCTTTACTTTGAGATCATATTTTTTTATAAAGATGTTTTAATATTGTAGTGACAAATCAAACCAAGGAAATATTTTGGGAAAAAGTTTTCCGCTGCACTAATGTTCTATTTATTTTTCCAAAAAAAACTTTGCCCATTTCCTTTTTCTTTGAAACATTACTTGCCCAAATTCTATAGGATAATTTTATCTTATTCTACAAATTGCCATTTTTTTTAAAACCATATAAAAACCTTTAAGAATTTGAATATTTTTACAAAAATATAGCTAAACTTTTTATAGTTTTCATCTTAATAATTTGTATGATTTGTGAAGTTTTATAACTTTTTTTTTTTGATCAGGTAAGAGTAGGACCTTCTATTAATCTAGTTAAAAATACATAATTTACAAGCTGCAGCCCCGTGAGAGTTCAACAGGCATCTGTGCAGTCAGAATAACGAACCACGCATCCAGAACCATGCGAAGTCCTAACAAAACAACCGGGGAGTTACCTCTGTTTACTCTGGACAACAGGCAATCAGTAGACCATCTGGTCATGCTGTCTAGTACTGAAAGAATTCGAGCCCTCAAAAGAAGTTTCAAGTGAGGGTCCACCAGACTTCCAACAAAGAAGATCAACTAGAAACTTCATAGAGCTTGTAGAGCCGCGCACCCTCCGAACCGACCTGTCAGTATCCACTGGACCCGCACTGAACGCGGGCCCACAACAACCCATACCAAACCATTCTTACGGACCCAACGTAAACTTTATAGATCTTTAAAAATTTCAGACTCAAATTGTTATATGGGCACATGGAATAAAGGGAATCAAAGTGCTTATTCAAATGTAGCACTTTGCATGAACACTTGAAAATTGATCAAGAGTTCTTTGGGCATAAGAGATAGGTTGCAAGAAAGGGGGTAAAGAATTCATAAAAAAATTAGATTAATGTTTCTATTTCAAAGATGCATGATAATTATGGATGTGTTGACATGCTCAAAATGCATCTAAAACATTGCAAAATGTAGATGAAGTGTGGGTTAAGGATCCATGCCATGTTGCAATTTTTTGTCTTAAATATGTCTTTCATCTTTTTAATTAATTCAATATAAACCATTTGACATATATGCTTGTATGTAGTTGAAAAACTTCAATGCTATCTTTTTCGTTTTGGTTATTTTATTGATATATATGAAACTTCATGAGGACTTTTCAAAATTCATCTTCCATGGCCATTATTATTGTTTAAATGTTAATGTTATGGTGGCTAGTCTTGGACTGATAATTAGCCTCTTCATTACCTTGTTTATTGTTATTATGCATTAAAAGCATTAAATTGTTATTGCAATGCTTTTAATCCGAAATAACTATAATAATGTAAGGATTTGTGAATGAGAATGCAATGAAATTTTGTTGAAAAATGGCAACAAGGAATTCTAGTTTATTTTGTACTTGAATTAAACTGTGAATTAAAATCGAATTCTATTCTCATAGAAACTTGTAAATAGTTAATTAAGTTTAATTGACTTAATTAGCTTAGGAATTTAGAATTGGAAGTCTTTCTGTATTCATGTATATGTTATCCCTCAATTTTAGGGGTCCAGGATGAGTTTATTTGAGTTGTAATTAGATAACTCAGTTTGACGGAGTTTTAGACAGTTAAACTAGTTCTAACTATTTGTGGAACTAGTAGAGGATTAGTAGTGAGTTGGTGCACTAGTGCATCCTCAGTGCTACTCCAGCTAACTGAAGATTCCCTCATGAGAAAATCATGCATGTCAGTTCAGAGAAAGACCTAGTTGGGACTAGCGTGCAGGGACAATGTACAATCAGTTGTAGAATGATCTGAGTTGTACAAATCATGCATGCAATCAGAAAAAGACCTAGATTGGATTGCGCAGTTATGGAAGAAGGAATTCCCAATTAAATATGGGCTATTCCTCATAGGAATTGCGCAAGGAAGTAGGGCTTTGGAGAGCAATGGAATACGCTAAGTGTTGGTCAGCGCGGGCTTGTGAGGCAGAGAGTTGATAATACTTGTGCGGAATTGTTCTTGTGAGAACAAGATTTGTATTATCACCCAGATTTATATTTAATGCAACAGATAGTCAAGGTTTTGAGTAGTGGCTTTCCCATGAGTAACAATTGTGTTATGTGTCATTGATTATCTTCCACTTGTCAATTATTATTTTTCATCGATCATTGGTTTCCTCTGTTTAAAGAGTAGAGTAGATTCTTGTCTTGTGTTTGAGTACATTACATGAGCTGTGAATCTATAGGAAAATATACATGGTATCGAAGCTGAAGACAATATACTAGAGGAGATTTTGAAGTTTTGAGTTTCGGGTTACAGGTGAAATTCGAACTTGCAATACATACTTCATGATTGACAGTTGGCATTCTATGGTTTGCGACTTGAGTATGCCTTGGAAGGGAGCTTGAATTATATATCCTGGAAGGATAGAATGGAGGCTCAGATAGAGGAAAATATCTTGAAGTAATTCGTTGATCAAGACATTCCTAAGCCAACAACATCGGATGCACATAATCTGATCGAATGGAAGAAGTGTGTGGTGAGGACGAGGTGGGTAATCCTTGAGGGAGTTCGAGACCAAATGGTCTCGAGTATCCATGGGAAGGAAACTTTGCATGTGATGTGGAAAGCATTGACAGACCTATTCCAGAACAATAGTGACCATAGGAAGTTGCCACTAAAATAAAAACTTCGAAAAATCAAGATGGAGAAAGGCGAGACCATTCCAAAATACTTGACCAAGTTCAATCACTGTCGTGATGAGCTTGGAAGTGTTGGAATAACCATTACCGAGGATGATATGGTGAGCCTAGCTCTCCTAGGCCTTCCTAAGAGTTGGAATAGCTATCAAGACTCTGTTAATGGGAGGGAGAAGCTTCCAGATTAGGAACGAATGTGGTCAGATTTGATGCAAGAGGAGATCAAAAGGAACACCAGAGATGGTTCCTCATCAAAGACTGATGATGAGGAAAGCTATGCCTTAACAAGTAAGGCAAGGAAAGGGAAAGGGAAGGCATCCCATTCCAAATCGGATTCTTGCCATGGAGGTAAGAAGAAAGACATGACAAAAGTTAAGTGCTTTCATTATCACGAGCTGGGCCATTTTGCTACAAATTGTCCGCTCAAGAAGTCTAAGAAGAAGTCCTCAGGAGGAGCGGCGGGTGAGGCTTTGGCCTCTCAATTCAAATTGGACTTTACTCTCATTGCATGCATGGTGTCATCAATGATGGGTAGTGTATGGTACCTTGACAATGGAGCTTCATTCCACATGACTAGTGACAAGGAGTTGTTCAGTGACCTGGAGGAGAAGGATCTCCAAATGCATATCGAGATGGGTGACGATGGGAGGTATAGTGCTACTAGATTGGGCATGGTTACTTTTTAGAGGGAGAAGGGTTCTCCTCTCACCTTGAGGGATGTTATGTATGTGCCCGGGTTGAAGAAGAACTTAGTATCGGTCGCCATGCTTGAGGATAGAGGTTATGATGTGATTTTCTCGAAAGGAAAGGCGTTCCTTCGACACATAGCCACGAGTCAAGTAAAGAAGATAGGGATTTGAGTTAAGAATATCTATAAGTTGGAGGTAGAGGATTGTGCTGCTTTGAGAATGAAAGTAGAGAAGGTGCAGAGCTGAGACATTGGCAAGTTGTGGCACAGGTGATTGGGTCACTTGCATCATGGGGCTTTGAAAATCATGCAACAGATCTCTACTAGTCTTCCCAAAGGTACACTAGAGCAAGTTGATACATGCAAGGGGTGTACTTTAGGAAAATACACCAAGGATTCCTTTCATGATAGAGACAGTCGAGCATAGGCGATTCTAGAGCGAGTACATTCAGATGTGTGTGGACCATTCTCGACAACATCCATAGCCAAACACATGTATTATATTATATTTGTTGACGAATTTTATCATAAATGGTGGATGTTTTTCATGTAGAAGAAGGATCAAACTTTCACAAATTTTTGTGAATTTAAAGCATTGGCTGAGAAAGAGTCTGGAAAGAAGGTTAAAGCTCTGAGGAGTGATAACGGTGGTGAGTATTTCTCAAATGATAAATGAAATTTTACGACACCCCATAATCCACAACAGAATGGGGTGGCCGAAAGGAAGAAAAAAACCATTGTAGGGGCAACATGAGTGATGTTTCATGATCAGGGCCTACCATTACACTTGTGGGCTGAGGCATGCAACATAACGGTTTATTTGCAGAACCATAGCCCGCATCAGATACTTGGAATGAAGACACCAGAGGAGGCTTATTATGGTAAGAGACCAAATGTTGGTCACTTCAGGATTTTTGGGTCATCGATATATTTCCATGTGACCAAAGATGCACAGAAGAAGCTTTAGCTGACAACAGAGTTGGGGATATTTGTGGGGTACACTGATACACCTCACAACTATTGGGTGTACTTTCCGACCAACAAGATGATAGTGGTTCACAGGGATGTTAGATTTGATGAGGAGAAGGCCATGCGAATTTCCCTTGAGAGGGAGCTTGAGCTACATGCAGTTGAGGACCCTCAGATTGATGTGGAGAAACCACATGCAGAGGATCCAGGAGTGGAGACATCCACTCAGGGAGAGTCTTCCAGAGATGGGAGAAAGCGCACCAGCGAGGCTGATAGGTTATTACATGATGCATGGGAGAATGTGGGAGCACCCACATCTTAGCACAGGTAGAGGAGGTAACCTGAGAGGTCCACTGGATACATGAATATTATGAGCGGATGTGTTGAGACAAAGCCATATTCCTTTGAGGAGGAAGTGAAACAACTGATTTGGGTTGATGCCATGGTGGAGGAGTATGACTCCATAGTTCGTAACAGTGTTTGGGTTGATGCCATGGTGGAGGAGTATGACTCCATAGTTCGTAACAGTGTTTGGGTTGTGGTAACGAGATCGGAGGACAAGTTAGTGGTGAGCTCCCGATGGATTTACAAGGTAAAGCAAGTTGCAGATGGTATTGTGGAGAAGAATAATGCTAGGTTTGTGGGGCGTGGCTTTACATAGGTAGAGGGGATTGAATATGATGATACCTTTGCCCCTATTGCAAGGTACTCATCGATTAGATCCATTTTGGCACTACCAACACATATGGGTTCAAAGATACATCAGATGGATGTAAAGACAACCTTACTTAATGGCACAATTGAGGAAGAGGTGTACATAAAGCAACCTGAAGGTTTTGAGACCTTCGACTATGAGTCACATGTGTGTCGACTCAAGAGGGCATTGTATGGGTTGAAGCAAGCACCCTGTGCTTGGTACACCAGGATCGATATCTACTTCACTGGGTTGGGCTTCACCAAGAGTGAAGCAAATGTGAACCTATACCACATAGTGGTGGAAGGTAAATTGTTGATCATTTTGTTATATTTCGACGATTTGATTTTGACAGATGATGATCAGATGATCAAGTCTTGCAAGGAGGACCTTTCAAGAGAGTTTGAGATGAAGGGCACGGGGCTCATGCATTACTTTATGGTCATGGAAGTATGGCAGGGCTATGGGGAATTATTTTTGTCTCAGGGAAAGTATTCCAACGAGATACTCAGGAGATTCCGTATGGAGAGCAGCAAACCCATGGAGACTCCTCTAGGAGGTAACTGGAGGAAGGAGGATGTTACTTCAGTGGAAGTAGTGGAAGCTACTACTTACATGTAGCTTGTGGGTTCACTCATGTATTTGGTGAACACATGGCTGAATATGTGCTATAAAGTTAACCAACTTAGTCAAGCGATGATTAGGCCTATGAAACTGTATTGGAAAGTGGCAAAGCATATGTTGAAACACCTCAACGGGCTCCTCTGAGGCCTATCGTCAACACCATTGGTGGTCTGACCTACCTTCTAGCTAAGTTCCTTGCCCTTAAGCTCAAGCCCCTAGTTGGTCGTACAGAGTCCTTCGTGAAAGACTCTCCATCCTTCGTTAAAGAGCTTAAGGACATAAAACTTAACCCTGAGGACATTCTCGTAAGCTTTGATGTGGTTTCCCTTTATACTTGTATCCCTATAAAGGAGGCCTTAGAAGTGATCTATCGCCTGACAGATCCCGATACCGCGCATCTGGTTGAGATCTGTCTCACTTCCACTTTTTTCTGTTTCGAGGGTGAGTTCTTTGAACAGACCTGTGGCGTTGCCATGGGCTCCCCCCTATCCCCTATTGTTGCGAATCTTTTTATGGAAGATTTCGAAGCCAAAGCTTTAGCCTCGGCCCGTCTCCTACCCAGGCTATGGAAAAGGTATGTAGATGACACTAATGTCATCTGGTCCCATGGCCAAGAGGAGTTGGATCTCTTCTTCAATCACCTCAACTGTCAGTCCTCTGCCATCAAGTTCACCATGGAAAAAGAGGTCAATGGTTGCCTCCCTTTCCTGGATATTCTTATATCTAAGAATAAGGACGGTTCACTCTCCCACTCAGTGTTTCGAAAGAAAACACATGTTGAGCAGTATCTTCATGCCAATTCCCATCATTTCCCTGCTCAAAAGTTGGGTGTTCTTAACACCCTCGCTACTCGTGCCCTTAGGATTTCTAATAATGAGAGCTTCGATAAGGAGAAATCCCATCTCCTTAATGTCTTCGTGGAGAATGGCTATAGTAGGCGCCTAGGTCAGAAGGCTTTCCTTAAAGCCTCTAGAAATTCGTTAATTAAAAAATAACCTAAAGAATGCCTACTAGGTGTCAATCTTCCCTATGTCCAGGGAACCATGGACAAGATTGCTTGGATCCTTAGAAAGTATGACATTCCCTCAACCTTTAGGCCCCTCAACACCATTCGTAAATCCCTCCAGTTGGTGAAAGATCCCATTGACCCTAAAGACATGAAGGGAGTCTACTTAATCCCTTGTTCTTGTGGGACCCCCTATATCAAGGAAACAGGGTGCTCCATCCACCAAGGATCAACGAACATGCAACTGACCTAAGACATGGGAGAACCAAGTCTTCAGCGTTAGCAGAGCATGCGGAAAAGACCAAGCATCATGTTTGCATAGAGGAGGCCAAGGTTATTGCCAAGATTCTGCAGTTCCATCACCGTAAATTCAGGGAAGCTATTGAAATTGAAAGAAGGCATAACAATCTCAATAGAGATGACGGCTGGAAGATCAGTAGCTATTGGATCCCTGCCCTTTCTTCTTAGTCTTGCTTTCCTTCCCCCCCGCTTTTTTAACCTTTTAGAGCTTTTGAGGTTCCCCTAAATTTCCCAAATCCTTCTCGTTTGAGCCTTATATTTTCATTCCTCCTAGGGTTTCTCCTTTGACTCAGTGTTTTACTAATGGTCCTATTCTTGACCTTCTTGTTTTTTAAAATGTTGTAAGTTAATAACCATAGAATATTTAATAAAAGCAAAATAGAATAACATTCTTGTCGCCAGGGAATTAAATAAATTAATAAACAAAGAAAAACTTTCTAAAACCCCCCTTTACTTATCCCTGGTGATTTTAATTGAAAAAAAAGGGAATTAAATATATTAATAAAAAAAAATAAAAATAAAAAAATAAAAAAATAAAAAAATAAAAAAATAACCCTTGAATTCTCTAATATTAAAAACTTTTTAACTATTAATTGAAAATTGATTTATTTTATAATTAATTTATGTTAATATATATATGTCCCTTTAACTTATAATTTAATCAAAATATATTTAACTAATTTTAGATTACTTTTATAACTAACTAATATTTATATATTATAACTTTATAACTAACAATTTTAGATTAATTGATTTAAAATTATTTTATTAATTTATTTTAATATATATTAATTTAAAATTAATTTATTTCAATATATATTTATAAATATATGTCCTTTTAACTTATATTTTGATTAAAAATATATTTTAACTATTTATAGATTACTCTATAACTAACTAATATTTATAATAACTGTGATAACTAACAATTTTAGATTAATTTATTTTATGACTTATTCAAATTTACTTATTCTAATATATATTTATAATTATAAAATGATCCATTTCGTATTTTAATAAGAATATTAACTTATTTAATAAAGTTTTTAACCCTTATCTAAGTCAACTAGTCGTTTCCTGGTCAAATCTAGCCGTTGTCATTATAGCCATTACCTGGTCTAGAATGTTCTGCTATCTATTTAATATGAAAAGCGAGATTTGTTCATTCAACTTGTCATGACGATCAACCACACTAGTTGGTTCGAAGCACGTCGACAAAGGTTTTCTTCATGTGATTTATGCCGAAACTCTACTTAATAAATGCTATGGATCACGGAAGCCTCAATACTGTAATAGTGAAATCTAATTGAAGAAATTTATCCTTTTCCTTACATAGTGATATTGACATCATTCAAAATATTGTATCATTTTAATAGATATTCGCTCTGCGAATTTTATAATTATAATAGTTATATATACATTTTATTCATATTTCATTTTACCATTATCCCAAGGTTCTACTCGCCAACTATATATGTACTCCTATATTCCTAAATAGACATCCATAAAATTACGTAGAAAAAGTAAGGCATGTATAAATTCTTTGTTCCTTTACATATACTTCTGCCACTTTTCTATTGATTTTTTGTTTATATTTACAGTATTTTCCTCGGTATCAAAATATATGTATATGTATTTGTAAAATCTGTTTTATGGTGACATAGCTTCTGTGTAAAAACACTTTCTTTATATTAAAATCGATAAATTAAAATAACATTATGGGTATAAATTCTATTTCAAGTTATCATACAAAACAAAAAAATACTTCGAGTCTATATTCTATATTTAGTCTTGTTAATTCCTTCCATAAACATCATTCCAGAGTGTTTAACGATAATGCACAGGAAGTAAATTATCTAATTCTCACACAAAGCAACAAACTGCTCTGTTTAATTCCTTTTAGAAACTTATCTCCAAACCAAAACATAATACTTTTTTTTGCATAATAAAATAGAATAAGAAATACCGACTTGAAAACTTTCTGCTGGGAAAACTAATGATTAAGCACTTGGATCCTCCCAACCTTGACATAACTTCTGCTTGTCCCCCCAAGTAACCAAGCCTGCAATTCTTTTGTAGATTTTTTTTGCTTCTCTTCAATCTCTCTCCAATTTCTTCTCTTGGAAATTATGAGACAAAATCCAAAAAAATCAAGATATTTTTACCCATCTACCACTTTTAGGTGGTTATTAACTTCCTCCACCTCATCAACAGATGATAGGTGGTTAACTGCTCATTTATAAGCTCTCGTTTCTCACTTTTGGAGACAACTTCCTGTCTTCTAAGAAACATTAAATTGGCCAAAACATAATGTTCAAAATTAAATTTAATCACCCAGATTAGATGCCTAGGACTTGCTCATAAATAATTGCATCCTTTTTCCTCTTTCAACCATCTGTACTTTAACCATTAATTTTCCTAGTTCTTTTCTTATGTTCATAAAATAAAACATGATGCAACTTTTTAAACAACAATTGTACATCAATTATTATCAGCAAATTGCTAATAATTAAATATCTGTTTGTCACTTAAATGTAGCATGCTAAATCCAAACTTAAACATATATACATTTAATTACAAAAATATTTTCAAGATGAGGGATATCACATACATGCCATTAAGTGCGTAAAATCAGGGTTAGGGAAGAATACATGTAGGAACTACACATGGTTTCGTGTGGTTGGAAACACACAATTTAATTTAGTTGGAAACCCTTGGAACCCTTGTTGGTATCTCTTCTAGTAGTACCACATGAAACAAAGCTTTACACAGAACCTCACTTCCATGTACCATCAGGTATATTTGAAGTATTGTACGTATCTTGAAATTGACCCTAGATCAACCACTTGATCAATTGACTACTATAGTGGCACCATTGACAACATTTAGGAGGATACTCTCATGTACTAGGGTAATTGGGTAACATAGGTAAGGGTATAACTGATCCTTCTTAGATCTTTGATATATTGGGCTGAGTACTACTATTGGAACTTGTTGGTATATTAGAGAGCTATAACATAGGGAAAACCCTTCTTAATAGGACCCTTCAAGCCTTATTAGTAAAAATGCTTACTTCTTCCATCATCAAAATTTAAAAGATAACTGTTCAACAAATGACATCGACCAATAGTCTAGGACAACCTTAGTGACCAATTTTGACAAGTAAAAATTATGAAATTTGGTCACTCAAGATGAAAAATTTCCTTCCTTCTTAGGATTGTTTCGATGTAGTTGTAAATGGATTCATATAACCAAATCAAGTAGACATAAAAGCGATGACAAATTCTTAAAAAGCTCAGTTGAATAAAAGTAGAAAGAGGGATTCAAAGACACTATGGCTTATTCAACATGGATTAGAAGACTTAATTTTTGGAAAGTTACAACAAAAAATTATTCCAAGAAAGCATGGGATAGTTTAGATATTTCTTATCAAGGCATAGATAAAGTTAAAACAATGAAGTTGTAGACTCTTAGGCACAATTTTCAGAATACGAAGATGAATGCTTTTGATCCTATTGATTAGTTTATGACTCAAATGATGAATGTAGTGATTTAGTTAAGAACACGGTGAAGATGTAACAAACCATAAGGTTGTTGAGAAGGCTTCGAGAACCTTGCTAGGAAAATTTGATATTGTAGTGGATTTCATTGAAGAAGCAAATAATCTAGCCCAACTTTCCATAGATGAACTAATGTGACCCTTCCCCTCCAATGAGACAATGATGAAGAGGGATGATGATTCCTTGGATAATGTTTTCAAATCATAGGCATATGTCAACAAAGGTAGAGCAAGGAATAATAGAGGTAGGGGCATATATAATAGAGTAAACTTACAAAGAGATGAAAATTCAATCTTAGATCAAGGAGATTTTCCACAACAAAACATTTAGAGCTTAAGGGGGAGTGGCAAAGGTCATCAAAAAAGTAGATAGTATAGAAAATACAAATCTCAATGCTATTATTGTAAGAAAATATGGGCATTCATGCTAATGAATGTATATAGCATCTTGTCATTCAAAAAAAAAAAAAACTGACTCACCTATGAGAGTATATATGAGTCTATGGTTATTACTTGCGATGTTGTCGAAGAGAATAAAAAATAACTTTGGTTGCTAGATAGTGGTATTAGTCACCATATTATTGAAAATAGAAAGTTGATTGCAAGTGTAGATAACTATGTTAAGGCTAAACTCAAATTGGGTGATGACAACATATATCTATTTGATCCAAGGATTAAAACATAACCTTATGAGCATTGGTTAACTTATCAAATATGTTTTTAGAGTTATTTTCAATTGCAATACTTGTACAATTCTGGACAAATTTTCTGGTAGGATACTAATTGCTAGTGAAAGGATAAAAAATGCGATGTATCATTTGAATATGATGGGTGAAAATCATTGAACCTCTTTTTCCTATAAAGTAACCAGTGTAGATGAGCCTTGGCTTTGGCATTTGGGTGAAATCATGAAGATGGGTTACACTTTTGGGCCAAATGTGGTGATGAAATTTCAAGTTTTTCCTCTTTTGTTGAATTGCACCCCTCAAAATTAATATAAGAATTATAGATTTTGATTCAGAGTAAACATAAAATATGTGGAGAATTATGTTGTTGTCCTAAAGATATTTTTTTCAAATTTTTTGAGTGTCGTATAATCTCTCAATTTTCCATTAAATGCAATATATGTCCTTACAAATGTTTGCAAAAATTAACAGATATGCATGTGTTCACGTAGCATAACTTAGTCTAAAAAGTGTCACACACACACACACATACACACACACACACACACACACACACACACACACACACACACACACACATATATATATATATATATATATGAGCGTGATCTACACGAAGAGAACTAAGTTTTTCATATTAATTTTTTTTTTTCTTAAATGCAAAATTATATATTTTTATTCTTTTTCGAAGTTGGCAAAGTAATATTTTAATTTTATTTTGGAGACATGTGTTCATGTAAGATTTTTTTCAACTCTTTAAATAAATTGAAAAACCAAGAGTACCCTTTTGAAGAGGACTCGTAAACGAAGATAGTAGTGTTTTTTGAAATTTTTACGTTGTGTATATTTTATGTTATTGATTTTTTATTCAGCCCCTTTGAAACTGTCCAAAAAAAAATCAAGTGTTATGTTTAAAAGAAACTAGATGAAAAATATCATATGAATTCGAAAGTGTCAAATTCATATGCCATTGAATAGAGGATTCTTTCACGAATCCAATGTGATTAACTCTGCCACTTAAAGACAATTTATGCCCGAAATCTGATAGGGTGCAAAATGGGGTCGCAGAGAAATCTGCAGAAGAGGTGTTGAAACTGTAATTTTAGGACTTCAAGAACTCGATCAAGTGCTTAAATTAAAAATTAAAATTGCTCGATTGAACATTAAAAAAACCCTCGATCGAGCGACATACGTGGTTAACAAAGCAGCTCAATCGAGCCATTAAAAAACTAATCTGCTCGCAGCCTTACCAACTTTTTATTAATGTTATTAATGGTGAATGATATAACTCGATCGAGCCGTTAACTCAGGTTAGAAAACGGCTCGATGGAGAGTTTGTTTAAATGCTCGATCGAGCATCCGCTTTTCAGCAAAATTCACCCTCATTTCGCCAAAAATTGTAACCCAACTCCATGCTTTGTCCCATTTGAGACTTGGTCACTTGTATTTTGGAGGACTAAATTTGCTACAACAAAAGTAGTTGGTTAAATGCTTACCAATCATACATGAACCAACCAATGCTTGCGAGAGACGTATAATGGGAAAACAAAGCTGGGATAGCTTTCAACAAGTGCATATTATAGGAAAACAACACCATTAGAGTTGGTGCACACTAAGTTTTTGTGGACCTATGGAAAACCAATGTATTGGAGTACAATTTTATTTCTTAACATTGATTGATGATTTTAGTAAGAAGAGTTACATATATTTTCTGAAACTCAAATATGAAACTTTGGATGATACCAAGGAGTTTAAGGCCATGGTTGAAAACAATGTGGTCAATATATTAAAATTTTGAAATCTAATCGTGTAGGAGAATATGACTCCGAAGAGTTTACAACATATTGTAAACATCATGGAATCAAGAGACAATGCGTAGCCAGATAGATACCACAACATAATGGTGTATCAAGAAAGAAGAATATAACAATTATGAATACAGATAAAAGTTTGTTGAAACAAAAAAAATTATCCAATGAGTTTTGGGATGAAGAAATTTCTTTATTTATATACATTTTGAATATATCTCCCATATAAAATTGAAAAAATAGAGTATCACAAGAGGCCTGGAGTGGTATGAGGTGTAGTGTTTCACACTTTATGGTAGTTGGATGTGCATCATATGCTCACATACTTTGAACAACTAAGAAGAAAATTAGATGACAAAAGTGAAAAATTTATTTTGACATGATACAATAACCAATCCAAAGCATACTGGTTGTACAATCCAGTCACAAAGAATTTTATAATCAACAGATACGTAGAGTTCAAAGAAGTTGAATCTTAGGATGAAAGTGTAGATAAAACTATGAATAATGGAGCGAAAACCCTTATGGACAATTTGATGTAGAAGAGAAGTGTGAACAACTAGAACCACAAGGGAGACAACCTCAATCACTTATTCTAGGGTCTCCAACAAGGACTACTAGAATTCAAGTTTAAGGAGAGTCATTAAGATAAGTAGGCTAGTCTACTCCTAGTCCTTGGGCAACTAATGATTATGACCCTAGAAATGATAGAAGTCTACAATTTTTTTATGAAAAATGATATAACCATTCAAACTTTGCATTATTTACATGCCAATCAACATGTTTTGAAGAAGCCGTTAAAGAAGAGAAACATGTACAAGCCATGAATGAGGAGATAGATTCAATAGAAAAAAAACAATTCATAGGATCTAGTAGATTTAACGACTAATAAGGAAAGTATTGGTGTGAAACAGGTTTATAAAACCAAATTTAATGAAAAAGGTGTGTTTGAAAGATACAATGCAAAACTAGTAGAAAATGGTTTGAACAAGAACTTGCAATTGATTTTGGAGAAACTTCTAAATCAGTGGCCATATTAGATACAATAAGGGTAGTCTTAGCAATAACTACTCAAAACAAATGGAAGGTATACTAAATGGATGTGAACTTTTCATTCTTAAATTGAGCATTAGAAGAATAAGTTTATGTGAAACAACCACCATGGCATAAGTTAAAAGGATATGAAGAGAAGGCATACTTGTTAAAGAATGTTTTTATGGGATCAAGGAAGCTCCAAGAGGTTGGTACAATAAGATAGAATCTTATTTGTTCAACCATGGATTCAATAGAAGCAATAGTGGACCCACTATATATGGAAAGGAAAATTAGCAAAGAGAAATTTCTAATTGTATTTTATACATTGATGAAATTATTTACATAAGAAACCTGCTAGTAGATCAATTTAAATCATCAATGGAACTAGAATTTGACATGAAATATTTGGGCTTGATGAAATATTCCCTTGGTATAGAAGTAAACTAGTTAGGTTCTGTAATATTTATATGTCAAACAAAATGTGCTTTGGATGTACTAAAAATATTTAGAAAGATGAATTGTAACTCTATACTCACACCAAGAACAACATGAACATAACTCAAAGAAGATAAAGGTTCAAATGTAGATCTTGCATTGTTCAAGATAATAGTTATTAGTCTCATGTATCTTACTACTACTAACCAAACATTATGTTTGCAATAAGTTTGATTTTCAAGTTTATGGAGGCACCTAACGAAATGGATTGGCAAGTTGGCAAAAGAGTTTTGAGATACATTGCAAGAAAAACACAATATGGTATTCTATTCTCAAGTATTGAATTTAACTTTTTGATTGACTATAGTGACAATGGCTTATCAGGTAGCCTAGATGATAGAAAGAGTACTTCAAGGAGTGTATTTATCTCAATTTAGGTGTGGTTTCATGGGCATCTAAGAAGCAACCCATTATGCCAATCTTATCAATAGAATTTGAGTATGAAGAAGCAACAAAAATAACTAGTCAACTAGTTTGGTAATAAAGAGTATTGGTGATATTCAACAAGCATAGGAAGGGCTAACTCCTATTTATCATAACAACAATTCATCCATAAATCTATCTAAGAGTCATGTTTTTCACCAAAAAGTAAAACGCACAAATATAAGATATCATTTTATAATAGAGCTTGTAAATAATGGTGATATATATTTATCCTCGATTGGGGTGTGTACGAGACCCTTGGTGCAATCAAGGCAATTAATGTGGGGGTGCCTCGAAAGAGCAACCCACCACCCTCCACATGTGTGGCATGGCTGGTAGGGTCACCTCAGGAAGATGGGAGAGTAATGTGTATGTGGGTGGCGACATGGGAAATTAGTCTTGTTGTAAGTTATCAGGTGATTGCATGCAGGGGTTGGAAGCTCAGACGCTGGACTTGGCTCAAAGGAACGTGGTGGACTGAGGTATCGGCTGTGGAGAAAGGCAACCACTGGAGCGCACTCGTCTGCCCATAGCACTGTTTATTTGGTATGTATTTTTTTCGCTTCTCCTTCATGACGAGAGTCTATTGGACATGCGATTTGAGTTGCCCTGGTATGGGACTATGGGGTTTTGAGGGTCCGGGTCCTGCCCTGTTAGTGCTTGTATCAGGTTGGGGATTAAATTATAGGTACTAGCATGGAAGCGTCTCTGTTTCAATGTAGTTCGATATTTGGCTGTCCCGAGGGGGGATAATCATAGCCCGTCACCTTTACTCTTCTAGTAGGAAGAAAGGAAATGAGATGCAAGAAGTGGGAATGGTGGTTCTGTAGGGTTGGGGATTAGAAGGCATGTGGCCCACTTCGCTATTGTATGAATGGATTTGTGAATTTATATATGATAATGGGCCTGGGAAAACTTCTATGTTTGTAATGCCTGGTCTACTCACGAAAACTATGCCCATGGCTCCACATCTGAGTGGGGTTGACCCAGATAGGAATTGGGCAAGTTTAGCAAAGTTTTGGACCATTAGTCGTTGGAATCCTAAGTGGAATTGGGATGAGGGAGTGCAGGGTAATTGGGGGTGGGGGGATTATGTTTTGGCTATGACTTCCTGAAATTCTTGGGAGGGAGAACCTTTGAGTCACACCCATGCGATATGGTCTATGTGGCGTCAGGACCATAACTCCGAATATTGGGTGGAACCTATGTTTGTTTCTGGAAATCATGTTAAAATTTCTTATGAAACTCGGGAGGCCAATGCAAACTATTTTTTGGTTTTACGGGTGTCTGCTGGTCTCTGGACAAGTGAAAAAGTAGGCAACAAAACTCACCATTCAAGCGGCTGGGGGCTTATACCACCTGCAAGCACCCAACATTACATCTCATCAAGCAGTAAGACAATCACCATGGCTTGTGTGGTGGCTCGAACTCGAAGCCCTACCCCGCGTGGCCGCAGCTAGAAAAAAAAGGAAGACAGGAAATCCAAAAACCCTTGGGGAAAGCCGAGGGGCCGCAAATTGACTGTCAGCATGATCATGAAGCCACTAAATCTTATCGTGAGGGCATAGATGAAGAAATTTGGAAAGTGATAGAGGAATGGGAGGAATATCTGAATATTCAAGCATGATCCATGGAGATGGAAGAAGATGATTGGCGGGTCTTGGTGCCTGATCCAGGGCATACCAAGGCTGAGTGAACCAATTCAAGCACACACTATTCCTCTACTGGTCAATGGAAGAAATTATGGCCAAGGCCCTGGAACAAATTTCTCTGAATATGGCCACTGCAGTGTAGGCATTCCCGGACTACAAGCAGGACTTACAAAATCTCCTGTTCAAATGAAGAAGCAGGATGGGTGCCTCTAGCACATTGAAAATCATTTGCCTTGCATTATGTCATAGACTGAACTCTCGGGGCTGAGTGCAAAAGACTCGGCTCCAGTGGAATCTCCTTCAGCCGAGGACGCAAAAGAATGAAAATGATGTATTTTTTTGTAGTTTTGGATGCAGATAAATTTTTCTTTTACTTGTAATTACAGTCATGCCAATAAGCAAGTAGATAGAGTGATAAACATAGACATACAATCATATATTGATTGGTTAGAAAAACTCAAGACTTATTATTTTTATATGGCATACCATGGCGTTAAGTGGCCAATAGACTTGGTTTCCCACAGGGTAAGTTGTGGCCACCTAACTATCTTCAGAACTGGTTGTAACTTGCTATTAAATCAATAGAAAAAAGAGGTACTACCAAGCTAAACAAAAAAAAAATTGGTGATATATATTTAAAATTTTGTAAGTCAAAAGACAAATTGGCTAATATATTCAGAAAGCCATTTCCAAGGGATGTTTTTGAATTTCAAAGAAAAAATTTAAGTGTTGTAAATGTTGAAGCATTCAATGGTCGTAATTCAGGGGGTGTGTTGGAACATTGTAATTACTTTGGCTAGTTACAAAAAGTTATATAAATATATTAGTTATATCTACGTTAAATTTAAATTCTTCTCTTGTACAAAGATCTAGGATAGCTAAGCTATCTAGAATGTTAAGAAAAATATTCTCTAAATATTTCTTGGAGATCTGATATATATATATATATATATATATAATTGATTTGTAAAGCAATGTAGGTGAATAAAGTTTGGTATATATATATATATATATATATATATATATATAATTGATTTGTAAAGCAATGTAGGTGAATAAAGTTTGGTAACAAAGTTTATGAGCCATATCTCATTTGTGTGATTGTGTGTGTTTCTCTTAAGGATATACAAATTTAGCTATAGTTAATTTTTTTTCCTTTCATAAAGTCATATATAGATATAAAGCACGTATCTTTTAACTGAGTAAATTTAACCAAACCTTTTGGTGAGGAGCTTCTTACTAGCTAAGGTCCATAAGAATCAATAAGGAATATCACTATGATGCTTGATCTAGATTGGATAATTATATTATTTTTGAGCCATCTTAATGCTTTCAGAGAGGAAAAATTGGAGGAATAATCTCATAGGACCATTTTTATTGATAGGTCCCAATTTCATAAATTGGGGTTTGAAACCTTTTGAAATTAGTTTGAGGCACTAAACAATGTTTTTTGGGGGTAAAAAATATATTCTTAAGTTTAACATAGCACTATTATATACTCATATACCTTTCCAATAGTGTAAGAAAGACCTAAAATGCAGTTCATATGAAAAATTTATGCCATCGAGACTTGACCTTCTTGTTTTGACCACCAAGATTCAAGAGGATGCCACGTCAGCCCCCATTATTGATGGAAAAGGGGATATCCATGTGATCATGATGAAGAAATATCTAGAAGATTCAATATTGTAACTCTAGTTAAGAGTTTAAGGAATCAAACTTAACCACTATAGTAGGATATGGGGATGTGTTGTAACTAGGCCACTAGGAGGAAAATGGGTTCCATTCTATTGGTGTGCATTTTGTTCCACAGATGAGTAGAGTACCAGAGAGTGGATAAGGAGAGAGAAAACATAGAGGATTTGTGTACTTTAGTAGCCCATGGGCCATAGGTCTCACTCCTTTGTACTTGCATCCATTTCCATTAAGAGAAAGAGAGAGCAGAGCAACCTAAGCTTCCAGTTGACTTTTCTCTTGTAAGGGTTTCTGAGATCATATATTGTGTTCATTGTGGTTTGAGATATTTATTTCATTTTTCTCTATTCTATTATTTTATATATTGCATGCATATGCATAACACAATAATTAACAATTCCAAAAATATAAGGAGGAATTAACTGTTATATTGTAGATTTCGGGTTTTCAAATATATCTTAATAGATATGCTGTGACGAATTGTCCAGTGGAATAACCATGATAGTTTAAGGATCAAATCAAAATCATGATAAAGGAATATTTTACAAGGATCTAATCTCATTAAATCCACCCCATTGTACCTGAAGGATTCATCTAATTATTAGTCCATTGAGGCACTCTCTTCAACTGCATGACACAACACAACACAAGGAAGATATTCTTTTTTTCTCATAAATTATCCCTTAGGGATATTATTCCATTTTAGTTCTATTTAGTTTAGGAGAAAGATTCCAACTTGTTTTCCTTTTGGGAATAATTTAGAAGAGAAACACTTGGCTCCATATAGTCAATGAAAATCAAATTATAATTATGTTGTAGCTTTAACGGTGGTTTCTTCAACTATTGTGGAAATTTCAACCATGGTTTTACCTCCAAACCATCGAGACATTTCTTCTCACATTTTGAATAAAAAATCCCTCAACTTTTACAGGCTATTATTAGCCACAAGTCCATGATTGTAGACATAACAACCATGGGTTTCACACATGATTTCTATAATAATCAAGGAGATAAATATCACCATGACATGGGAAAAAGACATTGATTTGAGAGAATGGAATAATGATCCTAGAATATTGAATAATTATCTACATGAATGGAAATAATAGGATATATGATCTCTTCTCGAGGACGTGACAATTGTACTTGGACACACACACAAGTCAAATATTGATTTGAGGGATTTTAAGAAAGCATGGGCTAAAATGGTAGTATTCCCAAAAGGAAAAGTATCAAATCATCCATCCACCCCCTTTATTTTTACCCTCTTATGGTATGCCATTCCCCTTGTTGCTTTCTTAAATGACCTTTTTGGTGGATATTATATTATTATCTATTTTTTTTTACTTGATTTTACACATAGACACGCTGTGGCAAAATCCTCTTGGTGGTTTTTAAAAACATATATCCTACCCGATAATATTAGTCCATTGTTTGGATTCAAACATGTTCAATAGTTGGAACTTTGTTTTAATCTCCACATTAGCAATGTTTACAATGAATTTTACATATTTGCAATATATAGTCATTATAACTTATCTCATAGAGTTTGAAGCATTATAATACATGATTTATCACATTATAATTCAAGCATTGGAACTAGGCATTACAATCCTTCCACCACTTGGAATCAAGATGTAACCCCCATCCATGATTCCATGGGAGTTTATATTATCCAAATTTAGGAGGTCATCTTTAACTAAGGTACAAGATATTCCCATATTTTTGAGGAGTAAATACCCTCCTATCTTTCCTCAAGATCCATCCCTTACTCTTGTTCTCCTAAGCTAGTGAACTGATCCATCAATTTGTTTGTAGCCCATTTGGCATGGAATTGCTAAAATCTTTCCAACAGTTTCACAATATTTTTGAGGGGGTGCATGACTAGCTTTGTCTTGAAAAATTCTCAAGAGTATAAATTATCAATATTGAATCCCATTCTACCTCGAAGCACTCCAATCCTTTCTACTTTGCTAGTGAAATTACTATTATTTGCTACCTATATCTCTCCAAAGTTATTTTAATCTTTCCCTTTGGATACCACAAAAGCATATAAAATAACATGTTTCTCATCTATTAAAGTGCCACCAATCCCTATCAGTTTCAGACTCCCCAAAGAGGCACTATTAAATTTGAGTTAGAAGTAGCCTTAGGTAGGGGAGCTACACATATGAGGAGAGATGGATATGCCCTAATTGGCTGGTTTTCAAAAATTTACTAGATTGATATCCGCATAACATTTTTTGAGGATCCATTTTTCTTATTTCATTGATTTTTTGTCATGCATTTTCCATTTGAAAACCATTTCTTTTCTATGATAGTACCTGATATATCTATATATATATATATATATATATATATATATAGATATATATATATATATATATTTTCCAAAGATTTATTGCAAAGTTGTTCTAGAGATTAATTTCTTTCTTTCTTTCCACCCATTCCAAGTTATGAAGAAGGGGAGAGTGGTCCAAATTTGGCTGAGAATTTCATTCTCATAAGGGTTTGATTTTTGGTCTTTTGGGGTTAGATGGATTTCATCTCTCTCCTTGTTAGATATTCTCCTTATAGTCATTCCTCGATCCCAAAAGAAGTCAAGAAAACTACATTGATTAAAGCCACATTCCAAATTTTCTTATGCTTTCTAAAAGGCAAGAAAAGAGAAGGTCCCTCTAAACTTTTTTATGTAGATATCCCAATAATGTTAACCTTAGTCACTAACTATAAGAAATATTTTACTTTGGCGAGAACGTTGGGTACCATATTCCTCTCCATAATATCTTTGGTCGGGAGAAATAATATTTTTCGAAAGCCAAGAGATATGCTTCTTGAATAGAGAAATCATCCTTAATGATGGGTCCTCTATAGAGAATATTAATATGTTTATTCTTAATTAGTGTTATATACAACTAGTCTTAGAGTTTCTTTTTTGATTTCTTATGGTCATTTCTCTTCTGGGATTCATTCTCTCACTCAACGATGGATTGATTCATCATCTTGCTTCGAAAAATCACTCACTTTATTTGAATTATGATTTTCAAACACTTTTTTTAGATAAACCAAAGCTACCTGCTCTTGTAAGAGAGGTTTCTACTGCCCAAAAAGTTCCTAGAAAATTTTTGTGACCCCCATCCCATCTCCCAAAATATATGGTTTTCATTTATTTTAGGTGCTTCCAATAACTATTCTATATGTAGGATCCCCTAGGGATTTATCAATGAGAATTAATTTTGTTTCAATAGTTCACATGGTTTATTTGGCTCTCCAAATTTTACTCCATAACATTTTCCTCAAATTTAGTGATCTCTATATAACTTTCGCTTCGAGGGCCTTATTCATTACTAATAGAGATATAATCCCTAAGCCTCCTTTATATTAGAACTTGCCAACTAGGTCTCGTTGTTAATCAAATTGACATTTGAACTGTATTGGGCACTAATTTTGTACTAAATCACCCCACTGGGTATACATCTAGTCTAAAGTGGTAAGTAAAATTGTGTTTGTAGCAACTCATTCATCTACTAGCCACAACAGGTTTAGGAGAAAAAATAATTTTCGATAAAAATCAAACTAAAGATAGAATTTCCTACCTCATAAACACTAAAGTGATAGTACATAGAGACCTTTACCCCTTTAATTTCCTCACACCTCTTCATTGAGCATTTGTTTTCATTTGAAGTTTGTGAAGGTGAATCAAAGAGTTGATGTTTAGAGTGAGCTTGGAGCTTTTGCAAAAACATTATGGTTATTTGTGGTAGAATTGGCATCTAAATTAGGATTCTACATTCCATCTACATGCTTGGAGGAGTTTTTAATCAAATTTTATCCCCATTGATATCATGAAATTGCCAATTTGAAATCTATTTCTTTTGTTTCAAAAAAATTAAGATAGAGTTTGCATATTTGCATTTGCAATCTTTTTTATTTTGTTTACAGTTCCCCCTGAGATAAAGAGTATCCTTGAATTCATGTTGATGTTGTTTATGATGAGATATATTACAAATGTTGCATGAAACCCATGAAAGGGGGAAAGGAAATCATAGGCTGAAACAAGTCTTCATTTGTGTAAAACCCCAAGTTACCATTTGTACTGCTTCATACATTGAACCCATTAGATTGGAAATGAAAAACATGTTTGAGAAAATTGAAGACAAGACCAGGTAGAAAGAAATAGGGGCTGGAATAGAGAGAAAAAGGAAACTTGCCATGATGATGGGATCCCAAAAATAATCCTAGTGTTGAAGGCTCTTTCTTTAAACCTTCTACCAATGTTAGGGAAACTTTAGTTATGTTCCTCCCACTTATGAAAACTAGCCTAAAAGGAAGACCATTCAAATATTTGTAACACTTCCTCCGCCCTTGGTAGTGTCTCTTCATTGGGCGATATTGAATCCACTTTAGATAACCATGGGAAGAAACAATACACGTAATTTGTGTTTAATACATATATAGATAATGGTATGACACAAATATTCCCTGCAATGTTCCCTACTCTTATTACCAACCAATGTAGGCTTCCATGTTATCGTCAATAAGGGATTCAAAGGAACTAATATACATGATCGAAGGAGATATTTTTTGTAGAAATAAATTGGGTATATATAGGAATACTTGTTGGGTTTAAAATAGTTATGGACCAAAACTAGATGTACCATCATGTCAGAAGGATGGACTAATGGAAATAACTTTACCATAATAAATTTCTCTGTCTCTTACCCATAAGAACCCATTTTTTCAAATTAGTGGATGTGTTCGATAAGGTGAAAGATGAAAACTTGATTGAATAGGAGCATTGTATATCATGCCAAGATCATAACAAAAGACATATACAACCACTCATGGGTATTGAACTTAATGATGATACAAGTGTAGGCAGTGTGTTAGGCCTACTATCATGAGATTTGTAACAAAATTCCTCATGTTGCAATATTTCTTTTCCTAGGAACAAAATTTAACAAAGATGTTTTAGAGTGATGAAGAGAATGAATCTTAGTGGAATTATAATCAAGGTGGGAAAAATTACAAAATTAAGTTTTTTGAGAACTCATTCTTGAAAAAAACATGAGGGGTTGTGAAATTTGGCAAGCCCCCATGTTAAGGTGTTGCGCTTGGTGTATGGGAAGAAATTAGCCATGGGTTGCATTTATGAGGCTATGAATTAGAAAAAGGAGAAAACATAGGTAGTATATAATGATAAAGTATCTAAGTATGGGTATATATGGAAGATCATTGACAATAGATTGAACATTAAAGTCCACTACCTTATACATGCAACTAAATGTTTTCCAAACCCAAGGTATTATTATAGAGTTGAGTTGGGAGAATATTAAAATGGGGAGGTCAAAGATGGATTGTATGGATGCTTGGAGTGCATGGTCCATGATGTGACTCCACTGTTGGAAATAGACTGAAAAATGAATGCTTTAACTAAAGCCTTGGGTATCTTGGCAAAACCTAGAAAATTTTGTAAGAGAATTGGACCAACCAAGAAGAAATTCCAAAGTTTTTTTGAAGTCCAATTGTTTAAACTTTAAATACTTGAATTTTTAGCCCAAGTCACATTCTGATTTGTTGAATTGACTAATTTTATCTTTGTTGTGCATTGGTGGCATTCATTTGGTTGCTGATGTCCTTAGTTGCAAATGCTTGCAATGAGGCATTGAATGCAAACTTCCATTGCTTTTAGATGTAAGTGGCACTAGCTTGTATTTGAGTGGATTCAAACAAAGAAGATAAATTGTTTGGAACAACAATATTTAAGTGGTTGTGTGTTCTTCTAGAACAATCTCTAGTTAAGGTACAACTAACCATTAAATAAATAACTTGTTATATATCCCATTTTCTTAGATGATATTTATCCAACCTTAGAAAGGGTAGAAGAGACTCATCCCATAGAGTTTGATTTTGATATTAATGAATTGGAGTGGGTTGGTTTGGATTTAGGTTCAATAGTCATGGTAGAACCATGCATTTTAGGCACACATCATGGTAATATTAGTACTACTACTGAAGTGATAAATTTTGTAAGGAGTTTGATGGGTCCAAGATAAGGATGGCCCTATTCCTCGTGCCGAGGATCCCATTTGTTATGGGTTTAATGATTGATTATGTTAATAGTGATATGTAGTAGTTTAGTAGTTTGTAAAATATTTCTTTTTAGAATTTAGATGTCATTAAGAGTTTCACTGATTATGTTGTTGTTGTGTATTGATGTCTTCCGGAATCATCACATTCATATTTTATTGTATCGACATTTCAACCAACCTCTGTGGTTCATCATCAGGATCAGATGAGTGAAGAATTCAGATAACGTTGGGGAAATAAATATAGGAAAAATGGGTTGGTAATGTAAGTAGCTGACAATTTTGATATTGTTAAGAAATGAATTTAGTTCAATTAATAAATATTATTATTATTATTATTATTTAAATACCATGTAATATTATAATATTAATATGTTATTAATTAAAAGTTTTAGTATTAGTTATTTTTAATAACATTAATTAATAGCTAATGTTATTATTCTAATATGATTTTATGTGACATTATAGTATTATAATGTTTTAAATGATATAATGTTAATTTGTTCATTAGTAAAGGTTTTTGTATTAATTAATTTTGCTAATATTAATATTAATAATGTTAAATATATTATGTATTAACATTAATGTTATAAATAATGAAAAAAAACTAAAACATGTAATATAATAATAAAACCAAATGGGTCTTCTAAATATTACTAAGTGAATATTTTTATTAATCAATTATTTTTAAGATAAATTGTTGAGGATTTTCCTAAATTTAATGTTCATTGAGGAATAAAATTATTGGAATTTAATTTTACTAAAAGTTCTTTTAGGGATTGAAGGTAAGGTGGGGTTCTTGATTAATGTTATTTATTCAAATGTTAATAAAATGATATTGGGATAGGTTGAACCCTAACAATGTGGTCTTGAAAGCTGACAAAGGTGGTGCAACTGCTATAATGAACACAAAAGATTACAATGAAAATATGCTAGACCACCTAACCAATAGTGGATGTTACATTAAACTAAAAAAGAATCCCATAAAGAAAATCTCCAAAAATGTCAATAACTTAATAAAAATGAGTAAAGAACATAATATCAGGAATCTGATTGAAACCAATCCCTACACCCCTAGGATCGATGGAGCCCATGATGTGACTCGACCGTAACACTTATGCTAATGCGTTATACTTTCCTTTTCATAGTATATATGTGGGCATAATTTGGATATTTTGTCTCCAATGGTTTGAAATATTTAAAATATTTTTCTCATTAACATTTTAATATTTTATTAGTAAACCTATTTATAAACTAAAAACTAGTCTGATTTTGATTTGAGTCTTGTTTGAGTTTGGTGATATTCTCTACTAGTTGTTGTAGTTTGAGTTTTTCAAACATTGGTTTTGAGATATAAATTTTTTACCAAGCCACCAGAGGCCATTTATTGTTGCGTGAAGAGGTGCTCTACAATCCATTATGCGGGTGTCATGTTAATTTTTCTTAGGGCTATATTGTTCTTTGATTTAGATAATTACATTACATGTTTAACACATTGAATTCACCCCACAACATCATAACATCATTAGCACTTATGTAGAAAGAACAATAACATCAGTAATGCAGTGGAACATAAAGGAACAATAGAAGAAAAACATGCACAAATAGAGACACCAGGATTTGGTGAGAGACCAGGGGAAAACCCCACAAGGGGGAAAACCTGAAATTTAATTCCTCTTCTTCTATTAAAGTTTCATCAATTATTCAGATGAGATACAAAGTGTATCCAAAGAAAGATATATCATTACATCAGGCTTCTTAGGGCCACTCCAAGTCAGTTCACAACTTCGATTGTGAACTGACTTTCGATAATCAAAATGAGTCCAGGAAGGCTTCTGCCATATCACTGTTGCATAAACTATCATGTAACCACTAAACCTTGCCAGATCACCCTGGGCCATACTAACCACTGTCATCGGGCCACCCTGGGCCATGCCAACTACTGTCACCTAAGCCACCCTAGATCATGCGAACCAACACTATGGGTCATCACTGGGCCATGCTGACCAACAATGCGGGCCATCACCGGGCCATCTTGGGCCATACTGTCGGGACATGCTCGGCCATATACGCTAGGCCATACTTAGCCAAATTGTCTAGACCATACTAGGCCATATATGCTAGGCCATACTGGGCCATATATGCTGGGCCATGGATTTCAGTAGAGAGCATCGATTTCTTATAAAGGTTCTTGTTTGGATATGGAATGAAATATAGAGACTTGAGACTTGCATTGAAGGGATTCTTGCAATGATGTGTGGAAGAGGCATCATATAGATTGAGGTTGTAAAATATATTGTGCATGGATGCAAACCAAGTGTTGCATTTTGCCAAGTGTTGGGACATGTGCATTGTATAATATATTGTTTTTATGTATTGATATTTTTTAGCTATTAATTTGAGTGCTTACCGCCCTATATATTTGTTGTATATGTGTGGATGATGTTGCATGTTTATATTTGTATTGCACATTGTTAAAGAAGAAATTGATTACGTTTATATTTTTCTAACACTTAACTAGGAGAAGAAGTAGAGGCATATTTTAAATGGATTAACATTGTGATACACTAGGCAATTGTGAAACATGTTGGAGCCACATTGTTAGGCCCTGGAGTTGGGTGCGCCTTTAACCAAGGTGTGCGCCATGGATGATGTCTCCATTGCACTATTTTTGACAAAGATATCACAAGGAATGTGATGAAAGAAGATATTGGGTGAGAGCACATCAACATGAGGTGTAAAAAAACCAACACTTGGGGTTTCCATTGGGAACGTGTGGGAAACTTGATGGCATGGTGGATGTGAGTGACTGAGCACCCGACTTGGCCTAGTGATGGGTCAGAAGGCCTAAAACAACATCGTGAGGAGAAGTATGGATTCCAAAAGATAGGGCCCAAAACAATTGTAGAATATATACCAAGAGGTAGACGAGGTTGGATAGGGGTGAGTTGGATTGAGGGAAATGTGCCCTAGTGGAATAGGTGGTGGGTTGAGTCCCCAAGATGAGATGAGACAATTTGAGTCGAAATTTGGCATTGATTGGAACAAAATTTGGTGTCGACTGGACGAAATGGGTGGGATGAGTTGTATAGATGCTTGGCTCACACGATGTAATGAAGGAAAAACCATGCAAGAATGGGGGAGAAGAACTAAAGATGACAAGGCACAAGAAAAACATGGCCATACGAAGACAAGACAAGCGAGGGAGCTGAAGGGAAGCCACAAATGAGTCTTGGACAAGTGATGGGAGCCTGAACAAGCTCAGGCCTGTGGTTGTGTATGTTGAGAACCTTTGAGAACTACTGAGATGGGGGGGTGAATCAATAGTGTGATATATATACAATTTTTGCCTTTTATTACTTCACTTACTGAATCACACATGCATGCGCCAACAACTCATTAGATTATCCATGCACATAACATATAAGTAGCTAAATCATAAACCATGTGAGCAACATAAACAATAAACAATCACACATGAGACATAAGATTTCTGGTGGAAACCCTTCTGAGAGAAGAATCACCCTTGCTACTGCTAATCTTCTCTGAATTTCTATTAGTCAAGCAATTGGTCTTTTACATAGCTTACTGAATCCCATCAACATGGAGACTTGACCTCATATACAAGATGGAAACTCCGTTTGTCTAGGAGACACGATACTAATGATCAATTGGAAGACTCCGTTCTCTGCGGATCTACAAACTACCATTCGTTGAAGGCCACCGTGATCAATGATCCTCACCCAGTTACTCCTAAACTATCAATCGACTCTTACAGATTCCGATCTGTTGGTCAACACCATGACCAATGATCCTCACCTAGTTTATGCCGAACTATCCAACCACCATTGGATGAGAAACTTTATCCTTTGCTGAAGCTTCGCTATCCATGTTCCTCTCTCATGAAGTCACTGCTCCTCTACCACTATGCAGACCTCATTTCATGTATTTTTAAACTGGATCCCAAGAAACTATGCTCAACAAGTAACCAAATCTGCATACATACTCTCAGCAACAAGATCTCATCATCAAATCAAAATAAACAATACATAAAACATGTGCTCTCCAATAAAAAACAGTGGCCACAATAAAATCTGAATACGATCAAATCCTCACAACAGAATAATGCTGCATAATACAATTAACAACATGAGACACTATGGCTATGTTCCAAAAGCATTATCATATCCTACAAAACAAGCGTGAAAATGACCAACATATACTCTAGTAGCATACAAAAACTCTTCCTCAAACAATATCTACTCTAGCAGCATCAAATATGATCTTTAACGAATCAAGCTTCAGAGATGCTCATATTCAGACAATAACAATCTTATACTGAAGCATATACACTCTCCAATAGGTTTGAAACATAATCTCCTTCTCTAATACCTTCTTACTCACTCACTACCATCATCAATTAGTCCTCAACTCCAAGATCAAGTATATAAAACACGTAGGGCGAATTTGAGCTTGGGGCTAGGATCAAAGGTGCACAAATTATACCAAATCAATCCACTAAGGTCACTACTAGTTCTCTAAATTCATTCACATCATGAGAGTACCTTTTAAAATCATTTATCACCTTTTTCATTTTTCTAGAAGCCTATGGGAATTTCCAATCTAATTTGCTTCCAAACAGAGCGAGGAATGTAAAGGAAATCTCGTGAAATCCCATAGTTGCTCCCTTGACATTGTCTGAACTCGACTAGGGCTATAACTGCTCCCATATTCTGGCCTCCATGTGAGTGGATCATTCCAATTGCTCCCATAATCCTCTGTGCATGCGATTGGGGCTTAGGCTCGATAAAAACATTAGTTCTTTAGTCTAGAACCTCTTCTACGAATCACCTTCCCGTGCATCTGTACTAGCCTCCAGATCTTTGACATGACCTCTGACACATCTGTAAGTATATGAAACATGCCTCCCAAGTGTCACTTCCAAGTTGACTTAGAAGTTCTAACAAAAAAGGTTGATAAGTGTGCCAATAAGTCCTCACTCTCCATCAGACCTCTGAACACGCTGCAACACATCTGAAGCACCTTTGCAACCTCTATAGAACCATCATCAAGCCATAAAATCACTAAAATAAGTCTCCTCATATGCATAGACATGAAGACCTAATGAGGACCTAATTGACAACTCTTAGTGTGCCATGAATGATCTCCATCACATGTAGATCTACATGATCAACATGTAGCAACAACATCTACCTGTAGCAGTATCAACAATCATCATGACATGTCCATAAATGAACATGCTAACACATGCTAACTCCTCAAATACCATCATGTTACCATCAATGCAAACACATACCGACACACACCATGGGTCATCAATATGCATCATCATGAGGTTGACATAATTGCATGACTTCAAGAATTGAATTTAATGCCAACGCTACCATCTCACTGCCAATACTTCAAGCCAATCACTAGGACCACCAAGTCAAACATCCATGCATATTACAAGTAAGACCATGACCATGACTTGTTGACATCAATTCTAACAAAAAAATGCCAACAAAATCCCTTTTTGGCATTGATGTTAACCTCATCAACATGTGAGGCTGATCTCCATACACTCTCCAAAAACTGAAGTTGCACTCTATGTATCCAAAATCTCTCCAAATTCTCTACCCCTTTGAAATCAATGGAAAAGGGTCAACTCCATATGAATAGGTAGCAAGAACTAAAGCAAATACTAGAGCATATATCTCTACATGGCTGAAATAGAATGCATAAAAAATCATCCATGCATCCATATAAGCAACAAACAACATATATAACAATCATCCTCTATCTCTCCACATATCAGTAGCAGTAATCATAAAATATATCCAAGCAAAATTCAGAGCAACATATCAACCAACAACCACTAGAAACAAGCAACATAATGCCAACATAAGGCAATGATAATCAACATATGCAACAACATCCATGTGAGGATTCAGGAAACCACACACAATCTCACCCATAACTACATAGCAACAACTACCATAATATCTCATCACATGAGGCCAAGAACCCCACTTTCATAGCATAGTATGAGGCATAGCATGAATACCTCCAGGCTAAAGTAATAAGAGAAAATAGTGCCCACCCTGAACACATTCCATCTTCAAGCTATAAAGATACCAATTGTTGGGCTGAAATGTCCGCTTCCGCTACAAACAATGCTTGCTTTGACAAATAGAAGCACCATATGGACCAAGAATCCACATGACCATGACTCAAGTGATATATACAAGATAAATACATGGTTTTAGCAGCGTCATAAGACCTCATACATACTCATATGACCATATCATGACCTCATGACTCATGGCTATATGACCTTGTTGTGGCCAGCAACAACCCCCCTTTTTATTTAGTGTTATTACTAATACTAAATAAGTGGGGACCCTTAGTAAAAATTTTAAAAAATCAATTAGTGCTTGTATTTCCTTTTTTAATAAAACTTACCATCAAAAAACTTAGGAGAAAACCCTTAAAAAATAAAAAAACCTAAGTTTTATGATAAAATAAGATTATTCCTTAGGAAATATCGCATCACAAAAAGATCATGGACACCCCCTTTGCAAGCCAAATTCTAAGATTGCGAGATCATGATAAGGGACTACGGACATATATCGCATCGCATGCGTCAAAAACCGCTTACGTTAAAAAACTTTAAACTACCGATATGCGACGACGCATATCACAAATCGCAGGAAACAGATTAACGAAAATTGTCATATGCCACGCTCCTGCGATATCGCGATATTGCGATATTGCGATAGAGAAATTATGCAATATTGCGATAAAAGCGACAATGCAATAGAACGATTATGCGATAATGTGATATAGCGAGCAAACGATATCTTGATTTTGCGATGTTGCGATCTGCGATATTGTGAAGGAAATCGCAAAATCGCTTCATCGCAGATCTTTCGGGCTCGTGGTTCGAAAAATTATTTTCCATAAACCAAGACTTGGTTATGCGCTTTAATGCTAATTAATGAGTTAGTTGCCAGTCATTAATGGAATAGGGTTTCGTGCTTATCAAAAAATCATTTCACGTAAGTTGGTGTATTTTATATGTCTTTGACATTTAAAGCTTTCCCGTCACGTTTCCTTATCATTATTATCACTTCACTTGTAAATTGCAGGAACGAGGAACGGAGAATGATACAAAGCAATACACAGGATACTATGGGAAAGAAAGGCAAAGCCCCGAGCTCTGAAGAGAAGGAAATGGCGCCCTTGTATACAGACACTGCCTGCAACCAAGACGCTGGTATTGCTACCTGGGAAGGCATGTACAATCTACTTGAGGAAGAGAATCCCAGAGTAATGGAGGTCGAGGCTACTGCAGGCTCACATAGTTCCTCCGAGGCATCCCTTACAGAGCTAGCTTGTTCGTTCTTACACAGGATAGCGGCGAGGCCCAAAATTCTTCCACACACACACATGGTTAAATGGATACTGGACAACACGAATATCAGAAACAGACAGTTTAAGACTCAGGGTCAAGGACTCATTGGATCATTCGCTTCACAAGATTTGAGGCTCATGTATCATTTACCAGAGCCACAAGCGACTTATAACAAACAATTCATGGAGAAGTTTGCAAAAGAAAACCAAGACCTGGCAGAATGCACCAAAGACTGGTCAAGAAGGGATGAACTACTAAAAAAGGATAAACATGGTATGTATAGTACTGGTTCTCTCACCTCCCCATATTGCTTTGCTGCTGCCATGCTTTGTAGACTTTTTGGAATGCCAGACATTAACAAATTTTCATCTGAATGGCTACCATTATTGGATGCCGCCACAAATGCTACTATCGTGGATTGGGCTAAAATATTGTCTGATAATTTAGTCACGGCCATTGTAAATTACCGGTCTAAAAGAACTGTTTCTCAAAGAATTTACCCCCCTTTCTACTTATCTGCGTATGTGATGGATGCGATCTGTTATGTTTCCAAGTTTCCTTTGATGGGTTGGAAATGGATGACTCAAGACCCCTCACCCATTCATATTTATCATAAAGAATTGTGGGATTCTAAGTTCACTCCATATTTCTACAAGATTTGTCATGGAGTCATGCTGCCCCTGTACAAAATATTGTATGATAAAGATCCTCCAAGATGTTCTCCTGAAGCAGACGTAGACATACTCCCTGTCGCGAGATGGTTCAGAGAAGAACTATTTACATATGTCAGAGTATTTGGAAGTACCGCTTCCCCTCACATCTTACCCTCGTATATCCTTGATAAACTCATGGCATGAGAAAGAGCTTATCAAACCTGCGGAGAAGGAGGTTTGACTAAAGATTTGAAGGACAAAAAGAAGGCTATCTGGCCACAATTTCCTGTAGCCTGTGGGGCCTTTTCACTATTTGATGTAGGTCATGCATTCACGGAAGTAAACAACATAACGTGTCTACAATTATTCAAGTTTCCAGCAAGACCGTTCGACCCTCATGATATTGCTAAGAATTTCACTACTGCACTCAAAATAAAGGTGTTTTCTGGAAAAGATGATCTTTTTGATGACATATTCCAACAGAAAAACACACTTGAAGAAATTCTGCATTCAGCCCAAATGCGATTCTCTCCAGCAGAATTTCAAGAGTTCAAGATATACAGGGAAAGGAGATTAGCTAGTATCCCCTTGGAAAAACTATGCTTGGAACCCGAAAGGGAACCAACTCTGAGTATCAGTCTCAGTAGAAGTTCAAGCACAGATAGGTCTAAATCTAAGTCCGGAAAAGAAACATCTGAACATTCCAAGAGATCAGAAAGTGACCATGGTAAAAGCGAGGGGTCAATAAAGGATACTGCCCAATCAAAAGAGCTCCCACGGCAACAGGTTTTTACCTCCCCACAAATAGATCCTCCCCCTCTCATCATTCAGCCATCAACAAACAGAACCGAACTAGATAAAGAATGGGAGACCTTCAATGAGTTGATCAATCTAGAGGGATCAAGTACAAAGACACCTGCAAATGATGTACAGGCAACAGAAGATATAATTACAGGAACAATTAGCAATGTCCCAGAGATGGAATATATTCCCATCACCCCATCCTCTGAACTTGTTCTCAAGATAGAAGAGATTCCTCCTCTTGATGTATTTTATAGTCCACAACACAAGGCAGTAGTGAGAAGACAAAGGAAGAAAAGGAAATTGGAAAACATGCTCTCTAATGAGGCAGAACAATTAGATGTCCTATGGCAAGATCCTACTACCGATCCCACTGAGAATCTCACCAAATTGTCTCAGATCGCAGGAGCATACGCCTCTGCAACCATTGACAAAGCATCTAAGGTATAACAACTGCTAAAAGAAAAGGAAGACCAGATACGAGTTTTGCAACAATAGTTGCAACAAGCCAATGCCAACAACGAAGCACAAAAATAGCTTGAAAGACTACAACAGGACTTCCAACGAATGCAGATAAGCTACCATAATAGTTTGGCTGAGAAAGAAAAACAGTTGCAGGATATGCAGGAGATGCACAAGGATGATCCTAAACTTACAGAATTCATCATAGAATCCATTTCCTTGAATGATCAACTACTACAGCAACATGAAGCATTATGCCAAAGAATATCACAGTGGAACTCTTATTGTGAAATAAGCGATAAAATCACTAATCAAGTCGTAGATTTACGAAATGATTATGATTTAATTGATAAACGAGTTGCCGAATATTTGACTTGGCAAGAAACGGAGGAGGGCAAAAGAGCAGGCGCACCAAAGATCAATGACAATCACAAAAAAATGCTCTTTAATAAATGGGATGCACAACTCAGGGAAGCAGAACAAGTAGCAGAAGAAGCGGCCACGGCAGCAAACAACGTTATTGATTGTATAAATGAAAATTTGCATAGAGCAAACCTGATCACAGAAACCACTCCAGGGTATCTACCAAAGACACAACAACTACAGGTAGACTAGAAACAAAAGGCTCAAGAAAAGGCAGAATCAATCCAAAGGTTAACCAAGTTGAATTGGGATTCTTACTGGATGTACTTGGTAAAACCACACAGCTAGTGCATGACTCTCAAGTGTATCATCAATTCTGCCGAGAAGATGGCGCCAGCTCTTACCGATTCTGTTTTCTCAGCACAACTAAAATCAGAAGTCGGCCAACTGACTCTTCTCAAACAGATGCTGAACGCATGCGATTTCAAGGATCAGATACACAGTTAGTTAGTAATTTTAATTTTTAGTTTTAATTTTGTTTTATTTTTGCCTGAAATAAGGACGGTCATTTAAACCGCATCCTACATTTTTGTAATAAGTTATTTTTAGATTTAGTTAAGTACTATTTAAACCCTTCTCATGCATTTAGAGAAGGGTCCTGAAATTTGTCAAAAACTTATCCCTAGAACATGCACTTTTTTACCCTCTGTGGAGGTTTTGATGAATGAATGGAACATGATTTATTGATATCTGCATTTAATATCTGCTACTGATGTTGCAATTCTGTACTCTTAGTGGATGTTGGATTAAGAAGAGATAAATCATTATCACTTGAAGCTCATGAGTAGGACTAGTTAGAAATGGTACTTCTATCTCTTAACTATTTCTGCCTTTGTGTTAAAAGTGATATTCAAGTTCAGTTGTTTATATATTAATGTGTGAATGCTTGAGTTATTATTTGGCACTTTTGTACGGTGATAGCTATTTATTTATTCTTAATGTATGAATAGCTTATTATGCGATATTTTTTTCACAACTTTTTTCGTCTAACTTTTTATACGAAGTGGTTCATCTTTATTGAATTCTTTTCTCATGACAGTTGAATGATCTTTATTACCAATTGCTATCTGAAATCATTTTAGATCGCATAACAAAAGGATTACACCCCGGGTTAGTGTAGAATTATATGTTTCTGTTTATTAGAATATAGCTTTGCATGTCATTAGATTAGAATTAGAATTAGAGCATCTCACTTAGGAACTTTTAGAAGGGAAATATCAATTCTTCACACACATACACATAAATTGGGAAACTGGTCCCATATCCCCAGTCGGACCCACTATACCAAACAGAAAAGGAGTTTCCAACCAAGGTCCGGGCCATTATTACATCATCATTTTCCCATACATGTGGCTGCAAAATGACTCTTCCAAAACAAGTCTATCACCATGATGACTCATCATACTATTAACTGGACTCAATACCATCATAAAATAATGAAACAATAGGAAATGCATGGATGTAGTAAGCATCATACAAAAAGTCATACATGGCTAGTCCATGTCCAATGTCATCACAATACATCATGGAGTTATGATCTCAATCTATGCATGGATTCACATCTTTTCAACCATCTATTAGTGGAAACCAAAAAACATATCCATGTTTGAAAAATGTGCTCATTTTCACTCATGAATACATCTATAAATCTGCTATAGTCACATGCGTGAAAGGAAATGAAAAAGACAAGATAAATCATGAATCTCAATATCATGCATAACTCCCCTTGAGCTCAATATACCTCTAATAAGACAGGTTGATCTTGTGGACATGAAAGTGCATGAGGCTCAAATGAACTTATCATATGTTGTTGCAACAATCATCACACACTCCCTCTGAGGTTATGCACCTCTCATGATCTGCAATCCTCTATAAGTATGAATGAATAATCATGAATTGAGGAGGGAATTATCTTCACTAGATGAAGGGTTGTTTCTCTTTCTTTCTCCAAATGGTTTTGGGCCACTTCCTCTCCTATTTGATATGCTTCTTCTCTTGCTTCTCTTTCTTTGTGCTAGATCCTCTTGGTTTTTGTGGCCTTTGATGGTTTTTTCTTGAGTAACAAGGAAGCAAAAAATCTCTTGCCATATGTCCAAATCTATTGAAACTATAGCACTCCACATGGGCAAGATATGAAGTAAGAGGATCAAATGTCCTACTTCTCATGCTAGATCTAAACTACGCATGAAATGTGTCTCTTCTCCAATGGTTAGACCTAGAATCCATTGCCTTATGGTAAAACCAGTGACATGAGTTACAATAACCATAAAAATAATAGTTATACCTGTTAGCCATTCTCCTTGGCTACTGGAATTGTTGGAATCTCTGCTGATATGTTCTATATGATCTACTCCAACAATTTGCTGCAATATGCCCAAACTTGTGACAAGTGTAGCATTGTATCTCATGCATCAAAGGAATGAAAGGAATTTTCTTCCTTTGAAATCTAATAGAGATTCCACGATCATCTCTAGGAGAAAAAGGTCTTTTGAAAGTAGGTGCTTGAGATATTCTTTTCTGCTACTGGTTATGTTGCTTGATCTGCTGCTGGTTCTGCTTGTTTTTCTATTGCTGGTTCTTTTCTTTGCTAACTGGCTACTAGATCTGCTTCTTATTATCTCGGATCTCATTTTTTCTACTTATTTTATTTGGTACAGGTTGCTTGGGTTCTTCTTTGGTGTTCTTACCTACATGAAAACTAGATTCACCCTTTTGAAATCCAAGACTAGATTTATCTAATGGTGACCTTTGGATCTCAAGAAAATTATCCAAGGTTATGGTGCTCTTCTCCATCTTCTACTTCTTTCTTAAGGAAACAAATTTAGCTTCTAATTTCTCAAACTCTTTTTCTGTCTTGAAATTGTTTCCTCATACCTTCCTCAACTTTTTCAGATTCTACCAATTTAGATTTTAAGCTCACAATCTCTTCTTTGAGCTTGGCCTCCTTATCGTCACGTATCTGTAATAGTTTTTCTTGATCCTTGCATGCAATTGTTAGTCTAGAAACCTCAGATCTAAGACTCTTAATATCATTCTCATCTTCACTATGTGCATCAACATGATCTAAATCTGAATGCTCAAAATTGTAAATCAAAATAAAGTCATTTAATAGTTATACATTTGGATTCATTATTTTATGATATCTTCTCATCATTCGCTGAATTATGTGCAATGGAAGAATGAGACTCTTACAGTTGAGATTCTTGTTTTTGGAGGCTCTTCTTCTTGTTCTTCCTTTTGTTCTTCTTCTTGTTCCTCTTCTTCTCATTTTCCAAATTGCTGCTGGTAACATCTCCAAAAATGGATTCTATCTTGTCCCACATATCTTTGGAGCATTTCAAACCCACTAGTCTCTTCATATCATCATTATGGAGATTCTCATAGACTATACACCGTGCTTGTGTATTCTGTTGCAAAAATTCATTTGGAATTGGATCTATGCCACAACCTTCACACACTAATTTACAAATGTTAGATCCACAAGATAAAAATTGGTATTTACATTTTTGTGCCAAACCTTATAATTTGTAGCAGTGATGACAACCATTCTGAAAAAAAAAAAAAATGAATTTCCACCAACAAACCCCAAATCTACTCTCTAGTGATCGAGATGCAACCAAGAACCCCGCTCTGATACCAATTGTTGGAAACCTTTGAGAACTACTGAGAGTTGGGGGTGAATTAATAGTGTGATCTATATATGATTTTTTCCTTTTATTACATCACTTACTGAATCACACATACATGCACCAACAACTCATTAGATTATCCATGCATATAGCATATAAGCAGCTAAATCATAAACCATGTGAGCAACATAAACAATAAACAATCACACATGAGACACAAGATTTCTGGTGGAAACCCTTCCAGGAGTAAAACTACCCTTGCTGCTGCTGCTCTACTCTAAATTTCTATTAGTCAAGAAATTGATCTTTTACATAGATTTTTGACTCCCATCAGCATGGAGACTCGACCTCATATACAAGATGCCAACTCCAATTGGCTAGGAGACTCGATACTAATGATCAACTGGAAGACTCTATTCTCTACGGATCTACAGAGTACCATCCGTTAAAGGCCACCATGATCAACGATCCTTTCTTGGTTACTCCTGAACTATCAATCGACTCTTACAAACTTTGATCTGCTGGTCACCATCATGAACAACAAGCCTCGCCGAGTTTCTACCGAACTATCCAACCACCATTGGATGAGTAACTTGTTCCTTTGCTAAAGCTTTGCTATCCCTGCTCCTCTCTCATGTAGTCACTTCTCCTCTACCACTGTGCGGACCTCCTTTCATGTGTTTTCAAACTGAATGCCAAGACACTATGCTTAACAAGAAATCAACTCTGCATACATTGGACCAAATCAATCCACTAAGGTCACTACTAGTGCACTAAATGCATTCACATCATGAGAGAACCTTTTCAAACCATTTTCAACAATTTTTTTTTTCTTCAGTTTTTCTAGAAGCCTATGGGAATTTCCAATCTAATTTGTTTCTGAACAGTGATAGGAATGTAGAGGAAATCTTGTGAAATCCCATAGTTTCTCCCTTGAAATTGTCTAAAATTGACTGGGCCTATAACCGCTCCCATAGGCTGGCCTCCATGCAACTAGAGAATTCCAATCACTCCCATAGGCCTCTGTTCATGCAAATTGGGCTTAAGACCAGTAAAAACATCAATTCTTTAGTCCAGAACCTCTGCTACCTATTGGATCACCTTCCCCTACATCTGTACTAGCCTCCAGACCTCTGAAATGGCCTCTGACACATCTGCAAGTAGATGAAACATGCCTCCAAAGTGTCACTCCCAAGTTGACCTAGAAGTGCCAACAAACAAGGTTGGTAAGTGCCAACAAGTTCTCACTCGCCATCAGACCTCTGAACAAGCTGCAATACATATGCAACACCTCTGCAATCTTTATAGCACCATAATAAATACATCACATGACTAAAACAAGTCTCCTCATAGGAATAAACATGAAGACCTAATGAAAACCTGCCTAACAACTCAACTAGTGTGCCATGAACGATCTCCATCACTTGTAGATTTGCATGATCAACATGTAGCAACAACATCTACCTGTGTCAGTATCAACAATCATCATGACATGTCCATGAATGTGCATGCCAACACATTCCAACTCCTCCAAGACCATCATGCTACCATCAAGCTCCATAAATGTGTTTTATCCCCATTTTTATTCTTCCTCGTAATACAACCAGGGTGGATTTCCAGGGCAGGGGATGGCCAGATCCATGGAGCAGGTTATGTCATCAGGGGTTCCAATGGAGTTTTGAGGAGTTCCTATAAGGTCCAATGACATTCGCTTAGTATATTCCATCATCCGCAGAATTTTTCTTTCGTTCTGGCGCATTCTGACAACTTTCAGAAAACTGAGTTATTAATGGGCTTGACACAATTAATTACGCTCAAGTTGGCATTCTTAGAGCAATATGTTGAATAAGACCTTAGTGTAATAGCTCATTGGAACTGGAAAGAGAAGATATACATGATGGGATGGTTAGATGATAGTTTTAGTGACTTGGGGAGACATGATGGCCAATTTACCATTTTCCCACATTAAGAAGAATATTTTAATTGAAATAAAAGAGGGAAAAGTGCTCAATGATTAAAATAATAATAAAATAGAAGGTTCTAGAGGAGTCCATAAAATCTATAAAAGAGGAGGAGACCATTGGGGGACATCTTGGATTGAGTATTGTTTCTTGTATGAGAGGTTGAGAATCCAGTTCTCTACTCCATTGGTAGCCCTAAGACGAAACCCCTTGGGTGATTTAGAGAGATTGGGTGAGCACCCATCTTCCCTTGGTGAATCCATTCAGGGTTCACAGGTTGCAGTGTATTGGTTTTTCAGTTTGTTTTGGAGGCCGATAATGGAATTATCATAGATTTGTCCAAGGCCATTGATTTAAGCTATATGGGTTTTATTTTCATGTAAACCCCAATTCTTCTAATATAATAAAGCTGAAGATTTATTTTTCATTGTGTTATGAGATTGCAGTGCTCTGTTTTGTTTATTTTTACGTGGCAATATTCTGTTAAATGTATGATAATTTTTATGTGAAGAGCTTGTTCCAAAATTTTCTCATTCGAGACATTACAGTGGTATCAGAGCCTCAAACTTTGCTCAACCTGTGGGTTTTTCCAGTTTCAAGCTACAATGATTATTGTCAAAGGGTTTTTCAAAGACATAGTTTTTGCAGCAAAATAAGAGCTTATTCAAAGAGCTTGACAAATTTTCTCATTAGCTATTCAACAAACTTTCTAAGAAAATGTTGGATGCATTCAACAAAATTGCCAAACGTCTGAATTTTGCTTCCATTGCATTATTCGGGGCCATATATTTTTTGTGAGAAAATTATTTTAAAGAGGGCGAAATTATTTTTTGTGGCTATAAGCATTACAAGTTTAATAATTTCGAAGGCCAAAAACAAAATGGAGCTGTCGAAATTATGAAAGGGGTTGATATGCTATTTCCTCTACATTGGTGGATCAAATCACTGAGAATTAAAGACCAAATTTAAAATTTTGAAATTACGTGGATCGAGTTGCCTGTGGGATCTACTAGATTTGAATCATTGCATTTGAACTGGATTTTTTTACAAGGGCTGTTGAATTATTACTTGAAAGTGGGGCAGCGTCAAATTTCAAGAGCCAAAAGATGTTGAAGACCGATTCTGAAGAAGCCCGAGAAATTCATTGAGCCAAATACATTGCCGCAAAATCCAACCATTTAGGGAGTCGCCATTCAGAATTGAAGGTCTGGACTCTTGTGCGAGTGGAAAACCAGGGCAAAATTCCTTGTGACGAATTATGGGCGTAGTTATGACCACATAATTTCTAGTATTTCCCTAGTGGTTATTCGCACAAGTTTCTCTATCTCCTGGCCAAATTTGACTGTAGTAATAGAGCAATTCGTTGATTAGCGATGTGCTGTGCATAAAATTTTAGGAGGTGGCAAGTCACAGAGAGATCATAAGCGCATTGTGCGGTATGGGACCAAACATTCTTTGAAGTGGAGCAAGGTTGACAGATTAAATGTTGTGAAAGAAGGCAACTTGTGTGAATCGCAAAAGTTTAATTCACTGTAGCAGTAATATGGATAAATATGTGATCACTGGTATTTTATGTGCATGGTTTCAATATCCTCTATGCGTGGATATGTGTGTGACTGCGGGTATTTTCGGGATAGGTCGTGCACAATTTGATGCGAGGAGCAACGACTGGTCCACAACCAAGAACCCAGCTGAGCCACCAACTTGCCATCAAAAGAAGTTACCATTGCCAGAGGGGGGATAGGTTCATCTAATTTTGAAGAGCGAATATACAGTTCTAGGACTAAGTCGGGTCATTTATATGGGTTTGAGTTTATTGTTTCTTGACTGTGTTAGTAGTGCCTTGCTGGTTATGTTTCGCTGTTGTTAGAAGAAGGTGTGTTGCCATTAATCCTGTAACGAGTAATCTTTGTTTATGTTGACAATGTTCATTTCAAGGTACGAGACTTGAGATTAAAAAAAAACGAGTTACATTTGTATTTTGGGGGCCATGATAACCTCTGAGCAGATCAATTTCTAGTATAATTGCTGACTGTTAGGAAGGTGCTGAGCCTTGGGTATTCATGCTGAGACCAAGATCATTGTTGTTGAAGAGATCTCGTAGATAAGTATCATATCTAAAAACTATCGTTGCGATAACCTCATCCATGGGAGCGGAAACCAGCAATCGGGCAATTGCGTTAAATGGGTTGAGGCTTGAATAAATTTTCTGGGACATAACTTCATTGGTATACACTAAAGCTAAAGATAGTGCACCTGTAGTAGAGGGGTTGTGATTTTATTCAAATTATGCAGGCTGGATCGATTGTGGAACCACAATGATCAAACACCAGGTGCGTGGGGACCATTTGAGTCAGAGGGCAGTGTGCAAGCCATATATGAAACCGCCATCATTCTGGGAGACAGAATAGAGATAGAAGCAAGCTGCCACATATGGAGACACATCACTAGAGCATGTCCGCTTGATCTAACTTGTCAATTATAATAATTCACCAAAAGACAAGTATACATTTATTCCTACAACATAAGACACCCACTTGGAGATATCATTCAAAAATTGAGGAAGCAAACTAACACTGGAGCGAATTTGCCTGAACACTCTTTTACTAGGTTTTTTATGCTCGCTGTTGTTTGGTTGTGTTATATTCTTTCCATGACTAGCCCATGTAGTTAACGGGGGGTTAGAGGGGGGCCGTTAGTCCCCCTCTATAGGTTTCGGGGCAGCGCCCAGGGGAATTTTTTTTTTTGGACCCTATATTAGGTTGGGCGGACCTACCTATGGTTTTGTGCATGGTTTTTCGCACATGGTTTTGGACGCAATGGTTTTCGGTCCATGGTTTTGGACGCGATGGTTTTCAGTCCATGGTATTGGATGCTTTGGCATGTATAAATATGTATTGTAACATTGAAAGGAACATAATGAAAAATCAAGCTGGTAGTCCCAGTTTTGTGATACAGGGGAAAATCTCTGTGTATATGTGTTTTATGTGTTATGCTCTCACTATTATTTATTTTATGTGTTTTAGAATCCATATCTAGGTAATTTTTACGGGGTTAAAACCTACATTTGGTATCAGAGCTCTTTTGGCTTCAAGGGGACACCTTTGTTGCTGAGGGGTTTCACTTGGGCCTGTGGTAGACCTTGTTCAGTGGGAGATCTGCAGGATCGATTCTAGTGGTGAAAGAAGATGACGAGCAGTGGAAAGATAGAGATCGAGAAATTTAATGGTTAGAGTTTGAGTTATGGAAACTCAAGATGGAGGATCTATTCGTGGATAAAGATCAGTGGATCGCGGTAGATCCAGGTACTAAACCAACAAGAGTGTTCGATGAAGAATGAAAGAAGTTGGATTGGAAGGCTAAGAGCACAATATTATTGTGTGTCTCAGATTCAGTATCATTGAGTGTATCAGGGGAAGCTACGACGAAGGCTTTGTGGGACAAGTTAGGGACTTTGTACCAATCTAAGTCTCTAGTGAATAAAGTGTTCCTACGGAAAAAACTACATAACCTGAGGATGAAAGATGGAGACTCGGTGACAGAAAATTTGAACGCATTTAATACTGTGGTAAGTCAGTTATTATCTGTTGGTATTAAAATTTCAGATGAAGATAAGTGCATCAGTTTTTTGTGTTCTCTACTAGATTCGTGGGATAGTCTGGTTATTGCAATAGGTAGCAATGTAACTGCGTTGCAGTTTGATGAAATTGTCTCATCCTTACTGACAGAGGAGATGAGACGGAAAAATATGGAGAGCCAGAATGGTGATACCTTGTCTGTACAAGGGTGGTCCCAGAATAGAAACAAAAATAAGTCATCGAGTGGGAGATCTAAATCTAGAGGGAGATCTAAATCTCCAGGAAAACCTGTAAAGGTGGTTTACTAGAAATGCAGAAAGGAAGGGCACTACAAAAGGAACTGTAAATCTAAAGCTCCTGACAAAGGAAAGGGATATGATGATGCTCCTTCTGCAGAGGCAAAATACACCTCAGATGAAGGTGGGGATGTGTACTTGGCTTCTTCAAGTACACATGTAGATCATGAGGCATGGTTGATTGACTTAGGTGCATTCTTTCACTTCACTCCCCATAGAGAGTGGTTTTGTGAGTATGAGAAATACGATGGTGGTGATGTCTTCTTAGGGGATGATAGGAAGGCTAGAATCGTTGGTCGCGGAAAAGTAAAGTTGAAGTTGCCAGGTGGAAGGGTTAGAACACTTTCGGGTGTTCTACATATTCCTGCATTGGCCAAAAATCTGATTTCTGTAAGCAAGCTGGATGATGCAGGTGTAAAAATAGTGTTCGAGAAGGATACCTGCAAGATGGTTCAGGGAGCATTGGTATTGATACGGGGAGTTCGGATTGGAACTCTGTACAGGCTGCAAGGTAGCACTGTTATTGATGGGTGCAACAGTTCTGTGGTTTCTAAAAATGGAGCAGAAAATCTAGTGGTCTCTGGAGAGAAGACCATGCTATGGCATCAAAGGCTTGGACATATTGGAGATAAGGGCTTTCAAATACTTCATGGTAAAGGTATGGTATAAGGTATGAGTAATAACTCTCTGGATTTTTATTTTTGTGAAAATTGTGTATATGGGAAGCAGAATCGGGTGAGTTTTCCCTCTAGTGGTAAGAGGGTGAAACAAAGTTTAGATCTTGTGCACAGTGATGTGTTTGGACCTGTGAAGGTTCCATCATTGGGTAAGTCTGTGTACTATATATCATTGATAGATGACTTCTCAAGGAATACATGGATATATTTCCTCAAGAAGAAATAGGAAGTCATTGGCAGGTTTAAAGAATTTAAGGCTCTACTGGAAAATCAGATAGAGAAGAAGATAAAGGTGCTGAGGACAGATAACGATGGAGAGTTTTGCAGTAAGGAATTTGAAGAATTTTGTAAGAAGTGTGGTATGGCACGACAAAAACTACTCCATACACACCTGAGCAAAATGGAGTTGCAGAAAGAATGAACAAGACGTTGATGGAAAGTGCAAGAAGCATGCTCAGTGGTGTCGGTTTAGGACATGAATTCTTGGTAGAGGTGGTGGAGACAACATGTTACCTGGTCAACAGATCACCTTCATCAGCGTTGGAGGATAAGACTCCACAAGAGGTATGGACTAGTAAGAAACCATCTCTTTCACATATGAGGGTATTTGGATGTGATGCATATGCACATGTTCCAAAGGAGAAAAGAACCAAGTTTGATATTAAATCTAAAAAGTGCATCTTTATTGGGTATAAGGATGGTTTAAAGGGTTATAAGATTTGGAACCCAGTAACAAGGAAGGTTGTGCACAACCGAGATGTGGTGTTCAGAGACGTGAAAGATGTTATTAAACATGAAGTCCCATTAAAGGAACCTGAGAAGATAGAGTTTGAGCTAAAGGAGGAAGAACCAGACTCTACAGCGGAGGAGGAATCAGAAGATGAAGAGCCACAAACTCCGGGTGTGAGAAGATCAGTTCGAGGAAGAAGGCAGCTAGAAAGGTATAGCCCATCTGCTTTCTGTTCAAATTTTGCTTTATCTATTACTGATGGTGATCCCAAAACTGTGAAGGAAGCAGTATATTCAGAGGATGGAAAACTCTAGAAAGAGGCCATGGTTGATGAAATGGCATCTTTGGACAAAAATGAGGCTTGGGATCTGGTGGAGTTGTCGGCTGGAAGGAAACCCATTGGTAGCAAATGGGTGTTCAAGAAGAAGACAAATGCATAAGGAAAGGTGGAGAAATACAAAGCTCACTTGGTAGCAAAAGGTTATTCCCAGGTGCCGAGAATTGATTTTGGTGATATTTTTTCTCCTGTTGCCAAGGTAGCTTCTATTAGATTACTTCTATTTGTTGCTGCTGCTTTTGATTTTGAGGTAGAACAGATGGATGTGAAAACAACATTTCTTCAAGGGGATCTGGAAGAGGAGATCTACATGAAGCAACCTAAAGGTTTTGTGGTGAACGGTAAGAAAGAACTAGTATGCAAGTTAAAGAAGTCTCTGTATGGGTTAAAACAGTCACCAAGGATGTGGTATCAGAAATTTGATACATTTATGGTAGCCACTCATGCAAGAAAGGAAGCAGTTTGGTTGCAGAGATTGTGTTCAAGTATGGGGTTAGTACAGGGAGCTATAAGGATAGACTATGAGAGCCAAAGTGCAATTTTCTTGGCAATGAACCCCGCTTATCATTCAAAGAAAAAACAAATTGATGTTAAATATCACTTTGTGAGGGATATGATAGAAGACAAAAAGGTGTTGCTGGTAAAGGCGGACACTTTGAAGAATACTGTAGATGCATTGAAAAAATTTGTGATCTCTGAGAAGTTCTCTTGGTGTAGAGAAACAATGGGCATTGCAGGGTTGGATAAATGACTAAGATCTCCTTTGGCCCCTTGTGGAAAGAAAACAACAAGTGGGAGAATGTTGGGTTGTGTTATATTCTTTCCATGACTAGCCCATGTAGTTAACCGGGGGGTTAGAGGGGGGGTGTAGCCCCCCCTTTGCTGCACTAATTGCGCAACGGGGAGGTCACAAGGGGGGCGGCAACCCCCCCCCCCCCTATCCGGGGGGTTTGAGGGGGGCAGGTAGCACCCATCTACAGGGTCTGGGGTAGTGCCCCGGGGAAAATTGTTTTTTGGACCCTATATTAGATTGGTCGGACCTACCTATGGTTTTGTGTATGGTTTTTTGCACATGGTTTTGGAAGCGATGGTTTTCGGTCCATGGTTTTGGATGTGGTGGTTTTCGGTCCATGGTATTGGATGCTTCGACATGTATAAATATGTATTGTAACATTGAAAGGAACATAATGAAAAATCAAGATGGTAGTCCTGGTTTTGGGATCCAGGGGAAAATCTCTGTGTATATGCGTTTTATGTGTTATGCTCTCGCTATTGTTTATTTTCTATGTTTTAGAATTCATATGCAGGTAATTTCTATACGGGGTTAAAACCTACAACTGTCATTATTCTCATGAAATGACTGTATATTAGTAAAATTCTGTTATGTAATTTCTGAGGTTAGTGAGAAATGGTAGCTAGTATTAGTAAAATTAACACACACGCCAAACTGCGCTTTTGAAAGACTTCTTAAGAGTTAATGCCTGTCAAAGATTAAAGAAAGAAACCTACAACAATTGCACACTAGTTCAGTTCTTTGCCAAATTTCTGAGTTGTTCTGATTAGAGATTGGGGTATTCCAGCCTCTATGTATTGATGTCAAAGCCATTCCTAAATTAAGTCATAGTCCTGATTGAGTCAAGTCCTATTATGGTCATGAGCTGCCATTATCATTGCATAGTGTTGTAAATGTTGAGTTGAAGTGTCTGTCAGGAAAGTCATGTATGTGTGAAGCCGCTTTATGTCTCCTTGATGTAGTCTTTCTAAGTCATTATAATGAGGAGATTGATGTACTATTTTCATGTATGATTCAGTTGATGTACTAAACTAAAACATGGATCAAACCTGTGTAGACTCCTTCAATAAAACATCAGCAACAATCAATAGACCCTTCTCAAAGAAGGTCTATGTCATTCTTCAAAGATAACAACCAAAGGATGTGCAGAAGGGGCAGGAAATGGGGAACAAAATATTTGCACTTGGGATAGATTTGAAGCGCATGGGGGTGGAATGGAAGATTCTCTTCAAACTTGATGAACTAGATGCCCTCCTTTCCAAAGTGAGCCAACTAGAAGGGAAGAAATTAATTTGGGCTCTAAGACCAACTATGCTTGCTCTCATACAACCCAAGTTCTTGGAGGAAGGGGTTAGGCTTCCAGTTGCATCTTGTCTTAGTCACATCATGAGACTAATTGCACCTATACCTCCTTTCAATGATGAATTTATGAGGAGAGTTTTCAAGCTGATAACAGATACTTTTCAGGACTTGGACAAAAGTACAGGCCCCACCTTTGGGAAGAAGCTGGAGATTTTAGAAGTTATGGCCATGACTAGGACTTACAAAGTCATGTTTGATCTTGAGTGCAATGATCTTATCTTGCAAATGTTATAGTGCTTCTTTAGCATTAGGAAACATCATCTTGATACCATCACAACACACATGAAGTCCATCTTGTCATCATGTATGAGAGGCCGTGATCCATTTGTCAGGAGTTGTAGTATCGATTTCTATCCATTTGGAGGAGAGAACAATTGGTATCACCTGTTACTTATGAACTAGATGAGAGGTTGGTTGAGTAGAACATTAGGTTGTTCAAGAGACGGTTGACCAGGGAGGAGTAACTCAGGTTTGGGGGATCATGTAACAAGAATGATATGAGGAGGAAGGGACTTTACTTTGTCTGCAAGGGACCTTGGTGACTTGACCACTCATGCTTCAGTGATGCTGAGGAGGTGATAGAGGTAGATAAATGGAAGATTCCTTCTGACTTTCAGGATGAGGATTATTCTTTGGACGAGTCCATGGGTTCATACGATGGTATCTCTGCGGAGTAAGAGCAATCATATGGAGATGATGGCAGTAGTCTAGATATGTATCCATGTGTGGCAGAGGAGTATGATGAGTAGTCGATTGTTCCCATGAGGGAAGGAGATGTGGGCGCAGATGAGCGATGGATGATTTAGCATAGAAAGCGCATAGAGGAGCATGAGACAGTTGATACACAGTGTGCGGGATGGTCCATTTTTACATAGTCAGCTAGTGGCTCACGTTGAGCCCATGGTGGAGGATGAGAAGACACCCGTGGGGCCAGTAATTGGAGTGGAGAAAATATACATGCAGACAATATCCAGGGAGGTAGTATTTGTAGACATTTGTCCTCAGGAGGTGTTGGAGATTGATGAGGTAGTTTTGCAGGAGGCTAGTAGGCGGCAGGAGTTGGAGATGGTGGTGCATCCATCCTTGGGTCTACCCATTGATGAGGTGCAAATAGATATAGTGGCGGCTAGCAAAGCTGCCACATATTCAGGAAACAACTCTCTCCAGGAGTTCATAGACAGGGCTTGCAGCATAGTTTTCCCTCTTTTTCCCATTAGAGGGAGTGAGGCAAGAGTTCTTGGACATATTTTGATCGTCCAAGAGGAGCATCGGGAGTTAAGCATGGATTAGTATCAGCATAGTAGATGTATTCCTTGCATAGGAATCCATGCATTGGATTGGTGAGAGATCATGGGCTGGTACCCTACTGATGGAGTATCATTTGTAGTCAGAGGCATTGTATTGCAGGAGAGCTTAGAGGTGAGGGATGTTACACACTTCAGTTGGTGGAAGGATGTAGGTTGGCCACTGATCAGTATCTCAACACAACATTAGCATGATGAGATTGACCTTGGTTTATGTTGAGAGTTGGATTGGAGAGAAGTGATGAACTGGTACGCAATTGGTGGGGGACCATTCACAGCCAAAGCTATAGCTCAACAGGAGCCATGGAGCATTGATGCTCCTTCTCGGTGGCATTGGGATCTGGGTGGATCTACTAGTAGCAGGATGAGTCAGAGATGGACATGGGATCCAGGTATTGGAGGATCTAGTCATGTTTTGATAGCTTGGAGGCGTGACGTGGGCCAGTGGTTCGTATGGGATCCAGGCATTGGGTCTCAGTTGCATTGGGTCACTAGATTGGTCCACATGTTTAGATTTCTTGAGGGCAATAAATCTTGGGGTGGGAGGACTATGATGTCCCCATTTTTATTCTTCCTTGTAGTATAATTAGGGTGGATTTCCAGGGTAGGGGATGGCTAGATCCGTGGAGCAGGTTATGTCATCAGGGGTTTTGATGGAGTTTTGAGGAGTTCCTATGAGGTTCAACGACATTCGCTTAGTATATTCCATCATCTGCACAGTTTTCCTTTCGTTCTGGTGCATTTTGACAACTTTCAAAGAACTGAGTTATTAGTGGGATTGACTCAATGAATTACACTTAAGGTGGTATTCCAAGAGGAATACGTGGAATAACACCTTAGTGTAATAGCTCGTTGGAACTAGAATGAGAATATTTACACGATGGGATGGTTAGATGCAACTTTCAGTGACCTAGGGAGACATGATGGCCAATTTACAATTTTCCCACATTGAAAAGAATATTTTAATTGAAATAAAAGAGGGAAAAGTGCTCAATGATTAAAATAATAATAAAATAGAAGGTTATAGAGGAGTCCATCAAATCTATAAAAGAGGAGGAGGAAACTATTGAGGGACATCTTGGATTGGGTATTGTTTCTTGTATGAAAGGTTGAGAACCCGATTCTCTACTCCATTGGTAGCTCCAAGACGAAACCCCTCAGGTGATTTAGAGAGATTGGGCGAGTACCCATCTTCCCTTGGTGAATCCATTCAGGGTTCACAGGTTGCAGTGTATTGGTTTTTCAATTTTTTGGAGGCCGATAGCGACATTATTGTATATCTGTCCGAGGCCATTGATCTCAGCTATATGGGTTGTATTTGCATGTAAACTCCAGTGCTTATAATATAATAAAGCTGAAGATTTCTTGTTCATTATTTTATGAGATTGCAGTGCTCTATTTTGTTTAATTTTACATGGAAATATTCTATTAAATGTATGATAAATTTTATGTGAAGAGATTGTTCCAAAATTTTCTCATTCAGGACATTACACAATGCCAACACATACCAACACACACCATGGTTCATCAATATGCATCATCATGAGGTTGACATAAGTGCATGACCTCAAGAGTTGACATCAATGCCAAAGCTACCATCTCACTGTCAATACTTCAATTCCAATCACTAGGACCACCTAGTCAAACATCCATGCATATGACAAGTATGACCATGACCATGACTTGTTGACATCAATGGCAACACAACAATGTAAGGCCTGAGGTGTTGTTGGATTACCTAAACCAAACCAACCCATCTTGGGAAAGATTCCCTATGTAGGTGGTGGAATGGCTCGCGATAGGGTGGAAGGGTGATTGGATGGGTCCTAAGACTGTGAAGACATGTTCTTTATAATTGCTTGGAAATTATTCGTTCTGTAAATTTGTGGGCCAAGCCTTTGTCTTGGGGTATTGTTGTAATCTATGGATTTAATAAAAGCAGAAGGCTGGAGGGATGTTTTATTTATAAATATGTGCATGTGTATGATGATATTGATGATGGATTGATGTCTTGCATATAATGCTAATGTATTTATGAATGAAAGAATTAATTGAAGTAGAATAAATAGTAAGATTTTTTCTACTATATTGAAGAGTTTTAGTATTTAACTGCGTAATTGTAATGCCTCCTCCCAAATTTACCCACTTTTACAAGAACTCCAAGGTAAAAATGAGCTGAGTATTACTATGATATGACCTGACCTCCAAGTTCCAATTACGGAAGTGGGGCATACAAACCAGAAGTAAACTGACATCCCTCAGAGACTACATATCGCTCAAGAGCCTACCAACCACCCCAGGTGATAAAACCCTAAGCTGGAACTCTTTTTCACTAGGTTTACTCCCCAACCGCACCCATAACACTTCATGCATGTGGTTTGGAGGCTATAACCACATCCACAAGCCTATATTCATGTGGTTATGACCTAAAATCCCTTATTTTGTGCATGTAGTCACGAGATCTATGCCACTTTTTAAGGCTAGCCTCCAGAACACTACCCAAAACTGGCTGTAACTTTACAAAATCATGAAAAAGATGATACCAATGCTAAACAATAAAAGTTTGTGCAAGATATTGACCAATACACACCTAATTCAAGACAAACATTTTATCAAATAGATAGTAAACATGGAAGCTACAGGTCATGAATGCATATCTGATCATAAACTTTTGAACTTCATATTAAAATCACCAAAAAGGCTCTATGCCCTCTCTAGCTAGTTGCAATAATTCTTGTTAGTCCATGCATTCATCAACCATCCAATAAGTTATCAAATCATGAACATGAGCCAAAACTAGAGCACATAATAGAACCATGCATATAACCAACATATAACCATAAAAGAAACCATGAAAAATCAACTATAAGATCACCATAATGACCAATTCAAGTGCTCACAGATCAAAATAAGAAAATAACTCATATTAACATATGAAAATGCCAACCAAGTCAAAGATTTCCACATACCACCCGACCATAGATGGGGTTGAACCAAATATCTCTTTCATACAATCACCCCCACGCCATATTCCAAGCATGAATGTGGGATCATCAGGTTTGAACCAAAACCAAACCAACCAGGGATTCCAGAGGCCAAACCAACTCAACCCTCAACCACAGTGATCTCACCTATACGGTCTAGAAATCAATAACATCAATAAAATTGGTCTCTTCTGAAGGTGTCCAGGGCTCTGGGTATTCCATATAAACCCACAACCTTTATGGAACTCAAGCTGTTAAAGGGACCCAGAGATCTACCATCTCAACCCATAGCCTCCAGGGAAACCAATCTGTTCCATGGCTCCAAAGAAATTTTCCCATCCCACAACTATATGGAACCTGAGAACTAATAAAAAAACCAAATGGGGAACCAGTGCCCCATGGATATATGGGAAATGGAATGGAAAGGATAAAACCATTGTAACTCTAGGAAAATCTCCATGCCAATGACAAAAAATGACCAAGGAACCACATGCAGATACCATGCATCCAAAAACCAACAAGGAAATCACACCTGTAGCCTATTGCCTAAAAGGTATCCTTGTTGTAGCTGTAGATCAAATCTTCTCTTTTGCTACCCACCAATTCATTGCTTGTCCTTCACTTTCTTTCTCTAGTCCAAGTGAAATCTAGAGTGCTCCAAGAATCCTCTAAGTGTGCAAGAGTGTATGAGATAATCCACAAGAGCTCAACTCAAAACTTTAAAAATCCTAGCAACTGATTCTCTGATGCCTTTTCATTATTGATGCCTCCTTTTTCTTTCATTTTTTTTCACTTTTCCTCTAATTTCCCTAACATGCGAATTTGTCTCTCTTCACCTTCCTTTTCTCCTATTTTCTTTATTTTCATAATTAAATGCCATTTATTGCCTCTTTGCCTTTGCCAATGCTTTTGTAAATTTCCATAGCCATTAATAAACCACAAGTGATGTCCACTATAATGTTTTTCTACCATTCAACTTGGAATACATGTCCCATGACCTTGGTCTTATTTTATTTACATGGAAAATTGGTCTAGGGGTTGTTACAGATCCCTCCCCCTTGGGGGAACACCATCTTCGATGTTCAATGAAACTCATTAGAGGAAATTTCAGCCTAAAAGTGCCCATGAAATTTTCATATAATTTCCATGTCATAATATGTAAACCAATAAAAATATTTTAAATTTAAAAAGAGGTACATGTACATATTTTGGAAGGAAAAGAAGAAAAACTATTTTTTTTTAATAGAATATTTGGCTTATCTCCTTATAGATTTACTTAAATGTCAAGTGTAGACACTTGTTGGATGTGGAATTAAATTCCACATTCAACGATTACCCATTATGCATACTTTTGGGAAGCCCCACATTGATAAAAAAAAGAAGATACATTAAAAAAGTGTGTTCAACACATTTTTTTTTAAGTATCTTCAATTTTCATCAATGTTGGTCTTCTCAAAAGTATGCATAATGGATACTTGTTGGATGTGGAATTTAATTCTACATCTAACGAGTGTCTACACTTGAAATTTGAGTAGAAATATAAATAGATCAACCTAAAATACAATTAAAAAAAGTAGTTTTCTTCTTTCCCTACAAAATTTATCTCTTATTCTATTATTTTATTATTTTTCCTTAGGAGGCCCCTTTTAGGCTGAAATTTCCTCTAATGTATAACTAGTAGAACATGGTTCCCATGGAGCTTTATAACAAAACTCGATGCTTACAACATACCAAACTGTTGAAACCATGAACACCATACTACTTATTAGAGCTTTATAACACAACTCGATACATTATTTACAATAAGATACACATATAACACATTGTCTCTAACTAGAAAATAAAAGATACGATGCCCACATCAGCAACAAGGGAGTCCAAAGGCTCACACCTCCACCATCAAAGTAGTACTAGGATTCACCTCCTTCCCAGGAAGTCTAGAATCCACTTCCATAATCAAAGTCTGCCTACAATGTCCAGTGCTGCAATCCTTGCACTACTTGTTCTCTTAGTGAACAATTACCAACTCCTTTTTAAATCCACACTCGCAATGTTCTTTTGATTCCATTAAACCTCTCTTTTTGCATTGGATAGTTTATTTTTAACTTCAATATATCCATTAGGAAGGTCTATGAATAATTGAATATTTGTGCCTAATATTATTTATTTTTTAGAGCATTATGAGAATATTGGGTAGATTATGAAGAGTTGGAGGAGGAGATAATTTAAGGACTTAAAACCTCTCCTTTTGCATTAGATAATTTATTTTTAACTTTAATATATTCATTAGGAAGGTTTATGAATAATTGAATATTTGTGCTTAATATTATTTATTTTTTGGAATATTATGAGAATATTGGGCAGATTATTAAGAGTTGGAGGAGGAGATAATTTAGGGGCTTGTTCCCTACTACTGGAGGATCAATAATAAATAATAATTCAACAAGATATTACAGAATTATGACAAAAATTGTGGAACTCCAATGATTGAGAAATTGAATGTGTTCCACTAATCAAGGGAGTAGATCCAGCAATCAAGGGAGCAGATCCACTAATCAAGGGATTTTGGTGGGGAAATCTTCCTCTAACCATGGGGAATTATTCTTAATCATTTTTTATAAGTACCAATTCAAATTTTCCTCTAGGGAATGATTGAGAAAATCTAGGAATGCGTTCTCTACCATTTAATGCAAATTCCTAGTATTGGGGATTGTTGGCATTCTGATGCATGTGTTGTACTTGATGGCAACCCTCTCATAGAAGATCATCTCACTTATATACATTCAGATGAATCTACAGAAGAGATATCAGATGTGACATAATACATAGATGCAGAACAGCTCAAAGGAATCAAATGGCAAGTTCTTAGTAAGCTTTGCCATCAAGTCCAAAGGGGGAGATTGTTCACATTATGGCTAAAGTGTTGTCCTTGATGGCAACCCATTCAGGTAATAGATCACTGTACTTCAAGTCAGCAGCAGAGGTTGATGATCAGCTATCAAATATTGAAGAAAATAAGGGGTACGCAGGTACACCTTACAGAAAGTGCGTACCCGCAGGTACACCGTGTAGGGACCACGTCTAGATACGCAGGCCAGCCGTTCAGGAGGTGCGTACCCCCAGTGCACACATTTCAAGGCAAAGAAATTCACATGTGGGGTTTTCTTATGTGTTACTCTTGGTATTTAGCCGACGGTATTGGGTTATTATGGTGTCGGCTCGTGGTATTGTTCCATGATTTTAGGAGGAGCTTGCCTATATAAAGCAAAGGAGATCATTTGGCTTGAGCATGTTTTTGGTTGAATATCTTATGAGGGCTAGATCTGGTCTAGATCTAAAGAAGGCGAATCTACTGATGGACTGAGATCTCTTCGGCGCATGATCAGATCTGTAGATCTGACTGTCTGGGTTATTCTTGAAGTCTTGAAATCATTTATGGCCGAAGGTACGCAGGTACAGTGAAAGAAAAGTGCGCCGGTACGCAGGCTCAGAAGCGCTGCAGGTGCGCCGGTACGCAGGCGCAGAAGCGCTGCAGGTGCGTCGGTACGCAGGCGCAGAAGCGCTGCAGTTGCGGAGGTACGCAGGAAGTCTATTTGGCACAGTGCGTGGGTACGCAGGTGCACAGTTCAGAACAGTGCGTACTGTACGCAGGCATTACATGGGTGAAGCTGCGTACTTCTCTTGAAATCAATTTAGCTGTTCATGTTTATCATTGCTGTGTTCTGGGTTTTGAAGTGATGTCTGGTTTCTGGTATTATGTTCTAATAACAGCAGTGATTGAGTGAATGATTATGATTAGCTTCAGAATTGATGGATCAGGTTCTTAATGATCTGATGGACTAGATCTGATTGATGACTCTCATTGTATATGTCTTGATCTAGTGATTGGGTGTTTCAGAAGGTTGTTTGATTATGAGCTTCAATGTTGTTGTTGGGTCCAGTATGAAAATTGGATGAAATGTGGCCTTTCAGATTATGGGTTGTGCTTCAGTGTATCCAGTATGAAAATTGATGAAACATGGTACTTGGAGGAGAGAAGATTGTAGGACGGCGCCTACGTACTAGTATCTAAGCTAGTACAAGAGCTAAAGGAAATCTTTGGAGCATTGTAGCAGGTAATAGCCTGCGTACTAGTAAATGGATCGGCTAGTACAAGAGCAAGGGGGTTGTAGCTCCCGTACTGGTATAAGACTGCACCAGTACAAATGTTGTAAAAGGATTTTCTTATTAAGAAGAAGATTGAGATGACTTGCAGCAGGTGGTTTTCTCCCGCATTGGGTTTCCACCTTATATCATTGTGTTCATGTGTGTGCCTTATGTGTGATGATCTACTTTATGTTACTGCATCTGTTAACTGATAATATGGTTGATAATGTTCTAATGACTCATTGAAGATCAATTAACTTAATCATAAGCAGTTGTGGAAGTAGCATATATGAATCTGATTATGGAAATGAAAAAGTTTTATTAATGTGATAATACTGATTCACCCCCCCTCTCAGTATTATTTCCAACAATTGGTATCAGAGCCGGTCCTTTGATAGAAGCTTGATCGCTTGAAGGAGATCCGTGGAACAATGGGAAAGAAGCTTAAGAAGAAAGATCATAAGAAAAAGAAGTCATCTCAGAACAACTATGACAGTGGAAGAATCGATTGGGGATTAGGCATAAGAAGCTCTTCAGAATCAGAATCAGATTCAGAATCATTATCAGGTATGAATGTGTTATCCTCTGATGTCCCAGCTATATTTCCTTGTGAAAGAGATGAAAGTGATAGTGAGACTACTGAACTTGTTCTTATGGGTGAGCAAGAAAGATGTCAAATAGAGGCAGAATTTAACAGGCTGACAAACAAAATTATTGAACAAGAAAAACGTTTTGACGTAAAGAGTGGTGCCCTCAAGTTATGCAAGGAAAGGTATCAAAAGTTGCAGGATGAAGCAACATCTCTAAGAAATGAAGTCATTGAAAAGAACACAACAATCAAGGAGCTCAGAGATCGATCCAGTTATTATGAAAATCTTGAAGCTACAATCCTCTCACTAAAAGGAGATCTTGAAGAATCAAAGAAGCAGAATACAGATCTACTCCAAGCTATTGAAAAACAAGAAAACGAAGTCACCAGCTTAAAATCTCAACTAGAATGTGCCTTCCGAGTTCGTCAAATGCAGCAGGATCTGAATGAAGAACAAGAAAAGGAGATTCTCAAACTAAGGGAACAAATGGAAGAAGGAAGGAAAGCTGAAGAAGTTTTGAAAAAGAAATCTCTTGAAAAAGAAGAACAGCTTCAGGTTGAGGTAAATATCTTGAAAGGTAAACTAGAAGAAAAGGATAAGCTTTTACGATTTCAAGATAGCTCTAAAGTATTGGATGATATTCTTAGTAGTCAAAGGTCCCCTGCTATAAAGACTGGTCTTGGTTTCCATGAATCTGTTGAAGGTGAATCTAGTTCACAAGGTGAGGCAAGGAATTCTAAAGAGAAATCTAAAGTGATCAATGAAGAAATGAAAGATCAATCTCATCATCAACCAAGGAAAGAGATTCCTCAAAGAAAATCCTTTACTCCTCCTATGAATAATGTTGAATGTTATGTATGTCATAATCTTGGACATGTTGCAGCTAGATGTAGAAGAAGAAGAGTTCAAGACCATTATGCAGACAAGTCATCTCAATCAATGTATTTTTATGGATATTGCTTGCAATACGTTTGGTCACAAAGCTGCTGATTGTTACAGGAGGAATATGAAACATGTAAGATGTTATGCATGTAACAAGCCTGGACATATAGCTAAGGAATGCAGGGACAAAGTGTGGGCACCATATCAAAAGGAGAAAATGTCATCATCACGCTTGAAGATATGGAGGAAAAAGGAAGTACAGTCAGAAAAGGATGGCACAGCACAATGTACAGACATACCAGAATCAGAGGAAGCTGAAAGTACAAAACTTCAGGTTCCTAAATCTCATATGCAAACTTCATAAAAGCAAGTCGCATACATACGCGAGTTGGATACTGCACAATCGCGTATATGCTTGTTTGAAGGCAGTAGGAAAGTGAAGTTGGAAATGAATCTATCAGATCTGGGAATCTGACTGTCAGTGGCACAAAGGAGGACTGTTAATTTGGCCCTAATTAGAAGTACGCAGATCATCAACTGTGAAAGTGCGGGCGTACGCAGCAGAGCGTAAGACTGGGTGCGGATGTACGCAAGTAAAGGCACAGTCCCTATGTGGAGGTACGCGGCTTATCAGAAGAGGACATGCGGACGGACGCGGAGAAACAGAAAAAGAGGTGCGGACTTACAGAGGAGTACGCGGCGCGATAGAAGCAAAGAGTGCGTGTGGTACGCGGTGTGATAAAGGATACCCTGCGGACTTACAGAAAAGTACACGGCGCGATAAAATAAAAGGTGCGTGCAGTACGCGGCGCAACTGATGGAACAGGTGCGTGGGTACGCTCTGTAATAGAAGACCGTCTGCGTATATACGCAGTGCAGCAGAAGGATATCTGCGGGTATACGCAGGGGAGCAGAAGATGAAGTGCGTACCTGTCTTAAGGCATTTATTGGCTGATTCTTCTTATTGATATGCATGATCAGATTTAACAGATGGCACTGGTTCAAGGGGAGCATATGTCCTAAATGCATTGTTGGCATTATGGTCCCTGGTGACGATGCTTATGATTCATCTTGCTATGGTTATGAGTTGGTCACATGATTAGATTTATGGTTGATTCTCTAATGATGCTTGCATGGAGTCTTTATTGTTCTTGGCACATATATGGATGAGGTTGGCTGATTTCATGGATGATTATTCAAAGTTGCATTGTTGGAGACATGATGATGATGAGTCACTCATATGCTGCTGTTGACATGTGCATGATGCATGATTCCTTTCTTGGCACAAATGGATACAGGGATGATTATTCATACATATGTTGATTGATGCAGATGCTTTCATTTGATGGCTCTTGATTCATGTAGATCTGGATGGTTATGAGTTGATGCAGAAGTCCTTGATGTTGACAGATACTATGGAGCAGATTATACAGTGCTGTTGATGATGTTTGTCATGATCTTTAGATGTTTGATGTAAAGGTCATAGCAAGACTCATGTTGTAATGGTCTATCTATTGTAGTCATCTCTTCAGGTCATGTAACGGCCTATGTCCCCCACTATGCATGGGATGAAGATGTAATGTATTTGGTTTTCATATTTCTGATGTATTCCCACTTGGTTGGATGGATGATCCTTATTGTGATGGGTGATGGATGTATGTATTGAGTCTTTTGGTGATAGGAAGGTCACTTATGATATATAGAGTCATGTTCTTCTTGTAGAACATCTTTTTGCAGACCTTGCTTACAGTCAGGGGGAGCTTGAGCATGAACAACACTATATAGCAGAGAAGACATCTCAGCTTGTTCTCAGAAAGACCATTATCAGATTGGAGCACCATGACATATACAAAGGGGGAGCTCATTCAGAGACTTCAGCAGCTCTGGTTTATAGTCAAGGGGAGCATGTTCTTAGGGGGAGCATACCCCTTTGCCCTTGATGTCAAAGGGGGAGAGTGATTTGGTGTTGTTGCCATCAAGTCCAAAGAGGGAGATTGTTGGCATTATGATGCATGTGTTGTACTTGATGGCAACCCTCTCATAGAAGATCATCTCACTTATATACATTCAGATGAATCTACAAAAGAGATATCAGATGTGACATAATACATAGATGCAGAACAACTCAAAGGAATCAAATGGCAAGTTCTTAGTAAGCTTTGCCATCAAGTCCAAAGGGGGAGATTGTTGGCATTATGATGCATGTGTTGTACTTGATGGCAACCCTCTCATAGAAGATCATCTCACTTATATACATTCAGAGGAATCTATAGAAGAGATATCAGATGTGACATAATACATAGATGCAGAACAACTCAAAGGAATCAAATGGCAGGTTCTTAGTAAGCTTTGCCATCAAGTCCAAAGGGGGAGATTGTTGGCATTATGGCTAAAGTGTTGTCCTTGATGGCAACCCATTCAGGTAATAGATCACTGTACTTCAAGTCAGCAGTAGAGGTTGATGATCAGCTATCAAATATTGAAGAAAATAAGGGGTACGCAGGTACACCTTACAGAAAGTGCGTACCCGCAGGTACACTGTGCAGGGACCGCGTCCAGATACGCAGGCCAGCCGTTCAGGAGGTGCGTACCCCCAGTGCACACATTTCAAGGCAAAGAAATTCACATGTGGGGTTTTCTTATGTGTTACTCTTGGTATTTAGCCGACGGTATTGGGTTATTATGGTGTCGACTCGTGGTATTGTTCCATGATTTTAGGAGGAGCTTGCCTATATAAAGCAAAGGAGATCATTTGGCTTGAGCATGTTTTTGGTTGAATATCTTATGAGGGCTAGATCTGGTCTAGATCTAAAGAAGGCGAATCTACTGATGGACTGAGATCTCTTCGGCGCATGATCAGATCTGTAGATCTGACTGTCTGGGTTATTCTTGAAGTCTTGAAATCATTTATGGCCGAAGGTACGCAGGTACAGTGAAAGAAAAGTGCACCGGTACGCAGGCTCAGAAGCGCTGTAGGTGCGCCGGTACGCAGGCGCAGAAGCGCTGCAGGTGCGTCGGTACGCAGGCGCAGAAGCGCTGCAGTTGCGGAGGTACGCAGGAAGTCTATTTGGCACAGTGCGTGGGTACGCAGGTGCACAGTTCAGAACAGTGCGTACTGTACGCAGGCATTACATGGGTGAAGCTGCGTACTTCTCTTGAAATCAATTTAGCTGTTCATGTTTATCATTGCTGTGTTCTGGGTTTTGAAGTGATGTCTGGTTTCTGGTATTATGTTCTAATAACAGCAGTGATTGAGTGAATGATTATGATTAGCTTCAGAATTGATGGATCAGGTTCTTAATGATCTGATGGACTAGATCTGATTGATGACTCTCATTGTATATGTATTGATCTAGTGATTGGGTGTTTCAGAAGGTTGTTTGATTATGAGCTTCAATGTTGTTGTTGGGTCCAGTATGAAAATTGGATGAAATGTGGCCTTTCAGATTATGGGTTGTGCTTCAGTGTATCCAGTATGAAAATTGATGAAACGTGGTACTTGGAGGAGAGAAGATTGTAGGACGGCGCCTACGTACTAGTATCTAAGCTAGTACAAGAGCTAAAGGAAATCTTTGGAGCATTGTAGCAGGTAATAGCCTGCGTACTAGTAAATGGATCGGCTAGTACAAGAGAAAAGGGGGTTGTAGCTCCCGTACTGGTATAAGACTGCACCAGTACAAATGTTGTAAAAGGATTTTCTTATTAAGAAGAAGATTGAGATGACTTGCAGCAGGTGGTTTTCTCCCGCATTGGGTTTCCACCTTATATCATTGTGTTCATGTGTGTGCCTTATGTGTGATGATCTACTTTATGTTACTGCATCTGTTAACTGATAATATGGTTGATAATGTTCTAATGACTCATTGAAGATCAATTAATTTAATCATAAGAAGTTGTGGAAGTAGCATATATGAATCTGATTATGGAAATGAAATTTTTTTATTAATGTGATAATACTGATTCACCCCCCCCTCTCAGTATTATTTCCAACAGGGATTAGATCCACTAATCAAGGTATTTTGGTGGGGAAAGCTTCCTCCATTCATGGGGAATGATTCCTAATCATTTTGTATAATTACCAAGTTGAATTTGCTTCTAGGGAGATATTTTCATTAGTGTTATTGTGGAGAGAGATTGTATTCTTGCAACTCCATTGTATTTTCTTGTAGGGATGTAATTCTATTGATGAAAATAATGAAGATTGGTGTCATGTTCAGCTTCTAAATATTGTTATCCTCCATAGGTCTCTGAGTTTCCTTGGACTTGACCATCCTAGGAACCTCATATCCCTTTTGTATCATTTTCTTTCCTTCTTTTCATTGCTTATTCACATGCATCTCTAGTTTTTATTTCTTTCTATTTCTGCATTTAGTGTTAATGATTTCTTGTTGTAGGATTGAGTTAAATGGTTGATGTAAGTTATTTTGCAAGGTCAAAAACATTATTTCATCCTTGTAAAAGCTTTGGAAGTTCATAATAATAATTTAGTTGCTTGGATTAGTCTTCTTATTCCCAAATCTAGATTGCTAGACCTCTTTTTTAGCAAAGAACAACAATTTTCTGCTATTTTTAGGGCATGCTAACGAGCTTCAATCGAATTGATTCCACTTGAATTAGATCACAAGAACATTATATTTCATAACAAAAATCACCCCATTGCATTTGCACTTGATTTTGTTAGGCATTTTTTAGATTTACTAGCTCACGAGTTCTCAAATTTCTAGATTTTCGACTAGTAATGTTTTTTTATTTTTTTTTGAATCGGTTAACAAGGATCTTTTTGAATGATTCCACTTGGAATAGGGACCTAAGACATCCTAGTTAATAAAAAAATTTTTCCCATCCAATTTTGATTTGATTTTCTTGGTCATTAAACCCTCACCAATTTCATCATTTCACAAGGAAACTTCTCCAAGCTTTTTGAGCAAATCCATCCATCTCCCAACTTTGGTTTTGAGTTCTGAGTGATACTAGGCATTTTCTCACTCCATTCCACCAATCACAGACCTTTCCTAGGCCTCCCATCACCTCCAACACCTCACATTTTTCTCTCAGCTGTATCCTGTAGGTTCATTGTAATTCCTACAGGATCATCCTATAGGTTTCCTGTAGGTTTCTAGTACATGTTGTAGGTTTTCCTGAAATGACCTGTTTTAAGGCCGAATTGATGGAAAACCTATAGGAAGTCACCAAAAGCCTCCCAAGGGTCTCCCACACCATCCAACCATCTCCTAACTCTTCCATCCAACCTCCAACATCCTTAATTCACCTGCCACATCACCAAAGGAAATTAGTTTGCATACTTGATTTTGCATGAAAAGACAAAAAGACAAAAACAGATTTATTTCAATCCCTTTACTTGCACATTAGTGATGGTTGATGCTTCTTAGTTCCATTCTTAGATAGTAGCATTTGGTTCATGATAATTTAGCGTTATTGCAAAGCATAGTTTCTTGGCAGTTAATTAGGACATGGTGTGATTTAGCATTGAATTTCCGTCTCTTTCCTTGAACTTTCTTTCTTGCAATAGGTTAAAGTTCCATTTCGAACATTTCATCTTCTGCAATTAGTTTAGGATTTGAATTCAGTACATGCACTCCATTGCATCATGACAACAAATGAAGGACACATTGTATGCCGCACACATAGTGCCGATACCTCTTAAGTTTGTACGAACCCCAGGTTGATAATTAAAGTCGGTAGCCTTGGGAGTTGCAGCATTCTTGTTGCAATTACGAGGCTCATCACTTTTTGGTGCTGTTTTCGGGGAGGTGTCAAGGTATGCATTGTTTTCTTCCCTAGTTGATTAATTTATTTTTAATTTTTTCAAAAACAAAAAAATATTTTCATTATGCATATTTAATTTCAAAAGTAGAAAATTTCATTGCATTATAGTTTTCATTCAATCATAAAAACAAAAACAAAATTCTCCAACACCAACCTCGCCCCCCCATTTGATCACATAGTGCAGTAAGAGCCATATCACCATTCACTTTTGAAGGTAGAAGAAGAAGATAACGAAGAATGTAGAAGAAATTGTCAGTGATGATGACAATGAGGAAGATCCTATCAAATTTCCCATTCAAGATACTGATGGAAGTGTGCACATGAAGAACATCCCTCTATCTTTTCTTCCAAAATTTCATGGTCTAAGGTCAGAGAATCCGGAAACCTTTCTCTTTGAATTTGAGATTGTTTGTAGATCTTATGGTTACTTATTAAAAAGTCAAATATTGAGATTGTTTCTAGAAACATTGAACGATAGAGCTCTTAAATGGTTCATGAATTTAGGGACTAATTCAATAATATCATGGAATGAAATGCAAAAGATATTCCTAGAAAAATATAAAGATCATGATCTTAAAGAAGAAATCTTTAGAATGAATCAAAGAGAAGATGAGAGTCTAGAGGATCTAATAGAGAGGTTCATGTATAATATTAAGATGGAAAAACTACATCATTTAGGATCCGACACACTAAAAACCCTCTTAGAAAAATTAGGGATGAGTGGATTGATCTCCTTAATCTCATGAGTAGAGGTGATGCATATCAATTATAATTTGAGGAAAGTTCTGAAACATGCAAACACATATCAAGAGGAAAAACAAGAGTAGGTAAATCAACGTCAAGATCGGTAAGTCAAGCTAAACTTGGAAATTTGTTTGATGACTTTAAAACAGAAATTCTTAGCAATCTAACCAAACAAGTAGAAATGTTAAGAATACAAAATGAGAAAAAATAATATGTTTGTGTTGTCCATTTAGAATCACATGATGTTAAATGTTTCTCCTCATTACCAAGGTTGAAGGAAGTTCACTAGGAGGACAATGGAGCAAGTCAATTGCCAGTCCAACAATGTTATGTAGCTCCAAGAGGACCACAGAAGCCTATTTAGCCTGATATGATGCAAGAGCCTAATTGACAATTTCAAGCTTATGCACATCCACCTCAAAGTAATTGAAACACACCTTTTCCTTGGCAACATTGGCCATCTCAACTGCAAAACCATTCTTGGCAACAAGGTTGGCAAGGAACTTATGGGAGCCATTCATAATATCCTCAATATATTCCTCAATATCCTCCATACCAAACTCCATGTTATCTTTACCATTCACCTCCACCACAACCACAACCCCATCCACATCCATCTCAAATATACACTCCCACTCAACTACCTGTACCACCATTCCAAAACCCACACAATGTTGAGGTAAAACACTTCCAAACATCTCCTCTTTAGATCAATGCTATTCACCATAGCTCAGGAAGAGTATTCCACAAAAAATATCACATTGATATCATTAAAGGACCAGATCCAAAAGAAGAAGATTCAAATAAGAAGACCACAGAACCATGGGCTACGATTGATGAAGAGCAGACATCAAAATCAGAGATCGAGAGAACTCCCTCATGGCTACCATCAAATCCTCCATGTATTCAAGAGAACAACCAACAAAAAGAGGAAGATTTGAAGGTCATGGTAGAAGAAGACATGAAGAATGACCCGAATCAGCAAGTGGAACAGGGACATCACAACTGTATTGAAATATGGTTCCAGACAGTCATTAAGTTGCAGCAATACCCTCTTCTTCAATTGTGCTTGATATCATCAAAGTCAAATCATTTGATCTCTCAAATTCAGGTAAATTTCAAAGCATACATCTCAAGCCTACACATCAGTTTTTTTGTCATCCTGATGTGCACATGGCTCCATTGGAAGTATTCTTATACTTGAAAGTGATTTTTTTTTCATGTAGGGTAGGGTAGAAAAAAATGAAAAATAAGAGAAAAAATAAAAATCTCAGGTGAAAACCTCCTTTGAGGCTCCTCAGATTGGCTAGCATTTTTTGGTTTTGATAAGATAGAATATTTGAAAAAATGTTAAGTTAGGATATGGACACAACAATATTGAATAAAATGTTTTTGAAAATATCTTGATGATGATGTCCAAATCAAAGAAAATGGTAGGTTAGATGTCCTAAAAAATCAAGACAAAAAGAAAATGTTAGGTTAGAAAGAAAAGAAAACAAATAAACTCTGAAAGTGAGCAAGTCTAAATGCCACTACTATTTTTTTGCAAAATAATGGTTGTGTGTAGCTTTTCATAAATGCCACAACCCATGACAGTCAAACTGTTTAATCTTGACTGCTTCATGCTTTAAATTTGATGTTATAGTTAGAGAATAAAGATCTGGCCAAACTGTTTAATCTTGGTAGATCAATAGTTAGGTAGAGAATAATAAGGTGCTCATTAGTTTAATCTGAGCCCTTGGATGTTATAAGGTTAGAATTAGATAGTTTTCTTTTGTAAAATAAAAAGAAAGGAAAAGGGTTTGCTAGCTTAAATGCACCCATTAAGTGAAGAAAAAATTATAGGATAAGCAAAGGGTAAGTAGAAGAAAGGTTGCAGAAGTTTGATGATTGATTGGACAAAATGTACATTTATCATATTTTACCATATGTTTTTATGTCCATGAGGCAATTACACAAAGAAAATGAAGGTCTACAAGATCAATTAATTAACTTCCCTCATCCTCATTCATCCCTATATTTACTAATTTCCCCTTCCCACCTTCATACAGTTCATATTCATTCATTTTCCATAAAAACCCCTTTTCCTAAGGTTAAAATCCTTTTGCCTAGGAAAAGTGAAAACCCCATGTTAAATCCCCTTTTACCCAAAAACCCACAAAAAGATGTTTAGCCTAAGTATTAATGTATATATGTGAAAAGAAAATAACTCATGAAAAAGCATTATACTTAGTGTATTTTCTCTTTCCGCTCATATTCCATATTAATGCTAATTTATAGTATTAAACCCCTAAAAGTTCTATTTCCCGTATATTATTAAATCCTTTTACTAAATAACCCGAAACCATTAGTTTTATTATAAAACTATGTATTCAATGAAACATCGCATATCGGTGGATCACAAGCTTTTCAACGTGCATGCACTCTCCTCGCATTGTGATATGCAATGCACGATGGGCTTGGACCCGACACAAATATATGTCAGAATTCATTGCCATTTCGCATCCGCCCTTCATCGCAAGTCCCAGCTATAACATATACCCTCCGCCATTGCGTTCTCCGATATGCGATGGGAACCTGGACACGATGTAGTATTATCTATGATTTATTTTCCACATCACGTCCGGCTCCTATCGCATTCGTTTGTGATGGGCCTTCCTTTGCTAAACTACGATTGCGATATGCGATGAACCCGAACTCGATGTCATTTATCTGCCCAAATTCATACTCTTTCAAGTCTGCCATACCGTGTTTTGTGAAGGATTTCTTTGTTAAAATGTTTTTTATGATTTAAACAAAGAATCGACCTAAACCTTTGTTTAAACATAAAACCCCGCTAATCTCAGTGTTTAACCCATAACAAAGCCCATGCCGTCATAATTAATCGTTGGGCCCCTCCGCGCTGCTTTTTCGCTCCACCACCATTCAATCACGTGCATTCAAATCCAATGAGCCTCAGCAATTTCTGGTTGGCTCTCTGTCCGAGCATTACCCGCCCAAAAAGCGGTATTCTACTGACCTCCCCTTGTTATTTGTCAGGCTCAGATTGCATCAGGTGACCCCTCCCAAAACTGCCCGCGCCTCATAAGCAGTGCAATGAAGACCAAAACCACCTCCCGCATAATGACAAAATGACCACTGTTCACTTTGTGCCATATTTCAAAAAGAAAGTTGTTTTTCCGTCTAAATGCAAAAATCACCATTTTGGCTTTGTTTCGCCCGTTTACACAATGAAACCCCCATAAGACTTTGCAACCAATAAAGCCATTGTTTTACCTTCTGATACGCTATGAACTCCTTCCAATATCCTTTTGAGCTCAATAAAGCCATTGATGTCCTTCTTTGTCACTTATGTTTTCTTAACAATTTCTTTGTTTTGTAGGTAAAAACTTCTGTTCCAGGCTTACAAAGGAAAAAGGCCTGCATACAGTTTGAAGAAAAATACGAAGATCTTACTGTTGAAAAACACAATAAAAATATGAAATGCACAGTAAAGGTAAAAAGGAACACAATAAAGGTTACTCAGCAGGGTCAAAGGATATTCACAGAGTTTGAAGAGTATCAGATGAAAGATCAAATGAAGGAATCAACCAGTGTAAAGGATTCAAACAATCAAGCAGCTTAAAGGGAAAAGTATCAAACAACAAAACCAACACAACCTGAATAAAAGGGACAACAAGAAGCAGTTCAATAGCTGCCCCTATCTTCTTGCATGAAGATCTTTCCTTTCCTAGAATAAATATTGATCAATTTTAAGATATTTCCTTTGTTTCATTATTGTATAAATAACTCTCTTCTCGAGTTATTATGGGTTCAATGTTCAAGGTTCATTATTCATTGATTGTAAGTAGTGACTGTTCATTCTACTTTGAACTTGGTTGCACCTTTGAAGGAGGCTTTTCTAAACACTTGATGTATTTAGTTTTATGGAACCTTAAAACAAAGCAGAGGATTCTGAATTTGATTTGACACAGTTTGTGTTATCTTGTAAGTTTTTCCAGTTATCAATCATTATGTTTTTCTTCATATGCTTATGACTTATAGAGATATCTAGGTAGGAATAATTGTGTCTCAATTTATTCCTATAAGCTCCTGAAGTGATCATCTATTAAGAGAATGGATTAATGAACTATCTGTTTAGCTAATCCTCTCTAATAAAAAAATCATCAACATCTTTAGTAAGCTTAAGTATATTGCCTTGAATATTTGGAACGTAGTTTAGAAGGTTTTCATATTTATGATTGTTCTGTTTTATAGTCTGGAAACTGTGATAATCATATTATTTTTTGTCTTCTTCTCACCACTATTTGATCTATATCACTGTGTAAATTTTTATAACAACCCTTTGCCGAAATATTAATATTATCCAAAGGATTAAGTATTTCAATTCTAAATCTGTTTTCATTCATTGGTCTTCTAAAACTAAAACCAAAAACCCCAAAACAATTATTTTAGATGCTCTGGCATTGGTAGCTGACCTACTACTATCTCAAAGGTACAACATCAGATTGGCGCCGTTGCCGGGGATTTGAATTTATTTTAAGTTTCCCTTGGGACAACGATATTTCATTCATTCTTTTCCTTTATGGTGATTAAATGGTTTAGAAAGGTCAATATCATTCACCTAGGCGACTCCACACTCCCAAGCTGACACCTTTTAAACATACCAGATCTCGTTCAGAAGCTGACATAGTTAGTCCTCTGTCAAATCCTGAAAGGCTTCTGAGAAAAGCCAGTTCTAAAAGGGGATACCAACCATCTTATTCTTCCTCTTAAGTCTTACAATCTGAAGAATTAGAATCATTTGACCGCTATAGTAATATCCCATATGATCCTGATTACTCCCATTTATCACCTAGGGTTGCTAAACTTCTAGATAAAGGATTTGATTTTAAGTCAGCCTATCTTATTCATTCATTAGAATCTCATCCAATGCCCACACTACCACTAGGATCACCTAAAATTGAATCTGATTTGGGTGTTAACCTACCAGAATATAAACCCACAGATTTCATATCCCCTACCACCTATCATTTTCCTTCCATTTTTGACCGACCTGAAGCTTCTTCTTCTAAACAACTTGAGGAGACCTTCTCTATATATTCCAATCCTGTCTTTGAAAGAAAAGAAGGTATTCCTTTACAAGTCCCAAAGTTAGTTCTTAAGACTCCTTTGAAGTCTTTCAAGAGATCTCCTCCTTCATCTCCAACTAGTTCATCAACTCTTGAATCACCATATTCTTCCTCAACTTCTTCTTCATCCTCTACATCCACACAAACGCCTCATACTCCACCTGGAAAACCTCATACACCTCAAGAACCTCATACACCACCTGTTGTCATGGCTTTCTGACCTATTTTAGAGGCTAGATATGCTTCCTTAGTCTTACCTGATAACCTTGATGCATTCCCAGCTGGATACTTAAAATACCTTCCCAAGTGCAATGGAGAAACTGGTCCCTCAACTGAGGACCATATTAAAGCTTTCCTAGACTTTGCAGACAACATGAATATTGAACAAGAAAACATTTATATGAGATTGTTTGTACTATCACTTGAAGGAAATGTGAGATTTGGTTTAGACAATTACCAGCAGCTTCCATTAGAAATTGGGAAGAGCTTACAACCATATTTAAAAATCAATGGGGTGTGGAAAAGGATCCTCTTTACTTCCTCACAAAATTTGAAGAGCTTAAAAGGAACTTCGGTGAACCAATATCAAATTTTATCAAAAGATTCAATAAACTCTATCACAAAATGCCTGCTAATTGTAAGCCCCCTGTAGCAGTAGCTAAGTCTAGATTTTCTAAAGCTTTTGATGATGACTTTGTTGTTATGCTACGAGAAAGAAATTCAATAAATCTTGAAGATATGCAAACAAACACTATAGAAGTAGAAGCAAATAGGGCAGCCTCAACTTCTTTAACACTTAAGGAAGAAAAGGCCCAAAGAAAACTCAAATCTGTTCAAGAAGCCTCTAGTTCCTCTAAGACTAAATCAGAAGACACAAAAAGAGATAAAATAACATCTCTTCTTAGAAACCTATCAAATAGGATTTCAAATATTAAGACCCAACCTAGGACAATACAACAAACAGTTACTACACCCAAAAACCAAAATCAAGGTCAGTATAAAAGAAATCCACCACTACAAATTCTTCAGAGACCTACCAATGATCACATGTTCCTACTCCTCTATTGATAGATGACCAACAACTTGATGATAATACTATGAAAATTACTGAAGATATTAATAGTATGGATTCTTCTTCCAATCAAACAGCCATCATTCCTCTCTCACAACAAATTCAGGTTCAAGAAGATCAGGAACCTTCACAAGTCTCTAAATATCATGCTTTCTCTAAATTTTTATTTGCAAAGTTAAACAAGAGATATGATCTTAGGCCTAGGCCTGGTCCTGGGATACCTCCAAAGGAAACTCCAATAGTTGAGCCACGTACCAAAAATGTTAAAGCTCAAACAACTCTTATTCAGCCCTTAGATCAGTCAATTGATACTACCCAAACTGGTAAGAACATTTTGACTACATTTAATGTTGAAAAAGAATTAGAGAGAGTTAAGATCCCAATTCCACTGTCAGAACTTTCTAAAACCCATGGTTACAAAAGCCAAGTCAGAAAATGGATACAAAATACCTCGGTTGATGCTGAAGGTGATGTCATAAGTCTACAAGATGAAAAACCAACAATAGTTTTTGGCCCTAGTTCAGTCATGATAGATGAGATAGTGCCTCCTTTTTATGTAACTCTTAAAACAAATGATTCCATGTTGTATACTTGTATGCTTGATTCAAGAGCATCACACAACCTTATGCCAAAATCTATCATGGACCATTTGAAACTCGACATAACTAAATCCTACCATGACCTGTACACCTTTGATTCTAAAAGGGTGCCCTGTTTGGGATTGATCAAGGATCTAGTGGTTACCTTTGCCCAAATTCCAGTGAAAAGTGTAGTACTTGATATTGTTGTCATAGATATCCCTCCCAAGTTTGGAATGCTCATTTCTAGGGCTTGTTGTACCAAATTAGGGGGAACTCTACAGATGGATATGTCATATGCTACTATTCATGTTTATGGAGGAGAGCAATTAAGATTATATAGGGAGCTAAGATTTGTACATATTGTTTGTAAGACTACCCAACCAAGGAACCATCCAATTTATGCAATAGATCAAGACTTTGGTTGTTTTCAACTCACTTGAAAACAACATAAAACTCAAGTCAAAATTGAAGAGGTAGTTGAAAGACCTGAACCAAACCAAACTGATATTTGGAAACTTGTTATGAAACCAGCTCAAGAAAAGATAGAAAAGATAGATCAACGCCTTAGAATTCAGCCTCTTCGAGGGGGCAACCTCCTTTACATTACATAAATGAACAATTCTTGGATGATTCAAATGACAAAACCTCCTTTCTATATATAGGAGTCTAAGGAGTCACAATATAACCCAGCCGACCTAACAATAATAATATAAAGCCACAAAAATAACAATAGAGGGATTCTATGGGGAACAGTAATAACAATATGGGGGCAATAGGGGCACAACAATATTAATAAGGGGTATAACTACAATAGTAATGGGGTAATCACTAGTAGTATAGGTACCCAACATGCCCCTCTCCTTCAAAAAAGTGTTGTCCTCAACGCTTGAGTAGTTCTGGATACTTTTGTTAAAATTCTCATCCTCCCATGTGGAATCTTTAGCGGATAAGTTCTTCCACTTGATAAGATACTCTGAAATTGATCGATTTCGTAGCTGTTGAGTTCTTGTTTCTTGGACTGCTTCCGGTTCCAATATAATTTTTCCTTCCTCGTCAAGTTCTGGCAATATTGTTTGAACTGGGAGCTTGTCACCTATAAGCTTCTTTAAACATGAAACATGGAAAACTGGGTGCAATCGAGAAGCTGCAGGAAGCTCCAATTTGTATGCCATGGTACCAATCTTTTGCAACACCTTGTACGGACCATAATACTTTGGGGATAATTTATTATCCTTCTTAGCTTGCTTGAGGGACATTTGCTTATATGGTTGTAGCCGTAGGAATACCCAATCGCCTACATCAAAACTTCTTTCACTGCGATGTTGATCTGCCTGTTGTTTCATTCTATTCTGTGCCAACACGAGTTTATCCTTTAAGAGTTGGAGGACTTGTTGTTGATGTTCGATGTGATGTTCCACTGCCTGAACCTTATAATTTTCTCTTAAATATGATGTGATGGATGGTGGTTGATACCCATAAAGTGCCATAAATGTGGTCATTTTTGTTGCTGTATGGAAGGAAGTGTTATACCACCATTCAGCCAGAGGCAACCATTTGAACCATTGTGTCTGTTTATCAGATACAAAGCAACGAAGATATCCTTCCAAACATTTGTTTACTATCTCAGTTTGCCCATCAGATTGAGGATGATAAGATGAGCTATGAGCTAACTAAGTACCAAGACAAGAAAATAATTTTGTCCAAAAATTTCCAGTGAAAATGGGATCTCTGTCACTTACAATAATCTTTGGGTTTCCATGTAGCTTTTGAATTGTTTCCATAAATGCAGTAGAAACTGTACTGGCTTTAAATGGATGTGATAATGCACAAAAGTGTGCATACTTGGTAAGTCTGTCAACTACCACCATGATGACACTATTTCCCTCAGACTTGGGTAAACCTGTGATAAAATCCATTGAAACCTCCTCCCAACGTTGGCTTGGAATGGATAAAGGTTGTAATAGACCCGGTGTCTTAATTGTTTCAACTTTATTTTGTTGGCAAACCAAACATTCCGCCACAAACTTTTTAATATATGATTTAAGGCCATCCCAAAAAAATTCCTTCTTAACCCTGTGGTAAGTTTTTAAAAATCTTGAGTGCCCTCCTAAGGGAGAAGTGTGCAATTCCATAAGAATCTTTTGTTTTAGCTGGGAATTCTTACAGAGGTATAAGCGATCTTTGTACCATAACAAATCATTTTTCCAGCTAAATGTATCAGACGTACTGGAATCTTGTTGTAACTTTCGAATAAGTACCCACACTTTTTTGTCATTCTTCCATTCCTCCCTTGCTTTGTTTATCCAATCTGGTTGGATAATAGAAATGGCGCACAACAATGCTTCCACATCCTCATCCTTTCTTGAGAGTGCATATGCCACCACATTTTGCTTCCCTTTTTTGTAGATGATTTCAAAGTCATAACCCAACATCTTTGTGACCCACTTTTGTTGCTCTTCAGAGGATAATCTTTGTTCTAAAAAGTATTTAAGGCTATCATGATCCGTTTTTACCTTGAAGTGTCTTCCCATTAGGTAGGGTTGCCATTTCTTAAGTGCATGGAGTATTGCCAACATTTCCTTCTCATAAATAGCTTTGCTTAAAAACTTTCCCTTGATTGGACGACTTTCAAAAGCAATGGGTCTTTCATCTTGCATTAGAACAGCACCAATTCCATTTCCTGAAGCATCACATTCCACAATAAAGGTTTTTGTGAAGTCCGGTGTAGCTAAGACCGGTGCTTGGCACATTGCCTCTTTAAGATGTTCAAAGGCCTTTGTTGCTTCCGGAGTCCATGAAAATGCATCTTTCTTCAATAATGTTGTTAGAGGTGCTGCTATTCTCCCATAATTCTTAAAAAACTTGCGATAATACCTTGTCAACCCGAGAAATCCTCGCAGATGCTTTATGGATGTGGGGATTTTCCATTCCTTAATGGCTTTAATTTTGCTAGGGTCTACCTTAACTCCTTCATGAGATACAATATGACCCAGATATTCCACTCCCTGGACTCCAAAGAAAAAATTGGATCTTTTTGCATATAATTGTTTCTCCTCCAATAGTTGTAGCACCATGTCAACATGTTCAACATGATCCTTCCAAGACTTGCTGTAGATTAGTATATCATCAAAAAATACTAACACAAATTTTCTAAGGAATGGTTTGAAAATTGAATTCATCAAACCTTGAAATGTTGAAGGTGCATTGGTAAGGCCAAAAGGCATGACCAAAAATTCATAATGACCCTCATGAGTTTTAAATGCTGTTTTCGGAATGTTTTCAGTCTTCATTCTGATTTGATGATATCCTGAACGAAGATCCAACTTGGTGAAGTAAATTGATCCATGCAATTCATCCAGTAATTCATCAATGACAGGAATGGGGAACTTATCTTTAATAGTGAGCTTGTTGAGCTCCCTATAATCCGGACACATGCACCATGATCCATCCTTCTTGTGCACCAATACTACTGGAGCAGAGAAAGAACTTTGACTCGGTTGAATTATACCAGCCTCTAGCATTTCTGCAACCATACGTTCAATTTCACTCTTTTGGACATAGGGATATCTGTACGGCCTGATGTTTGGAGGAACACTTCCTGAAATCAGATGAATAGCATGATCATGATCACGCATAGGTGGGAGACCTTTGGGAGTCTCAAATACCTTGGAATGATTGTCCAGGACTTTTTGGAGATCTGGAGAAATAGATGATTCCGATGTGGAAACATCTAGCGAACATAATTGTGCAATTACACCTCTTTGTTCCCTTTTTAGAAGCTTTGTCATACCATTAGAGCTGATTATCTTTCCTGGTTTCCCTGCAATACCCCTTAATTCAACTTCCTTTCCTTCCGTAGAAAATTTGATGAAAAGTTCTTGAAAATTAAAAGCTATTGTACCCAAGGATTGTAGCCATTGGACTCCTAGTACAACATCAGCACCTCCCATTGGAATGGAAAGCATTGGGCTAGTCAATACATATTCTCCCATGGATAGCTTGATATTATGGCACTTTCCAGAGCAATTTATTGTTCCTCCATTTGCAATCATCACTTGACACTCTGGTGCTGGATATAGGAAGCAATTCAATTCTTTTGCTACCTTACAATGAATAAAATTGTGGGTGCTTCCTGAATCAATCAACACTATTACCTTTTTCTTCTTGATTTGTCCTTCTATCTTGATGGTTTGAGGAGTGGTAATTCCCGCCAATGCATTACAAGATATGGTCGGATTTATTTGTTCTTCATCTAGGCTTTGTTCCTAGAGTATATCCTCTTCTTTTGACCTTTCTTGCTCCTTTTCTTCTTCCTCTTCACAATCTATGTAGAATAATTTCTTCTCAGCACACTTATGACCTTTAGTGTATTTGCTATCACAACTGTAACCAAGCCCTTTTGCTCTTTTTTCTTCCAATTGTTGTGGTGTCAACCTTATAGGTTGTGGAAGACTAGGGGCAACAACACTTCCGTCTTTATAGTTGTGAGTGGTATGCTTCCTGGTTGCCATAATTTTTCTTTCCATTTTTCTTGCTAACCTGAATGCCTTCTCTAATGAATCAGGTTCCCAAAGGCGAACATCATGTTGGATATTATCCTTTAAAGACCCTATGAACACATCAATCCTGCGATCCTCTGGAATATCTTTTACCCTTATGTTCAATTTTTGGAATTCCTCAATGTGCTCCATTATTCAACCCTTTTGTTTGAGACTTATCAATTGGCTAAAAAAGTGTTGCTTTTTGTATCCTCATAATGTGCTATCAATTCTTTCGTAAAAATTTCCCAAGTGATAAATTGTTTACGAGAGCAAAGCCATTGATACCATACAAACTGATTTGGTTCCAAATATAAAGTTTCCATACGTACCTTTTGTGTGTTTTGCACATTATTGAGATCGAAGAATTGCTCCATCTGTAATATCCATGTGGCGGGATCCTTGCCATCAAACTTCCTCATATCGAGTTTTGGAATATGGTGAGTCTTCGATCCAACATTAGAGTCTATGGAATCATGATTAACATTTCTTTTGTTCTCATCATGAGTTTCCTTTAGTACCCTTTCACCATTAGTGACCATTTCTTGTAGCAACTTATTCATATTTATCTTCAATTCTTCCATCTTATCATCCATGCCATCAATTTTAGCGTCCATGCCATTCACCTTAGCTTCCATGCCATCCATCTTAGCTTCTACGCCTTTCTTTAAACAATCCATCTTAGCTTCTACACCTTCCTTCAAACAATCCATCTTAGCTTCTACATCTTTCCTTAAACCATCCATCTTAGATTCTGTTGCTTTTTGTGTAAGTGACACTTGTTGCACTTGTTCTTGTAATTTTGATATATCATATAGCATTTCTTCTTCTTCTTCATGAGTCATGCTAGAGCTTTCAGGTTCCTTACTAGGTGTTTGCATTTTCTTTCCTCGGGGCATCAATTACCGATAATAATGCTCTACTAGCCCTTTGAATTCCTTCAAAATAAATTTTCAAACCACTCTTAAGAAAAAATTTAAAAGAATCTACACACCTTTTTTTCACTTTGTAGGAGCTCGATATTGCCTCTGATGTATCTCTGTACTTTCAGATCATCCAGTTCTGAAATTGCAACCTGTGGTAGCCCTCTGTGTCCTCTTTCCAATGCCACCAGTCTGATCCAATTTGGATTCTCCAAGGAAGAGTTATGTGAAATCTCCCACAGTGACTTGATTATAGACTAGTTCAGTAGACGAACTTGTACGACGTGCTGCGAGTCACTGTTTCGTCCTTTGGCTTTGAAAAATATATAGAAGAAACTAAATTCCGTCCTCTTTCTACACTTTCTTACGAAATTTCAATCCAATGCTCAAGAAAAAAGTTATGATGATTTTCCCTAGGTCACCTGTTTGGAATGTAATTCAGGAGTCTGTAAAAAGACCAACTTCCTCAGATCATATCTCCACAAATATAGTGAAAAAAGCTCTGAAATTCAGACCCAAGATTCAGTGCGATGTCTTCTCAAATGGGTTTTTTTTTTTTGCTTCTGAAACGTCGCAGAAAAAAAGTTATAGCGAAAATGCCACGATGACCTGTTTGGAGCAGCGAAACCCTAGAATCCAAAGCTCTGATACCAAATGTTATGAAACCAGCTCAAGAAAAGATAGAAAAGATAAATCAACGCCTTAGAATTCAGCCTCTTCGAGGGGGCAACCTCCTTTACATTACATAAATGAACAATTATTTGATGATTCAAATGACAAAACCTTCTTTCTATATATAGGAGTCTAAGGAGTCACAATATAACCCAGCCGACCTAACAATAATAATATAAAGCCACAAAAATAACAATAGAGGGATTCTATGGAGCACAATAATAACAATATGGGGGCAATAGGGGCAAAACAATATTAATAAGGGGTATAACTACAATAGTAATGGGGTAATCACTAGTATTATAGGGACCCAACAAAACTTTTCTTTGATGGCTCTTGCACGAAAGCTGCGACAGGAGCTGGAATAGTTTTAATTTCACCTGAAAAAGAAAATATAACCCAATCATGTAAATTAGACTTCAAAGTTACAAAAAATGTGGCTGAATATGAAGCTTTCCTTTTAGAATTGCAATTAGCCAAAAGCTTAAAAGTTCAAAACTTAAGTGTTTTTACTGATTCAGAACTTATTGTTTAACAAGTAAGAAATGTTTTCTAGACCAAGCATCCTAGACTTAGGTCCCACCAAAATGAAGTATGGGATTCAGTTGAAAACTTCTTTGATGCTTTTAATTTGACTCATATTCCTAGAGATCAGAATATTCATGCAGATGCCTTAGCTGTTTCTGCTAGCTCTTTTAAATTCCTGATCATACTGATGTACTATATCAGATACAAGTCAAATATAGGCCATCTATCCTAGATAATCTGAAACATTGGCAAATATTCGAAGATGATGAACATTTGAAATCATTTTTGCAGGTAATAGATGATTTTTCATTTCTACAAATTGATGAAGATAGAACTGAAATAAACGAAAGTGCATATGGAAATGATTTAGATTTTAAAACCCAAATTTCTAATCATGACATTATTCAATTATCTAATAATTTTATTCCAAAAGGACTCATTCCTGTAGAAAGATTGTTTGATCAAAATGATGTCCTCCGAAACCCTAAGTCCATTGCTTCAAAAGATGACATAGAAGAGATTAACATTGGAACTAATGAAGAAATCAAAAACATCAAAATATGTGCATCTCTAGACCTTGAGATCAAAGCTCAAGATCTTAAGTTACTGCAAAATTATAAAGATTTTTTGCATGGACTTATGCTGGTCTAAAGACCTATGATACTTCATTAATACAACATAAGATTCCTCCGAAGCCAGAAGAAAAACCTTATCAACAAAAACTTAGAAGGATAAATCTAGCATTTCTACCAACTGTAGAAAGGGAGATTAAGAAAATGCTAGATGCTCAGATCATCCTCCCTCTTAGATATTCTAATTGGGTTGCAAATCTAGTTCCTGTTAGAAAGAAAAATGGATAAATAAGACTTTGTGTGGATTTTAGAAATTTGAACAAGGCATCATTAAAAGATAATTATCCTTTTCCCAAAATGGATTAGTTACTTCAAATGGTTTCAGGAGCACAAATACTTTCTATGCTTGATGGTTTTTCAAGTTACAATTAGGTGAATGTTGATACAACAGACAGAGAGAAGACAACCTTTATTACACCCTGGGGTACATTCTTGTACGCTAGGATGCCATTTGGCTTAACCAATGCTGGAGAAACATTTCAGAGAGCTATGGACATAACTTTTATGGGTCAGGTAAATAAATTTGTGGTTATTTATCTTGATGACATAACTGCTTTTTCTAAATCTGATCAGAAGCATCTAAAGCACATGATGAAAGTTTTTGACATGTGTAGAAAATACGGAATATCATTGAACCCTAAGAAGTCCTTGTTTGCTGTCAAAGAAGGAAAACTGTTGGGCCATATAATTTCAAAGGAGGGAGTAGTAATTGACCTCAAACGAGTATCTGCCATTGAAACATTGACCTTACCTAGAAACAAGAAGGAGATTCAAGCTTTTCTGGGCAAGATTAATTTTCTAAATAGGTTTATTCCAAATTATGCAAAGATTATAAAAGATATAACTGACATGCTTTGAAAGGACCATGAAGTCAAATGGATTGCCTCTTCTAGAAATGCATTTGAACAAATAAAAAGGGCTACTCTGAAGCTCCCACCTTATCCAGCCTTGATTATACTAAGCCATTTAGTATTTTCTCTTTTGCCTCTGAAACAACCGTTGCTGCTGTTCTATTATAGAAAAATAAAGATTCCCATGACCAACCCATAGCCTTTTTCAACAAGGTTATGAGAGATGCTGAGCTTAAGTATGACATCATTGAGAAGCAAGCCTATGCCCTCATTCCAGCCCTGAAATCATTCGGAATGTATGTCTTACATTCACCTATTACTGCTTATGTCCCTGATAGTTCTGTGAAAATTGTCCTAACCCAACCAGAAACTGATGGGAAAAGAGGTATATGGATCACTCAAATTATCGAGTTTGATCTAACTATCAAGACTTCCAAGCTAGTAAAAGTTCAAGGACTAGCCAAGCTTCTAGCTGAATCCAACTGCAAAGTACTTGGAATCAATTCTGTTTTAGAAATACAAGAGAAGAATACACAAGAACCTTCTATCCTTGCAGAAGGGGAGAATCCACAAGAACCTTCCCTTCATCCTAAAGGGGAGAATCCACAATAACCTTCCTTTCATCCTAAAGGGGAGAATCCACAAGAACCTCTACCTTCTGAGCAGATCAGTTCTATACACATTGATGAAAAATTCTTGTTGTCAAACTGGTATCAAGATATTGTAAATTTCTTGATCCATTTTGAGTGTCCAGCATAGTTCTCCAAAACCCAGTGTAAAACCCTTAAGTTAAAATCAGATAAGTACTGCATTATAAATGCAAATTTATACTGGAAAGATCCACTGAATATTTTGTTATCATGTTTAACAGAATCAGAAGCTGAAGGAATCATTGATCAGTTTCATACAGGATTTTGTGGGGGACATTATTCTTGGAGAGCAACATCATACAATATTCTGAGGGGAGGATTTTATTGGCCCACATTGTTCTTACAAGTAGGGGCAAAGTTCAGAGGTTGTGTTCCTTGTCAAATGTTTGCTGGCAAACAAAAATTAGCAGCTCTTCCATTTGTTCCATCAATAGTTTCAACACCATTTTCTCAATGGGGATTAGATTTTGTTGGAGAGATTCACCCCACTTCAAGTAATCAACATAGATGGATCCTCACTACAACAGACTACTTTAATAAATGGGTGGAAGCAATTCTAGTCAGAAATGCTACTGATTCAGTAGTAATTAAGTTTATTGAGGAAAATATCTTATCTAGATTTGGTTGTACAACTCAAATTGTCACTGATAATACAACAATTTTTTCTAGTGTTAAAATGATTGACTTTTTCCAGAAATATCAGATTTTGTTACATCATTCAACTCCATACTACCCTCAAGGTAATGGCCTTGCAGAGTCATCAAACAAAATTCTGGTAAAGGTAATAAAAAAGACTCTAGCTGATCATAAGAAGAGTTGGGATTCACATTTGATTTATGCAGTATGGGCAAACAAAATTACTCCAAAGAGATCAACTGGAAAATCTCCATTTCAATTAGTCTATGGGAAAGATGCAATCTTCCCTACCAATTTGGCCTTCCCTGTTTTAAAATTCCTGCAGGATTCAACAGATGAACCTGATGATTTTTCAAGAAGAATAAATCAGATTATTGAACTTAATGAAAACAAAGATGAAGTTCAACACAAATTGAAGAAATATCAGAATAAGATGAAGACCCTGTTTGACATAAGAGCCATGGAAAGGAACTTTAAGGAAGTTGATCTAGTTCTAAGATGGGATGCCAGGCGAGAAGCTAAAGGAAAGCATGGCAAATTTGACAATCTATGGTTTCGACCTTTAGCAATAGCTGAAGTGAAGGGTAACAACACTTTTGTGATGCAGAATCTTGAGGGGCTATATTCCACTTATCCTGAAAATGGAAGGTTTCTCAAACATTACATTCAGTATTAAGAAGATGTTAGTGTGATTTTTCTTACAGCAAGGACTACATAGCCCGAGGAGAAGGCATATGGATCTGCAGGTTCTCTGCATTCTACAGGAGAAAGCAATCCCCAGTTGGAGCCAATGTTGTAGCATTTTTTGGTTTTGATAAGATAGAATATTTGAAAAAATGTTAAGTTAGGATATGGACATAACAATATTGAATAAAATGTTTTTGAAAATATCATTATGATGATGTCCATATCAAAGAAAATGTTAGGTTAGGTGTCCTAAGAAATCAAGACAAAAAGAAAATGTTAGGTTAGAAAGAAAAGAAAACAAATAAACTCTGAAAGTGAGCAAGTTTAAATGCCACTACTATTTTCTGCAAAATAATGGTTGTGTGCAGCTTGTCATAAATGCCACAACCCATGACAATCAAACTGTTTAATCTTGACTGCTTCATGCTTTAAATTTGATGTTATAGTTAGAGAATAAAGATCTGGCCAAACTGTTTAATCTTGGTAGATCAATAGTTAGGTAGAGAATAATAAGGTGCTCATCAGTTTAATCTGAGCCCTTGGATGTTATAAGGTTAGAATTAGATAGTTTTCTTTTGTAAAATAAAAAGAAAGGAAAAGGGTTTGCTAGCTTAAATGCACCCATTAAGTGAAGAAAAAATTATAGGATAAGCAAAGGGTAAGTAGAAGAAAGGTTGCAGAAGTTTGATGATTGATTGGACAAAATGTACATTTATCATGTTTTACCATATGTTTCTATGTCCATGAGGCAATTACACAAAGAAAATGAAGGTCTACAAGATCAATTAATTAACTTCCCTCATCCTCATTCATCCCTATATTTACTAATTTCCCCTTCCCACCTTCATACAGTTCATATTCATTCATTTTCCAAAAAAACCCCTTTTCCTAAGGTTAAAATCCTTTTGCCTAGGAAAAGTGAAAACCCCATGTTAAATCCCCTTTTACCCAAAAACCCACAAAAAGATGTTTAGCCTAAGTATTAATGTATATATGTGAAAAGAAAATAACTCATGAAAAAGCATTATACTTAGTGTATTTTCTCTTTCCGCTCATATTTCATATTAATGCTAATTTATAGTATTAAACCCCTAAAAGTTCTATTTCCCGTATATTATTAAATCCTTTTATTAAATAACCCGAAACCATTAGTTTTATTATAAAACTATGTATTCAATGAAACATCGCATATCGGTGGATCACAAGCTTTTCAACGTGCATGCACTCTCCTCGCATTGTGATATGCAATGCACGATGGGCCTGGACCCGACACAAATATATGTCAGAATTCATTGCCATTTCGCATCCGCCCTTCATCGCAAGTCCCAGCTATAACATATACCCTCCGCCATTGCGTTCTCCGATATGCGATGGGAACCTGGACACGATGTAGTATTATCTATGATTTATTTTCCACATCACGTCCGGCTCCTATCGCATTCGTTTGTGATGGGCCTTCCTTTGCTAAACTACGATTGCGATATGCGATGAACCCGAACTCGATGTCATTTATCTGCCCAAATTCATACTCTTTCAAGTCTGCCATACTGTGTTTTGTGAAGGATTTCTTTGTTAAAATGTTTTTTATGATTTAAACAAAGAATCGACCTAAACCTTTGTTTAAACATAAAACCCCGCTAATCTCAGTGTTTAACCCATAACAAAGCCCATGCCGTCATAATTAATCGTTGGGCCCCTCCGCGCTGCTTTTTCGCTCCACCACCATTTGATCACGTGCATTCAAATACAACGACCCTCAGCAATTTCGTGTTGGCTCTCTGTCCGAGCATTACCAACCCGAAAAGTGGTATTCCACTAACCTCCCCTTGCTACGTGTCAGGCACAGATTGCATCGGGTGACCCCTCCTAAAACTGCCCTCACCTCATAAGCGGTGCGATGAAGACCAAAACCACCTCCCGCATAATGACAAAATGACCACTGTTCACTTTGCACCATATTTCAAAAAGAAAGCTGTTTTTCCATTTAAACACAAAAATCACCATTTTGGCTTTGTTTTGACCGTTTACACAATGAAACCCCCATAAGCCTCTATGACCAATAAATCCATTGTTTTACCTTCCAATACGCTCTGGACTCCTTCCAATATCCTTTCGAGCTCAATAAAGCCATTGATGTCCTTCTCTGTCACCTATGTTTTCTTAACAATTTCTGTGTTTTGCAGGTAAAAACTTCTGTTTCAGGCTTACAAAGTAAAAAGGTCTACATACAGTTTGAAGACAAATACAAAGATTTTACTGTTGAAAAACACAGTAAAAATCTGAAATGGACAGTAAAGGTAAAAAGGAACACAGTAAAGGTTACTCAATAGGGTCAAAGGATATTCACAAAGTTTAAAGAGTATCAGATGAAAGATCAAATGAAGGAATCAACCAACGTAAAGGATACAAACAATCAAGCAGCTTAAAGGGAAAAATGTCAAACAACAAAGGTAGCACAACTTGAATAAAAGGGACAGTAAGAAGCAGTTCAATAGCTACCTCTTTTTTTTTCTTGCATGAAGATCTTTCCTTTCCTAGAATAAATCTTAATTAGTTTTAGGATATTTCCTTAGTTTTATTATTGTATAAATAACTCTCTTCTTGAGTTATTATGGGTTCAATGTTCAAGGTTCATTATTCATTGCTTGTAAGTAGTTTCTGTTCATTCTACTTTGAACCTGGTTGCACCTTTGAAGGAGGTTTTTCTAGACACTTGATGTATTCAGTCTTTCTAGAACCTTAATACAAAGTAGAGGATTCTGAATTTGGTTTTACACAGTTTGTTTTATCCTGTAAGTTTTTCCAGTTATCAATCATTATGTTTTTCTTCATATGCTTATGACTTATAGAGATATCTAGGTAGGAATAATTGTGTCTCAATTTATTCCTATAAGCTCCTGAAGTGATTATCTATTAAGAGAATGGATTAATGAACTATCTGTTTAGTTAATTCCCTATAATAAAAAAATCACCAGCATATTTTGTAAGCTTAAGTATATTACCTTAAATATTTGGAACGTAGTTTAGAAGGTTTTCATACTTATGATTGTTCTATTTTACAGTCTGGAAACTATGATATTCATATTATTTTCTGTCTTCTTCTCACCACTATTTGATCTATATCACTATGTAAAGTTTTATAGCAGCCCTTTGCTGAAATATTAATATTATCCAAAGGATTAAGTATTTCAATTCTAAATTTGTCTTCATTCATTGGTCTTCGAAAACTAAAACCAAAAACCCCAAAACAATTATTTTAGATGCTCTGGCATTGGTAGTTGACCTACTACTATCTCAGAGGTACAACATAGGGTAGGGTAGAAAAAAAAATTAAAAATAAGAGAAAAAAATAAAAATCTCAGGTGAAAACCTCCTTTGAGGTACCTCAGATTGGTTCATTGATTGAAAACGTCCATGAGGCAGTCAATGGGTTGGGAAAAAAGAGAAAAAGAGAAAAAAGAAAAGATCCTAGGTGAAAACGTCTTTTGAGGCGCCTAGGCATACCTACTAGTTGAAAACCTCATTGAGGCGGCTAGTAGGCCTAGAAGAAAAAAGAGAAAAAAATAAAAGAAATCCTTGCTCCATGCATCTCTTTGATAAATTCATGTACTCTCCAACATCTGCAAGCAATAAGAACAAGTTGGTACCAAAAGGAAAATTGGTCAAGCCTAGTGAAAAGAAGTCAAATTTTGACTTTCTCCTCCTTTGCTCAAATGCTCCAACAAGGCCAAGGCCATGCCAATCCATCACCCTCATCTATTTTCACCATCCACCCATCATTCTCAAGCTTCTACCATTCAGTTTGTTTGCTATCCTAAAAAATTATAGGATGCTCTATTTTACTACAGGATACAAAAATATATAGAGTAGAAATTTGTTTTTGCCATAACTTGAAAACCATGTACCATTTTCCAAGCTGTTTCAGGAGGAGATGCATATGGATGATGGTAACATGCTCAAGCAGTCTTAGAAAATTCTAGTGCACCATTTCCAAGAAATGGGCCTCCATCACCTTCAGCCATTTTTGCATTTTTTCAATATCCGTGCATCCATTTAAAAAGCGGTTTCATGGGGAGATGCATATGGATGATAGTAACATGCCCAAACAATTTTAGCAATTACTAGTGCATGGTATCCAAGAAATCAACCTCCATCACCTTTAACCAATTTTAGTTTTTCTCGAGATCTGTGTATCCATTGACCAAAATTTTTCTATGGGGAGGTGTATAATGATGATGGCAACATGCTCAAAAATTTTCAGCTCAATCCAGTCTACTGTTTGGGAGATATGGACAAAACAAGTTGCTGTCCTGTAAACCTACAGGATACAGAACAACACCTACATGATTGGAAGTGAGAAATTTTAAAGGAGATCCCGAGGTTAAAGAATCTCCTCCAGAGCTTAGCAGTAGCATCAGGATCATCAACATCATCATCCAACACCTGCACATAAACATCAACTCAGCAACAACATGCATGTCTCTCCAACAACCATCAGGTAGGTACAGGTATGCAATATTCTTGACCTCTTATTTTGAGCATACTATAGTTAGAAATTTGTTGTCAATGCATGAGAGATGAGGTTTTATAAGCTAAGGATGGGTCAACATTCTCAGCCGCCTTCAACTAGTTGATTGTAGCTCACTCCTTCACTCATGCAATGTTGAAAAGTCAAATTATGAAGGGTGATGATTTCAAGGAATGAGGACAACAGTTAAAAGAAGAAATTTTTGCGAAGGATAAGGTCACCACAACACTCCAAGCCCTCCATCCACTTCATATTCACTATCTATTCATCATTCATCCATCCCATTTCATTCTTCAAAAAAAAAAAACAAAGAGAGCATCCTCTCCATTTTCATGAAATTTCCATTTGTAGGTCAGCAGGAAGGACGATCAAAGAGCAAAGGAGGATCATAAAGAGACCCCTGTCACTCACATTTTTATTTTACCACTCATTAGTATTCATTCCTCCACCATTTCTATCATTTTTTCCACTCCTTTACTTTAGTTACAAAGGGACTGTGTTTTCTACAGGATGATCCTGTAGGAATCACAGTGACCCAGAAATACTGCAAGAAGGTTGAATGTTGCTACAAGAAGGAAGAAATAAACAAATTATGCTAAACCACAAGGTGGAAAATTCTTTTTAGAGAACTCCAAGGTGATTAGGCAGTCACTTAGGCCACAAATGAGAAGAAGAAGGTAACAAAAGGAAGTGCGACATTCGCCATGAAAACAGAACTCAAACTACAGTGATAAAAATAGGGTTTCCAAGAGGTCTCTAATCTCTTTCTAGACTTTGTCCAAGGCCTAAAAGATGTTATAAAAATGTGAGAAAGGCATGGAAGTCAAGTAAGGGCCTTCCCTAACTTCAGACGACCATTTATGCTCAAAACTGGTATCTTGTAGTTTTAACAGGGTTTCCTGTAGGTTCCTATAGTTCTGACATGAATTACGACAGGATGTCCTAGTTTGTATCTAAAGGTAGTTTGAAGGTGGTGGAGGTGTCTAAATGGCAGAACAAGGTAGCAGATGGGTGATAAGGGTGTGGAAGACCTTGTGAAACCAAAAAAATATTCAAGAACTCATCTTGAATAAGGCCAAGAAAGCAAGCTAATGGTCTCAAGAAGCAATGAATTTTCTTTGAACAAATATGTTTTTGGGCTTGTCCTTGCAGATCTTACAATCAAGATTCTTAATGCACAAGAGAGAGGCCACCAGGGCCATGGATGAGGCACAATGAGGTCACTAAGTTGCTCAAAGGATGACCAACACTTTCAGCAGGGGGTTATGATGGGCCTGTAAATTAGACATAAATTAAGTCCCATGCCTCTAATTTAAAACATAAATTAAGGCATATGAACATCCTTCAGCACATTAAACCTCTCTTTTTGCATTAGATAATTTACTTTTAACTTTAATATATTCATTAGGAAGGTTTATGAATAATTGAATATTTCTGCCTAATATTATTATTATTTTTTGAATATTACGAGAATATTGGGCAGATTATAAAGAGTTGGAGGAGGAGATAGTTTATTGAATTTTTCCCTACTACTGGGGGATCAATATTAAATAATAATTCAACAAGATATTATGGAATTATGGCACAAATTGTGGAACTCCAATAATTGAGAAAATATAGGAATGTGTTCCACTAATTAAAGGAGCGGATCCACCAATCAAGGGAGCAGATCCACTAATCAAGGGATTTTGGTGGGAAATATTCCTCCATCCATGGGGAATGATTCTTAATCATTTTTTATAAGTACCAATTCAAATTTTCCTCCAGGGAATGATTGAGAAAATCTAGGAATGTGTTTCCTGCCATTTAATGCAAATTGCTAGTATTGGGGACTAGACCCACTAATCAAGGGATTTTGGTGGAGAAAGCTTATTCCATTCATGGGGAATGATTCCTAATCATTTTTTATAAGTACCAAGTCAAATTTTCCTCTAAGGAGAGATTTTAATTAGTGTTATTGTGGAGAGAGCTTGTATTCTTACAACTCCATTGTATTTTTTTTGCAGGGATGTAATTCTATTGATGAAAATAATCAAGATTGGTGTCATGTTTAGCTTCTAAATCTTGTTCTCCTCCACAGGTCTTTGAGTCTACTTGGACTTGGCTATCCCAGGAACCTTAGATCCCTTTTATATCATTTTCTTTCATTCTTTTCATTGCTTATTCACGTGCATATCTAGTTTTTATTTCTTTCTATTTCTGCATTTAGTGTTAATGATTTCTTATTGTAGGATTGAGTTAAATGGTTTATGTAAGTTCTTTTGCAGGATCACGGGATCACAAACACTATTTCATCCTTGGAAAATATTTGGAAGTTCATAATAGTCATTGAGTTTCTTGGATTAGTCTTCTTATTCCCAAATCTAAATTGATGGACCTCCTTTTTAGCAAGGAACAATAAATTTCTGCTATTTTTTAGAGCATGCTAACGAGCTTCAATCGAATTGATTTTACTTGCATTAGATCACAAACACATTCTATTTCATAAAAAAATTACCCCATTGCATTTTCACTTGATTTGGTTAGGCATTTTTTAGATTTACTAGCTTACTAGTTCTCAAAATTCTAGATTTTTCGACTAGTAATGTTTTTTTTTTTTTGCATGGGTTAACAGAGATATTTTTGAATGATTCCACTTGGAATAGGGACCTAAGACATCATAGTTAATAACAACATTTTTCCCATACAATTTGGATTTTATTTTCTTGGTCATTAAATTCTCACCAATTTCATCATTTTACAAACTTCTCCAAGCTTTTGAGTAAATCCATCCACCTCCCAACTTTGGTTTTGAGTTCTGAGTAATCCTAGGAATTTTCTCACTCCATTTCACCCACCACACACCTTTCCTAGGTTTCCCATCACCTCCAACACCTCACATTTTTCTCTCGGTTGTATCTTGTAGGTTCACTATAATTCCTACAAGATCATTCTGTAGGTTTCTAGTACATCCTGTAGGTTTTCTTGAAATGACCTGTTTTAAGGCCGAATTGATGGAAAACCTCTAGGAAGTCACCAAAAGCCTCCAAGAGTCTCCCACACCATCCAACCATCTCCTAACTCTTCTATCCAACCTCCAACATCCTTAATTCACATGCCACATCACCAAAGGAAATTAGTTTGCATACTTGATTTTGCATGAAAAGACAAAAAGACAAAAACATATTTATTTCAATCCCTTTACTTGAAATTTAGTGATGGTTGATGCTTCTTAGTTCCATTCTTAGATAGTAGGATTTGGTTCATGATAATTTAGCATTATTGCAAAACATAGTTTCTTAGCAGTTAATTAGGACATGGTGTGATTTAGCATTGAATTTCCATCTCTTTCCTTGTACTTTCTTTCTTGCAATAGTTTAAGGTTCCATTTCAAACATTTCATATTATGAACTTAGTTTAGGATTTTACTTCAGTACATGCACTCCATTGCATCATGACAACAAAGGAAGGACACATTGTACGCCGCATATATAGTGCCAATACCTCTTAAGTTTGTACGAACCCCGGGTTGATAATTAAAGTCGGTAGCCTTGGGAGTTGCAGCATTCTTGTTGCAAACATAGGCTCATTCTTTTTTGGTGCCATTGCCAGGGAGGTGTCAAAGTATGCATTGTTTTCTTCCCTAGTTGATTCATTTCTTTTTAATTTTTGCAAAAACAAAAAAATATTTTCATTAGGCATATTTAATTTCAAAAGTAGAAAATTGCATTGCATTATAGTTTTCATTCAATCATAAAAACAAAAACAAAATTCTCCAACACCAACCGCCCATTTGATCACATGGTGCATTAAGAGCCATATCACCATTCACTTTTGTAGGTAGAAGAATAATATGGCGAAGAATGTAGAAGAAATTGATGGCGATGATGACAATGAGGAAGATCCTATTGGATTTCTCATTCAAGATACTAATGGAAGTGTGCACATGAAGAACATCCCTCCATATTTTCTTCCAAAATTTCATGGGCTAAGGTCATAGGATTCATAAACCTTTCTCTTTGAATTTGAGATTGTTTGTAGATCTTATGGTTACTTATTAAAAACTAAAAAATGGAGATTGTTTCCGACAACATTGAAGGATAGAGCTCTTAAATGGTTCATGAGTTTAGGGACTAATTCAATAAGATCATGGAATGACATGCAAAAGATATTCCTAGAAAAATATAAAGATCATGATCTTAAAGAAGAAATATTTAGAATGAATCAAAGAGAAGATGAGAGTCTAGAGGATCTCATAGAGGGGTTCATGTATAATGTTAAGAGGGCAAAACTACATCATTTAGGATCCGAAACACTAAAAACCCTCTTACTTAGAACAATTAGGGATGAGTGGATTAATCTCCTTAATCTCATGAGTAGAGGTGATGTATATCAATTATCATTTGAGGAAATTTGTGAAACATGCAAACATATATTGTTGGGCCTCCAAAATGTCTTCAAAATGACATCCACTTTCACCTTTATCACCACCATTTCACTCACATGTCGCAACTCCATAACCATATAACCTTTCATTAGCCACCATTTTTATAAATATATGGGTTAGGATCATTGTTTACCAAAGTTATTTATTTTATGTGTTTAAAGTGAATTTATGATTAAAAACTAGGAAATTAACATGGTTTCATGTATCTATATATGTGGCTTGAGTTTCATGACATGTGTAGGTCATTTGGAAGCTTCCAAGGCACCCTTATGTGACCTCCAATGCTCAAATTCGAATTCTCTTCAAAGAAGATCTGGATAAATTTCAAAAACGGATATGTGTCCTATTTGGAATGTACCTCAATGAGGTGTCTCATCATTTCCTATTTCTTTTAGAACTCTATGATATACTTTAGGGGTTATGTGTCTCATTATGAGCTAGTTAGTTGTAACTATATGAGATTTTAGTAGATATTCATTAAATAAGATAGCTTCTTATGTTTTTGTATAAATAGGAGAGCCTTCTCCTTTGAAAGGCATGTGTAAAGTTGAGGAAATGCTCATGTTTTTAATAGAGAATTTGTAGGTTATACTTGGAGATTTGAAGATTTAGTTTTGCTTGCATATAGAGCTTCTTCACTTTCCATCCTCATACACCATTGGAATGGCCATCTAATGATTGTGAGATTTAATTGCTTTTATAGATTAAAGTTCATTTGCTTTCTTAGTATTAGTTTTAGAATGATTATGTAATCTCTGCCTTTCTAAAAACATTTCAATAGGGAATATTTATGTATTTTCCAATTGGATTAAGTTTGAGGCAAGGGCTCATAGTTATTTAGTTTCCTTTCATGTTCTGTTATTTACTTTCTTGGATCAAACTATCAATTCATTGTATAATTGAATAAAGGATCAGACCAAGAAGGTGACTTCAAATTGGGTGATTGAATGTTCAACCTATGCAATTATTGAGCTTTACTTTTTTATGCTTTTATATTTGCTTTTAAGATCCTCATTTAATTGCATTAACTGATATTCCAAAAGATCATTCTAAAAAATTGATTTAATCATATTTCAAGATTGAATGGTTGAATATTTGATACATGCAATTACTGAGTTATTTTCTGCACACTTTACTTGATTTTCTAAGACATTAGATGTTAAAGTATAAATAGTTGCTTACACATCATCTCAAAAAGGTAACACTTCATAATTGAACGCTGGATTAACTAAGTATACATTAGTTGTTTTTTATTTCACAGGTTAGTTGAATTTCATTTTCATTATTTGATTTCATAGATCAGATGAACTGATTTTCATTATTTTGTAGTTAGATTGATCTAAACTGAAAGGTAATGTCTAGCACATACAATGCATGGATGCTTCACAAGTTTATGAAACCCCTGGGTTGACAAATTAAATGGCAGACAATCACTTTTGCCCAACATTTTGGTGCCGTTGCTGGGGAAGTGTGCATAGAAACTAACTTCCAGTTTAGAGTGTATTCTATTTGATTTTGTTTTCACTACCCATTTATGGATAAAGAATCTAGAATGCAGCCCAAAGACTACATTGAAGAATGGTATCAAGAAGCGGTTACGCCACAATATTCATCAATTCTTCAAGAGATCCTTGTGGCAAATCGAAAGGTCAAGTCGATTTCGCATATCCTTATAAACAATCAGGTACATTTTTCAAGTTGGGATATGAGCATTTCAAAAATTCTAAGATATAAATGGCTTCATTGGAAGCATGGATATACTTAAAAAATAATAAAAAAAAGTTTTTAGATAGATAGGAAAAATAAAAATAAATTTTTATAGTTTTTAGGATAAATTTGATGTTTTATGGTGTAGTAAGAACCACCCATATACTAACCCTTTGTAGAAAAAATTTGCAATAAAACAAATGGTTGAGAACAAGGAGCGCAAGTGAAGATCATGAACGATAATTTAAAGTATGAGATCAAGCCTTTTCATTTTATTTTTGCAAAATTTACAGAAGAATCGATTGATAAAATCTTGACTATGTTAACAAAATAAATATCTCAACTATGCTCTCCTTTTGCACTCCGTGTGACTTGGAGAATCAGAAAAAAAAATTGTTTTGTTAGTATGTCATAAAAATTATCTAGCTATAGAATGCAATTTTGCAGCTAATTTCTGTTTTCATGATTTGATTTAATTCAATTTGATTTTTCAATAAACTTAAAAAAAAATAAAAAAAAATGCATTTTATTTATTAATAATTTTTTTTTAAATGAAATATATATGTATATATTTTTAATTAAAAAAAAATGTAACATATATAATTTAGAAAAAAAACAAAACATTGTTTTTTTTATTATCAAAAACCAACGACAACGAATCGACACAAACATTGTTTGAGAGTTTGGAAAAAAATGAAGGTTGAGAAATGAAATTCTACAACGCTGGAACCATAGCATTGGATCCAATTTTTCACAGTTGGGCTTTGGCATTCAATGTGTGAATAAAATAAAAATTGCATATGTTGTCGAGATCCTAGTCTTGGCACATTAATCTACTCCGCAGTGAACCGTTTTTGTTTCATGGCAAGTAAAATAATGGTGAAATCGTTGGGATTAAACCTGGTTTTGGTTGTTGGGGACTTCAGTCACCCTGCAAATAAAAAATGAATTCGGTGTGCAATTCAACTTCTAATCATTGGTATTTTTTGTTGCAATCGATTGATTAAAACGATGAACGGTTGTGCGTTTCATGTGATTAACTTACGTATTGGTTGAAGGTTTGATTTTGTGGAGATCTCAACAAGCGTAGAAACACTCTTGAAATCTGTGAATGCCAGTTGAAGCATGGTTGCAATCAGGTCAGCGCTCATCATTGCCTACTTGTACGCACTTTCCTTCCTGTGCTTCGTTTGGTCAGAGGGAGAACTGGAATTGAAATCAATTTTGGTGGTGGAGGTGTAGTCTGATGGAAAAGCTAGTTCCCTGTCTATTCAATTGATCAACACTGTAGAAAAGGCAATTATTGAATTAAGATAGAGGTCTTGGACGGACTGTTCGTGATGGAAACCAACAACAAACTTGCAAATAAAAAAAATTCAACCACAATAGTTACCTGAGCAGAGGAAATGTACGAAACTTAAAAATGTAAATTTTAAAATACAATTTTTGGCCAAATGAAAACAAATTTTGGAAAACCGAGACATCGGTTTTTCTCAAGATAGGCCGAATTAAATAAACTAGAAACGGTTTTCTCAATTTCACAACTGTTTGAGAGAAATCTGAGATTCTTCAGGACATTGTTTCATTGACTGCGTGAGAAAAAACGGATTTAGAATTTAATGCGCAGATGGAAGTTGTGGCCATGCAATGAATTTGATCTTCCGGATTTACAGAAGGAATATCCGCCACATATATTTCTAAAGTTCCAGCGATTGAAGGAGTAGAGGTTATTAATACAACTGGTGATAGAGATTTGTTTGCCACTGGTTTTCTGGAAGCAGATTGTTGCACACAAAACCACTGCTATCAGTGTGGCAATAATGCAGCCTATCCATACGTAATGGTCAAGCTACATGGCAAAATCCTTGATTCAACGTTGCCTAGTCAACCAGTTAACCCTAAATGAAGACCAACACATATCTGTTCCACATTCTCATGGGCATAAATACATTTTTCCATTTCACCATTGTCATCTTGGACATATTCTGCAATCATAGCAGTTCGTGAGATAGCAATTCACTCAGTTATGTTCAACCTTTTCTCCCGGATTCGATTTTGAGCAAAACAATTCTTTAGTCTATGCATCTTTTGGACGTTGTCACTTAATCTGTTGCATTTCTATCTTATTTTTGGTAGATATATTAAGTGGATCATCCATTGATGACATTTCGCCAGTGTGAGCAGGCTACTTGTGGTCACTGCATTTTTCTCATATACCTTTTATACATGGCAATTTCATTTTTTTATTACGTTGTTTTTATTTAATGATTATATGTTTGTAGTGTTTTGCTATATGTTATGATTTGTTATGTGTTTTAATGTTTTATTAAGTTGTTTTTTTAATTATATTTGTACATATAATACTTGTAATGTTTGATTTTTGTTATATTTTGTTTTAATGGAATATAATGTTTGTGTATATATTTTAAGTTTGTACATGTGTTTTTCTTATTTTTTTTTTTAATACATATGTTATGTTTTGTGATGAGTATGTTTAATGTTTTGTTTTTCTATTTCATTTTTTTAAATTTTGTAAATATTTCGTTAGTTTTTTTTTTTTTTAAGAAAATTGCCATAAAAAATTGTCATAAAAATTTTGATGTGAAAATTCATTTCATGACTGGAGAAAATTGAGAAAAGAGTTGTTGTGATGGTCCACTCAAACTCACATGTCGAAGCAATAAATAAAAATATAAAAAAATATTAAAAAAAATAATAAAGAAAAAAAATTTGCTAATTTTTCTGAAAGAGGCATTGCAACTATTTTGGCTTCAGTAAACCACAACATTGTTTCTTTATCTTTGAATTTATTTTTGGTTATTCTCTGACTTGGGTTGTTTGTTTAGGATTTTAGCTACAGAAACTGTGCATATTCTGCAGCTGAACAATGATTCTGCAACGAATCGACAATTCTGCAGCTATGCATTTAATTCAATGATTTTTTTGTCAAACAATTCATTCTAACCAGAAATTCATAATCAAAATGCCATTTCATCTGCTTACATCATCTTTCACTAAAACATCATATTTCCATGCCACATTTTACATGACAATTTTCACTGTTTCATAAAAATTTCAAAACAGTCTAATTTTTCTCATACGACATCGGAATTCGATGATTCAAGCATCGTTGCAAAGATCTCGATGAGATATACAAAATGAGGAAGCTATTATTAGATTTTGAAACAACAAAGAATGAAGAAATTGCTGAAAATAAACAATAGGTAACTTGAGGCACTACTTTCGACACAGGTATAAACTCTTTTTGTTTTCTTTCATGAATTTGTTTAATAGTACCGATTCTTATTTTTTTTTAATGTAAATTTCATTAACAGAGAGATTGATCACTTCTCTATTTTGATAACCTTACAATCAATTGGAGAAGAAGTACTAGTTTTTTGCAGGTTCCAGGAGGAAGAATAGATGACCATAAGCAAATAGTGTCTCTCAAAGACCACATTTATTTCACAAGAAAATGGTCAGAGCAGCAATAGAGATGAAACATCAATGCATGAGCACATGCTAATGCATGTCAGATCCAACAATTGCAAGCTTTTCAGATGCCAATGTTTTCATTGCATCCATACTCCTTCAGTGAATAAAACCTTCATCTCATTTCCTTTGCAATCACATTGCATTTCACTTAGTTAGTCAATAAAAATTCTCATCTCATTTTCCTTAATTGCTCATTTTTATTCATAGAAACTATATTTTCTGCCTTGCTTTCACTAACTCATAAACCATTTTCATAAAGACATTCATCTCGCTTACATGTTGATTTGTCCTTTTACTTTCCATTCACTTGTCATTTTCCTTTTCGTTAAATAAACCTTGATCCACTGCAAAATTTTCCAGTCATATTCCTTCAAAATCATTGTTTCATGCTCGCGTTAGATGATGGAGGATTCCTTAAGGACTTCCTTCTAACAAGCCTCAACCTATCGACATCGACAAATTATCTAGGTCCGAGGCTAGAGTCCTCATTAGTACCTTGAGGCTTGTATGCCTTAATGACAGGCTCTCTTGCCAACAATCATGGGAATACATCAATGTTCCTTGATTGTTGGATTTTCCAAGTGGCTCGACATCGGCTCATTTATTCACCCTTCGCAAGATGTACTTAGGTACCTCGGCACTTGTTGACATTAATGGCGAGTTTGCCTCGCACTGGTTAATGACATTCATCAATGGTCGGTAATCCAATGACCTCTCTTCATGCTCGACACCGACACATTTATTCGCATGACTAGAGTTGTACCATCTATTTTATAGTGATTGAAGACTATATGATTTTAGCATTTTACAGTAGATTTAACAGCAGAAATAAAGAATCCACTTCACAACTTCATCCACCATTTATGAAACCAAGAAGCAGATGAATTATACATTTCATTCCATGATCTAGAAGCAGCTACACTCTTCAATTTCCATATTTCATGGACATTGAAGGTAAGTGAAGGTATTTGGTTTTCTAATTTTTAGTCATGCAATTCCTTAAAATACTAAAATTATAACTTTGGGAAATTCCTCACTTCCTCTTTCACATTGTCATATCTTTAGTTGGGGGGAATGGACATCATTTCATATTCATATATCATACACCATCACACATTTTCATTTCATCCTAAGATACTTGTCATAATCAATTATGACTGCATTATGGTTCAAAAAGTTATATGATTTGTAAATAATGCCTAAATTATGAGCACACTATATGGATGATTTTAAAGATGCATTCTTCCAAACATGTTGCAATTCAATGTATGACAAAGAATACTTTGCAAAAATAAATAAAATTGTCAAATGCAAAGTTTATGGACATATGATATAAGCCAGCTCATCAAAGGAATTAATGTAATATTTGTATGAGGACATGCAATTACTCTAGTTGGGGGTTATGTTGGGCCTTCAAAATGTCTTCAAAATGACATCCACTTTAATCTTTATTGCCACCATTTCACTCACATGTCGCAACTCCATAACCATATAACCTTTCATTGGCCACTATTTCATAAATATATGGGTTATGATCCTTATTTACGAAAGTTATTTATTTTATGTCTTTAAAGTGAATTTATGATTAAAAACTAAAAAATTAACATGGTTTCATGTATCTATATATGTGGCTTGAGTTTCATGACATGTGTAGGTCATTTGGAAGCTTCTAAGGCACCCTTATGTGACCTCCAATGCTCAAATTCGAATTCTCTTCAAAGGAGATTTGGATAAAGGTAAAACAAGGATATGTGTCCTATTTGGATTGTAATTCTATGACGTGTCTCATCATTTCCTATTTGTATTAGAACTCTATGAGACACTTAGGGGATATGTGTCGCATTATGAGCTATTTGGTTGTAACTATATGAGATTTTAGTGGATATTCATTAAATATGGTAGCTTTTTATGTTTTTGTATAAATAAGAGAGCCTTCTTCTTTGAAAGACATGCGTAATGTTGGGGAAATGCTCATGTTTTTAATAGAGAATTTGGAGCTTATACTTGGAGATTTGAAGATTTGGTTTTGCTTGCATATGGAGCTTCTTCACTTGCCATCCTCATACACCATTGGAATGGGCATCTAGTGATTGTGAGATTTAATTGTTTTTATAGATTAAAGTTAATTTTCTTTCTTAGTATTAGTTTTAGAATGATTGTGTAATCTTTGCCTTTCTAAAAACATTTCAATAGGAAAGATTTATGTATTTTCCAATTGGATTAAGTTTGAAGCAAGGGTTCATAGTTATTTAGTTTCTTTTCATGTTCTGTTATTTACTTTTTTGGATCAAACTATCAATTCATTGTATAATTGAATAAAGGATTAGGCCAAGAAGGTGACTTCAAATTGGGTGATTGAATGTTCAACCTATGCAATCATTGAGATTTACTTTTTTATGCTTTTATATTTGCTTTTATGATCCTCATTTAATTGCATTAACCGATATTCCTAAAGATCATTCTAAGAAATTGATTTAATCATATTTCAAGATTGAACGGTTGAATATTTGATACATGCAATTACTGAGTTATTTTCTGCACACTTTACTTCATTTTCTAAGACATTAGAAGTTAAAGTATAAATAGTTGCTTACATATCATCTCAAAAAGGTAACACTTCATAATTGAATGATGGAGTAACTAAATATACATTAGTTGTTTTTTTATTTCATAGGTTAATTGAATTTCATTTTCATTATTTGATTTCATAGATTATATGATCCAGTTTTCATTATTTTTTAGTTAGATTGACGTAAACTGAAAGACAATTTCTAGCACATACAGTGCACACATGCTTCACAAGTTTACGAAACTCCCGGGTTGACAAATTAAATGACAGGCAATCACTTTGCCCCAACACATATCAAGAGGAAAAACAAGAGTAGGTAAATCAGCATCAAGATCGGTAAGTCAAGCTAAACTTGGAAATTTATTTGATGACTATAAAACATAAATTCTTAGCAATCTAACCAAACAACTAGAAATGTTAAGAATACAAAATGAGAAAAAGGAAGATGTTTGTGTTGTCCATGTAGAATCACATGATGTTAAATGTTGCTCCTCATTACCAAGGTTGAAAGAAGTTCACCAGGAGGACAATGGAGCAAGTTAATTGCCGAAGCAACATTGTTATGTAGCTCCAAGAGGACCTTGGAAGCCTATTTAGCCTGATATGACGCAAGAGCCTAATTCACAATTTCAAGCTTATACACATCCACCTCAAAGTAATTGGAACACACATTTTCCTTGGCAACATTAGCCATCTCAACCCCAAAACCAATCTTGGCAACAAGGTTGGCAAGGAACTTATGGGAGCCATCCACAATATCCTCAATATATTCCTCAATATCTTCCATACCAAACTCCATGTTATCCTTATGTTGATGCCTTGAAAATCGCTGCAACAACAATGGGGGATAACCACATGGTCCGGACCTTAAAGCAGCTCCTTTTCCGTTTGGTGTGGTGGCTACCACTGGTTTAACTAGGTCCAGTTATCTTCTCCCTATTGCTATTGGTTTATTATATATCTTTAACTACCAATAGACAGGGATATCAGATCAATTCTTCTCGCTGATCAGGCAAGAGAATGACCCTTAAGCTGATTTGGGTTCAGCCAAGCCACAACTAAAGTTTTTCCTCTTTCAGGAGAGGACTTAAATGAGTGTAGAATTTACTCTAAATGCAAGCAAAATAAACTAATCTTAATTCTATCTTAATTAGGCAGATATAGATCTAACCCAACTAAAAGCAAGATAATTAAAGTATTGAGATTTAAATATGTCTTGTTTATAATGAATACCAAGTTAATGAAGTAGTTCAATTAACTGATATTATGGTTACCAAAACAAATCCTATTGAGACCTCTTAACTGAAATAATAAATCAATAACACTCAGGAAGTAGTTCACAAAGATGATATTGATTATCAGATCAGTAAATCCAATAATTAAACAATAATATGTGGAAATAGTTCACAACACATTACCATTCAATAAATCAGTTTTATAAGACAAATTTCTGAGTAAATAGTTACTCAGAAATCAGAAATTAATTCATAAGAGCAGAGATACATAATAACAACATTGAGACAAATTACCCATATTGAAAATAGTGCACAAGCATGAATAAAATGAGACATTCCTGTTACCATAAAAATGAAACTGATATTTGAAACAGTAGTATTAAAAATAACAATTTATTGCATCCATTTCTCTGATCTTGGTCTCCAACAGTCCTTTACATTGCTTGAACTTCTGCCTTCAAAACTAGAGCCACAATAGTGCAAACTCTGCCTCTCATACATAATTCAAGATACAAAGGAAAAATCTTCAATAATCCCCAGATTTGAGATTTTCTCTCCTCTCTCCTACAATTCTAAATTCCTATTACAGTAGTGTTTTTAGAAGTCTAAAATTGCAGAGGGGAGCGACCCCCTAATTACATTCTGCAATCTATTATTTATACTATATGCAAAGGGATTTTTGAGAGGAAATTTTGTTGAAGGCAAATTTGTCAAATCCAATTTTATTTGCTCAAAAATTCAAATCTTCAATTGTTGGAGCATTCTCATTGATTGAGATCATTTTCTCCATATCTCTTCTACTGTTTTCCTGCAAAAAGAAATCAAAATGCAACAATAAAATCAAAATGGCATTGCTGGCCTTTAAATCAAATCCAATCAAATTCTATTTAAATAAATAATTGAAAATAAAATATAAGTTCTCTATTGATGCCTGGGATGATTTAATTGGCCAAAAATATCATTGACGAGTGAATCTGCAATTAGAAGAGGCTTGGACAAATGAAAATAAAACTCAGAAAATTGATTTTGTTTTCAAAATTCGGAGCTTGATCTTCTGCCTGATTTTTGACCCAATAAATGACCAAATATGTTAGTGAAATCTCCTCAGAAATATTCTCCTTGATTTTATCTTTCCAATGAGCCGTCATGGGCCTCATTTGGCCAAGTATAACTCAATCTATGAGCCTCCAAAGTTAATGGATCAAATCTGGCATAAATCTTGAAAATTCTGTTGCTGGGCTAAAAATCAGAATTTTAATTAAAAATCTAATTCTAAATTAGAATTCTAATTTAATTATTAATTATGAACTAAACTAATTAATTAATAAAACATTATTAATTAATCTAACTAATTAATTAACTATTTATAACTAATTAATCTAAATAATAATTAAATTTTATATATTAATTAAATTAATTAATATAAAATTAATTATTATAAAATATTAATTTTAATATTAAATATTATTTATCATATTATATTAATACTACCCCATTAGTCCATTTCCTTTTAACTCTTTCATACGAATGAGTTGAAACAAAAGATGAATTTTTAAAAACTTGGTTAATGTCCATTTCCCCTCTGACTTTTCGCAATTGGGGAATCGGGGATATGGAGGTTCTCAAACTTTGGCACATTGAAAAGCTTCCGATCCGATCTCTCGATCGGGTAATAAAAATTATTTTAATATTAAATTAAACTAACTTGCCATGTACGTGTAAGTCTTGAAATGCTTCAATGCCTTTTCGCAATCGGGTAAGTGTGGTGTCGGGGCTTTTGTTAAATAGGTTGTACTTAAATCCTCCGATCCGATTAAAAGCCCCGATGCGATCGGAACAATTTTTTATTATATGTTTTTTTTTTTTTTTGTTTTAAATTTTAATTTAATTAAATTAATTATATTTAATATATTAATTAATTTAAAATTTAATTTTAAACATCAATTATTATTTTGGTTTTATTTTTATGAATTTAAGTTTCTAAATTACAGCTACTTTGAAAATAAAAATAAACTACAGCCACTTCGATGCTTTGGGTTTTCGAAATTAATAATTAATTTGGAAATTGGAGTGAATTTCTAAAATCTCGTTGCTTCATGATTTGGCTGTATAAATAAAAAAAACGAAAAAAATGTTAGTGAGAACTAACTAGGGGTTAATATTTAAAATAAATACATTATTGAACTAATTTTCTTACAAAATGCAATATTGTACATTTTATGCAATTTTAACCCAGGCTAGATAAATGATGAGACTTCAAAAGAGTATCATTTTCAAACCAGTTGACCAAATGAGACTAAACAAGCGTCAATAGAAAGCTTATAAAAAATCGATTTTAACAAAGCAATCAAAACAAGAATCCAAAGAAAATGAAAATTAACAAAAGCGTAGGGCAATCAACTAAATAAGTTTCAAAAAGATGTTTAACCAAATTTTTTATAGAAAGGGTCCCCATTATTGAAGTGAACACATCAAATAATGGGGGGGTTGTGTTTTTACCACAACAATGGCAACACACGAGAGAAGAACCAGTTATCTCTGTTTGATATGAATGATGTTTCCCCAAAATTTAAGTAAAAATAATTAAAGAAGATAAAATTATGTTTGAAATGTTCGACTAGATTCATTAATCTGAATAAACGCCAGAATCATCTAACTGTAATTTTCCTTAAAATTCCTCATAAATTAAAATATTTCAAAACTCTATATCAGTCCTTAATTAATTGTAGAGATAAAGCAGGGGTCACTTTATAGCTTAGCTTTTTAAAATATACTCATTTGTCACAGGTAGAGCCACTGCTGCCAGCAAATGTCTATAGTCTCGACAGAGTTACCTTTTAATCATTAATGATTCAAAATCCCATCTCATAAAAAATTATTGACCTAGAGATAAATCCATTTATATATGTCTATTTTCTTTGAATTTTTATTTTTTATTATTTTTAAAAGCCATTGTCCTGGTTTGGTAGCCAGACAATTGACAATGCCATTCACTGGTTATAATTGGCCTAAACTAGCTGGCTCGTGATGAGACCCCTTGTCTTATAATTGTTGGCAATCATAAGCCATTACCCTGGTTTGTTTAGCAGTGTTAGTAATGTCAGCCTATTTTTCCCCTATGATCATGGTAAGCAGGCTCATGATGAGACCTTTTATCTTTTAAGTTTAAATATATTTTTGGATTACATTCTAGAAAAATAAAACTCTTTGGGACGGGGAGAATCATTGACTCCTTAAGAGTTAAGAATGACAATTTTAGAGTTAAAGATGCTTTGCTATAAAGTGTCTTCGCTTGGTTAAAAATAACTTTTCTTAACTGATAATAGAACTTTGAAAGATTCTAATGAAATTTTGAAATCTCAAAATGATTACAATTTGATGAAAAAGAAATTTTTCAGATTTTATGACACTTTGCCAACTTCTCTTGATTGGTAATCTCTTCCTTAAGTATGTCTACCTTTATAATAAGAAAATCAAACTTTACTAAGAGATTTAAGAAAAAGTTAATAAGTGACTATTAACTATTTTTCTCCATGTACGCTGACCATTGTTAGGTAACCAATAGGACTTCCATATAAATCACGACAAAGTCGCCAAAATCAAAACTGAAAACCAAAAGAAAAGAACTATTATGCTAAAGTGAGAAAAGAAATCAGCAAACAAAATAAAAATGAAGAAATTTTAAAAGTGGGAAGGAAAATCCAAGTTTTAAAAGATAAACTCAAACACGAATGTTTATACCAATGTCTCAACAATATGAAGAAAAAGAAAATAAGCATGTGATAATTCCTTCTTATGTTGAGATATAGAAAAATCATACCTTGCAGGGTTGTAAGTGTTTTAGGCTTTTTAGATAGCAGTGACGATAAAACTCAGCCACAATGAAAACTTTCTGTCTGATATCAATCTTCTTGTTTCAAAGCATCATCTTGATCATTTTCTAATAAAAGGAATGCTTAAAGAAACAAACTAAAGGTTCAGAAACTTCCTGGTGTAGCTGTTTCGATGAAGATTATTGCTGCTTATTGAAATAAAGCCGGGAGAAAAGTATAGGACTTCAAAAATATGATCCGGCAGAGGATTGAAAGTTTTTTATGAAGAGCTGCAAAACAGATTTAAATGTCAGAAAAACAAAAATGAAACTAAAGTAACGAAATGGAAATTAATGACAGTGGGTACATGAATCTTACCATTGGATAATTGCTTTTGATCTTACCTGAAATGTATCAATTTCTCCAAACTAGCTAACTCCTTATTTTAATTATCATTAAAAACATGAAGAAGTCAAACTAACCAAAATCCTATAGCCCAAAATCATTATTTATTTTATTTAAACTAAAGCAAGTAGTAAAATGTAAAAATGGAAAGCTTAGTGTTCAAGGGAATCAAAATTAACACAAATACATCAGAAATGAGAGTGAGAATTTGCAGTAATGAATGTTTCTCAAAATACTATAAGTTTCATATAAATTCCATGATTTTATAAATTGTCCAGAATCAAGACCAAATCCAAGATAATAAAATTTAAATATGAAGATAGAGAGGTCTTGAATTCCTTTTTTAATTATGGAATTATATATTTAAAACTGAAATATATGAGAAATGGAAATGATTTTTGTATGCTGCAAATTTATCATCAATTGCTTTTTTCCCATAATGGTTACCCAAGCTCGCTTTTAAAATAACACATCGCCGTATCGGATGATTCACATAACATGTTTCTTCACCATGCTTCAAGTTTAATTTGCAAGACTTCACCTTTGTTGCTATGCCATATATCAATTAAATGTTAATGGCTCAAAGGTATGCATTGGAAGCTATTGCATCGGTGGTTGAAATATCAAATTGCAGATATGAGATCATGCGAAGAAAATCTGTGCGATGAGACGTGGTGATCACACTATTGAGGAGCTGTTATATTGTGAATCGGGGACAGTGACGCTGCAATTCTTATATCGCACATTGCATCTCGCGATTTGTATTTTACACATTGCATATTGCGCATTGCAAATTGGGAATAGTGATATGGCCATAAAAATGTGATGAAGCGATTGCAATATGGGCGATGCGATGGATATCATAACTAATCGGCGATTGGAAAACTTAAGCATCCGATGTAACACAATATATTTCTTGCGATGCCGATATACGATGAAGAGCGGACTCGATAACTTTTTATGATGGGATTTTAATAACATATCGGATCCGAGACATCAACCCTTTTAAAGTTATGCTCCTACCATTATTGCGATTAAACGGACACGATATTTTTTAAACTTGATTTGAATTTCATATCGGATCCAGAATTATGTGGTCATCGCAATTTTGGTAAAGTCGATTATCAGAGATCGGCGATTCACGATAATGGAAATATACTTCAACTGCAAACCTCCGATATGCGAAATGCGATATGAGTGAGGTAATACATCGGAGATCTTTTATGAGCAATATGAAAATCAAGTCAAAACATTTCAGACATGAGTCTTGCGATAATGTTTTAAATTTCACTTGGGTTTTCTAATGAACGAAAGCAAAGCTAAAAATTTCTTAAATTCTAATGAATCACAAAATAAAATTTCCCTGAACCTGTTGCAAATCTGAAATGGGTTTGCTGCTTACTTAAAGTTTGGAAAACAAATAAAAATCTGCAAATAAAATAGAACACGAATAAAAATAGACTAAGGAAAAGAGAAACTAATAAGAGATGAGAATGAACTTGTCAGTGCATACCTGGAAGGAAATTCTCTATAGTTTTTACCTCATGAATTTTCAAATCCTTCGTTGGATTTATCAAAATTTTGACTTTGTTCAAAATCATCTCATCATTTATTCTAAATCTAAGTGTGCAATCAGCCTAAATAAAATCTGTTTATTCATGTTCAGGAAATGTAAAATTTACTAGAAATAAATATGAAAATAGTCTTCCCTTTTGAATTGAAACAACAATTTATTACCTCTGCTTATTCCGAATAACTTGAGAAGAATCTGTATTGTTATAGTGACTGTTCAATAATGCCTTTAATAAATTAATATGATGCGTATTGCAGCATAAAATATTCAACTAAAGATCAGAATGGGATAAAGCCACTAATTGTGGAAAAATATCAAAACAGATTTGAATGTGTGCACTCAGCAAAATGGATATCCTTAAGGTCAGCTTTAGCAAATTCCGAGGAAGATAATATAAACTTCATATGATTACCGTGAACGGTTAGACTGACTAATAATGATTGAATTAGAATTAAGCTTATCATAGATAGTCATACATTTCATGGGGTAGTGGGATCATGAAGCTTTTATATCCTCAATTTCTTACCATATAAATTTCAAAAGAAAATCTTAGAAAGAAATCCCGAAATGAAAAAAAGCGGCTTTGAGGCAATCGATGCCAAGTGCAACTTAATTGAATTTAGTCAAGAGATTATTTAGAATAGGCAGAGTAGAAGTATTGCTATAAGAAATTAAAAAAAGGAAAACAATAATTAAAACTTTCTGATAAGGAGAAAATGTTTTCACTGAAAATGATATGAAAATGGTTGATTGCTTTGTTTTATTTTTATCTACAGAACTGTAGAAAATAAATTAACTATGTAAAACAAACAAACAAAACTAATTCTACTCCTATTCTAACCATATACATGAAAATGACTAGGTATAGTCATATTTCCAATGTAACCATTCTCTCATTTTTATTCCCGCATATATGTACAATTCAAATGTTAGTAATAAAAATACAAATCTAACTAAACTAAGGAAAATAAATATGAAATTAGAATGTACAGTTATTGTTAGCAACTTAATTAAAATCTCTTTCTCTTGAAATTTCCTTTCCAATTGAATACCAATTGGATGATAGAAATCCATCTGGATTTCTATTAATAATTGGGAAATGTTCAAAGGAAGAGATAACAGGCCAGATTGTGAAGATGAATTTTTAGATTCAAAGGCCTGGAAAAAATCATTAGTGTTATATACAAATGTTAAATTATTGACGATCTTCCATGAAGGAAAAGTTTCCAAATATTTTTCAAATGAATTAATGAAAAATGAATAGAAATCTGTTAAATACAATTGAAAATTATTAATTGAATTAAAATGCTGGCCAGATTGTAAAAATATATCCTCTAGTTGAGATTGTCTTTGAGGAAATAGAAGCTTTTGATAAGAAATGAACATCAATTGATATTGACATGTTAACAACTTTTGATGTTCATGGTTATAACATGAAACTTCAATTTTCCAATAAAGCAATTCATCAATTGAGTGTTTGACAGTAAAGTGCTCAATATGGCAGCATAAAGTGTTAAAATTCTGAAAAATAAAATCAAAAAATAAATCTAAATTTAAACAAAATAAGTGTGAAATAAAAACTAAAATGAAATCACTATTTGTACAACTAATGTTACAGCACAATTGGGATCGTTTTGAAATAATTTCATTTTCACAAGGATTGGCCAGAATTATGGAATTTGAGTAATTTTGAATTCCAACTTGTGAATTAGAAAACGAATTATGATTATGAGTAGGAATGAGAGCTTGCTCACGATACGAATCATAAATTGGAAAGTTTTATCGAATAATGAAATCATGAAGATAATTTGATGCTCTAAAATGAGGATTGGTTGGGATAATTTCTAAATTGAAGCGTTCCTCATTCTCAAATGTTATTTGAATTTTATCATGAGGATTCTCTTGAGAAAAATTGAAATCAACATCCTCAATATCAGAGTAATTATCCTAAATGACCTCACAAGATTCTCTAGAATTCCCTTCAATCTCATCCAATATATCCAAACAAGGAGGAAAAAAAATTTCATGTTCATTAATGGCAAAAGAATGATCATTAATTACTTCTCTATCTTGATAAAAACTTAATGGTAATTCATTTAGATCAGCGTCTGCATTTTCTGAAATATCATTAATACTAAGAGGAAAAAAATTACCCTCATTAAAAATATCAGGATAAAGGGAAAAATGTGAACCTGAAACAATACATTTAAAACTGTCTCTGTTTGAGAACTCTTGTGCGTTATGCTCATTATAAATTTCAGATTCTAAATCATTCCTTTGCATGCTCATGCTTTCTTGAAGAAGGCTGCTTTGCTGTTCTGATTTCAGCATTTGCTCATTATGGAAAAATTCAGAAATTTGCACAGCAGTTTGCATGCTATTATTTACTTTGATTGCTGCTTGCACTTGTTGATTTGCGATCTGATTTTCTAAATTCACTGTAGAGTAGTTTTCAGATTCTAAGGCAGCTCTTTCTCCAAAATTGCTGATGTTGTCTTCTTGCATTTGAATAGAAATATTTTCCAAGCTTTGTGAAACCACTTCATCACAATTTATTTGCACATCCATATTGGAATTCTCATTTATGTTAGAAGGGGATGAAACAAAACTTGAACTAATTTCATATGGATTGGGAATGGGAGGAAGAGAACAAATATATTCAAACCAATCTAATGATTTTTCTTCCGTAGGTTTATCTTCATCTTTAAATCTTAAACAATTCAAATGAAATCGAATATTAAAATCATTAACAGACTCATTTTCAAATCTTCGTAGATATTCAATTTCATCACATACCTGTTCATAATCGTAGCCGTCAAATTTAGAAATGAAAATTGTAAAAAATTGATCCCAGCTATGAATTGAGGCAACTGGAAGAGTTCTACAGTTCTACACCAGTTTCTGGCTTTTGCTGCAAATATGGGAGTAAAATTTTTGCATAAGATGCCTTCATCAATTCCTTGAAAATCATAATTTGAAACGTTTTGAATAAATTGAAGGACATGATTAAAAGCAGAAAAATTTCCCTTACCATTAAACTTTCCCTGAGACAAGAGTCTTATCACTTTAGGTGGAGTATTGGAGGACGCACGTCCATGGATGCAACTCCAAATTGGAAGTTTAAGAGGAGCCATCACAATAAATAAAATGTTAAAATTGAAAAGGCTCCAATAGACAAAAATCTCAGGCCCTCCTTCTAGCGCTAAAAATGTTGATGCCTCGAAAATCGCTGCAACAACAATGGGGGATAACCACCCGGTCCGGACCTTAAAGCAGCTCCTTTTTTGTTTGGTGTGGTGGCTCCACTGGTTTAACTAGGTCCAGTTACCTTCTCCCTATTGCTATTGGTTTATTATATATCTTTAACTACCAATAGACAGGGATATCAGATCAATTTTTCTTGCTGATCATGCAAGAGAATGACCCTTAAGCTGATTTGGGTTCAGCCAAGCCACAACTAAAGTTTTTCCTCTTTCAGGAGAGGACTTAAATGAATGTAGATTTTATTCTAAATGCAAGCTTATTCTATAATGCAAGCAAAATAAACTAATCTTAATTCTATCTTAATTAGGCATATATAGATCTAACCCAACTAAGAGCAAGATAATTAAAGTATTGGGATTTATATATGTCTTGTTTATAATGAATACCAAGTTAATGAAGTAGTTCAATTAACTGATATTATGGTTACCAAAACACATCCTATTGAGACCTCTTAACTGAAATAATAAACCAACAACACTCAGGAAGTAGTTCACAAAGATGATATTGATTATCAGATAAATAAATCCAATAATTAAACAATAATATGTGGAAATAGTTTACAACACATTACCATTCAATAAATCAGTTTTATAAGACAGATTTCTGAGTAAATAGTTACTCAGAAATAAGAAATTAATTCATAAGAGTAGAGATACATGATAACAACATTGAGACAAATTACCCATATTGACAATAGTGCACAAGCATGAATAAAATGAGACATTCCTGTTACCATAAAAATGAAACTGATATTTGAAACAGTAGTATTACAAATACCAATTTATTGCATCTATTTCTCTGATCTTGGTCTCCAATAGTCCTTTACATTGCTTGAACTTCTGCCTTCAAAACTAGAGCCACAATAGTGCAAATTCTGCCCCTCATACATAATTCAAGATACAAAGGAAAAATCTTCAATAATCCCTAGATCTGAGATTTTCTCTCCTCTCTCCTACAATTCTAAATTCCTATTACAGTAGTGTTTTCAGAAGTTTAAAATTGCAGAGGAGAACAGCCCCCTAATTACATTCTGCAATCTATTATTTATACTATATGCAAAAGAAATTTTGAGAGGAAAGTTTGTTGAAGGCAAATTTGTCAAATCCAATTTTATTTGCTCAAAAATTCAAATCTTCAATTGCTAGAGCATTCTCATTGATTGAGATCATTTTCTCCATATCTCTTCTACTGTTTTCCTGCAAGAAGAAATCAAAATGAATTAAAATGCAACAATAAAATCAAAATGGCATTGCTGGCATTTAAATCAAATCCAATCAAATTCTATTTAAATAAATAATTGAAAATAAAATATAAGTTCTTTATTGATGCCTGGGATGATTTAATTGGCCAAAAATATCATTGACGAGTGAATCTGCAATTAGAAGAGGCTTGGACAAATGAAAATAAAACTCAGAAAATTGATTTTGTTTTCAAAATTCAGAGCTTGATCTTCTGCCTGATTTTTGACTCAATAGATGACCAAATATGTTAGTGAAATCTCATCATAAATATTCTCCTTGATTTTATCTTTCCAATGAGCCGTCCTGGGCCTCATTTGGCCAAGTATAACTCAATCCATGAGCCTCCAAAGTTAATGGATCAAATCTGGCATAAATCTTGAAAATTTTGTTGCTGAGCTAAAAATCAAATTTTTAATTAAAAATCTAATTCTAAATTAGAATTCTAATTTAATTATTAATTATGAACTAAACTAATTAATTAATAAAACATTATTAATTAATCTAAATAATTAATTAACTATTTATAACTAATTAATCTAAATAATAATTAAATTTTAATTTAATTTAATTTTATATATTAATTAAATTAATTAATATAAAATTAATTATTATAAAATATTAATTTTAATATTAAATATTATTTATCATATTATATTAATACTACCCCATTAGTCCATTTCCTTTTAACTCTTTCATACGAATGAGTTGAAACAAAACATGAATTTTTAAAAACTTGGTTAATGTCCCTTTCCCCTTTGACTTTTCGCAAAAGGGGAATCGGGGATATAGAGGTTCTCAAACTTTGGCACATTGAAAAGCTTCTGATCTGATCTCCCAATCGGGTAATAAAAATTCTTTTAATATTAAATCAAACTAACTTGCCATGTACGTGTAAGTCTTGAAATGCCTCAATGCATTTTCGCAATCGGGGAAGTGTGGTGTCAAGGCTTTTGTTAAATAGGTTGTGCTTAAATCTTCCGATCCAATTAAAAGCCCCGATGCGATAAGAACAATTTTTTATTATATGTTTTTTTTGTTTTAAATTTTAATTTAATTTAATTAATTATATTTAATATATTAATTAATTTAATTAATTTAAAATTTAATTTTAAACATCAATTTTTATTTTGGTTTTATTTTTATGAATTTAAGTTTCTAAATTACATCTACTATGAAAATAAAAATAAACTACAGCCACTTCGATGTTTTGGGTTTTGGAAATTAATAATTAATTTGGAAATTGGAGTGAATTTCTAAAATCTCGTTGCTTCATGATTTGGCTATATAAATTAAAAAAACGAAAAAAATGTTAGTGAGAACTAACTAGGGGTTAATATTTAAAATAAATACATTATTGAACTAATTTATTTACAAAATGCAATATTGTACATTTTATGCATTTTTAACCCAGGCTAGATAAATGATGAGACTTCAAAAGAGTACCATTTTCAAACCAGTTGACCAAATGAGACGAAACAAGCGTCAATAGGAAGCTTATAAAAAATCGATTTTAACAAAGCAATCAAAACAAGAATCCAAAGAAAATGAAAATTAACAAAAGCGTAGGGCAATCAACTAAATAAGTTCCAAAAAGATGTTTAGCCAAAATTTTTATAGAAAGGGTCCCCATTATTGAAGTGAACACATCAAATAATGGGGAGGGGGGTTGTGTTTTTACCACAACACCTTACCATTCATCTCCACCACAACCGCAACCCCATCTACATCCATCTCAAATATACACTCTCACTCAACTATTTATACCACCATTCCCAAACCCACACATTGAAGTAGCTCATCCCACTTACAATGTTGAGGTAAAACACTTCCAAACATCTCCTCTTGAAATCAATGGTATCCACCATAGCTCAGGAAGAGTATTGCAAAAAAGAGATCATCTTGATATCATTGAAGGACCAGATCCAAAAGAAGAAGATTCAAATAAGAAGACCACAGAACCATGGGCTACGATTGATGAAGAGAAGACATCAAAATCAGAGATCGAGAGAACTCCCTCATGGCTACCATCAAATCCTCCATGTATTCAAGAGAACAATCAATAAAAAGAGGAAAATTTGAAGGTCATGGTAGAATAATACATGAAGAATGACCAAAATCAGCAAGTGGACCAGGGGCATCACAACTATATTTCAATATGGTTCTAAATAGTCATTAGGTTGCAAAAATACCCTCTTCTTCAATTGTGCTTAATATCATCAAAGTCAAATCATTTGATCTCTCAAATTCAGGTAAATTTCAAAGCATACATCTCAAGCCTACACATCAGTTTTTCTGTCATCTTGATGTGCACATGGCTCCATTGGAAGTATTCTTATACTTGAAAGTGATTTTGTTTTTCAAATAGGGTAGGGTAAAAAAAAAATGAAAAAAAAGAGAAAAAAATAAAACTCTCAGGTGAAAACCTCCTTTGAGGTGCCTTAGATTGTCTCATTGATTGAAAACCTCCATGAGGCAGTCAATGGGTTGGGAAAAAAGATAAAAAGAGAAAAAAGAAAAGATCCTAAGTGAAAACCTCCTTTGAGGCGCCTAGGCAGACTTACTAGTTGAAAACCTCATTGAGGCGACTAGTAGGCCTAGAAAAAATAAAAGAAAAAAATAAAAGAAATCTTTGCTCCATGCATCTATTTGATAAATGGATGTACTCTCCAACATCTGCAAGCAACAAGAACAAGTTGGTACCAAAAGGAAAATTGGTCAAGCCTAGTGAAAAGAAGTCAAATTTTGATTTTTTCCTCCTTTGATCAAATGCTCCAACAAGGCCAAGCCCATGCCAATCCATCACCCTCATCTATTTTCACCATCCATCTATCATTCTCAAGTTTCTACCATTCAATTTGCTTGCTGTCCTAAAAAACTATAAGATACAAAAATACATAGAGCAGAAATTTGTTTTTGCCATAACTTGAAAACCATGCATCCATTTGCCAAGCTATTTCAGGGAGAGATGCATATGGATGATGGTAACATGCTTAAAAAATTTCAGCAAATTCTAGTGCATGGTTTCCAAGAAATTGACCTCCATCACCTTCAATCATTTTTGCATTTTCTGAATATCCGTGCATCCATTTAAAAAGCGGTTTCATGGGGAGAGGCATATGGATGATAGTAACATGTCCAAGCACTATTAGCAAATTCCAGTGCACGGTATCCAAGAAATCAGCCTCCATCACCTTCAACCATTTTTAGTTTTTCTCGAGATACGTGCATCTATTGACCAAAAAGTTTCTATGGGGAGGTGTATAATGATGATGGCAACATGCTCAAAGTTTTTCAGCTCAATCCAGTCTATTGTTTGGGAGATATGGACAAAACAAGTCGCTGTCCTGTAAACCTACATGATACAGAAAAATACCTATAGGATTGGCAGTGAGCATTTTTAAAGGAGATCCAGAGGTCAAAGAATCTCCTCCAGAGCTTACAGCAGCATCAAGATCATCAACATCATCATCCAACATTTTCACATCAATATCAACTCATCAGCAGCATGCATGTCTCTCCAACAACCATCAGGTAGGTACAGGTATGCAATATTTTTGACCTCTTCTCTTGAGCATACTATAGTTATAAATTTGTTGTCAATACATGAGATATGAGGTCTTATAAGCTAAGGATGGGTCAACGTTCTCAGCTGCCTTCAAATAGTTGATTGTAGCTCACTCCTTCACTCATGCAATGTTGAAAAGTTAAATTATGAAGGGTGATGATCTCAACGAATGAAGACAACAGTTAAAAGAAGAAATTTTTGCAAAGGCTAAGGTCACCACAACACTCCAAGCCCTCCATCCACTTCATATTCACTATCTATTCATCATTCATCCATCCCATTTTATTCTTGCAAAAAAAAAAATTCTCTCAATTTTCATGAAATTTCCATTTGCAGGTCAGCAAGGACGGTCAAAGAGGAAATGATGATCACAAAGAGACCCCTATCACTCACATTTTTATTTTACCACTCATTACCATTCATTTCTCCACCATTTCTATCATTTTTTCCACTCCTTTATTTCAGTTTACAAAGGGACTGTGTTTTCTACAGGATGATCCTGTAGTAATTACAATGACTTAGAAATACTGCAGGAAGGCAAAACGTTGCTACAAGAAGGGAGAAATAAACAAATTATGCTAAACCCCAAGGTGGAAAAATTTGTTCAAAGAACTGCAAGACGATTAGGCAGTCACCCAGGCCACAAAAGAGAAGAAGAAGGCAACAAAAGGAAGTGGGGCATTCACCAAGAAAACAGAACTCAAACTGCAGTGATAAAATGAGGGTTTCCAAGAGGGCTCTAATCTCTTTCTAGATTTTGTCCAAGGCCTAAAAGATGTTATAAAAATGGGAGAAAGGCATGGAAGTCACGTAAGGGCATTCCCTAACCTCAGACTGTCATTTATGCTAAAAACTGGTATCCTGTAGTTTTAATAGGGTTTCCTGTAGTTTTGAAAGGAATTACTACAGGATGCCCTAGTTCTTATCTAAAGGCAGTTTGAAGGTGGTGGAGGTTTCTAAATGGCGGAACAAGGTAGAAGATGAGTGATAAGGGTGTGGAAGACCTTTCCAAACCAAAAAAATATTCAAGAACTTATCTTGAATAAGGGAAAGAAAGCAAGCTAATGGTCTCAAGAAGCAATGATTTTTCTTTGAACAAATATGTTTTTGGGTTTGTCCTTACAGAGCTTACAACCAATATTCTTAATGCACAAGAGAGAGACCACCAGGGCCATGGATGAGGCACAATGAGGTCACTAACTTGCTCAGAGGATGAGCAACACTTTCAGCAGGGGGTATGATGAGCCTGTAAATTAGACATAAATTAAGGCCCATGCCTCTAATTTAAAACATAAATTATGGCCTATTATTATCCTTTAGCACATTAAACTTCTCTTTTTGCATTAGATAATTTATTTTTAACTTTAATATATTCATTAGGAAGGTTTATGAATAATTGAATATTTGTGTCTATTATTATTTATTTTTTGGAATATTATGAGAATATTGGGGAGATTATGAAGAGTTGGAGAAGGAGATAATTTAGGGACTTGTTCCCTACTACTAGGATCAATAATAAATAATAATTCAACAAGATATTATGGAATTATGGCACAAATTGTGGAACTCCAATGATTGAGAAAATCTAGGAATGTGTTCCACTAATCAAGGGAGCGGATCCACCAATCAAGGGAGCAGATCCACTAATCAAGGGATTTTGGTGGGGAAAGCTTCCTCCATCCATGGGGAATGATTCTTAATCATTTTGTATAAGTAACAATATGAATTTTCCTCTAGGGAATGATTGAGAAAATCTAGGAATGTGTTCCCTGCCATTTAATGCAAATTTCTAGTATTGGGGACTAGATCCACTAATCAAGGGATTTTGGTGGGGAAAGCTTCCTCCAGTCGTGGGGAAAGCTTCCTCCAGTCATGGGGAATGATTTCTAATCATTTTTTATAAGTACCAAGTTGAATTTTCCTCTAAGGAGAGATTTTCATTAGTGTTATTGTGGAGAGAGCTTGTATTCTTGTAGCTCCATTGTATTTTTTTGCAGGGATGTAATTCTATTGATGAAAATAATGAAGATTGGTGTCATGTTCAACGTCTAAATCTTGTTCTCCTCCATAGGTCTGTGTTTCCTTGGACTTGGCCATCCCAGGAACCTCAGATCCCTTTTGTATCATTTCTTTCCTTCTTTTCATTGCTTATTCACATGCATCTCTAGTTTTTATTTCTTTCTATTTCTGCATTTAGTGTTAATGATTTCTTGTTGTAGGATTGAGTTAAATGGTTGATGTAAGTTCTTTTGCAGGATCACAAATATTATTTCATCCTTGGAAAAGCTTTGGAAGTTCATAATAATCAATGAGTTGCTTGGATTAGTCTTCTTATTCAAAAATCTAGATTGTTGGACCTCCCTTTTAGCAAAGAACAATAAATTTCTACTATTTTTTAGAGCATTCTAACTAGCTTCAATTGAATTGATTCCACTTGCATTAGCTCACTAATTCTCAAATTTCTAGATTTTTCGACTAGTGATGTTTTTTTATTTTTTTTGCATGGGTTAACATATATATATATATTTTTAATGATTCCACTTGGAATAGGGTCCTAATACATCATAGTTAATAAAAAAATTTGTCCCATCCAATTTGGATTTGATTTTTCTTGGCCATTAAACCCTCACTAATTTCATTATTTCACAAGGAAACTTCTCCAAGCTTTTTGAGCAAATTCATCCATCTCCCAACTTTGGTTTTGAGTTCTAAGTGATCCTACGCATTTTTTCACTCCATTTCACCCATCACACACCTTTCCTAGGCCTCCCATCACCTCCAACACCTCACATTTTTATCAAGATCATTGTAGGTTCACTGTAATTTCTATAGGATCATCCTGTAGGTTTCTAGTACATCCTGTAGGTTTTCCTGAAATGACCTGTTTTAAGGCCGAATTGATGGAAAACCTCTAGGAAGTCACCAAAAGCCCCACAAGGGTCTCCCACACCATCCAACCATCTCCTAATCCTTCCATCCAACCTTTAACATCCTTAATTCACCTGCCACATCACCAAAGGAAATTAGTTTGCATACTTGATTTTGCATGAAAAGACAAAAATAGATTTATTATAGTCCCTTTACTTGCACATTAGTGATGGTTGATGCTTCTTAGTTCCATTCTTAGATAGTAGCATTTGGTTCATGATAATTTAGCGTTATTTCAAAGCATAGTTTCTTGGCAGTTAATTAGGACATGGTGTGATTTAACATTGAATTTCCATCTCTTTCCTTGTACTTTCTTTCTTGCAATAGTTTAAGGTTCCACTTCAAACATTTCATCTTCTGCAATTAGTTTAGGATTTGACTTCAGTACATGCACTCCATTGCATCATGACAGCAAAAGAAGGAGACATTGTATGCCACACATATAGTGCCGTTACCTCTTAAGTTTGTACGAACCCCGGGTTGATAATTAAAGTCGGTAGCCTTGGGAGTTGCAGCATTCTTGTTGCAATACTGAGGCTCATCACTTTTTTGTGTCGTTGCCGAGGAGGTGTTAAAGCATGCGTTGTTTTCTTCCCTAGTTGATTTATTTCTTTTTAATTTTTGCAAAAACAAAAAAAATATTTTCATTAGGCATATTTAATTTCAAAAGTAGAAAATTGCATTGCATTATAGTTTTCATTCAATCATAAGAACAAAAACAAAATTTTCCAACACCAACCCTCCCCATTTGATCACATGGTGCAGTAAGAGCCATATCACCATTCACTTTTGCAGGTAGAAGAAGAAGATGGTGAAGAATGTAAAAGAAATTGACGGCGATGATGAAAATGAGGAAGATCCTATTGGATTTCCCATTCAAGATACTAATGGAAGTGTGCACATGAAGAACATCCCTCCATATTTTCTTCCAAAATTTTATGGTCTAAGGTCAGAGGATCTGGAAACCTTTCTTTTTGAATTTGAGATTGTTTGTATATCTTATGGTTACTTATTAAAAACTCAAAATTTGAGAATGTTTCCGGCAACATTGAAGGATAGAGCTTTTAAATGGTTCATGAGTTTAGGGACTAATTCAATAAGATTGTGGAATGATATGCAAAAGATATTTCTAGAAAAAGATAAAGATCACGATCTTAAAGAAGAAATATTTAGAATGAATCAAAGAGAAGATGAGAGTCTAGAGGATCTAATAGAGAGGGTTATGTATAATGTTAAGAGGGCAAAACTACATCGTTTAAGATTCGACACACTAAAAAACCTCTTACTTAGAACAATTAGGGATGAGTGGATTGTTCTCGTTAATCTCATCAGTAGAGGTGACGTATATCAATAATCATTTGAGGAAATTTGTGAAATATGCAAACACATATCAAGAGGAAAAACAAGAGTAGGTAAATCAACATCAAAATCAGTAAGTCAAGATAAAATTGGAAATTTGTTTGATGAATTTAAAACATAAATTCTTAGCAATCTAACCAAACAAGTAGAAATGTTAAGAATACAAAATGAGAAAAAAGAGGATGTTTGTGTTGTCCATTTAGAATCACATGATGTTAAATGTTTCTCCTCATTACCAAGGTTGAAAGAAGTTCACCAGGAGGACAATGGAGCAAGTCAATTGCCAATGCAACAATGTTATGTAGCTCCAAGAGGACCATGGAGGCCTCTTTAGCCTGATATGATGCAAGAGCCTAATTCAAAATTTCAAGCTTATGCACATCCACCTCAAAGTAATTGGAACACACCTTTTCCTTGGCAACATTGACTATCTCAACCCCAAAACCAATCTTGGCAACAAGGTTGGCAAGGAACTTATGGGAGCCATCCACAATATCCTCAATATATTCCTCAATATACTCCATACCAAACTCCATTTTATCTTTACCATTCACCTCCACCACAACCACAACCCCATCCACATCCATCTCAAATATACACTCCCACTCAACTACCTGTACCACCATTCCCAAACCCACACATTGAAGTAGCTCAACCCACTTACAATGTTGAGGTACAACACTTCCAAACATCTCCTCTTGAGATCAATGGTATTCACCATAGCCCAGGAAGAGTATTGCAAAAAAGAGACCATCTTGATATCATTGAAAGACCACATCCAAAAGAAGAAGATTCAAATAAGAAGACCACAGAACCATGGGCTACAATTGATGAAGAGTAGACATCAAAATCAGAGATTGAGAGAACTCCCTCATGGCTACCATCAAATCCTCTATGTATTCAAGAGAACAATCAGCAAAAAGAGGAAGATTTAAAGGTCATGGTAAAAGAAGACATGAAGAATGATCCAAATCAGCAAGTGGACCAGGGGCATCACAACTATATTGAAATATGGTTCCAGATAGTCATTAAGTTACATCAATACCCTCTTCTTCAATTGTGCTTGATATCATCAAAGTCAAATCATTTGATCTCTCAAATTAAGCTAAATTTCAAATCATACAGCTCAAGCCTACACATCAGTTTTTCTTTCATCTTGATGTGCACATGGCTTCATTGGAAGTATTCTTATACTTGGAAGTGATTTTTTTTTTCAAGTAGGGTAGGGTAGGAAAAAAAATGAAAAATAAGAGAAAAAATTCAAAATCTCAGGTGAAACCCTCCTTTGAGGCGCCTCAGATTGGATCATTGATTGAAAGTCTCCATGAGGCGGTCAATGCGTTGGAAAAAAAGAAAAAAAAAAGAAAAAATAAAAGATCCTAGGTGAAAACCTCTTTTGAGGTGCCTAGGCAGACCCACTAGTTGAAAACCTCATTGATGCAGCTAGTTGCCCTAGAAGAAAAAAGAGAAAAAAAATAAAAGAAGTTCTTTCTCCATGCATCTCTTTGATAAATGCATGTACTCTCCAACATCTGCAAGCAACAAGAACAAGTTGATACCAAAAGGAAAATTGGTCAAGCCTAGTGAAAAGAAGTCAAATTTTGACTTTCTCCTCCTTTGCTCAAATGCCCCAACAAGGCTAAGGCCATGCCAATCCATCACCCTCATCTATTTTCACCATCCACCCATCATTCTCAAGCTTCTACCATTCATTTTGCTTTTTGTCCTAAAAAACTACAAGATGCTATGTTTTACTACATGATACAAAAACACATAGAGCAGAAATTTGTTTTTGCCATAACTTGAAAACCATGCATCAATTTGCCAAGCTGTTTCAGGGGGAGATGCATATGGATGATGGTAACATGCTCAAGCAGTTTCAACAAATTCTAGTGTACGGTTTCCAAGAAATTGGCCTCCATCACCTTCAGCCATTTTTGCATTTTCTCAATATTCGTGCATCTATTTAAAAAATGGTTTCATGGGGAGATGCATATGGGTGATGGTAACATGACCAAGAAATTTCAGCAAATGCAAGTGTACGGTATCCAAGAAATCAACCTCCACCGCCTTTAGCCATTTTTAGTTTTTCTCGAGATTCGTGCATCCATTGACCAATTGCTTTCTATGGGGAGGTGTATAATGATGATAGCAACATGCTAATTTTTTTTTTTTTTTTTTTTTTTATCTCAATCCAATTTACTATTTGGGAGATATGGATAGAACAATTCGTTGTCCTGTAAACCTACAGGATACAGAACAACACCTACAGGATTGGCATTGAGCAGTTTTAAAGGATATCCAGAGGTCAAAGAATCTCCTCCAGAGCTTAGCAACAACATCAAGATCATCAGCATCATCATCCAACACTTGCACATCAACATCAACTCAGCAGCAGCATGCATGTCTCTCCAACAACCATCAGGTAGGTACAGGTATGAAATATTCTTGACCTCTTCTCTTGAGCATACTATATTTAGAAATTTGTTGTCAATGCATGAGAGATGAGGTTTTATAAGTTAAGGATGGGTCAGAATTCTCAGCCGCCTTCAACTAGTTGATTGCAGCTCACTCCTTCACTCATGCAATGTTGAAAAGTCAAATTATGAAGGGTGATGATTTCAAGGAATGAGGACAACATTTAAAAGAAGAAATTTTTGCAAAGGCTAAGGTAACCACAACACTCCAAGCCAGACATCCACTTCATATTTACTATATATTCATCATTCGTCAATCCCATTTCATTATTGAAAAAAAAAAGAAAAAAGAAAAAAAAGAGAGCATCCTCTCCATTTTCATGAAATTTCCATTTGCAGGTCAGCAAGAAGGATAGTCAAAGAGAAAAGTAGGATCACAAAGAAACCCCCGTCACCCACATTTTTATTTTACCACTCATTACCATTCATTCCTCCACCATTTCTGTCATTTTTTCCACTCCTTTACTTCAGCTTACAAAGTGACTGTGTTTTCTACAGGATGATCCTGTAGGAATTACAGCGACCCAGAAATACTGCAGGAAGGAAGAATGTTGCTACAAGGAGGAAGAAATTAAAAAATTATACTAAACCCCAAGGTTGCAAAGTTTTTTTAGAGAACTCCAAGGCGATTAGGCAATCACCTAGGCCACAAAAGAGAAGAAGAAAGCAACAAAAGGAAGTGGGGCATTCACCATGAAAACAGAACTGAATCTGTAGTGATAAAAAGAGGGTATTCAAGAGGTCTCCAATCTCTTTCTAGATTTTGTCCAAGGCCTAAAATATGTTATAAAAATGGGAGAAAGGCATGGAAGTCAAGTAAGGGCCTTCCCTAACCTTAGACTCTCATTTATGCTCAAAACTGGTATCCTGTAGTTTTAACAGGGTTTCTTGTAAGTTTCCTGTAGTTTTGACAAGAATTACTACAGGATGTCCTAGTTCTCATCTAAAGGTAGTTTGAAGGTGGTGGATGTGTCTAAATGGTGGAACAAGGTAGCAGATGGGTGATAAGGGTGTGGAAGACCTTGCCAAACCAAAAAAATATTCAAGAACTCATCTTGAATAAGGGAAAGAAAGCAAGCTAATGGTCTCAAGAAACAATGATTTTTCTTTGAACAAATATGATTTTGGGCTTGTACTTGTAGAGCTTATAACCAAGATTCTTAATGCACAAGAAAGAGGCCACCAGGGCCATGGATGAGGCATAATGAGGTCACTAATTTGCTCAAAGGATGAGCAACATGTTCAACAGGGGGCTATGATGGGCCTGTAAATTAGACATAAACTAAGGCCCATGCCTCTAATTTAAAACATAAATTAAGGCCTATGACCATCCTTTAGCACATTAAACCTCTCTTTTGCATTAGATAATTTATTTTTAACTTTAATATATTCATTAGGAAGGTTTATGAATAATTGAATATTTATGCCTAATATTATTATTTTTTGGAATATTATGAGAATATTGGGCAGATTATGAAGAGTTGGAGGAGGAGATAATTTACGGACTTGTTCCCTACTACTGGAGGATCAATAATAAATAATAAGTCAATAATATATTATGGAATTATGGCACAAATTGTGGAACCCCATTGATTGAGAAAATCTAGGAATGTGTTCCACTAATCAAGGGAGTGGACCCACCAATCAAGGGAGAAAATCCACTAATCAAGGGATTTTGGTGGGGAAAGCTTCCTCCATCCATGGGGAATGATTCTTAATAATTTTTTATAAATACCAATACAAAATTTCCTCTAGGGAATGATTGAGAAAATCTAGGGATGTGTTCCCTACCATTTAATGCAAATTGCTAGTATTGGGGACTAGATCCACTAATCAATGATTTTGGTGGGGAAAGCTTCCTCTATTCATGGGGAATGATTCCTAATCATTTTTTATAAGTACCAAGTTGAATTTTCCTCCAAGGAGAGATTTTCATTAGTGTTATTGTGGAGAGAACTTATATTCTTGCATCTCCATTATATTTTCTTGCAGGGATGTAATTCTATTAATGAAAACAATGAAGATTGGTGTCATGTTCAACTTATAAATCTTGTTCTCCTCCATAGGTCTCCGAGTTTCCTTGGACTTGGCCATCCCAGGAACCTCAGATCCCTTTTGTATCATTTTCTTTCCTTCTTTTCATTACTTATTCACATGCATCTCTAGTTTTTATTTCTTTCTATTTCTGCATTTAGTGTTAATAATTTCTTGTTGTAGGATTGAGTTAAATTGTTGATGTAAGTTCTTTTGCAGGATCAGAAACATTATTTCATCCTTGGAAAAGCTTTGGAAGTTCATGATAATTGGTGAGTTGCTTGGATTAGTCTTCTTATTCCCAAATCTAAATTGTTGGACCTCCTTTTTAGCAAAGAACAATAAATTTATGCTATTTTTTAGAGCATTTTAACTAGCTTCAATTGAATTGATTCCACTTGCATTAGATCAAAAAAACATTCTAGTTCATAAAAAAAATTACCCCATTGCATTTTCACTTGATTTGGTTAGGCATTTTTTAGATTTACTAGCTCACTAGTTCTCAAATTTTTAGATTTTTAGACTAGTAACCTTTTTTTGTTTTTTTGCATGGGTTAACAACAATCTTTTTGAATGATTCCACTTGGAATATGGACCTAATACATCCTAGTTAATAACAAAATTTGTCCCATACAATTTGGATTTGATTTTCTTGGTCATTAAACCCTCACCAATTTCATCATTTCACAAGGAAACTTCTCCAAGCTTTTTGAGCAAATCCATCCATCTCCCAACTTTGGTTTTGAGTTTTCAGTGATCCTAGGCATTTTCTCACTCCATTCCACCCATCACACACCTTTCCTAGGCCTCCCATCACCTCCAACACCTCACATTTTTCTCTCGGTTGTATCCTATAGGTTCACTGTAATTCCTACAGGATCATCCTGTAGGTTTCTAGTACATCCTGTAGGTTTTCCTGAAATGGCCTGTTTTAAGGCCGAATTGATGGAAAACCTCTAGGAAGTCACCAAAAGCCTCCCAAGGGTCTCCCACACCATCCAACCATCTCCTAACCCTTCCATCGAACCTCCAACATCCTTAATTGTCATGCCACATCACCAAAGGAAATTAGTTTGCATACTTGATTTTGCATGAAAAGACAAAAAGATAAAAATAGATTTATTTTAGTCCCTTTACTTGCACATTAGTGATGGTTGATGCTTCTTAGTTCCATTCTTAGATAGTAGTGTTTGGTTCATGATAATTTAGTGTTATTGCAAAGAATAGTTTCTTGGCAGTTAATTAGGACATGGTGTGATTTAGCATTGAATTTCCATCTCTTTCTTTGTACTTTCTTTCTTGCAATAGGTTAAGGTTCCATTTCGAACATTTCGTCTTCTGCAATTAGTTTAGGATTTGACTTCAGTACATGCACTCCATTGCATCATGAAAACAAAGGAAGGACACATTGTATGCCGCACATATAGTTCCGATAACTCTTAAGTTTTTACGAACCCCGGGTTGATAATTAAAGTCGGTATCCTTGGGAGTTGCAACATTCTTGTTGCAATATCGGATCTCATAAACAACCTCTAGAGAACCCAAACTGTTACAAGGCTTTAGAGATCCAAAATCTTAATCCATAGCCTCCAGGGAACCTAAGCTATTTTAGGGATCCATAAATTTTTTCATAACCCACAACCATATGGAACCCAAGAACCAATCGGAAAACGAAATGGGTAACCCACTACACCACAACTATCCAAGAAATCACAAGGAAAGGTCGAAACCACCATTACTCCAGGAAAATCTTCATGCCAGTGACAACACATGACTAAGGAACAAGATGCATATACAATGCATCCAAAAAACAACAAGGAAATCACACTTGCAACTTGTTACCTACAAAGTATCCCTACTGTAGCTATTGATCCAATCTTCTCTTTCGTTGCACACTGATTCCTTCCTTGTCCTTCACTTTCTTTGTCCAATCCAAGTGAATGCTAGAGTGCTCCAAGAGTGCTTTAAGTGTATTAGATAATCTATAAGAGCTCAACTCAAAACTGTATAAAAGCTAACAACTAATTCTCTGATGCCTTTTTATTATTGATGTCTCTTTTTTATTTCATTTTCCTTCACTTTTCCTCTAATTTCCCTTGCATGCAAATTTGTCTCATCACCTTAATTTTATCCTATTTTCCTTTATTTTCATAATTATATGCCATTTATTGACTCTTTTCCTTTGTATTTGCCTTTGCCAATTAATAAACCCTAAATGATTCCAACTATAATGTTTTCCCACCATTCAACTTGGAATATATGTCCCATGACCTTGGTCTTATTTTTTTTACGTGGAAAATCAACCAGGAGCTATTATAGTAACTAATGATATAGAGGTTATATATGTAAACTTACTATGGGGTGTAGTTTGGGAGACATAACTCTATAATCCACAAGGCAAAGGTGAAAGACATTGGTGTCATGCGCTCAGGGGGTCATGGTGCACCCAAAAGGTGCCTTGTGACCATGGGAACCCTAATATCATGACAAGTGGATGAAAGCGGAAAGAGGCTTTGTACATGCAATCTGGACCAGGGAATAAAAAATTGGTAGCAAGGGATCGCTCAAGGGAGATGAAGCACACCGGTAACATCCATAGCTATATTAAATAGTTCTCAAGTCTAATGTTGGAGTTTAGAGATATGCATGAGAATGAAAAGGTATATGCCTTTATCAACAATATCCAACAATGGGAAAAGAAGGAAGTTATGAAGTAGAAAGTCCAATCTCTTGTAGCAGTCATCATCGTAGTAAAGAAAATTCTTGACTACTAGATAGGTGGTAAAGATAAGGAGGAGATGCAAAGTGTGTTATGTATCCAGATCAAAATAACACAGAAACATAAGAAAATATAGCTCAACGACTAGATAATAATCCACTTTAAGGGTGAAACCTCACTTTACATCACATAAATGAACAATTATTGGATGATTCAAGTGACAAGACCTCCTTGGTATATATAGGATTCTAAAGGGTCAAAATATAATTAGGGCCTTGTTGTAGCGACTACAACAACCCTCCAAATTTTTTCCTATGCTTCCATTTTGGAGACTTCCTTCTAAACCGCAACGACTCATCTTGCACTGATCTAGGTACTTGTGCTTCAACTGGGCCTTATTATTTTAATCTTGGCTTGTGTTTTCTCACTTAGTTCATTTTCTAACCCACAATCTGATCTCCTAACTTGGTCCCTTGACAGTTCCGAGCTTACCTCAGAGAACTGTGCAATTATTGAGGGAAACTGGCCTTTCTCTTGGGAATTGCGCAATCCTGATTGCCAGTGAACCTTGAGATTAGAAAATGCATAGTACTGAATGGAATCCAACATTGAGCTGCGAAATTGCATAGATAGGAGAGGCAACCCAAAACCACTGAGCCTAGAAATTGCGCAGACCTTATTCTGCTAAGAAATGCGCAGTGCATGAGCTGGAGAGTTGCACAGTCCTTCCTGGAACTGCGCAATCCTTTTGGTAAATGCATGGCAGTTTTCCCGAAAAAGAAAAAAAGGTAAAAAGGAAAAAAACATCTGTTAAAAATAGGGATCTATATTTAGTAACCCGAAGGAGGCACTTGTGTTATTTTTAGAAATTGCTACCAAGTGTCACTTTTTCCTTGATTTTAGGAATGTGCGTCATAAACCCTAACTTGACCAAATCTATTTAATCGACACTGCTAGAGCTCATTTTCACACTCGAACTTGGAGCTCTAGCATTCTCGAGGATATGAAGGAGTCTTCAGTTCGATTATCATCAATTTTCCAAATGAGTTTTTCTTTTCTCGTATTCTTCTACTTTTTCTGTCACTTTTTATTGTTTAGTTTGTGAGAGCGCTGTTTCACTTGTTTCTTTGCATGATTGCTAACATTTACCTTTTTTTAGCTCGTAGAAGTGTTGTTTCAAGTTTTGGATTTCCTTTCCAAAGTGTCACATGAGTTATCCTATTTTTTGACCAACGGTCATCATTGCGGTGATCTCTTCACATGCTTCGTTTTCCTTCAGTTTAATCTATTGTTTCACTTGTTTCACATGCATGCATCAACAGTTAGTCAAATCTGCACTCAACATCACACCATCTTTCATATCTACTTGATTTTCACACTCCCCTTGGGCAGACCCATTAGGGGAATTTTGAGGTCTAAAATGGGCCTCCTAAGGAAATTATAAAATAATAGTGGAAATAAAAAAATAAGATTAGATTAAATCATCAAATTTTAGAGGGAAAAAAGAAAAACTACTTTTTCAATTCATATTTTCAACTTATCTTGCTATGGGTTTACTCAAATTTTGAGCAAGAACACTCATTGGATGGAAAATTTGATTCCTCATCCAATGAATACACATGTTTCATACTTTCGATGGATTCTATTACACGAAAAATGAGAAATACATGAAAAACATGATTGCAATCACTTGTTTAATGTATTTCTCATTTTCCATGTAGTACGGACCATTGAAAGTATGCAACATGGGTACTAATTGGATGAGGAACTAAAATTTTCATCCAACGAGTACCCCGACTCGAAATTTGAGTAAAACCTTAGGGAGATAAGTTGAAAATACAAGTTGAAAAAGTAGTTTTATTATTTTATTATTTTTTAATATTTTTACTTTTTTACCCCAAAAATGGTGAATCATCCCCCATGGTTGACATCATCATATTGAATCCTCTTGGTTCTTATAAAGTTTATTTTGGTTGTACATTTTTCTTAGGAGGCCCATTTTTGACCTCAAAATTTTTGTAATTTGGGTCCCCTTTCCTAGATCTATCACTTCACTGCTTGCACTATGCAATCTGGGAGCTCAAGGCCTCTGGCTTGGCTTCTGGAATTGTGTAGAGCTTGGCTTGAGCTGGCTCCAACTACGTAATGCATAGTTCTAGGAGCTAGCCTCCTATCTTGGCCACTGAGACTGCGCAATGCACAGTGTCTTCTAGCCTTGGCCCAGACTGAATTGTGCATTGTCGAGTTCCAGTCATCAAGATCCTCGATTGATTGCTGGGATTGCGGAATGCACAGTTCCCACAGTCAGCCAAAAATGCGCAATCCTTCCCATCATGAGCCCGAATTGCTACTTGATCTTGTACTGAAGTTGTTTTTCTTTTTGCTGACATTTTGTTTCAATGAGTGTCCTCTTTGTCCCACAGGTACAACAGTGGTTGAGCATCTGTCTAGAAATTATAGTTAACATGACATCTAAGAGAGTTGCACCAAAGGAAAGTTCCTAGAGCAGTACTCATGAAGTAGTTGAGCAGATATTAGTGGATTTGACAGTATATGCAAATACTCAACTATTCATTGAGAAGGGTACAACACTGACATGACGAAAAATCAAATACACTTTTGGAGAGGAATTCAAGGCAGACTTGGAAGACTAGCAGGTTTATCTTAGTATCCAGCGGTCAGGGTTATCCAAGGTTGCATGCAGGTACCCCGCCTTCCCATGTACAGACATCATCAACTATATTATTTCACACACAAATGAACAAACTATAACATTGAGCAGTTCCAGTGGGAGAGATATTTCCACCTTCAGTGCAGAGAACTTTCAACAGGTGTATCACTTGCCCGAGACGGTGAAGCATATGGTATAACTATTTTATGCCAACCATATCTATGTGAACATGAGAGATATTGTCAAGTGCTGGGTGAAAGAGCTGTCGAAATTTAGATAAACACTTACCCATGTTTACAAGATGAAGTTATTGATCATCTTTTCCTACAAAATATATGGTCAAGAGAAGACATAAACCTTTCCTGAAGGGTGGGTGGTCTTATTGGACCAGTTGGTGAATGATGGGAGGCCATTCAACTGGTTGGATTTGTTGGCTCATTAATTGAAGACCCATATGGCTAAGGCGCAAAATCCTCCCAAGAATGAGCGAGCAATTTTTTACATGTCCACATACTTACTGGATGCAATCCGTGCCCAACAACAACTCCCAAGCATGAGTTGGAAATGGATACCAAAAGAGACAACCATCAACAACTATTGCAACTTGCTTTCTGACTGTAGATATTTAAGAGTGATGGCAAGGATAGCTAACCATTTTATCATCCCGTTGTACAAGATTACCTTTGAGCAGACCCACCTTGCATGTCCTGAGAAGCAATGGAGGAAATAGTAAACCATGCATATTGGTATGCCTCACCAGGTGGCACCTTCATTAGAGTGTTTGGCTGAGAGAATCCTCCACATGTTCTACCAAGGTATGCCACTAACAAGTTTATCATGCAAGAATTTTCATACTACCTCGCTAAAGGGTTGTTAACAGGACTTCATAGGAAGAATAAAGCACCATGGCACACTCTTCCTTTGTGGATTAGGTTATACGAGATTAATAGCTTGCAAGATGAAAATTCCAAGGCTAAGGACATAGTGAAATTCGAGTTCGGCACCAAAGAATTTAATCCATATGATCCCCACAGTATTTTCAAGGACCATTGTGCGAGAGTGTACTTTCCATGGATTTGCGAGAAATTTCATTGGATAGAGGAGGACCCTTGGAGGTACTGCTAAAATTCCTCTAGACTCAATGAGTCGGCCTGTATAGTAAGAAATTAGAAGGATGCTATGAAGACAACATCAACTCCGGAAGCAACAACAACAGACAACAAAAGGAAATAATCTAGTGTAGGAAAAGGGAAAGAGGAAGATTGTGAGAACCTAGAGGGAGAGAAAAGATGAAAAATGAAGGCAGATCCTATCCCAGAGAAGTCAAATTTTGTAGTGGAAGCAAAGAGGGAGAACATATGAAGAGAGCAGAGCGAAGGAAGAGAGAAAAGTAGAGGTTGCAGGAAGTAGAACTAAAGTTGCAGGAGACGCAGAAGAAGTTGAAGGAATAACAGGAGTTGAGGAGGAGAGAAAGAGAAGCAAAAGTAGGAAGAAGAACAAAGGCAAGTTGCGATGACAGAGAAAACAATGCTAATACTGGTTGATGAGTCAGAACAACTAGTACCTGAGGAAGAGGGTGAAAAATGTAGGATCGGTAGCTTGTTCAACAGATTGAGAAATTGATCAAAGTGATGCACATGGAGTTGGAATAGGAGAATGAAGACATTGACCTGATGCTAAGAGCACCATAGGTCATCTATCAGTCTCCACCACCTACAGTGTCAGAACTAGCTCACGTGAGCAAGGAGATACTATTCTCCTTAATGATGTTTCGGTCATGGATGTGTACAATCTATCATTTGATGAGTTGTAGAAGAAGATTGTGGGGGCACGGGGGAAGCACTTTCCGGATGATCACGTGTCACCTGCATTCATCAAGCAAAGGGTGATAATGTAAAACATCAGGAAGCATCCAACTGCCCTTTCCGAAGCTAAGCTTGGCCTATGCAAGAGAGACAAGATAAAATGTTAAGTACTTGAAGGTCGAGAATGAGAAACTAGAAAAGAACTTACAGGCTGCCAGGCAAGAGGTAGAACAACTCTGAGCATTAGGGAAAAATGCAGTTTCCGCATTGGGGTAGATGGAGACAATGATACCTGTTGAAGTATCAACACTTGGTGATACCATGCAAAATCTCTATGATTGATTTTCACCATTCATAAAGCAGTTATCTATGTGAATGACCTATAACAATGGAGAAAAGAGTTTGTTCAAACTCTCAAGAACATACATGCTGACATCGCCCATGTATAAGAGTGGAAAATGAGGTATAAAGGGGAAACTCACCTTATTAATCAGAAACATACAAGCCTCATATGTATGGTTGTACAATAGTTTGGATGTCATGGTAAGAACGGGTTCCCTCATCGATGTTAAACTCAAGAACCAAGTTCTATTGGAGATCGATGAGTACTTGACGCAACTAAGACGAGAGGCCACCATAGAAGACTTGGAGCTGAGTGCACACAACATGCAAAAGTACATCGATGGTACTATCATGGTCAAGACCATGTTGTTCATGCTTCAGAACAAGTTGGATATAGATTCCAAGACCATATACTTGGATGCCATGGAGGCAAGAGTCTACTTTCAGCAAGACACCATCAAATAGTTTGGGGACACCATCATAGAGTACAAAACTTGGCATCAATATGTGACCGAGAAGCACCAAGTGGAGGTTGCCGAGCTGGTATTTCCCCAAGCTTCAGAATCATAATATTTGGTCTTGTCAAGCCGTCTCTAGTCTATTTTGTCTTACATGGGTACATGTGGAAAATGTAATATTATTTGTAAATACGTTGTAAGTGAAATTCCAAGTGTCAATTTTGGAATATGAAAAGTCATTATGTAATGTGATGTGTCATTTAGTGAATAAGTTGATGAGTCATGAGGGAAGTAAAAGATTCACAAAGGGGAATGTCAAGGGACACCTCACCCTTTGTTATAAATAGAACCTCTTAACTCACAAAAGAGGCTTTTGGGAGCCAAGAGTTTAGATAGGCTTAGGCTTAGAGAATGCTTGGGAGTATTATGAAGAGCCTTGGGTTCTCCATAGCGTATAGAAAGTATACTTCTTTGGAGGAGCAAGTGTTATTGATTGTAATGTTCCACTATTGGGGCTAGTGGTTGTCAATGGTGTATGTATGGATGAAAATTTCACTTATAATAATAATATCAGAGCCAACATGCTTTCATGCATATGTTGTTAGTGTAGTAGGATTATTCTTGTTACGTTAGCAATGTATGTTATTAACTTATGCATATGCTTATGGACTACTTTGTATGAATTTGTACGAATCCTATTGACTGCGTGTTGTTGGATTAACTCATCACTTTAATTTTTGGACTATTATGCATTTTAGCTTGTGATGTCGTTCTGCTCGTGTGTTCCTTTCAATCTGCATAATATTATAGGATTCTAAGGGGCGCACGTCCTTTTCCCCTCTATGTGTTAGAACCTTCATGCATCACACTTGACTCTCTGTAGGGTCACACACTTGCTCTCACCCAAAGTTATCATGCTTTTCTCTACGCGCTACCATGGTAAAGGCATTACACTATCACCCACTGCTGGGAATCCTACTCCAAACAGTGTGAGGTCTAGTTGGGACTTCATATTGTGGGGATCCCCTGAATGTTGGCGGGTCTAGCACCATTGAAATTTCTAGTGCTAGAAGGAGGGCCAGATGACATGCTAAGCCCTAGAAGTCTGTTTTGAATTTATGCACATATTTCATGACTTCTTTCCAGATCAAAACCCTGGCATGTTTTTCTAACTATGCTCATTTTGAAGTGCCGATGAGAATTCTAGATTACTTGTCCATAAATAAGTTTAATGATGAAGGTGGAACAACCTTGTTCAGGAACACAATTGCTTTTGCTAGCTTCTGTGACAAACAAGATGTCTTGTCTGATGATATTTCCTGTGGGTTGTTCACCTTCACGTTTGAAGGGCACACAAAGAAATGGTGTCACACATTGCCAACAACCTCTATTCACTCTTTTGATCATTTTTTTAGAGAATCATGTCGTGCTTTCATTCTTTATCACCATAAAGATCTTAATAGAAAAGATTAAAATTGCGAAAATCACCTGACGAATCCCTTCAAGATTTTCACGATCATTTTATTCACTACTGTTTTGAATTTCCTAAAGATGAAGTCAATTGGGAATTCTTGGATGAAAGATTTCAATATCTTGTTCACGTTTATGAAAATCCACATGATTTATAATCTTTCAAACCTATCCCCAGTGTTAGGCTTCTAATTATGAGATTGAAAAGTTTGTTGTTCCAAGTGACCCCTTGTCCCCTCCCCATAAAAAAACTCTAGCTCTATAGGTCGAGGTGGGAGACATTGAAAATCCACATGTTGATCTATCACCATCTCCTCCTACCCCACCTGCTTCGGATTTCTGCGCATATTTGGGCTGTAACTCCGATGCTTGTCATGTGGTCTTATCTCCTTATCCTCTGTCCTTTGGTACCTTTGATTGTCCAAACTTTGGTGTGTTGGGTTCATCCATCTCATATCTCACATGTGATGTTCACGAGGATCAAGTACTGGACAAATTTGGTGTTGAACAAGAATCTGTGGTTAAGGATGACCTCCTTCTATCTGTACCTCGTCCACTTTATCCTAACATCTTCCAATATTCTGTCATTTTTGTTCCATCTTGTGAAAATTCATTTCCGGATGTTTTTATTTCCGGTCTTTCGCAGAACACGTGGAATGCCAGTTTTTCATTTGATTGTGGAGAGGACAAATCTGTCTTCCCTAATCCTCCTAATATTTCATCCTACCTTTTTGGAAACATAGAGGGTGAAATTTATCATTTTTTATCATCCCCTCTGTACGATTCATTAGATCATGAGGATGTCTTTTTCCATCATCTTGAACTTTCTGATTGTGGCTGTCGTGATATTTTCATTCATTCATTATATCATGATTCTAATTTTTCCATTGTTGATCTTTCTGAGCCATTGATATTTGATGATCCATCTTCTGATGAATTGGAAAATCCTCAATCTATCAAGGGAATTTAGCCCGAGCTGATGGTTATGTCAAGTTCTCATAGCATTGAGGTCAATTCCACTTTGGATCAGAAACCTATTGAATCTTTCTAGGCTCCTCATCACTCTGTTGTTCACATTGAAAATCAATCTATCTTATCATTTTCGCAACCTCCACCAGAATCACACGATATTATTTCTAAAGCATTGGACGAGTCATATGTAGCAAGCACTGTTGCGAAACAAAAGTTTTCTTATTTCTTTATGTTTGCTCGTTTTTCAAGTTCGAAGGTGTGTACATGCTTTTCTTCCATGTGCAATGTGATAGGACACCATGATATATCCGTAGAGTGCCTTTCATGTGCTTTCCATTTTTTATTTTCTGTGGATGCATTCAAGCATCAAATGTATTGGTTTTCATTGTTTCATTGTTTTTGTTGGTTTGTTTGCTTCTATACCTTTGTTTTCGACCATGATCTTACCTACATGGGCCAACCAATGCGCTGATGGCTACATTGGAAGTATCACTTCATGTGAGTTGGCCTATGTTATTCTCAGGATAGGAGTAGGAGTAGTTTTTATTTTATTGTTTGTTTCTTGATTTGTTTGCCTTGTCTTGCTTCTTTCCTTTTTTTGTTTTCTTTTACACCTGTAGGTTAGTTTCCGCACGAAACTGTGTTTGGCTTCTTAGAAAAGCAAGGTGAAATCCAAGAGGAATTTGTACAACTATCAACACTTGGTTATCCGCCTATTCCCTCTCTTTGTGCGAGTCTTGCGTTTCTTCTAGTCGATGATACCCTGATGGAAAATACGTTCCTTTCAAAGAGAGTCATGGCAAAATCACAGTGCTTTCACTCTTAACTAGTACTGCCTACTCTAACTGGTTTTCTATTTTTGGTTAACCCTTGTCAACTCAGTCAAGTAGAGTAAGGAGATGGGGAAAACCTTAACAAGTATGTTAGAGGTATATATATAAATATCCTTATCTGAAGGGACAACCTCTTACTCTTTCAATAAGTTGGGGTCCCTCTTCTGCCTCATGAATAATTAAGTGCCTATGCACAGTTCTTTGAAAAATGAAAAAAATAAAAAAATAATATAAAGGTTGAAAAAAGAAAAAGGCTTCATGCACAGAGAGGTGAAGCAAGTAACTCCACCGAGGTACTATCCAGGCTTGCTAGAAGTAGAGCAATGCTTGTGTTCCTCAATTGACTCCGCTAGTGTATTGTCTAGGATTGCTAGCAGTGGAGCAACACCAGAGATGAAAGAAAAACTCTGATAGTCTATTTTACTTGTGCATCTATATACCCCTCATTCCCCAATTGAAACAACTCAGTTCAAATTGGCTTGGTATGTGTGTTTCCGATAAAGAGAATGGTGATGAGCCCCAGAAATGGGTAATTATATGGGCTCATTTTGCCTCTTAATTCGACTTAATCCACCATTCTCATTAGTTTATTGCATGTTTTTAATCATATTTATGCTAATAGAGTGAATTGGGTTAGTCATTATGCCAAAAAGTCTAATGTGTGCTTTATGTAGATTTTTGGTCAATTTTGAGACAAAATCAAAGGTTTAATGAACATTTGGTAGCCAAATTCGAGGAAGAAAATGGGAGAGGATTTGTAGGAGGGTGTCCCCTTCATTTATGAACCCTTACTTTTGAATTCTCCATCAGAAACTCGGAGCACAAGCAACCACATTATTGCATCCAAGGGGCAGCCGAGCAAGTAAAGAAGGACTGCTGTTTATCTGCGGTTTTGGGAAGCTGAGCTCCTTGATTTTAGGAGAGATGTTGGAGGCTTGAGTTGTATAAATAGCAGGGCTTAGGTGCTCAGTTTTTTTAGTTGGATTTTATCCAGTCGTTAGTAGAATTTTCGCACTTTTGTGCAACACTTTTTCAGCTTATTCTCGAGTTTCTTTTTGAGAACACTTCATGTAATGTGACTATTATTTTTGATAATGAAGATGAAACAGTTTTTGAGCCAGCGCTGATCTATTTCAGAGGGCTAAAGCTCTTGGGTTAGGGCCCAACCCAAGCTTCCCAACACCTCCTACTTTGTACTTATATGTTTTTTCTTCAGTTCATGAGTTAATTTTTGTTACATAGATTCATTTTGCTTTGTTAGATTAGGTTGCTTTTGATGGTTTGCATAGCTGTTTTTGTTTCAGTTGCTCAAGTAGGTTACTATAGTGATAGAATAAGATTCAAAAAGGCCAAAAACAGGCCCTGATCTCCTTTCTCCCTTCCTGGGACTATGATTTGAGGTCAAGGCTACTGCTGCCACCAAAAACACAGTGTTGCTCTTCCATGCAACTGCTAGTGTGATAACTTGATTTGGAAAGATTGATATATTGGTTCAGATTTAGTTGCCAAGATCATTTCCTGTTCTTTTACCATAGATCTCTCTGCATGATTTTCTGTTCAAAGGATACTGTTCAACATTTTCGGTTTGTAGGTCAAAAATTAGGTCAAGCTAGAGAAATTTTTGTTTTCATGGCATAGTTAGTCCTTTCTTTGATCAATTTTTGTAAATAGATGTGCAGATCTCTTGCAGGACACCTCAGCTCACCATACATCCATAAAGAAGCCAAAAACAACTCACTTCTCACAGATTTCCCAAGTCATTCACAACATTTTGCTAATCTGCCCTAATTTCTGCATTTTTCTCCATAAGCTTCCCTCTTGCCATTTGAACAAATCCAACCATCATGTTCCTCCTTGACCTTCCTTGACAAGCTCCAGACACCTCAACACCTTCATCTAGCCTTCATTTACCCTTTCCCATCATTTTTCCACCTTCAAAACTCCAAAAATAGCTCTCGGCCTCCTCCTGTAGATCCTCTTGTAGATCCCCTGCAGCCTGCTGTAGAATTTCCTGTGAGTGATTTTTCGAAGTCCAATCGCCATGGAAGTCTTCAGAAGGGCACTACGGGCTTCTTAGGACCTCTCCACACCTTCCTCAGCCTCTGCAAAAGCCAACTCCACCTTCCTTCGCCACCAAACCTCTGCACGATCATAACCAGATAAATCACAAGCATAATAATTTCACATAAAAACACTCAAAAGCACAAAAATATGTTTTCTTCTCATTTCTTTTTAGAAGTAGCTTGAATAAATGCAATTCACCTTTTCAGTAGTCAATGGCACTCATTTCATCAGTTTTTATGTCTTTTCCTGCAGTGGTTGGGTTAATAGGTATATTAGGGTTTGTTAGGGTTTGCGTTACATTTCAGTTTTCCTTCTCTTTCCGCAAATAGAATAGCCTCCGGAGAGTTAGCTTTCTTTCGTCACAGTTAAAAGCTTCTTCTAAAAATTCATAGAAGTTGGCTTAAGCTCCTAGTGATCTTGCGCCAGCTGACCAAGTGACAGCCTGCAGTAAGAGCTAGTACTTGTGCATACAGTACCGTCGTTCCAAGTTTGTTACGAACTACCGGGTTGATAAAAGTAAAGTAGGAAGCCCCAGGAGTTGCAACATTACTACTGCAATACTGGTGCTCACCAAATGGTAGGGACTAAATTTTTAACTCAAGCTCAGTGAAGAAGCTATGATCATCAAAGAGCTGAACAATACTTCTAGAAGATTTAGACTCGCTTTGCATGAGACAAGGTCCATACAAAGAGCTGGGGTTCTGCCAGTGTGTCACCAATGTTGTAGCGGGTACAACCACCCTCCAAAATTTTGCCTATGCTTCAACTTTGGAGCCTTCCTTCTAAACCACAACAACTCATCTTGCACTGATCCATGTACTTGTTCTTCGAATGAGCCTTATTATTTTCATCTTGGCTTGTGCTTGATCATTTAGTTCATTTTCTAACCCATAAGCCGATCTCTTGACTTGGTCCCTTGACAATTCTGGGCTTGCCAAAAATAATTGCGCATTTCTTGAGGTCAACTGGCCTTGCTCTTGGGAATAATGCATTCCTGACTACCAATAGGCCTTGAGCTCAGAAAATGTGCAGTATTAAATGGAAGCTCGCCTTGAGTTAGGATATTGCAAATAGGAGAGGAAACCTAGAACTACTGAACCTAGAAATTGCGTAGACACCACTGTTATCAGAAACTGCACAGTGCATCAGCTGGAGAGTTTCTTAGTCCTTCCTAGAGCTACGCAATATTTCCAGGAAATGCATGGAATTTTTCCCAAAAAATAGAAAAAAAAAGAAAAAATAATCCCTAAAAAATAGTGATCTGTTTTTAGTAACCCAAAGGAGGCACTTGTGTTATTTTTAGAAACTGCCACCAAGTCTCGCTTTTTCCTTTGTTTTAGGCATGTGCGTAATAAACCTCATTAAGCGGAAACATACAAGCCTCATATGTATGGTTGTACAATAGTTTGGATGTCATGGTAAGAATGGGTTCCCTCACTGATGCTAAACCCAAGAACAGAGTCTGATTGGAGATTGATGAGTACTTGACGCAACTACGACGAGAGGCCACCATAGAAGATTTGGAGTTGAGTGCACACAACATGCAAAAGTACATCGTTGGTACTATCATGGTCAAGACCATGTTGTTCATGCTTCAGAACGATTTGGATATAGGTTCCAAGACCATATACCCGGATTCCATGGAGGCAAGAGTCTGCTTTCAGAAAGACACCATCAAATAGTTTGGGGACACCATCATAAAGTACGAAGCTTGGCATAAATATGTGACTGAGAAGCACCAAGTGGAGGTTGCCAAGTTGGTATTTCCCCAAAATTTGGAATCATAGTGTTTTGTCTTGTCACGCTGTCTCTAGCCTATTTTGTCTTACATGGGTACATGTGGAAAATGTAGTATTATTTGTAAATATGTTGTAAGTGAAATTACAAGTGTCAATATTGGAATATGAAAAGTCATTATGTAATGTGATGTGTCATTTAGTGAAGAAGTTGATGAGTCATGAGGGAAGTCAAAGAGTCATAAAGGGGAATGTCAAGGGTCACCCCACCCTTTGTTATAAATAGAACCTCTTAACTCACAAAAGAGGCCTTTGGGAGCCAAGAGTTTAGCTAGGCTTAGGCTTAGAGAAGGCGTGGGAGTATTGTGAAGAGCCTTGGGTTCTCTATGGTGTAGAGCAAGTATACTTCTTTGGAGGAGCAGGTGGTCTTGACTATAATGTTCCACTATTGGGGCCGGTCGTCAATGGTGTATGTATGGATGGAAATTTCACTTATAATAATAATTTCAGAGCCAACATGCTTTCATGCATATGTTGTTAGTGTAGTAGGATTATTCTTGTTATGTTAGCAATGTATGTTATTAACTTATGCATATGCTTATGATCTAATTTGTATGAATTTGTATGAATCCTATTGACTGCGTGTTGTTGGATTAACTCATCACTTTAATTTCTGGACTATTCTACAATTTAGCTTGTGATGTTGTTCCGCTTGTGTGTTCCTTTCAATCTGCATACTATTACAGGATTCTAAGGGGTGCACTTCCTTTTCCCATCTATGTGTTAGAACCTTCTTGCATCGCACTTGACTCTCCACAGGGTCACACACTTGTTCTCACCCAAAGTTATCATGCTTTCCTCTACGTGCTACCGTGGTAAAGGCATTACACTATCACCTACTGCTGGGAATCCTACTCCAAACGGTGTGAGGTCTAGTTAGGACTTCATATCATGGAGATCCCCTGAATATTGGAGGGTCTAGCACCGTTGAAATTTCTGGTGCTAGAAGGAGGGCCAGATGAAAAGCGAAGCCCTAGAAGTCTATTTTGAATTTATGCACATATTTCATGACTTCTTTCCAAATCAAAACCTTGGCATGTTTTTCTAACTCTACTCATTTTGAAGTGTCGATGAGAATCCTATATTACTTGTCCATATATAAGTTTAATGACGAGGGTGGAACAACCTTGTTCAGGCACACAGTTGCTTTCGTTGGCTTCTATGACAGACATTATGTCCCGCCTGATGATATTTCCTGTGGGTTGTTTGCCTTCACGTTTGAAGGGCACACAAAGAAAAGGTGCCACACATTTCCAACAACCTCTACTCACTCTTTTGATCAATTTTTTAGAGAATCATGTCATGCTTTCATTCTTTATGACCATCAAGATCTTAATAGAAAATATTAAAATTATGAAAGTCATGTGACAAATCCCTTCAAGATTTTCATGATCATTTTATTCACTACTGTTTTAAATTTCTTGAAGATGAAGTCAATTGGGAATTCTTGGATGAGAGATGTCAAAATCTTGTTCACGTTTTTGAAAATCCACATGAGTTAGAAGCTTTCGAACCTATCCCTGGTGTTAGAGCTTCTAAATATGAGAGGGAAAAGTTTGTTGTCCCAAGTGAGCCCCCGTCCCCTCCCTATAAAACAAATCTAGCTCCATAGGTTGAGGTGGGATATGTTGAAAGTCCACATGTTGATCTGTTCAGGATTTCTACGCAGATTTGGGCTGTAACTCTGATGCTTGTCATGTGGTCTTATCTCCTCATCCTCCATCCTTCAGAACCTTTGATCATCCAAACTTTGGTGTGTTGTGTTCATCCGCCTTAGATCTCACACATGATGTTCACGAGGATCAAGTACTAGAAAAAGTTGGTGTTGAACAACAATCTGCGGTCAAGGATGATCTCCTTCTGTCTGGACCTTGTCTACTTTATCCTGACATCTTCCAAGATTCTGTCATTTTTGTTCCATCTTGTGAAATTCATTTCCGAATGTTTTTCTAGTCTTTTGTAGAGCATGTGGAATGCCAATTTTTCATTTGATTGTGGAGAGGACAAATCTGTCTTCCCCAATCCTCCCAATCTCTCATCCTACCATTTAGGAAACATAGAGGGTGAAATTTATCATTTTTTATCATCCCCTTTGTACGATTCATTAGATCATGAGGATGTCATTGTCCATCATCTTGAACTTTCTGATTGTGGCTGTCGTGATATTTTCATTCATTCATTCGATCACGATTCTGATTTTTCCACTGTTGATCTTTCTAAGCCATCGATATTTGATGATCCATCTTCTTAGGAATTGGAAAGTCCTCAAGCTATCAAGCAAATTTAGCCCGAACTGATGGTTATGTCAAGTTCTCGTAGCATTGAGGTCAGTTCCACTTTGGATCAGAAATCTGTTGAATCTTTCGAGTATCCTCATCACTCTGTTGTTCACATTGAAAATCAATCTATCTTATCACTTTCACAACCTCCACCGGAATCACACGATCCTATTTCTAAAGCATTGGAGGAGTCATGCATAGCAAGGACTGTTGTGAAACAAAAGTTTTCTTATTTCTTTATGTTTGTTCCTTTTTCAAGTTCGAAGGTGTGTACATGCTTGCCTTCCATGCACAATGTGATAGGACAACATGATATATCCGTAGAGTGCCTTTCATGTGCTTTCCATTTTTTATTTTCTGTGGTTGCATTCAAGTATCAAACGTATTGGTTTTCACTGTTTCATCGTTATTTTTGGTTGGTTTTCTTGTATACCTTTGTTTTCGACCATGATCTCGCCTACATGGGCCAACTAACGCGTTGATGGCTACATTGGAAGTATCACTTCATGTGAGTTGGCCTATGTTCTTCTTAGGTTAAAAGTAGGAGTAGTTTTTATTTTATTGTTTGTTTCTTGATTTGTTTACCTTGTCTTTCTTCTTTCCTTTTTTTGTTTGCTTTTGCACCTGTAAGTTAGTTTCCGCATGAAACCGTGTTTAGCTTCTTAGACAAGTAAGGTGAAATCCAAGAGGAATTTGTACAACTATCAACACTTGGTTATCTCCCTATTCCCTCTCTTTGTGTGAGTCTTGCATTTCTTCTAGTTGATGATACCTTGATGGAAAATACATTCCTTTCAGAGAGAGTCATGGTGAAATCACAGTGCTTTCACTCTTAACTAGTACCACCTACTCTAATTGGTTTTCTATTTTTGGTTAACCCTTGTCAACTTAGTCAAGTAGAGTAAGGAGATGGGGAAAACCTTAACAAGTATGTCAGAGGTATATATATAAATATCCTTATTTGAAGGGACAACCTCTTATTCTCTCAATAATTTGGGATCCCTCTTCTACCTCATGAAATAAATAAGTGCCTATGCACAATTCTTTGAAAAATGAAAAAAATAAAAAAATAAAATAAAGGGTGAAAGAAGAAAAAGGCTTCCTATGCAGAGAGGTGAAGCAAGTAACTCCACTAGGGTACTGTCTAGGCTCGCTTAGGTGTTCGTAAAGTGACTCCATTGGGGTATTGTCCAGGCTCGCTCGGGTGTTCGTAAAGTGACTCCACCGAGGTATTGTCTAGGGTTGCTGGTAGTAGAGCAACACCAAAGAAGAAAGAAAAACTTTGATAGTCTATTTTACTTGTGCATATATATACTCCTCATTCCCCAATTGAAACAACTCAGTTCAAATTGGCTTGGTATGTGTGTTTCTGATATAGAGAATGGTAGGGACTACATCTTTAACTCAAGTTAAGTGAAGAAGGTATGATCATCGAAGATCTGAACAATACTTCTGGAAGAGTTAGACTCACTTTGCATGAGACAAGGTCCATACAAAGAGTTGGAGTTCTGCTACTTGTAGCGGGTACAACCACCCTCCAAAATTTTGCCTATGCTTCAACTTTGGAGCCTTCCTTCTAAACCATAACAACTCATAGTGCACTGATCCAGGTACTTGTTCTTCGAATGAGCCTTATTATTTTCATCTTGGCTTGTGTTTGATCATTTAGTTCAATTTCTAACCCATAAGCCAATCTCTTGACTTGGTCCCTTAACAGTTATGGGCTTGCCTAAGAGAATTGCGTATTTCTTGAGGTCAACTAGCCTTACTATTGAGAATTGTGCATTCTTGACTGTTGTTGGGCTCTTAATTTGTCATTATTATTACCACTTCTTAACAGTCATTTCATCTATTTCCACTATTCGTTTATCACATTATTACCATAGTTTATTATATAATTCCATTTCATAATCATTTATGCTCTTGTGGATAAATAATATCTGATCTCATTTATTTTTAATAATTAATTATTATTATGCATTATTTTGGTTTATTCATTCGTTTTAACCTCACTTATGATTTTAGCCTCCAAGATCTCTTCCAGATTGCAGATTTGGTCTTCAACAGATAATTAGATATTCCAACTCAGGAATTCGCTCGCATCAGAAGCGACAATTTTGCGTTGGACGTTTTGGGCAAATGAAAGTGAATTTGGAAAATTAGAGACATGGGTTTTGTTCAGAACATACCAAATCAGTTTCTAATGAGCAGTTTTCAAAAATTCGGTTTGTATTGGGAGAAAATCAAGGTTCTTCGAAGGAGATATTTGCATATTTATTGTTGTGACCATTTTCCAGAATTTCCCAATTGTAATAACCAAATTCGACTTGTTCCCATTGAATCATGATGGACAGATCTCTCAGATCTCATCTTGAATATTGGGATCAGATTGTTGCATGTTTCCTTTGGATGTTTGTATATTTAAAAGACACAATTCAGAGAGAGAGGGTAGCTAGCTGATGTAAGAATTGAGTCTTGTAATAGTGGATTTCTTGTTAATGAAATTTCTAGCCTTCTGATATTTTTCTCAAATATGGGAGTAAAGCACAACCCTAACTAGGGAGTTGGGCCCACTCTTTTGATCAGGTGTTGTGCGTGTGTCCTTTTTATGTATAATGTTTTACTTGTTGTATTTTCTTTATTGCTGTTACAGATTTCCATAGATTGTTGTGAATGCTTTTCTTTCTGCAATTTAATTTCCATTACTGTTATAGTGATGCTTTAATTTTTTAGTCACAGACCCTTGGTCAATGTAAGATTGTAACCTTGCTCCTGCATATACCTTGCATGTTACCTTGAAAAGTGTACGCACCTAGATTGGCATATTAATGTGGTAAAGGGTTGAATCACAACATTCACACTTGGACACCAACATTTTGGCGCCACTATTGGGGAAGGCTAACACGGTGCAAGACACGATCTGTATCGACCACAGAGTCAATCTCTCATCCTGGGGAGAGAAGGAGTTTTCTCACTCTGCTCCATGTCCTGAGAATAGTCATTTCTTTGTTTTGTTGTTTCTCTTTCGTTTCTTTTTGTTTTTATCTTTAGGCCCAATCTCTCATCCTGGGGAGGGAATGGTCTTTTGACGCCCTGCTCCAGGTCCCGAGCTTAAATTTTTCTTTCATTTTTGTTTGTTTTGATTTTGGAAAAACTAATCTCTCGTCCTGGGGAGGGAATGGTCCTTTGATGCCCTTCTCCAGGTCCTGAGATTTATATTTCCTTGTGTGCATTCTTTTCTTGTTTGGTTTCTTGTCCTGGGGAGGGAAGGGTCTTTTGACACCCTGCTCCAGGTCTTAAGCTTTAGATTTCCTTTCAAATTGTTTTTTTGAATAACTACGAAGAAAAAGGTAGAAATTTGAAGAAATCTTATCATTTCACTCAAGTGGTGATGTAAGCACCACCCACTCCACTAACAAATTGACAGGAATATCTTAAGGAGGAACCTCAAAGAAGCACTTGAAGAACATCTTCTATTATGGTAAGAAATGGCTCACATTGTTACTTTTGAATTCCCTATCAGCGATCTAGGAGGAGTGACACAAATGCACATAATTCCTCCATCTTCTCTACCGAATTTTCATGGTTTGGATAATGAGGACCCATATACATTCTTATTTGAGTTTGAAGTACTTTGTAGAAGATATGATTATTGTCCTAATGATCAAAGGTTGAAAGTGTTTCCTCTTACTCTAAAAGGAGCAACTCTCCAATGGTTCATGAGCCTTGGTGGGAACTGCATAAAAACATGGGAGGACATGAAGAATGTATTCTTGGAGAAGTACCAAGACTATTGCAAGACCAATGAAGATATTTTTAATATGATACAAGGGGAAGATGAAATCTTGGAGGACTATTTGGAATGATTTGAATACAACCTTCAAAAATCAAAGCATAAGCATTTGGAAAAAGAGATCTTAAAAACACTCATTCTTGAAGGGATCAAAGATGAAACTTTAGAAATCTTAAATCTGATAGGAAAATGTGACATTTTTCAGCTATCATATGATGATTTTTTTGATTTATGCATAAGGTATTCAAGAGGAATATCCAAGGCTGGTAAGAATTCTAGAGAATTTTCTTCTTTCCTTTCCAAATCTACTACAAGAACAAGAGATATAAGAGATGAAATCAGTGATTTATTTGAACATTTTAAAGTTGATTTTATTAGCTCTCTAAATTCACAATTTCATGTTTTGCAGGTTAATAAAAGTCAAGCAGAATTTGAAGAAGTGATTTTTCCTCAATGCCAAAAGGAGCATCCCATGGATAGTTTCTCTTTCTTACCTGGGATGAAAACAACATTTCCAAGAGATGGAGAAGCTGCAACAATTTCACAACCATTGAAACCTTGGCCTACATGTATGTTTCAAAACACTTCCTCTCCATTATCTTACTTGCATAATCTATTATGGAATACTCATGTGTTAGGGCAGCCATGCCAATCTCAATATAACCCTCATCAATCTTGTCCACAAGTTTGGCATGGTTCATCCAATGATTACATGAATACTCTTCCTTATCTTGTAGCACAAAAATATCATCCATATCCTTTTCCATCTTTTCAAGAACACCTTGCTTGTGTATCAAAATCATGCGCACATCCCAATCAACTACATCATCAAAATCCTCCATGCCCTACACAATATCCTGCTCAACTCATTCCACACCCTCTCCATAATAAACCAGTACAACATGCTTACAGTGTTGAATTTCAAGATTTACCTACCCTTCCCACCCAATATATCTCGCATACACAATTGCAGAAAACTTATATCAATATTGGAAATGTTTCAAATCCAAAAATTGTAGAAGTTATGGAAGAAAAGGAGGTTTTTTCTAGTTTGTGTCAAAAAGTTGTTTTACAAAACTCAAGAACTTCATGATATGACAACTATGGGAAATCAAGAAAGTAAAGGATATATTGAAGATTGGCTTCACTCCATCAGTTGTTTGCAGCGTCACTCCATACTTCAACAATTTTTGACACCATATTTTCAAGGGAAGTTGGTCTCTAATACCCTAGTATTTATTGATAGACATTTCTTAAATTCGCATGTGTATACACTTGAGGCCTAAAATGGCTCCATTGGAAGTACTCTTATATGTAATTATGCTTTATTTTTCAAGGTAGAATAGGCTAGTGTAGAAAATAGAATAAATAAGTATATAAATAATTTTCTTTATATGTAGAAAGAGTTGTGTTTGCTGCAACTTGCTGAGTATATCAATATCAATGGTAAATATTTGAATTTAATTGTGTATGTAGATGTATTATATTGAAAAAAAAATTTCTACAAACACTCATCATCATTTTGAAAAAAAAATTTAAAAAAATTGCTTGATTATCATATCTTAGGGCGTGTGGGCTTGATAAAACCACTGAAATCATAGTCGGTACAATCATGTTTTGAGAGACAAAATGGGCATATTTTAAAAAATTGTTTCTATCCTAAGTAACCCTTTATTTCTACTTTCTAATCCAATTTGAATCACTCAATTTGGATTTGAAATGAAAACTTTATGACTAAAACATTGATAGTATGCCTAGTAGGCAACTCAGGAATAAAGTTGGGACAATTATCTTTTGGAGGCCTAAATGACTAGATTTTAGAAACCTGTTTCTATGGCATATTCATATATTAATCTAGTTTACAATTCAATTTGAATCACCCAATTTCTATATCGTATGAGAAATTTATGACCAAAAAACTGGCTGTCTATCGTAAATCAACACCTTTAAAATTCTGTTTTTCTGACTGTTCCTACGCATATTTGACCCATCAATTCTTCATGATTTTAAAAACTGTTTCTATTGGATATATTTACATGAATATACTTTAATATCAAATTTTAATCGGTTCAATCCGTCATCAAACGAAAAATTTATGCTTAAAATATCAACTGTTGGTCTAAGTTGGGAAATCGAAAATGACTCTTTTATGCAGATTGTTCTAAGTAAATTTGACATACAAACCATGGAATTTTCAAAACTTGTTCCTAATGGTGATATAAATTTGAAGTATCTCTCAGTTGGCTTTGGAATGACTCAAATTGGACGAAAAGAAAAAGAGTTATGATTAAAACACTGCTGGTTAGTATGGTCGACCATTGCTCTCCCGCAGGTGACAAGTAAATTTTTCTTTGTTTATGATTCTATGTATTTGTTTTATAGAGTAACTAATTGTTATTTTTTTTCATATTTATTGGATTTATAGAACCCTATCACCTCTCTTCTTCCATTATTATATATTTTATTGCAGGTAAACACTCGTTTTTTTGCAAGTCTCAAGGGAATAAAGGAGGTCAATTTGTTTTTGAATGAGTGATTATTGAAGGAAATGATAATGAAATAATAGATATTCATCCCAAAATCTATTAAGAAATCTAATACCATATAATTTTGATTCTTTCGAGGTGCCATGGAAATTGATCATAAGAGTTTGTTACAAATTATTCCTGTTATTTCTCACCAACAACATGAAGACTTTTTCATTACTTAATGGATTCATAACAGGAAAAATGGAGAATTGATTTCCATTTGAAGATCCAACTCATTTCCACCAAAACATTTTTCCATTCATTTACCATCGATAGATTGTTGTTTCTGGAAACAGATTGATATTCCCTTAGGAAACAACATTGCTGCAGTCAAAATCATATCTGTTGCAACTTAAGTTATTTATTTATTTATTGTTTTTCAATAAAATTGTTGTTTCTTTTTTGATTCCTCTTATGTTTTTTTTCATGTGTTCAAAGTCACAAATTTTGTTCGTTCATCAAAATAAAAGGAAGCTCTCAAGTTTCATGATGTTGCTCCATATTTATCCATTTGTTCTTGAGTCTTATCAATATATTGTTTCCTCAGATCCATTGGGTGCTATTACTCTACCACTGCTGTTACTCCCGAAAATTTTCTAAGTGTCAGATGCTGTTACTCCTTGGGTGCTGTTACTCTGCTACTGTTGTTACTCCCGAAATTTTTCGAAGTGCCAGATGCTGTTACTTCTTGGGTGCTGTTACTCCGCCGTTGCTGTTACTCCCAAAAATTTTCTAAGTGTCGGATGCTATTACTCCTTGGATGCTGTTACTCCGCCGATGCTGTTACTCCTTGGTTGCTGTTACTCCGCTGCTGCTGTTACTCTAAAAAATTTTCTAAGTTTCGGATGCTGTTACTCCTTGGATGCTGTTACTCTGCCAGCACTGTTACTCCTCCAATGCTGTTACTCCATTGGTGTTGTTACTCCGCTGGTGCTGTTACTCCTAGTGCTGTTACTCCGTCGGTGTTGTTACTTCGTTGCTCCTGTTACTCCGCCGCTCCTGTTACTCAGCAAGTGCTGTTACTCCGCCGCTGCTGTTACTCCGTCGGTGATGTTACTTCGTCACTGTTGTTACTTCGTCACTGCTATTACTCCGCCGATGCTGTTACTCCTAAAATTTTTCTGAGTACCCAGTGTTGTTATTCCTTCGGTGTTGTTACTCTTTCAGTGATGTTACTCCTCTGGTGCTGCTACTCTGTGGTGAAATTTTTTCTAAGTACCTAGTGTTGTTACTCTACCCATGTTGATACTCTGCCAAGGTAAGTCTTTAGGTACGTCCCTAATCAACTCTGTGTATTTGATTGATGTTTCAATTATGACCGAGGACGGTCATATCTTAGTTGGGGGGAGGTGTTGCATTTGATAGAAAATGTATTATATTTAATATCAATGATGTCATGTCATCATTGTTATTAAAATTTCACGTCAACTCATACATCTCACGATTATTACCACCATAATCCATAATAATTCGTAACCCCCACTTATCCACACACATTGGAACTTGAATCATGCACGATGACATTAACTTGGTAAATGGGGAAATACATTTAATTGTCTAGGTCCTCTTTGACATACTGATTGGATAGTCAATTTATCTTTGTTTATCTATAAACATAATTTTATTTTTTAAGGAATAATTATGAAAAGATGATTTCATCATGGCAACTTTCAACTTTCCTAGTTTGTTAAGTCCCTGATTTTGTAAATTTATGATGATGACCACAAAATTGTACTTAAATCTTTCCATCTCTATCTAATGAGTTATTTCTCAAACCCCATTCTTAACAAAGCAAAATATATTTATCAACAGTCATTTGAAGGTTATTAGTATTTGAGAAGCAAAATTACCCGAGTTGAAAATAGTTACTATAAAACGTTTTACGCCATCCCTAGCTCTTAAGGAGTTGGCTTGCCACCCTATCTATCAAGTGATCTTTTGTTGATTAACAATAACCATAGTTAAATTTTAAACACAAATAGTCAACTGGAGGATAGGAGGTCTTATCACGAGCTAATCTACCATGATCATAGGTCCTAATAGAGTGACATTACCACTACTAGTCACCAAGCCGGGGTAATGGCCTTGATCATAAAACTGAAGGAAAAGAGGTCTCGTCATGCGCTGACTTGTTCACTTTTGTTAGTTCCCATGAATGGCATGGTTATTAACTAGTTACCAAGCTAGAGCAATGATCTTCAGTAGACATCTAAGTAAATTGAAATGCTTTTGTAACTATCTACTTATTTCTAATAGATGGGACATTGGCATCTCAATGGGTTAAAAAGGCATCCCTGTTGAGGCTATGGACGCTTGCTGGAAGCAATGGACATGCCTATGGTATAGAAGTTAATTCAATACTACGATCTACTTAGTTACCTTGTTTCCTCAAAACTAACTATCAATAAAGCCACTGTTGCATATATAAGGTTTGCTATAACTCATGGTTCATGGGGTAATATTTAATTAGTTCTTAGATAATGTTGGTTGTGGTTTATATCTATTATTGAGTTATAAATATTTACTTTACATGTTAGGGATGAAACTTTTAGGATATTTAATATTTGATATTTTGTATCATGTAATCTATCATTCCTTTATTCCATAAGTTTCATATATTTAACCAAAGATAGTTGCTTTACCCAATCAATCTCTATTTAATCCTAGCTTAACAACACTACTATTATTTTGGGGAAGGATGAAGAGACCTAATTCTGATTTTGAATCCTGATCAATTACTGATTGAGGATACTCATGAGATGTGCTATAGAAATCTTGATGACAAGGAAACTAACCAGTTTGGGGGAAGGAAATCTTGCCACACTTTTTGATTACTTTATTTGAGCTTGCATGGCTTCCACATTTCACATGACTTACACAACCTCAACCTACATTAGCTTCAAAAAGGTTAATCCATAGATGTCATTCCACATTATTTTGTTGAAAGTAACAATTGAGGTGAAATAACCTGGGTGTTTGATTTATTAAAAGTTTAGGAGAATGTCATTTAAAAAAAAACAAAAAAAAACCACTGAACATTATTCACTCATATTTTTCAAACCATTATTTCTCCTACTTTATACAGAGGCATTGGGTTGCATGTGGGCATGCAACATATTTAGTTTGGGGGAATGTTGGGCTCTTAATTTGTCATTATTATTACCACTTCTTATTATTCATTTCATCTATTTCTACTATTCTTTCATCACATTATTTACCACAATTTATTGTATAATCCCATTTCATAATCATTGATGCTCTTGTGGATAAATAAATATCTGATCTCATTTAGTTTTAATAATTAATGATTATTATGCATGATTTTGGTTTATTCATTCGTTATAACCTCACTCATGATTTTAGCCTTCAAGATCTCTTCTAGTTTGTAGATTTGGTTTTCAATAGATAATTAGATATTCCAACTCAGGAATTTGCTGGCATAAGAAGTGACATTTTTGCGTTGGACATTTTGGGAAAATTAAAGTGAATCTGGAAAATACGAGACATGGGTTTTGTTCAAAACAGACCAAATCAGTTTCCAATTCAGCAATTTTCAGAAATTCAGTTTGTATTGGGATAAAATCAAGGTTCTTCGAAGGACATTTTGCATATTTGCTATTGTGGCCATTTTCCAGAATTGCCTAATTGTAATAACCAAATTCAACTTGTTTCGACTGAATCATGATGGATAGATCTCTTAGATCTCATCTTGAATATTGAGATGAGTTTGTTGCAAGTTTCCTTTGGATGTTTGTATATTTAAAAGTCACAATTCAAAGAGAGAGGGGAGCTAGCTGATGTAAGAATTGAGTCTTGTAACAAGGGAACTCTTGTTAATGAAATTTCCAGCCTTCTGATATTTTTCTCAAATATGTGAGTAAAGCACAACCCTGGCGAGGGAGTTGGGCCCACTCTTCTGATTAGGTGCTGTGCGTGTGTCATTTTTATGTATATTGTTTTACTTATTGTATTTTCTTTATTGCTGTTACAGATTTCCATAGATTGTTGTGAATGCTTTTCTTTATGCAATTTAATTTCCATTACTGTTACAACGATGCTATAATTTCTTAGTCACGAACCCTTGGTCAATGTAAGATTGTAACCTTGCTCCTGCATATACCTTGCGTGTTACCTTGAAAAGTGTACGCACCTGGATTAACATATTATTGTGGTAAAGGGTTGAATCACAACATTCATACTTGGACACCAACCACTGCCAGTAGGCCTTGAGCTCAGAAAATGTGCAACATTAAATGGAAGCTAGCCTTGATTTATGAAATTGCGAAAACAGGAGAGGAAACCTAGAATCACTGAGCCTAGAAATTGTGTAGACCCCACTATTCTCAGAAACTGCACAGTGCATGAGCCAGAGAGTTTCCTAGTCCTTCTTAGAGGTACACAATATTTCCAGGAAATGCATGGAAGTTTTCCCAAAAAATAAAAAAAAAAACAAAAAGGAAAAAATGATCCCTAAAAAATAGTGATCTATTTTTAGTAACCCAAAGGAGGCACTTGTGTTATTTTAGCAACTGCCGCCAAGTGTCGTTTTTCCTTGATTTTAGGCATGCGCATAATAAACCTCATTAATTGGAACATACAAGCCTCATATGTATGGTTGTATAATAGTTTGGATGTCATGGTAAGAATGGGTTCCCTCACTGATGCTAAACCCAAGAACCAAGTCCGATTGGAGATCGATGAGTAGTTGATGCAACTAAGATGAGAGGCCACCATAGAAGACTTGGACCTGAGCGCACACAACGTGTTGAAGTATAGGTGGTACTATCATGGTGAAGACCATGTTGTTCATGCTTCAGAACGAGTTGGATATAGGTTCTGAGACCATATACCTGGATGCCATGGAGGCAAGAGTCCGCTTTTAGAAAGACACTATCAAATAGTTTGGGGACACCATCATAGAGTACGAAGCTTGGCATCAATATGTGACCGAGAAGCACCAAGTGGAGGTTGCCGAGTTGGTATTTCCCCAAACTTCGGAATCATAGTGTTTGTTCTTCTCAGGCTGTCTCTAGCCTATTTTGTCTTACATGGGTACATGTGGAAAATGTAATATTATTTGTAAATATGTTGTAAGTGAAATTCCAAGTGTCAATATTGGATATGAAAAGTCATTATGTAATGTAATGTGTCATTTAGTGAAGAAGTTGACGAGTCATGAGGGAATTAAAAGAGTCACAAATGGGAATGTCAAGGGTCACCCCACCCTTTGTTATAAATAGAACCTTTTAACTCACAAAAGAAGCTTTTGGGAGTGTGGTGAAGTAAAATTATAAGTGCGGACATGAACAAATTCCTCTAGCCCGATAATGGGTCTAGCCACAAAAGATACATTCTATGGAAGATTTCCTTAGGTTAGAATCAATCAAGAGGGCCTACCTCTTGGTCACTTATCCTGCTTGATGACGTCCTCGCTTGCTCGCTCCAACAATCTCTCGCTTCCTTCTTCAAGCTCCTGAAACAAGTAAACAACAACAACACACAAACATAATAATAGACAAATTGCAATTCAACCTACTTAATGAGTCAAGAAGCATTAAGACACGAATATGTAATATTACAGAACATATAGGAAATCAATCGATAATTGCATATATTAATATCAAAGAGAGATTACAAACATTCGTCTTGACGTTGCAATCTTCCTCTGACAAGATCGGGTTCCCACACACTTCTGCTAGCACTCCATGATGGCTTCAAACAACAATATTTTAAAGGCTCTTCCCTTTAGGCTTCACTCCAAACCAAACACACTTCTGCCTCACACAACTAGATGGCTACAACTAGTAATAGCCTGCTTGTCTAATCTAAACATCATACTCACACTCAACCAACACTCTAACTAGCTTGTGCTTGGGAAGAAGGGAGCTTTATATAGGAAATATGGATGGGAGATGGATCCTCTTCTCATGGGAGAAGGACTTATCCCTTGAGGTAGTTCCATCATTATAGGGGAAAGGAACCCAAACTATCATCCTCGACCCCGTCTAGCCCATTTACTAGACTTCCGTTACAGAGCTTCTAGAGGTCACAGGATCAACATGACTGGAACACAGCTCAGTCACATCGGTCAGCGCCAGGAATAATGCTAATCTCTACACATCGACATGGGGAGACAAAGGTCATTAGCATTGGCCTTGTGAACTGGGAAAAACAGAAATTTCAGGGGAAATGGTGCAAAAGGGAAATGATCTGCTCATGAAGAGGGACATAATGGGAGTTTTACCATGAAGGAAAAGCATGCAGGGTTCATTGTAGAGGTCCTCCAGGATCAAGGAACGGGGAGTATAGGGATAATGACAAAATTCTGTATAACAGATGCCCCCTAAAGCGTGAAGGTTGAGCCGAAGTGACTGATGAAATGCTTTATAAATTAGTGCAGGGAACCGATCTGTCATTGGAAAACCTGCAAGCAAGTATAGATACATATACATAAACTGAGATCTATGTCAAGTGATACATGAATCGTGGCAGGGATGCAGCCCTCTAGAGAATGATCATGTAAATGGATCCAGGTATGGGCGTAGCCATCTGTCAAAGAGGATTATAACGAAACCAAGGTATTGTCACAACCATCCAATAATGATAAGGATCACATATGATAGCTCATGGTCTGGTCGTAGCCAGCCATCTGAAAGAGACATGCATATCATCATAAACCATGTCACACCATTTCGAAACCTGGACTTATGTGATATGAGTCTAGGGTCTTGCGCTCCAACACGACCTCGTTAAAGTACAGATTCTAGCATGCTAATAGATGTGTTGATGTCGAACATGCTAGAAAGTTGCTTGATTACTAGTGAATGATGTAAACTGTTAACAAGCGTGAGAGAAACCACCAATAATAACAATGGTCCTCAAGGTACTACCAACACAATTCACGGAATGTGAATACAGGAACTGAAGTCCAACACTTGTGAAATCACTCGATCGAAAGCCAATGATGTGAACTTATCGTCGAGTGCGAAGAACTTGCCATTAAGGCATGCAAGCTCTAAGGTACTGGAAGGGAGTCTCTCGATCAACTTCCTGGATAATGAGTTGATGTCAACGGAAAGTGATCGTGTTGAAGGAGGGCCATAATGAATCCCACATCATCAATGCTAGACAAGAGGATGTAAAATGATTTTGGATGATACAGAGAATCAGAGGTAAGTGTAACTGTAGAAGGACAACTCTTGAACATATCAACGACACAACTGGAAGTTTGGCAGCTTTTGGATCCATGGGATCAGTGGTCATAATGACGTGGCAGAGATCAAATGGAAGGCAAAAATGAATGGCCCAAACCCAGGAAGGTCAATGATACAAAGGAGGATGTCCCAACCTGACACGAAGCAAAGGGTGTCATGTTCAAGAGTAAGCTACCGACACGACTTGATAGGTTTCCAAATTTTTCCCCACCATTTTTGGCGTACTTCAATTATTTTTTAATCACAAGCTTGAAGGGGATAACATATGCTTGCACTGTAAGTTCATCCTTTGGATAAATCGGACCTAGTAAGTTTAACGAGCCCTAGGAAGGGGAAGCTCGTGTTTGTTATGGTGATGAATCCGATGTTGTTTAATAGTTTAACGAGTCCGACAAAGGTGTAACTTAGTATTTTTTTATGTTTATAGAGTTTGAAAAAGACACGTAAAAGAAAACTCCACATGGTCCCTTTTTGTACATTTTTGTCTCTCGAGCTCGAAAAGGTAGAAAATGATACTTGAGAGAACTGCTTGACCATTTCAGTCAAGGAGTACCTTTTTCGTAAATAGTGCATCCCAGCGCAAAAAAGGGGTAAACTTATACTGGGTTCACGACGTTTCACATCCATTAACGAGTTTGAAATGATAAGGGCTCGGCCATATTTTCTCTTTTAAAGGGTCAGAAAAGAGCTCAAAGCAGACCCCCCATTTTTATTCTCTTTAACGAGTCAAAAAGGGAAAAAATACTCAACAATATTTTCATATGAGTTCAACGAGTCGAGAAAAGAGCTGAAACATCATTATCGCCAAACATTCATCACCTATTGTTGCACAAGTAAGGAAAAGTGAATTATCGATTCCTTGATGTAAAATAGGTCAAAAAATATTTACAAAACCTGATATTTTCATGAAAAATGAATAAAAATGGGAAAAGTAAATATATTTCTACCATTTACCATTTTACCTTTGCAGTGAAGACTTTTTACCCACTTTTTCCCTAGTTTTTCTGGAGCAGATTGTGGGAGATCCGGGAGGTCAATCGACGAGCCATCAGTTCCAGATAACAACCGAATCCCTGAGCTCCATTTTCATGCCATTCGTTTATGTTTTTAGCCATTTTTTTTGGATTTTTAGGGAGGTTTTTGAGAAATTTTTTCGCCATCGGTCAGCGTGATTTTCGGGCACGAGATCGCGCCGGCCGAGGGTGATTTGCATAACCATCCGCGTCGACCAGTGCGACTGTTTCTAAAACAGGTGCGCCGACGCCGTGGATAGGGCAAAACCATTTTTCCTCCAAGACTGACCATTAAAACTTGAATTTTATGTGCTAAAATTGATAATTGACTCAAATAAATGGCTTTTGCAGGAGAAATTGCCGAAAATGATGGATTGGAAGGAAAGAGAACACGAAGATGTTGACACCCAAACATTGAATTATCCAAATTTCCTAGAGGCTTTGGGGGCTTGCGGGCCCTCAAATTTTTCCTTACACCAGGATGCAGGCCCAGCTCGAGTTGCTTCAATACTTGATAAGCCTTTGGGACATCAATCACGAGATTTTTGTCATTGGGGACCAAGAGCTGGAGTTGACAACTTTAGATATCTACTTCATCACTAGACTGTCTCGGAGAGGTGAGTCAGTGAACTTGTATGGGTCATGTCCGATCAGGGCCAGCATATCTTCCCTGCTTGTCGAGCATTGTCTTGAGGCCTTGAAATCCAAGAGTGGGAAGATAAAGATTTCCAATGTGCGAGATCTACACTGAGGGTGCTTTTGTTAACTATCAACGGAGTGGCAGGGTCCCAAGCGAAACATGAGACTAACAAGTCGAAGTTCCTTTATGCTATTGACTGCACAGCTCCTAGGATCTTCAACTGGGTAGAGGCCATGAATATGAACATCAAGCACCAATTGTCTAAGGCCAAGGCGGGGAATCTAAAGCAATTTGGCTTCAGATTAGTACTTGTGACCTTCTTCCTAGAACGAGTGCCACTGTTCCAGTATCAGTTGACTGAGGTCTATCCTCCTGCACCACGTGATCCACGGAAGGCCCGCTGGAGTCTTCTGATGCCCATGATTACTTGGGGTCAGCATATGTCATACTGACCAACATTCTTCTCATGGCTACGACAACAGAAGATCATCGTGGAGGACTAGCTGTACAATGGAACTGATTTCGTGGAGATCCAAATATGCCCTTACCAAATGGAGAGGACTTCGATGACGAAGGTAAAAAATCAAAAAAATTTATTTTGATGTTTTTTTATTTGTTTTTGGTATATGCATGATTATAAAATTTCTCTTGTTTATGCAGATGTTGGACCAGAGCGGCCAGCCGGGATGTCCCCAATATCCAGGCGCATCCCCCGTCCTATCGATGTTGTTGCCCCTTATCAGGAAGGGAAAGATAACGAGGAGGAGATCACAAGGAACCTTGAGGGGTTGACTCATGGTATCTCGAAGTATGCTCAGATAGGAGACATGACCCGGAGGTACTAGAGGCACACAGTGGGAGTCTTAGATTGGATCTGCCGACTGCTGAATCGGGTTGCACGAGCTGTCTCGTGCTACCATGACCACCATGCTTAGTAGTTTCTATGTCCAGCACTTACATATTTTTTGAGGTTTGCATGCCACAGATGTATGAGACCTGCGAGCCGCTGATGTTTTTATAGACACACATATTATTTTTTGGGTTCTGATGTATCAAACATTCACACACACACACACACACACACACACACACATATATGTTGTATTTTCCTGTCTGTTATGGTACAAATGGTTTGCCTTATCTTTTGCATGTTTCGTAAATGTCTATCTAACACGTAATTATCTAATGCATCTGTCAATGTATTCATGCATTTAGGAATACGATGATATGTAATATACTCAAAATGTCTTTTGAATAGACAGATACGGAGATACATTCGTAATATTTGAGGGTTCCTGATAGAATATTTCCCATTGAGTTGAAGGATGACAAGCTGTGAATCCAAGTTGACAACCAATTCTCTAATGCCCAGAGCGATGACTTCTGACAACAATTCAATGACCACACTGTATTCAGCAATGTTGTTGGTTGTACAACCCAAGCAGATACCTTGAAGGTCAATCAACTCACCATTAGGATCATAAATAGCCCATGCCACGGATGATAAGTTCTAGGTACTACGACAAGAACCATTGACGAAACCAACGTGAGGAGTTGCAGACATCTACAAAGCAAGAAAAACATAGTAGACGTGAAAGCTGTTTGAAAAATATCACACAAAACCACACTATACAAAAATGAATCAAACACTAATGTACATAAGTATCGATACAAGGTGACCTAAGCATAGTACTTTTTGAGGTAAAGCCTATTTCGGGGCTTATCGAGAGGATTTCCTTCACAATCAATAAGCTCATAGGCTCCTTTCTGCAAAACATGTTTTACAATATAGGGCCCATGCCACATAGGTTCAAACTTGTCTGCCCCTAACTTATCGTTAGCTTGGTTGTATATCAAGACCAAATCACCCTCAGAGGAAGTGCAAAGGGAGACCGACTGATCGAAATGGGATTTGACCCGTTTCTTTTGTGCTTTGATGACCAAGGTAGTGAGACGACGAGTCTCATCCAATCGTTCTAAATATAAGAGGCGTTCCTCTTGAGGTGATGTTTCGGGGAGGAGTTCAACAACTAGCTTGAGTGAAGGAATCTCACATTCGATTAGCAATGTTGCTTCCAGACCATAGACCAGCTAGAAAGGTGTGAAACCAGTTGCGTCTTTGGCTGAAGTTCGGTAAGCCCACAGAGCTGAAAAAAGCATGAGATGCCAATTTGACTTGTGCATCCCAATAGTTTGCTGAAGCATGGTGACCAAAACCTTGTTCAAGGCTTCAACTTGGCTGTTGGCTTGAGGGTAATATAGGGTCGAGCCATCGTGGCACAAGCCCAATGTAGATGTCAGTTATGCCATCATGTAATCTCTGAAATGGGAGTCATGGTATGTGACAATGGCTCGGGGTACGCCTAACCTAGAAATAACATGGATAAAAAGAAATTGAGCCGCCGTCTTACCATCTGCAGAATATGTAGGCATCGCTTTGGTCCATTTGGTGAAATAATCCACAGCAACAATAATATAGCCATGCCCCCCGGCCGAACGAGGGTTACATGTCATAGAATCGATGCCCCATTTGGCAAAGGGACCAATGGTAATGACGGGGTGTAGGTAAGTGGGTGGGGCATGCATCTTGTGTTGGTAAATTTGGCATTCGCGACACTTACAGACAACAAGAATGTAGCCTTTGAAGATAGACGACCAGAAATAATTAGCGTGAAGTATTTTCTGAGCTGTAGCATAAGCAGACATATGACCACCACATGCCCTAGAGTGGAAATCATTGAGAGCTCTTTCAACTTCCTCGATCATGAGGCATCGACGAAGAACAGAATTGACACTGACATGGTATAAAGTATCACCAATAATACGGTAGGGTTGGGAATGATGCCGAATCCTTTGACGATCATCCTTGGTCAATGCGGACTGAAACGTGGAGGTTTGGAGATACACGATGATATCACCGTACCATGGATCAAGGGTGCTAATCAAGAAAAGGGTATCATCTAGAAGCTGTTCATCTGCACCAACAGGGAGAGCTTTGGAGGGAAGGGAATAAATCAATTCAGCGAAAACAAGTGACTTCTTAGATTTGGCCATAGTGAAGAACAAATCGAATTCTTGCAGGATAACGATCCATTTAGAATACTTTCCCCCCAGCAACTGACACGTCAAGATGTAGGTCATAGGGTTGGATTCAAAAATCATTGTAGTTGTACGTAAAAGGATATAGTGCCGAAAGCTCTGAAAAACCTGAACGACAGCCAAAGCAAACTTCTCAACATGTACATATCGCGTTTCAGTGTCGAGTAGATTCCGACTAAGGTAGTAGATCACATCTTTGCTGCGTTTGTCGTCATCTTGGACCAACACCATAACAATGGTGCTAGGGGCTGCGGCTAGGTAAAGGAAGTAATCTCGATAATAGTCCAGTGGATGCAACAGAGGAGCATTTATGAGGACAACCTTAATATCATCAAAATATTTTTGGGCCACCTCATCCCATGTAAAGGGCATTCCTTGTTTGAGCAACCAGGTAAATCCTGTGCCTAGCTCGACATAGTTGGGTATAAAATGATGGAGAAAGTTGGCCTTTCCTTGCAGGATCTGGAGTTGGTGTAGTGAAGATGGAGGGGGTAAATTTATAATGGCCTTGACTTTTAGTGGATCCAGATGAATCCTATCCTTGGACACGATGAAGCCGAGGAGTTGTCCTAATTCCACGCAGAAAACACATTTGTGTGGATTTAACCGAATGTTATAGTGTCTGCAACGTAGAAAAATCTATCGAAGATGGTCTGGGTGATCTTGGCACTTACGAGAATGGGCAGGAAGTTCATCCAAGTAAGTCTGGACAATGTTGTGGATATCATGAAACACATAGGACATTTCTTGTTGAAACATGGCTCCAAAATTTTTGAGGCCGAAAGGGAGCTTCTTGTATGCAAACGTACCCCATGGGTAGATAAAGGCTGTCTTTTCTTGGTCAGCTGGTGTGATATTAATCTGGTTATAACTAGAAAAATAGTCCATAAAGGAAAAGATCTCGCTCCCGACACATTCATCAATGATTTGATCAATGAAGGGAGTAGGATAGTTATATTTAGGACATGCACAATTAAGATCTCGATAATCCACGCAAACGCAGATCGTGCCTTGTCTTTTAGTCATTGAGACAATATTGGACACCCAAATCTGTAAGGAGGATGGGATAAATGAACCCAACTTTGAGAAGCTTTTCGACTTCACCCTTAATAGCAGTGGCCTTCCTAGGGTGCACTGGGCAAAGCCATTGGCGAATGGGCTTCGCGTGAAAATACAATAGTATTTCATGCACCATAATGCTAGAACCGATGCCAGACATTTCTTTGTAAGACCATGCAAACACATCATGAATTCTTGAAATAGACGAGTATATGTCTTGATCTCATCCGGAGAACAAGATAGCCCAATATGAACATGTTCAATGACACCGATTTGATAGAAATGTCAATTGGCATTGTTTGGGTAATATTACCCAAATTTCCTTTCGACCATACTTTATGAGTAACAGTCAGTAGCGGAAATGGAGAAGAGGGTTCTTCAAAAGCGGTAGACATGACCGCTGGGCGAGGTAGGAACGAGGAGCGATGATGAGTATTGATCCATGGTGGTTCCTCAAGAGACATGATTTCCATGATACCTTCATCAGCGAGGAAGGTCTCGGCTAAGGGATCGGATGATTCCAAAGTGCTAAGCCAGGGGGATTGAGAATACATATCGAGAGAGGTCTTTGACATATGAGAATCAGAGGATTCAAAGTTCGAAGCCGAAACAATTTCCATGTAATTGACTTCGTCGAGACTAAGTGGCATGATCTCACCCCAAGCATCAACAAGATCTGGTGTAGGTATGACCCATGGATCAGATTTGACCGAGACCATGTTGACAGAGGCAACATGAGAAGGTGGGAGTGGAAAATTCCCATTAACGTAGAATCTTTGAAGAGACCTATCCCCACACTCTCATAGGGATCACCAGAGTGCTTGACGTACGGAACACTGCCATCCGAGGAGGAAGAGGCAAAGAAAGATAGCTGATCGATGGTGACAATCTTCCCTTGATGGGGAAAATAGATCACACGAAACAAAGAGGAGGCCATGGTGTGCATGGCATGAGTCCAAATTCGGCGGAGTAGAAGATTATAATTGAGATTGGCATCAACAATCTCTACTTCGACTTGCACTGTCTTACCTTCCAGGGTGATGGCAAGGTTAGGTAAGACACCGAAGGGTTGAGAATCGCACCCATTGAAAGCTTCCAAAGTGTTCGAATACTGGTTCAGTGTAGGGGAACCAATAACCTTCCAACATGCAGTTGACATGATGCAGGTGGAAGCACCTTCAATTGATGACAGTGTGGTGGATGGTCTTCTCGTTAATGATTACCTGAATAAGAAAGGCAATATGATGAGGTAGTTGTGGAACATGGTTCTCCAAATCAAAACAGATCAAGTTAGATCGGTGGGGTCGATACCCTCGATAGTTGATAGCAAAGTATTCCGTTGTAATGGGCAGCTTTGGAGTACCTCGAGAGCTGACATGGCTGATGGCGCCTGAGCCAAATCTTCAACAATATTGTAGTGCTGAGCTACTTAAGCGTTGGGATTATACAAGGATCTCCACAACACACCTCGAGAGGGTGGCCGCATAGCGGAATTAGGGTAAGGGCACTTGATTTGCAGAGGGCCAGAACTTGGAGTAGAAGAAGAAGGTGCAACTTATTTTTCTTTCCCAACTGCCAGAGTTGGAGTTTGATAATATTTCAATCAGGTAGCCACATTAATGGGTGTGATCATCATGAACGCTTGAGATCCATAGGAAGTAGATCGGGGTTGGTCTACCATTTGAGTTTGTTGAGATGGAAATTGCTCTTTAAGGACAACAGGGGTCCCTTTCAGCAGGTGACTAACGTTGGATCATCGTGGAAAATCCTCAGTATAGTGATCCTCCTCGCAAATGAGGCAGGGATATTTAGGTTTCTGTTACAAAGATTCGCCAACAGACAATTTGGGAGGACCTTGTTTCGGGGCATCAGCTTTAGCTTTGCCTTTATTTTTCCCTTTCGAGGATTTTTCCATTGCAACAGAGTGGGCAGCATGGACCTCTAAGGTTTTACCAAGGCTTGGCAGGTTTTGAGATGAACTATTAGGAGTAGCATTCGAGACTGACTTTTGTTTGGAAGAAGTTTTAGCAGGGGTCTAGAATACTGAACCAATAACTCCATCAACGGGAGGAACAACTGGTGACTTTGATGCTGGAGGATCAGATGATGGCCAGACTGAGAGTATACCGGATCCAAGTACTGGGCATAGGTAATGGATTGCTCTTCAGTGACACATCTGCCCATAACTATATCTGGAGGAATTGGGGCTATGAATTATTTGGTAAGTGAGCAACTAATCATCTATCTCAAACTTGATCAGGCGAGGTCTATGTCTCCATTCATGGATATGATTAGAGATGTGCAACGTAGTCTCTTGCTTAAGCGATGTGAGCAAATAGGTGCTAGTTTCATAATGAACCAATAACTGAGAATGCATGGAAAGCCATGGCTAACGAATTGAAGTCATGGAAAGTACTTCGAGGTAGCTCGATGTACAATTTCGCTGCGGCACTCGTGAGGGTCCGTTGGAAAATACAAAGACAAATGGAATCGTACACATACAAGTTTGACGAGCACTAGAGGTGATATGTCATCACATGGGCATGAGGATCTTCTTTAGCTTTTCCATAGAAATTTGGGCAATCACTTGGTATCTTGGACGATACCAGAGGCCAGTACGACGAATTAAGGATCAGATCATTCGTAAGGCGCGATACCTCTGGCAACTCAAGTGTAGCCAAGAAAGGTAATGGAGTGTTAAAAGGCATGGGAGGTCAATAAGCGGGCTCATAGGGAGGAGCCCATCCCTTCTGGTAAGGATTTTGGCCCCATAGTGTGGGATTTTTTCCATATGGCATATGAGACTGCCCCATTACGGATTACCTTGACCAAAGGGAGGATTCTGACCTTGCATACCTTGAAACTGTCCAGGCACAGGTTGCTGATAGGCAATGTATGGGTTAAAAGGCTGTTGAGCCTGTTGACCTTGGACATATGGATATGGGACCTGTTGTCCTGGAACATAGGGTTGTTGAACTTGTTGCCCCTGAACAAGAGGGTTTTGGACCTGCAGTCCTTGGGCATAAGGTTGATACACTTATTGCCCTTGGATGTAGGGGTTTTGTACCTGGTTCCCTTGGCCGACAGGATTCTAAACTTGTTGACCTAGGACAAGAGGATTCTGCGCCTACTGCTGCAGGACTTGACCTTGACCTTGTCCCTGCAAGGGTTGACCTTGTTGATACGTATACAAGGGTTGCTGTTGTTGCAAGGGATGACCTTGCGGTTGCAAAATTTGTCCCTGGGTTTGCAGAGGTTGACCCTGTGAGGGTATAGGTTGAGAGGTATGTGGAGCATATTTCATCTGCTGCTACGCGACCTGCTGCAACTGTTAAAGGATTGACCTTGCGGTTGTTGCAGGTGACCTTGCTATAGGATAATATTCCCTTGTTGTTGCGTGGAAAACCCTTGCTGCTACAAAGGTTGCCCTTGCGGTAACAAAGACTACCCTGGTTGTTGTAAAGGTTGTCCTTGCTATTGCAAAGCTACTTGAATAGTTCCCGGGAAATTACCGAACTGAATCTGTCCATGGCCAGGCTGGATGTACTTCCTAGATTGGAGGGTGTAAGGTTGATTAACCAATCCTTAAGAACCATATGGAATGTAGGGATTTTGGTATTGAACCTGATCCCCATAGGGCTGCTGACACTAAACATTGCTTGACCCAAACGGACCACCAAGATTATGAACCTATTGGTACTAGACATTGCTTGATCCAGTAGGGTCAGCAGGGTTATAAATAATACTAGAAGAGGGCTAGTTTATACCAAGCATGTGAGCTCGTGAGACGCTCACATTAGTGGCACCTGACACCATAGAGACATTCAGGTTCTAACCCCAGGTGGTGGCACAATCTGGCCACTGACTAATGAGATAGAAGAACTAGCAGAGACAATCTTCGAAACCACCATTTGTGATTGACGTGTAACTGGGATTGATGATACAAGAGTATTCGGGATGGTGGGTTGCACCAGGACTGAAGTAACAGCTGGTTGGGAAGTCATGTTCATGATGAATGGACCTGACGTAGAACTGATGCCTGACGCCTAAATAGGATTATGGTAGAGTGATGAGGCACTAGGTGTGCCTGAAACTAAGTTCCCCAAAGACACATAGCCGGGTGGAAAGCTAGTGGGAATACCTTCCGAATAAGGGAAACCCTCAGGAGGAAACTGCAATTGCAATTCTTCCCCCTCAGCAGTGTGTGGAGTAGAAACTTTGGACTCATCTGGAGAAGTGACTAGAGCATCGCCTTCGGGTTCCATGTTTGAAAACAAACGATGACGAATGGTCGAATGTGTACTGGGGGATAGTTCCAAAGGAACACCCGACTGGTTGTATGGACTATAAGGATGTTGCGGTGATATCTCAACAGCATCAAACAGAGGTTTTAGAGGATAGATAACCAGTCCAAGCTGACTGTGAGTGGTCAGCGAGTTCTCTGGAGTTTGAACGAGATTATCCGGAGATTCTGGGCCAAGATCAAGAGACGACTCTGAATCAAAAGTAGGCGAAGGATGAGATGATAAAGGTTGAACACTCAAAATAATTGCGAGTTCAACATTTTGGTCCTCAAGTGGCTTTGATAACTTAGGAAATGGCTCCTCAGACAATCTTTCAAAGGAGAGGAAGAGGAATTGGGTGAACCAAATGGTTCAACCACGATGACCTTGTCTTAGTCGACATAACAAATAACTTCAAGGCTTTAAAATGTCCTTTTAAGGGAACTCACGATTTGGTCAAAAAGACTAACAGGATGTTTTGGATCATGGGTAATCAATTATTAAGACGCATAAAAGACTGATGTTCTTTCATTTTTTAAGAGTCGAGAAAGAAACAAAGATGACTCTAGCACTTTCGATTGGAAATGAGCTTGAAAGGACAAGTGATCGATTGACATTTCAAGTTTAATGAGTCAAAAATATCAAATGACTACTCTGGATGATCTAGGTAAACATGATTACTAGGAAACCATGAACTACAAAATACCTCCTGGCGAACCAAGAAGTACGAGCAGGAAATCTCCCCGAATGCTATGTTCAGTGTATCACGTTTACAAGGCGGCCGACTCGGCTTCCTAAGGATAAAAGGATTGCAGCTTGGTGGGGTCTCCTGTTATATACTCGACGGTATAGGGAGCATAAATCCATGCTAACGCTGTCTAATGCCGAAGCTAACGACAATTGCTAGGTTTAAAGACACCGGAACACGTCTCTAGCATAGACCTTCTAGATATGATCGTTAATGTCAAATCCGCCTTAGGTTAATTGAATTCATTTTAGAGTTGATCTTGAGTTAAGTTTCAGTTTTCAGGTCTTAGCAATGCTACTCGAAAAACCTAAAATGCAACTAAATGGAACAAGACCCTTTCAATTCGATGAAATGCCTACACCAGAAAGCGTAGAAACTACTTAATCAAATGAAAACAATCAAGCAACTAAAAACGAAATGATATTTCACTACACTTTTTCAAAAAATAAACTAATGAAAAATGCATTCCAATTCCTAATTTCCTGACAAGCACTTATCTATTAGTCCTTTCAAGATGAAAAAATTTATCTTTATTTTTCAAATGCTGATGCAATTCTAGTTTTTAAGAGATGCAAATCATAATGATGCAACAAGCTAGAATTTCATACTTTCTCATGAAACAATGGAACAAACTTTTCACATAAAATCTTTCAATGAAAAAGTTTCAAAGACTATGAGCTCTTCAAGCAGATGAAAACATGAAAAGAGAAATTCTTTCAGATCAATGAAACACCAACTTTGCCAAACACAAGACCAAAAATGTAATATATGCTGGAAAAATGCGTTCAAGCTAGTAAACGAAACTTTTTCAAACTTGTGCAAAAAGAGGTCAAAGTCATAAAAGGACCAAAAAACAAATGCAAGGATCAAACACACCCACACTCGTACTTGATGAGTCCACAAGCAGCTGAATGGGCAACTAACTAGATGCCCTAGTGTCACTAACCACTCAATGACTCAATCAATCAAATAGCAAGATGAAAAGCCAACAAGCAAGCAAAAACCAAATGAAAAGTAGCTTCCTAATTAGGGAGAAAACAATCAAAAAGGCTCACGGGGTCAAAACACAAGAGCAGAACACACTGGCCAAGATTTGGGTCCAGCCCTAATCTCCACTTACAGGCATCGACACGACTGCTTAACTGACAACAAGCGCTAGAGGCTAGTCGGCGCGATTGTTCCTCCGCAATTCACACTAGTCAACGCGACTGTCAGCGGATTAAATGCATTGGCTGAGGAAACTAAGGAAATATAAAAAAAATTTCAAAACAGGGACTAGATCAGCTACTATGAATTTTAGACTTAGGTTAGTAAGCAGGACATGAACGAATTCCTCTAGCCCGGTAATGGGTCTAGCTACAAAAAATACATTCTATGGAATATTTCCTTAGGTTAGAATCAATCAAGAGGGCCTACCTCTTGGTCACTTATCTTGCTTGATGATGTCCTCGCTTTCTCGCTCCATCAATCTCTTGCTTCCTTCTTGAAGCTCCTGAAACAAGTAAACAACAAAAACACACAAACATAATAATAGAAAAATTGCAATTCAACCTACTCATTAAGTCAAGAAGAATTAAGACATGAATATGTAATATTACAAAACATTTAGGAAATCAATCGATAGTTGCATATATTAATATCAAAGAGAGATTACAACCATTCATCTTGACGTCACAGTCTTCCTCTAACAAGACCAAGTTCCCACACACTTCTGCTAGCACTCCATGATGGATTCAAACAACAATAGTTTAAAGGCTCTTCCCTCACACAACTAGATGGTTACAACTAGTAATAGCTTGCTTGTCTAATCAAAATAGTATACTCACACTCAACCAACACTCTAAATAGCATGTGCTTGGGAAGAAGGGAGGTTTATATAGGAAATATGGATGGGAGATGGATCCTCTTCTCATGGGAGAAGGAATTATCCCTTGAGGTAGTTCAATCATTATAGGGGAAAGGAACCGAAACTGTCATCCTCGACCCCATTCGGCCAAACCATTTACCAGACTTCAGTTATGGAGATTTTAGAGCTGGAAGATTCAGTTCTAATTTAAAAAACTTTACATAACAGGACCAACATGCCTGGAACATAGCTCAGTCACACCGTTCGGCACGGGGAATAGTGCTAATCTCTGCACATCGGTGCAGGGGAGACAAAGGTCATTAGCGCCGACCTTGTAAACTGGAAAAAACAGAATTTTCAGTGGAAATGGTGCAAAATGGAAATGATTTTCTCATGAAGAGGGACATAATGAGAGTTTATCCATGAAGGCAAAGCATGCGCGGTTCACTGTAGAGGTCCTCCAGGGTCAAGGAATGGGGAGTACAGGGACAGTAACAAAATGTTGTGTAACAAGGAGCTAATAGTTTAGTTAGGCTTAAGCTTAGAGAAGGCTTGGGAGTATTTTGAAGAGCCTTGGGTTCTCCATAGCATAGAGCAAGTATACTTCTTTGGAGGAGCACGTGTTCTTGACTGTAATGTTCCACTATTGGGCTAGTGGTCGTCAATGGTGTATGTATGGATGGAAATTTCACTTATAATAATAATATCAGAGCCAACATGCTTTCATGCATATGTTATTAGTGTAGTAGGACTATTCTTGTTACATTAGCAATGTATGTTATTAACTTATGCATATGCTTATGAACTACTTTGTATGAATTTGTACAAATCCTATTGACTGCGTGTTGTTGGATTAACTCATCACTTTAATTTTTGGACTATTATCCATTTTATCTTATGATGTCGTTCCGCTTGTGTGTTCATTTCAATCTACATACTATTACATGATTCTAAGGGGCACACTTCCTTTTCCCCTCTATCTGTTAGAACCTTCATGCATTGCACTTGACTCTCCGCAGGGTCACACGCTTGCTCTCACCCAAGGTTATCATGCTTTCCTCTATGCACTACAGCGGTAAAGGCATTACACTATCACCCACCACTCGGAATCCTACTCCAAATGGTGTGAGGTCTAGTTGGACTTCATATTGTGGAGATCCCATAAATGTTGGCGTGTCTAGCACCGTTTAAATTTCTGGTGCTAGAAGGAGGGCCAGATGACAAGCTAAGCCCTAGAAGTCTATTTTGAATTTATGCACATATTTCATGACTTCTTTCCAAATCAAAACCCTGGCATGTTTTTCTAACTGTACTCATTTTGAAGTGCTGATGAGAATTCTAGATTACTTACCCATATATAAGTTTAATGATGAGGGTGGAACAACCTTGTTCATGCACACAATTGCTTTTGCTGGCTTCTGTGACACACATTATGTCCCATCTAATGATATTTCATGTGGGTTGTTCACCTTCACATTTGAAGGGTGCACAAATAAATGGTGTCACACATTGCCAACAACCTCTATTCACTCTTTTGATCCATTTTTTAGATAATTATGTCGTGCTTTCATTCTTTATGACCATAAATATCTTAATAAAAAAGATTAAAATTTCAAAAATCACCCGAGGAATCCCTTCAAGATTTTCACGATCATTTTCTTCACTACTGTTTTGAATTTCTTGAAGATGAAGTCAATTGGGAATTCTTGGATGAGAGATTTCAATATCTTGTTCACGTTTTTGAAAATCCACATGAGTTAGAATCTTTAGAAACTATCCCCGACGTTAGAGCTTATAAATATGAGATGGAAAAGTTTGTTGTCCCAAGTGACCCCCCGTCCCCTCCCCATAAAACAACTCTAGCTCCATAGGTCGAGGTGGGAGAAGTTGAAAATCCACATGTTGATCTATCACCATCTCCTCCTATCCCAGCTGTTTAGGATATTTGGGCAGATATGGGCTATAGTTCCGATGCTTGTAATGTGGTCTTATCTACTCATCCTCCATCTTTCGGTACCTTTGATCGTCCAAACTTTGGTGTGTTATGTTCATATGTCTCATATCTCACATGTGATGTTCATGAGGATCAAGTACTGGACAAAGTTGGTGTTTAAAAAGAATCTGCGGTTAAGGATGAACTCCTTCTGTGTGCACCTCGTCCACTTTATCCTGACATCTTCCAAGATTCTATCATTCTTGTTCCATCTTGTGAAAATTCATTTCTAGATGTTTTTATTTCTAGCATTTCGCAAAACACGTGGAATGCCAGTTTTTCATTTGATTGTGGAGAGGACAAATCAGTCTTTCCCAATCCTCCCAATCTCTCATCCTACCTTTTTGGAAACATACAAGGTGAAATTTATCATTTTTTATCATCCCCTCTGTACAATTCATTAGATCATGAGGATGTCATTGTCCATCATCTTGAACTTTCTGATTGTGGTTGTTGTGATATTTTCATTCATTCATTCGATCATGATTATGATTTTTCCACTGTTGATCTTTCTAAGCCATCGATATTTTATGATCCATCTTATGATGAATTGGAAACTCCTCAAGCTATCAAGGAAATTTAGCCTGAGATGATGGTTATGTCAAGTTCTCGTAGCATTGAGGCTTTGGATCAAAAATCTGTTGAATCTTTCGAGGCTCCTCATCACTTTGTTGTTCACATTGAAAATCAATTTATCTTATCATTTTTGCAACCTCCACCAGAATCACATGATCCTATTTCTAAAGAATTGGAGGAGTCATATGTAGCAAGGATTGTTGCGAAACAAAATTTTTCTTATTTCTTTATGTTTTCTCTTTTTTTCAAGTTCGAAGGTGTGTACATGCTTGTCTTCAATGCACAATGTGATAGGACACCATGGTATATCCGTAGAGTGCCTTTCATGTGATTTCCATTTTTTATTTTCTGTGGATGCATTCAATCATCAAACGTATTGGTTTTCATTGTTTCATCATTCGTGTTGGTTGGTTTGCTTGTATACCTTTGTTTTCGACCATGATCTCGCTTACATGGGCCAACCAATGCGCTGATGGCTACATTGGAAGTATCACTTCATGTGAGTTGGCTTATGTTCTTCCTAGGTTAGGAGTAGGAGTAGTTTTTATTTTATTGTTTGTTTCTTGATTTGTTTACCTTGTCTTACTTCTTTCCTCTTTTTGTTTGCTTTTGCACCTGTAGGTTAAATTCCGCATGAAAACATGTTTGGCTTCTTGGACAAGCAAGATGAAATCTAGGAGGAATTTGTACAACTATCAACACTTGTTTATCGGTCTATTCCCCCTCTTTGTGTGAGTCTTGCATTTCTTCTAGTCGATGATACCTTGATGGAAAATACGTTCCTTTCTTAGAGAGTCATGGTGAAATCACAATGCTTTCACTCTTAACTAGTACCTCCTACTCTAATTGGTTTTTTATTTTTGGTTAACCCTTGTCAACTCAGTCAAGTAGATATGGGGAAAAACTTAACAAGTATGTTAGAGGTATATATATAAATATCCATATTTGAAGGGACAACCTCTTCTTCTCTCAATAAGTTGGGATCCCTCTTCTGTCTCATGAAATAAATAAGTGCCTATGCACAATTCTTTGAAAAATGAAAAAAAAAAAAAATAAAACAAAGGGTGAAAGAAGAAAAAGGGTTCCTATGTAGAGAGGTGAAGCAAGTAACTCCATCTGGGTATTGTCCAGGCTCACTGGAAGCAGACAAATGCTTGTGTTACTAAACTGACTCCGCTGGGGTATTGTCTAGGGTTGCTGGCAGCGGAGAAACACCAGAGATGAAAGAAAAAATCTGACAATCTATTTTACTTGTGCATCTATATACCCCTCATTCCCCAATTGAAATAACTCAGTTCAAATTGGCTTGGTATGTGTGTTTCTGATGAAGAGAATGGTAGGGACTACATCTTTAACTCAAGATAAGTAGAGAAGCTATGATCATCGAAGAGCTCAACAATACTTTTGGAAGAGTTAGACTCACTTTGCATGAGACAAGGTCCATACAAAGAGCTGGAGTTCTACTAGTGTGTCACCAATGTTGTAGCGGGTACAACCACCCTCCAAAATTTTACCTATGCTTCAACTTTGGAGCCTTCCTTCTAAACCAAAATAACTCATCTCGCACTGATCCAGGTACTTTTTCTTTGACTGAGCCTTATTCTTTTCATCTTGGCTTGTGTTTGATCATTTAGTTCTTTTTCTAAACCATAAGCCGATCTCTTGACTTGGTCCTTTGACAGTTCTGGGCTTGCCTAAGATAATTTTGCATTTCTTGAGGTCAACTAGCCTTGCTGTTGGGAATTGCACATTCCTAACTACCAATAGGCCTTGAGCTCAGAAAAATGTGCAATATTAAATGGAAGCTAGCCTTGAGTTAGGAAATTGCGCAAACAGGAGAGGAAACCTAGAACCACTCAGCCCAGAAATTGCGTAGACCCCACTGTTCTCAGAAGCTTCACAGTGCATGAGCCGAAGAGTTTCCTAGTCCTTCCTAGAGCTGTAGAATATTTCTAGGAAATGCATGGAAGTTTTCCCAAAAAATAAAAAAACACAAAAGAAAAAATAATGCCCAGAAAATAGTGATCTATTTTTAGTAACCCAAAGGAGGCACTTGTGTTATTTTTAGCAACCGCCACCAAGTGTCGCTTTTTCCTTGATTTTAAGTATGCGCGCAATAAAACTCATTAATCGGAAACATACAAGCATCATATGTATGGTTGTACAATAGTTTGGATGTCATGGTAAGAATATGTTCCCTCACCGATGCTAAACCCAAGAAATAAGTCCGATTGGAGATCGATGAGTACTTGACGCAACTAAGATGAGAGGGCACCATAGAAGACTTGAAGGTGAGCACACACAACATGCAGATGTACATCGATGGTACTATCATGGTCAAGACCATGTTGTTCATGCTTCAGAACGAGTTGGATATAGGTTCCAAGACCATATATCTGGATGCCATGTTGGCAAGAGTCCGCTTTCAGAAAGACACCATAAAATAGTTTGGGGACACCATCATAGAGTACGAAGCTTGGCATCAATATGTGACCGAGAAGCACCAAGTGGAGGTTTCCGAGTTGGTATTTCCCCAAACTTCGGAATCATAGTGTTTTGTCTTGTCACGCTGTCTCTAGCCTATTTTGTCTTACATGGGTACATGTGGAAAATGTAATATTATTTGTAAATATGTTGTAAGTGAAATTACAAGTGTCAATATTGGAATATGAAAAGTCATTATGTAATGTGATGTGTCATTTAGTGAAGAAGTTGATGAGTCATGAGGGAAGTCAAAGAGTCACAAAGGGGAATGTCAAGGGTCACCCCACCCTTTGTTATAAATAGAACCTCTTAACTCACAAAAGAGGCTTTTGGGAGCCAAGAGTTTAGATAGGCTTAGGCTTAGAGAAGGCTTGGGAGTATTGTGGAGAGCCTTGGGTTCTCCATAGCATAGAGAAAGTATACTTCTTTGGAGGAGTAGGTGTTCTTGACTGTAATGTTCCACTATTGGGGGTAGTGGTCATTAATGGTGTATGTGTGGATGGAAATTTCACTTATAATAATAATATCAGAGCCAACATGCTTTCATGCATATGTTGTTAGTGTAATAGGACTATTCTTGTTATATTAGCAATGTATGTTATTAACTTATGCATATGCTTATGAACTACTTTGTATGAATTTGTACGAATCCTATTGACTGTGTGTTATTGGATTAACTCATCACTTTAATTTCTGGACTATTATGCATTGTAGCTTGTGATGTCGTTCCACTCGTGTGTTCCTTTCAATCTGCATACTATTATAGAATTCTAAGGGGCACACTTCCTTTTTCCCTCTATGTGTTAGAACCTTCATGCATCGCACTTGACTCTCCGTAGGGTCACACACTTGATCTCACCCAAAGTTATCATGCTTTCCTCTACACGCTACCGTGGCAAAGGCATTACACTATCACCCACTGCTGGGAATCCTACTCCAAACGGTGTGAGGTCTAGTTGGGACTTCATATTGTGGAGATCCCCTGAATGTTGGCAAGTCTAGCACCATTGAAATTTCTGGTGTTAGAGAGAGGGCCAGATGACAAGCTAAGCCCTAGAAGTCTATTTTGAATTTATGCATATATTTCATGACTTCTTTCCAAATCAAAACCTTGGCATGTTTTTCTAACTCTTCTCATTTTTAAGTGCCAATGAGAATTCTAGATTACTTGTCCATATATAAATTTAATGACGAGGGTGAAACAACCTTTTTCAGGCACACAGTTGCTTTTGTTGGCTTTTGTGATAGACATGATGTCCTTCTGATGATATTTCTTGTGGGTTGTTCTCCTTCACCTTTGAAGGGCGCACAAAGAAATGGTGTCACACATTTCCAACAACCTCTATTCACTCCTTTGATTAGTTCTTTAGAGAATCATGTCGTGATTTAATTCTTTATAACCATAAAGATATTAACAGAAAATATTAAAATTGGGAAAATCACCTGACGAATCCCTTCAAGATTTTCACGATCATTTTCTTCACTACTGTTTTGAATTTCCTGAAGATGAAGTCAATTGGGAATTCTTGGATGAGATTTCAATATCTTGTTCACGTTTCTGAAAATCCACATGAGTTAGAACCTTTCGAACCTATCCCTAGTGTTAGAGATTCTAAATATGAGATAGAAAAGTTTGCTATCCCAAGTGACCCCCCGTCCCCTCCCCATAAAACAACTCTAGCTCCATAGGTTGAGGTGGGAGATGTTGAAAATCCATATGTTGATCTATCACCATCTCCTCCTACCCCACCTCTTCAAGATTTCTGTGCAGATTTTGGCTGTAACTCTGATGCTTGTCATGTGGTCTTATTCCTCATCCTCCATCCTTCGGTACCTTTGATCGTCCAAACTTTGGTGTGTTGTGTTCAATCGTCTCATTTCTCACATGTGATGTTCACGAGGATCAAGTACTGGAAAAAGTTGGTGTTGAACAAGAATCTGTAGTTAAGGATGACCTCCTTCTGTTTGCACCTCATCCACTTTATCCTAACATCTTCCAAGATTCTGTCATTTTTGTTCCATCTTGTGAAAATTCATTTTCGGATGTTTTTATTTCCGGTCTTTCACAGAACACATGGAATGCTAGTTTTTCATTTGATTGTGGAGAGGAAAAATCAGTCTTCCCCAATCCTCCCAACCTCTCATCCTACCTTTTTGGAAACATAGAGGGTGAAATTTATCCTTTTTTTATCATCCCCTATGTACGATTCATTAGATCACGAGGATGTCATTGTCCATCATCTCGAACTTTTTGATTGTGGCTGTCATGACTTTTCATTCATTCGTTCGATCGCGATTTTGATTTTTCCACTGTTGATCTTTCTAAGCCATCAATATTTGATGATCCATCTTCTGATGAATTGGAAACTCCACAAGCTATCAAGGAAATTTAGCCCAAGCTGATGGTTATGTCAAGTTCTCGTAGCATTGAGGTTAGTTCCACTTTGGATCATAAAGTTGTTGAATCTTTTCAGGCTCCTCATCACTCTATTGTTCACATTGAAAATCAATCTATCTTATCATTTTCGCAACCTCCACTAGAATCACACGATCCTATTTCTAAAGCATTGGAGGAGTCATACGTAGCAAGGACTATTGCAAAACAAAAGTTTTCTTATTTCATTATGTTTTCTCGTTTTTCAAGTTTGAAGGTGTGTACATGCTTTTCTTCCATGCACAATGTGATAGGACACCATGATATATCCATAGAGTGCCTTTCATGTGCTTTCATTTTTTATTTTCTGTGGATGCATTCAAGCATCAAACGTATTGGTTTTCATTGTTTCATCGTTCTTGTTGGTTGGTTTGCTCGTATACCTTTGTTTTTGACCATGATCTCACTTACATGGGCCAACCAATGCATTGATGGCTACATTGGAAGTATCACTTCATGTGAGTTGGCCTATGTTCTTCTTAGGTTAGGAGTAGGAGTAGTTTTTATTTTATTGCTTGTTTCTTGATTTTTTTACCTTGTCTTGCTTCTTTCCTTTTTTTGTTTTCTTTTGAACCTGTAGGTTAGTTTCTGCATGAAAACGTGTTTGGCTTCTTAGACTAGCAAGGTGAAATCCAAGAGGAATTTGTACAACTATCAACACTTGGTTATCCGTCTATTCCCTCTCTTTGTGTGAGTCTTGCGTTTCTTCTAGTCGATGATACCATGATGGAAAATACTTTCCTTTTAGAGAGAGTCATGGTGTAATCATGGTGCTTTCACTCTTAACTAATAACGCCTACTCTAATTGGTTTTCTATTTTTGGTTAACCCTTGTCAACTCAGTCAAGTAGAGTAAGGAGATGGGGAAAACCTTAACAAGTATTTCAGAGGTATATATATAAATATCCTTATCTGAAGGGACAACCTCTTCTTCTCTCAATAAGTTGGGATCCCTCTTCTGCCTCATGAAATAAATAAGTGCCTATGCACAGTTCTTTGAAAAATGAAAAAAAATAAAAAATAAAATAAAGGGTGAAAGAAGAAAAAGGCTTCCTGCGCAGAGAGGTGAAGCAAGCAACTCCATCGGGGTACTGTCCAGGCTCGCTGAAAGTAGAGCAATTCTTGTGTTCCTAAACTGACTCCGTCGGGGTATTGCCCATGGTTGCTGGCAATGGAGCAACATTAGAGATGAAAGAAAAACCCTGACAATCTATTTTACTTGTGCATCTATATACTCCTCATTCCCCAATTGAAAAAACTCAGTTCAAATTGGCTTGGTATGTGTGTTTCCGATAAAGAGAATGGTAGGGACTACATCTTTAACTCAAGCTAAGTGAAGAAGCTATGATCATCAAAGAGCCGAAAAATACTTTTGGAAGAGTTAGACTCGCTTTGCATGAGACAAGGTTCATACAAAGAGCTGGAGCTTTGCTAGTGTGTCACCAATGTTGTAACGGGTACAACCACCCTCCAAAATTTTGCATATGCTTCAACTTTGGAGCCTTCCTTTTAAACCACAACAACCCATCATGCATTGATCCAGGTACTTGTTCTTCAAATGAGCCTTATTCTTTTCATCTTGGCTTCTGTTTGATCATTTAGTTCATTTTATAACCCATAAGCCAATCTCTTGACTTGGTCCCTTGACAGTTCTGGGCTTGCCTAAGAGAATTGCGCATTTATTGGGGTGAACTGGCCTTGCTATTGGGAATTGCACATTCCTGACTGCCAGTAGGTCTTGAGCTCAGAAAATGTGTAGTATTAAATGGAAGTTAGCCTTGACTTAGGAAATTGCGTAAACAGGAGAAGAAACCTAGAACCACTGAGCCTAGAAATTGAGTAGACCCCACTGTTATCAGAAACTGCACAGTGCATGAGCCAGAGAGTTTCCTAGTCCTTCCTAGAGTTGCGCAATATTTCCAGGAAATCCATGGAATTTTTCCCAAAAAATAAAAATAAAAAAAAAAAAAAAAAGAAAAAATAATCCCTAAAAAATAATGATCTATTTTTAGTAACACAAAGGAGGCACTTGTGTTATTTTTAGCAACTACTGTCAAGTGTCACTTTTTCCTTTATTTTAGGCATGCACGTAATAAACATCATTAATTGGAAACATACTAGCCTCATATGTATGGTTGTACAGTAGTTTGGATGTCATGGTAAGAACTAGTTCCCTCATCGATGCTAAACCCAAGAACCAAGTCCGATTGGAGATCGATGAGTACTTGACGCAGCTAAGACGAGAGGCCACCATAAAAGACTTGGAGATGAGCACACACAACATGCAGAAGTACATTGGTGGTACTATCATCTTGAAGACCATGTTGTTCATGCTTCAAAACGAGTTGGATATAGGTTCCAAGACAATATACCCGGATGCCATGGAGGCAAGAGTCCACTTTCAGAAAGACACCATCAAATAGTTTGGGGACACCATCATAGAGTATGAAGCTTGGTATCAATATGTGACCAAGAAGCACCAAGTGGAGGTTTTCGAGTTGGTATTTCACCAAACTTTGGAATCATAGTGCTTTGTCTTGTTAGGCTGTCTCTAGCCTATTTTGTCTTACATGGGTACATGTGGAAAATGTAATATTATTTGTAAATATGTTGTAAGTGAAATTACAAGTGTCAATATTGGAATATGAAAAGTCATTATGTAATGTGATGTGTCATTTAGTGAATAAGTTGATGAGTCATGAGGGAGATCAAAGAGTCACAAAGGGGAATTTCAAGGGTCACCCCACCCTTTGTTATAAATAGAACCTCTTAACTCACAAAAGAGGCTTTTGGGAGCCAAGAGTTTAGCTAGGCTTAGGCTTAGAGAAGGCTTGGGAGTATTGTTAAGAGCCTTGGGTTCTCCATAGCATAGAGGAAGTATACTTATTTGGAGGAGTAGGTGTTCTTGACTGTAATGTTCCACTATTGGGGCTAGTGGTCGTAAATGGTGTATGTATGGAAGGAAATTTCACTTATAATAATAATATCAGAGCCAACATGCTTTCATGCATATGTTGTTAGTGTAGTAGGACTATTCTTGTTACGTTAGCAATGTATGTTATTAACTTATGCATATGCTTATGAACTACTTTGTATGAATTTGTACAAATCCTATTGACTTCGTGTTGTTGGATTAACTCATCACTTTAATTTTTGGACTATTCTGCATTTTAGCTTGTGATGTCATTCCGCTTGTGTGTTCCTTTCAATTTGCATACTATTACAGGGTTCTAAGGGGCACACTTCCTTTTCCCCTCTATGTGTTAGAACCTTCATGCATCGCACTTGACTCTCCACAGGGTCACACACTTGCTCTGATCCAAAGTTATCATGCTTTCCTCTACGCGCTACCGCGGTAAAGGCATTACACTATCACCCACTATTGGGAATCGTACTCCAAACTGTGTGAGGTCTAGTTGGGACTTCACATCGTGGAGATCCCCAGAATGTTGGCGAGTCTAGCACCGTTGAAATTTCTGGTGCTAGAAGGAGGGCTAGATGACAAGCTAAGCCCTAGAAGTCTATTTTGAATTTATGCACATATTTCATGACTTCTTTCCAAATCAAAATCTTGGCATGCTTTTCTAACTTTTCCCATTTTGAAGTGCCGATGCGAATTCTAGATTACTTGTCCATATATAAGTTTAATGACGAGGCTGGAACAACATTGTTTAGGCACACAATTGCTTTTGTTAGCTTCTATGATAGACATGATGTCCCATCTCATGATATTCCTGTGGGTTTTTTGCCTTCACATTTGAAGGGCACACAAAGAAATGGTGTCACACATTGCCAACAACCTCTATTCACTCTTTTGATCAGTTTTTTAGAGAATCATGTCGTGCTTTCATTCTTTATGACCATAAATATCTTAATAGAAAAGATTAAACTTGCGAAAATCACTTGACGAATCCCTTCAAGATTTTCACGATCATTTTCTTCACTACTGTTTTGAATTTCCTGAAGATGAAGTCAATTTGGAATTCTTGGATGAGAGATTTCAATATCTTGTTCATGTTTCTGAAAATCCACATGAGTTAGAATATTTCGAACCTATGCCCAGTGTTAGAGCTTTTAAATATGAGACAAAAAAGTTTGCTGTCCCAAGTGACCCCCCGTCCCCTCCCCATAAAACAACTCTAGCTCCATAGGTCAAGGTGGGAGAAGTTGAAAATCCACATGTTGATCTATCACCATCTCCTCCTACCCCACATGTTCAGGATTTCTACCTAGATTTGGGCTATAACTCCAATGCTTGTCATGTGGTCTTATCTCCTCACCCTTCATCCTTCAATACCTTTGATCATCCAAACTTTGGTGTGTTGTGTTCATTCATCTCAGATCTCACATGTGATGTTCACGAGGATCAAGTACTAGACAAAGTTGGTGTTGAACAAGAATCTGCGGTTAAGGATGACCTCCTTCTGTTTGCACCTCATCCATTTTATCCTGAAATCTTCCAAGATTCTGTCATTTTTGTTCCATCTCGTGAAAATTCATTTCTGGATGTTTTTATTTCTAGTCTTTCATAGAAGACGTGGAATGCCAATTTTTCATTTGATTGTGGAGAGGAAAAATCTGTCTTCCCCAATCCTCCCAATATCTCATCCTACCTTTTTGGAAACATAAAGGGTGAAATTTATCATTTTTTATCATCCCCTCTATACGATTCATTAGATCATGAGGATGTCGTTGTCCATCATCTTGAACTTTTTGATTGTGGCTGTCGTGATATTTTCATTCATTCATTCGATCATGATTATGATTTTTCCACTGTTGATCTTTCTAAGTCATCGATATTTGATGATCCATATTCTGATGAATTGGAAACTCCTCAAGCTATCAAGGAAATTTAGCCCGAGCTGATGGTTATGTCAAGTTCTCGTAGCATTGAGGTCAGTTCCACTTTGGATCAGAAATTTGTTGAATCTTTTTAGGCTCCTCATCACTCTGTTGTTCACATTGAAAATCAATCTATCTTATCATTTTTGCAACCTCCACTGGAATCACAGGATCCTATTTCTAAAGCATTGGAGGAGTCATATGTAGCAAGGACTATTGCGAAACAAAATTTTTCTTATTTCTTTATGTTTGCTCATTTTTCAAGTTCGAAGATGTAGGTTTTAACCCTGTACAAAAATTACCTACATACAAATTCTAAAACACATAAAATAAACAATGCGTGAGCATAACACATAAAACACATATACACAGAGATTTTCCCCTGGATCCCAAAACTGGGACTACCGGCTTGATTTTTCATTATTTTCCTTTCAATGTTATAATACATATTTATACATGCCGAAGCACCCAATACCATGGACCAAAAACCATCGCGTCCAAAACCATGGACCAAAAACCATCGCGTCCAAAACCATGTGCGAAAATCATGCACAAAACCATAGGTAGGTCTGCCCAACCTAATATAGGGTCCAAAAAACAAAATTTTTAGAGGGGGGTTACCTGCACCCCTCAAACCCCCTGTGACCCCCCCCGCTATGCAATCGACGCAATGAAGGGGGCACTCCACCCCCTCTCTAACCCCCGATTAACTACATGGGCTAGTCGTGGAAAGAATATAACACAACCCAACATTTTCCCACTTGTTGTTTTTTTTCCACAGGGGGCCACAAGAGAGCTTAGTCATTTATCCAACCCTATAATGCCCATTGTTTCTCTACACCAAGAGAACTTCTCAGAGCTCACAGATTTTGTCAATGCATCTGCAGTATTCTTCAAAGTGTCCACCTTTACCAGCAACACTTTTTTGTCTTCTATTATATCCTTCACAAAGTGATACTAAACATCAATGTGCTTTGTCTTTGAATGATATGCAGGGTTCTTTGCCAAGAAAACTACACTTTGGCTGTCACAGTCTATCCTTATAGCTCCCTGTACTAACCCCATACTTGAACATAATCTCTACAACCAAACTACTTCCTTGCTTGCATGAGTGGCTAACATGTATTCTGTTTCTGTAGTTGATAGTGCCACTATAGATTGTTTCTAACTCATCCAACTAACTGCACCTCCAAATAGGTGAAACACATACCCACTTGTAGATCTTCTCTGATCCAGATCTCCACTTAGTTTGCATGAACAAAGCCGTGAATATCAACCACTTTGCCCAATCCTGGTCTTCCTTGGTAGCACAAACCATAATCACTAGGGCCACGCAAATACTTGAAAACCCACTTCACTATTGTCTAGTGCTCCTTCCCTGGTTTTGACATAAACCTGCTCAATACTCCCACTGCATGTGCAATGTCTGGTCTGGTATAGACCATTGCATACATCAAGCTACCAACTACACTTGTATATGGAACATGGCACTTGTCCTCTTCCTCTTCTTGTGTCTTGGGACACTATTCAACAGATAACCTCACACCTACAGGAATAGGAACCTTCACTAGTTTACTATCCTACATATTAAACCTCTGCAGTATTGTCTCGACATACTTCCTCTGGCTTAACCAGAGCTTCCTCTTTTCCCAGTCTCTTTTAATTTCCATGCCCAAAATGTAGTTTTCAGCACCAAGATCTTTCATGTCGAATTTGGAGGACAATTGAGTCTTCAAATCCTGGATAATTTCTTTGTCATTTCAAACCAGCAACATATCATCCACATACAAGACCAAATAAATAACATGGTCACCAATTAATTTAAAATACACACAGTGATCTGCTTTGCTTCTGGTGAAGCCAAGTCCCTGTATAAATGTATCAAATTTCTGATACCACATCCTTAGTGATTGTTTTAACCCATACAAAGACTTCTTTGACTTGCATACCATTTCTTTCTTACTCTTCACCGCAAAACCTTCAGGTTGCTTCATGTAGATATCCTCTTCCAGATCCTCGTGAATAAATGTTGTCTTCACTTCCATCCGTTCTAACTCAAAATCAAAAGCAGCAACAACAGATAAAAGTAATCTAATAGAAGCTACCTTGGCAATAAGAGAAAAAATATCACCAAAATCAATTCCTGGCACCTGGGAATAACCTTTTGGTACCAACCGAGCTTTGTATTTTTCCACTTTTCCTCCTGCATTTGTCTTCTTCTTAAACACCCATTTGCTGCCAATGGATTTCCTTCCAGCCGACAACTCCACCAGATCCCAAGCCTCATTTTTGTGCAAAGATTCCATTCCATCAACCATGGCCTCTTTCCAGAGTTTTCCATCATTTGAATCTACTGCTTCCTTCACAGTTCTGGGATCATCATCAGTAACAGATAAAGAAAAATTTGAACAGAAAGCAGATGGACTATACCTTTCCGGCTACCTTCTTTCTCGAACTATTCTTTTCACACCCAAAGTTTGTGGCTCTTCATCTTCTGATTCCTTCTCTGTTGTAGAGTCTGATTCTTCCTCCTTAAGCTCAAACTTTATTTTCTCAGGTTCCTTTGGTTGGAATTCATGTTTAATAACATATTTCACCTCTATGAACACCACATCTCGGCTGTACACAACCTTCCTTGTTACTGGGTTCCAAATCTTATATCCCTTTAAACCATCCTTATACCCAATAAAGATGCACTTTTATGATTTACTATCCAACTTGATTCTTTTCTCCTTTGGAACATGTATATATGCATCACAACCAAATACCTTTATATGTGAAAGATATGGTTTATTACTAGTCCATACCTCTCGTGGAGTCTTATCCTCCAATGCAAATGAAGGCGATCTGTTGACTAGGTAATATGTTGTCTCCACCGCCTCTGCGCAGAATTCTTGTCCTAACCCGACACCACTGAGCATGCTTCTTGCCCTTTACATCAATGTCTTATTCATTCTTTTTGCAACTCCATTTGCTCAAGAGTGTGTGGATTAGTTTTCTGCCGTGCTGTACTAAAATTCTTACAGAATTCTTCAAATTCCTTATTGCAAAACTCTCCACCTATCTATCCTCAACACCTTTATCTTCTTCTCTGTCTAGTTTTCCACTAGAGCCTTAAATTATTTAAACCTGTCAAAGACTTTTAGATTTCTTCTTAAGGAAATATATCCATGTATTCCATGGGAAGTCATCTATAAATGATACATAGTACACAAACTTACCCAGTGATGGAACATTCACAGGTCCAAACACATCACTGTGCAAAAGTTCTAATATCTGTTTCGCCCTCTTACCACCAGAGGGGAAACCCACCCGATTCTGCTTCCCATATACACAATTTTCATAGAAATCAAAAGCTAGAGATCTATTACTCATACCTTCTACCATACCTTTACCATGAAGTATTCGAAGGCCCTTCTCTCCAATATGTCCAAGCCTTTGATGCCACAACATGGTCTTCTCTCTAGAGACCACTAGATTTTCTGCTCCACTTTCAGGAACCACGGAGTTGCTGCACCCATCAACAATAGTGCTATCTAACAACTTGTATATAGTTCCAATCCGAACTCCTCGCATCAATACCAATGCTCCCCAAACCATCTTGCAAGTATCCTTCTCGAACACTATTTTTACACCTGCATCATCCAACTTGCTTACATAAATCAGATTTCTGGCTAATGTAGGAATATGCAGAACACCCGGAAGTGTTCTAACCCTTCCACCTTGCAACTTCAACTTTACTTTTCCACGACCAATGATTCTAGCCTTCCTGTCATTCCCCAAGAAGACAACACCACCATCATATTTCTCATACTCATAGAACCACTCTTTATGGGGAGTAAAGTGAAAGGATGTACCTGAGTCAATCAACCATGCCTCATGATCTACATGTGTACTTAAAGAAGCCAAGTACACATTCCCACCTTCATCTGAGGTGGTTTTTGCCTCTGCAGAAGGAGCATAATTAGATCCCTTTCCTTTATCAGGAGCTTTAGATTTACAATCCCTTTTGTAGTGCCCTTCCTTTCCGCATTTGCAGCACACCACCTCTACAGGTTTTCCTAGAGATTTAGATCTCCCTCTAGATTTAGACCTCCCACTCGATGACATATTTTTTTTTTGTTCTGGGACCGTCCTCGTATAGACAAGGCATCACCATTCTGGCTCTCCATATTTTTTCGTCTCATTTCCTCTGTCAGCAAGGATGAGACTATTTCATCAAACTACAAGGCAGTTACATTGCTACCTATTGCAATAACCAGACTATCCCACGAATCTGTTAGAGAACATGAAAAACTGATGCACTTATCTTCATCTGAAATTTTAATATCAATAGATAATAACTAACTTACCACAGTATTAAATGCGTTAAAATGCTCTATCACCGAGTCTCCATCTTTCATCCTTAGGTTATACAACGTTTTCCGTAGGAATAGTTTATTCACCAGAGACTTAGATTAGTACAAATTCCCTAACTTGTCCCACAAATCCTTCGCCGTAGCTTCCCCTGATATATTTAGCAATACTGAATCTAAGACACACAATCGTATTGTGCTCTTTTCCATTCGATCTAACTTCTTCCATTCTTCATCGGACACTCCTGTTGGTTTAGTACCCGGATCTACCGTGATCCACTGATCTTTATCCACCAACAGATCTTACATCTTGAGTTTCCACAACTCAAAATTCTGACCATTAAATTTCTCGATCTCTATCTTTCCACTACTCGCCATCTTCTTTCACCACCATAATTGATCTTGCAGATCTCCCACTGAACAGGGTTTACCACAGGCCGAAGCGAAACCCCTTAGCAACAAAGGCATCCCCTTGAAGCCAAAACAGCTATGATACCAAATGTAGGTTTTAACCCCGTACAGAAATTATCTGCATACGAATTCTAAAACACATAAAATAAACAATGCGAGAGCATAACACATAAAATACATATACATAGAGATTTTCCCCTGGATCCCAAAACCGGGACTACCAGCTTGATTTTTCGTTATTTTCCTTTCAATGTTACAATACATATTTATACATGCCGAAGCATCCAATACCATGGACCAAAAACCATCGCGTCCAAAACCATGGACCGAAAACCATCGTGTCCAAAACCATGTGCGAAAATCATGCACAAAACCATAGGTAGGTCCGCCCTGTTGAAAAGTGTGCAACAAGAAATGTAAAAATAGAAATTTCTAAAAATAGCAGTTTGGCTAGTGTGGAATTTTGGCCACCTTGGGTGAGAGGTGAAACTGCTAAAAATAGCATCTTCTAAAAATAATATTTCTGGGTCCTGTTAGTGTCGGTCTTGAGCCCTCCATCGGTGATCAAAAGCTCTTTGCATATGCATAGGTAGGTGTCTCATTAGTGTCAGTTTTGCATCCCGTTAGGCATGCCATAAAACTAATGGAGGAGCTGGTCCTTGTCCCCTTCTTGGCTTTGCTGGATCAGGTCATATCATAATGAGGTTGGGTCATACTTGTTTTTATTTTTGTCTTGAGGTCCCAAGTCTTAGGTCTAGGGTTTTGGTCAAAAATCACTGCAAGGTCATGAGTCAAAGGTTCATGAGTGCCCAGCAAGCCAGAAGGAGGTATGTACATATGTTCCATTGATATTTCTCATCAGCTACAGATCATTTATACCTTGGTTTTAAAAACCCTGTTTTTAAACCCAAGGTCATGTAATATTTGTAAAAAATAAGGAAAATTTCAAAAGTTTTCAAAATGCTGGCAATAACCCTGGTCTCCTCGCCAGAGTCCATCAGATGGTCAACCTGCACAAAGAACGGAGTTAAAATGCCTCAAAAGCTAAATTCAGGACAAAACAACTCAAGAAACAGTGTTAAAAGTGAATGTCAAAATAGAACATTAGAGAGTGGGTTTTGTGATTTAATTTTTTCAAATTCAACCTACAAGAGCTAAATTTCCCTCTAAACATTTCATTATGCCTTTATGAGCTAACAAAGAGGAGCAAGAGGGCGAAAATAGTGAAGGAAGGTCGAATTGCAGTGGAATTGGAGAGTTTTTCTGCGCGCGCCCACTCGGGCAGGGTGCGCGACCACCTGGGCGGTGCGCGACCACTTGAGCCCTCCTCCGCAGTGCAAATTTTACACTGGCGCGACCACTCCAACCCTGTGCGCGACCACTCGAGCTGTAAATTGCAGAACCGGCTCAAATTCGCTCAAATTGCCTTGTGACTTGTAAATTGCTCGAGGTAGGCCTCTCAAATGTTTTGAATGTTGAAAATAAGGATGATGAGCTTGTGTTTGTGCATTTTTATCATCAAAATCATGAAGAGAAATAGGTTAAGTGATTGCTTGTTCTTGTAGGCAATTTTGCTAGGGTTATGTTTGATTTCAAGGTTTTTAATTCCTTTTTATTCCTTCCATTACTCCTATTAGATTTACACTTGTCATCATGTGTCTCAATCTCATCTCATTTGCAAAGAATGAATCTCAATTGCCCATTCCCTACACCTAAAACCCTAAATCCCTCTCATATGCATCCCTAAACCCTCTATACAAATCTGTCCTAAAACCTTGATTCATTCCCCACAGCAATATCATTATAAAAATATGTAAAACCACAGCAAAGATCAAATAGTGATGTGAAAATGAAAGAGCAATTGCAATAATAAAACAAAAAGACAAAAAAAACAGAGAAAAAGATTACTATGTGTAGCCAAGTTATTGCAAAGATAAAAGAAACTTATTGCTGTGTATAGTCCTCATAAAAACAGTGAAAAGGAGGCTGTTATTCATAACAAAAATAAAGTAAATACAGCTGTACCTATTTGTTAAAGGACAGGTTGCCTTGAAATACTGTTTGTAAAGGAAGATTGCTATGTTTTCAGACCCAAACCTATGTATCTTTTTTTCCTTCTATTCCCCTAGATGCAATACATCTCCTTTCTCTTTGAATCTGTCAAATAAAGCCTTTCCCCTCCCCTTATGACAAATGCAAATTAATTCCTTATTGCCCCTTAGCATCAAAAGCATATCAGTCCCTTGGAAAAACAGAGTATTCTTCAAAATGTACAGTCAAAGGACATAATTGAAAAGCAGGCTGTTGATGCTAGTTATCATTGTTTCCCTATACCCCTGTAATCAGGCTATCCTTTACCCTCTGTTGAAAATTGTATTGTCCTTTCCCTTGGTGACCCTATTACATGTTTTCCCTAATAAAGATATGTCTTTGCAAATGATTTCCCAATGATGAGAAATGGGATAACATGTTTGACATTGTGTGAATTATTCCTTAAAAGTTCCCTGTTTTTATATATTTTCCCATTCCTTATGATAAAATCCCTCCCCTAACATTTCCCTCATGGTTTTTCCCCTTGAAAACAACATATTTCTCAGCATTTTGCAGGCAGGGCAGCAGTCAATTTTGCCTATTTTCTCCACCTTGCTCAATAACATCATGTCAACCACTGAAACTAATGAGCAAGGTGATGACCGGTCTTCTTCTACGGAGGTTGAGACACAGCAGAGGCCTCGTAGGGGTGGCAAAGGTGGTCATCATAGGAGAGAAGAGCCCACATCTTTAGCAGAACTACAGGCATGCCCTTTGGCAGTGACTTGTTTCCAGTACATGTCATGTTTCTAGTTTTGTGAGAGGCTGGCCCAGATTCAGCACCACAGGGAGTTGGCTCGATTATTTGTTTTGCACCTTCATGATGGGCAGGTTACTCTTGCAGGGGTGAATTTTGTGTGTTCTCCTGAGATGATTTCAGAGGCTACCGGGATACCCAATGTGGGTGAGGTGTGGCCAAAGCGCAAGTGGCTGGATTTTGTTTATTTTGAGCCATATGTCAGGCCAGCATTCGTACATAACTTGTCAGGGAACTTTCCTTTCAGATTCCTCCGGAGGGAGTATGCTCCTATCATGCGGCTTATCATGCATTACTTCACATGCGAGGGAAGGTTTTCACGAGTCTTTGCTTGTCACATTCACCTGTTGATGCACTTTACCCGGGTGAGGATGATGAACATCCCGGTTTACTTTTTCCAGGACATTCAGAGGATGGTGTCCGTGTTTCAGAGGCAGACCCCAGCTCAGCAGCATAGGAGTTTGTGCCATCATGGTCTTATCCAGCTCATTGTTTCCCATCAGCTGAGTCAGCAGGGCATTTCATGGGCAGATTTCATTTCCCGTGAGTTCTTTACACAGCCACAGCCACAGCCAGAGACCATTTATGAGGAGGGAGGTCCATCACACCAGCCCGAGATTGTTGTTCCGAGACATATGGCTTCTTCACCTCGGGTCACCTATCAGAGAGGTCATAGGACTTTATTTGCAGCAGCTCGACGAGTGCTTTCTCCATAGCAGGTGGAAGGGGTCTCGTCATCTTCTTCAGATCAACGAGTGTTATCTCCACACCAGGTGGAAGGGGCCTCGTATTCTTCATCAGCAGAGGCAGTGCAGGAGGGCAATGAGCTCATGACAGAGGAGGAGAGAGCCAGTGACACACAGGTTGACCTCATTGATCTTGATGCTCGCTCCCCTACTTCAGATTTGCATGAGATCATCCGACAGAGAGAGGCGGAGAACCTCGTATTGCAGCAGAAGCTCCAAATGGCTCAATGGACCATCACTTATCTGGAGCAGCGCAACAGACAATTAGAGGCGGAGAAAGAACTTGATGAGCTATGGAGGATCCGCGGTAATAGAGGCTTGAACCGTAGGAGGCCCGGTGACTTGCTGCCCAAGGAGAGGGAGTCCATGCTTATTCGTGTGAATGCACACTTGGAGAGACTGTTGGAGAAAGCCGAACAGGACAAGAGGCTGCTACGGAACATGAAAAATCATTATTGGGCGAGAATGCATGTTTGCAAGGCGAAAGTGAAGATACTCCAAAAGAAGTTGTCAGAGGCCCGCAAGAGGAAGAAAAGGACCGACCCGCTCCGTATCTTGGCTGAGGCCTCTCTTACTCACCATGATACTCACTAGCCTTCTCCTAGCAGCAAACTCAAGAAATTTTGAGAATTTTGAGGCATTTTGGGCATTTTTGAGAATTTTACAGGTTTTGGCCGTTGGAGTGGTCTCACCCCGCGCGCGACCACTCGGAGGGACAGCTCAGAATGAGAAAAACTTTGCATTTTTGGAATTTTCATGCAAAAATACACTTACATATGCATGGGGTCAAATTTTTATGGAGATTTGGGCCTCCAAAAGCTCAAAATACATGCAAATTTTGACTTTCTGCCCACTTTTTGAGTTGTAGAAAGATGTCTTGGGAGAAATGACTTTTGAGGGGTCAAATCAACTCCAAATTCAGAAATGCCAGTTGGGTTGGAAAGTAGACTCACAGACCTTTCTAATGAGCTATCTTGCACCTGATTTGGACACCAGGAAGGCCCTCAAACACAGCTGCCAATGCGCGCGACCACTCCAAGGCAGGGGCGCGACCACTCAGGGAAATTTTGCCAGTTTGACCATTTCGGCCTGCAAAACTCAGTTTTTACTATGGTTGACTCTTAATGCTTGTAAATGATGGATTTTTGGATAATTTTCATGGCACATGGATACATTTACTCTCCTTTAACCCTTCTAGAAGTTTCCTTGATGTAAATAGTGAATATTAAATGCATGGATGGGTTACCTAAGTTTTAGAGGCAAGTTGTTTTGACAGCCTATTATCTAGTGCTTAGTTTAGAATTAGTTCAAACTGCTCCTAGGAAGCTGAGCTCGACCCCTAGAGGTGGGGAAAGGAGTTAGATCATCTATATTATGCCTTCTCTTGCTCATTTTCATGGTTGGACTCTTGAGGGATAAGCTCTATTGTATATTTTACTTGTATCTCTGCAATTTGAGGAAAAGGAAGGCCAGGGTTTTGCAGACATCATTGTGGATTCTTGTGGATTATTGTGTTGATGGTGTGTTTCCTACTTGTCATTGTAAGTGTGTTTATGTGTTCCATCTCTTATTCTATTGCTGCTAATTAAACAAAAGAAGTGATAAAGTTTGAATTCATGCATGCCATGCTCAGCTTTCAATTTTGTTTAATATTTATGTTTTCCACTGTCTAAAGAGGATTCAAAGTCATTGTTTGCCCTCTTTAGCTCCCTCTCTTTCTTCCTTGATCATCCATCTCAGCTTAAGGCATCAGCACAAACTCCTTCCTTGCCCCAAAGACCCACCTGCAAAAACTGAGCTCAATCCCCACACCCTGAATTGCACTCCCTCCAATTGCCACCAAAAACCCCAAAAAAAACTTTAAATCAACCCTCCTCATCAGTTTACTAGCCTAATATCTTTGATCCTAATTGGTCAGCTCACCCCATTGAGAAAATACCTTGAGTCTGACCGGAGAGAGCCTTCTCCTTCCTCGTAGGGCTAGCTACGAGGTGTAATGGTTTGATGTAGCCTTGAGATTTGTCTATCTCAGCCTAGGTGAAATTTCAAGCGCTAACAGGTCCCTTCCTATTTATAGCAGTCCCTGGTCTATCTATAGGAAGTAAATTCGAATTTGGTCTTACCAGCAATTTGGAATATTAATTAATTAATTCTCCATGAGTTAATTAGTTAAGGAAAAGCAAACTTGAAGTCTTTGTGAGAACATGCAATAATTTCTCCACTGATTGGGGAATGTGTCCTTGATTTGATCCACTGATTGAGGAATTAATGATGAGTTCTATATTGAGAGGATCAGTTGACTTAGTTTAACTTAGTCAAGTCCAGTTAGATTAATTTAACAAGTTTTTAAATTAATGAGATACAATTTGTTGATGCTTGCTTGCATGTGACAACTATTATTTTCAGATAACTGTGTATTCACTCATGGATAACTGATGCATTTTAGTTCTGTCAGCGACCTAGTTGAGATCAGATGTGGGACAATGTACTATCAGATGCTAGGATATTTCTAGTAATTATTCCTTGCATGGGGAAGGAAGCTTATTCCTTCTAGTACTGCGTAGTTGGACCTGAGATGACAACAGGTATGATTTGGGCCAATTCACACATGTTATGTAGTTGGACCCCAATCAAAACTGCGCAAGGGAATAGGGGCTTGGAGGGCTTGTGGAACCTATATATACAGGCCTAGATAGTCCATGAGCTACATCATCAGAGTACAGAGAGAGAAGGATAGCTTTTGAGCTGATTCTTTTTGTATGTTGTTGTGGATTTCCACTTGATTGATAATACAGAGATGGGGTTTTAGGCTGGTGCTTTTCCTGGATAAATTCTTCTTTGTTATGTGTGATTGATTCCTTCTTATCAGTTATATGTGTTCATGCTTGATGTTGCTCATGATTGATTAGCTTCCGCAAAGTTTATGGTAGATGTAGATCTAGTATTATGCTTTAGTACATTGCATATATTAGTTGGATCTACACGTGAAATTTCTACATGATATCAGTGAGCTAATTGATTTGTAGAGAAAATTCCACACGCCCAACCTAATATAGGGTCCAAAAAACAAAATTTTCTGGGGAGCTGCCCTGGACCCATAGAGGGGGATTACTTGCACCCCTCAAATCCCCTGTGACCCCCCCGCTACGTAATCAGCGCAACGAAGGGGGCACTCCGACCCCCCTATAACCCCCCGATTAACTACGTGGGCTAGTCGTGGAAAGAATATAACACAACCCAATAGAAGGTGTGTACATTTTTGTCTTCCATGCGCAATGTGATAGGACACCATGATATATCCATAGAGTTCCTTTCATGTGATTTCCATTTTTTATTTTCTGTGGATGAATTCAAGCATCAAACGTATTGGTTTTCATTTTTTCATTGTTCTTGTTGGTTGGTTTGCTTGTATACCTTTGTTTTCGACCATGATCTCGCCTACATGGGCCAACCAATGTGCTGATGGCTACATTGGAAGTATCAATTCATGTGAGTTGGCATATGTTCTTCTTAGGTTAGGACTAGGAGTAGTTTTTTTTTATTGTTTGTTTCTTGATTTGTTTACCTTGTCTTGCTTTTTTCCTTTTTTTTGTTTTCTTTTACACCTGTAGGTTAGTTTCTACATGAAACCGTGTTTGGCTTCTTAGACAAGCAAGGTGAAATCCAAGAGGAATTTTTACAACTATCAACACTTGGTTATCCGTCTATTCCCTCTCTTTGTGTGAGTCTTGTGTTTCTTCTAGTTGATGATACCCTGATGGAAAATACGTTCCTTTCAGAGAGAGTCATGGTGAGATCATAGTTCTTTCACTCTTAACTAGTACCTCCTATTCTAATTGGTTTTATATTTTTGGTTAACTCTTGTCAACTCATTCAAGTAGAGTAAGGAGATGGGGAAAACCTTAACAAGTATGTCAGAGGTATATATATATATATAAATATCCTCATCTGAAGGGACAACCTCTTCTTCTCTCAATAAGTTGGGATCCCTCTTCTGCCTCATGAAATAAATAAGTGCCTATGCACAGTTCTTTGAAAAACGAAAAAAATAAAAAAATAAAATAAAGGGTGAAAGAAGAAAAAGGCTTCCTGCGCAGAGAGGTGAAGCAAGTAACTCCATCGGGGTACTGTCCAGGCTCGTTGGAAGCAGAGAAATTCTTGTGTTCCTAAAGTGACTTCGTTGGGGTATTGTCCAGGGTTGCTGGCAGCGGAGCAACACCAAAGATGAAAGAAAAACTCTGACAATCTATTTTACTTATGCATCTATATACCCCTCATTCCCTAATTGAAACAACTCAATTCAAATTGGCTTGGTATGTGTGTTTCTGATAAATAGAATGGTAGGGACTACATCTTTAACTCAAGCTAAGTGAAGAAGCTATGATCATCGAAGAGTTGAACAATACTTCTGGAAGAGTTAGACTCACTTTGCATGAGACAAGGTCCTTACAAAGAGTTGGAGATCTGCTAATGTGTCACCAATGTTGTAGTGGGTGCAACCACCCTCCAAAATTTTGACTCTGCTTCAACTTTGGAGCCTTCCTTCTGAACCACAACAACTCATCTTGCATTGATCCAGGTACTTTTTCTTCGATTGAGCCTTATTATTTTCATCTTGTCTTGTGTTTGATCATTTAGTTCATTTTATAACCCATAATCTGATCTCTTGACTTGGTTCCTTAACAGTTCTGGGCTTGCCTAAGAGAATTGTTCATTTCATGAGGTCAACTGGCCTTACTCTTGGGAATTGTGCATTCCTGACTGCCAGTAGGACTTGAGCTCAAAAAATGTGCAGTATTAAATGAAAGCTAGCCTTGAGTTAGGAAATTGTGCAAACAAGAAAGGAAACCTAAAACCACTGAGCCCAGAAATTGGGTAGACCCCACTGTTCTCAGAAATTGCATAGTGCATGAGCCAGAGAGTTTCCTAGTCCTTCCTAGAGTTGCCAATATTTCCAGGAAATGCATGGAAGTTTTCCAAAAAAAAAAAAAAACAAAAAAAAAAAAATAATCCCTAAAAAATAGTGATATATTTTTAGTAACCCAAAGGAGGCACTTTTGTTATTTTTAGCAACTGCCGCCAAGTGTCGCTTTTTCCTTAATTTTAGGCTTGCTCGTAATAAACCATAAATTGACCAAATTTATTTAATAGATGCTTGTAGAGCTCATTTTCACACTCAATATTGGAGCTCTAATATTCCTGAGGAGATCAAGGAGCCTTCGGTGCGATCGTCATCGTTTTTTTGGGTGAGTTTTGCTTTTCTGTCTTTTACCGCTTTTTCTATCGCTTTTTTTTGTTTAGTTTGTGAGAGTGATTTTTCACTTGTTTCTTTGCACGAATGTTGGTGTTTTAACTTGTTTTATCTTTTAGAAGTGATGTTTCAAGTTTTAGATTGCCTTTCCTTAGTGTCACGTGAGTTATCATGTTTTTGCACCAATGGTCGCCATTGTGGAAACTCTCTTCACATGCTTTGTTTTCCTTCAATTTAATCTATTGCTGCACTTGTTTCACATGCATGCATCAGGACTTAGTTAGGTTTTCACTCAAAATCACACCATATTTTAGATCTGCTTGATTTTCACTCTCCCCTTGGGCATATCTAGTTCTCCTTGCCTGGATCTCATAATTCACTGCTTGCATTGCACAATATGGGAGGGAGATCAAGGCCTCTGCCTTGGCTTCTGGAATTGTATAGAGCTTGGCTTGGGCTGGCTCCAACTGCACACTGCATAGTTCCAGGAGCCAGCCTCCCATCTTGGCCACTGAGATTGCTTAATGCACAGTCTCTCCCGATCTTGGCCCAAACTGAACTGCACATTGTGTAGTTCCAGTAATCAAGCTTCCCGATGGACTATTGGGACTACGCAGTGCAAAGTTCCCACAGTGAGCTAGTGACCTCTGTCAGCTGAAACTGCGTTATTCCCATCATGAGCCCGACTTGCTTCTTTATCTTGTCTTGAAGTTTTTTTTATTTTAATTAACATTTTCTTGCCATGAGTGTCGTCTCTGTCCCACAAGTGCACCATTTGTTGAGCATCTCTCTAGAAATTGCAGTTAACATGGCATCCAAGAGAGCTACATCAAAGGAAATTGCCGAGAGTAGTACTGGGGAAGTAGTTGAGTAGATATCTATGGATTTGAAAGTATATGCAGATACTCAGTTATTCATTCATAAGGGTACAACAATGACATGTCAATAGATCAAAGGCACTTTTTCATAGGACTTCAAGGCAAACTTGGAAGACCGACATGTTTATCTTAACATCCAACAGTTAGGGTTATACAAGTGTACATGTAGGTAGCTCACCTTCCCATGTGTGGACATAATAAATTGGATTGTCTCACATATGGATGAACAAACTATGACATTGAGTAGTGCCAGCCGGAGAGAGCTTGCCACCTTCAGGGCATAGAACTTTCACTAGATGTATCACTTTCCGTAGCCAGTGAAGCAAATGGACTCACTCTTCTATGCCACCCATAGCTATGTGAACAAGAAAGATATTATCAAGCACTGGGCGAAAGATGTTGGGATGAGAAAAGGTACTTTTTGTCCTTGTAAATAGATTTATTTAGCATTCGTGTTCACATGTGTTGAGCTTTGAAATTACACCTCTCCTACACATTTTCCCAGACTTTTTCCCCTCACCAGTACTCCATAAGCTATCAGAGATCATTGCATATTTATTATAAAAGATCATTTAAGTGGTTTTCTAACTATGTTTTTGTGTTTGCTGTTTGACTTAGATTTTGCTCATTAGCTACAGAATGCAGCCACTTTCTGCAGCTGTTTTTGTTAAACTCCAGGTTGCAGGTGACATCAGGCAAAACGAGACACGTGGGTAGATCAGGAATGACCTGGACATGGATCAGGTCCTATTGGTTCAGCCGGATTCATTAAGGAAAGTCGTGGTCAATGGTGGTCAAGCGGTGGTCAAACAGAGGAATCCTACAGCAACAAGACTCCATTTTCAAACACGTGAAGGATTCATGGCCATTCCTAGATCCCTGGGGTCATGTTGACAGCTGTAGACTGCCCCACGATGCGAATCCAACAGCCACTTTTGATAGATTGAATAAGCTCGGCAACCATTATGCTAAATTCATGAACGTTGTCTTTTACGTGTCCTCTGTTGACGTAGTTTCACAGGAAAACAGTTATAAAGCTTTTGTTATAAATAACGCGTTTCCAAACGCATAGATTTAGTTTTTGTTGATGTAATTTCGCTGTTAAAGTTTACTATGCCGTGACACTAGTCCCACTGTGGTAACGAATGATGACTATGAATGATGTGATTTGATTTTAGTTTTACTTTTCTGCAATTAGACATCAACTTGCTCGTATCATTGACGTTATCTCCGAAAGCCATAGCTTAGACTACATGGCGAGGTACCAGACTATGAATGATGTGATTTGATTTTAGTTTTACTTTTCTGCAATTAGACATCAACTTTCTCATATCATTGACGTTATCTCCGAAATCCATAGCTTAGACTACCTGGCGAGGTATTGGACTATGAATCATGTGAATTGATTTTTTTTTTTTCACTTACTGGTTCACGGATACCCGGGTCAGTGGGTAGCCGCTACGTCCAGGGTTTTAAACACTGAGTGGACACCACTCGAAGGGCATCAACACCCCTCGGCCTATTTACTGACCTAACCCAAGAGCTTTCGGGATTCGACCCTGTGACCTCCCATTCACGAGGCACTTGATTTGACCAATTGAGCTAACTCTTGGGGCTATGTGAATTGATTTTACTTTTACTAGATTGCAATATTTTTGATTTATTTGAGTGCAGTAGCTTAATTCATTTTTCTGTATTTGGAAGGCAGCAGAGATAATGGTTTCATGATCAGTAGTTCATTATTTGCTTGATTTGAATAGCAGCACATTTTTATTCTTGTTCGAGTATTAATTTCATCACTAGCATGTTCTAAGACCCTCCGAAGTGTTAAGTTATGGAAATCATTATAGAGGACATAATTGCCTTAAAATCTATATCCATACTTTCCTTATAGAGTATTCTTAAAACTCAGGAATAGGATTTCCATTCATATTAGGAGATAAACAAAGATAAAACCCCCAAAACAAAATAAAAATTGAAAACGACAAAAAGGTAAGAAAGAGGCTGTCTTGCACATATAGTGTGCCACACTTCTTCAGTCTACGACTCCCAGATTGATAATTAATGTAGCAATTTAGGACACACTAAACTGACTAAACATTTTGGCGCCGTTGACGGGGAAGTGTAACTAGGTAGCCAATCTCTTAAAAAAAAAAAAAGAAGGGAAAAATTAATAACTTCTTGAAGTATGCTCTCCTCTTGCACCTAGTGTGATCTGGAGGATCAGAAAAGAGAGTTGTTAGTTCAATAATTTCTTGATTATGCTCTCTTTTTGCACCTAGTGACCTAAAAGATCAGAAAGAGAATTATTAGCCCGACTTGAAAAAATAAAAAATAAAAAAATGACATGCATAGAGCAAGAGATTCTAGGGGAAGGTTTATAGCTAGGGCCAAAATTTTGATTTTCACAACTCCAGCTACTTCAAGGCATAGACAAGATACACCTCCATTATCTCTGACTTACACTCCCAGCCTTAGGATTCCTGGAATTCAAGGGACAATAGCCGAATTAGGAGACTCTCCCACACTATCCATTAAATCTGACCTAGGAGAAGAACCTTTCTTCACTTCTACAGGGGAACATATTGTAATCAAGGAAGTAGAATCACTTGAAGAAGAGGAGGGAGAAATTCTTCCTCGTTCACCATTAATAGAAGAACCAGAGGACTCTGAGGAAACTATCATGATAGAGGAAGTAGTGAATGGATTTGGAGGAGGGGGTAGAGGTAGAGGTAGAGGAGGAGGAACAATGGAGGAGGTAGAGGTAACAATGGGGGAAATAGGGATGGAGATAAATCATTTGGATTCCCTATAGCCGATGAGGAAACCCATACAACAATGAAAAACATTTCACCATCTGTCCTCCCAAACTTTTATGGGTTGCGAAGTGAGGATCCGGAAACATTTCTATTTGAGTTTGAAGTCTTGTGCCGAACCTCTGATTATATGGAAGACTCTAAAAAACTCAAACTATTTCCTTCAACATTGAAAGGCGCTGCTTTGAAATGGTTCATGGGATTAGTCACTCAATCTATTAGGACTTGGAATGATATGAAACAAACATTTTTGGATAGATACCTGGATTATTGCATGCCCACCAATCATAAGGATGAGGTATTCAAGATGATGCAAAAAGAAGATGAAAACTTGGAGGATTTACTTGAAAGATTTCAATACAACTTAAAGAGAGAAAAAATGAGTAATTTAGATGAAGAAACCTTGAAAGCGCTTCTATTTAAAGCCATTAGAGATGAATGGATAGATATTTTAAACATGATGGGGAAGGGAGATATTTCTCAACTTCCACTCCATGACATAGCAGAACTATGTGTCCATCTCTCAAGGGGAAAATCTAAAACTGGAAAAGGGCCTAGAGATCCTTCTCTTATTAGAGCAAACAAATCTGCAACTGGATCAGTAAGTAGGGCAGAGATTGGAAATATGCTTGATGAGTTCAAAACTGATATTCTAGGGAGCCTTAGTGAACAACTAGACACCCTTAAAATACAAAACAAACAGAAAGCAGAAGCTGAAGCCTTAGCCATATTTTGTCCAAAATGTAGAAAGAAACATGCTTTAAGGGAATGTCCCTTGGATGCAAAAGTTGTAGAAACATGTGTGATTTGCTCAAAAATCCATGAGACCAAGGATTGTCCTTCAATTCCTGGGCTCAAAGATGTCTTTCAGGAAGATCCAAATTTAGTAGAGTCCCTTTGTTTTGTTTCAAGAAGACCATGGCAGGGGCCACAAAATCAAGGATTTAACAATCCTATGAACTTTCAGCTCCCACCAAATTGGAATTCTTGGCAACAACCTTGGTCCCAATCTCAAAATCCATACCAAACATGGGCACAAGGGATGCAAAATCCTTATGGGAGATTTGCTCAATTTTATCAATATCCTCCATCTTTTCAAAATCAACAAAATCCACAACTTCCAAATCAAAACCCACAACTTTCATTACCATTTCTGCAACAACAACCTTCTCAACAAAAATCCAAATTCTCAACTCTTGCTTCCATTTCAACAAAAGACAAATCAACTACCAGCCCAGCCATTGCCAAATCCCAATAACAAAAATCCTCAGAATGCTTACATGGTAGAAGGACAACAATTTCCTACCTATATGATTATTCGTCTTAATGAAGTACAACTCAGGTCTGGTAGAGTTTTAGAAAAACCTTCTATAGATGTTCAAGAGCAAGATACCTCTGAGGAGGATTCTCTTAAAACCAATAAAGGTTCTAAGGAAGCATCTCTTCAAAACCCAAACATTCAAAAAGAAAAAGAAAAAGAGTCAACCCCCATAACTCCTATAGTTGAGCAACCTACATCTTCATCCACACCTCCTTTCCCTAAAAGATTACAAATTGACAAAGGGGTGGAAAAACAAATCTTGTTGCCTGACTATGATTTTCTAGATGAATTAAAGAATGTCTGTATCAAGATTCCCTTGCTACAAGCCATTAGAGAGATTCCTATTCTAGCAAAAACAATAAAGGAGTTGATTCTCAAGAGACCAGGAAGGAAACCAAGAGATACAAGAAGAATCCACCTGGTAGGAAAAATTGCAGATATCATGATGGGAAAAATTACCATCTAGAAATATGTAGATCTAGGTAGTCCAATTGTAAAGACACATATAAATGGGATAGAAATTTCAAATACTTTGATTGACTTAGGGGCTGCTATCAACATTATGAGTAGACAGACTATGGAACAACTTAAACTTCCTAATCTTCCTTTTACACCCACCTTACTGCAACTTGTAGATATATCAATAATCAAACCAGATGGTGTATTAGAATATATTTAAGTCTCCTTAGATTCTTGGGAATATCCAGTAGATTTCATGATTTTGACTCCCAAGAGTAATTTATGAGGGCACCCACTTATCTTAGGAAGACCTTGGCTAGCCACAACTGATGCTTTCATTAGTTGTAGATCTGGAGATATGTACATTTCTGATGGTAGTTCGACAAAGAAATTCAATCTGTATCCTCCAGCAAAAGCAATTACAGAAGTAGGAGACAATGAATGGGTCGATGATGAGGACAATATACAACCTGTCTTTACCATTTTTGAAATCAGTGAAGATAGTCAAACTCTGAACACATTATAAAATTTTGAAACATCTTCAGAACATGACCACACACAATTTCAGTTAGATTCTGATATTGAGTACTTATCATCAAGACAAATGTCTCTTTACTCTATGGAAGAGTTTGGTAGTTCTACCATTGAGATTTTTCCAGGTAAGACATTGAATATCAACAAAAATTTGGAAAAGTCACAACAGGAAGAGCTAACCAAAATCTTGCAAAAACATTCTACTGCATTTGCATGGGAGTATACTGATATGAAAGGTATTGACCCTAAGACTTGCATCCATAATATCTATATCGAGGAAAACAGTAGACCAATCAGACAACCTCAGAGAAGGATGAATCCAAACCTTAGGGAGATAATGAAAGAAGAGCTCCAAAAACTACTCAATGTAAACTTCATTTATCCAATTTCAGATAGCCGATGGGTTTCTCCTTTGGTTATAGTACCTAAAAAGAATGGTAAATTGAGGGTATGCATTGATTACAAGGAATTAAAGAAAGCAACTTTGAAGGATCACTTTCCTTTGCCTTTTATCGATCAAGTATTAGATACATTAATAGGCAAAAAGTACTTTTCATTTCTGGATGGTTTTAGTGGTTATAATCAAATTCAGGTAGCACCCGAGGATCAGGATAAGACCACATTTACCTGTCCATGGGGAACTTTTGCTTATCGAGTGCTTCCTTTTGGATTATGTAATGCACCCGCAACATTCCAAAGAGCAATACTAGGAATTTTTTCTGGTCTAATCCATGATTGTGTAGAGGTTTATATGGATGATTTTACAGTTTATGGCAATTCGTTTGAAGAGGCATTAGAAAATTTGGAAAAAGTCCTTATAAGATGTAAAGAGACAAACCTTTCATTAAGCCATGAAAAATGCTTTATGATGTTTACTGAAGGTATTGTTTTAGGACATCATATTTCAGGGGATGGGATTAAAGTTGATAGATCAAAAGTTGAAGTCATCTCAAAATTGCCTATTCCAAATTGTCAAAAAGAATTTAGAAGTTTTCTAGGATTTATTGGATATTATAGAAGATTTATAGAAAACTTCACTAAAATAGCATCTCCACTCTTCAAACTGCTTACAAAAGACTGTGAATTCAAATGGGATCCTGATTGTCAATCAGCATTTGAAACTTTGAAAACAAGAATATCTGAAGCGCCTATCTTGAGAGGACCAAATTGGAAACTTCCTTTCCATATTTCTACAGATGCTTCAGATACAACTTTAGGAGCTGTGTTGGGTCAAAAAGATTTAGTTCCTTATGCCATTTACTATACCAGTAAAAATTTAACTCCCACTGAGTTGAACTATATTGTGACTGAAAAAGAGTTCTTAGCTGTTGTTCATGCAATCAATAAGTTTAGACATTATATAACAGGCTATGAAACTTTTATTCATACTGATCATTCTACAATTAGATATCTAATGAACAAACCTATTACTAATGGCAGAGTTACAAGGTGGCTCCTACTTTTACAGGAATTCAATATTACTATGTTGGATAGACCAGGGAAACAAAATACAGTAGCTGATTTCTTGTCTAGGATTCAGAATACTAAAGAAGATTCTCCTGTAGAGGACAAGTTTCCTGATGAATATTTATTTGCAGTAACTACTAAGACCCCTTGTTATGCAGATGTAGCTAACTATTTGGTTACAGGGAAACTACCTCCACATTTATTTCCTGGTGAAAGAAGAAAGATTATTCAGGAGAGTTCAAAATATTCATGGATTTCTAATGAATTGTTTAAAACAGGGCCAAATCTTGTGATCAGAAGATGTGTTAGGGAAGATGAAATGCCTGATATCCTCAAAGCATGTCATGATGAACCATGCAGCGGACACTTTGCTGACAAAAGGACAGCCTATAAAATCCTCTCTTTAGGATATTATTGGCCATCCCTCTTCAAAGATGCAAAACAATATGTCAAAAGGTGTGACAGCTGCCAAAGAGTAGGGAAACCTACCCTTTCAAATGAAATGCCATTGCAGCCACAGGTACTCATCGAAAACTTTGAAAAATGGGCTTTAGATTTCATTGGACCTATTAACCCACCATCTAAGAAAGTATATATTGGTATGTACTGATTATGTCACTAAATGGGTAGAAGCCAAAGCATTATTTTCTGCTACTGAGCATTCAGTTGTTAGTTTTCTTTATGAGGATATTTTTACTTGTTTTGGTGTTCTAAGAGAAATTGTGATAGATCAGGGAAGTCAATTCACATCCAACCTGGTGGAGAAGCTGATGGAAGAATACAAAGTCAAGCACATAAAATCTACTCCTTACCATCTGCAAGCAAATGGTCAAGTGGAATTTACAAACAAAGTGATTGAAGACATCATCACCAAGACTGTTCATCTACACAAAAGACATTGGGCAGAAAGGTTTCCTGAAGCCTTGTGGGCCTATAGAACTACACGGAGAAACACAATAGGACATTCTCCCTATGAACTTGTTTATGGGAAAGAAGCCTGCTCCCCATTGAGTTCCAAGTCAAAACTTTCAAGATGGCAGTTCAGTTGGGAATGGATCTATCAGAAGCCCAAAAGCATAGAATGGAGCAGTTGAATGAGCTAGATGAGATCAGACAAGAGGCAATCCTAAGAACTGATCTAGTTCAATATCAAAGAGCTAAGTGGCATGACAAATACATCAAGGAGAAAAAGTTTCAAGAAGGATATTGGGCATTGCTATTTGATTCCAAGTTCAAAGATTTTAAAGGAAAATTTCAGACTCATTGGCTTGGGCCATGTGAGATTGACAAAATCTTTAGCAATGGAGCGGTAAGAATCAAAACCATTGATGAACATCAAATTCCTCTTATTGTGAATGGCCACAGATTAAAGATCTATCATAAGCCACTCTCAAAAGAGGAATTTGTCAAAATCTTTCAAGATAGTTTTGCAATAAGGCTGGTGAAGAAGAATCCTTCTTCTCCACCAACCTACCCTTTGTTCTTTTCTGTTTAAAAAAAAATAAAAATAAATAATTAAATAAATGTGTATAATCCTGAAAACCAATCACTGATTGGCAGTCTTATACAGAAAATACAGGGCGAAAATCAGGAACTCCTGACGCCCTATATTTTCCAAAAAAAAAAATCTTCTCTCATAGTTTCATGACATCTCACTTCACTTCATTTCACATCATTTCACTTCATTTTATTTCATTTCATCATCTCATTCTGCCAATAAAATTTCTTTTATGACCATTTTCATTCACTCAGTCATCATTTATCCATCTCCATTCAGTCATATGATCACTATGTCAGTTTCCGCAGCTGAACCCAATTTCCATAGCCAGAAGTTGATTCCACAACCACCACTCTGTTTTTCAACACTAACAGTCAGATGTTAGTTAAATGATCCTGAAAATCAAATGCAGGTATGGCAAAAGGAAGATATTCTGAAGATATAAAGCACCTAGAAGCATCATCAGGAAGCAGCCAATCAAAGGTCAGTGGACGGAAGTGGTAAGTTCCAAGGTACGAGCAAAGTTCATTTCAAATAGCGTTTTAAAACACATTTTACATAGTTATGAAACCACCAGCTCCATTATATGTAATGATTCGCCTTGATAGCTTCCATAACCGCTCCATAGCCCTTACATAATTCCACCACGAACCTTGCATTAATTTCTAACGACTTTATGATCCATCTCTAAACTTAACTCGTGTTCAATCGTACTTTGACACTCCATCTGTTAAACCGGGTAATTATGAGAATGTGATCAATTTGGTCACGGCTCTTTCCTACCGCACAAATTCCGCAGCCATTTTGTGAGCATGCTAACGTCTATTCCGCAGCCGTCTAGTTCAAAACTTTGCCCAGTTCACTCTATTTCCATACTGCCCCATGGAAGTGCATTTGTAATATTGGTCTGCTCACATAAGCCTTCGTTCTGTGAACCCATTCTAGCCTTCATTTTGTGAACTCATTTTTGCTACCTATTCTCTGTTCCTCCATTTACGACTACTGGTTTTTCTCCACAGTCCTTCTTCATTCCCCGCAAGCACAACTGTCTCACCTCCATCATTCTATCATTCACGCCAACGTATTTTAAAGAAGGGGAAGGAATGGGTCCTCTGTTGAGAGCAGAACTGTAAGGGCCCAAATTTATGGAAGGGTATCCGCAATCGAAAAGCATGCTAAGGAAGGTACGGTGGCTACAATTTATTCAGAAATTCAGAGGCTACAACAAGGAAGTTACGAAGACTTTTGCGAGGTCTTTTGATGGCGTGGAAGCTGAAGTTGGAGACCTTAAATTGTCAGTCACAGAGGCATCCACAACAGCCACAATAGAACTCCCACAGGAGGGAGAACGGTGGTTCAAAAATAAAAGCTTTGATGAGAGAGCATGGAGGGTTATCCTATGAAATCCAGGTAAGGATATAACCATTTTCAAATGTGGAATCCCTGTCTCTGCTTTAGAAGAAAAGTGGGCTAGTCTATTATTGATAATCCAGAAATTCATTAACTGTGAGGGACGATTTGGGTCAATGTATATGTACCACACTCGGTTGCTGATGAATTTTCTAGAAAACCAAACTATTAATTTGCCCTACTTCTTGTTAAACAGCCTGAAGAAGACGTCCATCATCGTCCAAAAGAATCTAGGGGACGTAGAACCCCACTTGTATCATCACGGCCTTGTGAAAATTTTGATTGAAAGAAAATTAAAGGAAAAGAAGGACACCTGGGAGCAGATTTTGGTTAGAAATCTCTTTCAAGATCCACATGAAACCCCTGAAAGCAGCTCATCAAGGAAAAGTAGAAGAAAGAAAACAAGTGTTAGAATTCAGGACACTCCTACTAACATAGTTAAAGAAACTAGTAGGGAAGAAAAACTGTCTGAAAGTAGGAAGGAAAGAACTGAGGGTAAGAAGCCAAGAAAATCAAAAGGGAAAAGAAATATTGAGGTTGTCTATCAAATCCTAGAGCCTTCCTTAGAAGAGGACCACCAAATAATGTCTGAAATACTAGTTTACCTTCAGGAACAGTCAGCTGCAGCAAAGAGAAAAGGGAAAGAAAAACAGAGTGTGGAGAAAGAAGACACTAGTTCACAAAATTTAAGGAGGAGCTCCAGACTTAAAGGAAAATTGAGGAAAGTACAAATGAAAGGGCCCCACTTTATTGATTTAGGAGGGGAAACACCGGAACAACCTTCAACAATCCCTCTTGGCCATGGCCCACACCATACTCCTATTCCTCAGCCAGATTTTGAAAATAGTCCTTCTCAGCCAGAGTTTGAGATCAGTCCTTCTCAACCAGATTTTGGGGACAGCCCAAGGAAGACTACACCTGAGATAGATCCAATCCAGCAAGAAATGTATGATTATATTGAGACGTTGGAGAAAACAGCCATAGACCAAGGCACTTCATCTACCCAGCCTAATATAGCTCAAGAAGCTCAAATCCAATCACTAAAACAGGAAGTTTTTGAGCTGGAGGTCTTAAATAGACACATCAAAAGAGAAAATGAAACATTGAAAGAACAGGGCAGGTTAGATAATATTATTCACGACAACACCATGCTGCATCTTGGGCTATGGCAGAAGAAAAATAGAAAATTAAAGAAAAAGAATAGGAGGTTGAGCAGGGCTCTCATCAACCTCAAATTCAAGTGCCTAATGAGGAAGTCGAGGATGATAGTGGTCCCAAGAAAGAAGAAAAGAAGGCTGGATGTATTGGCAGAGGTCTCAGAACACATGAATTGAAAGGAGGATGATCAAAGTTTTGGTTGCATGGGGACATGCAACACCTTCACAGTGGCGGTATGTTGAGCTTTGAAATTACACCTCTCCTACAGATTTTCCCAGACTTTTTCCCCTCACCAGTACTCCATAAGCTATCAGAGATCATTGCATGTTGATTCCAAAAGAGCATTTAAGTGGTTTTCTAACTATATTTTTGTGTTTGTTGTTTGACTTAGATTTTTCTCATTAGCTGCGGAATGCAGCCACTTTCCGCAGTTGATTCAACTTTCCGTGGCTGTTTTTGTTAAACTCTAGGTTGCAGGTGACATCAGGAAAAACGGGGCACATGGACAGATCGGGAATGACCTGGACATGGATCAGGTCCTATTGGTTCAGCCGGATTCATTAAGGAAAGCAGTGGTCAATGGTGGTCAAGCGGTGGTCAAACAGAGGAATCCTACAGCAACAAGACTCCGTTTTCAAACACGTAAAGGATTCGTGGTTGTTCCTAGATCCCTGGGGTCATGTTGATAGCGGTAGACTGCCCCACGATGCAAATCCAACAGCCACTTTTGATAGATTGAATAATCTCGACAACCATTATGCTAAATTCATGGACGCTGTCTTTTACGTGTCCTTTGTTGACGTAGTTTCACAGGAAAACAATTATAAAGCTTTTGTTATAAATAACGTGTTTCCAAACGCATAGAGTTAGTTTTTGTTGATGTAATTTCGCTGTTAAAGTTTACTGTGCCGTGACACTAGTCCCACTGTGGTAACGAGAGGATTATTCCTCTGTTTTGAATTATAAAGAAGACTCTGTTTTTATATGACTGCGTGAGCACAATTTTGGACTGATAGCCTGTTGACCAAGGCCGTGCAGAGGGCCCCTACACGCTGAGGTTTTGTTTCCTTATTGCTGTACAGTTTTTATGTATTGTTTCCTTATTTCCATTGCACATGTTTCATAGTTATCCACCTGTGTATATATTTCATCTGTTATGGTATTAACATTTCATTCCTGTTTATGATTTTACAAGCTTTGTATATTGCTGTTAACGCTGATTAGTGTGTGTATGTTTCAGGATAGAGTAGGCCCGAGCATTTTCATATAATTTTCACAATAACTAGTGACATGGGATTAGCCTCTTTGCTGACTTTGATTTTCTTAGTTTTTTTTTAATTCCAGTTCTGTTTGTTGATTTCAGTCTTATTCACTTGCTTTGTTAGTTAGTTTAGATATCAACTTGCTCATATCATTGATGATTATCTTTGAAAGCCATAGCTTAGACTACCTGGAGAGGTATTGGACTATGAATGATGTGATTTGATTTTAGTTTTATTTTTCTGCATTTAGACATCAACTTGCTCATATCATTGACGTTATCTCTGAAAGCCATATCTTAGACTACCTGGCGAGGTATCGGACTACGAATGATGTGATTTGATTTTAGTTTTACTTTTCTGCAATTAGACATCAACTTGCTTATATCATTGACGTTATCTCCGAAAGCCATAGCTTAGACTACATGGCGAGGTACCGGACTATGAATGATGTGATTTGATTTTAGTTTTACTTTTCTGCAATTAGACATCAACTTACTCATATCATTGACGTTATCTCCAAAAGCCATAGCTTAGACTACCTGGCGAGGTATTGGACTATGAATGATGTGAATTGATTTTACTTTTACTAGATTGCAATTTTTTTGATTTATTTGAGTGCAGTGGCTTAATTCATTTTTCTGTATTTGGAAGGCAGCAGAGATAATGGTTTCATGTTCAATAGTTCATTATTTGCTTGATTTGAATAGCATCACATTTTTTTTCTTGTTCAAGTATTAATTTCATCACTAGTATGTTCTAAGACCCTTCGAAATGTTAAGTTCTGGAAATCATTATAGAGGACATAATTGCCTTAAAATCTATATCCATACTTGCCTTCTAGAGTATTCTTAAAACTCAGGAATAGGATTTCCATTCATATTAGGAGATAAACGAAGATAAAAACCCCCAAAACAAAATAAAAATTGAAAACGACAAAAAGGTAAGAAAGAGGTTGTCTTGCACATATAGTGCGCCACACTTCATCAGTCTACGACTCCCGGATTGATAATTAATGTAGCAATTTAGGAAACCCTAAATTGACTAAACAACATGTCTAACTTCATTTTATGGATAAAAGTAGAGGAAACACAACTGGAGTTAGGTAAAATTAATCAGTAATAAATTAGATGAATTTAAGTAGGAAAAAATGACTTTTACTATATTTATGTGCAGAAGACACGTATTGGACGATGGCTATTCAATTGATAGAAAAACAACATCTCATAAAGGAAAAAGACAACATTAGAGGCAAAGCAGGACATCAAAAGACTAGGCAGACTGATGCAATTTTATGATGGAATTAGATCGAGTATTGCAAAATCCTCAGGATCCCCTGATCCCGAGGATTCGCTTTTATCTATTTACTTTTCTAAATGTTATATATAAGGCCGAAAGGCAAACTACATGACTAGTTCAGAAATTCACAGTTTGTAATTATTATTTTGGACATATAATATTGTTACCTTGGTGATGCTGTAACTCTGTTACTTGTTTTAATGAAGAAGACTGCGTTTAATTCATAATTATATTCTGAGTATCTTATAGTGGAGACTTTTGGCGACTCTGGGCCTAGTCAAGAGAAGATCTACTGCTTCACCTATGTTATAATCTTTTCTATTCATTCTTTACTGTTTGTTAATGTTAAGTTAATATCATTTCGATTATCGTGAGGATTGACGATTCTGATTTTCTTTTGCTATTTATTCAAGATTCAGATTTAGCCATGTGTTATATAGGTGTAATGATTTTGATTGAATTGCTTATGTTAGTTTCAGCGTTAGATCGCTGTTCATAGATTTCAATGATAGAATTGATTGCTTTCTATAATATGCTCATACAATCATTTGCTGTTTAAATATCATTTGTTGTTCTATTATAATTTTCTGTTCAATTATTAGTTGCTATTGAATTAGGATTTTCTATTCAATTGTCATAGTTATCTTTCATGTTTGAGTGAGTTAGTTTCCATTCCATGTAAGAATGCAAAGTGTGATTCTTTACAGTTGTATTCAGATTCATTTGCTTTCATAATAGGTTAAGTAGAATTGCAAAGTGTGTTATGAATTTCTTTCAGAATTTTTTGGATTGAGTTTGAAGAGATAGTCATTAGCAATTGCAATGATTTATTATTAGTTAACCTCTGAATTCACTACATATATAGTGCTGACACTCTTGAAATAAAAAGACTTGCCTTGGGTTGAAAATTAATGTAGGAATTAAGATTTCTTGTAAAAAGATATCTTAGTGCACCAACATTTTGGCGCTGTTGTCGAGGAGAGTGTTTCAAAGTGATTTCATTTTTATCTTGCCGTAAAAGAATTGGCTTTTAAAAACGGGAGGTAAGAACCTGCATACCTAGCAAGTAAAGTGCTTGCTTACCTGCCCACTTTTCAGCAAAAGCTTAGAGGTTAAATAGGAATAGGTTTTTATGAATGAATAGGAATAGAAAGATAGAAAAAGATCAGAACCCCCCACCTAAATCTACGAAATCCAAGGGATCGGTGAACCTTGGGAGAATGACCTTTATAGAGGAAATCGTAAGAAAAGCAGAATCTCAAGAATTAGTAGGATTCCAGATTGTATTTGGAAAAAGTCCTACTGTAATCCCTCAGGCATTAGGGTCACCATATGTAGCTTATGCTGAGATTCAAAGCCAAATTGGAGGATTTGAACAAAGTCTTCAGGTTACAACATATTTACATTCTGATCCCCTAAAAGAGGGAAAATTGTGTACCTTAAGAGAAGGAGAGGGAGAAACTAGTGGAACTACTAAGGAAGGACCTCAGATGTCTGAACAAGGACCTCATGTGATCCCATATCTAGGCAGTGCTGCAAAACCAACCCAGAATGCTAATCCTCTACTTACTCAAATAGCACCTCCTGAAATCCCTGAAGGATATTGGCACATCTTTGACCAAATGGAAAATCAACCACCTCAAGGTCAAACCTCGACATTGGAATACCCAATAGTTGATCAAGTGGCCAATGCCCCCATGAAGGCTATTCCTCTACAGAGTATCCCAAATTTTCATGGGATGATCACAGAGGATCTAGATGCCTACCTATTCGATTTTGACATCCTCTGCAAAGTATGACTAAACCACTGACCCTCAAAAGCTAAAACTGTTCCCTTTTACTTTAAAAGGAGCAACTTTAAGATGGTTCATGGGTCTAGGTGGACGTACTATTAACTCTTGGGATGATATGAAAACCTCCTTCCTCACAAGATACCAGGAATTTTGCAAGACTAAGGAGCTAAAAGATGAAATCTTTAAGATGGTTGCAAAGAATAATGAAACTCTAGAAGAATATGTTGAATGGTTTCATTATAATTTTCAGAGATCTCCACACACCACCTTACCAAAAGAAGTCCTAAGATCTATCTTAATTAAAGGAATGAAAGAAGAATGGATAGAGACTCTAAACTTAATGGGGAAAGGGATATTTCTCAAGAAGATTATGATGAAATCATTCGCTTGTGTATCAGGTGTTCGTGAGGAAGCACACACAGGAAGAAGAAGTCGGGATCCCATGAGTAGGAGAAGAAAACCACACAGTGGAGGCGTAACATGAATGGAATCGGTAACCTCCTGGAATATTTCAAGACGAACATTATGGGCACCCTCACAACGTAGTTGGACCTCCTGCAGACTAAACAGAAACAAGCCTTAGCAGAACAAAACTTGGCCGTTTTCTGCCCATGCTGCTGAAAGAAGCATAACCAACGGGAGTGTCTGTTGGATATGGTTTAGACATGTGCTATCTGTACTAAGGATCACACCACTGAAAAATGTCCATCACTTCCAGGGCTAAAAGTAGCCTTCAAGGAAGCATAAGAAGAGACAGAGCTAGTGTATCTAATGAACCAATGTTGACATTGGCAGGCCAAACCTACATGTATGTCACAAGACGCATCCCAGTTCTTTCCTTCTTCATAGTTTAATCAACAACAGAACCTTGAGGCAGCATTGCAAGGCAAATCACCTTACTCGAATTGGAAATTCCAACCATTTCTTATGGCACTGTGGCCAACTCAATCCTTTCCGAGTAATAGATGGCCAAATTCTCCCTTTTCCCCTGTTTAGCAAGGTAATCCCTATCCATCCCAGTGGTTTGCCTCCACTTCTCAAAATCTGAATTGGTTTACAAATTGGCAATGACCTTTGGGAATATCCAATACTCCTATGGGGACAGGTCCTCAACCTCAATCTGCATTATCAGCTCCATGACCATTACAACAAAATCCTCAGCCTCTTCTGCACCCTCAATTACTAGCTCAACCGAATCCAAATCCTTATATCAAACCGGTTCAGTTGGTGGAGATTGTCGAAAGCTCAGAATATGAGATTGAACAAAAAGAATGTAATGAACTAAGATTGAGGTCAGGATGTATGATCACCCCTGAGGAAAACAGGGACCAACCATCAATTGAGATCAACACCCCACCTGTACATATACCACCACCTGTAATTGATACCAAAATAAAGCAAGGAGAAGAGACAAATTATCATAAAGATCCTGAGGAACTCATAGTCACTTCTCCCCCGTTCCCCGAAAGGTTAACGATACCTAAGAAAATTGTTTACCCAAATTTTGATCTTGTAGGGGAACTAAAAAATATTTGTATAAAAATTCCTCTCCTCTAGGCCATCCAAGATATTCCCATCTATGCTAAAATAATTAAAGAGCTATGTGTAAAGAAGCCTATGAGGAAAGCAAAAACTTCACCCACCATTCATGTTGTTGGAACCTTATCTGATTTACTCTTGGGAGGGGAAAATCTGGTAAAGTATGAAGATATTGGGAACCCCATAGTTACAGTTCATATATATGGATGTTCCTTTCCCAATAGACTAGTTCATCTTGGTGCATCCATTAACATTTTAATAGCAGAAACCTGTCAAGCACTTGGTATTACAGCTCTAGAACCAACCACCACTTTACTGGAACTTGCTGATTGTTCGCTGGTAAGGCCAGAAGGAACTTTACATGATATTATGGTTTCTGTTGATTCATGGGAGTATCGAGTATATTTTCTTGTTATAAACCCAAAGAGTCGATTGTATGGGCACCCTCTCATTCTAGGCCGACCTTGGCTTGTGACAACTAATGCTTATATAGGCTGCCGAGAGGGAAGCATGACGATTGCTAAGGGGGATGCTATAAAAATATTGTTTTATATCCTCCTGCCAAACCAAGTCCACCCATTGTAAAAATATGTAAACAACCACCAGCATACCTGGAAGAAGAATTCGTTCACCACTCACAGTAGTAGAGGCACTTGAATTCATAGATTAGACTGAAGATGATGTTATCAACAATTTTATCAATTAGCCAGCTAATGTGAGCAATGTAAATTGTCATATGTTAAAAGAAATTCTTGATAATGAAGCCTTGGAAGATCCTTTGAAGGATACCGATGATCAACACATCCAGACGACTGCTATCCATAACAACAAGCCTGTGGAAATAAAACCACGAAAAGTTTTAAACATTAATGATAGTCTGGACAGTGATCAACGACAAAAGCTCATTCAGGTCCTGCAAAAATATAAAGGGGATTTTGCCTGGGATTATCTTGACATGAAGGGTATAGACCCATAGTAGTGCACACATCACATCTATACCGAAAAGTATGCTCGTCCTATCTGGCAGCCTTAGCGGAGGTTGAATCCGCATCTCAAGGACATCGTAAATGAAGAATTAGAGAAGCTGCTAGACATGAATTTCATTTATCCTATTTCAGATAGAAAATGGGTCTCTCCATTGGTAGTCGTCCCCAAGAAAAATGGGAAGTGGCATATCTATGTGGATTACCAGGAATTGACTAAGGAAACAAAAAAATATCACTTGCCTCTTCCATTTATTAATCAAGTCCTGGATACTTTGGTAGGGAAGCAATTCTTTTCCTTTCTAGATGGCTTCAGAGGCTACAATCAGATTCAAATTGCCCCTGAAGACAAAGTCAAAACAACCTTCACTTGTCTCCGGGGTACATCCTCTTACAGATTGTTACCATTTGGCTTATGCAATGCCCCAACCATGTTTCAAAGAGCCATACTCAACATTTTTTTTGATATGATAAATGAAGGACTTGAAGTATATATGGATGAATTTACTCCATATGGGGATGACTTTGATCAAGAACTTCAAAAATTAGAAAATGTTTTAAAACGATGCACTACTACCAGGTTATGTTTAAGTAATGTCAAGTGTTACATGATGATGAGAGAAGGCGTAATCTTAGGACATTACATTTCTGCAGCAGGGATACAGGTAGATCCATCAAATATACAGGTAATTCTTTTACTACCTACACCCTATACTCAGATGGAGGTACGTAGCTTCTTGAAATATGCAAGCTATTATTGTAGGTTTATCAAAAAAATTTCACAAACTGCTGGGCCTTTATATGCTTTAACTAGAAATGTTGATTTTAAATGGTGTGACAAATGTGACACAACTTTTACAGGTTTAAAGAAAATAGTCTCGACAACACCAGTATTATGTGGACCAAACTGGGAGCTGCGTTTTCACATATCCACGGACGCATCATAAGCAGCAATAGGCGCGGTCATTGGCCAGGAGGAGGACAAAAAACCTTATGATATATATTACATTAGCAAAAATCTTACTACTATAGAGCTTATTTATATAGTAACAAGAAAAAAATTCTTCGCTTTCATTTATGCCATAAACAAATTTAGACATTATATAATTGGCTACCAAATTTTTCTGTATACTGATCACTCCGCCATTAGTTATTTAGCTAACAAACCAATCACGAATGTTCGAGTGACTCATTGGCTATTGCTTTTACAGGAGTTTCACATCAATATCAAATATCATTTGGGGAAGGAAAACTTAGTCGTTAATTTTCTATCTTGAGTCCCAAAGGTAAATGATCCACTAGTAGTGGACGACCAATTTCCAGATGAACATTTGTTTTCTATAGTAGTCAAGACGCCATGGTATGCAAATGTAGCAAATTATCTGGCAATAGGGAAGCTTTCGAGGAATTTGATAGCAAGGGAAAGGAAACAGATCGTCCATCATAGCGCCTGATTCTCTTGGATTGGCGGATATCTTTTTCACACAAGGTCTGATATGTGTATATGCAGATGCATTCGCGAGGTTGAGATTTATGAAATCTTGAAGGCTTGCCATGATGAGCCCTATGGGGGACACTTCGCAGATCGAAGGAAAGGGCATAAGGTACTATAGATGGGTTATTATTGGCCCACTATTTTTAAAGATGCTAAGAAATATGCCCAGGCTTGTGATAGCTACCAAAGGATGGGCCAGCGTGGCCAATATGATGAAATTTCGTTGCAGTCCCAACTAGTCATTGAAGCCTTCAAATGATGGGCATTGGACTTTGTTGGCCCATTCCATCTGCCACCAAATCAGAAGGCCTACATATTGGTTGCCACAGATTATGTGACGAAATGGATGGAAACATTATATTTGCCAAGAGCCATAGAGGAAGCTATGAGTAACTTCCTTTTTGGGCTATTTGTGCAGTATGGTTTACCGTGGGAAGTGATAACAGATGGGGGAGGGAAATTTATAGGACACAAGATTACAACCACTCTCAAAAACCATCACATTACACACATGATCACTTCCCCGTATCACCCACAGGCGAATGGGAAAGTTGAAATCACCAATAAGGTCATTGAAGCAATTCTGACCAAGACAGTATGAACACATCGGTGAGACTGGGCTGCTAGAATGCTAGAGGCCTTGTGGGCCTATCACCAGACTTGGAGGAATACTACTAGATACTCTTTGTACCAACTCGTGTTTGGCAAAGAACTTATTTTTCTGATTGAATTCAAAATAAAGACTCTAAGAATGACTCAAGAAGTGGGACTGGATTTAACAGAAGCCCAAACCAAGTGATTTTAAAAAATCAACGAACTAGACGAGGCTCGACTGCTCGCTTTGCAACGAAGTGCAATTATTCAACAACAAAGGGCAAGGTGACATGAAAACCTTATAAAAAAGAAGACATTTCAAAAGGGAGATTGGGCACTCCTTTACGACTCCAGATTCCAAGACTTTCCGGGCAAGTTACAAATAAGATGGCTCGACCCTTATGAAATTCAAGAGGTACATAACAATGGTACTCTCACTTTGACTACCATTGATGGGTCTGGCCATTCTTTCAAGGTGAATGAGAATCAGGTGCGTCTCTATCAAAAACCACTCACCAAGGAGTCTTTCTACCAACAGGTATGCGAGGACCCCACTATGCAAATTCTAGTTGCAGGGAGTGATGACCCGACATCTTTTCTTTCGTAAAATTATGATTTTATTTCCGATTGATTGCAATTCAGTTAGGCATCACCATGTAGATATGGGGATTTTTCTTGTTTTGGGTGTTTGATAAATGTTGTTCAATTGATTGAACGATCGGTGTTCAATCAATTGAACATCACTTATGTGTGTATTTGCGTTGTTGTTCAAACGATTGAACGATAGTTGCTCAATCAATTGAACAACACTTATTTTTGTGTGTATATTTCTTTTCAATCGATTGAACGATTACTTTTCAATCAATTGAACAACACTTATTTTTATGTTTATATTGTTGCTCAATCGATTGAATGAATGTTGTTCAATCAATTGACCAACACCTTGTGTGTTTTTCTATTCAATTGATTGAATGATTGCTGTTCAATCAATTGAAAAACACTTTATGCATTTTCTGATTTTTTGCTGCTCAATCGATTGAACGATTGTTGTTCAATCAACTGAACAACACTTTTTGTATTTTCCAATTTTTGTTGTTCAATCGATTGAACGATTGCTGTTCAATCAATTGAACATCACATTTTTCTTTTTTCAATTTTTTCTGTTCAATCAATTGAATGATTGTTGTTCAATCAATTAAACAACACGTTTTTATTTTTCCGATTTTTGTTGTTCAATCGATTGAACGATTGTTGTTCAATCAATTGAACATCACGTTTTGCTTTTTCTAATTTTTTGTTCAATCGATTGAATGATTACTGTTCAATCAATTGAAGAAAACGTTTTATAATTTTTTCGATTTTGTTGTTCAATCGATTGAATGATTGCCGTTCAATCAATTGAAAAACACTTTTCTGTCTTTTTCTTTTCAATTTCGCTGTTCAAACGGTCGAACGATTGCTGTTCAATTAATTGAACAACACTTCTGAATTTTTTCTTTTTTAAAATTTTTGTTCAAACGATTGAACGGTTGTTGTTCAATCAATTGAACATCACTTTCGTCTTTTTTTTCTTTTCGATTTCGCTGTTCAAACAATTGAACAATTCCTGTTCAATCTATTGAGCAACACTTTTGCATTTTTTTCTTTCTTTCTTGAATTTTTTGTTCAAACGATTGAACGATTGCTGTCTAATCAATTGAATTGCACTTTTGTGTTTTTTCTTTTAGATTTTGCTGTTCAACCAATTGAACAACACTTTTTGTGTTTTTGTGTTGATTTTTATTTTTATGTGTAATCGGTAGAATAAACAACTGTGATTTCTCTTTGTTGTTTCATCGTTGGTCACTCTTTTTGCTATTTTTATTTCTCTTTTATGTTTCGAATGAAAACCATCTGGTTAGTTTTGTGCCTAAGATAACAAAAAATAGTAAGGTTAATATCATTATGACCTATAAAACCTTTTGATGGCCATCTTTGTTCAACAGCTAACATGGTGCATCTTTTTAATGACTGGCTAAATATCTTTTCTTTAGACACATCATAAAATGATTTATTATTTTAATACCATGCTGATTTATCTTTCACACTTTGAAATGGATAAATCTCTTTGATATGATGATATGGGGGTAAAAGTATAAACTTTCATTGGCATTTTTCTTACTTCTTACACCATCCTCGACTCTTAAGGAGTAAATTAGTCTCCCTCTTTTTATAATAAAAACATGAAAATATGAAAATAAAGAAATATGAAAATGCAACAAAAGAGGATAGGGGGTCTCATCATGAGCCAACCTACCATGATCATAGGCGACATTCCATTTTGGCCACCAAACCAAGGTAATGACCTTCTTGATAATTAAAACTGTCAGGAGGACAAGGGGTCTCATCATGAGCCAACCTAATCACTTTGTTATATCCTGGTGAATGGAACTATGATTATTTGGTCACCATGCCAACATAGTGATCTCTTTATGACAAGAAAAAAAACCATCTACATACTAAACGGAGGACTCTGGTTCATTTGTGGGGTTAAAAAGCAACCCTGTCGAGGCTATGAATGCCTACTGGCAGCAATGGCTCTACTTGTGGTACTGGAGTACTATCTGACACTACCAAATGATCTATATTCTATTACCACCTATGGATTCGTTTCTAAAGGAAATTTCCCATTTGAACAACACTTCTAAAAAGCCAACATGCATGGTAACTTATGTTACATATTCATTATATCATATTTGTCCAATCACTTTATGACAGTCATTAATACTTACCGCCAGTTATGCATTGTTACTAATACCACTTAAGGTAAAAATATTTTGATATAATGACTTAAATCTCTGTTTTAATTTACGACCATTGCAAATCCGATGACGTGTATTGCTTTAATGCCCTGTCGTGTATTGCACCACTTTTTATTAATTGGTTGTCTGCATTTATGTATTACGGTGCTTTCTCCTATTTTTCCCATGCTTGGTGGATGTGGACGCCCTTTTCCCATTGGAGGGGGATGGTCTGCATATGAACAACATGTGTGATAGTTTACAGATAATTGTGTGATAATTATTAAACTGATTTCTGGGTTAAGGACGACATGATGATTGTGTATGTGTAATTATTATCAAAGTATTTCTGATTGGACGAAGGACAAAAACCATTATGGATTACATGCGGATTGATTATGAGCCTACGTCAAATATTGCTGACGAGACAAATGACTTGACTGTATATGATGTTAATTCCCAAAACAACATCATTTTCCTGTTAATTGCTTTAACGTTCTTTGCTGCTGTTCTAAACTGTGAAAGTGCAAGAGAAGTGCATGCAAGTGAACCAGTCATAGGAAAACAACAACCATGGGAGGTAGAGCCATCTGAAATGAACCCACAGTGCTCATGGTATCGGACCAGGCTCATGCAATTCTCGAGCGTGCTGGCTGGCTGCAATATTTGAATAAATTGTAGGGATTTCACGAAGAGATGACACTCGAATTCCTGCAGAATTTGCAGAATGGTAGCACCACAGTAAGAGGCAAGGGACATAATGGTCTCCAAAGCAGTCATAGCTGAAGTCACTGGACTTCCAGCTGAGGGAACAAAATGGACAGACAAACACGTCCTTCTGTACAATGCGGTTGTAGTATTCCAGGACCCAGGCGAGCAATTGGTGCGAACAAGGAAAGGGATTCACCCTTCAGCGTTAAGACAACCATGGAAGGAATTGGCAGTCATTGTGCAAAGGTACATCACATGCGACGGTCGACAAGATGTGGTAAATCCCCGCTAACTCAAACTATTAGCCATCTTAAAATAGAAAATTTCAGTTAATTCACTGTTTTATTTGAATTCCCTATTGCATGATGTCGCTCGTCGAGTTAGGAAAGCAAAGGACCCACACACAGTCATCAGTCATCATGGGCTGATCAAATTGATTATCATGCATGGACTAGCCCAGCAGCAACTAACCTGGGACAATATTGTAAATCCTACTCTGGCCCCACCTACAGAAAACCTAGCAACAAAACAACAAGGGCCAAGAACCCCAGGTCCGAGAAGGACACTAAAAAGGAAGAATTCCTTTGTGCCCTTGAACCCAGAAAATTGAAGGCGCTCTGTGCAGGTGAAGTCGTAGCGATAGACCCCAATTCAAACAAATGAGGCCGGACCATCTCACACACCACCCCCAAGTCCGCAAAATGCCCCTTTGCAAGACTATGAGGAAGAGGTGGCCAGGGTATTGGAAAACATGGGGATATTTGGTGAGGGAAGAGAATAATCTGAGAATGTTGAAGGACAAAATTGTGCCCCCAACCAGTCTACCTCTGCTGACAACCCTGGTTATGATCAAACCTTGTTGTTTACTGATTTTTTGGAAGAATAGAGGGAACCAATCCCTTCTGTGGAAAAACCCCTAGAAGCAGAAGTGCACAAAGAAGAAACCATTAGAGACAAAGATAAATCAGCAGCTACTATCCATTGGACCCTCCAGCTGAAGAAAATCCTATAGATGAAACCCTGGGAGATGAAAATCAACTAGGAAATGCTAGTTTTATGAAGTCCCCTTAGGAGAAGGCCCACTTAGAAGAAATCCCAGAGAACAACAATTGCTCAGGAGACACCATTCTAGTGGGGTCTCCTGAGAGAGAAATTCATGATGAAAAAGAGCTGGAAGGTGAAGCTCCATCAGGAGATACAGTTCCAATTGAAACCCTCCCTGATGTCGACACAATTCCACCTGAGCAGGAACCTGAGGTAAATGCAACTACACCACCACCGGTTGGAAGTATCACAACAAAGAAAACCTACAAGGACAGGCTTAGAAAAATGCTTAAAAAGTATAGAAAACAAAAGAGAATAATTGGGTAGCTAAGACAGTGGTTAAAAAAAGCAGTCAGAGTTAGAAAATTGAAAGTGGAAATGGAGACCACAGGGACACAAACAGAACATTGTTCTAGAAAATATGCTGAAACCCAGATTGAGATTCTTTTGGTTTATTCAAAGGAAACTCAGACAGAACCATGTCTTGTAGAAGACAGTGAAATGCAGACTGAAGACCCCTGTGTTTGCCCACAAGAGACCCAAACGGACTTCCCTACTATGAATGCTGCCATTCAAAATGATGCTGAAGAAAGCATCCTAGTTGATTATTGCATGATTTAAGAAGCAGTCGAGGCTGCTATCCAGACTGAGCCTATGGAGACACAAGATAATGAGGCCCAAACAGAGGAGACACCTGCTTACATCCCCTTAGTAAGGGAAGCAATCATTAGAAAATTGCAGGATGAACTAAATAAGGTCCAGTAGGAATTAACTCAGCACAAAGAGGAAGTAGTTCCCTAATGTGTACATCAAGAATTAAGAAAGAAGTTGGAGGTACTCACAACCACTAAGGATGAGACCTTCGCTTAGTACAAGGCTGAGTAGAAAAAGGTTGAGAAAGCACAGGACAAATTACAAAAGGCGAAAGAGCAGTTGGAGATTGGCTGCTCTCTTTATTCAAACACCCTGTCATGCTGATGCATTATTCCTCCTGCTAAAAATCAAAGTTGTTGAGGTTGGAAAGTCTATGGAAATCAAGACTACCTCGGAATTTGTCAAGTGCTTCAGAGAGCAGAATGAGTAGGTACAGCGCCTCTTGTGTGAAATTTACATGCATAATTTCTTTTTAGAAGATGACAGAGATAGCAAACCTGACCCTTTATAGGGGATGTCCAATTCCAAGCCTTTCTTTCCTATTCTAATAACCAAATTAAATGGGCCAAGGCCCATAATACTTTTAGAAAATGCGAATATGGCATCGACCTATGGTTTAGGGGGGAGCCTACAAAACCCTTGCATCTCTCTGTCAGGCACAAGAAATTTATGAAGTGAGCTGGTGTTGTGGGCCAATTAGGGTCGTTCCACACAAAAATTTTACAAGATGGGAAGGAGTACTTCCAGGAGATCAAGGAAGAAGCCTTGTCTGCAACCAGACAAAGGTGGGAAGTCTCCAACAATACTATTAGGAACAAAGAACCATTCAGATACCGGAATTTTAAAGTTGCCTCCTCTCGCTTCCATAAATACAGTAACATGGTCTTAACCATGGGGCTCAAATGGATAGGATGTTGGTATAGGAGCCCAATCATATGGTATCCCCCAGACAGGTACCGTTGTGATTATAACTTGATAGATCAAGAGGTGAACCAGGCTTTCGTTGTGCTTAAGAAGAAAAATGGTTTCAGAGTTTATAAGGAGGAGGTATATCCTGCCTATTCCCTAACTCAGTTGCACCTAAACCATTTAATTGCATGAGGACATGCAATAAGGTAAGCTGGGGAGTATGTTGGGATGAGAAAAAGGTATGTTTTCTCCTTGTAAATAGCTTTATTTAGCATTCGTCTTCACATGTCTAACTTCGTTTTATGGATAAAAGTAGAGGAAACACAACTGAAGTTGGGTAAAAGTAATCAGTAACAAATTAGATGAATCTAAGTAGGAAAAACTAACTTTTACTATATTTATGTGCAGAATATGCGAATTGGACAACAACTGTTCAATTGATAGAACAATAGCATCTCATAAAGGAAAAAGACAACGTAAGAGGCAAAGGATGACAATGGAAGACCGAGCAGACCGATGCTATTTTAAGACGGAATCAAATTGAGTATTGCGAAATCCTCAAGATACCCTGATCTCGAGGATTCAATTTTATATATTTACTTTTCTAAATGTTATATATAAGGCCAAAAGGCAAACTGCATGACTAGTTCAGAAATTCACAGTTTGTAATTATTCTTTTGGACATATAACACTGTTACCCTGGTGATGATGCAACTCTGTTACTTATTTTAATGAATAAGATTGTGTTTAAATCATAATTATATTCTGAGTATCTCATAGTAGAGACTTCTGGAGACTCTGGGCCCATTCAAGAGAAGATCTACTGCTTCACCTGTGGTATAATCGTTTCTATTCATTCTTTACTGTTTGTTAATGTTAAGTTAATATCATTTCGATTATCGTGAGGATTGAAGATTCTGATTTGCTTTTGCTGTTTATTCAAGGTTCAGATTTAGCCGTGTGTTATATAGGCGTAATGATTTTGATTGAATTTCTTATGTTAGTTTCAACATTAGATCGTTGTTCATAGATTTCAAAGATAGAATTGATCGCTTTCCGTAATATGCTCATACAGTCATTTTCTATTCAAATATCATTTGTTGTTCTATCGTCATTGCTGTTAAATTATTAGTTGTTGTTTAATTAGGATTTGCTGTTAAATTATTATTTGTTGTTCAATTTTCATAATTCTCTCTCATGATTGAGTGAGTTACTTTCAATTCCATTTAAGATTTCCAAGTGTGATTCTTTACAATTGTATTCAGATTCATTTGCTTTCATAATAGGTTAAGTAGAATTGTAAAGTTTGTTATGAATTTATTTCAGAGTTATTTCTTTTAGAATTGTTTGGATTGAGTTTGAAGAGATAGTCATTAGTAATTGCAACGATTTATTATTATTTAACCTCTGAATTCATTGCATATATAGTGCTGACACTCTTGAAATAAAAAGACTTGGCTTGGGTTGACAATTAATGTAGGAATTAAGATTACCTATAAAAAGACATCATAGTGCACCAACAAAAGAGTCATCGATGTTTAGATAGACACCTACCCATGTTTACAAGACAAAGTCTTTGAGGAAGGCTTACCAGTTCTTGATCATCTTTGCTTGCATAATATATGGTTAAGAGAAAACATAAACCTTTTCTAGAGGGTGGGTGGTCTTACTGGACTAGTTGGTGAATGATGGGAGGCCATTCAATTGGTCGGATTTGTTGGATCATCAGTTGAATATCCATGTTGCTAAGGCTCAGAATCTTCCCAAGAATGAGCAAGCAAGGTTTTACATGTCCACATACTTACTGGATGCAATCTGTTCCAAACAACAATTCCCTGGCATGAGCTGGATATGGACACACCAAAAGAGATTGTCGTCAACATATATTGCAAGTTGCTTTATGATTGCAGCTATCGTGGAGTGATGGCAAGGCTAACTGACCATTTTATCACCCCATTGTGCAAGCTTAGCTTTGAGTAGGATCCACCTTTCATGTCCTAAGAAGCAATGGAGGCAATAGTAAACATTGTAGATTGGTATGCCTCACCAGGAAACACCTTCATCAGAGTGTTTGGTGGAGAGAAGTCTATGCATGTTCTACCGAGGTATGCCATTGATAAGATGATCATGCAAGAAGTTTCATACCACCTCACTAAAGGGTTGTTAGTAAAACTACTTAGGAAGAAGAAAGCACCATGGATTGCTCTTCCTTTGAGGACCAGGTTATACGATATTAAGATATTAAAAGATGTAGATGCCGAGGCTAAGGAAATAGTTAAATTCAATTTTAGCACCAGGAAGAAGAAAATTTTTTAGCATGAGGAGATAAAGAGAAGAGAACTAGAAGCAGGAAGAAGAAAAAATGAAAGGCACGATGATAGAGAAAACAATGCCAATACAGGTTGATGAGTTGAAACAACCCACAGTTGAGGAAGATGATGAACAAATGCAGGATCGAGAGCTTGCTCAGTAGATTGAGAAATTGATCAAAGTGAAAGAGATGGAGTTGGATCAGGAGCCATAGAATGAAGACACTGACCTGATGCTGAGAGAACGATAAGTAATCTCTCAATCTCCACCACCTCCAATGTCATAACTAGCCCCGAGTGAGCAAGGAGATGTTGTTCTCCTTAATGATGATCTAGTCATGGATGTGTACAATCTATTATTTGATGAGTTGTAGAAGAAGATTGTACAGGTGCGAAGGAAGCACTTTCCAGTTGATCATGCATTGCCTACATTCATCAAGGAAAGGGTGATAATGTCAGACACCAGGAAGAATCCAACTGCCCTGGTCCAAGCCATCTTGGCATATGCTAGAGCAACAAGATCAAATATTAAGTACATCACAATCGAGAATGAGAAACTGAAAAATAACTTTCACGTTGCATTGCAAGAGGCAGAACAGCTTTGAGCATTAGCGCAGAGTGCAGTTTCCACATTGGGAGAGATGAAGACAACGATACTTGCTGAAGTATCAACATTTGGTGATATCATGCAAAAGCTCTATGATTATTTTTTCACTGTTCATAAAGCAGTCTGTGTGTGTGGCTTATAACAACAGAGAAAGAGTTTGTTCAAACTCTCAAGAACATACATGTTGCCATCACCCATGTACAAGAGTGGACAATGCAGTACAAAGGGGCCTTTCTTGACTTAGAGAAGAAGATGAAGCGATAGGCAGAGTTGAAGAAAGCGAAGGTTCAAATTTTGATCAAGAACTATGAGCAACTCGCCTCATTCATCGACAACATACATGCCTCATATGTACGATTGTACAATAGTTTGGATGTCATGATAAGAATTCACATGATCCCATCAATTGGTTCCCTCATCGATGCTAAACCCAAGAACCAAGTCTGACTAGAGATCGAAGAGTACTTGATGTAGCTAAGATGAGAGGCCACCATAGAAGACTTGGAGCTGAGCGCACACAAAATGTAGAAGTACAATGGTAGTCCTGTCATGGTCAAGACCATGCTGTTCATGCTTCAGAATGGGTTGGATATAGGTTCCAAGACCATATACCTGGATGCCATGGAGGCAAGAGTCTACTCACAAAAAGACACCATCAAATAGTTTGGGGACACCATCATTAAGTGCCAATCTTGGAATCAATATGTGACTGAGAAGCACCAAGTGGAGGTTGCGGAGTTGGTCTTTCCCCAAACTTCAGAATCATAGTGTTTTGTCTTGTGAGGTTGTCTCTAGCCTATTTTGTCTTAGACGGGTATATGTGGAAAATGTAATATTATTTGTAAATATGTTGTAAGTGAAATTCCAAGTGTCAATATTGGAATATGAAAATTCATTATGTAATGTGATGTGTCATTTAGTGAAGAAGTTGATGAGTCACGAGGGAAGTCAAAGAGTCATAAAGGGGAATGTCAAGGGTCACCCCAACCTTTGTTATAAATATAACCTCTTAACTCATAGAATGTAGGTTTTAACCCCATACATAAATTACCCACATACAAATTCTAAAAACAGAAAATAAACAGTGGCGAGAGCATAAAACATAAAACAAATATACATAGAGATTTTACCCTGGATCCCAAAACTGGGACTACCAAATTGATTTTTCATTATGTTCCTTTCAATGTTACAATACATATATATACATGCCAAAGCATCCTTAAACCGCAATCCATTAACCCTGGATTAGAACATAACCGTAGTTCCCTTGACCAAGTCTACAAAAAATACCATGGACCAAAAACCATCGCGCCCAAAACCATGTGCAAAATCCATCCAAAAAACCATAAGTAGGTTTGCCCACCTAATATAAGGTCCATAAAATTTTTCCTTGCGGTGCTGCCCCAGACCCCGTAGAGGGGAGCTGTCGCCCCCCTTGTGACCCCACCGTTACGCTCGATGCAACAAAGGGGGCAGATCCGCTCTCCCTCTAACCCCCTTGTTTCACTAGTGGGGCTAGTTGTGGAAAGAATATAACACAACCGAACATTATCCCACTTGTTTTTTTATTCCCACAGGGGGCCATAGGAGGATTTAATCATTGATCCAACCCTGAAACACCCATTGTTTCTCTACACCAAGAGAACTTCTCAGTGCTCACAGACTTTGTTAATGCATCTGTAGTATTCTTCAAAGTGTCCACCTCTACCAGCAACACCTTTTTGTTTTCTACCATATCCCTCACAAAGTGATACTAAACATCAATGTGATTTGTCTTTGAATGATAAGTAGGGTTCTTTGCTAATAAAATTGCACTTTGGATGTCACAGTATATCCTTATATCTTGCTGCACTAACCCCATACTTGAACACAATCTCTGCAACCAAACTGCTTTGTTGCTTGCATGAGTGGCTACCATGTATTCTACCTCCATAGTTGATAGTGCCACTACAAATTGTCTCTTACTCATCTAATTGACTGCACCTCCAAATAGGTTAAACACATACCCACTTGTATATCTTCTCTGATCCATATTTCCAACCCAGTTTGGATCAACAAAGCCACAGATGCCCAAAAATCTATCCAATCTTGGTCTTCCTTGGTATGCCATGCAAATACCTAAAAACCTGTTTCATTGCTGTCCAATGATCCTTCCCTGGTTTTGACATAAACCTGCTCAATACTCCCACTACATGTGCAATGTTTGGTCTAGTACACACCATCGCATACATCAGGCTACCAACTGCACTTGCATATGGAACACAGGACATGTTCTCGTCCTCTTCTTATGTATTGGGACACTGTTCAACATATAACTTTACACCTACAAGAATAGGAACCTTCACTGGTTTACTATCTTGCATATTACACCTCGACAGTATGTCTTGACATACTTCCTCTGGTTTAACCAAAGCTTCCTCTTTTCCCGATCTTGCTTAATTTCCATGCCCAAAATATAGTTTGCAGCACCAAGATCTTTCATGTTGAATTTGGAGGACAATTGGGTCTTCAAATCCTCGATAATTTATTTGTCATTTCCAACTAGCAACATATCATCCACATACAAGACCAGATAAATAACATGGTTACCAATTAATTTAAAATACACGCAATGATCTACTTTGCTTCTGGTGAAGCCAAGTCCCCGCATAAATGTATCAAATCTATGATATCACATCTGTGGTGATTGTTTTAACCCATACATAGAATTTTTTAACATGCATACCAGTTCTTTCTTACCCTTCACCACAAAGCCTTCAGGTTGCTTCATGTAGATCTCTTCTTCCAGATCCCCGTGAAGAAAATTTGTCTTCACATCCATCTGTTCTACCTCAAAATCAAAAGCAACAACAAAAACAACAGATAAAAGTAATCTAATAGAATCTACCTTGGCAACAGGAGAAAAACTATCACCAAAATAAATTCCTAGCACCTGGGAATAACCTTTTTCTACCAACCGATCTTTGTATTTCTCACCGTTCCTTCTGCATTCATCTTCTTCTTGAACACCCATTTGTTACCAATGGGTTTCCTTCCAACCGAAAACTTCACTAGATCCCAAACCTCATTTTTGTGTAAAGATGCCATTTCATCAACCATGGCCTCTTTCCAGAGTTTTCCATCCTCTAAATCTACCGCTTCCTTCGCAGTTCTGGGATCATCATCAGTAATAGATAAAGAAAAATTTGAATAGAAAGAAGATGGACTATACCTTTCTGGCTGCCTTCTTTCTCGAACTGACCTTCTCACAACCAGAGTTCTTGGCTCTTCATCTTCTGATTCCTCTTTTGCTGTAGAGTCTGATTCTTCCTCATTTAGCTCAAACTCTATCTTCTCAGGTTCCTTTGGTAGGACTTCATGTTTAATAACACATTTCACCTCTCTAAAAACCACATCTCAGCTATACACAACCTTCCTTGTTATTGGGTTCCAAAGCTTATAACCTTTTAAACCATCCTTATACCCAATAAATATGCACTTTTTAGATTTACTATCCAACTTTGTTCTTTTCTCCTTTGGAACATGTACATATGCATCACATCCAAATACCCTCAGATGTGAAAGAGAGGGTTTCTTACCAGTCCATACCTCTTATGGAGTCTTATCCTCCAACGCTGATGAAGGTGATCTGTTGACCATGTAACATGCAAGCTCTAGAGCCTCTGCCCAGAATTCCTGTCCTAACCCGACACCACTGAGCATGCTTCTTTCCCTTTCCATCAACGTCTTGTTCATTCTTTTTGCAACTCCATTTTTCTCAAGTGTGTATGGAGTAGTCTTCTTTTGTGATATACCATACTTCTCTATGAACTCTTCAAATTCCTTCTTACAAAACTCTCCACCGTTATCTATCCTCAACACCTTTATCTTCTTCTATGTCTGGTTTTCCACCAAAGCCTTAAATTCTTTAAACCTATCAAAGACTTCAGATTTCTTCTTAAGGAAATGTATCCATGTATTCCTTGAGAAGCCATCTATAAATAATACATAGTACACAAACTTACCTAGTGATGGAACTGACACAGGTCCAAACACATCAGTGTACACAAGCTCTAATATTTGTTTCACCCTCTTACCACTAGAGGGGAAACTCACCCGATTCTTCTTCCCATATATACAATTTTCACAGAAATCAAAATCCAGAGAAATATTAGACATACCTTCTACCATACCTTTACCATGAAGTATTCGAAGGCCCTTCTCTCCAATATGTCTAAGCCTTTAATGCCATAGCATGGTCTTTTCTGTAGAGACAACTAGATTTTCTGCTCCACTTTTAGGAAACACAGGACTTTTTCACCCATCAATAACAATGCTACCTTGCAACTTGTATAGAATTCCAATCCGAACTTCCCGCATCAATACTAGTGCTCCCCGAACCATCTTGCAGGTATCTTTCTCGAACACTGTTTTTACACCTGCATCATCCAGCTTGCTTACAAAAATCAGATTTCTAGCGAATGTAGGAATATGTAGAACACCTAGAAGTGCTATAATCCTTCCACCTTGTAGCTTCAACTTGACTTTTCCATGAAAAATGATTATAGCCTTCCCGTCATACCCTAAGAAGACATAACCACCATCATATTTCTCATACTCACATAACCATTCCCTATGGGGAGTGAAGTGGAAGGATGCACCTGAGTCAATCAACCATGCCTCATGATCTACATTTGTACTTGAAGAGAAGCCAAGTACACATCCTCACCTTCATCTGAGTTGGTTTTTTCCTTTGTCGAAGGAGCATCATCAGATCCCTTTCATTTCTCAGGAGCTTTAGATTTATAGTCCCTTTTGTAGTGCCCTTCCTTTCCACACTTCCAGCACACCTTTATAGGTTTTCTTGGAGATTTAGATCTCCCTCCAGATTTAGAACTCCCACTCGAGGACTTATTTTTGTTTATGTTCTAGGATTGTCCTTGTACAGACAAGGCATCACCATTCTGGCCCTCCATATTTTTCTGTCTCATATCCTCTATCAACAAGAATGAGACTATTTCATCAAATTGCAAGGCAGTTGCATTGCTACCTATTGAAACAACCAGACTATCCCACGAATCTGGTGGAGAGAACAAAAAACTGATCCACTTATCTTCATCTGAAATTTTAATATCAACAGATAATAACTGGCTTACCACAATATTAAATGCATTCAGATTCTCTGTCACAGAGTCTCCATCTTTCATCCTCGGTTATACAGATTTTTCCATAGGAACAGTTTATTCACGAGAGACTTAGATTGGTACAAAGTACCTAACTTGTCCCACAAATCTTTCATCGTAGCTTCCCTGATACATTCAACAATACTGAATCTGAGACACACAATTGTATTGTGATTTTTGCCTTCTAATCCAAGTTCTTCTAGTCTTAATTGGACATTGCCGTTGGTTTAGTACCCAGATCTACTACGATCCACTGATATCTATCCACCAACAGATCCTCCACCTTGAGTTTCCACAACTCAAAAATTTGACCATTAAATTTATCGATCTCTACCTTTCCACTGCTCGCCATCTTCTTTCACCACAAGAATTGATCCCACAGATCTCCCACTGAATTGGGTATGCCACAGGCTCGAGCAAAACCCCTCAGCAGTAAAGGTGTCCCCTTGAAGCCAAAACAACTTTTATACCAAACGTAGGTTTTAAACCTGTACATAAATTACCCGCATACGAATTCTAAAAACAGAAAATAAACAATGGCGAGAGCATAAGAAATAAAACAAATATACACAGAGATTTTCCCCTGGATCCCAAAATTGGGACTACTAGATTGATTTTTCATTATGTTCCTTTCAATGTTACAATACATATATATACATGCCAAAGCATCCTTAAACCCAATCCATTAACCATGGATTAGAAAATAACCATAGTTCCCTTGACCAGATCTACAAAAAGTACCATGGATCGAAAACCATCGCACCCAAAACCATGTACGAAATCCATGCACAAAACCATAGGTAGGTCTGCCCACCTAATATAGGGTCCAATTTTTTTTTCCCCGGGGCATTGCCTCGGATCCTGTAGAGGGGAGTTTCCACCCCCAATGACCCCGCCGCTGTGACTAGTGCAACGAAGGGGGGCTTCTGCCCCCCCTGTGACCCCCCCGCTGCGCCCAGCGCAACCAAGTGGGGTTTCCACCCCGCCTCTGACCCCCCAGTTTAATTACTGGGGCTAGTCATGCAAAGAATATAAGACAACCCAACATGAGGATTTTTGAAGCCAAGATTTTGGCTAGGCTTAGGCTTAGAGAAGGCTTGGGAGTATTGTGAAGAGCCTTGGCTTCTCCATAGCATAGAGAGAGTATACTTCTTTGGAGGAGCAGGCGTTCTTGACTGTAATGTTCCACTATTGTGGCTAGTGGTCGTCAATGGTGTATGTATGGATGGAACTTTCACTTATAATAATAATATCAGAGCCAACGAGCTTTCATGCATACGTTGTTAATGTAGTAAGAATATTCTTGTTGCGTTAGAAATGTATGTTATTTAACTTAAGCATATGATTATGAACTACTTTGTATGCATTTGTATGAATCCTATTGAATGTGTGTTGTTGTATTAACTGATCACTTTAATTTTTGGACTATATGCATTTTAGCTTGTGATGTCGTTTAACTTGTGTGTTTATTTCAAGCTGTGTACTATTACTGGCTTCTAAGTGGTGCACTTCCTATTCCCCTATGTGTGTTAGAACCTTCATGCATCGCACTTGACTCTTCGTGGGGTCACACACTTGCTCTCACCCACAGTTATCATACTTTCCTCTACGCGCTACCACGGTCAAGGCATTACACTATCACCCACTGATGGGACTCCTACTCCAAATGGTGTGAGGTCTAGTTGGGACTTCATATCATGGAGATCGCCGGAATGTTAGTGGGTCCAACATTGTCAACATGCCTACATAACAATAATAATGTAAGGGCACAAAAATAAAAATAGTAGGATTCTTTGGTGTAGAACAATAAAAATATGGGGCTACACTTGTATTATAAGGACCTAGCATGCCCCTCTCCTTCAAAAAATTGTTGTCCTCAATGCTTTAGTAGTTGTGGATGCTTTTTTTTATAAAAAACTCATCCTCCCATAAGAAATCTTTAGCAGGTGAGTTCTTTCACTTAATGAGATACTTTGAAATTGATCGATTCTGTAGCTACCACATTCTTGTTTTCGTGATTACTTCAGGATCCAATATGGTTTTCCCTTCCTCATCAAGTTATGGAAATATAGTTTTAACTAGGATCTTGTCACCTATAACCTTATTTAAGCACGAAAAATGGAAAACTAGGTGTATTCGTGAAGATGCATGCAACTCCAATTTGTATGCCATAGTACCAATATTTTGCAACACCTTGTAAGGACCATCGTACTTGGGTGATAATTTATTATCCTTATCAGCTTGCTTGAGGGGAATTTGTTTGTATGGTTGTAGCCATAAAAATACCCAATTTCCCACTTCAAAACTTCTTTCACTGTGATATTGATTTTCCTGTTGTTTGATTTGATTTTTTGCTAGAGTCAAGTTATCCTTTAAGAGTTGGAGAACTTGTTTTTGATGCTCGATGTGATCTTCCACCACTTAACCTTAGAATTTTGTCTTAAGGATGATGTGATGGATAGTGGATGATATCCATAAAGCTCCATAATTGGGTTCATTTTTGCTGCGGTATGGAATGAAGTGTTATACCACCATTCCGCCAGAGGTAACCACTTGACCCATTGTGTTTATTTATTAGATACAAAAAAACGAAGATATCCTTCCAAACTTTTGTTCACTATCTCAATTTTCCCATCAGGTTGAGGATGATTAGATGAGTTATGAGATAATTGAGTACCAAGACAAGCCTAATAATTTTTTCCAAAAATTTCTAGTGGAAATGGGATCTCTATCACTTACAATAATCTTTGGGTTTCCATGTAGCTTTTGAGTTGTTTCTACAAATTCAATGTTGGGTTGTGTTATATTCTTTCCACGACTAATCTTTGGGTTTTCCGATTGCGCAGCGGGGGGGTCACAGGGGGGTTTGAGGGGGGCGGGTAGCCCCCCTCTACGGGGTCCGGGGCAGCGCCCCGGGAAATTTTTTTTTGGACCCTATATTAGGTTGGGCGAACCTACATATGGTTTTGTGCATGTTTTTCGCACATGGTATTGGATGCGATGGTTTTTCGGTCCATGGTATTGGATGCTTCGACATGTATAAATATGTATTGTAACATTGAAAGGAACATAATGAAAAAATCAAGCTGGTAGTCCCGGTTTTGGGATCCAGGGAAAAATCTCTGTGCATATGTGTTTTATGGGTTATGCTCTCGCATTGTTTATTTTCTTTGTTTAAGAATTCGTATGCAGGTAATTTCTGTACAGGGTTAAAACCTACATTTGGTATCAGAGCTGTTTTGGCTTCAAGGGGACGCCTTTGTTGCTGAGGGGTTTCGCTCGGGCCTGTGGTAGACCCTGTTCAGTGGGAGATCTGCGAGATCGATTCTGGTGGTGAAAGAAGATGGCGAGCAGTGGAAAGATCGAGATTGAGAAGTTCAATGGTCAGAGTTTTGAGTTGTGGAAACTCAAGATGGAGGATCTGTTGGTCGATAAAGATCAGTGGATCGCAGTAGATCCGGGTAATAAACCATTGGGAGTGACCGATGAAGAATGGAAGAAATTGGGTCGGAAGGCAAAGAGCACAATACGATTGTGTGTCTCAGATTCAGTATTGCTGAATGTATCAGGGGAAGCTACGACAAAGGCTTTGTGGGTCAAGTTAGGGACTTTGTACCAATCTAAGTCTCTGGTGAATAAACTGTTCCTGCGGAAAAAGCTGTATAACCTGAGGATGAAAGATGGAGACTCGGTGACAGAGCATCTGAATGCATTTAATACTGTGGTAAGTCAATTATTATCTGTTGATATTAAAATTTCAGATGAAGATAAGTGCATCAGTCTATTGTGTTCTCTACCAGATTCGTGGGATAGTCTGGTTATTGCAATAGGTAGCAATGCAACTGCTTTGCAGTTTGATGAAATAGTCTCAGCCTTGCTGACGGAGGAGATGAGACGAAAGAATATGGACAACCAGAATGGTGATGCCTTGTCTGTACGAGGACGGTCCCAGAACAGAAACAAAAATAAGTCATCGAGTGGGAGATCTAAATCTAGAGGGAGATCTAAATCTCCAGGAAAACCTACAAAGGTGGTGTGCTGGAAATGCGGAAAGGAAGGGCACTTCAGAAGGGATTGTAAATTAAAGCTCCTGATAAAGGAAAGGGATCTGATGATGCTCCTTCTGCAGAGGCGAAAACCACCTCAGATGAAGGTGGGGATGTGTACTTGGCTTCTTCAAGTACACATGTAGATCATGAGGCATGGTTGATTGACTCAGGTGCATCCTTTCACTTCACTCCCCATAGAGAGTGGTTCTGCGAGTATGAGAAATACGATGGTGGTGATGTCTTCTTAGGAGATGATAGGAAGGCTAGAATCATTGGTCGGGGAAAAGTAAAGTTGAAGTTGCAAGGTGGAAGGGTTAGAACACTTCCGGGTGTTCTACATATTCCTGCATTGGCCAGAAATCTGATTTCTGTAAGCAAGTTGGATGATGCAGGTGTAAAGACGGTGTTCGAGAAAGATACCTGCAAGATGGTTCGAGGAGCACTGATATTGATGCGGGGAGTTCGGATTGGAACTTTGTACAAGCTGCAAGGTAGCACTGTTGTTGATGGGTGCAATAGTTATATGGTTCCTGAAAATGGAGTAGAAAATCTAGTGGTCTCTGGAGAGAAGACCATGTTGTGGCATTAAAGGCTTGGACATATTGGAGAGAAGGGCCTTCGAATACTTCATGGTAAAGGTATGGTAGAAGGTATGAATGATAGCTCTCTGGATTTTGATTTCTGTGAAAATTGTGTGTATGGGAAGCAGAATCGAGTGAGTTTCCCCTCTGGTGGTAAGAGGACGAAACAGATATTAGAGCTTGTGCACAGTGATGTGTTTGGACCTGTGAAGGTTCCATCACTGGGTAAGTCTGTGTACTATGTATCATTCATAGATGACTTCTCAAGGAATACATGGATATATTTCCTTAAGAAGAAATCTGAAGTCTTTGACAGGTTTAAAGAATTTAAGGCTCTGGTGGAAAATCAGACAGAGAAGAAGATAAAGGTGCTGAGGACAGATAATGGTGGAGAATTTTGCAGCAAGGAATTTGAAGAATTTTGTAAGAAGTGTGGTATAGCACAGCAGAAGACTACTCCATATACACCTCAGCAAAATGGAGTCGCAGAAAGAATGAACAAGACGTTGATGGAAAGGGCAAGAAGCATGCTCAGTGGTGCCGGGTTAGGACAGGAATTCTAGGCAGAGGTGATGGATATTGCACGTTACCTGATCAATAGATCACCCTCATCAGCGTTGGAGGATAAGACTCCACAAGAAGTATGGACTGGTAAGAAACCCTCTCTTTCACATCTGAGGGTATTTGGATGTGATGCATATGTACATGTTCCAAAGGAGAAACGAACCAAGTTGGATAGTAAATCTGAAAAGTACATCTTTATTGGGTATAAGGATGGTTTAAAGGGTTATAAGCTTTGGAACCCAGTCACACGGAAGGTTGTGTACAGCTGAGATGTGGTGTTCAGAGAGGTAAAAGATGTTATTCAACATGAAGTCCAACCAAAGGAACCTGAGAAGATAGAGTTTGAGCCAAAGGAGGAAGAATCAGACTCTGCAGCAGAGGAGGAATCAGAAGATGAAGAGCCACAAACTCCGGCTGTGAGAAGATCAGGTCGAGAAAGAAGGCAGCCAGAAAGGTATAATCCATCTGCTTTCAGTTCAAATTTTTCTTTGTCTGTTACTAATGATGATCCCAGAACTGTGAAGGAAGCAGTGGATTCAGAGGATGGAAAACTCTGGAAAGAGGCCATGGTTGATGAAATGGCATATTTGCACAAAAATGAGGCTTGGGATCTGGTAGAGTTGCCGGCTGGAAGGAAACCCATTGGCAGCAAATGGGTGTTCAAGAAGAAGACTAATGCAGAAGGAAAGGTGGAGAAATACAAAGCTCGGTTGGTAGCAAAAGGTTATTTCCAGGTGTCGGGAATTGATTTTGGTGATATTTTTTCTCCTGTTGCCAAGGTAGCTTCTATTAGATTACTTTTATCTGTTGTTGCTGCTTTTGATTTTGAGGTAGAACAGATGGATGTGAAGACAACATTTCTTCACGGGGATTTGGAAGAGGAAATCTACATGAGGCAACTTGAAGGCTTTGCAGTGAAGGGTAAGAAAGAACTGGTATGCAAGTTAAAGAAGTCTCTGTATGGGTTAAAACAGTCACCAAGGATGTGGTATCAGAAATTTGATACATTTATACGGGGACTTGGCTTCACCAGAAGCAAAGCAGATCATTGTGTGTATTTTAAATTAATTGGTGACCGTGTTATTTATCTGGTCTTGTATGTGGATGATATGTTGCTGGTTGGAAATGACAAAAAAATTATCCAGGATTTGAAGACACAATTGTCCTCCAAATTTGACATGAAAGATCTTGGTGCTGCAAACTATATTTTGGGCATGGAAATTAAAAGATATCGGGCAAAGAGGAAGCTCTGGTTAAACCAGAGGAAGTATGTCGAGACAATACTGCAGAGGTTTAATATGCAGGATAGTAAACCGGTGAAGGTTCCTATTCCTGTAGGTGTGAGGTTATCTGCTGAACAGTGTCCCAAGACACAAGAAGAGGAAGAGGACATGTCCCGTGTTCCATATGCAAGTGCAGTCGGTAGCCTGATGTATGCAATGGTCTGTACTAGACCAGACATTGCACATGCAGTGGGAGTATTGAGCAGGTTTATTTCAAAACCTGGGAAGGAGCACTGGACAGCAGTGAAGCGGGTTTTCAGGTATTTGCGTGGCACTAGTGATTATGGTTTGTGCTACCAAGGAAGACCAGGATTGGACAGAGTGTTGGATATTCATGGTTTTGTTGATGCAGACTGGGCTGGAGATCTGGATCAGAGAAGATCTACAAGTGGGTATGTGTTTAACCTATTTGGAGGTGCAGTCAGTTGGATGAGTAAGAAACAATCTGTAGTGGCACTATCAACTACAGAGGCAGAATACATGGCAGCTACTCATGCAAGGAAGGAAGCAGTTTGGTTGCAGAGATTGTGTTCAAGTATGGGGTTAGTACAGGGAGCTATAAGAATAGACTGTGATAGCCAAAGTGCAATTTTCTTGGCAAAGAACCCTGCTTATCATTCAAAGACAAAGCACATTGATGTTCAGTATTACTTTGTGAGGGATATGATAGAAGACAAAAAGGTGTTGCTGGTAAAGGTGGACACTTTGAAGAATACTGCAGATGCATTGACAAAATCTGTGAGCTCTGAGAAGTTCTCTTGGTGTAGAGAAACAATGGGTGTTTCAGGGCTGGAAAAATGACTAAGCTCTCCTGTGGCCCCCTGTGGAAAGAAAACAACAAGTGGGAGATTGTTGGGTTTTGTTATATTCTTTCCACGACTAATATTAGGTTGGGCGAACCTACATATGGTTTTGTGCATGTTTTTCGCACATGGCATTGGACGCGATGGATTTTCGGTCCATGGTATTGGATGCTTTGGCATGTATAAATATGTATTGTAACATTGAAAGGAACATAATGAAAAAATCAAGCTGGTAGTCCCGGTTTTGGGATCCATGGAAAAATCTCTGTGCATATGTGTTTTATGGGTTATGCTCTCGCAATGTTTATTTTCTTTGTTTAAGAATTCGTATGCAGGTAATTTCTGTACAGGGTTAAAACCTACATTCAATAGTGACTATATTGGATTTCAAGGATGAGACAATGCATAAAATTGTGTATACTTGGTAAGCTTATCAACTACCACCATGATGAAACTCTTTCCTTCACACTTGGGTAAACCTATGATAAAATCCATGGAGACCTCCTCCCAATGCTAACTTCGAATGGCTAATGGTTGTAAAAGACTAGGGTCTTAATTGTATCAACTTTATTTTTTTGGAAAACCAAACATTCTTTCACAAGCTTCTAAATATCATATTTAAGGCCATCCCAAAAAAATTCCTTTTTGACCCTGTGGTAAGTTTTTAAAAATACTGAGTGTGGTCCTATAAGAGAGGTGTGTAATTCCAAAAGAACATTTTGTTTGAGTTGGGAGTTCTTATATATATATATAAGCGATCTTTGTACCATAGTGAATGATTTTTATAAATAAATGTATTAGATGCACTGGGATCTTGCTACAAATTTTGAATGAGTGTCCAAAACTCTTCATCATTCTTCCATTCATCCTTGCTTCAATTATCCAATTAGGTTGGATAATAGAAAGTGCACAGAGCAATGCCTCTACATCCTCATCCCTTCTTGACAGTGCATCTGTAACAAAATTTTGCTTCCCTTTTTTGTAGATGATTTCAAAGTCATAACCCAACATATCTGTGACATATTTTTGCTGCTCTTCTAAAGATAATACTTGTTCCAAGAAGTATTTAAGACTATCATGATCTATTTTTATCTTGAAGTGCCTTCGCCCTAGCTAAGGGCACCATTGCTTAAGGGCATGTAGTATTGCCAACATTTCATTCTCATAAATAGGGTTTGTGTAAATACTTTCCATTGATTAGATGACTTTCAAAAGCAATGGGTCTTCCTTCTTGCATTAAAATAACACCAATTCCATTTCTTGAGGCATCACATTCCATAATAAAGGTTTTTGTGAAGTGTGGTGTAGCTAAGACAATAGCTTGGCACATTGCCTCTTTAATATGTTTAAATGTCTTAGTTGCTTATGCAGTCTAAAAAAATACATATTTCTTCATTAATGTTGTTAGCGATGTTGTTATTTTCACATAGTTCTTAACAAACTTGTGATAGTACCATGTCAACCTGAGAAATCCTTGAGGATGCCTTAAAGTTGTGTGGAATTTCCATTCCTTGATGGATTTAATTTTTTTAGGGTCTACATTAACACCTTCAATGAGATAAATTATGACCCAAATATTCCACTTCTTGTACCCCAAAGAAACATTTGGAGGGTTTTACATACAATTGCTTCTCCTCAAAAATTTTGAGCACCCTGTCAACATGTTGAAAAATATATTTCCAAGACTTTCCATAGATTAGGATATCATCAAAAAAATACTTACACAAATTTTCTAAGGAGGATTTTAAAAGTGGAGTTCATCAAAGCTTGAAATGTGGAAGGTGAATTAGTAAGGGAAAAAGGCATGACCAAAAATTCATAATGACCTTCATAAGTTCTAAATGTTGTTTTCAGAATGTCTTCTATCATTCTAATGTGATGATACCCTGAACGAAGATCCAACTTGGTGAAGTAAATTTCTCCATGTGGTTCATCTAAATGATTCATCGATGATAGGAATGGGAAATCTATCTTTAATAGAGAGCTTGTTGAGTTCTCAATAATCCAGACACATATGCCATGATCCATCCTTCTTTTGCATGAATATTACTAGAGAAGGGACAGAACTTTGGCTAGGTTGAATTATACCCGACTCTAACATTTTTGCAACTATACATTCAATTTCAATCTTCTGGGAATAGGGATATCTGTAAGGTATGATATTGGAGGATATCCATGTTGCTAAGGCTCAAAATCTTCCCAAGAATGAGCAAGCAAGCTTTTACATGTCCACATACTTACTGGATGCAATCTGTTCCAAACAACAATTCCTTGGCATGAGCTGGATATGGACACACCAAAAGAGATTGTCGTCAACATATATTGCAAGTTGCTTTATGATTGCAGCTATCGTGGAGTGATGGCAAGGCTAACTGACCATTTTATCACCCCATTGTGCAAGCTTATCTTTGAGTAGGATCCACCTTTCATGTCCTAAGAAGCAATGGAGGCAATAGTAAACATTGTAGATTGGTATGCCTCACCAGGAAACACCTTCATCAGAGTGTTTGGTGGAGAGAAGTCTATGCATGTTCTACCGAGGTATGCCATTGATAAGATGATCATGCAAGAAGTTTCATACCACCTCACTAAAGGGTTGTTAGTAAAACTACTTAGGAAGAAGAAAGAACCATGGATCGCTCTTCCTTTGAGGACCAGGTTATACGATATTAAGATATTAAAATATGTAGATGCCGAGGCTAAGGAAATAGTTAAATTCAATTTTAGCACCAGGAAGAAGAAAACATTTTAGCATGAGGAGATAAAGAGAAGAGAACTAGAAGCAGGAAGAAGAAAAAATGGAAGGCACGATGATAGAGAAAACAATGCCAATACAGGTTGATGAGTTGAAACAACCCACAGTTGAGGAAGATGATGAACAAATGCAGGATCGAGAGCTTGCTCAGTAGATTGAGAAATTGATCAAAGTGAAAGAGATGGAGTTGGATCAGGAGCCATAGAATGAAGACACTGACCTGATGCTGAGAGAACGATAGGTAATCTCCCGCAGTGCAAAATCAACAAGGGCGCGATGCACTCAGGGCGCGCGGCGCACTGGGCTTGGCGTGCGATGCACACAACCAGGGAGCTCAAAAACACTTGCAAGTTGGTTTTATATCCCGGTTGAAGGCTAGCAAGCAAGAGGTAGGCTCAAATGAAACCTCTTCTCTGTCAATTTGGTCAATGAATGGTGTTTCTAAGATGTTGAATGATATCTAAAATGCATTGGCCATCCATCCAAACAATCATCAAAGCAAAATGATAAACGGGGTTTGCAAATTTGTGAAGATGCCACCAAGGTTGCTCCCATCCCCTTGTCCCCTCACTCCTCATCATTTGTCACCTCCATGCCACCTTGTCTCCCAAGGAAACCCCCTAGAAATCCCCACTAAGACCCATCCCCAGAGTTCCAAGCAAAGTTGTGTCGTTTGACAGTGCACGGCGCACACACAAGGTGGCGCGGTGCACTCAGGGCGCGCGGTGCACTGGGAGCCCGGCCACAGTGTTTATATTACACTGGCACGGCGCACACCCGGCGCGCGGCGCACTGGGCAAAGCGCGTGGCGCACAGGCTTATGAGCCTAAAAAAGCACCGAAATCACCCAAAATTTTATAAATGGCTCTCAAAATTGCAAAGGTGGCCCTAGATCCTTTCACCATTGATCCTTAACTCAAAGAAAAACATGATTTTGGTGACCATGAAATCAAAAGCAAATTTTTATTAAGCAAACACAAAAATGACACAAAGAAGGGAAAAAAGCTAGGGTTTTGCTACAATAACATGATTGCTAAATATGCTCCTATCCTACCTCTATCAGCTAATTCCCTTGGAGCAGTTTCCCCTAATAGTTACCCTAGCTACATTGCAATCATATCCATTCGTCCCCTTTATTCCCATAGCTCAAAATATCCCAAACCCTACCCCACTAAAACCATACCCAAAACACTCCAAAATCCCTGATAAATTTCTCCTTTAAACCCCTATTCCCCTTTTCATCATTCCCCTCCTAATACTCCCCTGTTTATTGTCCCCTTGGTGACAAATTTTTAGAGCATCTATCAGTTTCATTGGATTCAGAGGGCAGCATAAAACTCAGGGTACAAGCAGCAGTAATGGCATCAGAAAATTCATCAGAGTACGAGGAGGGGACCCACAGCGACACATCTTCAGGAGAGAGGACCCATAGGAGACATCATCGGAGTGGCAGACATCTTAGAGATGAGCCAAGCACCCTCACTGAGCTGTAGGCATGCCCACTTGCCATGTCTTGTTTCCAGCACTTGGCATGTTATGAATTTTGTCAAAGGGTGTCGAATGTCAAAGTCCATCATGAGTTGGCCCGCCTTTTTTCACTTCATCTACAGGGAGGCCAATCTGTCCTGGCTGGGGTCACTTTCACCTTGACACCGGAGGCTATATCAGTAGCAACATGGATACAAAACATTGGGGAGCAGTGGCATAAGAAGAAGAAGGTGGAGAGGCATCACTATGAGCCTTACATCAAGGACAGTTGCTTGAGCCAGCTCACCAGAGTTTTTCCGTTCAGATTCTTAAGGGATGAGTATGCCCCACTCATGAGATTGATCATGAAGTATTTAAGTTGCGAGGGGAGGTTTTCTCGCCTTTATGCCTATCACATCTGCTTGCTCATGCACTTCACCAGGGTGAGGATGATGAGCCTCCCATTTTTCATCTGCAACAACATTGAGAAGATGAAAAACTTCATGCAGCGCAAGACCCCACAACAACAGCTAAATAGTGTCTATCATTTTGCTCTCATCCGGATCTTGGTAGACCATCAGTTGGGATTGCAGGGTATTGCTTGGGAGGACTTCATCTCCCGTGATTTCTTCAGCGCCCCACCGGTGATATCAGAGGCAGAACATGAGGTGGGAGGTCCTTCACATCCGTTTGAGCCTGAGATGGGAAGTCCTTCACATCAGTTCGAGCACCATGAGACTGCCACCATGCCAGTATACCTCACATACCAGAAGGGCAGTAGACCGTTGTTTGCAGCAGCAAAGCGAGTGTTATCTCCACCCGAGGTGGAAGGGGCCTCGCTTCCGCCATCAGCATCACAGGAGCAGGGTAAGGGCAAGGAGCCAGTGCAGGAGGAAGGACCATCAGGTGAGTAGGAGACCGAGTTTGTTCTCCTCCAGGATGATGAGACAGATGCAGAACCTACAAATGCTGAGCTGGGGGAGATCATTCAGGAGCAGCAGTCTGTGATTGAGAACCTATCCCTGGACTTGGATAGGGCAAAGTGGAACGTGCAGTATCTCGAGCAGAGGAACAAGCAACTTGAGGATCGGCTAGCTGAGATAGAGTTGTAGATGATCAAGGAAAACCGGCGACACATCCTGGCAGCACAAGGCAGACCTATGGAGCAAAGAGACGAAGACCGGGAGTATGTGCTAGAGAAAGTGAACGTTCACTTGGAGCAGCGATTGGACAAAGCAAACAGGGAGAAAGACATGCTAAGGTGCATGACTCATCACTACCAGGCCCGAAACATGAGTTCCAAAGCAAGAATCAGGAGCCTAAAGGCAAAATTGAGCAAAGCGACAAAAGAGTCAAAGCAGGCAAAGGAGAAAAAGGAGCAAGATCGGCTTCGAATCTTGGCTGAGGCTTCCTTGGCACAGCAAAGCACTTCATAGGGAACCTCCAGCCCAAATTTCAAAGAATTTGGGCAAATTTTGGTCACAGGCAAATTTTTTGGGCACAAAACAGGAAATTCCTCCCGCTAAAAATATATGGCTCCAATGGAGAAACCTCTTGCATATTTGGATTCAACATCATAAATTACGACTACTGGTGTCCAGGAAAGAAATTTTGACAAGTTTTGGGTCTCCTAAAGGTCAAAAAACACCCAAAAATGGCCTCTCTGCCACTTTTTTGAAACACAGAAAGCAGTCTTGGGAGAATGAAGTTTTGGAGGGGCAAATGAGCTTCAAATTTAGAAATTCTAGTTGGGTTGGAAAGAGGATAGGGTTTCCAACAGGCCCACTTGGGCACATTTTGGACACCTTAAAGTGCCCCAAAACAGGCTCCAAAGTGGCGCGACGCACAGAGAATTTGGCGCGGTGCACAGGGAAAAAAACGGCCAATTTGCTCCCGTTTCGCGAAATTTTGGGTCGCGACTTCTCCAAGTGGGCTTGGTCATCTACAATTTGGTTTTTTGGCACCATAGGTGGTATTTAAAGAGTTTTCTCTCTAGATAGGCATCTATCCAAGTGGCAAAAGAATGCAAAGGGTCACCCCAGCCAAATGTCATGGTTGAGAGTGCTGCACCTATAGCTGATGGTTGGCTCTCCATCTCCTTTTTGTAATGATTTGAGTAACTTACCAACCCCTGGGAATTCTATCTCTTCCTCACACATTCTATATATTGTATGCAAGTTATTTGCAAAGGGTTGGCTGGCTTGTAACTTCTGGGAGACTATGGGAAAGAAACTCTGTTTCTGCACTGTGTATTTTTGACAGAGGATTAATGAAAGGCAGCGGCTTTGTTTCATGAGATTCTTGTGGTCGTGAGGGTAGAAAATGTGTTCTTATGTTCCATATGTATCTTGTTATGTTTCATATTTCATTTCATGCTTCATTTCAGTGAAATTTTCTAAGTGAGATTAGGTAGAATTCAATTTATATTGCTCTGCCTGTGGGAAAATTTCATGTGCAGTGTTGTTCTTCCGTTGAAAAGGATTCATGCGACTATGCCCTTTTCACCCTCTTCAGCAATCTTTCCATTCCACGTTACCTTAAGCCGAAATTGCTGCGCTTGCCGCCTACCTTCCCTCACGGAATAATCTGTGCCTTCATTCTCAATTCTCTGTTCTTTGCTGAACGCCAGTCCCATATACATCCCAGAAGCTCGGTCACTTCATAAAATCTTTTCCAAAATCCCTTTTCACTTACTAGCCTAAGGTAAATATTGCATTGTAAGTCATCTCAAATCATTTTGCTTATCCATTCACTGAGCGCGACTCGGAGAGAGCCCTCTCATGCTCTGGTAGGGCTAGCTACCAGACTGATCGTGGTTTGTGGTTACCCTAAATTTTGCCTTCTTTCAGCCTAAGGCAGATTTAGGTGCTAACAAATAAAACGGAGCTTCTTTGATCCTCTACATTTGACTTCTCTTTTGGTGTGCTTGTAAATCCTTGGAAGTATCCCCATTGCCTAGCAAGTACACTTTTATTTTATGTTTGTTTGTGAATTTCATTAGATTAAATTATTAGGTTCATATGTTTGAAATATTAACGAATGACCTTTCATAAGACAATATTAATGTTTCCTTCAATGAATATGATTTGTTATTTAATGTTTGATTTCATTAGTTTAAGTTTCTGATTTATATGCTTGAGATATAAATGAATAGTCTCTTGTAAGAGAGCTTTAATATTTCTTACAGAATTAGGTTTTGTTGATTAAGATGATTAGAAATATTAATGAGTAGTCTCCTGTAAGGGAACTTTAATATTTCTTACACTTATCACAATGTCTTTTAATTTTTAGATTTCATTTTATTAAATGACTAAATAGATGTTGGAGATCCCAATGAAAAACCTCCTGTAAGGGAGCTTTGGAATTTCTTCACCTAGCTTAGTCTAGTTTGTCTCTAGGTCCATATATATTAGATGATCCTCGAAGTTTACTTACCCAGATTGATAGTAAATGAAACTCTAATTTTCATTGCATTTTTTTTCGAACATTTGGCGCCGTTTTTGGGGAGGATGATTTAGAGATAGACTTAGGAAAACATTTTAATTGCAATTTATTTTTATGGACTAACTTGTGAAACCTGGTGACAGCAGGATCTTCATAAAGGAGTTCAAGTTTGAGCATTTTTTTTCGTACTTAATTAGTTTCAAATTCAGTCTTTTTAAACCCCCCATTTTTTAATAATTCATCTATGGATGAGAAACTTAAAGATGTTAAACAGGTACTTCTTGGAGAACAAGAACAATAATGAAGACTAGTGTCAAAAGAACCTTGCACCAACTCCAAGAATAAGACAAGTTACTCACATGCTTGCAAATCATAAGGTAAAAATTTTAAATCTTGATGTGAGCATTTTTGAATTTTTAGTTCGTAGGTGGCTTCACTGGAAGCATTCTTTTACCTAGGAAATAAAAAAAATCTTTCAAGTTAAAGGTAGAATAGATTAGACAAATAAAACGAGATCTCGTAAAGTTTTCTTTTAGCCTTGTTTTAAAAAAATAATAATAATAAAAAAGTCATCCACATTTCTCATGAATAAATTTAAGTAAGAGTCACTTCATCCATGCTAACCTACAAAAATAAAAATAAATCAATAGGTTAGTATGCTCTCTTCCTGCACTTCGAGCGATCAAGAAGATCAGAAAATCTATTGATTTACTTTCAAAATTAAATAAAAATCTCTTGCTAGGAATTTCACAAATCATTAAAACTACAAGCATTATAAGAAATCGAAATCATTTTTTAAGAAATTCTTTATTTTCGATTTCAAAATTAAATGATAATCGTGTTAAGAACTTCTCTGCATCACAAACATTTGAAACATCTAGTTGTTTCATCAAGAGATCATAAGGTAACACCTTTGTAGTTTCTGCTAATGTTAACACTGTTAGCTGCTTCAATTTGAGCACTGAGCAGATCACTAAAATATTTTGTACTGAGAGAATTTAAGAGAAAGCAAACAATGATGAATGTGTAGTTGCATTTTTGATTAATTTAATGAGCCTAAGCGTATTCATGAGCATCCTAATTAAATGAGGACTAGAGTAAAAAAAAAAAGAAAAAAAAAAAGATTTAAGTCACCAACATATGGAAAATATTTAAGTAACCAAGAATTTGACCTTTAATAAAGCATAAGTGGTTTTTGGAAGTTAGGCCATGTCCATTAGACAAAGAAATTGCCTTCGGAGCCTTTGAGGACAATTTGACAAGTACATGACCACTGAACACCAACATCGAGAGTTAAGGAGTGATGACAAGTGGCGAGCGGTCTCGTTGACCCACCATAAATCAAACTTAACAGCTGAAAGAAACAGTTCATAATTGTAGTTCTTTCTACCATATGGATCTAGGATAACATACCATTTTTAATTCTTGTTATCCTGCAAGCTCCTCTAAAGACCTCCTTCAAGATTCAGCTTCTAATGTAATCTTACATCAGCTTGAGATAGTTCTTACCTAAGAAATACCTATTGCATAAATTGTTGATATTGTGTAGTCAACTGGTTTTGAGGCCCGAGAAATATAGAACAGATTCAATCCAAATTAGCTCCTTGCAAACGAAAAACTCAACACCCAGCTCTGGAAGCTGTCTGCTAATGGAAAAACGCACTGGCTTTAGCACCAAGGTACATTTCCTTGAACAATACTCGACTTATGGGAAAATCAAACTTATAGTTTTAATGATTGAGAGATAGAAAGCCCAGTCCCCATTTTATGCCACGGCTTTCCATCTGTGAACCAAGTTGGTCACATTATATATCCCTCGCCTCGATATGGTGAACATGTAGGAGTTTTAGCAGTCTGATCTTCCATGAAAAAACCAAGGAGAAACACATGATGTTAGAAGCCCAGAATGAAGATAGGAGGACCCATAAAAAATAAGAAATTCTAGAAGACAAGGTTTCTGGAGTGTGCAGGAATGTTGAGAAGTAAAACTGACGTGAAATGGGACAGGTCAAGCAGAAGATTTAAAACAATTAGGAAGTAGAGAATGCGAGCAAAGCGATTTGAGAATGCAGATTTTCGGGCACAATTTGAGAGATTTGCTGATTACGTTCTGGATGATAACGTGGAATGTGGCATGGGTTTTGTTCTTGATGATAACGTGACCATACGCCAGCATTTACTTGTTATAACTGTCCATAAACGATGCCACCGCTATTAATTTGACCTCATGACATGCAATCACCCACTGTGGATTGCTACCATCCATCGTGTAACATGTAGTAAATGTGATGTGGCGTGAGCACAAAATGCCAACCTTCATCGAAATAATCCCTCAAAAACCATAGCGGATTGCAATAGCGCTAAATGGAAGCAAAACCACGTTTGTAGGAGCTGAATTTCTCCATTTAAAAATTTAGGGATATCCAATTCAGAATCGCTGGCATTGGGGAGGAATTGTAGGGGCAGGAGAACACGTAAATTGTAATACGTTTAGCAAGAAGACATTACGAGTTAAACATTTCTGCAAAGAAGATTTTACGAGTGGAAGCACCAGCGTCGGCATGTCTGAAACAAGCAGTGCAAATACAAAGGCCCAGGAGGGTGCAGTTGAAGTCCGAGGCCTAATCAAGGCCATCGGATTTTAACCAGGAAACCTTAGGGTCGAAGAAATCAGAGGAGATATGCGTCTCTTCCGCAATGTATGCAAGCCTCCGGGCGCTCTCGAGAGCTTTCCAACTGGACGAAAGAATATTGTTTGTATTCTTGTTGTTCCATAATTAAATGACTTACACAGAATTTTGTCAATTTTTGGGTTTATTTATCCTGGAAATGCACAATGATAGGAATGATAGGTTGAATAAGCAATATAGTATCCTAATGACATTTGACAGTCAGAAATCAGCAGATGACTTTTATCACCATTATAATCGGTAGTAAAAGTCTACTTGAAACATAAATTTGTTGATAGCATGTTCAGAACTGATTCCACTAAAGCGTTTGGATTCCAGCAGAAAGGAACACTCTTCCATTTTTGCATAAGGATAATTTCATCCAAGGATAAGACTGAATTGTATATAGTTTCTGGACACAGTAGACAAAGCAAATTTCAAGAGTCATTATTATTTTGTGTTGCGGCCAAAGATTGTGGTATAGTGGTGAAAGAATTTGAGTTGAGGTCGACAGTTATCTCCCTCCCAAAATCATCATTGTGAATTAAATCTATATCGTAAAAATCCATGCTCATCCATGGATCCATGATGCAAAGGGAGCGTGTCTGAGAATAGAAATTAGTGTGTTCGATTGACCTTGGGTTCAATTTGTAAAGTCTGATGGACAACTTATTAGAATATTTTTTTGGTTTCTGGTCTTTCTTTCTTGTTTGAATTAGGTTGCTTTGTTCAATATGAGAGGATAGTATTTCAAAATTGTGTATTCATCTTGATTTTTGAATTGGTGAATTTAATTCCCTGAGCATTGCTTTTACACACAGCAAATTCAATTTTCCGGTTAAAGAGTGATCGAATTTGTTTGTAGAACTTTGTTGAGAAAGAAATTTTGACAATCGCTCAGTTAGTAACAAATAAGCAAACTAACAATCAATATTCAAACCATGTATAAAAGGTGAATGGCATGTCAAATTGGTACTAATGAATTGGTGACAGGTCCTCTGCATTGGAAGAATTCATATAACGAACAATTGAAAGATTATAGTTGGCAGTAAATCTATGCTTGTATTCTTGCTGTATGATTTTATGTGATGTATTAATCAGCAGGCCAAGATAATGGTCATGCACATTCCAGGAGACATCTGGCACAAACAGGGAGATGATTTAATTTTCAGGTTTATTATTTAAAAATGGACTGTTATCAATATTATAAATTGGACTGAACATTATGCGTTTGATTCTCCTTAATCAATTTATGGTTAAACTTTAGAAAATAATCTCCATATACTTATTCCTAACAATTAGAATGAGTTTGTTGACTTGTGTAGGTACAAAGGAAGCTTCCAAGGCATCTTTATGTGGCACTCTATGTTCAAATTCGAATTTGAGGAGATCATGGACCTCATGGAGGATAGGGTTATGTGTCACCATTGGTTGAGAAATATGTGGGTCAAAGGAGGGAATAGTGGATTTACATTTATGAGTTTGTTATCATAGCTTTTGTATAAATAGGAGTGTTATCTCCTTCATTTGTAATCTTCATTTTGTAATCTTAGTATCTTATAGGTTGGTAATGAGAAGTTAGATTGGAGAATCATTGTAATGGTTGTAATTGCAATTTGCAATTGATGATGAATAAAACGGAGCTTCTTTGATCCTCTACATTTGACTTCTCTTTTGGTGTGCTTGTGAATCCTTGGAAGGATCCCCATTGCTTAGCAAGTACACTTTTATTTTAGTAGGCTTTTATTTTATGTTTGTTTGTGAATTTCATTAGATTAAATTATTAGGTTCATATGTTTGAAATATTAACGAATGACCTTTTGTAAAAAAGTATTAATGTTTCCTTCAATGAATCTGATTTGTTATTTAATGTTTGATTTCATTAGTTTAGGTTTTTGATTTATATGCTTGAGATATAAATGAATAGTCTCTTGTAAGAGAGGTTTAACATTTCGTGCAATCAATCAGAATTAGGTTTTGTTGATTAAGATGATTAGAAATATTAATGAGCAGTCTCCTGTAAGGGAGCTTTAATATTTCTTACAATTATCACAATGTCTTTTAATTTTTAGATTTCATTTTGTTAAATGACTAAATAGATGTTGGAGATCCAAATGAAAAACCTCCTGTAAGGGAGCTTTGGAATTTCTTCACCTAGCTTAGTCTAGTTTGTCTCTAAGTCCATATATATTGGATGATCCTCGAAGTTTACTTACCCGGATTGATAGTAAATGAAACTCTAATTTGCATTGCATTTTCTTTCAAAAAATCTTCTTCTTTTGATGTTTGTGATTCCTTTTCTTCCTCTTCTTCACAATATATGTACAATAATTTCTTCTCCACACACTTATGAACTTTAGTGTATTTTCTATCAAAACTGTAAAAAATCCCTTTTTCTCTTTTTTCCTACAGTTCTTGTGGTGGCATCCTTGTAGGTTGTGGGATGCTAGGAGTGGAAACACTTCCATATTTATAGTTGTGAGTGGTATACCTCCTTGTTGCCATAATTTTTCTTTAAACCTTTATTTCCACCCTGAATTTATTCTCTAATGATTTAGGTTCCTAAAGGAAAACCTCATGTTGGATGTTATCCTTTAAAGTCCCTAGGGAGACATCAATCAAATTCTCCTCAGGAATAAAAATTATTTTTATATTAACTCTTTGGAATTCCTTAATGTGCTTCACATCTGAACCCTTTTGTTTGATATTTATAAATTGGATAAAGAAGGTATTTCTCTTTGTATCCTATAATTTGCTATTAATTCCTTCGTAAAAATTGTCTAAGTGACAAGTGATTTATGAGAACAAATCCATCGATACCACACAAACTAGTTGGGTTCTAAATATAAAGATGCAATGCACACCTTTTGTGTATGTTGCACATCGTGTAGATAAAAAAATTGCTCCATCTGTAGTATCCATGTTATGGGATCCTTGCTATCAAACTTCCTCATATTGATCTTTAGAATATGGTTGGTATTGAACATAAAGTTAGAGTCTCTAAAATCATGATTCATATTCCTTTTATTATCATCATGAGTTTCATGAAATACCTTATCACCACAAGGAAATGTTTCTTGTAGCAACTTTGTCAAACATTCCTTCAAACCTTCCATTTATGTTTTTAAACCATCCTTAAAACCTTCCATTTTTGCTTTTAGACCATCCTTTAAACCTCCCATGTCCCATTTTATTTTTTTCTTATAAACCATCCATATTAACATTCATCACTTCCAATTCATTTTTGGGTGTAGCAATTATTTTGTTTGGGAGGAATTTTGGAACCAATTAATTTTATCTATTCTTCACTGTTCCCTTTGAATCACCTCAAACTGATTTTTCAAACAAAAGATATGAAACTTTAAAAACACACACCTTTTAAGCTCTTGATTTTGAGCTTGTTGATATGTATGACCTTGAAACTCTTTATCTATATTATTTTAGCCTCCCAATGGCTAAAATTGTGTCTTGAGGTAGCTCTCTGCGTCTTCTTCCCAACCCCACAATTTAGACTAAGATTCGATTGTTTAAGACAAATTTATGAAAAATATCCCACGATGACCTGATTATGGATTGGTTCAGTAGAGCAAACTTGTACGTGATCAGTAGAGCGAACTTGTATGGGATGCCCAATGCCATTGTTTCAACCTTTGGCCATGAAATTCCTACCTGAAGAACTATAGTTCATGCAATTTCAATTAATTTTTATGGAATTCAAATGTAATGCTAGAAGAGAAAGTTATGATGATTTTCCCTGGGACACTTATTTGAGATTGAATTCTCGAGCATACAAAAACCCTAACTTCCTTGGACCATATATCCGAAAATATAATGAACAAAGGTATGAAATTGTAACAATATGTTCATCAATATTTCTCCTCTATGTGGTAGAAATTTGACGGTTTGTTCACATAAAAAAAAATGTTATAGTGAAAATTCCATAATGACAAGTTTGAAGCATCAAAACCCTAGTATGAATACCTCTACTACCCAATGTTATGTATCTGGATCAAAATAACACAAAAAACATAAGAAAATATATCTCAAAGACTAGATAATAAGCCACTTCAAGGGGGAAACCTCCCTTTACATCACATAAATGAACAATTCTTGGATGATTCAAATGACAAGGCCTCATTTGTATATATATATATAGGGTCAAAATATAATTAGGGTATGTATAACAATAATAATGAAATGGAACAACAACAAAAATAGTGGGATTATATGGGGTGCAACAATAAAAATATGGGGGATACACTAATATTATAGAGACCTAATAGAGTGATAATAGAAAGAAGAAGAAGAAGGACCAAGAAAAAAGAAAGTCTTCCAACGATGGAAAACCAACAGGTGTAGTTAAAGAGAAGAATCCCATATCTTGTTGGATATATGGAGAGGATCACTTGCAAAAGAATTGCTCAATCAAGAAGAAGGTGGAAACTTTGGAGTAGCAAGATACAACTAAGGTTGGGATGTTGCAGGTAGTAGGGTCCTCAAAAGATTTGAAAGAAGACTTTGATACAATAGTGAAGATGGATATCTCTTTGAGAGTGAGCAACAATATTGTGGTGCTACATGCAGAGATTTAAGAAACAACAATGTGGAGTATATTATCTCATGACTTATGGATTCATGTATTCCTTGAAAGATAGAGTAGAGAAGTTGGAGAGGAGGACAAGTAAATTGGAGTAGGAAAAGGAGACCAGGATGGTAGAAGTGGTTCAAAGATGTGAATATGGAGAAGTTCCTTAGTATGTTGAGGTAAAGGAGGAGGCTAGTGATGGGCCTCCTAGTTAGGTAAAAAATAAGTCCCATCTAACCACTCCTAGGCACATAAAGGTTACAATAAAACTTACTTTTTTCACTTAATCACACTTTCCTAACTTAATGAGTTCCTAGGAGGGTCAAAGAGATTTTTCATACTTTATGTGCATAACATGAATATTATGTAGGATATTAAGAAGATTTTGCATTGATTTCGAGGAGATCCATCCAAATATATTCGTGGGACCTGCTCGCTACTACAAAATAATTCCAACTCGACTGCCTGAGGATAATAAATACTTCTTCCTATTGTTGCGTGGTGGCCCAGGAAACATGATGCAAATTTTTAAGGGTTTTGGAGTGAAAGTAGTCCTCCCCTCAAGGAGGCTACCCCCTACCCATTTTTTTTGACAGAGGGCTCAAGTAGACAAGAAAAACAAGTAGGAGTAGCATAATAAAAACATAGAGCATTAGGAGAAGTTTGAGTTCAAGTTCTGCAACTTTTTCCATGTAAAAAAATTCTTTAGTTAATAAAAGTAATATTTGGTTTCAGTTCTTAGTATGGATTTTCCTTAATAGTCCTGAGCTTCCTTGGATTAGGTCCCAGCCTAGGTGATCAATATTCCTCATGTAAAATTACTATTTATGCATATTTTTATCTCTACAACTTACTTCTGAACATTACATTTATGCATGGTTATTTATATGGTTTATGGGAAATAATTCCTTACAAAGCATCTGAGAATTAAATGATAATATTGGTAGTGGTTACATGGGTTAAATATAATTATTTTCTTGTATTTAATTAATTTTATTCATTGCTATCTATCTGTTGTCCATCATTCACTATTTAACTATGTCTGTGTAATCCCTTGTTTTGCAGCTATAGGAAACCCTACAACTTTGTATCTTATTGGATTAACCTTGATAGATGATGTGATGACTTGGACATGTGTGCCTTACCATTTTACAACCTCCCCTTAGCTTATTTTACTTCCCAATCTTTCATTTAGAATATTTTCTTACTCATTGGACTGTCTCCTGTAGCAAAACAAGGACTCCTGTAGTAGTTCGAAACTTTCCTTCGAAACTTGCTCATATTTGCACCCAATTCATGGATTATTTGATGTATTAAAATGCAATTGGAACCTTGAGAATGGAGTTTAGAGGTATAGAGACCAACAAGATGACTTTACTTAGGTTGTAGTAGAAATTGCTCCCTTCCAACAAAATTAGGGTTCACTGCTTGCAAGCTTTTATTTAAGAAGTGTGTTTGCTTCCTTACACAATAGAATAGGTATGCTTTCACTTCATTATAGTTAGAATAGTTTTCCTTCCTTCATTGAAATTAGTCTAGGTTTGCTTGTTGTCTTTCATTCCCTTCAATTTTATTTTTTCGTGTAGCATAACATAATCAGATTGGTGTTTGTACAACCAAATTTTATCTTAGTGCTTCCACCTACGTAATGGTCAACCAAAGGAAGATATAGTGCTTGTTTCACATATAGTGTTGATCCCTCTTAAGTTTGTATGAACCCTGGGTTGAAAATTAAAGTTGAGACCTTTCAGGGTTGCAACATTGTTGTTGTAATATTGAAGGTCGTCAACTAGTACCTTGACATTGAGCCCATGAGGTTTGTCATCAGATCTAGAGCATAAGGGGTTTGTTGAGGAAGCAGAAGGTAGGATAGGGTCATATCCTCCTTTATTGACTTACATGATGAGGAAGTATGGAGTGATTCTTTCGAGATATAAGATGGGAGATGAGGGTGGAGGTCACCATGACCAACACTCTTCTTCATCTTGTTGTGCCATAAGGATATGGATAACTATTATAGATAAACATTGAACTAAGAGCATGAGTGTACATAGGGTGGTGCCTCTTGAAAAACATCTTGGTGGAGTTGTGATGATTTGATATCAAGGCTATTGCACTATGAGACATGAGTTCATATGGAACTTGGTGCGATGATATCTAGATATGGCCAAAGGGTTGTTGTTGGATTATTTTTTGGATGACAATAACTTTGAGTGGGGGAGGATGTTAGGCATTGGAATTAGGTGTGACTTTAACCAAGGTGCATGTTATGGAAAAAATCTCCATTTCATGATTTGTGATGAAGATATTGAAAGAAATTTGATGAAAGACAGTGTTAGGTGAGAAAACACCAACATGTGGTGTCAAAAAATTGACACTTGGGGTTTCCATTTGGAATTTATGGGTATCTTGGTGACATGGTGGATGTGAGTGACCGAGCACCAAAATTGGCCTAATGAAGGGTGAGGAGGCCTATGATGACACCATGAGGAGCAACGTGGATGCTTGAAGACATGGCCCAAAATTCTCCTAGATGAGTGATAAAGTGGTAGACGATGTTGGCTCAAGGCGAGTTGGATTGAGGGGAGGGTGCCCTATTAGAACATATGGTGGGAAGAGTTCTCAAGATGAGATGATATGATTCAAGCTGAAATTTGGCATCAACTAGAATTTAGTTTTACATTGGATGAAATGAAATGGGTGGAACAAGTCGTGTATATGCATGACTCACATGATGGAGCAAATGTAGAACTGTGCAGGAATATGGGAGAAGAATCTAAGACGATAAGGTGCAATATGAATAGGTACAAATAAAGAGAAGAAGAGTGATGGACCCAAAGGGAGGTCACAACTAATTCTTGGACAAGTAAGGTGATCCATAATGCGATCGAGCTTGCGGTTGTATAGAGTGTCAGGTCCTATTGGAAAACCTAAATCAAACCAACCCATTTTTGGAAAGGCAACCCACGTACATGGTGGAATGACTCACGAGAGGGTGGAAGTGAGCCGGTGGAATCCTAAGGTTGTGAAGAAAGGTTCTTTGTAATTTCTTGGAATTTCTTGGTTCTGTAAATTTATGGGTCGAGCCTTCGTCTCAAGAAATTGTTGTAATTTGTGGATTAATAAAAACAAAAGGATAGAGGGAATTAGATTTATAAATTTGTGCCGTGTATGATGATATTGATGATGAATTGATGTCCCACATATAATTCTCATGTCTTTATGAATGAAAGAATTAATTGAAGTAGAAGTAGAAATAATATTGCTTACATTATATAGAAGATTTGTAATATTGTGTTGCGTAAATAATGATATAGATATTATATAAGTAAGTTTATTGTGAGGCATAGTCTAAGTGAAGTAACTTTGTACTATGTGAGGAAAAGGTGAAACACAACGGTACCATAAATCCCTTGGGGTTGTGACACACATGCTCGAGGGGCAATGGTGCACTGAGAGTGCCTTGCAACTGTGTGGAGCCATTGGGGTCATGAAAATTGGTATCAGAGCACAAATTTGGGCAACATGCATGCAACTATGGAAGAATAGTATTGGGTATGTGGACTCAACTTGTGCGATGATGAGATATGATAGGTGTTCTAGTGTCTTAGTGGAGAGTTTGGAACGATACAACATTTTGTAGTGAGGAGGCTTTATAACACAAAGACGTTGATTCCTTGTATCTCATGTGATACACCAGAGCATGAGAAAGTCCTAGATATTGGAGGAAATAACAATTAACATGGTGGTTACTTGATCTAGGTGGATCTCATGATCAGTAAAAAAATGATGTCTTCAAATGTTGATGCAAAGGTAGCCATGTCAAGAGCTCTTCAATATATTTTTAATAGTGCTTGAACAAAGTCAAACATACGTCGTATGAACAAGTTATACTATTCTGAATTTTTTTAGAAACAACAAAAAAGTTGGGAGAGTGTGCCACGTTGCAGTGCCACAAGTGGACATGTGGCAAAGGTGTTGACATGGTAGATGTGTTGACCTGGTAGGTTGACTCTATAATAATGGTTACAAATTAACACTTGACATGTGGGAGAGGTGCTGACATGGTAGGATGATATAACACTATTGACTTGTCCAAGTAATGTGGTAGAGGTGTGTATGTGGCATGGTGACATGGAAGGTTGACTCTCAAGCAACATGGACCTATCAACATGTGACACATAGAAAGGAATCTAACAAGTACAATAGATGACAACACCAAAATGTGACACGTGGCACTGTTAATGTAGCATGAGATTGATGTGGCACTAACGTGGAGAGTTAACTTGGAAAGTTGACATGGAGGTTGACTAGTACATGTCTAGACCAGCTAGAGGCTTCCATATGGTATTTTGCAATTGGCGCACAATTTTCGGGTCGATGGCTTCAACCCCCGACCTTGTCAAAATTAAACCTTCATATTATCATTAGGAAAATAACAATTTTTTTGAAACATAATGGAATAAAATATATTTAAATAACTTTATTTAAAGAGTATTTTTCCAACTAATGGTCTAAATTAGCGTCAACGATGATCGATCTTGCAACATATCCACCAGCATTTCAACGATTTGACCAACGTACCAATGAAATGACTTGATATATCATGTGGGTATTCTATTATTTGTGTTGAAAATATAAACACAGGCTGAAATTTCCTAAAAAACCATTGGATTTGATGCCATGAACTTTAAATTTAAAACACAATGATTTACCATTGTGCCAAAAGGGATGGATTTTGGATGCCTGTGCACAAGGATATGGTTTTTTTGAAGAACTTATAGGATGAAGTAAAAATAAAGGGAAGAAAAAGAGCATGAGGATGGAGAGGTCAAGGCTCAACCCTAATACTTGGTTCATGTAAAGCATGTGCATCAACCAATGCACCAAGGAAGTCAAATATTGAAATGCAATTGAAGGATTATGTTGTTATGAAAAGCTTAAAAAAAAGTGCCCAAACAATGGGAAGGCTCATGTCAAACTTGAGGTCCCGTTTATAACAACTCAATGTTTTACCCTTGCGTTATAGGTCAATGTTTTGATATGATGGTTGATCAACATAGCTTTTGAAGGTTAGTTATTTGTGTAATTTTAAGAAAAGAGGATTTAAGAGCCTTTTTTGAGTAGGATAAGGGTGGAGATATGGCTATCTTAATTTATGAAGATTACTAATGTACCTGAATTCTATTTGTGGATAGAGTGTGCAAGCTAGGATGGTTTTGTTCCGAGACACGAGTTGTGTAGAATGGGAAACTAAGGTTGTTGTGAACACTTTTCAAGCAGATCAAGAGTAGGAAGAGCTTGCGATTAGTTCCATAATCTTCCTAGAGCCGAGGACAACATTGTGTTGTCATGATTGAGTTCTATAGTGATGTAAAAAATAATATGAGATGATTCGCTTATAATAATAGAATGATTTATCAATTGAGCAAGCCTAGAGACGTAGCTCGAATAAGGTGAGATTTGTTATCAAGTTGTCTCTTTCTATCTCTCTTCTTGATGTTCATTTATTTTATTCCCTTTGATCATTGAGTTTTTATTTTCTAAATTACGATAAGTCAAATCACACTTAAAATAATTACAAGTTGTCATAAATTGTGGATCAATTTTGGTGTCAGAGAAGGTTTGATAGGATTTGCAATTTGAAGATCATGTTGCAAGAGGACAAACATGGGAAAAGTGTGTAAGTGAGAAATAATTAAGGAAACTGAAGAAATTAACTAGTAGATTCCAGAAGAGAATTATGTTTTGAGAAGGTTACTTCAAGTCTCTGAAGATGAGTAGAAAATTGCAGCTTGAACTGCAATCCAAGAATGAAATTTTGGTGAAGCTTTAGAAAGATGAAAGAGTTGGTGAAACATTGACAATTCAAGAAATGCAACGTCAGTTGCAAGTGGTAGAAGATATTTTTTAGAAGTATTAGAGTGTTGAATATTGAAGGAGAAATGAGGTCCTACCTTTCTAAAGAAATAATTTCCTACACTTGATACATAAATTGTGATTGATGTATGCAGGGTAAGTGATCCATCATGTTCTCTTTCTTCCCATCAATATGTAGATGCTTCTTTGGTGCCTTTGAGAAGCATACATGGGGTGTTGGTTTTAAGATTCTAACCAAAATGGGTTATGATGGAAAGGGTCTCAAAATCAATGGGAAAGGTATTATTGATCCCATAGAAATTATGGAAAGACCTTGCTATGCAGGTTTGGGGCATGGGAAAATAGAAGTTGAAGAATTCTCCAAGGTCATTGAAGCAAGAGATTATTCAAGAGAATAGACTAAATAATTACAAGAATGCCTTATCCAAATCATTGGAACAACAATTCATGAGCATGATAAAGAATGCAAGGCATATCCAAAGAGAGATGAACATTCCAAAGGAGGAGTGAAGATAATTTATCCTCGTTGAATTCACATGAAGCACACCCATGAAAGGTATAATAAACTTGATTATTCCAATGTTTTCTTTGGTTATAATAAAAATGGCCATGGGATACATAATTTATGGTATGCATATCCATGTAATTTTTGTGGATTACATAACCATTGTGTAGCCAAGTGTTGGAAGAAAATGTCCTTGTACATGAAGGTCATGTCAACTAAGAAGGACACAAGACATAAAGACCACCCTCCAAGATTGAATGTGGAGAATGGAAAGAAGGACTTGCGGTCAAAGAAAAAATTCACCCATTGCAATATGAGTGGTCACTAGATTGAGAAATGATGGAAACTCCATCCATTACTTCTTCCAAAGTAGGGCAAGAAAGTTGTGCACGCACCCACAAAGAAGGAGGTAGCAAATGAAAGAGTGGATCACACACTAATGATCCAAGAAGTAGTTCATGAATAAGCTCAACTAAGAAAGTGGAGTCCATTAGCTTGGTTGGGTAAGAAATGGGTGTCCTATTTGTATAGATAGCTACTTCAAACTTTGTAAACCTCACATGTTGTATGGGACCCCTAGAAAGGAAAATTTTACGAGTGATGATCTATTATAACACCACTTATATTCCACGCAACGTCTTTATGATTTTGAGCGTTACAAATCAGAGAGACAAGTCAAACCATATATCTAGACTTTTGGTGGACCAAAAATTCCTTTTGTGGGGAGGTTTGATCTAGATGGATCCTCGCTATTGATAAAAACAAATGTATTCAAATTCCAATACAAAAGTTTCCACATTGAAGAGCTCATTGAGATATTTCCAATGGTGCTTGATGATCCAGGTGGCTCCAGAGAGACACATAAGACAAAGATGGCTCAAAAATCAAAGTGTTTGGATTGTGCTCGAATCAGGACTAGAGTGTAGATCTCATCTTCCTAATCGCAGAGGTGTGAACGGTTCGTCAATCCAAGTATGTATGCGAAAGTTAGAAGCAATCAAAGTTGGGTTGAATTTTTGATGATTGGGTAGTTTAAGGAGGCCACAATTTGGACCAAACCTGGCCATCAGATTCTGGGCGAAATTGTGGGGTCGTTAATTTCACTCCTACGGTCAAAAATCGAATTTTAAAAAAGGCACTCTATTGTTTTAAAAAAACAAAAAAATATATTAAAATGGGTGGGGGCCACCAAACCCACCACCCCCCCAACACTATACGTATACAATGGTGAGGCCGGTGAGAGTTGAACCCGCCCAGCCAAATGGGCCAGCCCACTGGGCGGTCCCATAACAAACTTAACCATATATATATATATATATATATATATATATATATATATATATATATATATATATATATATATATATATATATATATATATATATATATCACACCATAAAATTGTGCATTAATACATTAACGTGCCCAACCTATATATCATACAACCGTTTCAATGCAACTATAGGCCAAGGTTAATACAACGGCCGGTGTGGGGAAGCGTGGGGCGGGCCGCCCAATGCAGTCCTGAACAATTTTTATGTGAATAGATTTGGTTAAAAAAAGGGAGGAGGCGAGATTTGACCACCTAACCTCCCCCTTAATAAATGGAGCCTCAACCAACTCAGCCAAACTAATTTCTTGTAAACTCAGCCACGAAAATTTTATATAAACTCAGATTTTTACTAGAGCTGAAGGAGACTGCAGGGCAAGGATTTCAAGGTGGAAGGCAGGCATGGATTTCGAGACGAGTTAATTAATATTTTAATGTAGGAACCATGAATTTTGCAGGAGGGCAAAATTTTCACTTTGTAAGAAATTGACAAGTTTTATATGGTTTTTACACCTCTCATCGCCACGAACACAATGGTGCTGTTAGTTTCTTCATCATAGGTCTGCATTTTCCATTCAGTTCCAGAATGCACGTGGAACCATGATTTCAGCAAAAACAAGGAGTGGAACCATGAGCCATGAAATTTTCCCAAGGAGGTAAAATTTTGACATTTCAGAATATAGTCAAGTTTATACTTGTTTTTCATAGTTTTCCATAGGGATTGCAATGGTGAGATCAGATTCGCCATTTGAGTTGTAGATTTACAGTCCATCCATGGAACAGAATCTTTGAGGAATCCCTGGGGAATCTAGAAGATTCCTTGAGCCAAAAATTCTCAACTTCTTAGAATTTGGGTTTTGGATAGTCGATTCAACACTAGTCGATGCCACAAATCTGATGGTGGCTTTATATTTCTTATTCTCTTATTTCTTCTTCTAGTCACTTTTCTAAGTGTTAGTGCAGATGTCCACATTCTTGTGCAAGCAGCTATCTTCATGAGATCAATGCCTTGAGAGCAATGGTCCGAGCAGCTTCAGCAGTGAGGCATCCACTTCTTTAGATGGCCCTCAGTTGTGAGGTATATGATGTGTTCATGTACTTCTTCTTTCTGCATTATGTTGTATAGATCCATGATTGATGTTGATGCAGGATCTTGTTTATTACATGTTGTCATGATTCCTTGCTTGATTTAATGTAGGATCTATTTATGTGATGTACTTACTGTCATAACTCTTCATATTATGCTTTGAGATCCCTTGTTGTATGTTGCTGGGATACTCTTGTTGTCGTCATGCATGTGTTTTGCTTTGACATCCCTTTTGTGCCATGTTGGCGGGATGCACACCATGCTTGTTTTTGTGTCATATTGATAGGAGTCTTTTGATTGAGAGTTCTCATTGTGGAACATCTCTTAGAGCCACTCCTACTTGAGGGCATTCTTCCTTGTATGATCAAGACATCATCTCTGTGTACATCATCTTTATTGACAACACATAATGCAGCGGCCTACACCATCTTGACATGGGGCCTGAAGACGTAGTCCCTCCTAGACGAACTCCATTATCAACGACTTTTGTTCTCATGTGCTGATGATTGTTATGTTCCTCTTCTTTATAATCTGCAGTTTTATTTGTTAATGTTCTTTTAAAATGAAATTTTAACACATCACAAAAGTAAAAGGTCTTGGAAAGGTCCTTCTTTAGACCCGAACCTGGATCACTTGAACAAATTCAAACATACATTGTATGAAGAAGTTATGGCGTTCTAAATTTTTTGTGAAACAAGAAAAAGTTGGTGGGTGGTCCATGTGGAAATACCCCAAGGCACGTGGTAGAGGTGCTAACGTGGAAAAATAATGTGGTAGACATGATGACATGGTAAGTTTACTCTATATTAATGGGGACCAATCATCACTTGACACATGGTAGAGGTGATGACATGGAAGAATGCTATGGCACTATTGACGTTGTTGAGTAATGCGGGAGGGTGACATGGTAGGTTGACTTTGCAACAACATGGACCAATCATAGCATGACACATGGCAAGGAAAATGATGAGGCAAAGAAGTGATAGCAACAAAGTGTGACATGTGGAACGAATGGCATATCATGAGGCGAATGTGGTAGTGATGTGGTAACTTGATGTGAAAATATGATATGCTAGTTGACTGATGCACATGTGGACCAAACAAAAAGTACCAAGTTGGGCTAGGTCAGGTTGAACCAATAGTGATATTTGGGTGCACAACCATTGGGTTGGTGGTTTGAATGTCCAACCTTATCAGAACTAATCCTCCAGATTACCATTATGCCAATGACCATTTGTTTGAAATATAATGGAATAAACTCTATTTAAAGGGTATTTTTCTAACCAATGGTTTAAATTAGCGTTGATGGTGATAGAACCCACAACATATCTGCCAATAGTTCAATGATTTCACCAACATACAAATGAAATGAATTGATATGTCATGTGGGTATTATTATTTGTGTTGAAAATCTTTATACAAACTTAAAGATCCTAACAATCCATGGTATGTCCCTCTAACCTTTAAATTTAAAGCAAAAAATTACCATCGCATCAAAGGGGTTGGATTTTTGAATCCTTTGTGCAAGGATATGGTTTTGTTGAAGAGATTATAGGTTGAATCCAAAATGAGGGGAAGGGAAAAAGAAAAAGGATGGAGAGTTCAGGGTTCAACCTTGAGACCTAATGCATGTAAACCATGTGCATCAACCAATGCGCCAAGGAGGCCATATATTGAAATGAAATTACATGATTATGTTGCTGTGTAGAGTTCAAAAAACTAGTGCCCGTAGTGGGAAGGTTGGGATCAAAACCGAGACCTAATTTATAACAAATCAATGTTTTACCATTGTGTCAGAGGTCAATGTTTTGATATGCTAGTTGATCAATAGATATTTTGAAGGTTATTTCTCTATACAATTTGAAGAACAAGGTATTTTAAATCCATTTTTGAGCAGGCCAAGGGAGGATTTTTGACTATCCTAATTTCTACAGATTATCAATGAGCCAAAATTCTATAATCTCCTTGAGATCAGTTCCATAATCTTCCTAGAGCTAGGGACAACGTTGTGTTGTAGGATTGAGTTCCAAACTTATGTAACAAAGCATATGAGATGCTTCACATTATAATAATGGAACACTTACTCAGTTGAGTGGGCCCAAAGATGTATCCCAAATTGGGTGAACTTTGTTATCAAGTTATTTCTTTCTATCTCTCTTCCTGAACTTCATTTCTTCTATTCCCTTTTCTCATTGATTTTTTTTGTAAATTACAATAAATAAAATCACACTTTAAATAATTGCAAATCAAGTCATATATTTTTGATAATTTCCAATTATAATGAGTGCTCATTCATATATGAGACAAATAGCAGAGATATATGCAGAGGTTGTCTAGGAAGTAGTCAAACTGAGGTAGAACGGAGCCGATGCCTTGAACAAGGGTGGTGGTTGAGACATATTTGCAGAGGATGTTAAAGTTTCCCATGAGAGATATTGGCCAAGTGTCTATTATGACTTGAGGAAAGAGGCCATTTGGGTGAGATCTCTCGAGAAAAAAGGACAAGATTATTGAGTTAGCAGTTCATCATGAGGATTGGTTGGATTTTCTTTATCCAAGCTTCACTATGATCAGAGATGAGGTCTTGGTGACCTAATGGGGAAGTGGCCCCTGGGAGTGGGGGCATAGCGATGGATAAATGAGCTAGCTAAAGAAGGAGCATGATGATGAGTTAATGTTCCTTGGGTAGTAAGAACCCAAGATTAAAAATCGTTTTAGGGTTGTGACCAGAGAAACCTTCATGTGGATGTATGTGTGATCTCATAATAGACTTGGTAGTTGGAGATTAGGTCTGAGATACATTATTCGCATGATCCAATAGGTGTAGTTGGGAATATTTGGTTGCAACTATGATGAGGCCTTGGTGTTGTTGATGGTGTTGGATATCGCCGACATACAAAGGATCTCCTCGATATGAGGTCCCAATTAGAATTCACACCATTTGGTGTAGGAGCCCCATCCAAAATATGGCCTAACTTCTGTTTAATTAAAGATATGCCTTGGCTTTAGTAGTTAGCACGAGAGAGAAATGCACCTGTGATTTTGAATTAGCAAGAGTGTGACTTGTGAATGTTCGATTGTAGATGTATCAAGGTTCTTTCACCACAAAGGGGAAATAAAGTGAGCCTCAAAGAGAGAAGTGATAGTACCACCCTAATGGAGACACACACAAATGAAAAAGGCTTGCCTAACATCAAGAGTGTTGAAAATAGCATCAAGAAATGTTAAAAATAACATCAAGAAAGAAAATCCTAATTTAATTTGTCCTTGAATTAAATTAGGAATTAAATTGTAACCCCACATCTCATGAAAACTTGTAATAGTTAACTAAGTTAATTTTACATAGTTGGCTCAGCTAATTTAAATTGAGGGTCTAACTAGAGTCATGTAGAGTGTCTCCTACTTTTTATGGGCCCTGGTTGAGTTTATTTTGAGTTGTAATTATTTAGTTTAGTTTAACTGAGTTAAATTCAGTTAAACTAGTTCTAACAGATGGAGGAATTAGTGGGAGATCCAATAGTGGGGTGTAACTAGCACTGATCAAGCGGTAAAATGAATATTCACCCATAATTAACTCATGCATGTCAGATCAGAGAAAGACTCAGTTGAGATTAGAGTTTATGGAAAATGTACTATCAATTGTATAATCATTTGAATTGTACAGGTGGTGCATGCAATCAGAGGAAGGCCAATGAGGATTGCACAATTCATATTTGTGTAATTTTCCAATTTAATATGGTCTAATTTCTTAGGAAACTGCGCAAGGAAATATGAGCTTGGTAGGCAACAAAATTGGGTAAATATTAGCTTGATCTTGTCTGGGAAGCAATGAGATAGATAAATATAGTGCAGAGGTTGCTCAGGCTTGAGAAAAGCATTGTAATCTTCTCATATTTTCTGACCAATGCAATATACAGATAGCAGGGGTTTTTAGCTGTGGATTTCTCCAAAAAATCATTATGTTATGTGTGATTTACTTCTTTCTCTTTTATGTTTCATGATTTCATCGATCATTTATTGTTTTTGCTGATGAGTAGATTAGATTCAAGTCAATTGTCTTAGAATATTACAATCTATAGTTTGAATGTACAAGGAATTTCTACATGGTATCAAATCTAAAATCATTATAAAGGATGAGAATATGAGTTTGTCTTTGGCAAAAGAAATTGAATTTGTAGTATCATACTTCAAAGCCAACAAGATGTCATTCTACGGATTGAGACTCGAATATGCCCTTAAGGGTAGTTCGAACTATATTTCTTGGAAGGATAGGATGAAGGAAGTTTTTGGAAGACAACATGATTAAAGAATTCATAGACAAATATATTCCTAAGCCAATTAACGCTCAGGATCTGGTAGAGTGGAGAAAGTGTGTGGAAAAGGCAAGAAGGATTATCCTAGAAGGAGTTAAAGATCATATTGTCTCGAACCTCGATAGTAAGGAAAATCCATTTACAATGTGGAAGGCCTTGATAGACATGTTTCAAAACAATAATGACCATAATAAACTAGAACTGAAGGACAAGATCAAAAAGATCAAGATGGAGAAGGGCGACTCAATACTGAAGTACTTGACCAAGTTCTCGCAATGTCGGGATGAGCCTAGAAGTGTCGGTGTTATAATTTATCAAGACGATATGGTGAAACTAGCTCTTCTAGGACTTCCCAAGAGATGGAACAACTACCAAGAATCAAATAATGGGAGGGAGAAGCTACCAGAGTGGGAGCGATTATGGTCCGACTTGGTGCAAGAAGAGTTTCGACAAAATACTAGAGATAGATCCTTATCCAAGAATGCTGATGAGGATAAATGTGCCTTATCTGAAAAGGTGAAGAAAGGGAAGGGGGAGTCATCCCATTCCAAATCATATTCCAATCAGGGTGGAAAGAAGAAGGACATGTCGAATATTAAACGTTTTCACTGTCACAAGCTGGGACACTATGCCACTAAATTTCCACAGAAGAAAGCAAGCAAGAAGGAGCATGCAATAGTAGCAGTAGGTGAAGCTCTAGATTCACAATTTGAACTTGATTTCACTCTCATTGCATGCATGGAAAGCACTATAATGGGAAGCATGTGGTACCTCGACAACAATGCCTTGTTCCATATGATAGGGAATAAATATCTCTTCAGTGACTTGGAGGAGAAATAACTCAAGAAAAACATAGAGTTTGGAGATGATGGGAGGTATAGCACGAACGAAATTGGTACACTTAACTCTAAGAGGGAGTCTAGCTCCCTTCTCAAACTCACATATGTGATGTATTTTCCAGGACTAAAGAATAATATTGTTTGCGTTGTGGTACTGGAATACCGTGGCTATGAGGTGATATTTAGCAAAGGAAAGGTTTTCTTTAGACACATCACCATGGGACAGGTGGAATAGATTGGTGTGCGAGTCAATAACCTATATGCACTTAAGGTACAAGATGCATGAAAATCCTTGAGGAGCAAGGAAAATGTTAGAGACATGTTGGTTGAGAGGGAGCATGAATTACCTCTCAACATGCAGCCTCAGAGGCAACCTAAACAAGTTGTGGAGTAGCCACAATTGGAGAAGGAGAGAGGAGACTGAGTGGAGACATCCACTCAAGAAAAGACCTCCAGTAGGGGAAAATTTTGAGCCAGGTGGGTAGAAGGAGAACATGCAACCATACCTCCAGGTGTGAGGTGGGGCGATATGAAACCTTAGTCTAAGAGTTTCAGAAATTGGGTAGGATCCATTGAGGTGTTTTTTTGTCTCACAGATCATTACCTTGCTATAGGGTCCCACAACATTCAGTAGAAAGAGGATCAATGTTAGTTAGATACTGAGGAGTGTGGAGCAGAGTTGACAATAGAGAAACATGCTCAGTGGCAGATTCAACAACAACAGAGCATTTCCCAGTAGACAGTTGCAAACACAATTGATTCAGTTTATTTTGTTTGGATGCTTTTTGGTTGTAGATGTTGCAGAAGAAACAACAACAATGACAAGAGTTGCATGCATAACATTCCAAAGGTACTAGATTATGATAGAGTTGAATTCCTTTCTTTTTGAGAGGAAGTGTTGAAAATAGCAACATGAAATGTTAAAAATAGAATCAAGAAAGAAAATCCTAATTTAATTTGTCTTTGAATTAAATTATAATTCCACATCTCATGACAACTTGTAATATTTAACTAAATTTGAATTAGTTAGCTCAGTTAATTCGAGGTTAGGGTCTAACTAGAGTCATGTAGAGTCTCTCCTACTTTTTAGGAGATCTGGTTGAGTTTATTTTGAGTTGTAATTATTTAATTCAATTTAACCAAGTTAAATTTAGTTAAACTAGTTCTAACTGATGGAGGAATTAGTGGGAGATATAGTAGTGGGGTGTAACCATCACGGATCAACTATTAAACTGAAGATTCACTCATAATAACTCATGCATGTCAGATAAGAGAAAAACCCATTTCATATTGGATTTGAGGGACAAACTATTAGTTGTATAATCATTCGAATTGTACAGGTGGTGCATGCAATTAGAAGAAGGCCTATAAGGATTGCACAATTCATATTTGTTGAATTTACCAATTAAATATGGGCTAGTTCCCTAGGAAACTGCACAAGGAAATAGGAGCTTGGTAGGCTGTAGAATTGGCTAAGTATTGGATTAAGCTTGTTTGGGAAGCAATGAGATAAATAGAGATATTGCAGAGGTTGCTTGGGATTGAGCAAAGCATCGTAATATTCTCATATTTTCTGACTAATGCAATATACAGATAACTAGGGCTTTTAGTTGTGGCTTTCCCTAGAAAATTATCGTGTTATGTGTGATTGAATTATTTCTCTTTTATGCTTCGTGATTTCATCGATCATTTATTTTTTTCACTGATGAGTAGAGCAGATTCAAGCCAGTTGTTTTAGCATATTACAATCCACAATTTGAATCTACAAGGAATTTCTACAAAGTGAAATAGATCACATAGATGCAATGATAATTACAATCATTACAACACATTTTCAATAAGTTAAGCACCAAAGCCATCGAAATAGTTCAATTAATTCAACACATGTGAAAGTGAACATGAATCATAAAAATTCAAAGAGTAGTATTAAAACATCTTCAATCCATGTATAAAAATGTGTTGGCTGAAAGGCTTCAAGTATTTAGCAAAATTTCCAAGATGCATAAGTACAATGAACATCAATAGCTCCAATAGTGGAGTGTTAGAGCCACTACTTTATCCCCAAAATTACTAACTCTATCTCTATAATGCATTGTGCGAGAAGCCAAGGTTAAAAGTCCTTTCCTCGAGTAATGAGGATCCTTTTATAATGTGAAGCATGACCTTTCACATCCTCATGACTCTTGACTTTCCAACTCCTAATGACCTTTGGACTTCCAAATGATTTTTGGAATTACATGACTCTTGGTATTACATGTCTTATGGAATTCCATGGATCTTTTTTCCATATATGAATCATGGACTTCTAATTATTTATCTTTATAATGAATACATAATTAAATCATAACTTCCACATCATCATGTCATGAGGCATGAAAATTCACTACCATTGATGACTGGGATGTACAGTGAGCGATGACATGGACTTTCTTGAATTGGTGACATGGCTGCCACTCGTGTCTTTGTTCTCAATGCAGCTTCCGATCATTGATCTCTTCACCCTCCAAAGGGTCTTTTGATCTTATGGAGTCTTCATGGTACTTCGATAATCAATACTTCATTGTGTTCTTTGTTCTTCAGTGCTTCCTTTGTCTACCTTCTTTGCCCGATATTCTTCATGCATGATTGCCATGTTATTCCTAAAATTCTTGCAACTACAATCACTCATGAAAAGAAACCACCAGTCTGAAAATATCCTATTCTAACACGTTTCATGCAGTTTTTCTATTCATGCCTTAATGTGTGCTCAAGAGAGTAAGGAGAGCTTCTAGGTGCAATGGCACACTTCGAAAGGCTGAAGGGCTAAAGAGAACAAGATTCAAGGCTTCAAGATGCACTCATGCACTCAAGAGAGGGAGGAACTTAAGGAAGGGCACAAGGCACATGTCCGAAGGATGAAGGATGAGGCTTTGGGCTTACCGAGTGTGCTATGCACTCAAGGGAGACAAGGAGGGTGCATGGCCTAGAGATGAAGGTTGAATGGAGAGGCTTTAGGGATTCATAGTGCGTTCATGCACTCAAAAGGTCAAGGAGGTTGTACAAAACATTGTTGAAGGTTGAAGGAGTTAATATTTAGGTCTTCAGGATGCACTCATGCACTAAAGAAGGGTATAGTCCTTCAAGTCAAATGAGTGCTCTCAAAGGAAGGCTTGGTTCTTCAAGGTCATAATTTGGAACAAGGAAGGGGAAAGATGGCTTAGGATTGTGATATGCACTCTTGGAGGGCATAGGATTTAATTACGAACAATGAAGGGTTGTCGATAAAGGATGAAGTGTGCGCTCTTATGCTCCTAGACTTAACAGGTTCATTTTATGACAAATAAATGTTTAAGTATGGAAGATCGAACAGGGGGTGAACACAATGAGTTTAGACATAAAATCATGTGTGACACATACCAACTCATCAAGAAAAATTATACAAGCTAGAATAATAAAAAATATACATCAAAATTCCACTTTACATACATTCCCCAAGTGCAACAAACAAAGTGTGTATGAGTGTGACCAAAAAGTGTCATTTTACAAAAACAGAGATGTTACGACCATGAAATGCACTAAATATGTTCTAATCAATGTAACAACACACAAGGATGATTAAGAACACTTGAAAAATATAGAATGGTATGAAATGACACTTGAAGACCAAAGTGACACTAGATACGATGGTGAAGTAGGCTCCAAAATTTGAATGTAGTGAAATTTTTGGAGGGTGTTATAGTAGCGACAACACTTGGCGACACATTGGGCGAAATTCAACTTCTCTGTCTAGGAATATATTTTTAGTTAAAGGGTTAGCCCTTTAGGAAGTATTGATTCACCAATTAGATTACCTTGACTTCCCCCTTTTGACCCGATTATATACATAATATATCACTTTCTTCCACTTGGTTCAACACAAAAATATATGCCATATCACAATTGTTTCAATCTAGGCAAAGGTAATGTGCGCAGTGATTTTATGATATTTAGAGTATGAGTTTTCATCTTTGGTTTTCCTTGGAGGGCAAGCCTGGACAGTACCCCAACACAATCACTTCAGGAGCACAAATGTTTCTTCGCTGCTAGTAGGCCTAGACAGTACCCCGGTGAAGTCGCTTGCTTCACCTCCCTGCGTAGGAAGCCTTTCTCCTCTTTCACCCTTTATTTATTTATTTAATAGGACCGTGCTTCAACACTTATTATTTTAAAATGAATAGAAGAGTGATCATAACTTATTGAGAGCAGAGGAGGCTTCCCCTTCAGAGAAATATTTTTAGAACCTATGATATTGGTTTACTCACTTTAGATTTTCTCCTTATCCTTTCTCTACTAGATTAGACAAGCATTAACACACAAGTTTTTTTGTACCAATTTGAGTAGTTTTCATACTAGCATAGGCATGGACCTAATAGGTTCCCTGAAGGTTTTTCCTTTGGATGTATTGTATTCTCCATCTAGACTTAGCTCAACCTATGTCATCTTCCTGAACAAACATATAACCAAGCGTTGTAGTTGTCACATTATCTCTTTTATTCCACCATAAAGGTCTTTCGATCCATGCACTTTTTTGACAAGGTCTTATTTATGTGCAATGATTGATACACAAGACAATACATGACATGATTAACATGAAACACATATAACTAGTGCTGAAAAAAAGAAAAGAAAAAGGATAAAATGTATAGGAATCACAACTTGTAGCTAATATTGAAAATAATGTTCCAAATCTCGACAATTTATGGGAAGGGGGTCAATCCTTCCATCTAAATATTTCAGATTGAAGGTATTATGATTGATCTTCTCTTTAATGGTAAATTGACCAATCCACAAAGGTTTGAACTTCATGTGTTTTCCTTTCTCCTCATGGCTTTATCACACTTCAGTACTAGGTCACCCACATAGAAACTCTTAACCGCTGTGGATTTCTTGTCAAACCAACGCTTAAAATAGTTTTCTTGAAAGGAAAATATAGCTTTGGCTTTGAGCCTTTCTTCCTCAATTTTGAGTTAAGTATCTATCCTACTCTGAACCAGAAGGTAAGGTCTACCTAAGGACTCTTAAGAGAGTTTAAATGCTGGGAATTACATGTTTGGGGGCAAGATAACTTCTTTACCATAAACCAAAAAATATGACAAGCTCTTAAGGGAAGGATTAGGAGTTACTCGGTCAACCATTAATGCATTTTTTAAAGCATTGTGCTAGTTCATTTGATCAAAGAAAATGGTATTCTTGATGATTCGGATAAGATTTTTATTTTTTGATTCAACCAAACCATTTCCCTGTGGGTAATAATCAGATGCATGCTTTAATACAATCCCATTTTCTAAAGAAAAATCATAAAGTTTCAATGACGAAAAATAAGTCGCATTATCAAAGAAAAGAGATGTCGAAACACCAAACCTAGTTATAATATTTGCTGCAAGAAGTGAATGACTTCCTAACCATTTACTTGTCTTAAGGGAACTGATTTTGACTACTGAGTAAAGTAATCTGTCACTACCAAAATATATCGGTGTTGCTTTGATGAGTGTGGAATGGTTACTCAACTACTATTGGTAGCAGTGGGGTGGCTTACTTTCGATCCCAACTGGTGCATATATGACAAGATGGGAACTTGAAGACATAAGCGTGAGCATTTGTGAAAATAATGGGCGAAAAATAACCAACCCTCATCACTTTATGTGCAGTTGTGTCACGCACATAGTGACCACTTGCCGGTCCATTGTGAAAATATCTAAGTACCTTCTCTGTATCCTGTGGCTCAAGGAATTATAGAAGGATACTGTTGTGGTGCTTTCTGAAAATCACTTCATGAACAAGCTGTTAGGACATATATTTTAAGATAATTTCCCTATTTTGTTTGTTCAATAGATGCGTGGGAAAGGTGTCGTTATCTGGAAATTATCATATATCGGAATATCATAGCGCTATAGACATGGACTAGGTAACATCTTCAACATTGTACATTTTTTATTTTGGTATTTTATTTTGGATTAATCACATCATAAGTTGTTGGTTGAAGTTTCAAACCATCTAATGTGGTTCATCTTTAGGACAAAGGTGAATTAAAAATAAAAATAAAATAAAACAAAACAAATCAAAATGATAATACATATATATAAAATTTATTCAACAACTAATTATTTTAATTAAAAAATAAAAATAAAAATAAAATAGAATAAAACGAATCAAAATTATAATACATATATATAAAATTTATTCAACAACTAATTTTTGACGACTAATTCCTAACAGATATTTCCTAGCGACTAAATCTGGAACCAGATGCATCTATGCTATTTAAACATTATGATTGATTGATTTTTTCAAATTTATCCCGAAGATGAACCAAATTAGATGATTCGAAATGTCGATCAACAACTTATGATGTGAATAATATGAAAGACATTACCACAATCAATATGGATCACAAAAGTCTAAAATCAACCGTTGTACATCTCTAATTCCTGCTCCCAACTTGAAAGATTTAGCTTGGGAGTATCTCTTGCTTCAGCTGCTAGTTGGAATAGGTCGTGATCCTTAACGGTATGAAAATTTCTAAACTCTAGATCATATTCTTCTAAGCGGGTCATCCAAATTTCCTTCTTCTCACCCAGTTCGTACTGCACAAAGAGTGTTCTTACCACTAGGTGAGGCACACAAATGATCGTGTGAGATTTTAAAAGATAGGGCTTGAAGTATTTTTTTGCTTATATAAATCATACACTTGTTTATCAATGATGGGATAATTTAGTTATGACCCCTATAAGCTAGCACTCATGAAAGATATAGTCTATTTATTTCCTTCAGTATTCTTTTGAGTTAGTATGACTGCAATAGATGAATCCAAAGAAAAGGTATAAAGCAAGAAATATTTGCAAAAATCAGGAATGAATAGTGTAGTTGCATCAATGATAGCCTATTTAATTTGATAAAAGTCATCCTTTTTCCTCTTGTCCCATTTATAAGTTGCATCTTTCTTAACCATATCCTATAAAGGCTTAACTATCTGAGCATAGTCAGAGATGAATTTTCACAGGAAATTAATCTTCCCTAAGAAAGAATGCATAACCTTCTTATTCACCAGGAACATGATCTAAGTAATAGTTTTGACCCTCTCGGAAAACTTTAATTCCACTCTTTTGTAATGATGTTCCCTAAGATAGTCCCTTCTGACACACCAAAGATGTTATTCTTGGGATTGAGAGAAATCCCATATTTATAACACCACTCAAATATTTGTTTCAAATGACATACATGATCTGATCTTCTTTTGGAAAAAACAGTAACATCATCCAAATAAACAACTACAATTTGACCAATTAGGCCACAAAAAGCAATGTACATCACTCTTTGAAATGTAGCATCTGTATTTATAAGCCCAAATGGCATCCTTTTAAAGTGAATGTTCCCCATTTGGTCATGAAGGTAGTTTTCAAATGATGGAGCTTCACTACTAGAGCTTGATTGTAATCGAAAAACCCATCTAGTAGAGAGAACATCTAAGACTGAGATATTGTTTGGAGGATTTGTTCCATGGATGACACTAGATAATTATCTTTATCAGATGCTAGGTTGATATTTTGAAAGTATACACATAACCTTATCTCACCAAACTTCTTTGTAACTGGGACCAAATTCGAAACCCAAGTTGAATGTCTTACTTTGAAAGTGATTCGAGAATCCAACAATTTTCTCAATTCCTTTTGAATAAGGGGCTTCAACGTTGGATGAACTTTCCTTAGTTTCTACTCGAAACATTTTACCCCTTATTTGATGGGAATGACATGCTGGATAATATGAGTATCGTATGTATTTAATTCATCGTATTTCCATGCAAACACATCACAATACTATTTTAATAAGTGAATGAATTCTTGTCATTCTTGTGGGGAACAAAATTTTCCAAGGTTTATATACTTCAGATCTTCATGAGTCCCTAAATTGACTTGTTTAGATGATACCTTCTAGATTTGAGTATTGGTATTGGTTGGTCCTCAAAAATGGTTTTGCAAGTCATATAATTTTTCCAGGGATACCATACCTTTAGGCATAGTATTGCATTTCATTGCATTAGATGCTTCCTACAAAGCCTTATTGTGCTCATCCTCTTCTATCGAAGCATCTTTAAATGCTTCCGCATTAGCGATAAAATGCAGTATCTGTTTGTCATAATTGAAAACATAGAAGTATAATTAGAAATGTTATTAGGGACAAATGGTTTATATACAATTTCAATAGAAAAACCATTTCCCAATGGAAACATCCTAGAAACTACATTAGCTAATGCATCTACTGCAGTGTTTCTAAGACTAAGAATAGAAAAAATATTAAAATATTTAAAATAATTAATTAATTTCCATACCTCCTGTTGGTAGTTTTTAAGATTCAGCGAAATACAATGGATAATATCCCATACCTGATCAGTGACCACCTTTGAGTCACCAATTACCTTGACAAAATATACCTTCATATCGATGGATTTCTTTAGCCCAAGCACGAGCGCTTCATATTCGATAGTATTATTTGTACACTCGAACTCCAAATGGCATGATAGGATATGTTTCTTATTACATGGGTCTATAAGTACGCAGCTAGTTCCATAGCCATCCCATGTCTTTGAACCATCAACGTATAAACTCCAAATATTATTATCTACTAGACTGGTTCCTATACTATTATTACTATTACTATCACCAGATGGAAAAAAAGGAAGGAGCTCCAACTGTGTATCTAGTGAGATAGGTGATGGATGTGCTTGATAACACCCAAGGTCGGTTTCCAAGAAATAATTTCCAAAGGTTAAATCTGCAAATTCAACAGGCTCATTATGGTCCTCAAGTGGTGTCATAGTATATTTCATCTATGATTCACTTTCCACTCGAATTTGGTTGTTTCTGCCCTTATATGGAAGCCATAAATGTGACCAATATGTAGCAAAATACCCTTGTAATTTACTAGAATAGTCTCTACTCAGAAGTACACCATAGGCTTCAGGGATGTCCACAATTACAATATTTATACATTGGTGTAATCGATGGTCAGATGATAATCGAATAAAAACATTCTTGAGTTCACTAATAGCATGGAAAAGGGATCTGTCTAGCTGAATGATTTGTGCATTAGTTTTGTCCCATTTAGCATTTATTTTCTTAGCAACAAATAATGGAATTACATTCATAGATGCACCCGAATCGACTAAACAATTATGGACATCGTAATTAAAAATTTCGAAGGTTAAAAAAAATTAAGGGCAGAGAGTGTTAGCATCTAATGCCATAACATTAACCACAAATTCAAGGGAACCAAAAGACTTACCAGACACCTTTTGAGAGGAAGAAGCTTTCTCTCTTAGTGAAGGTTGTGAAAAGGATTGGGCGAGTAGTTCACATTGGATTGCTATCTTAATGAGCTCAAAGATATAAATATTGGCTCGAGCTCTCTTCAAATCTTCAACTATGTTATAATCGATCATTTCACCTCTAGAAGGCAATGTTGAAGTGTCTGGAGGAGTAGTTTTATTCGACACTTCTAAATTGATGGAATTACTTTTGTTATTGGAGGAAGTGTTCTTAGAAGAAGTTGCATTTCCAGACTTACTTTGTGTATTATGATTAGGATTGACCAGTGGTGCGATTCTTCTTAATAGTTGTTCCTTAAATTTCTATCTCGTCACTTCCTATTTAGAAATGGACCCTTGGCTCCTCAATTTATGTCTCGTCACCTCCTATTCAAAAATGGGCCCTTGGCTCCTGAACTTGTATCGACCATTTTTTTTTTTTTGGGGGGGGGGGCTCGCTTTGAGGTGGTGCTTCAACACTTTTCTTATTAGTAGTGAGGATAAAATAAAAAGCATTCACTGCATGTCTAATACTTGTACTTTCTTTAGCCGCTACAGGTTCATTTGTTTCTTCCATCTCCTTAGATTTCTCATCTGCTAGTAAGGAATCCATAATGTGTGTGGATAGAGAATTCATGTTGTGTTTTCACTACAGGCATGTATTTTCTGAATGATATTCTTGGTGGAAAGAGAAATAGTTATCCATACCCATAATTTCAATATTCAACAAAACATTCAAACTCTTGGCAGATTTAGCCAGCTGATTGTTGTTGTTATTATTATTCCTTCTAAATGGAAAATACTTGGGAGGCTTTCTACTGGTGGAAGTCTAGCTTGACCTTATTTTTAATTATAAAACTTCATTAGTAAGTGCTTTTAATGTCCCGGTCAAGCTTTAAATATATACAAAATCATTTTCTTTTTCCTTACTTGAAGAAGGTTGAGACTTCCTTCCAGTCTCCTTGGAGTCTTTAGATTCATAATCATCAGTAATAACTCTAATAGCATGCAAGTATTTCTCCATGGAAATTTCTTCTACACAGTTTAGTGCCAACATTTCCTTTGCATCTCTTTTAACGAAAGAGGAAATGTTGGTGGGAAAGGCAATTGTATAACAATCAATAGTGATTGAATTATGAGGTTGCGTCCCCGAGGGAAACTTGTTCAATATGCGATTGAACTTTTGATTAAAGTCTTTTACTTTATATTTCTCCCCCATCTTACTATTCCCGAGTTCTTTCAAGAACATGGTGGGAGTCTTGTCATCATCGAACTTCTCCAAAAATAATTTTTAAACTCCCTCCAATTATGGACTAAATTGACAGGCATACTATGTTATCATGTTCCTGCTCCACCTTCTAGTGTAAAAGGAAAAAGCCTACAAGCAACATCATGGTACCATACCTCCAACATTCGTATATGCATGTATAAGTCACTGATATGATCTTCTACCTTAGTCTTCTTATCTGGATCAAACTTCGATAACTTCTTTTCCAGATTGTTAGGGCCTAAATCTACCTCAGGCTGAGAAAGGTAGGATCTAGGATAACATCAAACCATGCTTAACCTGGTAGCTAGCCCTACCAGGTTGGGAGAGGGCTCTCTCCTTGTCAATCTTAGCAAAATATGATCAAAGATGGCTTGAGATGACTGATGTGAATACTGATATTAGGCTAGGTATGTATGCAGAAGGGTTTGTTTGAATTTGATGATGTTTTGTTGGCTCAAATGGAAAGGCAGATTTTGGGTCTTGGGAATGAGGCTCAGTTTTGCAGAGGTCTGCAAGGTAGGCAAGTGATTTGATACTTCATATTGAGAAAAATGGAGAGATTTTAGACAGGTGAGGAGTTGAAGAGGGCAAGAAAACCTCAATGATCCTCTTCAAACAACTGAAAACATAGATAACTAAGAAAACCCTAGGTAGAGCACTGCAATTTCAATGGATTCTACCTTTATTCTTGTTTGTTTTAGTTAAGAAGAAATAAGAGAGAGAATGACATACATAAAACAAAATTAAACTTACATTTACAGAAGGAAACACAATATCAAAGCAAGATGCCACATGAATCCCATAGAGTGCTGCAAACCCTGGTCTATTCCTTAGCCAAAACTGCTGAGAAATGTATACAATGAAGCTCCAAGCTTTCTCAAAAGTCCAACCATGCTAATGACTGAAAAAACATAAGATATAGGCAAACAAAAACTCATCCTAGCCTCTAGGGGTTGAGCTCATGAGTTTAGGAGCTGTTCCAACAAATTCTAAACTGAGAACTAAAAAGTAGGCAGTGGAATAACATGCCTCTAAAAACTAGGGAATTGATTCATTCAGTTGCAAACTACCTTTTCATGGATGAATCTACCTCTATGAGTAAAAATTCAACATAATTACATCAAGATCCATCAAATTACATTAAATTACATCATGAGTTTGACATTAAGAAGGAGAAAAGTCAAACTGTCAAGAAACTAGGCGAAAAACAAAATATTTTGGTCAAACTGAGCAAAATTTGTCCAATGCGCTGCGCTGATTTCCCTATGCATAACGCCTTTTTGCAGCTGCTTTTTGAGGCCTTCTTGGTGTCCAAATCTGCTTCAAGTGGGTTTGTTGGAAAGGTATACCTGTCTAATTTATAGAACAAGTGGAATTTTTGAATTTGGCCTCCATTTCCCCTCCAAAACTGAGTTCTCCCAAGACTGCTTCTTGTGTGTCAAAAAAGGGGCAGAAAGGTCATTTTTAGGGTGTTTTTGACCTTTTTGGGGGCTCAAAACCTATCAAAATTTCTTGGCCATTGGTGAGCATGCATATTTTTTCATGAAAAATCCAAAAATTTTGAGTTTTCATCAAAAGGAGTCCCCCATCAAAAGCGAGCGCCAGGTGGCGCGGTGCATTAGGCAGAAAAACTTGTGTTTTGGCCCAAAAATTCCAAAAATGCAAAAAGTGTCCCAAATTTTTTGAAATTTGGGTTGAGTGTCATCCATTAGGTGCTATTCTAGGCCAAGGAAGCCTTGGCCAAGATCTAAAGTTTATCTTGCGCTTTTTTCCTCCTCAATCTCTTCTTCAACTTGGCCTTCAAGTTCCTGATTCTAGCTTGGCACACCATATTCCTTGACAAATAGTGATATGCCATGTTTCTCAACATATTTTTCTCATTGATGGCCTTCTCCAACATCCTCTCCAAGTGGATATTAGTCCTCTCCAACCAAGACTCACGATCAACATTGATTTCTTCCTCAAGTGTTGTGAACTTGACTTTTCTCTTTTTGTCATCTTGTGGGTTTTCTTGTATGTTTCTTAGCTCCATTATTGTTTGCTGATCCTCTAGTTGTTTGTTTCTTTGCTCTAGGTATTTAACAATCCACTTGGCTCTTTGTAGTTTGAGAGACAAATGCTGAATGTTGGCTTATTGCTCCTGGATTATCTCTCTAAGCTTTGAGCTTTGTGAGCCCAAATTGGTGTCATCATCCTGAATAAGAATAAAACCTGTCTACTGCTCTCCTGAAGGCCCCTCATCCTATAATGGCCTCTTGCCCTTGTCCTGAACCTATTGTGCTGATGAAGGAAGTGAGACCCCTTCCACCCTAGGTGGAGATAATACTTTCTTTGCTGCTGCAAACAACCCTCTAGTGCCCCTTTGATAGGTGACAAATACTGGCACACTAGCGGTCTGTATGTCATGACTCTCCTATTGATGTGAAGGTCCACCTGTCTCATGAAAAGCTACTGGAGGTACCTGAAGAGCCATGAAGAACTCATGAGAAATGAAATCCTCCCATGACATGTCCTGCAAACCAAGCTGATGCATGACCACAATTTTGATGAGTGCAAAATGATATATACTGTTATATTGCTGCTGAGGAGATTTCTTTTGCACTAGGGTGGTCATCTTCTCAATATTTCGGCACATGAAATAGGAGAGATTAATCATTCTCACCCTGGTAAAGTGCCTCAACAATCTAATATGATAGGCATATAGGCGAGAAAACCAGCCCTCATAGTTGAAATACTTAATTATGAGTTTCATCAAGGGAGCATATGAGTCTTTCAGGTACCGAAAGCGAAAAACTCCGCTGAGCTGTCTCAAATAACCAGGCTTGATGTGTGGTTCATAATGTTCCCTGTCAATTTGCTGCCTTTTGTTCCATTGCTCTCCAACATTAGGAATGTCGGTTGCTAGAGAAATAGACTTCAGTGTCAAGGTGAATGTCACACCAGCTAGAGTGGCTTTGCCATTATGTAGATGAAGCACAAACAACCTGGCCAACTCATGATGGTACTAGACTCTTGTAACCATCTCACAGAATTGATAACAGGATTGGTGTTGAAAGCATGTGACAGCAAGTGGGCAGGCCTGCAGCTCGGTAAGTGAAGTAGGTTCCTCTCTGATATGTTTGCCACCCTTGTGAGTTCTCCTTGGTGCATGCATTTCTGTAGGAGAGTCACTGTGTGTCCCTTCATCTCGGTCATATGAAGGATCAGACTCCATGTTTGCCAAATGTTTGTGTTGTCTTAGATGAGTATGAAGAGATTTTAGGTGTATTTGATCTTTTGCTGCCAAGTGTATGAAAATGTATGAGGGACTATGAAGAGAGAGGGTAAGAGGGATTTTGGGAATGTTGCTGACTGGAATTTGGGGAATTGAAGGGTTTTAGGGACATTTTTTAGGCTTTTGGGATAGCAATTAGGGTTTGGGAATTTTGTAGCTAAGGTTTGGGATAATGGGAATTGGGAATAGGGATGAATGAATTTAGGGATATGGGGGGATAGTAAAGTGAGTTAATGAAATTGGAAAAGAAGTGAGGGAATAAACGGTGAGGGAGTGATGGTAACAAAAAACAAATTTACAAACCCTGAGCAATCATATTTTGAGCAAAAATTGCAGGGAAGTAGGGTTTGATTTTTTTTTTACCAAATCATCATAAACATCTTAAGACACACTTTCATTGGCATTTAAAGAGTTGTTGACTTACTTTGGACCGGAGGAAACCAAGCAAATTGAGAATTTGGATGAATTTGTGGTGAAAATGGCTTGCAGCTCTATGCGCCACGCCAAAAACCCAACGCATTGCGCCTCCTATATGCACCGTGCCAGTATAGTTTTTACACTATGGAAGGAGGCCCAATGCACTGTGCCTTCTCTATGCGCCGCGCCGCTCACCCAATGCGCCGCGCCACCGAAACTAAAGCTCTTTGCTGTGATTTTGCTACCACAAGCTTGCTCTAAAACTCTCTTGCTCTTTTGGATGAAAATGAGTCTTTTAAACACAAGAAATAACTTATATACCAAAGACTTTAATTTTCACTTCATAAAACTCACTTTTGTAATGTTTACATTTGACACTTTCTTTTCAAACTCTGTTTTAGGCAGTTTTGCTTTATTTTGCCTCTGATTAACTGAATGACTTGATTTTTTGTTTGCCTTGTAGTGGATGGAGTTGTTAAAGCTTGGCAAGGTGACCAGGGTTGCCACTGAAGTTTTTTACATATGAGAGAACTGAAATTACACCAATTTATACAATAAAAACCCAAAATACTCTGTTTTTGAAAAATACATTTCTGAGCAAGTGATTATGAAATTTATTGGTACTGGAACTTTATTCAACCTCCTCATGCGCCTTCTGATCATTATTGGACATTTTGAAGAGCTTTTTTATGAAACCCTAGACCTAATGAAACTGAAACCCTAGAAATGACTCTTGCAAATTTAAAGACAAAAAATGACTACAGATGATCTTGGTGAATGGAAATTGGCCAAAAAGTAAAGGACATGAGGGAAAATGTGCAACAAGCTGCTATCATCAGAGGATCCATGCTCCTAACGGAATGCAACTGACTGAGCGAGACATCTAATATGCAATGCAACAAGAGAATTTGATCACTAATGGAGGGATGAAGATACTGACACTAACATTGGCTCCAATGGGGATGGTAGCTCGTTGGAGGTGCCAAGAACTACAGATCTTTGGGAAAGCAGGCAGTGCCTCTTCCATTGGGCTATGGAGTCAATAACTTCGACAAACCAAAAACCAATTACTATGAAACTTTGACTCAAGACTCATAGTTGAACTAACTAATTCAAAACTGAAACAAGACTCTCAAAAGCTAAAACTAGACACTCAGCTGAAACTATCTTTAAACTGAATTGACTAAAACAAAAAATGACTCAAGACTGACTTAACTGAAAGAAGTACTTACAAAGCTTTCAAAGGGCAGTGGTCCATCGAGATTTGAGGGCTTCAAATCATGACGACAAATACCTGCTTACTGATGAAATATGTACAATCATGTGAAATGGGCCTTCCAATGTAACCAATCCAACAAATGGCTACTCAATGAAATTCTGCTCTCTCTTTCCTTGAGCAGGAAGAACGATGTACATGTAGGCAACTCACAATAACAATTGAAACCAAGGCTTATGCTAACAAACTAGCCAGCATTTATCTTCTCTGGTGCTTGCAAAAGAATGCCTAAAGGATCTTGAAAATCCTGAAGCACTAGCTTGACTTGAGATCCAGCAGTAAAAATACAAGTACTCCCTTAATTCTGATCTGAAAGAACAACTAGTTGCTGAGTGATAGGAAGGCACAGAGAGGTATAAGCTTCTGCCATCTGAGTGTTAGCTGTAAATTCCTTGACCATGAGAAATTCTAGCATATTGTCTCTCTCAAGCTCATATCCCTCAACTTCATGGTCTAGGTCATTCTTAAACATAAAACAATCTTCAAGATTATCAAACATGACAGTCTTATCATTTTCATGAAGGAAAACATTATCTTTTTGCTGATCAATAAAGCTAATTTCAAGACTATCATTATTTTCAAAAGTGGAAGAAGTTTCACCAACACTTTCTTGACCATGTGCACACTGCAGACCTGCATTAGTTTGGGCTGTAACCTGACCTTTTAGGAGTTGATCTATCTCATCTTCAGACAGAGGAGATAATACCTTTTGTTTTCTTTTTCTCAAGTGATTATTTTCTTTGTGAAATAACATTTCAAAACATGAAAAACCTGAATGAAAATCCTCATTTCCCTAATCTTCTGAAATTTGAAAACATTGTTGATCATCTTCATATGACATGGCAATCAAATTATCATTTACCACTGAGTTATCGAAAGAGGATTTTTCACTTACTTGAACAAAGATCTCATCTTGTTTTTCATAAAATGACTGGATTACCTCCTCATGAAGGCTTGGTTCTAATGAAATGAGAACACATGGGCCAATAACTCTATCTTCTTCATTCTAGATGATCTCAACAGCAGAGCTCTCCTTCATGGGATTCAGACCAAGGTACTTTTGATCATCACGATCTGAATCTAGATCTGAAATAGCCAACTTGACTTTATCACATTTTGAAATTTAAACTTGACTTTCCTGCACACTGTTTTCTTCTATGGACAAATCTGAAATAAAACCTTCTCTTTCATTATTTTCCATTGTACTAAGATCTTGATCTTGCTGCAAAGTTTCCTGAGCATCTTGATGAGTATCCTCTAAGTTCTCTTTATGTTGCTGAAATGGATTTTCGTACAGAGCCTCCATGATCTCATCGTCCATGAAGTCATCATCCATGAAGTCATCATCTTCATAAACTTTTTCAAGATTTTCAATAAAACTATAAACATGTTTACAACAGTCCTGAACTAAGGTTAAGGATGGATAAGATTCTTTATACCTCTCAAAGAACATGGTATGAAAATCCTTCAAACAGTAAATACAAGCAGGCGGCAAACTTTCATACCAAGATCGGGCTTCACCTTCCAGAGTGGCCATGAATATCTTCATCAAACAATCTTCAGGAAAATCAACCTTCAACTTGTGAATATGTATGTGAAATCTAACCAAATGTAAAGCAACATCCTTCCTATCATCATCTTTAAACGTAGGCAAATTCCTTTGCCAATCTACCTTAGGAATTTTATTTGGGAAACCTGGAATGTGATCTCGGCTCATGGGAGCATACCTTCGATCCAGCAAAACCATTTTGATAACAATGAATTCACCAAGAAATTCTTCAGGCTACTGGTTCTTGAAGAGTGGAGTTTCCATAAAAATTCTGAAGCTTGGGATTCTTTGACACTGGAGTCGCCAAGAGAATGATTTCAGCCTTCATATGTGTCTGACTACTGTCTACCATCAACAATCAGATCTAACTTGATTCATGTACTGGGGAAATTCGCAAGTCAGATGTTCAGCTTATAAGGCTAGACCGGAGATTGACTGAAGCTGCTTTTATCTACTTATGCACTCGCAAAGCAATGTCCAGTTCGAAAGCTTCCTGACATAACTTCAAGCTCCGTCTGTAGTTTATAAAGCAAGAACACTAACAAGAAAATAAGCTTTTCTTCCCCAGTATGGTCACCACTATGTTAGGGCCTAAATCTACCTTAGGCTGAGAAAGGTAGGATCTAGGATAACATCAAACCACGCTTAACCTAGTAGCTAGCCCCACCAGGTCGGGAGAGGGATCTCTCCTTGTCAATCTCAGCAAAATATGATCAAAGATGGCTTGAGATGACTGATGTGAATACTGATCTTAGGCTAGGTATGTATGCAGAAGGGTTTGCTTGAATTTGATGATGTTTTGTTGGCTCAAATGGAAAGGCAGATTTTGGGTCTTGGGAATGAGGCTCAGTTTTGTAGAGGTATCAATGGGGAAAGGTAGGCAAGTGATTTGATACTTCAAATTGAGCAAAATGGAGAGCTTTTAGGCAGGTGAGGATTTGAAGAGGGTAAGAAAACCTCAGGGATCCTCTTCAAACAGCTGGAAACATAGATAACTAAGCAAACCCTAGGTAGAGCACTGCAATTTCAATGGATTCTACCTTTATTCTTGTTTGTTTTAGTTAAGAAGAAATAAGAGAGAGAATGACATACATAAAACACAAGTAAACTTACATTTACAGAAGGAAACACAATATCAAAGCAAGATTCCACATGAATCCCATAGAGTGTTGCAAACCCTGGTCTATTCCTTAGCCAAAACAGCTGAGAAATGTATACAATGAAGCTCCAAGTTTTCTCTGACAAAAGTCCAACCATGCTAATGACTGAAAAAAAAAAAAAAAAAAAAAAAAAAAAAAAGATATAGGAAAAAAAAACTCATCCTAGCCTCTAGGGGTTGAGCTCATGAGTTTAGGAGCTGTTCCAACAAATTCTAAACTGAGAACTAAAAAGTAGGTAGTGGAACAGCATGCCTCTAAAAACTAGGGAATTGATTCATTCAGTTGCAAACTACCTTTTCATGGATGAATCTATATATATGAGTAAAAATTCAACATAATTACATCAAGATCCATCAAATTACATTAAATTACATCATGAGTTTGACATTAAGAAGGAAAAAAGTCAAACTGCCAAGAAACTAGGCGAAAAACAGAGTATTTTGGTCAAACTAAGAAAAATTTGTCCAATGCGCCGCGTTGATTTCCCTATGCATAGCACCTTTTTGTAGCTTCTTTTGGAGGCCTTCCTAGTTTCCAAATATACTCCACGTGGGCTCGTTGGAAAGGTCTACCTGTCTACTTTCCAGCACAAGTGGAATTTTTGAATTTGGCCTCCATTTGCCCCTCCAAAACTGAGTTCTCCCAAGACTACTTCTTGTGTGTCAAAAAAGGGGCAGAAAGGTCATTTTTAGGGTGTTTTTGACCTTTTTGGGGGCTCAAAACCTGTCAAAATTTCTTGGCCATTGGTAAGCATGCATATTTTTTCATGAAAAATCCAAAAATAATGAGTTTTCATCAAAAGGATCCCCCCACAATAGCAAGCACCGGTGGCGCAGCGCATTGGGCAGAAACACCTGTGTTTTGGCCCAAAAACTCCAAAAATGCAAAAAGTGTCCCAAATTTTTTGAAATTTTGGCTGAGTGTCCTTCGTTAGGTGCTATGCTAGGCCAAGGAAGCCTCGACCAAGATCTAAAGCTTATCTTGCGCTTTTTGCCTCCTCGATCTCATCTTCAACTTGGCCTTCAAGTTCTTGATTCTAGCTTGGCACACCATATTCCTTGACAAATAGTGATATGCCATGTTTCTAAACATATTTTTCTCATTGATGGCCTTCTCTAGCATCCTCTCCAAGTGGATATTAGTCCTCTCCAACCAAGACTCATGATCAACATTGATTTCTTGCTCAAGTGTTGTGAACTTGACTTTCCTCTTTTTGGCAGCTTGCCAGTTTTCTCGTATGTTTCTTAGCTCCATTATGGTTTGCTGATCCTCTAGTTGTTTGTTTCTTTGCTCCAATTATTTGACGATCCACTTGGCTCTTTGTAGGTTGAGAGAAAAATGCTGAATGTCGGCTTGTTGCTCCTGGATGATCTCTCTAAGCTTTGAGCTTTGTGAGCCCAAATCGGTGTCATCATCCTGAATAAGAATAAAATTTGTCTCCTGCTCTCTTGAAGGCCCCTCATCCTGTAATGGCCTCTTGCCCTTATCTTGAGCCTATTGTGCTGATGAAGGAAGCGATACCCCTTCCACCCTAGGTGGAGATAATACTCGCTTTGCTGCTGTAAACAACCCTCTAGTGCCCCTTTGATAGGTGACAAATACTGGCACACTAGCGGTCCATATCTCATGACTCTCCTGCTGATGTGAGGGTCCACCTGTCTCATGAAAAGCTGTTGTAGGTACCTAAGGAGCCGTGAAGAACTCATGAGAAATGAAATCCTCCCATGAAATGTCCTGCAAACCAAGCTGATGCATGACCACAATTTTGATGAGTGCAAAATGATATATACTGTTATACTGCTGCTGAGGAGTTTTCTTTTGCACTAGGGTGGTCATCTTCTCAATATTTTGGCACATGAAGTAGGGGAGACTAATCATTCTCACCCTGGTAAAGTGTATCAACAATATGATATGATAGGCATATAGGCGAGAAAACCGGCCCTCATAGCTGAAATACTTAATTATGAGTTTCATCAAGGGAGCATACGAGTCTTTCAGGTACCGAAAGGGAAAAAATATGCTGAGATGTCTCAAATAATCGGGCTTGATGTATGGCTCATAATGTTCCCTGTCAATTTTCAGCCTTTTGTTCCACTACTCTCCAACATTAGGAATGCCAGTTGCTAGAGAAATAGACTCCGGTGTCAAGGTGAATGTCACACCAGCTAGAGTGGCTTGGCCATTATGTAGATGAAGCACAAACAATCTGGCCAACTCATGATGGTACTGGACTCTTGAAACCATCTCATAGAACTGATAATGGGATTGGTGTTGAAAGCATGTGACAGCAAGAGGGCAGGCCTGCAGCTCGGTAATTGAAGTAGGTTCCTCTCTGATATGTTTTCCACCCTTGTGAGTTCTCCTTGGTGCATGCATTTCTGTAGGAGAGTCACTGTGTGTCCCTTCATCTCGGTCATATGAAGGATCAAACTCCATGTTTGCCAAATGTTTGTGTTGTCTTAGATGAGTATGAAGAGATTTTAGGTGTCTTTGATCTTTTGCTGCCAAGTGTATGAAAATGTATGAGGGACTATGAAGAGAGAGGGTAAGAGGGATTTTGGGAATGTTGCTGACTGGAATTTGGGGAATTGAAGGGTTTTAGGGACAGTTTTTAGGCTTTTGGGATAACAATTAGGGTTTGGGAATTTTGTAGCTAGGGTTTGGGATAATGGGAATTGGGAATAGGGATGAATGAATTTAGGGATATGGGGGGATAGTAAAGTGAGTTAATGAAACTGGAAAATAAGGGAGGGAATAAACGGTGAGGGAGTGATGGCAACAAAAACAAATTTACAAACCCTAAGCAATCATGTTTTGAGCAAAAATTGCAAGGAAGTAGGGTTTGAATTTTTTTTTACCAAATCATCATAGACATCTTAAGACACACTTTCATTGGCATTTAAAGAGTTGTTGACTTACTTTGGACTGGAGGAAACCAAGCAAATTGAGAATTTGAATGAATTTCTGGTGAAAATGGCTTGCAGCTCTATGCGCCATGCCACAATCCCAACACGTTGCGCCTCCTATATGCGCCGCGCTAGTATAGTTTTACACTGTGGAAGGCGACCCAATGCACCACGCCTTCTCTGTGCGCCACACCGCTTACCCAATGCACCGCACCCCCGAAACTAAAACTCTTTGCTATGATTTTGCTACCACGAGCTTGCTCTAAAACTCTCTTTCTCTTTTGGATGCAAATGAGTCTTTTAAACACAAGAAATAACTTATATACCAAAGACTTTAATTTTCACTTCATAAAACCCACTTTTGTAATGTTTACATTTGACACTTTCTTTTCAAACTCTGTTTTAGGTAGTTTTGCTTTATTTTGCCTCTGATTAACTGAATGACTTGATTTTTTTTTTGCCTTGCAGTGGATGGAGTTGCTAAAGCTTGGCAAGGTGACCAGGGTTGCCACTGAAGTTTTTTACATATGAGAGAACTGAAATTGAAACAATTTATACAATAAAAACCTAAAATACTCTGTTTTTGAAAAATAGATTTCTGAGCAAGTGATTATGAAATTTATTGGTACTGGAACTTTATTCAACCTCCTCATGTGCCTGCTGATCATTATTGGACATTTTGAAGAGATTTTTGATGAAACCCTAGACCTAATGAAACTGAAACCCTAGAAATGACTCTTGCAAATTTAAAGACAAAAAGTGACTATAGATGATCTTGGTCAATGGAAATGGGCCATCAAGTAAAGGACATGAGGGAAAATGTGCAACAAGCCACTACCGTCAAATGATCCATGCTCCTAATGGAATGCAGCTGACTGAGCGAGACACCTAATATGCAATGAAACAAGAGAATTTGATCACTAATGGAGGGATGAAGATACCAACACTAAAACAGATGCTTGGGAATTTTATGAAGTTTATCTAGAAGTGCAAGAGGCCCTTAGGTCATCCAATCTAGATCCTGGTTGGCCATGTATTCATCTCTTGGTTCCTCCTCCTTTTTAGAATCCAATGGGCCTTCTCCTTCATCGTCTAAACCATTGTTGAACTCAAAATCAATTCACGAATGTTCTTCATTAGAAAGAACAATGTCTTTCTTGTACCCTTCATTAATGGGTGGAAGTTGATCTTATTGAACCATGTCTTCTGAGGATTCTGCTAAATCTTCAAGAGTGGAGAAAACCAAACCTTCCACTAATGCAACTAGTACACCAGTACGAGTTGTCTCCTTATTCTTTGGATGATGCGGGAGATTGTGAGCGATAAGGAGTAAACTGATAGCTTTTGCAAACCGACGGGTTATAGGTCAAATCATCTAGAGTTGTTCATAGGTGACCTCGTAATCCAACTCCAAACTAGGTTGAGAAGACCCTCCTACTTCAGGAATAGGAGTTAGAATGGTGCTTAGAATATTGCTACCTTGTCCAAAAGATGAATGATTAGGATGTGTGGTGTTATCAACCATAAAAGACAGACGACCTTCCTTCAAGCGCCAGAATGTTGATAGTGTTACATATCGCCAACATATAAGGGATCTCATCGATATGTGGTACCAATTAGACCTCACATTGTTTGGTGTAGGAGTCTAATTTCGGAATATGACCCGCATGTTGTTTACTTAAAGATATGCCTTGGCTTTAGCAGTTAGCAGGAGAGAGAAGCGCACATGTGCTTTTGAAGCAAGAGAGTGTGCCTTGTGAATGTTCGATTGCAGATGTATCAAGGTTCTTTCACCTAGAGGGGAAATACAGTGAGCCTCTAAGAGAGAAGTAATAGTACTACCCTAATGGAGACACGCACAAATGAGAAAGACTCACCTAACATCAAGTGAAATAATTCACATAGATGCGATGATAATTATGATGATTACAACATATTTCGAATAAGTTAAGCACCAAAGTCACAAAAATAGTTCAATTACCTTAGTACATATGAAAGTGAACATGAACCATAAAAATTCAAAGAATAGTCTTAAAAATCCACAATCCATGTATGAAAATGTGATAGCCGAAGGCTTCAAGTATTAAGCAAAAGTTCTAAGATACATAAGTACAATGAACATCACTAGCTCCAATAGTGGAGCATTAGAGCCACTACTTTCTCCCCAAAAGTACTAACTCTATCTCTCTAATGCCTTGTGGGAGAAGCCAAGGTTAAAATTCATTTGCATGAGTAATGAGGATCCTTTTATAACTTGAGGCATGACCTTTCACATCCTCATGACTTTTGACTTTAAAAATCCTAATTACCTTTGGACTTCTACAACCTTTGGACTTCCAAATGACTTTTGGAATTACATATGACTCTTGGTATTACATGTCCTTTGGAATTCCATGGCTCTTTTTCCATATATGACTCTTGGAATTCTACTTATTTGTCTTTACAATGATTACATAATTACATCATAACTTCCACATCATCATGTGATGAGGCATGAAAAGTCACTATCATTCATGACTCAGACATAAAATGACTGATGACATGGACTTTAATGGATTGGTGACATGGCTGCCACTTGCTTCTTTGTTCTCAATGCAACTTCCACTCTTTGATGTCTTCACCCTCCAAAGGGTCTTTGATCTTATGGATTCTTTAGGGTACTTTGATCATCAAGACTCTAATGTGTTATTTGTTCTTTAGTGCTTCCTTTGTCTACCTTCTTTTCCCAGTCATCTTCATGCATGCTTGCCATGCTATTCTTGAAATGCTTGCAACTGCATTCACTCATGACAAGCAACCATCAACTTGAAAATCTCCTAGTCTAACATGTTTAATGAAAATATTCTTTTCATGTCTTAACAATGCGCTCAGGAGAGCAAGGAGAGATTCTAGGTTCAAGGGTGCACTTCGAAAGGCTGAAAGGATGAAGATAAGAAGCTTCAAGGCTTCGGGATGCACTCATGTGACAAGAGAGATATGTATTGAAGGAAGGGTGCGTAGCGTATGTTCGAAGGATGAAGGATGAGGCTTCAAGATTCTCAGGTGCGCTATGCACTCAAGCGAGACAAGGAGGGTGCATGACACAGATTTGAAGGTTGAAGGGAGAGGCTTTAGGGATTCAGGGTATGCTCATGCACTTGAGAAGGAAAACGAAGGTGAATTTAACATTGTCTAAGGATGAAGGATAAGGCTTCAGGGCTTTAGAGTGTGCCCATGTGCTCAAAAGGCAAAGGTGGGTGTAGGGCGCATTGCTAAAGGCTGAAGGAGTTAAGATTCAGGTCTTTGGGGTGAAATCATTGGCTCAAGAAGGGCACAATCCTTCGAGTTGAAGGAGTTCACTCAAAGGAAGGCTTAGTTCTTCAAGGGAGAATTTTAGAACAAAGAAGAGGAAAGATGGTTTAGCAGTGCACTATGCGCTCTTGGAGGGAACAGGGTGCACTTCCGAACAACAAAGGGGAAATATGGCTTAGTAGAGTGCTATGCACTCTTAAAGGGTGCAGGGTGCACTTCCAAACAATGAAGAGTTCTCAATCAAGGTTTTAATGTGCGCTCTTGAACTCCTAGCCTTAACATGATCATTTTACGACCAAAATTTATCCAAGTCTGTAAGATCAAACAAGGGGTGAACACAATGAGTTTAGACATAAAATCATGAGTGACACATACCAAATCATCAAGAAAACTTATATTAAGCTATAATAATAATAAATAGACATCAAAACACCACTTTAAAGACATTCCCCAAGTACAACAAAAAAGTGTGTGCGACTGCAACAAAAAAGTGTTGTTTTACAACAACGAAGGTGTTACGACCATGCACTAGAGATGTTCTAATCAATGAAACGACACATAAGGATGATAAATAACACTTGAAACATATAAAATCTCTTGAAACAACACTAGATAGAATGGTGAAGTAGGCTCTAAAATTTGGATGTAGTTAGATTTTTGGAGGGTCTTGTAGCAACGACAACTAGTGTCAAACACTTAGGAAGTAGTTGGGTCAAGTAATGGAGGTTTAACAATTGAAACATGAGTTACAGAGTGGGATGAATGATGAGAATGGTAATTTCAAGATAGAGAGCCTTCTTGAGGAGGAGGACATGGACATATTTTGAGACAACTTGGCTTAAAGGCATTGGATAATACTTGGATGGCTTGGTGAGAGGAGTGTGATTTTCATCCATTGCAGATATGTGAGAAATATGATTTCATATCCAAGGGGAGATGAGGAGTGGAGATACTTGGCCAATGATAGAAGAAGTGGATTCAGATGATTGATAGATCGCCTTGGAGTTTTATTGTAGATGATGGGCCATGATGAGAGGATCACATGATTCATTTGGTGACTTATGATTTTTGGGATCTCTTCATAAACTTGGATGTGAAGAAGAAAATGGAGTTCCTATATAGAGTTTGTCTAGAGGTATTCATGGTGAGTAGGGCATGAGATTCCTTCGTTCGAGACAATTATGAGGATGGTCCAATGTTCCAGAGGCATAACACTTGGACACTGTGGAGGATATTTCTTGATGAAGTTTGGGAAGTGATGACAATGTATTATGGATGATTATGTGGTGAAAGTGCTGGAGAAATGACCGATGATGGCATGAGGATGTGCACTCTCATGATTAGGGCATGATGGTTGGAATGATCACCCAATTAGTCCGAGGCATGGCAAGTACTAATGCATTGATACATGACATGTTTATATTGGAATATGGTGGTAGAGTTCACAGGTAGCTCATCCCTTGCAGAGTTATATATTTTTGGTGATCAACATGTTGGAAGTTTCATTTTAAGACATCGTGGATGGAATAGGAGGGAGTAGTCCTTGCATGATAGCTTTGGGTAATGATGATCATTGTGGTACATTGTGTTGATCGAGTAGGTTGGAGACCTTTGGGGTTTCTTGTGGAGACTTGGAGACATGTTTCACCATTGATGCTTCAGATGGTGAATTGTTGTATGGGGTTATTGGGGATGACACTATTTTGAGTGGGGGAGGATATCAAGCCCTCAAGCCTAAGTGTATGAGAGAGCTTGGGTGAAAACGAGTTTGATGGCTGTTTGTGCAAATGAACCAAAATTTTGGGTTCCTACCATGTAGTGGAGTGGAACGATCATGTGACCAAAGGGGGGGAACTAACATAGTGAGATGGCATGTGGAACGAGTGTGTAGCCAAGTTTGGTGATGGTAGTGTGAAAGTTGAGTTGGTTTGGGCACGAAGGGATGTCGAATGACATGGTGTTTGCTTGACCCTTTGATTGTGGTGAGGTGATGAGGGTGTTGGCCTGAACAAGCATGTGATGTGATGGGTGAAACTGCTCAAATGAGTTGACTGCATCATATTATTGCATTATGTTGAATGTTGGTGATGGGTATACCTGGGATGGTGAAATGATGGGATGACGAAAGGGTGCACCAACTCAACCATCACGATAGTTGGGAATCCCACCATATTACATATATATATATGTGTGTGTGTGTGTGTGTGTGTGTGTGTGTGTGTGAGAGAGAGAGAGAGAGTGAGTGGTGAAGTTTTATGGAGGAATTTCATGGAAGTGTTGTTGGAGAATGGAACAAATGAAGCAAAGATAGATCACATGTAATGGGTTTGAGTGCAGAATGGGAAGACTACAGTCCAATATGTGGTATGGGATTTAAGATGCTTAGATGGGTTGGAATGAGTTGTACTACAAGATGGAATGGGTTGAGGTTGTGCGGCACAAAGTTCGCACAAGTCTTGGAACAAATTATGTAGAGGGTTGTGTGATAAAGTGTTGGAATGACGATGCAACGAGTTGTGCAGTAGAGTTGGTGTGATTACCAGTTGAGTCAAGAGTTGGAATGAAGGTTGAGACAAGAAAACTTAACATAGTTTTGGGGTTACGTTTCACCTTATAAAGGTGTGTAGGCTAGGTTGTGTCGCAAGGGAGTTTTGTATGAATACTTGTGGTTGTGCAACAACCGTGAGGTATATTTTGGTGCTCCAGTTGCTATAACAACCCCATTTTCACCCTATTGTAAATATTTTTATGTGAATTGATGTGTATAATGATGTGGAATAATGGAATAATAAAATGATGACTAGAATGAGAGGGATATCGATTCATGATTCCGTGGAGGTGAAGAGGGGGAATTTTTTGTGGAGTTCCAAGCCTGCACTTAATTGTCACCTATGGAATGATTAGGAAATATTAATTAAAATATGGTTAACTATGTGCCTCTAAAATAACTCCACTAAATAATGAATTTAGATTGAGTATGCGTCATTGTTGAAGAGAGGAAGTGATTGTAGAAGCACTCAAAGACAACATATGTGCGCAGAGGAGAAGGACGAGCTGACCAATACCATGACAAGGGAATATCTAGTTAACACGCCACTGTATAGTGCATGGGAAAACAAAAAGAGACGAAAAAAGAGAACATTGGAAGAGTGTGAAGTAGACAAGAAGAGAGGAGGAATAACACAATAGTGGAAGAGTACCAAGTAGAGAAAGCGCTCTAGATTTCTATGTGAATGTGCATATGGATGGTGTGAATATCCCTTAAGAAATTACCTTCATAGGCTTTGAATATGGCTTGGGGTGGCTATCTGTAAGAAAGATTGCAGTGCATATTTTCCTATTGTTGGGAGGAGAGTTGTAGTCCCAATCTCAGTTTCCAGTCATCTATTCATAATATAAGTTGTTTACTTATATTCATGTATACTAATGCCATGTAATTTCTATTTCTATTGTTAAATTGTATGGAAAATGATGAAGAAGGCCTATTACTATAAATAACGCTTAGAACTATGTAATTTGGTGAAGGATGAATGTTCAGTATTTATGGATGCATGGATGCCTGTTCATTACTTCCATGTGTGAGATATTTATGGAGTGTCTATCTCACTGGGTAATTTATTGTAATGAAATCTCTTGTATTGCTTGGCATTGGGTCATTTAATTATCCAAGGAAATCATGCCTTAAATGTGTGTGTGTGTGTGTGTGTATGTGGATATGGTTCACTTATTGTTGATAGTGGCTATACCACTGCGAGGAGGGCATGAACCAAGTGGCCATGGAGTCTTAAGTCTCAGTGCCTGAGAGTTGGGCCGAGTACTCTATTAATAATGGTTAAGCTCAGGAGGAATAGTGATATTCAACTAAGTATTGAGGCATTCCTATCATGTACATATATATGTATGTATGTAAATCTTAGGAGAGATAGGCCAATGCGGCTGAGCATTGAGAGTCTCAAAATGTATCATATACATATATGTAAACGTAAATCTCAGGATATGTGTGTGTGTATTGCTAAGTTTGAGGGAATCCTTATATACATAATATATGTATGCATTTTTGTAGAGTTTTAGAGCCAGTTGTAATTTGTTGAAGTGCTGATGGGGCCTCGACTGAGGGGTAAAATCCTCTAAGTGTTGGAAAGGTTGACGCCAAGATTAGAAGAGAGTAAATAATTCTAGGTGTCCGAGAGGGACATATCAGCATTCATTTCTACATTTCCAAGGGAAATGAAGAAACTCATGAGAATTGTGGGTTCCCCACATCAAAAATTTCAAGAAAGCCTTTGGGATACTGCCATTCAGAGGTGTGATCCAAAATATGCCAACCAAGCATTCAGATTTTCCCATTATGGTCAATAATTCCAATTGTAAGTTTCAGGGTTTCAAAGAAGTATGGACAACCAAGAAGGAAGGTTTGTGTTAATATATGGACAACCAAATGCAAATAAGGAAGTGGTATTTTGGAAACATTTTGATGGAGCGCAGACAATTAATCTATCAGCGCTATTTTTGTTTAATTTTGGATGAGCGTTGACAGTTAAATTATCAACATGAATATTTCTATGTTTTGAGATAACACTGGCAGTTAATCTGTTAGCACTATTTTTATTTCATTTTAGATGAGAATTGATAGTTAAATTGTCAGCATGAAATTTTCTCTATTTTGAGACAACACTGACATTTAATATGTCAGCAGTTCCCAATTTTCCTCTCGATATGATGCATACCAATTAATCTGTTAGCGGTTAGAGAAGATACATTTTTTGAGGCAGAGATTATGGGTTCTAATCAAGATAAATCTCATGTAAGATGGATTCACACACCAAGCTTCAATTTTGATGAATCAAACCTGAGATCCATGGTGAACTTACTATTTTGAACATGATGACAAAACTCTTTTTTTTTTTTTACTCTGTTTTTCCTTTAAAATACATTAAATTTGGTCACAGTTTCCGAACATATGGAAACAAATGTTTGAAAAAAAAGAGAGGTTTCTGTAGGGAACATAACCATGAGGAAAACCTCTCATTTTTTACATAGGTGTCACGGTTTGAGAGATACAAAGGAATATTTGTATCCAATTTTTCAGGAATATGCCATAATTTTTTTTCTATATTTAGAAAAATGCCTAATCAACATTCAGTTGGAGAGCTACCTCATCATTTCAACTTGGGGATCAAATATTATCTCCTCAGTTTTTTTTTATTTACTAAGTTAAATATAGATTAAGAGGTTTGAGATTCATTATTTTTGGATCTTGAATGATTTGTAAGTATTCTTTAAAGTCGATTATGAAATAGAACAAAGGGTTCAGTTTTTGTTGGAAAAGCTATTATGCTATGTATATTTTTGAATGTTTAATTAAGAAATCCTAAAGCTACAACAAATATTCTTGTGTTGGGTGTTTTGATTTTTTTCCTCCAATTTGATGTATTTATTCTATTTTGCCATGATGTATGATCCTCTAATGATTGAATGAAAGAACATAACCATAATTCATTCATTGCAATGATCTATTTATAGATTCAATTATTTGCATTCTTCTTTCTAAATCTGGTTTTGGAATTCATCTATCTGATGCTCCTTCTTAGTGGATTGTTCCTCTCATATTCTTCCTTTCATTACAAAAAATTAATGATTTAGAATTTCTCAACTACATTGCCTTTATTCACTATTTTAGTGTGATCTTACATTAAGCCAAAATAAATTCCATGCCTAATGGTATTATGCTCAACCTTACCTAATTTTTCAATCCTTTACAATATATCTAGCCTTTGATTTGAATACATAACCAATTTTTTTACTGATTTATCTGTGGGAGCACCCTTTAGAGTGAAAGGGATAAATTTCAGACTTTAGTACAATTTGTGGTTACCTTGGGGTTTTCCTTTTACAACGAGGAAAAACTTGTGAGTGATAATAGGACACATGATGGAGGAAATTTCCATCCGTTAAAATAGGGATTTCCATCTTGCCTTGGTGGACTGATGTGTTGCCCCATTCATTTTGGCCCTGAGAGATGGAGCCAAGAGATAAAGGAAGTCCCCTTTCGGTGGAAAATATTTTGATGTCTCGCCCTGACTTATTGTGGGGTTGAACCTATCGTGGCATGCAATTAAGAGAGGTGATATTGAAAAACTTTGCAATGGGAGCCTATTCTATCGTAAGATGGGAATGTTTACATCTTGATCACATCCCCTTAGGGAGATAGATTCTTTACAATGTCAAGAGAGAGACTAGAGAAATATTACGTAGAAGCCGATGGCCGGCTCCATCGAAAAATGGCTAAGTCCTCTAATAGTGAAGTCACCCATTGCATGGGGGTTGGGACCTTGTTGGACCTAGGTCTAAGGTTGATGTGGCAGTGATGTGGATTTGGGGGTGACATGGTGCGCAGGTAGCTTGGCATGTGCCAATCTCCAATGACCATGTTGGAGGGCCAAATGGACCATAAAGGGGTGACACATGGTGGCCATGGAGAAGTCCATGCAGACATGATGACATCAACATGATGTCATCTTAGGTCGATGTTAGCATGACATCAAGATGGGGGTGATTGAGATTATGTTAGCATGAAATTATCTCAGGACTGTAGGCCTTGGGACCTTGAGAGGATTGTGGCATGCATGGAAAGGAAGGGGCCGAGGTCTAACAAGACTAAGGGATATGAAGTTCCTCGAAAATTGGTGAAATCCCCTTTAATGTCGCAGCACCTTGTGCGAGTTCCCATGTTAAGGCATATGTTATGGAGGGTGAGAAGCAAGGCTAAGAGTCGGGAAAGCCTGGCTTGACAGTTAGCATAAAACATTTCCCCTCTTGCCTTGGGCTTAAAACCATGTTTTTTCTTCGTGTTGAGGAATAAGGGGAAGGCCAAGACTAAGAGTGGCTATAATAGGAAATGGGCCACAATGCAAGCTAAGGTCTTGGCCTTGTGGGCCTCGAGCAAGAGTGGCATGGCATGTGATGTTAAGTGCCACGTGGTAGTGCCCACTGACATGGTTAAGGGTTATTGACTAGTTCTTTAAACAACCATAACATTTGATTTGTAGGTTAGATCAAGATAAAATTTATACCATTGTAAATCTCTCACTGAGATAGAAATGATGGTAGTATCCATATTTAGTTTCAAAAGAGTCAACAATTGAGGTATTTTGAGACCCCATTTCCATGACAGGACTATGGAGGTTGGGTTAAAAGTAACACCTTCCACATACTTAGTTTAGCCTAAGTGGTGGAAGGGAGTGTTATAGATTTGTATCGGAGTAGAAGTTTTAACAATGGACCTTTGGAGATGAGTTAGGGGCTCTAACATGGTGTGATAGGGTGTTCGGACCCATTATAAATCATGGTGTTTATATATATATATATATATATATATAGAGAGAGAGAGAGAGAGAGAGAGAGAGAGAGATATAGATATATATCTGTGTGTGTGTGTGTGTGTGTTAAAAAATACGGCCTCCACTATTAATCTGCACCATTGGATTTTTCCACCGCATAGTAACCATTAATAGAATGAAGGTGGGGCATATATTTGTATATATATTTAATGTTATGTTGTATCAACTTCCAAGAGCCGATTGAGGGCCCTATGTGAATATATATATGTCTGTGTGTGTGTATGCAGTTTACTGAATCGATGATCAATACGACATGAATACGAATGACTAAATGCTTGGATGCTTGTCATTCCTTAATAGTTGTAGGACTATATTTATGGCTATGTGTATTATTACTAGTGGTATACTAACGCTGGTAGTTAAACGATGTGATCTTACATATTTGGACTGAAATGCACATGTGGATGCTCATATGATATGAGTTTTTTTTTTGGAAATTTCTGTGTTGCTTGTATCTACATAATATTGCTTGATTCAATTGAATTCCAGTCTTATATATATATGATAATTAGGGTGTGGGGATCCCATGGTCTATATGTTATATGTGGAAAAGAGCCTCGATGGTTTGGAGGCTGACTGTTTCAATATATTGATTATTTGTTATCATAGTTTCTTTTGGTCACTCTCCATTGATGGACAATGCCTTCCTTTCTCATGGAATGGTGGATAACACATGAAAATGAAAAGGTACCATTATAGATCTTTGAGGGGTCAATATGATTTTATTCTTTCTAGTTGATGCATTGATGTGAGGTGTGATGCTTCAAACAAATTTGTGCCAACAGGCAACATGTTAAGCCAAGGTTATGTTTGAGATTATGTAAACGTGTTCCTGGTGATTACTTGTTGTGTACAAGAATATGTAGGTTGTGGTATTGTGATTGCTGGATATGTACTAATTGCAGGCTATGTACTACATGCATATCCATGATGATATTATAATTGTGAAATTAAAATATTGTATATGTAATGGTTGCTATCCTTGCTAAAGAGGATGATTTTAATTGGATGTTGTTGATCTTAGTGAAGAAGCTGACTTTCATTATGGTGGCTAGAATTGGAAAAGAGGATTATTTTAAAATTGAATGATGCTGACTCCTAATTCTTGTAATATTGGAATTGAAATCATGTTGAGGTATACAAACACACACATGCGCATGTGCGTGCACACACAAACACATAAATCATATGCCTTCCTCGATGGAGGTGGTAATGGACAGGATCGAGGTACAAGATGGGGCATTTAATTTCCTCTCCATGCAACATTTAACATGAGGAAGCATGTCGAGGAAGGCACTGCTGGTGAGTGGGAGCTAAAGGTTCTTGATTGAGTTATGAGTATATCTTCTATTTGGTCTGTCGTTGGACTTGGTTGTTTGTTTCAAGGAATGGGCTACAAGTACATGGTGAGAATCGTATTTCTAGGAGTGTAGGGTAGCTATTTTTCTCCGTCATCCCTTTCCCTCCGCTCTGTGAATATAAGGTCGAATGACCATTTCGACAATAATGGTTTTTCTTTTGTCACAGTGGTGGTTCAAGGCATATTTTTCTAGGACCTTGGTTTGTTGAAGCCTATACAAGCAGTGAATAATATCATGGAGTTTGGGCACGTAGGAAACTAAGAAGGGTGGGTTTCCCTCACCTTTTATCTTGAGGTCTCCTTTATTTCCATCTTTCGAGTAAAGTTTTCATGCTTAGATTTCTATCCTGTTCAAGATTTTTTCTTTGGTTGGTCTGGTAATGTTAATGTAGTGGTGTTTATTGGGCATATAATGTGTGAAAAGAGTTTACTAGGGGTGGCAGAGGCCCAATTGTGGCTATTGTTCTTCACACCTTTAGTAGCTCATGTTAGTGGACTAGTGGGGTGGTGGGTTTATCACTTTAGGGATTTTATTTCATTTTGTAGGGTCTGGGAGCTACTTGAAGCTCAGGGGGGTCCGAAGGAGGTCCTGTCTTTGGCCGTGGTGTGCGTGTGGTGTGGGAATTCATTTCTTTTCCCAAATAGGAGGGCGAGAGGTTGTCATCATATCATTAGTGGTTATTCTAGTGACTCACATAACACATAATGCTTTGGGATGGTAACAACTCAACATCAAGTGTGAGTTTTCCATGAGACACAAATAGAAAGGACACCCCAAGAAGTATGTCCTCTTGTTTAGATGTTGCTTGTATAGCACTTTCCCAACCACTAGTAGCAACAACTTTGTCATCGATGAGACCACCTTCCCCAAAAAAAGGGAAGTTGTTCCAAAAGGGGAAATAGGACAAAGTAATAAGAAACCATTTTCAATTGCAACTCTCATGTGTCTCTTTAATATTGTGGGGTTAAGAATGACTATTTGCCCTTAACGACGGGTTAAACCATAAAGAAAAAAACTTTTATGAACACTAGTAGTAGGCCATTCAAAATCCTTATAAGAAACCTTGAGCATTACAAGAAAACATTGAAAATTTTAGAACTGTCAAGTTGTTGAAATTTTGAGAGACTAAAACCTTGTCATTATGTATTGTTTTATTGGCCCCATGCTAGAAGGATTTATCACATTGGTTATCTCTTTTTTCTCTTCTCATTCTTCTCCTCTCTATAAACATAGTTGTAGACTTCATAATTTGTTAAGGAAGCAACAAAGACCCATGACCAAGATTTTATAATCCTCATATGTTGCCCTCATTAATATAAATGTTGATTTTATCATATGGAGGCACATTGCCATTAGTGAAATAATGATAATCAAGCAAGTTATGCATTTTTTCTTCCATTTTCTATCTTATACTTTATGTTGCATGAATCAATGGACATGTGTTTGTCTTTTCTATTTGATTTTAAATGAGCTTGTTCAATGAAAAAGTAGTGTTTGAAATTATCTTAGAATGCATGTTCATTTCTTTTACACTATGTCTTATGAAGATGGAATCATGATTCATTGTCCTTCTATTTTGAGTTAATGAGCTTTACTTTCAATAGTCTCTAAGTAATATTTTCCCTTTCACTACTTATAAAGAAAACAAAAATATTCATAGTTGTAGGGATTGTTTTCATGCACCACTTCATCTCTACAATAAATCTAGTCATAGCTTTACAAAATAGTTGCTTTACTATGATAGGCTCAAAAATTAATTTTAAGCCGAACAAAGGTACCCTTTTAACCCAAGTAATGACTCAAAAGTCTAAAATGATGCATGATAGTGTTCTTGTACATTATGCCTCAACATTTAGCCCTTTTTGAAAGTGAAAACGCGCTAAAAAACTACACAATATGATATTCTTAAAAAAAAACTCATATAAAAAAATAAATTTCTAAAATCTAAAAAAAACTTATTTAACTACTATTTTAAAGAAATTATTAAAAAACAATCAAATTAAATATTTATAAATGGATCATAACTCATTTTAAATATAAAAAAAAAAAAACAATATAAAATAATAAATTAATTTGTAAATATATATTAACACAAGTCACGAGACCTTTGATTTCTCCTCATTCAAATCGAGGTATTGATTTCAACTTGAATCTTAATTTCTCTTTAGTTAAATCAGAATATTAAAATTTTAAAACATAACAAATTATAAGCAACATATTAAACATATACATAATATGAGTCTATGATACAATTCTCTTTTTTAATTTGAGATGTTAAAATTATAAAACATGACAAATCATAAATAACATATTAAACATATACATAGTGTGAGCTTATGATAATTTTTTTTTAAAGAAGTTGAAAAAGATTATGATAATTTTTTTTTTTTTTTTTTTTTTTAAAAGTTGAAAAATATTACTAGAGACCTCACCATCCAAAAAAAATCCTTTTACCAATAACATTATATTAAAATAAATAAAGTAGGAGAAAAACTAAATAACCCTTAGATGATTGTTTAAATTGCAATAAAATGACAGGGCTATCAAGGGCTTCAAAGAATAACTAGGCCAGGTTGTGATGTATAGATGTGTCAAAAGTTTCTTGAAAGTGACAAGCCTGTCGTGGGCTTCGTGGGCTTCAAATGATAACTAGGCAAATACATTAAAATGTCGTGAGTTTCTTGTTGTGCATGTTTTCCTTTTTTTGTTAAGAGAATGACAAGGTCGTTATTGGCCTGAAACGATTCTAACCAACTCAGTTGGTCATGAGCATTTGTAACTTCCGCCTCTTCCATTTCTTATTCTCAAGCACTTCAACTTCGACAGTGAACTTCGACAGTGGAAGTTACATTTATATATTTGCACAGGGATTCTAAGATGGCGGAACACTCTGAGTCCTCAAATCAAAATGCAGCAGGAATGGGAACGTCCACTCCAGGTCAGTTACCCCAGTTATCTGCTGTCAAAGAAGAAATCCCTGAAACAGTGGGTATTGGACCACAGTTATCTGCTGTCAAGAAAGAAATCCCTGAAACAGTGGGTATTGGACCACAGTTATCTGCTGTCAAAATAGAAAACCCTGAAACAATGGGTATTGGACCAGACTTTTCAGAAGGGCCTCCTGCCAATGTGGATGCAGTGACAATAGCTCAGAGTGCAGGGCAAGGCCAGACTGACCAAGCAGATCCAACACTCCAAATCGTCCAGCATGCCCAAGATTCATCTGATATTCCTGCACCCTCTGGGAACCGTGAATTTTGGAAATCTTGGAACATTGATGTACCACTATCTTCAGATAAAGGTAATTCATCTGATATTCCTGCACCCTCTGGGAACCGTGAATTTTGGAAATCTTGGAACATTGATGTATCACTATCTTCAGATAAAGGTAACTTTGCTTATATATTTAAATCTCGAGAGAAAGATTGAGGTTGAAAGTTATTTTTGGAAAAAATAAATTAATTGAAGTATTACATTTTATTGCAATTGGATTGTTCTTTCATCGCAATCCCAGTGATAGCATCTCACAAATAATTTCTCTGTTTATTAAATCTCAGACCTAGACTCAACCCAGTCTCCCCTTTTTAACCCAAAAAAACCTAGACTCAACCTAGTCTCCCCTTTTAACACCAAAAAAAAAAAAAAACCCTAGACTCAACCTATTCTCCCTTACCTTTTTAACCCAAAAAAAAAAACATAATATATAAAATTATGAAGATTGGGAATGCATCGATACAGCTAATTTCTGTTGTGTTCTGCCATCATTAAAAATTTTGTATTTTGTTTTAGATGAAGAATTGGCTGAGGACACGGTTCAAGTGAGTTCCTCGTACCTTCACTCAAATGCTACTTCTCATCAGTGGGCTCTGGGAGGTATGCCAACAAACGATCCTCATGATATTATATTTGTCCCATGAGGTAATCTACTAGTCTTCTAGTTGGTGTTAAGTTCCTGTTGATACTGGGAGATTGAAGCTTCTCATATTTTGTTGCAGCTGTAGCGGAGCTGTTGGATAATGCAATGGATGAGGTAATCCTTTCCTTCAGCAAAAAATTGTTTTTGCAATTGGGTTTTCTGGATCAAACTGTTGGAGTTTACAAACTGTGTTTGATTTTGTTTGGTTTGCAAACATGTAATAAATTTTACCATTGAAGTTTGATAAAATTTGTTTCTGAGATCTCTAGCATTAATTACTCTAAAAGTTATTGTATCTTGTTGTATTTTCTTATTAATTTTATAAAAATGTATATATTTTATTCTGTTTTAGATTTAAAACTGTGTAGTTATTTAACTACTTAAAGTTTGTGCAAATGGAAAATGGTTTCGTGGTGGCTGTGAATTCCTATTTATTTTTTCAGTGGGGAAAAGCATCCCTTCTGAAAAATCAACATATATCATATATCGCCGAAGCGAGCAGATTTTACAACTCTCCTATTTATATAGTGTTCAGTTTGCTCTGTTTCTTATCATATGTTAAGTTTCCTCTGTTTCTTACTCTTTTTCTTTTTTTTGGTTTGGCTCTTCCTCTAGAATGAATATAATTGGTTATCTTGCTATCATTATCAAGATAGTGTAATGTTATTTATGAAGATAAATATTATTTAATGTTTTGAAGTCATTACAAGCTTAAAAATTGTACAAGGTTTGAAGTCATATATGGGTGCAAGTAATTATATGTTGATCTGTGCACTCAAACAACAGAGAGAAAATGGAGCCACATTCGTTGCAATTGACACAATAAGTAACCCACGTGATAACAGTCCGGCATTACTAATTCAAGGTATTCCATTACTGATAATTTTTAATTTCATTCTCTGACGTTTTACCAATTCGTTGAAAAAGTTATTGTATTATGGTTTGAATAAGCTATTGTATTTTGGGTTTCTTTTTGAAAGACAATGGAGGAGGAATGGATCCAGACTGCCTGAGGCGATGTGTCTCCTTTGGCTGGTCTTCGAAAAAGTCTACACATGGAAAATGTATAATCTCTATTCCCTCCGAGTTTTTTACAGACCATTCTGGTTCTTAAACATTTGAAGATCAATTTCAATGGCCTCAGTTCCAATTGAAAAAGTAATTAGTTATTGTTTGGTTTCAGATGGAAATGGTTTCAAGACTGGTACAATGCGTTTAGGAGCCGATGTTATCGTTTTCACTGCTTCTAACCAAAACGGGTGTGTCATCTTTCTATATATTTTTTGGTTTTTATATATATATTTCAAACTGGTGGATTGTGGTTATTTTTATCTTTATTTTAGATTTTTGAGAATATTTTTAAATTTAATGGATAAAAGTGCCACTAGACAATTGACTTAGTTCTGGTTTATTAGAAACGAAAATGTAAGCTATAAATCCCCAGATAAATCAATTTAATAATTAAAATATATTTTTAATTATAAATTACAAAATAAATCAACTTAACAACAGAAATACATTTTAAATTTGGCTCTTTTTCCATAACCAATTAATTGATTTAACTCTTAATTATTAAAAACCAAAAATTGACTTCTTCCATAATTTTACTCTTATTTATTAGAAACCAAAAATATTTCCAAAATCTACTATTTAATTAAATTATAAATTTGAGAATATATCAACATAAAACACAAACTTAAAAAATAATGGCATAAAACACGACTTATAGATTAATAAAAATGTTAAAAATGCATATAAAACTATATGTATTTTTATTAATCTATAAGTTTGTGTTTTCCTTTCTTTTGAATTAAGATATAAAAGATTAATAAAAATGCTAAAAATGCATATAAATCTATATGTATTTTTATTAATCTATAAATTTGTGTTTTACTTTCTTTTAAATTAAGAGATAAAAATGGAAAGAAAATTTGAAAGAACATTAAAGAATGTATAGTTTTTTTATTTTTTATTTTAAATCAATCAAAAAAATGTTAAAAAATGAGAAGAATACATTTTAAATAAATAATAAAATATTAAAATGAAACATTGGAGAAAACATCAAAAAAATATCAAAATACATAAAAGAAAAATATTAAAATAAACATGAAAGAGAAACATGGAATTTTTTTGTTTTTTATTTTAAATCAATAAAAAAAAAAGTTAGAAAATAAGAAGAATACACTTTAAATAAATAATAAAATATTAAAATGAAACATTGTAGAAAACATAAAAAATATTAAAATACATAAAAGAAAAATATTAAAATAAACATGAAAGAGAAACATGGAAAGAAAATTCGAAAGAAATCAAATCAAAAAAATGTGAAAAAAATGATAAGAATACATTTTAGAAACTAAAAAAATAACTAAAACAACCTAAGAAAACTAAAAATAATGAAAACAAAAAATAATGACATAAAAACATAAAACACAAACTCAAAAAATAATGGTGTAAAAACATAAAACACAAACTTATAGATTAATAAAAATGAAAATTCGAAAGAAACATTAAAGAATGTATTTTAGAAACTTAAAAAATAATGGCATATATTTAATACATAAATTTAATAATGGATTATATATTTAATACATAAATTTAATAATGGATTATACAAATTAATTACTATAAATTTGATTTGGTTATATAGTCAATTTGATACGGTCATTAATGGGTTTATGAGTTCAACAATTTTTTAACCGATGTTATGCATGATGATACATGATGATTCAATTATGCATGATGATGCATGATGATTCAATTATAATTTTTATAGGATTAATAATCTCAATGGAAAATGACATCCACTAATGGCATTTATCCATGGTATCCACACATGGTATTATAACTCAAAAAGGTGCAAAAAAAATGCATGCATGATGATACATGATGATTCAATTATGCATGATGATGCATGATGATTCAATCATAATTTTTTTAGGATTAATAATCTCAATGGAAAATGACATCCACTAATGGCATTTATCCATGGTATCCACACATGGTATTATAACTCAAAAAGGTGCAAAAAAAATGCATGATGATTCAGATCAATAATCCCAATGGAAAATGACATCCACTAATGGCATTTATCCATGGTATCCACCCATGATATTATAACTCAAGAAAATCCTATAAATAGCGGGCCTCACCTTGTAAAATGATATTGGTATGCATGATGATTCAATTTTATATATATATATATATATATATATATATATATATACATATACATATATATATTATATATATATATATATATATATATATATATATATACATATACATATATATATATATTTTCGGATCAATAATCTCAATGGAAAATGACATCCACTATTGGCATTTATCCATGATATCCATCCATGGTATTATAACTCAAAAAGGCACAAAAAAAAATCCTATTGGTCCATTACGATGTAGCTTTTAAAGCTTTTCTTATTTTAATAAATAATTATCTTTCTTTCTTTATTATATATATATATATATATATATATATATATATATATATATTTTATTTATTTATTTATTTTTTATCTATTTGGGTTAAAGATTTTCTTATTTTAATAAATAAGTATCTTTCTTTCACATATTGAGATATAGTTTGTGTGGTTTTTTATCTATTTGAGATTTTTTTTTTTTTTAAATCTATTTGGGTTCAAGTCTCCCAGACTCACCCCCAAATCCAGATGAGTAATATTAAAGTGGGTTATGATTCCATGGCAATAAGGATTTTAAGGATCTCCAATAAAAGTTCTCATAATCTTTTGTTTTGCGTCTTTGTCCTACCTCTTTGGCTACTTTATTAAATGGTGGAAATTTTTTCATAAAGCTAGGAAAATCAACGTATATCACATTACCAAGGAGAAATGGGTTGTTTTAAATTGTAAATTGCATATACTTTAGCTTGCAATCATTATCTTATAAATCTGTGTGAAGCATGGCTGGGGCTCTATTATAGATATTAGAGGCCAAGCACATAAATTATGGAGGCATGTCTCTAGTATAGGTGCTAAGTGAAAGGGATCTCCATAATAATAAACAACACGGACATTATTTGTTGAACATGACTTACTTTCCCTATGAGAAAGATGCAAGGCCACTGTTGATGTCGTCGGATCACAACCCTCGCGTGATTGTTTTAAGGGCTTTCATGATTTCTATAAGTTGTTCCTCTTTAAATTGTATGGCGCAACTTTTGTATAGTCCTCTTTCTATGAACTTTATGATGTGCACTAACCCTTCCCCTGTCCTAGGTGCTCTCTCTCTACTAGCAACTTGTCAGTGATAGCACTTTATGTGACTGCGTTCTTGTTCACATCCAACATTGTCGGACCCAAATGACACTGTTATTGGATCAACGGATATCATGGAAGCTTTCTGAATCCAAATTGTCATGATGGGATATTTTTGTTTAAAAAGGGATACACTTTTGGGAAAGTTTGAATTGAATTGAAGAATTTTTAATGATGTCTAAGAGATCAAGGGACCCAGATATCCAATCAACAAAATATTATATAATTAAGTTTTTCTCCAGAACAACTCTCTTGGCGTGAATCATGATAAAAAGTTTTCCCTCTTGTGAAACTTTCCTTCCACAAATAACTTACATAGATTGAAGCATGTTAGGGTTTGAAGGCTGTAAATATGTTTTATTTGTAGTTTATATTAATTATGAGGGGGCCTCTTGGCACCATATGGATCAGTGCACTTGGAGGAAGAACTAGATAGTGACAATTGCACTCCATTTGTCCAGTCATTTGTTGCATGTGGTTGTGAGGATATATTCTTGGAAGGTGAATTACCTCTTTAACAACTGCAGTGAAACCCTAGTAAAGATAAAGAAAGCATTTTGTATGATGCCATATCATTCTATTGCTCTTTTTGAAACTTTTGATCTTGATAATTTAAAGTTATTAGATAGTTATTTTTTCCATGGCAATTTTGTGGATCATTATGTTTCAACCCAAGAGCAACTTACTTTGCAATATCTTATGGAAGACATTGTTTATTCTCAACATTTTTCTTTTTAGCATATACAACTCCAAATTTGCAAGTGGGGCCTACAATGGCATTTCAACAAATCATTTATGTAGCAGATGGTAAGTAGCAATTGCATTCCACAACTAGAGCTCAAGATTATATGATCAGGCTGAATCAACACATATGTCCAACCAAGTCCTATATCCATGCAGATATTCCCAAGTTTCTCATCAGGCCAACATTTTGATCTTACTTCAGCTCTTCAATTTGGTGTATCAGGCACTGAACAATTGCCAATTCACTCATTACTAGCCATGTAAACTACCATTTCAGATAAATACAAGTTGTCTACAATGGAGCTTTGTTTAGTTTCAATACCTTCTGTTTCAAATGTGCTAGAGGTGCCTGTAATGACATTTCAACAAACCAATCAAATAGCAAGAGGTAACCTTATAATCCAAATAGCAGGCTGAAAGAAAACTACAGTCTATATTCGATCCATAGGTTTCTTGATAAGTTTACCAATGTTCTTTCTCTGATAAATATTTTGTAGTGCTCTTGCAAACTCCCTTTGTATCCTGTGTTGTCAAATAATTTGGTAGCGCCTTTTCCAAAACCTTTATGCCGCAGTTGCTAGAACTGTAATATGTTTGGTTCTTCCTCAAACAATTTATTAATTATCACTAATCTATTAATTATCACTAACCTCCTCTGTTCACCTGGAAAGTGATTTCAATTAGGTGCAAATATGTGACTTGTTTTTTTCTTTTCGACAAAGTTTTAAACAGAGTGCTCCGCCTTTGGATAATATCAACCAAATCAAATTTGAAACTTCATTTTCTTCTTCCAGACCACAAACATAACCTATCTTTTTGTTTTTTGTTTTTGGAATTGGTTCAAAATGAATTTCCACACAATCTCTTTCAATTTAATCATACCCAAATCGAATACATGGGAATAAATTATTGTTTAATAGTCATACACAAACATGTATAGGTTTGTATATTCACTAGCTTTCCAAAATCAATCACAAAAAAATTAATCACAAAACAATTAACAGACTTAAAGTTCTACTCGTTGTTCATTTACGCCATTTACAAAGAGTACCTTCTAGTTCACACAAATTTGGAAGTACAGGCATGTTTCCAAACTTTGGGGACTGTATTCACACATAAAAACAATGAACTCATTCTCCAGGAATGTAATATCCCCAATTTTGATTTTCAGAATTAGAGATGAGTTTGGGGAGAGGATGCAATTCCACCATCGGGACTTAGGAGGAAAAGATAATATTGCGGCTCTAGTGGAAAGTGGGGACCACAAGAAAAAAAAATCAACCCAAGGAGGGAACTTGCACTCTTGGATGAGAGAAGAAAGAGAAAGGAGTGTGAATTAAAAGAGAGAGAGAGTGGGGACCACAAGGAGAGGAGCCAAAAATTATAAATAGAGCAAGAGGTAGTCATTTTGGTCATTCATTCATCTATTTAGAAACTTGTCTTTGACATAGCATGCTTGAGTGGAAGCCAAGTCTACAAGTGTTGTCTAGAACACGAGTGTCTCTGAGTGGAGGTTTCAACCCTTGATTCGGTGGAATTTGAGTGTCAGTCTGGGGAGGGAGTTCCATCATTCTTTGATTGTTCCAGCAGTGGGAGCGTGAGTTTGTGTGGAGGAGCCATTTGTAGCAACGTAGGGACTGCGTAGTGCTTGGAGGAGACACACTTGGGAGTTGAGACGTGAAGGGTCTTTGGACCTAGAACTTGAGGTGGAGTATGGGGAAGTGTTTTTGGGCCTTTTCTAGCATTTTGGCGGGCCACTAGCAATAGCTAGGGACTACGTAGTGCTTGCAGGAGACATACTTGGGAGTTGATGAGTGAAGGGCGTTTGGACCTAGAACTTGAAGTGGAGTATGGGGAAGTGTTTTGGGGCCTTTTCCAGCATTGTTGCGGAGCATAAAACACAAAATTTGTTGTAGGTTACATATTCTTCTTGTGGTGGAGGGCCAAGCATTTGGGGTCAATTTTGGAACATCAAAACTAGGACAAACCCTTTCTGGGTTTTTCTAGGTTTTTGACAAGGACCTCAGTATAATTTGGAAGAGCTTTTTACATAGATTTGAGGGGTTAAATAGGAGTCCCAATTCAACCAATTTGGGTTGAAATTTTGAGGTCAACATTTGGCCAATTCCTTCATGGGTTTTTGTGGATTATTTGTGCATAGTCTAGGGTTAATTTCCTGGAATTTTCGGAGCACTGGAGGAGACCCTAGTGACTATTATTTGCAACCAATAGTGTAGTTTTCACTAGGACAATGCAGAGTTTGTTGGGGACAACCATATTGCATGTTAGAGTAGCTAATTTCATCACTTGGATATTGTTAGCTTGCCTTGAGCAAGCCCAGATGCATGCTTTCTGATTTTACTTTTATATCCAACAATTATATTAATAAAATGGCTCAACACAATGCAGTTTATGGAGATTTCTGGTTGTTTGATGTGTTGTAAATTTTTGTAAATTTTTTTACTATGTTTGTTTTGTTTATCATTGTAAATTTCCATTAGGAATATTACAGTTGTATCAGAGCCATAATCTTGGCCCAGCCTGTGGGAAACCCTTAATTCTATGACATGGCGATTTCTGGTTGTTTGATGTGTTGTAAATTTTTATAATTTTTTTTACTATGTTTGTTTTGTTTATCATTGTAAATTTCCATTAGGAATATTATAGTGGTATCATAGCCATAATCTTGGCCCATCCTAATAGGAGCTTTTAGGAACTGGGGATACCAGCAACAAAGATTGGTATTGGGTTTTAGGTGGGACTAACTATCATTTCCTAGGTATGCCAGTTGACTACAACCTGGATGGTACAGTTGACCTAACAAGTGAGCATGCACATTCTCTATGGCAGTCTTGGTCAACACAAGTGGCCAACCAGTTTATGGAAAAACTCCTTTGGTTGTCTTGGTATGATGTTTGTACACGTGATCACAGGGTGATCAACATACCTTGGCGTTGAGGCCCCGAAAATCGGGTCTACAACAAGGGGGATACCCACCCGGTCTGGACCTTGAAAGCAGCTCCTTTTCCGTTTGGGATGGTGGGTCCGACTGGGGATAATGGGACCAGTTTCCCAATTTGTTTGTGATGATGCTAAGGGTTGATGTTTCCTTTTCTAAAAGTTTCTAAATAAAATGCTTTTAATCTAATTCTAATCTAAAACATGCAATTTTATTCTAATAAACAGAAACATCTAATTCTAAAACTATCCCGGGATTAACTCTTCACTTATGCGATCTAAAATAGTTTCTAACAGCAATTGGTAATAAAGATCATTCAATTGCTACAAGAAAAGAATTCATTAAAAGTGAATTGTCTCGTATAAGAAATTAGCCGAAACAATTGTGAGAAACATATCACATAATAAGTTATTCATACATTAAGCATAAACAGAATAGTCACCACTGTACAAAAGTGCCAAATGATAACTTAAACATTCAAGCTTTCATATATAAACAACTGAAAATAACATATTACTTGACACATAAGCAGAAATCATTAAGAGATAAAAGTACCATTGATAACAAGTCCTACTCATGAACTTCAACAATATAGATTTATCTTCTCAGAATTCAACATCTACTAAGAGTACAAAAGTGCATTTCAGTAGTAGACATTCAACACAGATATCAATAAATCTCGTTCCATTCATTCATCAAAACCTCCTCAGAGGGTGCAGAAGTGCATGTTTTGAAGAAATGTTTTTGACAAATTTCTGGACCCCTCTCTAAATGCATGAGAGGGGTTTAAATACTACTAACTAATGACTAAAAATATTTTATTACAAAAATATAGGAGGTGGTTTAGATGACCGTCCTCATCTAAGGCAAAAATAAATAAAAAATAAAACTAAAATTGTACTTGAAAATTAACTATGCATCTGTTCTCTTTGATCGCAAGCATTCAGCATCAGCTTTAGGAGCGTCAGTTGGCCGACCTTCGATTTTAGTTGTCCTGCGAAAATAGAATCAGCAAGCGCTAGCACTATTTTTTCGGCATAATTTTTTACCCATTTCAGAGTCATACATTGACTGTGCAGTTTAACCAAGTATTGCCAGTAAGTGTCCCAATTCAACTTGGTTAACTTCTTGATTGACTCTACCCTTTCTTTAGCTCTCCGTCTCTAGCTTGTCTGTAGTTGCTGTGCTTTTGGGAGAAAGCCCAGAGTTGTCTCTGATATCAGGTTTTCTTTATGCAGATTTTCATTGACACAGTAAATGACATTGCTCGTTGTTGTCGTTGCTTCTTCTGCTGCCTGTTTTTCCTTTTAAATCTGTGGGATGCCCAGATTTGTCTCTGATATCAGGTTTGCTCTATGCAGATTTTCATTGACACAGTAAATGACATTGCTCGCTGTTGTCGCTGCTTCTTCTGCTGCCTGTTCTGCCTTTTTAATCTGTGCATCCCACTTATTGAACATCATTTCTTTATGGGATTCATTGATTCTGAGCAAGCCTACTTTCTTGCCTTCCTCTAATTCCTGCCATTTCAAATAATCAGAAATTTTCTTATCAATTAAATCATAATCGAGTCGCAAATCCACGACTTGACTGGTAATTTTTTCGCTCATCTCGCAATGGGAACTCCATTGTGATATTCTTTGGTAGAGTGCCTCTCGCTGTTGCAAGAGTTGGTCATTTAAGGCAAGGGATTCTGAGACAAATTTTGTGATTTTGGGGTCATCTTTATGCATTTCTAACATAGCTTGTAATTGATATTCCTTTTCGACCAAATTGCTTTGATACCCCAGTTGCATCTGTTGAAAGTCCTGTTGTAATTTTTCCAATTTTTCTTCTGCTTCCCGGTTAGCATTGGCCTACTGTAACTGTTGCTGCAAAAATAAGATTTTTTCTTCTTTATCCTTAAGCAATAGCTGTACTTCAGACGCTTTATCAATAGTAGCAGAAGCATAGGCTCCTGCGATCTGGGATAACTTAGTCAAATTTTCTGTAGGATTAGTGGTAGGGTCTCACCAAAGGACATCTAGTTGCTCTGCCTCAGGTGAGAGCACACTGTCTAATTTTCATTTCCTTCTCTATCTTCTTACCACTACTTTGTGTTGCGGACTGTAAAATACAACTAGAGGAGGGATCTCCTCTATCTTCAACATGATTTCAGACAATGGGGCTATGGGAATATGCTCCTTTTCTGGAGCATTGATGACTGTTTCAATGACCATTTCTGTCATTGTCTGTGCTATAGTCTCAGGTGTCTTTATGTTTTGCTCCTTGGTACTGATTAATTCATTAAACGTTTCCCACTCTTTCTCTAGCTAAGTTCTTACTGGCTTTGTTGGTTGGATGAGGGGAGCGGGAACCTTGACCTGTGTTGGCGACAAAACTTGTTGTTCTGGGTTCTCTTTAGATTGGGCAGTATCCTTGATTGACCCTTCACTTTTATTATGGTCACTCTCTGACCGTTTATACCGTTCTGGTGATTCTTTTCTAGACTTAGATTTGGACTTGTTAGTTCCTGAGCTTCCACTTATACTGATGCTGGGAGTGGGCTCCCTTATTGGTTCAAAGCGCAACTTGTCTAAGGGGAGATTTGCTAATCTTCGTTCTCTGTAGAGTTTGAACTCTTGGAATTCCGCTGGGCCAAATTGAATTTGAGCCATATGCAAAATGTCTTTCAGTGTACTCTTCTGCTGGAAGATGTCATCAAAGAGATCATCTTCTTTAGTGAATACCTTTATCTTGACAGCCGTAGTAAAATTCTTAATTACATCAAAGGGATCGAATTGTCTCCCTGGAAATTTAAACAGTTGTAGACTCAGCATGTTATCTACCTCTTTGAAAGCATGACCTAAATCAAACAGCGAAAAAGCCCCACAGGCCATAGGAAATTGCAGCTAGACGACCTTTTTCTTGCCTTTCAATTCTTTGCTCATTCCTCCAACCCCGCAGGTTTGGTAGGCAATCTCACGGGCCAATAACTTATCAGGAACATACAAGGGAAGCACATGAGGGGAAGCAATGCTTCCAAATACTCTGATGTAAGTGAAAAACTCTTCTCCAAACCATCTTCCGACAGGGAGAATATCAACTTCAGCTTTGGGGGAAAATCTTGGGGCGTCTTTATTGTACAACATTCTGTGAATAGGTAACATAACTCCATGACAAATTCTGTAAAAATATGAGATAAACTTGGAATGCCACAATTCCTTATGGTAGACGTGAATAGGCAAGGGGTTATGTATAGTCCACTTCCAAACCATTAGAGGAAATCTAGAAATAGAACAGATTGCATCCATAACATAAGCTGCTAAAAAGAAAGGAGGATAAATCCTCTGAGAGGGAGTTCTTTTAGACCGGTAGTTCCAAATAGTCGAGGCTAAATTATCAGACAATATCTGGGCCCAATCCATAATAGTGGCGTTGGTGGCCACATCTAATAGGGGTAGCCACTTAGATGAAAGCTTGTTGATATCAGGCCTTCCAAATAGCCTACATATCATAGCAGCAACAAAACAATATGGAGAGGAGAGGGAACTAGTACTGTACATACCATATTTGTCCTTTTTTAATAGCTCTTCCTTTGCCGACCAGCTTTTGGTGCATTCCACCAAATCTTCGTTTTCCTTGGCAAATTTCTCCACGAATTGCTTGTTGTAGCTTGCTTGCGGCTCTGGTAATTGATACATAAGTCTTAAATCCTGTGGGGTAAATGACCCAATAAGCTCCTGGCTCTGAGACTTGAATTGCCTGTCTGTTATATCAACAATTTCTAATACCCACTTGACCATGTCTATATAGGGAAGTATCTTAGGCCTTGCTGCTATGTGGTGCAGGAATGAGCATGCAAGTTCAGTAAGTGATGCTTCAGATGGCCCGCATGCATCTGTTGTAACTGTAACTTCCATAACTCTGGGTTTTTCTTCTTCCAACAAACTGTACATGCCTTCCCAAGTGGATATGCCAGCTTCTCTGGTACAAGTGGTGTCTGTGAATAAGGGCATCATCTTTGTTTTCTCAGCAACCAGAGTTTTTCCCCCTTCTTTCCCATTATATTCTGCACAATGACCTGTTTATTGTTCTTCTTGCCGTTCCTATAAGTTTACAAGTAAGGAATGAATAATGGTAAGTGATAAGATGACGGGAGAGCTCTTTAATTTCGAAATCATATCATATATATCACCCTACGTGAAACAACCTTTCGATCAGATTTAAATCTTTTCTCATAAATGAGCATCAATAAACCACTAAGTTAACACTAATGCCCATAACTCGGTATCATATTATGAGAAATATTTCATTGAATGATGAGCCTTGTTGATTTGTGATAAAACGATTTTGCGATTTGCTTCACAATATTGCAGATCGCAATATCACTAATCTTTTTTGTTAAAAATCATTTATTCCTTTATGCAATTTGCGAGATGCGATTTGCAAGATGGTTTGTCGCATATCGCAGGATTGTGATGTTTTATCTTAGAAGGTGCTTGTGACATATGAAATCCGCGATATGCGATGAGTCTGTAAGGCGTGCGATCTTGCATTATCGCGTTTTTCACAATTCCGAAGGTTTGTTTCATGTGCTATCGTCCTTTACCCCTTTGCGATGCGATGTTAATTGTTAAAAGAACGATTTTATTTGAGACTTATCATAATACTTAAGATTTTGGTTTAGTGGATGTATTTCCTAAGCTTATGATAATGTGTTTTATTCAAAGTGAAATCTAAGTGCTAGTTTTTTATTTTTAGAAGGGTCCCCATTTATTTAGTGTTATTACTAATATTAAATAAAAAAGGGGAGTTGTTGCTGGCCACAACACCTAGTAGGAATTTTTCAGAGGGGGTGGCATTGGCAGGCCACCAGACGGTGCTTTGTATGGATTTGGGGACTCTTCACTTTTGTGTGGGGCATAGAGGATGCAGAGGAGTAGCGCAGTGGTAGCATCACTGCTAACACACAGGGAGATTAACTTCTCAAATCCCTCAAGGGGGATTTGGAGTGAAGATCCATTCATCGATGGGTATAGTGATGCGATAGTTGAGGTGATGATATCGATTAGGTGTTGGCCGACACGTAGAGACACAACTCTATGCCATCACATCCATGGATGTGTGGGAGCATCTAGTATTGAGTAGTGGACTACAGGTGGACATGGAGATGCATGGTGGTGTATTGTAGTGTGTTGGATCGCGTTGTGGAGTAGGAGTGCCTTACATCACATTGAGTACACATGGGGAGTGACTGGTTCCTTGACGTAGACAAGACACACGATGATACAGAATGGTATAGCCTTAGTCGGGGGTAGCGAGTGGTGTATAGGGAAATGTTGCGGCTTACAATGGCATGTCGAAGAGTACAACGATACTTGGTGGTATGTAGTGACACATGATGTAGCGTAACAAACTCTTGGAGTGTTTCCTTCAAGAAGACTTATGGACCAGGGAATTGGGTGTACCATTGGATGCAACTCACCTAGGATCGATGAGGGCATTGTTGAACATTTGGGGACACCATGTTTAGCAAAGATAGGGCTTTAGGGGAGTTATTAGAAGATCCGAGGCAGAGAGAGTGTTGTCCATAGGATTACTCTTGAGCATTCCGACATAATTTTGATCATACCCTTTGGGACATACCCGCCCATCATCCTCCAGTGTTGCTTATAGTCATAGAGTGTTTGGTTGTTTCCCCTTGACACTCTCCATTCAGGCAGCCAGGCATGGGAGGTTCACCCTAGAGAGTTGGATGAGACATTATGTGTCATGAAAGGGGAGGAGACTCTCCAGTTGAGTGTTAGAAAATTATATATTATGGAGCAATGGAACACATAAAATATTGCAGAAATATAAACACAGAAAGCGCATAAAACAAGAGAGACACAGATATACATGGTTCACCCAGTTTGGGCTACGTCCACCCCAAACAACCAGTCCTTCCTTTCTATTATCTAGCAAAATGAAGAGACACAACCTACAGCAGATCCGCTGTAATATCCTTTGTTTTCTCTCACAATCTCAGCTCTCTATTTCTCGCTCACAGAATACACATCTATCACACAACCTCAAATAAAATACCCTCATACAAAGAGAGGGGTTGCCTTTTAGGGCAAAAAACCCTAAACTAAACATAAGTTCTACCGTCAGATCATCCACCTAATGAACGGCCTAGATTGACTAGAAATTACTATACTTTTACAAGGCAATTTTACAGCTGTATTTAGCTTTGGGGACGCTGCCCCCAAAACCCCCCGCCAGGGGGGGCTCCCAAAGGTCTCAACCACCCCCCCTGGACCCCCCCGGCAGCGAATATTTTACGGGCGGCGTTGCCGTCCCTATTTCGAACTGGGGTCCAATGTGGCGATACCTTGGCATATAGAAGATAATCAGGCTCCACACCCAACAATCTTCCACTTGGAGACTGATTGTAGCAACTCCACCGCTGCTCCATTTGCTGGACAATGACTCCTCTTTGGACCTGGATGTTTCTCATCTTCATCCTCATCCTTGAAGACCAATTGAAACTGAGCATATTCTCAGTTTCTCCGTGGTTACAACTTTTGTTAGCATATCTGTAGGATTCTGGCTAGTGTGTCTTTTTCAGCTTCAACTCTCCATCTTCCAACACTGATAGTATGAAATGGTACTTGAGCTGTATGTGTTTAGTCCTGGAATGAAATGTTGAGTTCTTTGCAAGATGAATGGCACTTTGGCTATCACTGTATAACGTGCCCATATTATGCTCCTTACCCAATTCACCCATAAACCTTTGTAACCAAATCATTTCTTTACTAGCCTCTGTAGCAGCAACATACTCTGCTTCTGTTGTTGAAAGTGCAACAACACTTTGGATTTTTGAAACCCAATTGCCAGCTGTTCCACTAATAGTAAATACATATCCTGTAGTGCTCCTCCTATTATCTCTGTCACCTGCCATATCTGCATCAACATATCCTTGTAGGGAGATGTTTGAACCACCAAAGCATAATGCTTGATTTGTGGTACCTTTCAAATATCTGAGAATCCATTTCACTGCCATCCAATGTTCATTTCCTGGATTGTTCATATACTTGCTTACAACTCCCACTGCATGTGCAATATCAGGCCTTATGTAGACCATTGCATACATTAAGCTTCCAACGACTGATGCATATGGAACTTTAGACATATAATCCATGTCTTCTTGGGTCTTTCGGCACATTTCCTTGCTAAGTTTGAAATGGCTAGCAAAAGGTGTATTAACTGGTTTTGCATTGTGCATGTCAAATATTTTCAACACCTTTTGTATGTACTCATTTTGAGACAATGTTAATTTACGATTTTTCCTGTCTCTAGTTATTCTCATATCAAGGATTTGTTTTGCAGCTCCCAAATCCTTCATTGCAAATGAATTTGCCAATTTTCTTTTGAGCACATTTATTTCCTGCATGTTAGATCCTGCAACAAGCATGTCATCTACATACAATAACAATATAATATAGCTGCCATCATTTTTCTTTTTCAAATAAACACAATGATCAGAGTGACATCTAGTATAACCTTGTTCAGACATAAACTTGTCAAATTTTAGATACCACTGCCTTGGAGCCTATTTTAATCCATACAAGCTCTTCTTCAACTTGCACACTAGTTTCTCCTTCCCTTTCACCTCATATCCTTGTGGCTGCTGCATATATATCTCTTCCTCCAAATCCCCATGGAGAAAGGTTGTCTTTACATCTAACTGCTCAAGATGCAAATCTTCAGCTACTACAAGACTTAAAATAGTTCTGATTGAATTCATTTTAACAACAGGAGAAAATATTTCATCAAAATCAATACCTTTCTTTTGTGCAAACCCCTTCACCACAAGTCTAGCTTTATACCTCTGTTTTCCTCCATCTTCTTCCTTCAGCCTGTAAACCCATTTATTCTTCAATGTAGTTTTTCCTACAGGAAACTTGACTAAATCCCAAGTCTGGTTATGCATTAAGGAGTCCATCTCTTCTTCCATGGCTACCTCCCACTTCTTCCTGCTTTCAACCTGCATTGCTTCTTCATAACATTCGGGTTCACCAGAATCAGTCAACAATAAATAATATAATGAAGGAGAGTATCGTTCAGGGGGTCTACTTATCCTGGTAGATCTTCTAACACCATCTTCAGGTGTTTGGGGTGCCTGTTGTTGTTGTGGTGGTTGCTGTTGTTGTGGTTGTTGATTATTATTATTTTCAGGCACCTTTACTTTTTCAGTGATTTCATCAAGAACTGCGTACTCCTTGTTTTTCTTTTCCTGTTTCTTTTCCTGCAACTGATTCTTATACAAGACCTTTTCATTGAATATTACATCTCTGCTCCTAATGATTTTGTGATTTTCGTAATCATATAAGCGATAACCAAAATCATTAACACCATATCCAATAAAGGTACATTTCTTTGACTTTGCCTCAAGCTTTGTTTTATTTTCTTTATCAATATGGACAAAGGCCTCACAACCAAAAGGCTTTAAAATAGAGTAGTTTACCTTTTTATCTGTCCATGCTTCCTCTGGAACACCACCATCCAAGGAACTTGAAGGCCCTCTGTTTATTAGATAAATAGCAGTATCTGCAGCATCTGCCCAAAACTGTAAAGGCAATCCTGCATGCAATCTCATGCACCTTGCACGCTCCATGATTGTTCTGTTCATCCTTTCTGACACACCATTTTTTTGTGGTGTTCTTGGAACTGTCTTCTCTCTGTGAATTCCATGCTCTGAACAGTACCTATCAAACTCTTTGCTGCAATATTCACCTCTATTGTCTGATCTAAGACACTTCAATTTCTTTCTCAATCTCAACCAAAGCTTTCCATTTCTTGAAAGTATCAAATACATCAGATTTATTCTTAATACAATAAATCCAAGTTTTTCTAGTTGCATCATCAATAAAAGTAACATAATAACAAGAGCCACTGAGAGATGATACCTGAGCATGTCCCCATACATCTGTTTGCACAAGCTCTAATTTTTCATTCTTCTTTTCTTTCCCAACTCTGAGAAATCTGACTCTCTTCTATTTTCCATAAATGCAATTCTCACAGAAGTCCAAATCAACATTCTTCAAACCCGGCAACAAATTCCTTGAGTGAAGAATCTTCATCCCCTTTTCACTCATGTGTCCGAGCCTATGATGCCATAATGCTGCATCTGCTCCTTTGGAAGTTAAAGCATTAACAGAGTTAGAAATACCATTGCATAAATACAATGTACCAACCTTTTCGCCTTTTGCTATTACCAGGGCTCCTTTGGTGACCTTCCAAGCTTTATCTGTGAAAGTTGTCACACAACCTTCACCGCCTAACTGCCCTGTTGAAATCAGATTTTTCTTTAGATCTGGAACATGCCTTACCTCCTTTAATAGCCATTGGTTTCCATTCTGTTGTTTTACAAGAACCTTACCCATTCCAACGATTTTACAGGGTTTATCATCACCCAGACGAACTTGTCCAAAATCTCCTTGAACATAGTCATGAAAGTATTTCTTATCAGGTGTGGCATGGAATGAAACCCCTGAATCTACCACCAAGGAATCAGTAATATTTTCGAAAGAAAGAATCAAAGCATCTTGTAACACCTCACCTGTCACATTTGCTTCATGATTGTTTTCTTGCTATGCATCTCCTTCTTTTCCCTTCCGAGATCTACAGTCTTTCTTTAAGTGTCCTTTCTTTCCACATTTCCAGCACACTATCCCCGATCTGGACTTGGATCTGCCTTTCCTTGATTTACTGTGATATCCTGAGCTCTTTCCTCTTGCCATTTTTCTTCCTCTAGACTCTGCACTCAAAGCATTTCCCAATGTCTCACCGGAGCTTTTCTGTCGCATTTCCTCGCTAAGGATAGCACCGACAACATCGTCAAACTTTAAAGTACTAGATCCAGAAACGGAGTTACTAATGGCCATTACCAAACCATTCCAACTTTCTGGTAATGAGCACAAGAATAACAGAGCTCTAACTTCATCATCAAAGTTTACCCCTACAGAACTTAACTGACTTGTAACTGTATTAAAATCATTTAAATGATCTGCAACAGATCCACCTTCCGACATCTTCATATTAAATAATCGTTTCATAAGAAATACCTTGTTTGAGGCCGAGGGTTTTTCATATAGTTTCGACAACACCTGAATCAAACCCTCTGTCGTGGTTTCCTTTGAAATGTTGAAGGAAACTGATGCAGCAAGGCACAACCGTATTGTTCCGAGTGCCTTTCTATCGAGAAGGTTCCATTCTTCGTCTGCCATACCCGTCGGCATCTTTGATTTTCCGCCCAATGGTAGGTATAGATCTTTCTGATACAGATGATCTTCCATCTGCATCTTCCACAGCGAGTTGTTTTGGCCGTTAAATTTCTCGACCCTAAACTTACCATCTTCCGCCATTGCTCCCACTTGAACCAGGAACCCTTCTTTCCTGCGAGTTTATCAGCCAAATAGACCTTCGGCTCGGATACCAGTTGTTAGAAAATTATATATTATGGAGCAATGGAACACATAAAATATTGTAGAAATATAAACACAGAAAGCGCATAAAACAAGAGAGACACAGATATACGTGGTTCACCTAGTTTGGGCTACGTCCACCCCGAACAGCCAATCCTTCCTTTCTATTATCCAGCAAAATGAAGAGACACAACCTACAGCAGATCCACTGTAATATCCTTTGTTTTCTCTCACAGTCTCACCTCTCTATTTCCCGCTCATAGAATACACATCTATCACACAGCCTCAAATACAATATCCTCATACAAAAAGAGGGGTTGCCTTCTAGGGCAAAAAACCCTAAATTAAACATAAGTTCTACTGTTAGATCATCTGCCTAATGAACAGCCCAGATTGACTAGAAATTACTATACTTTTACAAGGAAATTTTACAGCTATTTTTAGCTTCGGGGGTGCTGCCCCCGAAACCCCTCGCCAGGGGGGGCTCCCAAAGGTCGCAGCCGCCCCCCCCCCTGGACCCCCACTGCAGTGAATATTTTACGGGCGGCGTTGCTGCCCCTATTTCGAACTGGGGTCCAATGTGGCGATACCTTTGCATATAGAAGATAATTAGGCTCCACACCCAACATTGAGACCCTTGGTAGGTGCACGAGTAGTTGGATGTAAGCTTAGGGATGGCGTGGTTGATAGCAGATGTAGCATATGTTCCACCCCCGAGCTCCCACTTAAGGGACGGTGGATGGTAGACTTCGTCTTTAGGAGGGTACCCAGAATCTGAACGGTGACTAGGTGTATCATTAGGAGTTGGGATAGTGGATTTCTCTACGTGGTCAGGTAGGAGCATGGAAGGTTCACATGCGTGGGACATACTCTTGATACTTGGGGTCCACCTAGGGGATACATATAGGGGTCATAGATGAGGGCCAAATGAGTTATACCAAATAGCAGTGCTATGCAATGACATCTTGTGAGGAGAGGGAGTTATGACCTCCTCATATGTTTGGAGGATCTAGGGACCTGGTTGGCAGGTGGACCAATCCCCTTTGTGATGAGCAGGGTCATGGAAGAGGGTGATCCAATTCACTTTGGGTTTGACACATGGGGGATCACTGAGACCTCCACGACATGGTAAGGCAGACTTATCTTGTTATGGCTCAGGGTTGAGATTGGTAGTGGAGGGGTAGATATTGGCATCATGGGGATGCTTGGGCAGGATGAGCTTGGCTCTCATATATCTTTCGCCACTAGGCCTCATGAGAGGGGGATACAGTTTGCACACAATGGGGAGTATGTCATAATTAGAGTAGTGTAGCTTCATCATGGTGGCACCACTCTGAGATTAGCAGGGGTCTTGCTCATCACCGCTCTTCACAGCTCAATAACCTTTAGGGATGGGCTGGCTACTAAAGGGAGAGATCTTGCAGATCTTCCATTGGTCTTTAGTGAGTCACCAATGGCATAGGGGATTTAATTAGCATGGCAGGTGGGTCAACAAGATGATATCAGGATAAGCTCACATGAGCAAGACACTATCTTTGCAGGGATTGGGTGGTATCTTTGAGAGTATACTCCTAAAGTGCATGGGATGGCCTACATGGTAGGAAAAATTCACGAGGAGTTGGGCATGGTACCACATTATCTTGATCCTCTACTCATTGATGGTATATAGGGGACTTCTGGTACTTTACCACCAGGCAGGATAGTGAGTGGAGCGAGGGGAGCTTCAGGTGGGACAAGGTGGATTGGGATCCTGGTATTGAGGCTTTCTTTCATGTCAGGATAGTGCAGAGATCTAGGATGACTTAGTGGCATGTTTGGGACCCCGATATTACTGATGGTGATAGGCGTGATCAACAAATAAATGAGGTGTTGGTTCAGGCATTGGTTGAGGACACAAAATTTTTGGCGGGGAGGACTGTAATATCCCCAATTTTTGATTTTCAGCACTAGAGATGAGTTTGGGGAGAGGACATAATTCTGGCATTGGGACTTAGGAGGAAAAGATAATATTGTGACTCTGCTGGAAAGTGGGGACCACAAGAAAGAGAAATTTGACCCAAGGAGGGAACTCACACTCTTGGAAGAGAGAGGAAAGAGAAGGGAGTGTCAATTAGAAGAGAGAGAGAATGGGGACTACAAGGAGAGAAGGAGCCTCAAATTATAAATAGAGAAAGAGGCACTCATTTTGGTCATTCATTCATTTATTCAGAAACTTGTCTTTGACATAGCACGCTTGAGCGAAAGCCAATTCTGCAAGTGTTGTTTAGCACACGAGTGTCTTCGAGTGGAGCTCTCAACCCTTGCTTCGGTGGACTTTGAGTGCCAACCCAAGGAGGGATTTCCATTCTTCTCTGATTGTTCAAGCAATGGAGTGCGAGTTTGTGTGGAGGAGACATTAATAGCAACGCAGGGATTGCGCAGTGCTTGGAGGAGACACACTTTGGAGTTGAGGAGTGAAGGGAGTTTGGGCCTAGAAGTTGAGGTGGAGTTCAAGGAAGTGTTTTGCGGCATTTTCCAGCATTTTGGCAGAGAAGAAAGCACAAAATTTGTTATAGGTTAAATCTCTTCTTGTGGAGGAGGGCCAAACATTTGGGGTCAATTTTGGAGCATCAAAACTAGGAAAAACTGTTTCTGGGTTTTTGACAAGGACCTCATAAATAATTTGGTATAATTTTCTGGGCAGATTTGAGGGGTCAAGTAGGGGTCCTAATTAAGCTAGCAGCTAGAGCAGCTAGGGGAAATTTGGGTTGAAATTCTAAGGTTAAGATTTGGCCAATTCCTTCGTGTGTTTTTGTGGGTTATTGGTGGATAGGACAAGGTTAATTTCCCAAAATTTTATGAGCATCGAAGGAGGCCCTAGCGACTATTATTTACAACTAGCAGTGCAGTTTTCACTAGGACAATGTTGAGTTTGTTGGGGACAACCATATTGCATGTTAGAGCAGCTGATTTCATCACTTGGATATTGTTATCTTGTGGAAATTTGGGCTGAAATTCTGAGGTCAAGATTTGGCCAATTCCTTTGTGTGTTTTTGTGGGTTATTGGTGGATAGGACAAGGTTAATCTCCTGGAATTTTATGGGCACCGAAGGAGGCCCTAGTGACAATTACTTACAACTAGCAGTTCAGTTTTCACTGGGACAATGTTGAGTTTGTTGGGGACAATCATATTGCATGTTAGAGTAGCTGATTTCATCGGATATTGTTAGCTTGCCTTGAGCAAGCTCAAGTGCATGCTTTCTGATTTTTCATTTGCACCCAAGAATTATATTAATAAAATGGATTAACACAACGCAGTTTATGGAGATTTCTAGTTGTTTGATGTGCTGTAAATTTTTGTATATGTTTTTATTATGTTTGCTTTGTTTATCATTGTAAATTTCCATTAGGAATATTCCAATGAACTCGAAAAACTTCCTCTCTTTTTTTCATTTAAAAAAAAACAAGGGACTAAAGTTATTTTTTTTATCTTATTAACAGAACATAAAATCAGTTATTGGAATCTCACCCAAATGAGATCCATAACTTCTCTTATCTAATTCCTGGCTAAATAGTATAGCTTTTAAAAATAGAACATTTTAGTTTTCTAGCATTAACATGTGATCACCCCATCACATTGCTAAGATTATCTAGAATCCATCAAATTTTGTGCTCGGCCTAATGCACCTGCATTAGAATCTCCGGGAAAGAAAAATTTATGAGCCACTGCTCATAAGTTCTTCTATAGAATAACCTAATTTCTGTAGAGTTCATCCATCCAAGTAGAATCCTCCATCGAATGATCTTTCCACTTCACCAAGTATTCCAGATACTCATTTCCTCTAGTCTTCTTTGCAACCTTTGTGTCCAAGATCAATTCAACCTCCAAAGCTTTTTTCCATAGGAATTTATTTTACACATTTTCGCTCATTGACTTCATCACTGTCTACATTTTCTATAGATGAATCTTTGGCGCTGACTTGATAAGGATACAAATCAATCACATTGAAAATAGGTGAAATATGTAACTCTAGTTCATAAGCATTTGTAGAAAACTTACAGAGTATCTTGTAAGGACCTATTTTCTTCATCTTAAGTTTATTACACTTCCTTGTTGGAAATATCTCCTTTCTTAGGTGAGCTATTACTGTGTATCCCACCTCAAAGTTCACTTCTCTTCCTTTTAAATCTGCTTTTTGCTTGTATTTGTAGATGCTGGCTTGCATCCTATGCTTAAATTGTTCATGTAACTCACCCATTGTTGCTACAAAATATTCTCCAACACTTCTATGTTCCAATTTTCCCAAATATTGCAGTTCATTAACTCCCCAAGGATGCATTCCATACAAAATATGAAATGGAATTTTACCTGTGCTCCTATTTCGTGAATCATTATATGCAAACTCATCTTGGGCTAATACATGATCCCATTACTTGGGATGTTCACCCACAAGACTTCTCAATATGTTTCCGAGACCTTTTTTCACCCCTTTCAGTCTATCCATCAAACTGTGGATGATAGGCTGAGCTGAACTTTAACTTAGTTCCAAGTTTTTTCCACAAGGTTCTCCAAAAATGCGTTGTAAATCTTGTGTATGTGTCAGAAATTATACTCTTTGGAAACCCTTGTAATCAAATGATCTCATTGAAAAAAAATTTAGCCACATTTGTAGTGTTACTTTTTTTGTAATATGGAATAAAATGAGCCATTTTTGTAAATCTTATCAAAACAATGTTCATTCTTTAAATTGCGATATTCAAAGGAACACAAATTTTCAAGATTAGTGAAAAAATATTCAATGATAAGCATGTCATCTTCTTGATCAAAAGGAGGTATACCTGAAAGAAAATATTCGATAATCGCATAAAACTCCATTTGAAATTGCTGCAAATCCAAATCTTCATATAAGAACAAAAATTCATCCACATTACTTGAAAAATAATGATGGTATAATTCAGAGAAAATGAAATCACCGAGGTCATGATCATCCAAGGGTTCAATTTGATCAATCGGTGGTGGAATATCAAGATAAAAATATGATTGATTGATAAGGTCATATGAATCATCATTAGGGGAAATATGTGAGATAAAAACCAATTATTCATCAACAAACTGATCTTTTGATTTAATGATAGGTTTGAAACATGGAACATCAAAAGGAGAATAGAACAAACGACAAGTTTGATTCTTCCTCAAGATGTTGGAATTATTTTGGATTGAGAGGGCATAATGAATCCGATTCAAAATATTTCCTTGAAATTCAGAATAGGAAATGAACCTTTTCATCCAAGAATTTCCATTCCACATCCTCATCTGGAAATTGATAACAAAGATGAAGGAATCAATCAATAAAATGTTCAAGAGATTCATTCAATTCCATTCTAAGTTGGTTAATTTCATCAATAAAATTTGATACTCATATTTGTCGAAGACGCGGCGAATCTCATTAACCAAATTTTTAAGAGATGAAATAGAAGCATAGGGTAGAGAATAGCACCATTGCTTCGCACGACCATCAAATTTAAGGGTAAACAAATGCACGAGGATTTCTTCAAAATAAACACGACTTAAAAAAAAAATTGCACAAACTCAATTACGTAATCAAGGAAAATATTTGTACCCTTTCCAATAAATTTAAAATGTGATAAGTTATGTAAAAAGTCTGTGGGGATTGAAAGATCTAAATATTTAGAAAAATACCTTGGGATTATAATATGGGATGAAGCCATTAAAGGTAAGAGACTCAAACTGACTTCGTAGGCTCAGCTTGTCATTCGGCCCTCCTCCTAGCACCAAAGATATTGATGGTGTTCAATGCCATCAAAATTGTAAGGGGATCTCCATGATATTAAGTCCCAATTAGACCTCATTGGTGTAGGAGTCCCATCCAGTCATACGATCTAGCCACCATTTGAAAGGTTTTAAAGATATGCTTTATTTACGATCAGACACAAGAGAACAATTCACCTCTTTGGGGATGCAAGAATGTGAGATTTGTGAGACACCCAATGTAAGGTATACGAGGGAGACTTCCACGGATGGTGAGGGAAACAAGACACCGGTTAGAAAATTAATAGTACTATCCTAAAGGGGGACCTGGGAAGGTAGAGAAAGGCTTGTTGAATACTTGCAAATTAGTCCACATAATAAAAAACAATCATTAAAGCATAACAATGCTCATTAAATAATAGCCATAACTAAGCAACAAATTAGTTCATTAACTTAGTATGTAATTAAAACAACATATGCCATAAACATAACCAAAATAGTCTAACTATATCTACGATGCATGTATGAAGAAGAGTCGGCTCATTGAGCTCCTGATTAAAAGTGAAAGATCCCAAGTACATTGTTACATAGATGAAACATTGAAACACTGTATCTAATAGTGGAACATGGAGCCACAAATTTCTTCTCGAAAGAATGATCTATCTCCTATGTATTACAAGAGAAGCCAGGGCAAGACCTCTAGAATCCTATCCCTCCAAAAATTCTGAGGATATATTTATAATAAGTAACAATGACCATTGATATTCCTCATGAATCTTTGACTTCTATGACTACTCATATTCTATACATGACCCATTACATTTCAATGTGTGGCTATTCACATTCCACATGTGTCCCTTGGACTTCATTACATATCATTTATTACATAAGACAAATTACAAATGAGATGACAATTATATAAGACAAAATGATAATGGGAGAAAGACTCATCAAATTGATAAGTCATTTGCTTCTACATGGAGCTCATTTGTAATGTAAGTGTGTCATGCTCTGAACTTCGTTGAGATGTCTTTGACATGGACTGACAAGTCTCCAATGTAGTGCATATGTTCTTGGAGGTTTATTGTACATTATTCCGTAGCGATGAAATCTTCATATGAACTTTGATTGTTTCAATGACATATTGCAGAATAATGTCTTTGGTTACCTCCAAGCCTTCTTGTTTTGTTGCCTGCTTGATTTGCTTGATGTATTGCCTGATCTCCAAGAAGGTAATATCCCTACCTCTGATTTCTTCAAGTGTACCTATCGAAGGCATCCCATGCTTATGTGTAAGAGACTCAAAACCATTATGTAGTCGATTATATGCAGCAATGGTACTAATTGACTATTCACCAAGACACATGTAGTTTTGGTGGTGGAGTCTCAACTGAACTCTATCCATCTATGTGGAAATCTTGTCTTTCTTCTCTAAATGTTGAGGAGAATCTATATACTTGACAACCCACTCCTGAACATGATAGATTACTCTATTTTATATATTCAGGAGTTTCACCACTTCCCGTGCCTTCTTTCGTATTCCAACAAGAGGAGACATCACTTATTGTAGAAGAATCATCTCATCATATAATCATTCCATTCTGTCCTTCATTGTCCCCAATTCACTACTTCTCATGCCTTCTTCCGTATGCCAACAAGAGGAGACACCACTTATTGTAGAAGAATCATCTCATCATATAATCATGCCATTCTGTCCTCCATTGTCCCCAATTCTTCCTGCATGGATAACTTCCATTTGACGGTTTTGAAGCTTTGTGATGACAACCGTTGATTCTACACCACAAGATGTTTCGCATGTTCCTTCACTGCAATAAGTTCTCTTCTCAACCTAGCATTCTCATTCAACAAGTACTCAAAATTATCATGTGCCACTATAGCGAATGTAATATTTGCAATCATTATAGCTCTAATATTCCTTCTAGTGTTGGAGGTTATCACCTGCTCTGTAGCAACTGAGATTCTATTTTGCGGATCCTTGGGGAAGTATCTATGTCTTTGTTACACGATCCTCTTCTGAAGTTGATCAAATGTTACACTGCATACATCCATGACTTTGTTAGCTCGTGGAGGTGTGATCCCCTTTAAGATGACCACCTGTAAGGGGAGGTTCCACTAGAATTCTTGGTTCATCATCTATGGGTTGGATGATATCTTCTTCCTCCAATGCTTCTTCTTCAATCTCCTAAGTCTCCTCTTGGGATTGCCTCTATTGTTCTTCTTCTCTTCTTCTTCTTGTTTCTTCTGTAGCAACTCATCCTTCTTCCTATTCTCATGTTTCTCTTCTTCTTCTCTCCTCTCCTTCACTTCTTGAATAGATCCTATGTTTAAAGGATCGACTTTCCATTTCTTGTTGCTCTCATCTATCGAGTCATACCTGATCCTTTTCTTAGGAGATACTTTCCTTACTTGAGGGGTTATCTCTTCCTCCTCCTATACCTACAAGTCTTGAGCTGGTGGATCATGGGGTGAACTGGTCTCCATCCTTGGATGTGCCTTCATGTTCATATTGTACCAGTTCTTTATCTTCTCATCTTCTGCTATGGACATTGATGAGTACCCCATATCGTGAATGATCCTTACATAGTGTTTCCTGACCACTTGCTTGGGATCGTATCCATGAAATTATTTAGTGGCGAAGTGTAGGCGGTCCATCTCAAGTATCTTTGCTGCTAATGCCTTGGGGCTCTTTAACTCGTATAATCTAATCCTCAATGGAGAGATGGGCCAAGAGGATTTCTTCCTCCTATGAAGAATTCTTGATGATCCCTTGTCCAATTGATTTTCTACTTCTTGCATGACCACCTTGTTGGTCACATATCGCGACATAATATGAGGGGATATATGACAACCAAAACATCTGATGTATATACCCTTTGGATCTACAAACTAGTCTGCAATATCTCGAAGTGACTTTTTCACCTCATCGATCATGCAAGGAGAATTGATCTTGAATATACCCAATTTTTCATACACGCCTCTGAAGCTTATTTTTGATAACACTCTGCAGTGGAAGTAAACTGGGAACTCCTCCTTAGGGGTCCAATTCCAATTCATTCTAGAGAATGCATATTGTGAACATATTCCATCTAAGAGAAATGCATACATGTAGAATTCTAGCACCTTGTTCGACTTCAAATATGACTTTTCCTGCCCTACTTGACACTGCAACTCATATGATAATATACCTACAATTGAAAGCTTGTTCGTGTGTCACCACCATATTGAGTGTATATATCCAATTCTCCTTGAAAACCTTAGCGTTTTTGCACCCATACAACCAACAATATATGGCTATCAAATACTGATATACATCCTCTGAGAATCTTTTTCGGATAGAATGCGGATGGGTGATGGTGAAACGTGGTAGGCTCTTGTCACGGATGGGTGATGGTGAAACTTGGTAGGCTCTTGACACCATGCTTTGATAACACCACTTGTGTTGAGGTGTGCCCATCTCATGTAGAAGTTGTCATTTGCATATTCAGTGGGCTTGAGCATCTTATAATATGTCTACATGTCTTCACCATAATAGGTGGCGAGCTAACCGCCATTCTCACTGCGAAGCACAAGGTGAGAGTCATGCATATGTGTAATGATACATTCAATCACCTCTACACATGACATGACAGGGAATCTACATGCCATCCTATGCATCATAGAATTCTTGATGTTGATGTATGCATGCACATATTCTAAGTCCTCATCAAACTTTTCTTGCATGAATGTGTTGTATATATTGCTCCATGTGACCTCTGTAGTCTTATCAATAAATCACTGTGTGTCTACATATATGGGAAGGTTTTGATTTATAACTTCCATAGGTTCATCAATGCTTACTTTTGAGAGTTCCTTGGAGGCCTATTTATGAGGCATCATGGCTCCAATAGATGAAGACAAGTTGAGAATACTTGTAACATAAACCCCTGTTTGGGGCAACACACTCATAATAAAAATATTATCTTAAAGAAACATACTTATGCAACAATACCTGTAAATCATGTACAAAGAGCCATCACATGTAACTAGATATGAAAATATATGAACAACAACACAAAAAAACTTTCATGCATGAGAAAATGGGCATGTAAAATAGGTGGGCATACTTTCATAGCATGAAGGAGTGTAAGGGGTCATTCAAGGCTTTGCATTGTGCTCATGTGCTCAAGCAATTGGAGAAAACCATCAAGGACGCACTGTTGTACTCTGAAGTGTTCAAGGGGTGAGTTGTTGGGTCTTTGGGCCTTAACCATGCGCTAATGTGCTCGAGGAGAAAGGGAGGGCACACTCTCACACTCCGAAGGGATGAAGGAATGGGTTGGCCAGCCTTCAAGCCTTCATATTGCACCCATGTGCTCAAAGGAAAGGAGGGTGCATTGTTGCACTTCGAAGAGCCGAAGGAAGATGCTTCATGTCTTCATGATGTGCTGATGTGATCAAGGGAGGGCATAATTCTTTGTGGTGAAGAAGTGTGCTCAAGAGGAAAACTTGATCATTATGGGCGCAATTTTCAAGACTGATCAAGATTCGAACTCAAGTATCGAACTCAAGTAGTGTGCTCTACCTGTTGGAAGCTTAGGAACAAGTTTAAACATCAAGAGCTGATGATTAAGATGAGGAGAAGAAAGATATACAAGGCTATATAGTTTTTGTCACATTCACAATGGAATATGAAAGGGTTGAATAATGTGAATAGTTTCTACATGCGACAACAGATTAACACTTGCAGCATGAATATTGAGCATAAATTTCAGCAAGAGAAATGAAAAACAAAGGAATGACTACAAGAAAAGAAACAAACATAGTGAATTCATGAAAGGAAATGAAAATATTTGCCATGCAAAACTTACTTGTAGCGTTAGTTGATGAAGTGTCTCTTGATTCCCAGTTATGCACACCCAACTCAAATGATTATGTAAATGAATGTATAACTAAGTTTATTTAAAGAAGTTAACATGAAAAATTTATTCATGCATGAGTGCCACATGTCAACGACTAAAAGGATTAGTTACGAGAAGTTAAGTGGGCTCCTATTTTCTAGGAGTGTGCCCACATGCAACAAGTTGCTCATGCATGCACCCAGGAAGAGCACATGTCTTCGACATGAAGGAGTGCACTTAAGAAGGGCGCACTTGGTCAACATGAAGGAGTGCCCTAAAGGAGGGTGCACTTATTTACCCTGAAGGAGTGTGCTCAATTTGGGCACATGTCTTCACTAACTTGGAGTGCGCTTTTGCTTTTTTGAGTGATTTTTAACTTTTGTTTTCTTTTTTTGTTCTTTTGAATGTTTTTCGAGTGTGTGCATGGCTATAAGGCAAGTTTCTAAGCCAAGAAAGATCACGAGTTCACCTAACCATGGACTAACTAACTCAAGCGCTTCTAATTTTTAAGTGACGATGCTTAGGAAACATTGACTTAGAGGGATGTGACACTGGAGAAAACAAAAGAATAGAAAATCAAATAACATGACAACACAAAGGATCTTGAAACGACAGTTGATGTAGTCTCCAAAATTGACATAGGAAGAACATTTGGAGGGTCGTTGTTGCAGCGACAACAAATTCACAAGAAAGTATCAAGATCAAAGAAAATAAGTTTAATAAGTTTCCACTTTACATTTTTTAACATGGTTTTAGAGCTAAGGTGAACAAGGAAGGCAACTGAAAGGAAATGAGAGAATTTTTTATCAGGGGAAGGGAAAAGGAAGCTCTAAAGGAGAAGACTTTGAGAAGGATTGAAGAATCACAAGTAGAAGACATAGAAGGATGGTTTCTACTAAAGAAAATCAAGTATACATCAAGATCACATCAAAGGAATATCTGAGAGGAGGACTTCAAGAAAAGTGTTGATATCTCGTTGAAGAAGATCTATTTGGAAGACATCTTTGAAGGAAGCATCAAGGGACTTCGGAAGATGTTATCAAGAACACTTCAGACAATCTTGAAGGCATCAAAGAAGGTTGAAGACATCATCAAGGAGAATCTTGATCTCAAGTAAGTAACATATTAGTTCATCATACTCGAATCTTCAATTCATATGGGTTTTTTTTGCAAGGAGAGCAACAAGCTCAATGGGTTATCAAATTATCTAGCATGGAAGAAAAGAATTGACTTGACACTAACATAACAAGAAGTAATGGAATATGTTATTGGGGAAATTATTGAACCTGAGAAAGATAAGGCTCAAGAACTAGCAAAATAAAAGAAAAGGGAAGTAAGGGCACAAAGGATCATAGTGGAATCCATTAAGGATGCTCTTGTTCCATTTGTTATAAATTTCAAGACTTCCAAGGCCATGTATGACAAGCTAGTGAATTCGTATTCGGTAAGTACAACATGACAAAAGGTTTTGTTGAAAAACAAGTTGTACAAAATGAAGAAATAAAAAGATGAGGGCGTGGCATCCTTTCTCATGAGGGTCTCTCAACTAAGAGACCATCTGCAAGGAATTGGGGAACCAATTATTGTAACCATTTGTGTACTAAATGAATGTCCACCAGAATGGAGCATCTTTGCAACAAGCATCTACTCCAAGAAGGATTCAAATCCCTTTGATGAGTTGTGGGTGTAATGCATATTGAAAGAATCAAGGATCAAGGTCAAGGATGATATTTGATCCAGGTGGATATTGGTGGCCACCTGCCAAATCCACTTGGACCCCCACCATTGTTTCTTTCATCTTTTCAGTTTCCTTAATTGTAGCACAGTTTACTATTTTTAGCAATTTTTCGGGTCCTGGACTTCAAGAGCTGTTTTGAGGCCCTAAACGACGTTTTTTAGGAAAATTGGGAGCAACATGGGTCCATGGACCGATATTTCTCTTCCCAAGTTTGTAGTTCTCGGATAGATATTTCTAACGAGATATTGTGCATGTCAAATGGAGATCGTATGCCAAAGTTACGACCCTGGGAAGTTGATGTACCAATTTTCCCAAATGGGGCCCACAGTTTGGCGTTTCATCTTCTAGAGTTAGGTTTTTGGATGTTTAGGGTTTTGCATTGTTTCTCAACAATAAAATAGGCCTTCAAGCCTTATTGTAAGACAGTTTAGAGGCATGTAGCTACCACAACTCTTCTCAGAGATAATCTACCATCACCCTAGCTGGTTTATTTCCATTTCTGTTTGTAAGCATATTTCAGTGTTTTACAGTAATGAAATGAAGTATTATTTCTGCTGCATCTCTGTATTTGTGGTTATCTCTATAATTTGTTGCATTCCTATTTAAAATCGAATCAGTGGTATCAGAGCGATCTTATTTTTCTCTGTTTTTCTTTGCATGTCCCCAACGAGGTCGGGATATAAGGAGTTAGGGCTTGAACTGGTCGAACCTTTGCAAGACCATCCTTGCAAATCCCGACGACCTCCTATGGCGGATGAAAAGAAAGATGAGGGGGTAGGAGATCCTATTAAAATCTTGCTCGAAGAAGCCCTCGAGTGGAAAAGGAACGTGATGATGGACAACCTTGCCCAGATCCTTCAACGGCTACCCAGAGGTGACTCATCGGCTTCCAACAGCTACTCTGGAAATTCCAAACCCTTTAAGGTACAAGTTAATTTTGAAATCCCCATCTTCGAGGGTCAAATAGATCCAAATGCCGTAGATAAATGGTTAAATCTACTAGAAGGGTATTTTTCTGTTGATGATTTTTCTAGTCGGGAAAAGATTATTTTCGCCCTTCTCAAAGCAGCCCCCCACGTCAAGGATTGGTGGGAAACCTACTATGAGAAAAAGGATGAAAATGCGAGCTCACTATTTTCAGCCGCACCCACTTGGAATTCATTACGGACTACCATCAAGTAGCAGTACTACCCTGTCGGAAGCTATGAGGATCAATACATAAAGCGGACCATGCTATGACAGGGAAGGGACCAAGACATGCTAGAGTTTACCAATATTTTCCATACCCTTTGCATAAATTTTGGTATCAAGGATTCAGAGCAACATTTAGTACTCAAATACCACGGTTGCCTTCACAAGTACATCCAAGAAGAAATAGAATTCCTGAACATCTCCTCGCTCGGCACATCATACAGATATGTCGTCAAGGTCGAGAAAAAGTTTAAATAGAAGAAGCGAGACTTTGGATCTGTGAATCTGAAGCAAGGGAAAGGTGCCCCCAATCCATAGAACAAAGGACAAAGCCAAGGTGGGGTGGCCCAAGACAACCCGCCAAAGCTACAAGCAAAGAACAGCGTCACGAAGCCGAAAAAGGACACGGGAAAGTGGTGTGAGTACCATAAGAGCTCCACTCACAACACAAATGAGTGTCAGGCCAAGCAGTCACTGGTGGTCGAACTAAGGGTTTTAGAATCAGATGCATGTTCTAAATTTGAGTCAGAACCCAACAAGGGGAATGACAAAGGGAAGCATATTATCGATGTGGAGCCCAACGCCACCGTTGCCACCACGAAGATCTAGAAAGAGGAACCCGAAGATCTAGAGGAGGAGGAGCGTCTCTTCCGCTCCCAGATGTGGGTAAAGGGCTCTCGACTACAGTTCGTTGTCGACAGCGGGAGCCAAAAGAACCTCATTTCAGCAGAGGTCATGAAGCAGCTCGGTTAATTGACCACAACACATCCACAACCATACACCATCGAGTGGCTTCACCAAGGATGGGATCTTCGCGTAAGCCAACAGTGTCGCCTTCCATACAACATCAAGCCCTTCACAGATGAGGTATTGTGTGACATTGCTCCCCTTGATGTTTGTGATGTATTATTAGGACAACCTAACTTGTGGAAGCGACATGCTGTGTATGAATCAAGGCCCCGTGATGTTATTATTACTTTGGGAAATAAGTTGTAGAGGATATCAGAGGTAGCACCGCCTACTACCATCTCTTTGGTTACTACAAAACAATGCAGTAAGCTCATTTCCAAAACCGGGAAATTTGTTTGCCTGATGATACGCCCTCAAGGAAAGAAGAAGACAGTGGCCACAACCTCCAGACAGGGCCCCTCTGCATGACAACTATAGATGGACAAGGTTGTGGAGGAGTATGAAGACATCTTCACCTCCCCCGCAGGGGTTCCTCTGCACTGTCAGGTCAAGCACTCCATCGATTTGACCCCAGGTGCGTCGCTGCCCAATGGACCAATCTATTGGCGCTCCAATCTGGAGAACGATGAAATCAAGAGGCAGATTCAGGAGATGTTGCAGAAAGGTCACATCTGTCCGAGTTCATCGCCTTGTGGGAGCCCGATCGTGTTGGTATAGAAGAAGGATGGGACTTGGAGAATCTGTATTGACTATCAAGCGCTGAACAAGATTACTGTTCGTAATAGGTACCCGATCCCACAGATTGATGACCTCCTGAACCAACTGAAGGGGGAAAAATATTTTAGCAAGATCATGTTGGGTTGTGTTATATTCTTTCCACGACTAGCCCACGTAGTTAACTGGGGGTCAGAGGGGGGGAGGTCATAGGGGGTTTAAGGGGTACCTGTAACCCCACTTTATGGGGTCCAGGGCAGCGCCCTGGAAAATTTTGGTTTTAAACCCTATTTTAGGTTGGGCAAACCCACCTATGGTTTTGTGCATGATTTTTGCACATGTTTTTTTTGGATGCGATGGTTTTCAGTCCATGGTTTTGGACACGATGGTTTTCGGTCCATGGTATTGGATGCTTCGGCATGTATAAATATGTATTGTAACATTGAAAGGAAAATAATGAAAAATCAAGCTAGTAGTCCCGGTTTTGGGATCCAGGGGAAAATCTCTGTGTATATGTGTTTTATGTGTTATGCTCTCACATTGTTTATTTTCTGTGTTTTAGAATTTTTATGCAGGTAATTTCTGTACGAGGTTAAAACCTACATTTGGTATCGGAGCTGTTTTGGCTTCAAGGGGACGCCTTTGTTGCTAAGGGGTTTCACTCGAGCTTGTGGTAGACCCTGTTCAGTGGGAGATCTGCGAGATCAATTCTGGTGGTGAAAGAAGATGACGAGCAGTGGAAAGATACAGATCGAGAAATTTAATGGTTAGAGTTTTGAGTTGTGGAAACTCAAGATGGAGGATCTATTGGTGGATAAAGATTAGTGGATCGTGGTAGATTCAGGTACTAAACCAATGGGAGTGTTTGATGAAGAATGGAAGAAGTTGGATCGAAAGGCAAAGAGCACAATATGATTGTGTGTTTTAGATTTAGTATTGTTGAATGTATCAAGGGAAGCTACGGCGAAGGCATTGTGGGACAAGTTAGGGACTTTGTACCAATCTAAGTCTCTGGTGAATAAACTGTTCCTGCGGAAAAAGTTGTATAACCTGAGGATGAAAGATGGAGACTCGGTGACAAAGCATCTGAATGCATTTAACACTGTGGTAAGTCAGTTAGCATTTGTTGATATTAAAATTTCAGATGAAGATAAGTGCATTAGTTTGTTGTGTTCTCTACCAAATTTGTGGGATAGTCTGGTTATTGCAATAGGTAGCAATGCAACTGCCTTGCAGTTTGATGAAATAATCTCAGCCTTGTTGATGGAGGAGATGAGATGGAAAAATATGGAGAGGCAGAATGGTGATGCCTTGTCTATACGAGGACGGTCCCAGAATAGAAACAAAAATAAGTCATTGAGTGGGAGATCTAAATCTCCAAGAAAAACTATAAAGGTGGTGTGCTGGAAATGTGGAAAGGAAGGCCACTTTAAAAGGGACTGTAAATCTAAAGCTCCTAACAAAGGAAAGGGATGTGATGAGGCTCCTTCTGTAGAGGTGAAAACCACCTCAGATGAAGGTGGGGATGTGTACCTGGCTTCTTCAAGTACACATGTAGATCATGAGGCATGGTTGATTGACTTAGGTGCATCCTTTCACTTCACTCCCCATAGAGAGTGGTTTTGCGAGTATGAGAAATATGATGGTGGTGATGTCATCTTGGGGGATGACAGGACGGCTAGAATCGTTGGTCGTGGAAAGGTAAAGTTGAAGTTGCAAGGTGGAAGGGTTAGAACGCTTCCAGGTGTTCTACATATTCCTGCATTAGCCAGAAATTTGATTTCTGTAAGCAAGCTAGATGATGCAGGTGTAAAAACAGTGTTCGAGAAGGATACCTACAAAATGGTTCAGGGAGCACTGGTATTGATGCGGGGAGTTCGGATTGGAACTCTGTACAAGCTGCAAGGTAGCACTGTTATTGATGGGTGCAATAGTTTTATGGTTCCTGAAAGTGGAGCAGAAAATCTAGTGGTCTCTGGAGAGAAGACCATGCTGTGGCATCAAAGGCTTGGACATATTGGAGAGAAGGGCCTTCGAATACTTCATGGGAAAGGTATGGTAGAAGGTATGAGTAATAGCTCTCTGGGTTTTGATTTATGTGAAAATTGTGTATATGGGAAGCAAAATCGGGTGAGTTTCCCCGTTGGTCGTAAGAGGGTGAAACAGATATTAGAGTTTGTGTACAGTGATTTGTTTGGACCTGTGAAGGTTCCATCATTGGGTAAGTCTGTGTACTATGTATCATTTATAGATGACTTCTCAAGGAATACATGGATATATTTCCTTAAGAAGAAATCTAAAGTCTTTGACAGGTTTAAAGAATTTAAGGCTCTGGTGGAAAACCAGACAGAGAAGAAGATAAAGGTGCTGAGGACAGATAACACTGGAGGGTTTTGCAGTAAGGAATTTGAAGAATTCTGTAAGAAGTTTGGTATAGCACAATAGAAGACTACTCCATATACACCTCAGCAGAATGGAGTTGCAGAAAGAATGACCAAGACGTTGATGGAAAGGGCAAGAAGCATACTCAGTGGTGTCGGGTTAGGACAGGAATTTTGGGCAGAGGCCGTGGAGACAGCATGTTACCTAGTCAACAGATCACCTTCATTAGCGTTGGAGGATAAAACTCCACAAGAGGTACGGACTGGTAAGAAACCCTCTCTTTCACATCTGAGGGTATTTGGATGTGATGCATATGTACATGTTCCAAAGGAGAAAAGAACCAAGTTGGATGGTAAATATGAAAAGTGCATTTTATTGGGTATAAGGATGGTTTAAAGGGTTATAAGCTTTGGAACCCAGTAACAAGGAAGGTTGTGTACAACTGAGATGTGGTGTTCAGAGAGGTGAAAGATGTTATTAAACATGAAATCCAACCAAAGGAACCTGAGAAGATAGAGTTTGAGCTAAAGGAGGAAGAATCAGACTCTATAGCAGAGGAGGAATCAGAAGATGAAGAGCCACAAACTCCGAGTGTGAGAAGATCAGTTCGAGAAAGAAGGTAGCCAGAAAGGTATAGTCCATCTGCTTTCTGTTCAAATTTTGCTTTATCTATTACTGATGATGATCCCAGAACTGTGAAGGAAGTAGTAGATTCAGAGGATGGAAAATTTTGGAAAGAGGCCATGGTTGATGAAATGGCATCTTTGCACAAAAATGAGGCTTGGGATCTGGTGGATTTGTCGGCTGGAAGGAAACCCATTGGCAACAAATGGGTGTTCAAGAAGAAGACAAATGCAGAAGGAAAGGTGGAGAAATACAAAGCTAGGTTGTGGTAGCAAAAGGTTATTCCCAGGTGTTGGGAATTGATTTTGGTGATATTTTTTCTCTTGTTGCCAAGGTAACTTCTATTAGGTTACTTTTATCTATTGCTGCTGCTTTTGATTTTGAGGTAGGAGAGATGGATGTGAAGACAACATTTCTTCACAGGGATCTAGAAGAGGAGATCTACATGAAGCAACCTGAAGGCTTTGCGGTGAAGGGTAAGAAAGAACTGGTATGCAAGTTAAAGAAGTCTCTGTATGGGTTAAAACAGTCACCAAGGATGTGGTATTAGAAATTTGATACATTTATACGAGGACTTGGCTTCACTAGAAGCAAAGCAGATCACTGTGTGTATTTTAAATTAATTGGTGACCGTGTTATTTATCTAGTCTTGTATGTGGATGATATGTTGCTGGTTGGAAATGACAAAGAAATTATCCAGGATTTGAAGACCCAATTGTCCTCCAAATTCGACATGAAAGATCTTGGTGCTGCAAACTATATTTTGGGCATGGAAATTAAAAGAGATTGGGCAAAGAGGAAGCTCTGGTTAAACCAGAGGAAGTATGTCGAGACAATACTGCAAAGGTTTAATATGCAGGATAGTAAACCGGTGAAGGTTCCTATTCCTGTAGGTGTGAGGTTATCTTCTGAATAGTGTCCCAAGACACAAGAAGAGGAAGAGGACATGTCCCATGTTCCATATGCAAGTGTAGTCGGTAGCCTGATGTATGCAATGGTCTGTACTAGACCAGACATTGCACATGTAGTGGGAGTATTGAGCAGGTTTATGTCAAAACCGGGAAAGGAGCATTGGATAGCAATGAAGTGGGTTTTCAGGTATTTGCGTGGCACTAGTGATTATGATTTGTGCTACCAAGGAAGACCAGGATTAGACAGAGTGTTGGATATTCGTGGCCTTGTTGATGCAGACTGGGCTGGAGATATGGATTAGAGAAGATCTACAAGTGGGTATGTGTTTAACCTATTTGGAGGTGCAGTCAGTTGGATAGTAAGAAACAATCTGTAGTGGCACTATCAACTACAGAGGTAGAATACATGGTAGCCACTCATGCAAGCAAAGAAGCAGTTTGGTTGCAGAGATTGTGTTCAAGTATGGGGTTAGTACAGGAAGCTATAAGGATAGACTGTGACAACCAAAGTGCAATTTTCTTGGCAAAGAACCCCACATATCATTCAAAGACAAAGCACATTGATGTTTAGGATCACTTTGTGAGGGATATGATAGAAGACAAAAAGGTGTTGTGGGTAAAGGTGGACACTTTGAAGAATACTGCAGATGCATTGAAAAAATCTGTGAGCTCTAAGAAGTTCTCTTGGTGTAGAGAAACAATGGGCGTTGTAGGGCTAGATAAATGACTAAGCTCTCTTGTGGCCCCTTGTGGAAAGAAAACAACAAGTGGGAGAATGTTGGGTTGTGTTATATTCTTTCCATGACTAGCCCACGTAGTTAACCGGGGGTCATAGGGGGGGAGGTCACAGGGGGTTTGAGGGGTACCCGTAACCCCACTTAGGTTGGGCGGACCCACCTATGGTTTTGTGCATGATTTTCGCACATGTTTTTTTTGGACGCGATGGTTTTCGATCCATGGTTTTGGATGCGATGGTTTTCGGTCCATGGTATTGGATGCTTCGGCATGTATAAATATGTATTGTAACATTGAAAGGAAAATAATGAAAAATCAAGTTGGTAGTCCCGATTTCGGGATCTAGGGGAAAATCTCTGTGTATATGTGTTTTATGTGTTATGCTCTCGCATTGTTTATTTTCTGTGTTTTAGAATTCGTATGAAGCTAATTTCTGTACGGGTTAAAACCTACAAATCGATTTGAAGTTAAGATATCACCAGGTACTAATCAAACCCTCCAATATGTGGAAGACTTCCTTCAAAGCCAAGGAGGGGCTTTTCAAATGGTTGGTTATGCCTTTCGGATTGGCGAATGCTCCTGCAACCTTCATGAGGCTAATGGATGACATCTTGCAGCCATTCACCGACTCATTTGTAGTGGTATACTTGGATGACATCCTGATCTTCAGCTAGAGTTGGGTAGAGCACCTCCACCACATCCAACAGGTTCTCCAAAAACTGTGACAACACAAGTTATGTGCCAATTTGGAGAAATGCACTTTTGGCATGACCCAGGTTCAGTATCTGGGATACATTATTGATGAATGAGGGGTGCATGTGGATCCAACCAAGATCCAAGTCATTCGGGATTGGCCATCTCTAACCACTTTAACGGAGCTTTGCATCTTTCTAGGTCGTTCCAACTTCTATCTCAAGTTCGTGTTGGGATTTTCTCATATCACTTGGCCCTTGAGTCAAGTCACCATGGGAGGAGCGAAAGAAAAATTCTTTTGGTCTGAGTCTCAACAGAAGGCATTCACAGAGTTGAAAGATCACCTCTGCTCAGCACCAGTGCTCACATTACCAGACTTGCAACAACCATTTGATGTCGAGACAGATGCCTCTAACTATGCTATTGGGGCAGTCCTTACTCAACATGGGCATCCAGTGGCATATCACAGTGAGAGACTTTCAGACACAGTCCCACTTATGACAAAGAGATGTATTCCATTATGCATGTTTTTCAACAATGGAAGCATTACATTTTGGGGAAGGAAATGATCATCCATACAGACCACCGACCCCTGCAGTTCATATAGACCCAAGGGAAATTTCATAATGATCGCCATCAGAAGTGGTCCACATACCTGCAACAGTTCCATTTAAATATCAAGTATAAGAAGGGCAGCACCAATAATGTTTCAGATTGCCTCAGTCTACCACCGATCATGGTGTTAACCATCATGCTCAACTCTTGTGGGCACGAGACTTTTAATTGGCCACTTCTCTACAAAAGCAACCCAAAATTTGGCCACACATACTAGACACTCTTGGAGGGTCAGCATGTTCCAGATTTTCACCTCCGGGATGCCTTGTTATGCCACCTGGGTCACCTTTGTGTTCCTCCAAGTGAGCATGCCAAGATGATTTGAGAAGCACACTATAGTCGGGCTGCTGGGCATTTTGGGGTTGAGAAAATGGTGGCAGTACTGCAGAAGTATTTCTATTGGCCGAATCTTCGACAGGATGTCGGGAAGTACATCAGATCATGCACTACCTGCGCCATTGCCAAACCAACCATCAAGAAGCAAGGCCTTTATACCCCACTGCCTACCCCTAGTCGACCTTGGGAATTCATCTCCGTGGATTACATGTCGGGCCTTCCTTCTACTAAGCATGGAAACGACTGTGTTTTTGTGGTCGTTGACAGGTTCTCGAAGATGGCCATTATGGCAGCTTGCAAGAAGACTATCACAGCAGAAGCCACTGCTAAACTCTTATTTGAATGAGTGTGGGTACACTTTAGGATCCCACAGTCTATCATCTCAGATCGGGACAATAGGTTCCTTAGTAAATTTTGGTCCAGCCTCTGGTCGATGCTTGACACCAAACTCACTAAGTCCACAACTTTCCATCTTCAAACTGATGGCCAGACAGAGGTTATGAACATGATGATCATACACATTGCGCACATGTAAAACTCAAAGAATCCATGCACATGGGATGAGAGCCTCCCCTATGTTCAACACAGCTACAACCAGGCTCTCTACAGCTCGACTGGCCACAACCCTTTTTAGGTGGGCTTGGGATTCCAGCCACTATGTCCCATTGATGTGGCCATGCCATTTGCAACTACTCATGCAGATTCATCTCATGTCTAGTCCAAAATAGATAAGGCAAACAACTTCATTGAGCACATCCAACATATTTTCCAGCAGTTCCACGACATTCTGGAGAAAAATAATGCCAAGTACAAGCAACGACATGATTAACATCGGGTGCCACACATGTTTTAGGTGGGCGACAAAGTCTGGTTTCATTTGCAAAAGGAACGCCTTACCGAAGCCTATCAGAAACTCATACAACTTCGATATGGTCCTTACACCATTACCAAGGCTATGGGAGACAATGAATTTGAGCTCAACATTCCCCCATTCCTTGGCCTGCACCCAGTGTTCAATGTGGACCGCCTTCGGCCATACTTTCCACGAATGATAGACACATCCGACATTGCAGAACAACTCACACCCACAGAGTTAAATCCAGATTGCATGGAACAAGCTGCAATTGATTGGATCATGGACACACAGATCAAACACACTTGCCAACAGAATATCCAACTGTATCAAATTGTCAAAGCAGGCCAACTCCTTCACCAGGGCAAGTGGCTCACCACGGACCAAGTTGAGCAGAAGTTTCCTCATCTCATGGAGGAACTCAATGCAATGGGGACCATTGCTTCCTAAGGGGGGAGGAATGATCCAGGTGGATATTGGTGGCCACCCACAAAATCCACTTTGACCCCCACCATTGTTTCTTTCATCTTTTCAGTTTCCTTAATTGTAGCACATTTTACTATTTTTAGCAGTTTTTCGGGTCATGAACTTCCAGAGTTGTTTTGAGGCCGTAAACGATGTTTTTTGGGAAATCTGGGAGCAACATGGGTTCATGGATCGATGTTTCTCTTCCCAAAGTTGTAGTTCCTGGATAGATCTTTCTAACAAGATATTGTGCGTGTTAAACGAAGATCGTATGCCAAAGTTATGATCCCGGGAAGTTGATGTACCAATTTTCCCAAACGAGGCCCACAGTTTGGCATTTCATCTTTTAGGGTTAGGTTTTTGGATGTTTAGGGTTTTCCATTATTTCTCAACAATAAAATAGGCCTTTGAGCCTTATTGTAAGACAATTCAGAGGCATGTAGCTGCCACATCTCTTCTCAAAGATAAGCTACCATCGCCCTAGCTGGTTTATTTCCATTTCTGTTTGTAAGCATATTTCAGTATTTTACAGTAATGAAATGAAGTATTATTTCCACTGCATCTCTGTATTTGTGGTTATCTCTGTAATTTGTTGCGTTCCTTTTTAAATCCAGATCAGTATTGGATCTGATGAGCAATCTCAATCTTTTCTAGCTCGAGTTAAGAAGTTGAAGAAGGGAAAGTTTAGTAAGTCAAAGAAGAAAGACATGTCCAAAGTACAATGTTTTGGATGCAATGAATTTGGACACTTCAAGAGGGACTGTCCAAATGAGTAGAACAACAAGAGAAAGGAAGGGAGTGAACCTTATGCAGTTGAGGCAATGTGTTAACCTTATAAGAAGGCAAAGAAGAAATAAGTGAAGGATCTTTACTACTAAATAAAGTTCATTGATTGTTAAGTTATTTATGAAGACATTTTTCTTTTAGGATAGTATGTTTTGCATAGCAACATAGAAAGAATTATATGATAGTAGCATGTCTAGAATTTACATGATTACATTTATTTGTAGAGATCATCTAGATAGATGAATAGATAGAACATTTTTCATATTAATTATCCAAGCATTTTATAACATTATGTTAGAGGAAATCATATTTCTTAGGTCGATGATCATGATCCTAGAAGAATCATAATTATGAAAGGTTCTTGGAAGAAGCACTATGACAAAGGTTAGTAGACATTCCATGTAATGTGGAATTAATATTGGTAAAGGGATGAAAGAATGCAATGGGTTAGGATGCAGGTTCTTTATGAGATATGTAGATAGATGGATGATCAGCTGAAAGAATAAGAATACATGTTGGATATAAACCTTTGGATAAAATTCATATGTATAGAATCTTGTGGAGAGAAAGTTGGTCATAAAATATGCTTAGGTATATGGACATATGATGCTAGAGAAAGAATAGGATTTGACTTACTTAGGGTGTATAAATAATTTAATACTTTATCTAGAATATATATAATAATTATTAACATCCAATAGAGTCTTTGGAAGAAAAGTTATAACTTGGTAATCAAGTTTGATCCTTGGGCACTTTGATGCATGAAGGAAGATTCAAGTGGAGATGGACTAGGAGGATGTTGATGAAAAGAGAAGGTAATCATGATGAGCTAAGTATGATTTTTATTATTGTTGGTTATTTGGTTAACATATTATTTTTCTACTTGGTAGAGTGTTGTAGGGATATATGATGATAGTTGAGGCAAGTTCAACTCTATGGATGAAGGATATTGAGGGAAGCTCCATATCTGGTACCTAGAAACTGTGAAGCCAAGATATAGACATATTGGGATTAAAAATGTAACGATATGATAATATTACCTAGAGGTCAAAGGAATATCAGTTTCAAGAAGAAGCTATGATCAACTTGAAGTTTGGGAAGGCTCAATGTAATGCTTTCATATCGAAGAAGAAAGTGATGAGCAAGTTGTGAAGCCAAGATATAGACATATTGGGATTAAAAAGGTAGTGATATGAGAAGATTACCTAGAGGTCAAAGGAATATCACTTTAGAGAAGAAGCTATGATCAACTTGAAGTTTGGGAAGGCTCAATGTAATGCCTTCATATCGAAGAAGAAAGTGATGAGCAAGAAATTGTCCTGGAACCTGTCATAAAATTTGAAGAGAGAAGGTGGCTCCATGATTCATTGAAAGAAAGGAAGCTTGATAATGAAAAACTAAGAGGGAACCGGAAAACTATGAAGAACTAGTAGCTGGTACTCTTATGAAGACAAGTTGTAAAAGGAGTAAAAGGGAGTAAAAGGAGTAAAAGGAGTCTCCTTGTATAGGAGCAAGGTTCTATTCTCAATACTAAAAGAGAATAGGGATGTCCTCTTTGGTTGAGAGGGAATGGTGTTGGAAATCACTTGTGAATTCTCCTCCTCATGTGATGAAGAGAGAATTACAGAGGATTGGATAAGCATTTATGGTTTCCTTGAGGACACAACATCCAAGAAAGGAAAGGGAACGACACCCTTTGAGGATATGGCAAGTATCAAAGAGAAGAGTGATCAAAGAGGACTGATATTCTTTGAGTACTCAGGATTGGAGATCCAAGGTAAGAATAGTCATAAAAGGACATACCTTGTAGAGATCTGGATGGGTTATGTACCTTGTAAAGGTAGTGTGCTATCACATGTAAATCCTCCCAACATAATGGTCTTAATTAAAGTAGAGCTTATCCAGTTAGGCCTCAAGCACAATGTTGGTCATGATGGTGATGCTTATATTATGGCTTATCAATCCGACTCTTCTTGTGAGAACTCTTTATTTTGAGATATAATGTTGTACTGGTTGTACAATTATGAATACCTCCCTAGTTAAGAGAGAGTGTTCAGAAGTGTAACTAGTTTCGGTTGTCATTATTGTTTTTGTACCCATTTCAATATGTATCCTATGTAACAAACAATAAAATAAAAGAAAAGTTATTATTATTAAAGCATGGGCTTCATGCTCATTATTGATGGTATTTTAGGTAAAGTCATGTTCTTCGTGCTTCTAGGGTTTGTTAGGTCTTAGGATTTATTGCCTTGAGTAAAAAACATCATGTTTATAAGACCCTTTCACGAAAAAATATATTTGTCAAATAATTATTTTTTAGTCTAGAAAGTCCTAGAAGCTCCAAAGTACAAGTCGGCCCTGGGAACATAAAATTAGCCTAAAGGATGGAATTTGACCCCTTGAGAAGGTTATAGAAAGGATAAGTTTGACCTCATTTCAGACACACTTACTCATCAAGTTTGATCTACAAGAAATATTTCGATCTATAAGTGGGTAGCTGCAAGGAAATCAAATTTAAAGTCAAGGAGAAGTTGGAAGGACAAAATTTATTCTTTTTGGGCTCTCTCACACACATGCGAATTTATAGGTTTTTAGGTTGTAGGAAGAGGTTGAAGTTGTAGGGTTGAGTTGTAGTAGGATGAAGTGCTGAAACTAATAGCTGGTGTGAAAATTTGATCAACCTCGTGTTGTCACCCTCTGCAAAGTTTGTTTTCAGTTGTTTAAAAGGTACAATCAGGCAGAAAAGTTTGCAACCATCTTCAAATCCACATAAGAATTCAAAGATTAATCATACCTCCTCCAATGGATAATGCTCAGAATTAGATTTCCAACGATATATAGAACCCTTCAACTGAACCCCGGAATCAAAAGCTATAGTAATTGAAGTTACCCTTGAAAACCAGAAGCCAAGGAGAAAATGCCTTAAGGAAAAATCTCGCAATTGGAGATTGGAGGTCCTAAGGTGCAGCGTGGTACAACAGAAGAAAATCACCAATATGAAATCAACGATCAATGATCATCGATATCAGAGATTGGAGGACCAAGGCATAACGTACAGTGCAGTAATCAGATGTTAGAGCCATGCTGGAAATCGACGATCGCAAATATCAGAAAACCATCAGCGGGTCGCAAATAGGAGGTCCCAGCAATCTGCAAATGACTGTTATAAATAAAATGCCAGGAAAAGGAGCCAACAATGTAAAATTCCAGGGATCAACTTAGAAAATGTCACAAAGGAAATCAACGTAAAACCAAGGGGCAAGTGGGCCTTTTCTCTCTCCTCCAGGGATGCCACACGACAGAGTATTATTGGATTCGATAAAGACACTATGGCGCTAACATCACCATGAAATGAAAGTGTGGAGGACACGTGGCATGATGATCCGACACTTTCAAGGTCCTATGAGGGCATATCTAGGTGACACGTGTCCCCCTTAGGAAGCGACGTGTGGTACTGATGACATCATCAATCGGAAATAGTTGATCGAGGGTAGCAGCACATTGTGCATCACAGGGAATTCACATATATCGAACCTTTGATATAGGGGCTAGCCCACAATGATGTTAAGGAGAAAAGGACCAAGGGATGAGTGTGAAGGAGCGGTCCCACAGTCAGAGATTGCAAGAAGGAAGGTCATGTCAGTTGCACAGCCTGGGAATGGTTGATGTGCCAATTGAGATATCCTAGGTGGGCCCAATCAGCGTTTGGTGGCTGCAAACTATAGAGGGTGTGGACCCTCCCTTATTATTTTTCTAAGTGGGCTAGACCTTATCGCGCATCGGAGATCACAATGTTGGGGAGGAGGCACCAAAGGTGAGCATTAGAAATCGTCGATATGCGGGATTCTGTTTAACAAAGGGACAAGTCTCCCATACATGAGTCCAAAGGTCCTAGCACCCGAGGACTAAGCACCTAGTCATAGCCCTCGGTCACATGAAGCAAAAGGAGCTCAAAGAAAAAGGGGCTAAAGTGGATTGGAATGCCCCGTCCCATAAGGAATTTTAATGGGAAATCCCGATGTGATAACTGCGTGATAAGGTAATGCAGAGCTTTAAAGGCGTGGTGGGTCAGTAGTTGAGGCATTTAAGAAGGAGATGGAGCATTCAAAAAATTGGCATGGGCTAACCCTATAAGGCCCCTTGTGACACGAAATCGGGGTCAACACAGATAGAGTAAATGAAGGCATGAAAGCTCAGGAGGACTTGATGATTCAACATGGTGCTCTATGTAGAGGGAAGACGAAGTACCACCCAGGTGACCTCTGCTTCTGTACTATGGCATTAAATTGATAGCTGACCACTCCTAGCTCTAGAGAACGAATGATTCGAGCAGTAAAGGCAAAAGTGACGAGAATCAACTGAGTAGTAGATGAAGCCAGACCGTGGGCAAGCAACAACCTGAGAAAATTCCATAGGGATGGGCATTAAGATATTTTGCAGAAGTTTTCCTCTTAAATTGACTTGTTTTGTTTTTTTTTTCCACAGAAAAAATCAAACCATCTATTAAAAATAATAGGTAGTTACATAGCAAATGCGAGGCATTGCAAAAGGACTCGTTCTTTTCCATGAGGCAGGGGAAAGAATGGAGTCGCAGCTGATTGAAAAAGAAATCAGCACAGACATGCTCACCCGGAAGGCAATGAACTAGCACAGAAATCCCATATGGTTGACATTCAAAATGGAAAAGTCGTGCGCTGAAACCGACCAAACGGAAAGAGGCATAAAACCTGCTTAAGAAAAATAGCATGCCTCCCTGGAGCCCGAAGGAAGGCAGACCGTCGAAGAATAAAATATATGCAGAAAAACAAAGATTCTGCACAGGGAAGGAGCACACATCGTCCAGGAAGGAATCCTGTGTAAACATGATCAGGATTCTGGAGAAAAGGTAGAGAGAAATAGTGACCAAGTCGAAGTGAGCCTCCTTTTACAAGGAAAGCAGCCCGAGAGACCTGAGAAGGAGCATCGAAGGAGAAAAGAAAAAAATAAGAGAAAACAGGACATATATTTACAAAGCACAGGAAAGAGAAATGTAGAATAGAAATCTAAGCAAAAATGGGATGTTCGAGAGGTCGAACCACCCCATTTTCTTCTTCCAGGACAGTCCACGACCCCATGATTTGATTAACACCTTCTTTGGAGAGATGATCGGCATCAGAATTTCTTTCCCTGTAGATGTGACTAAGGGAGATCTCCGTGAATTGATTTTTTAGTCGAGAAACTTCTCTAAGCAAGGGAAGCATGATGAAATTGCTGCATAACTGTGTCCCATTGAACCAACTCACGGTGTTCATAGAGTCCCTGAAGATCTGAACCTCTTGCACGTTCTGCAGGACAAGCCAACAAAGAAGAAGGTGGAGGGCTTTCAATTCAGCAAAATTATTGGATCCTTGGCCGAGGCCGACTGAAGCCTTAACAGTCTTATCCGTTGAAAGATGGATTATTAAACCAGCCCCACAGTGACCATTTATGTCTGAGGCTCCGTCATAATAAGCCCACGGGATTGAAGATCTTATAGATTCTTGCCGAACCAACCTGGGAGAAGGAGTAGTAGGCGGAGCAGGGATACTATCGAATATTGTAGCTCCTTTAGCAGCCAATCTTACGATCGGGAAGACGGAGTCCTTGAAGATGGCCTGGTTCCTAGCCAACCATGTCCCCCAGGTGATGAGGAGTGGGATGGATCTCTCTCTGTCATTTGCAGCTTCTTTCCACCACTTCTGCCAGGCTTCCGAAATCCCTTGCCCTTCCCACCTATAAGGGATTTTGAGTAACCTTAACGTTTCAGTCCAAAGACTAGAATTGAAAGGGCAGAAGAGGAACATGTGTTGAACTGATTCAATGCTGTCTTTGCATAGAGGACACTAGCCAGGGCCTATCCTACCCCGTCTTTGAAGAAAATCCCAAGTAGGGACTTTTTGGAGCAGAGCACACCAGAAAAAAAGTTTGGTTTTCGCTGGACCTTTTAACTTCCATAGAGATTTGGCCCACCAAGTCGGATTTTCCCACCCTTTCTGGGTCATCATCCATTTGTACCCCATCTTTGGAGAGTAGATGCCATTCTGAGCAAAGACCCACCGAAGTTCATCTGGGGCGTCGGAGAGCCTGACTGAAGAATTAAGGAGGTCATTCCTGTACGAATCCCATTCCTCCAGCCATTCTTCATCCAGCTGAAGATCTATTCCTTGCATCCACCCTTGGCTCCATATGGAAGAAGTCCAGGGATCAACCACCTGGTTTAAAGTGAAACAAACCTTCTCTTTTAACACCGCAACCAACCCCTAAGATAGGGAAAACCGCTTTGAACAACCAATCCAGGGATCTCTACCCAGCCTTATTTGAGTGCCATCTCCCACGCTCCAAGCCAATCCCTTTTCAATTATGTTGACAGAGGCAACCACGGCTTTCCAGACCACCGATGAGTGATTGCAGGCCTTTGATGGCAGTCTGATCCAATCTATCGTTGATAGAGGGTCGATATATTTTCTCTTTGTAACAGCAGTCCACAAATTGTCAAAAGAAATAAGCCTCCAAGCGAGTTTTGCTGCTAAAGATTGGGAGAAGCATTGAAGGTTTTTGATCCCCCAGCCTCCCCACTCTTTGGGACGAGCCACTTTATCCCAGGCAATCCACGGAGTGACCTTTTCTGACTTGGAACCTGCCCACAAAAACCTGCTGCAAAGTTTATCGATTTGGGAGAGGACTCCTTTGGGAACCCAAGTCAGGCTAGCCCAGTAGACAGGCACAGCCATAAGCACAGATTTTATTAACACAAGCCTTCCCGCCCTGGAAAGCCATCTGAAGCTCCAGTGTTTCAGCTTGGATTCGATTTTAGCAAGAATCCAGGTCCAATCTTTGTTCCTGTAGTTGTCCGGTTTGAGAAGAAAGCCCAAATATTTGAAGGTATCCTCCAGCTCTTTGACATCGAAATTTAAGACCATCTTCACACTATGCACCATATCTCTGGACAACCCTGAGCACGTGAGAGAGGATTTCTTCTCATTTATACAGAGACCAGTCACCTTCAGGAAAAGGTCCATGATCCTTTTGAGCGTCTTACAATCCTCCAGGCTACCATTACTGAACAGAATTATGTCGTCCACGAATAGAAGGTGGGTAACCCAGAGATTTTCAGCTGCTTCAATGCCTTTGAGAGTTCCTTGTCTTTTAGCATCGTGGATCATAAGGCTGATGCCCTCTGCAGCCAACAAAAACAAAAGGGGAGAGAGCGGACAACCTTGACGCAGACCGCGTTCAGGGCTGAAAAAACTGGAGGCCGCTCCATTAATCAAAACAGCTATGGAAGAGGAAGAAATACAACTCATAATCCATTTCACAAAGTCATACCTAAAACCCAGATGAGTTAGCAATAGCCTGAGAAACAACCAGCTGATTCTGTCAAAAGCCTTTGACAAATCGATTTTCACTACAACTCCTTTTTTTTTCCCGATTTTTAAACTATGGAGAGTTTCTTGAGCAACTCCAACCGCTTCATGGATTTGTCTGCCGTCGAGGAAGCCAAATTGCTCAGGGGATATGTTTATGGAGAGAAAGGGTTTTAATCTGGAGGCAATGACTTTTGCTATGATTTTGTAAACACAGGTGCACAGGGATATGGGTCTGAAATCTGCAAAAGAGCTCGGGAGGTCAGATTTGGGGATAAGAGCAAGAAAAGTGGAGTTGAAGGGATGGAAAATTGATCCCGTGCACCTTGACTCTTCTACAACTGCCACAAGCTCATCACCAATGAACTCAAAAAAGTGTTGGAAGAATTCGACAGTCCAGCCGTCCGGGCCAGGGCTTTTGTCCTTTTGCATGGATTTGAGAATATCCTCTACCTCTTCCTTAGAAACAGGGGCCATGATGGAATCGTTGCCTTCCTCCTCTATGAACCTAGGGAAGTACTGAGCAACTCTTATGACTTCAGCAATAGTTGCTTCCTCTGGTTCTTTAAAGAGATTATGAAAATAGGAGTTCCCTAGAGAAGCTAGCTCTTCAAAAGAAAGAGCCCTATCACCATTGGCTTTTTTCAATTCCCATATGGTGTTGGAATTTTTCCTCCCTTTTGCATAGTTCTGGAAAAACTTGGTGTTATCGTCCCCCGCCTGCAGCCAGATCGCTCTGCTTTTTAAGCGCCAGCTCTCTTCCCTGGCCTGAAGAATCCGCTTCCTTTCCAACTCCAGATCTTTGAGTCTGGCCCGAGACTCTTCAGTTCTATAACCAATACCTCCTATATCTTCAAGAAGGGCTATTTCGGCATTGACATTTTCCAGAGTTTTTTCTTCATTTAGTTTCTTCTGGTGAGCCCATTTCTTGGAGGCGGCCTTCATCCTTGTTAGATTTTCCATGAAAGCCTTGCTATGACTTTCATCTTTGCTGAGGTTATCATTAATCCAGGTGCTGTGGAAGAGGCTGATATAGGATGCGTCCAGAAGCCAGGAAGCATTAAATTTGAACGGAGTGCCCGGTTTTGAGAAGGCACCCTTCACTTCGAGGAAAACAAGGAAATGGTCCGAGAGACCTCCTTCACCAACCCAGTGTCTGAAAGCCTGTAGCTTTTCGGACAACGAATCACAAATTAGGAATCTGTCGAGCTTCTTCCCAACCCAGTCTTCACCTATTCTTTGGTTTCTCCACGACGGACGCATCTTGAGCAGAGTGACATCCACCAAAGGAGAGGAGACCAGTTTATTTATAAAGAAATCCGTGAGAGGGTCTGCTCTTGCTCTAACCCCCCAGGACTCTGTCATCCCCAGAGAAAAGTTGAGGTCTCCGCCGATAACAAGATTAGGGTGCGCCAGAAACGACTTAGCAAAAAAGGGGTTCCAAAATCTCTCCCGATCCATAACAGGACCGTATACATTAATAATGAGGAAGGGGATGCAAAGTTCGATGGAGAATAGTTCCACAGCCAGAACATTTTCCCATCCCCACGAAGAGATCTCTCTAAGAACCTTCGAATTGAATCCCAATTCCACCCCTCTTGAGTGACCATTGGCATCTAAGACATGAAAGCTCTAGCCCGGAAGAAGCTTATTGAGACAGCCTATGACTTCTTCCCCTTTTCCCAAAGTTTCTTGGAGTAAAATAATGTCAGGTTTATTGGACCTGACCAATTCCTTCAGAGCTAGCTTTTTGGTTGGCTAGCTAGACCCCTGTAGTTGTAGGATAAAATGATCATCGTAAACTCATAGAGGGTGTCCACTTTGCTCTAAGCACCCCTGGAATAGACAGCTGCTTCCCATCTGCAATGTCTATGACTGCCTTCAATTGAGCCTTCAACAGATCAGTTTTCCTTCCTCTTTTGTTCCTCAATCCAGATGTCTCCATATCCAGCTCCAATCCACTCATAGCGAGCCCTTTTCCTTTTCTATTGGCCAAAGGTCTGAGGTTATATGGGGGCTCAGGACTTCGGACAGAAGGAGGGGCAGAGCAGACAACCTCGAAGGGAAAAGAGGTCGGTAGAGGGGAGGAGGGGATGGTCATAATAATGCTATCAGAGGAGGTTTGCCCCTTCCTCAAATCCAGCAATTCATTCGAGAGATATCTTAAGGGACCAGCCTCTCCACAACAAGGCATAGATGGAACATTAGAAAGGCATAAAGAGGAGGGAGGGGAAAGAATCAAACTCGTCTGATCCTCGCCTGCCATTTCAGAGATTAGTGAGGGTCCCCGGGAGAACATCGGATTAGAGTTGTATTCATTTGCTGCTGACCCCGGTTGATCCTGGAAATCAATCTTCCTTTGCTCCGTGACCAAACCCTGGGAAGATGCCAGGGGATCGCTTTCCATTGTCAGAGCCTCTGTTTCCTGAGAGGTCACCTTCTGGTTTGCCTTCTGGGAGTTTCTGCTTCTCCTTTGTCCTCGACGTCGACGGTGTCCAAGCGGACATTCCCGGGCCAGATGACCATATTGATGACATCGGTGACATCTGAAAGGGAGGTTTTCGTAGTCCAAGATCTGAACGAACTCTAGACCTCGATACTTCAGGTTCATAGCATCCGCCAATCCCACCCTGGGGTTTAGACTAACCAAAATACGGGTGACTCCCCATTCATGAGTTCGAAGGTATGTTCTATCAATGTCGAGAAACTTCCCTAGAGTATTACCAATAGAGGTGAAGGCTGAGTCGGTCCAGAATTGCATAGGGAGGCCCGGAAGTTTGACCCAGACTGGGGACTCCACCTCTTTTTCTTTCTGGGCGTCAAACAGGGGCGTCCATCTTTTGAAAAGGATTGGCCTCTTTCCGAAGCTCCAGTTTTTTCCCATCACCCAGTCAGCGTGCTCCTTTTGTTCGAATCGAACACAAAACCATCCTCTGTCCAAGTTTTTGATTTGTTCTGGTTGTCCCGGTGCTTCTTTCCATTCCAACTGAATCCAGTCTTTGATGTAACCTACCGAGAACTTTCTTCCTCGAACTCTACCAACTAATAAAGTTTCCGAGGCTTCCATAGCCTGGTCTATAAGAATATCCACTCCAAACACACAGCTAGGACGCTCCTCCTTCATTCTGATGGGATTGATCTTTTTCCTCTTTCCACCCCCACCATCCTTCCTGGCTTCTCCCGTTCCTGTCTTCTTAATGGCAGGATCAACTGCCTTATCTGCCTCATTCAGCTCAGGATTATTAACGACACAGTCTCTGCTTTCTTTTTCCTTCTCCGCAACCGGCCTTTTTATCCCAGCCCCAGGGATAAGAGGTAATCTTCTCACTAGATCCTCTTTTCCGATACCTATCGGCTCCCTTCCCTCTTCTTTATTAGAAGGAGCTTTGGTCAAGATGGTAGTCGGTTCTTCCAATGCAGGTTTTATAGCAGATGCCTGTTCCTGGCCTCCTGACTTCAAGCTCCCTCCTCCCACCACCTTGTCAGGAGACCGAGGGTACCCTGTTTTATTCGGGAAGAAATGTATAAGGTTTTTCTCGGAGACGTCAAGACCCCAGCAGGCAAGAAGGTCTTCTGGTGCTGGGTCTATATCGACGGTCTCAAACTCATGAGCCATCTCGCGATGAGCACCACTTCTTGGGTCCACCATTAATATTCAAAACCGATATTTGTCATAGCATCCTCAAAAATGTGGCCCACATGCTTGCTGCAAAAACCAGCTCTCCGCCTCCCTGCACGCATTGTTTTCTTCTTTCAATCTATGCTAACACTGTCAGTGGAATCCCTATTTGTCTACATTCAAAGTCGCTTAGAGTTGGGTCTTCACGATGCTAATCTAACTCCGCTGGAAAACCCTGTCCTCGGCTTCCATGGCCGCATCTAGCTTCGCCCGTCGTTAGGGTTTAGTTGCAGACAGCCATCATTTCACAGATATGTTGTCACAATTTAATGAGGCAATTAATCTGATTGTAGTATTTTTTGGCCACAGAGTCATCTCAGGCCGAAACAATTAGTCAATCTGACAATTGAGGATGGGTCGAGATATTTGTTGTAATTATAGTTCAGAGCTCCCCTCTTCTTATAAATAGAGGGAAGACACTCTTAAAAAAGGTTCAGAATTTTGGGAAAGAAACTCCTAAGTGGATCCTTTTCCTGCTTCACAAAGGCATTGTATGAACTTTGATGTATGCACTCTCTCATAGAATTTAATGGAAGAATTGTGGTGATTTTAAACTCCTTGAATTGCAATATGCTTTTCTCTCTCAGTATTTCATTATGTGTTTGACATTCTCCTCAGATCGCATGTAAGTAACAACTAGATATATTTCCATTATATGCAGATTCATTTCAGTAAAATATATGATAAAGAATGCCTGTATTGATATGGTGATAAGGTCTTTGAAAGGTGCACCATACATCTCAACATCTCATAAACCTCTCATTGCTCTTGTTTTCTTCTAGATCTAGTGATACAAGATTCTTAAAATCTAAGCTCTGTTTTGATTGATTTTCTCGTTATTATCCCCTACTATTCCATATCCATTAACAGTTGATTTGCTGCGAGTTTCAATTTGCTTTTGGCACCACTATTTGAGTATTACTCCCTCTATAATTTTGCACACATGCTATTTCTTATGGTGTGCTTCATGAGTGGTTTTGAACCAACCCTTTGAAGCTGTTCGTGGCATAAAATTATTAGCGTTGCAAGCTCACAAGGGTAATATTCTTGCACTAATTATGATGTCCTAGGCATTGGTCTATAATCAACCTAGAGGGTATCTCTAGGAAGCTTTCCTATCCTTGGAAGCAACCCTGATCCAAGTGCTGGGAAAAGTGAAAACATTGTTTTGGCACCATTGCCAGGGAAGGAATTGTGAATTATTTTTCCCTGGGTATGACAAATCATTACATTCCCCCTGTTGGTAAGCGGGGGAAGTGTGTGTTGAAGAGTTATCACCTTGGCGACCCCACCATCTGTATTTTTATTTTTCATTCTGGCTTCTAAAAGGCCCCATACCCATGCAAACATCTCTCAACAAAAATCCTTATCTAGTTCATAGAAGGCTGCAATTTGTTGTTCTGAATCTCCTCCTAGAGTTCTAGTATATCCTCCCGAGCGCGGTCCACCCCTTAGTGCAACCTCCCTAGAGGACAAAGAAGAAGTTGAGGAGATAAAAAATAAACCCCAAGGCATCCCTACCCATAGTGTTAAAATCCCTTATTCCATTGTTAGACAACTATCACACCCTTTGTAATACCTCAAGCTCCTCTAGGAATTCAACCACCCCTGATCCAAATGGTTGTCCCAGGTTTCTTTCTAAACAAGTATTCTCCCTTATGTTTATTTGGGGTAGCATCACATGTGTTCTAGGCCTCAAATTTTGCAAGGAGGCTTGGGCACATGTATTCCAAAGAACACACAAAGCGTTTTGGGAAATTCTACCTAGAAACAATTTTATTAAAATAATCAATATTTTTTAATGGGCCCCTAAGTCTAAACTTAGGAAATAAAAAATATTAATGTGTATTAATCTAATTGTGGGTGTAACTTCTAGAAAAAAATGAGGATCAAGCTAAAATGATCTTAGCCATTGATTAGCTTTTAATCTGGGCCATTGAATTTCAATGAGAATATTATTTAAGGAAGCTTGGTGGTCATTTGGAAAACCCACCAAGAGATCAAGAGATCAAATTTCTGAAGTGTGAAGTTCTCAGGAGGAAATTCTAATCGAGTATATTTCTTGCAGTTGAGGGGCAGAGATAGCATCAGGAGAGAGAGATTTTCTCATTCTAAGAATCATTGATAGAGAGAGGCAGAGAGTGATCCTTAAATTGTCACGTAGAGGCAGCACAAAGGGTGAGAGAGAGTCCAAAATTTTGTAGCAGAGTTAGTTTCAGAAGCCGGGAGCCGCGGTACAAGACCGAGAGGCTGAGAGCAGTGACTTCAGGCAGTAAATCGATCAGTTGGCTGGGTGACACAATGCCTAGAGGGGCTAACACAGGGACTGCATGAAGACTGCGCAGAGGCAGTGCAGGGCCTGCTAGAGGCACCTCATCCAGTGACCAGATCAACTGGGATTTTTCTCAGTGATTGTGTGAGGTAATCTCACAAATATTTTTTCCAGTATTTCTCTCTTTGTAAGTGAATAAACCTTGAGGTATTTGTAGATGTATTCTAAATTTGCTACAACTCAATAATAATAAACCTTCATATCTGCTGCACCGGTTTTCCTGCATTGGGTTTTTTTTCGGGGACATTTGTCAAAAAATAACAGTGTTATTTTGTTGTATTATCTTTCTTGCTCAATCTCTTGTTTCCACATATAAATTAATTAAGTGAATGCTGTAGTGTATGTATTTCAATATTTTCCATAGGAAACTGCAAATAACTTGTTCATGTAAATCTAACAAGTAGGAGAAATATCATCAATTGTTGCAGTAGGGATTCCGATTGCAGGTGGAACAAGAAGAGTAGTGCCAGAGAATCCAATGATGACCATAAGAGGGAAATCGAAAAGCTACAAGAGGCAGCAATTCAAAATCCTAGAGGGTTTGTGCAGTCCTTAGCTGGAGGGTTGTAATTTCTAGGCAATCTCTCTTCGAGTGAGTCGATGGAGAGAAGGGCTTCCATATCGATTTTTTGGTTGGGGTAGAAGGAGCAGTGTAGAAGCCTCGACATGAGGAGAGATGATGGGATGAAAATTTTTCTGCAGGTGGTTTGCTAGGTAGAAAATTGTTAAAAGAGAGAGGAGAAGCAAAGTTGAGGGAATTTCCTCTTTAGAGAATTCCTAGCCAAGGAATTTGAATTCTCTAGAGTTGAGCAGCAGCAAGGGGTAGCCATTTTATTAGCTTCAGCAAGGAGTGCATAATATAGGCCAACACCAACATAGAGGAAAGAGGATATTATCAACATTTGTGGCAAAAATGGAAACTAATGGCCTGAGGGATTAGGACAAGTTGGATGGGGAATTCAACTGCGTCATCTAGAAGGCAAGAATGTCGTTCCTTCTAGATGAGAATGCCCTCAAGACATACGTTGACAACGTGGTGATTGTCCCTACAAATACAGATCCATTGAAGAAATACAAGGATGAGATGGCGAAGGTGAAAAGAATAATCCTCGATAGAGTGAAGGATCATGTGGTCTGTCACATCAATAGTAGAGGGAATCTAAGGAGATGGATGATTTTTCTATGTTATATTAGGGATCTTTTGAGCAGTGGAAGATGTACCTTGAGCAGAAACTGAGATATGCTCAAATGCAGAAAGGGGAGCATGTGGATCCATTCCTCACGAAGGTTCAGGAGACCCATCATGAATTATATGCTATGGGGCATACCCCTCAAGATTCAGATTTGGTTAGAAGGGCCCTCAATTTCGTCTCAGATGAGTGGCAAGTCTTTGTCTAAAGTATCCTAGGTAGAGCAGCTTTGCCAAATTGGGATGAGATGTGGGTAGCTCTAAAACAAGAGGAGCTTAGGAGAGACTTAGTCAAGGTTAAACTTGAAGAAAGCAACAACAGTGAGTCGAAGCCCAAGGAGGAGGAGGAGAATGCAACCCTTGCATCAAAGGGACAACAGGAGCATAGAGACATAAGAAGGACGTCCCGAATATCAAGTGTTTTAGGTGTGGTGAGATGGGTCACTACGCTACATAATGTCCACTTAGGAAGAAGGATAAGGATGAGAAACACAATCCAAACGCTGTGCCCTCGAAGATCGAAGAGGAGGAGTTCGCCATGATAACCGAGATACCTCCAGGAAGGAGGTGGGATGATTTGGAGTTATAATTCGAAAGAGCTACAGATGGGAAGGATCCTTAAGGAACCCACCTCTTGGATCAATTCTTTGATATGAGAGCCCAGATCATAGGTAGCAGGATGGACTAGTGTCAGATGTTACCGAGGAGTGTTGTTGAGACAGTTGCAGTGGCTAGGAGCACCAAAAACTGAACAACACAGAGCAGAGTTGGCAACAGTGCAGATGGCACAAAGCAGAGGTCAACAACAATGTAGTAGATTCATAGGGTCAGTGCAGAGACTAGCAACAGTCAGACTTCAACATTCACGTGGTATCATATTGAACACAATTAGTTCACTAATTTGGGATATTTTTCCGTTGTTGATGGAGTAGCAACAATAGTTTGTAGTGCTGAGGCAATTGGCAGTGGCAGTGCCAGCAACAACACAGATGCAAAATTTCAGAGGGAGTTGCAATACGGATGCAGTGTTGACAATGGTAGGGTTAGTAGCAGTACAGATGCAACATTTGCGCAGTAGTTGGTGGACATCATGTGAGACAATAGCAATGTAGAGGATGATGCTTCAAAGTCAGAGAAGTATGCAATAGCGTATATTGCTAGAGCACATTCCTCATTAAGAGGGAGTGTTGATTTGGGGTAGCATCGGATGTGCTCTAGGCCTCAAATTTTGAAGGGAGGTTTGGGCACATGTATTTCAAAGAACCCACAATTAATTTTGGGAAATTCCATCTAGAAACAATTTTATTAAAATAATTGATATTTTTTAATGGGCCCCTAAGTCTAAACTTATGAAATTAAAAATATTAATGGGTATTAATCTAATTGTGGCTCTAACTTCTAGAAGAAGACAAGCATCAAGTTAAAATGATCTTAGCCATTGATTAGATTTTAATTCGGGTATTTGAATTTCAACGAGAAGACTATTTACGGAAGCTTGAGGGTCATTTGGAAAACACACCGAGAGATCAAGAGATTGAATTTCTGAAGTGAGAAGTTCTGAGGAGGAAATTTTGATCGAGTAGATTTCTTGTGGTTGAGGGGCAGAGATAACATCTGGAGAGAGAGAGAGATTTTCTTAGCTGGAGAATCACCAGTAGAGAGAGGTAGAGAGTTATCCATCAACTCTCATGAAGAGGCTGATGTAGGGCCATGTTTGGTTGCGCAGAGGGTGAGGGAGAGTTTGAAATTTTGTAGCAGAGTCAGTTTCAGAAGTCGGGAACCGGAGTGTGAGACCAGGAGGCTAAGAGAAATGACTCCAGGCAACAAATTTATTAGCTGGCTGGGTGACATAGTGCCTAGAGGGGTTGATGCAGGGACTGCATGAGGACTGGGCAGAGGCAGGGCGGGGACTGCTAGAGGCACCTCATCGAGTGCCTGGATCAACCAGGATTTTTCTTAGTGATTGTGTGAGGTAATATCACAAACATTTCTCTCTCTGTAAGTGAATAACCCTTGAAGTATTTAGAGATGTGTTCAAAATTTACTACTGCTTAATAATAATATGCCCTCAAATCTGTTGCACCGGTTTTCTCGCATTGGGTTTTTCCAGGGACATTTGTCCAAAAATAATGGTGCTATTGTGTTGTATTTTCTTTCTTGTTTAGTCTCTTGTTTTCACATATAAATTAATTAATCGAAGCCTGTAGTGTATGTATTTAAATATTTTCCGTAGGAAACTACAAATAACTTTCTCACGTAAATCTATCAAGTAGGAGAAATATCATCAGTTGCTGCAGTGGGGATTCCGGTTTAGGAATTTTCACACCTTAGACCTTCCTCAACCTCTAGATGCCATGCCCCAGGACTACCTCATGCTCTTGCCCGGTATAATGAGGAATTCGATGTAACATCATAGAGACACTAGAATTTTTTTGTGCCTTTGTAGAGAATCAAAATTTTGAACTTCAGGATGTAGTGTTGAGGCTTTTCATCCCAAATTTGGATGAAGAGGTCAGGAAATGGTTCAAATCCCTACCAAATGCTTCCATCAACACTTAGGAAGAAATGGAGAATTCCTTTTTGTAGAGATGGGGTGAGAAGAGAGACCATGGGTACATCCTCACTGAGTTCAACACTATCAAGAAGAAATCTAGTGAGGATGTCTCAGACTTCATTAAAATATTTGATAGGTTGTACAATAATCTGCTCACTGAAATCAAACCTCCAACGGCCGCTGCCCGAGTGGTTTTTGCTGGGGCATTTGATTTAGATTTCAGTTTTACTCTTAGAGAAAGGAGGTCTCCGACCTTAGATCAGATCCAAACCGATGCCCTAGAAGTAGAGGCAAACTATACCTCCACAGGGAAGTTGAGAAGCAAAATCAACTTTGGAGAGAAGAAAAAGGGAAAAGAGGAGGTAGCTCCCACATGTGTAAGAGAATTTCAAGACATGGAAGATAGATGAAATGGATAAATTGATTAAAATCTTATCCAGTAAACTGACAAAGATGGAGCTGGAGAACAAAAGCCTCCAAAGGCAGAACTTCCCAGTTGCCAATCGGGGTTATAATCCCCAATATAGAAGGCCTCCCCTACAATTGATGCAAAGGGAGAGGAAAGAACAACAAGACCATATTCATCCTCCATTGTACATAGAAGATGATCCTAAGGAACTGTCACCAGAACCAAGTAATTTTTAGGGGAACTTGTACTCCTCTTTCTCAGAGGAGGGGCAAGAACTCAAGACATATGAAGATGAGGAGGAAATGCAGGCCACACTAGAAGATGATGAGATCGATGGCTATTGTAAATAGTTCGTTGAATTCATGCAATCTTAGATGCATAAGAAATATGACCTTCGATCATCCAGAAAGAGATTGAGAGCACCAAATCAGAACGAAGGCACTTCTTCCCAGGAGACCCTTAAGTCTGCAGATAAAGGGAATGGGCCTATAGACCCAATTATCTCAAGGAAGAAAGAGTCCTCCAAACATGACAATCACCAGCCTGAAGTCATAAAGAGAGTTAAGTCACCTCCCCACTAAACTTGTCCATGAAAAAGAAAAATTCTGTAGAAACTAGCACTAGAGAAAGAGGTCATACGCTCTTTAACCTCCATAAAGAGCTTGAAAAAGTCAAGATCCCAGTCCCATTGTCTGATCTCTTGCAACAACCCACTTACAAGGCCCAAGTCTCTCAGTGTCTATTTCCTTCCAAGCTAGCTCAGCTCCCTGACAAGCTAAACCCGCAGGAAGAAAGACCTATGGTAGTCTTCAGACCTCATGTTGAGGAGAAAGATCCTTCCACACCACCTTTCTATGTCACTCTAGTAGTACATGACCTCCTGCTGCACAATTGCATGTTAAACTCCGGAGCTTCCCATAATTTGATGCCATTATCTGTAATGGAGCAGTTGGGTCTCGAAATAACCAGGCCCTATAAGGACCTCTATTCCTTTGACTCTAAGAGGGCCAGGTGCTTGGGGATGATCAAGGACCTGGTGGTTAATTTGGCTCAGATCCTAGCGAAAAGTCTGGTGATGGATAATGTAGTTGTAGACATCTCAAGAAGGTTTGGATGCTTTTTTCCAGGTCTTGGGGATCTAATATTGGAGGGTTTATCAAGATGGATCTGACTTATGCTACCATTCCTATATTTGGTGGAGAGGAAAGAAGTTTGTACAGAGAATCTAGAATCATCAAAATGGTCACCGGAGCTGATTGCTTAGACAATGCACCTGTGTATGGGACAAAGAGGGACATCTCCTGCCTTATGCTGGAAGAAGACGAATTCATTTTAGAGGAGACACAAATACAGCCTATAGTCCAACCGGACCGACAACTCGGAGAATGTAACAAGGTTTGAAATTTGTATTTTGATGGGGAAAATTCAAAGAAAGGAAATGGGGTAGGAATATTACTGATATCTCTAGAAGGTAACTTAGTTCATCTATCTTTGAAATTGGAGTTTGAGGCCACCAACAATGTGGTAGAATACGAGGCACTGCCACTAGGCCTATAAGCAGCAGATAATATAAATATAGACTGCCTAACAGTATTTGGAGATTTTGAACTAGTAGTCAAGTAGATCAAAGACCAATGCCAAAACAAACACCCCTGGATGAGGCCTACAGAAATGAAAGTTGGGACTTGATCGGCAATTTCTTCTCAACTTTCAATATACAATTCCTGCCAAGAGTGGGAAACTGAATGGCCGATTATTTAGCCATTGTTGCAAGAAACTTCAAGCCACCACAAAATCCTTTGCTTAGGTACGAAATTGAAGTTAGATATAGACCCTCGGTGCCAGACAATGTGAAACATTAGCAAGTGTTTGAGGATGATGAGGAGAACAAGCGTTTCATGGAGGTCATCGGGGAATTCTCAAACTCCGTAATTGATCGAGAAGAGTAATAAATAATAGAAGAGTAGCCGATTACATGGGAGGACAACATCATAGGATAGAAGGTTCCGCGGTTGAAGGGAAACACCATTCCATGGGGTCTAGTCCCTTTGGAAAGAATATTCAAACCAAACGATGTAGCTTCAAATCCTGATAAACAGGAATTTGAGGAACATGTGGAGGATTGCAACATGGGCTTAGAGGATGAACCTCGGTTGGTCAAGTTATCAACCAAGATTCCCCAGCACCACAAACAAAGGTACTTAAATCTCCTGAAAGCTTATAAAGATGTTTTTGCTTGGTATTATGATCACTTGAAAACTTTTGATGTCAATATTATGCAACATAATATTCCCCTAAAGAAAGACGTGAATCTTTGTAAGAAAAAACTCAGACAGATCAATCCACTTCTCCTCCCATCCATCAAGAAGGAAGTGAAGAACTTGCTTCAAGCAAAGATAATTGTACCCCTGATATACTCAGAATGGGTGGCAAATGTCATTCCTGTTAGGAAGAAGAGCGAAGAAATTATACTGTGCGTGGATTTTAGGAACCTGAATAAATATTCTTTGAAGGACAACTACCCATTGCCTAAAATGGACCACATTTTACAGAAGGTAGTTGGCTCTGCGAGGATGTTAATGATGGATGGATTTTCTGGATATAACCAAGTGGTTGTGAAACCTTAAGACCAAAATAAAATTACATTCATGACTTCGTGGGGGACTTTCATGTATGATAGGATTCCATTTGGCTTAATAAACACATGAGCAACATTCCAGAGGGTGATGGACATAACGTTCGTTGGAGAGAAAGATAAGTTTGTGGTGGTATACCTGGAAAAAATCTCTGTTTTCTCCAACACAAATGAAGAACACATTGAACACCTAAAGCTTACCTTTGAAAAGTGTACAAAGTATGGTCTCTCTATGAACCCCAAGAAATCTAAGTTTGCTTTGAGTGAAGGCAAATTGTTGGGGCACATTGTAACACAGGAAGGGGTTAAGATCGATCCTAAGTGTGTGGAGGTGATCAATCATATTTCCCTACAAAGGAATAAGAAAGAGGTCCAAATCTTCTTAGGGAGGGTTAATTTCTTAAGAAGGTTTGTGCCTAACTACGCGGAAATGGTGAGAGGCATTACCGAAATGTGGAAAAAGGAAAATGAGGTAAAGTGGGGCCTAGATTCTCAAGGATCCTTCTCTAAAATCAAAAGAGATTTTGTAGAGGCTCTGGTGTTGATCAACCCGGTCTATTTGAGGTTGTTTTATATCTTTTCTTTTGCCTCCCCCCATACTATCATTGTTGTATTACTTCAGAAAATAAGGAAGGCCATGAGCAGCCCATAGCCTTTTTCAACTGGGTGTTGCGAGATGCGGAACTAAAATATAATATATTGGAAAAACAAACATATGCTCACTCAAACCTCTGAAGGTCTTTAGAGTCTATGTGCTACATTTAAGCATCGTGGCTTATGTCCCAACAACAGCGGTAAAGGACATCCTAGTACAAGGAGACAACGAGGGTAAAAGGGGTAAGTGGATTGCAAGAATCCAGGAGTATGACATGGAGGCAAGACCCACAAAGCTCATCAAGGGACAAGGACTGGCTAAAATCCTATCAGAGTCTAATTGTCAGGCATTGGGGATAAATCTATTAGCAGAAGAGGGTGAAGAGGGTACACATCCCATGATCCAGACTGTAGTCCAAAAGATTCATGTCAAATATGAAACTTCGGCCTAGTACCAAAGGATCATCCACTATTTTCTATTTCTGAGATGCTCGACAAAGGTGGATAGATCCAAGTACAGAGAATTGAGGTCTCAAGCCCAAAAATTTGTTATATCTAATGGGAAACTCTACTAGAAAGACTAGGTGGGAGTGTTGTTATTATGTTTGGTCGAAACAGAAACACAAAGAGTGATGGATGAGTTCCATAATGGCGTTTGCGGGGGGCACTAAAGCTAGAAGACCACTCCACATAAGATACTTAAAGTATTGGCCCATGGTATTTGGAGATGTCCATTCTTATGTGAAGGCCTATCAGTAGTGTCAATAATTTTCTCAAAAGAAAAAAATGGCTCTACTCCCTTTGATCCCTCTTATTATAGAAGAACCCTTCAGAAAATGGGGACTAGACTTCATTGGTGAAATAAATCCTCCTTCGAGTGGCCAACACAAGTGGATCCTCACCACCATAGATTAATTCACCAAATGGGTAGAAGCAATCCCAAACAAGAATGTAAATGACAATGTGGTTATGAAAATTTTGGAGGAAAACATCTTGGCTAGTTTTGGGTGGCCTGTAAAGATCGTGACTGACAACACTCAGGCTTTCAAATCTGTAAATTTTAATGCCTTTCGTCAGAAATATAGCATCACAGTTGGCCATTCCACCACTTACTATACCCAAGGAAATGGGCTGGCTGAGTCTTCCAACAAGATAGTGGTAAGAATCCTCAAAAAGACAACTGAAAAAAGTCAAAGCAATTGGGATTCTCAACTAAAATTCGCACTATGGGTAAACTGAATCACTCCAAAGATATCCACAAGAAAATCTCCTTTTGAGTTGGTTTATGGGAAATTTGTTTTATTCCCCATTTAGCTTGCTACATCGGTGGCTAAGATACTACAAGATGCAGAAGAGGAACCCAACTCTCTAACTAGAAGGATACATCAGTTGGTGGAGCTCCAGGAAACCCTAGAGCAGGTGAATCACAGGCTGAAGAAATACCAGCAAAAGGTAAAGTCCTTGTTTGATAGGGAGGCCAAAGAGATACCTCTTTAATGAGGAGATATAGTTTTAAGATGGGGTGCAAGAAGAGAAGATAAAGGAAAACATGAAAAATTTGACCCCTTAAGGTTTGGGCCCTTTAAGATCATTGAGACAAAGCAAAAAAAATGCTTTCTTTCTAGAGAACTTGGAGGGTGAGACGCTTGAGTTTCCTGTAAATGGGCAGTTCCTCAAATTATACTTCCAACACTAAAAGATCCATCCCTCACCCATTGTACATACCAGTGAGACATTGTAAAAATAAAAATTATACTTTCGATCCTTTACATTTCTATTTTTTCTTTTATATACTTGAATGAAATGACTCCATGGCTAATGGATAGAAGGCCACTAGTCTGCAAGTTCTCAACACCTTTCTAGCAAGGCACTATCCCCAGGTGGAGCCAATGTTGTCACCCTTTGCAAAGTTTGTCTTCGGTTGTTAACAAGGTGCAATTAAGCAAAAAATTTTGTAGCCATCTTCAAAGCCACCAAAGCATTCAAAGATTAATCAAACCTCCTTCAATGGATAATGCTCAGAATTATCTTTCCAAAGATATATAGAACCCCTCAACTGGACCCCAGAATCAAAAGTTATAACAAATTGAAGTTACCCTTGAAAACCAGAGCCAAGGAGAAAATGCCTTAAGGAAAAATATCGCGATCAGAGATCGAAGGTCCTAAGGTGCAACAGAATAAAATCACCAATATGCGATTAACGATCATTGACATTGGAGATCAGAGGACTAAGGCATAGCATACAATGCGATAATCGGATGTTAGATCCATGTTGGCAATCGATGATCACAAATATGAGAAGATCAGTAGTGTGGCGCATCAGCAGGTCACACATTGGAGGTCCCAACAGTCTGCAAATGACCATTATAAATAAAATGTCAGGAAAAGGATTAAATAGTGTAAAATGCCGGGGAGCACCTCATAAAATGTGACAAAGGAAATCAACACAAAACCAAGGGGCAGGTGGGCCTTTTCTCTCTCCTCCAGGGTGCACGCGGTGGAGTATTATTGGATCCGATAAAGACACAGTGGCGCCATTGTTTTACGAAACGGCCGTACCGAAACGGAAACGGCCGTTTCGATCCGAGTCAAAAAAAAAAATTGCGAAACGGCCTTTGACCCGGCTCGGTTGACCGGGTCAGCTATGACCCGGCCGAGTCAGCCAATGACTCGGCCGGGTCATAGCTGACCCGGTCAACCCGGCCGGGTCCCGTCAAAAAACGGCCGAGTCAATAGAGGTCCTTTTATACAGCCTGAACAAATTTGAAATTGGTGCAAATGAGTGCCAGAGGATGTCACTGAACAGGGCTTAACCATGCCCTCAAACAGTCCTTAACTTCATCCTTAATGCTGCTTTGAAAGGGCTGGAAAACACTCAGGAGCAAGCTCAATACTTCAGATATTCACTAGATAACTTCAGCCAACCCTTGCACAAATGATTCTAAAAGCATAAATTTCAACAAGTCAACTCACTGCTTCTGATGATGATATTCATTCTCTGCTACAAGACAGACTGAAAAACCGTTTGATCAAAACTCACCAGGGCAAGAGTCTTAAAGATCCACATGAAACAGATCCAACTACTCTGCAAACTTGTCCTAAGAAGAACTCCACATATCAGTGAGATCAGCGTCAGAAAATACTCCACCTGAAAGAGGCCTGAAGATAAGGCAAAGATCTGCCACCAAAAATCCTTCAAATTACTGTGCCAATTAAGGGTTAAGACTAGGATTAGACAGGCCTCAGAGATGGCCTTAAATCTGCTTCAGATAATTTGAATTTAAGCTTCAGGAAGCCAAAAAGAATTGCCTCAGACTATCTTGGATTAGGGATCAGAATCTCCAATGAAAGTTGCCTCAGAAAAAAAGGGCTTGGATTAGGCCTTAGGAGACTAAGCAAAGTTGCCTTCAGTCTAGGGAAGAGGAAACTCAATGAAAACTTGATGCTCAGAATACCTTGAAGACCTGGTCCGAATTACTCCCCAGTAAGCTACAGAAATCTCCCAAGAAAAAGGGGCCAAATAGGCCTCAAAACGGAGTTTATCCAGCCTCCTTGGTTATTTGTATTTTGTTTTGACTCTTGAGTCTTTGATCATGTATGACAGACTACAGTTGACTATGTATTTACTATTGCCATTGGGTACACCGTACCATTTTGATATAATGGATTGGTTCATGAGCCTACTTTGATCATATGTTGTCTTCCATGTATATTATAATGTTGTGTGTTTGGAAACTTGAATGAAAATCTTTAAAATTATGTTTAAAATATTTAAAATTATGTTTTTTTATAAAAAAAATAAATATTTAATGTATTTTTTACAACGACCGAGTCATTGAAATCGAGCCGGCCAAGTCATTGCCGTTTCCGTTTCCGTTTCCGAGTCGATCCTCGGCCGAGTCCGAATCCGAGTCCGTTTTGTAAAACATTGAGTGGCGCTGATGTCACCATGACATGGAAGTATGGAGGACATGTGTCATGATGATCCGAAACTTTCAGGGTCCTATGAGGGCATATCTAGGTGACACATGTCTCCCCCTCAGGAAGCAACGCATGGCATTGATGACGTCATCAATCAGAAATAAACAATCGGGGGTAGCAACACATTATGCATCACAGGGAATTCATCTATATCGAACCTCCGATATAGTGGCTAGCCCATAGTGATGTTGAGGAGTAAAGGACCATGGGCGTGCTAAGGAGTGGTCCCTTAGTCAACGATCACAACAAGGTAGGTTTCATCAGTGGCATGGCCTGGGAAATGTCGATGTGCCGATTGTGATATCCTGGGTGGGCCCAATCAACATTCAACGGCTTCAAACTATAGAGGGCATGAACCCTCCCTTATTATTTTTCCAAGTGGGCCAGACCGCATCGTTCATTGGAGATCGCAATGTTGGGAAGGGGGCATCAAAGGCGAGCATTCGAAATCACCGATATGCGGGATTCTGTTTAACAAAGGGAAGTGTCTCCCAGACACGAGTCCAAAGGTCCTAGCACCTGAGGACTAAGCGCCTGGTCATAGTCCCCAGTCACATGAAGAAAAAGGGGCTCAAAGCAAAAAGGGTTAAAGTGGATTGGAATTCCCCATCCCATAAGGAATTTTAATGGGAAATACCGATGTGATAACTGCACGATAAGTTAATGCAAAGCTTTAAAGGTGTGGTGGGTCAACAACTGAGGTATTTAAGAAGGAGATGGAGCATCAAAAAATCGGCATGGGCTGATCTCTAATGCCCCTTGTGACACGAAATCGGGGTCAACACAGATAGAGTAAATGAAGGCATGAAAGCTTGGGAGGACTTGATGATTCAACATGGTGCTCTATGTAGAGGGAAGACAAAGTACTACCTAGGTGACCTCTGCTTCTGTACTATGGCATTAAAATGATAGTTGATCACTCCTAGCTCTAGAGAACGAATGATTCAAGCAGTAAAGGAAGAAGCAACGAGAATTAGATGAGTAGTAGAGGAGGCTACTATGGGCAAGAAAAAATATGAGCAAAGGCCATCATAGGGATGGGAATTAAGATATTTTGCAGAAGTTTTCATTTGTAAATTGACTTGTTTTATTATCATGTACTTGTCACAATTTAATGAGGCAATTAATCTGATGGTATAATTGTTGGGCTGTAGAGCCATCCCAGGCTAAAACAGTTAGTTGATCTGAAAAAATGAGGATGGATCAAGATATTTTTTGTAATTATAGTGCAGAGCTCCCCTCTTCTTATAAATTGAGGGAAGCCACTCTTAAAAAAGGTTCAAAATTTTGGGAAAGAAACTCCTAAGTGGATCCTTTTCCTACTTCACAAAGGCATTGTATGAACTTTGATGTATGCACTCTATCAGAGAATTTAATGGAAGAATTGTGGTGATTCTAAACTCCTTGATTTGCATTATGTTTTTCTCTCTCAGTATTTCATTATGTGTTTGATATTCTCCTCAGATCTCATGTAAGCAGTAGCTAGATATATTTCCATTATATGCAGATTCATTTCAGTGAATTTTTTTATTAAGAATGCTTGTATTAATATGGTGATAAGGTCTTTAAAATGTGCTCCATTCATCTCAGCATCTCATAAACATTTCATTTCTCTCGTTTTCCTCTAGATCTAGTGATACAAAATTCTTTAAATATAGGCTTTGTTTTGACGGATTTTCTCGTTATTATCTCTTACTATTCCATCTCCATTAACAATTGATTCATTGCAAGTCTCAATCTACTTTAGCCACCACTATTTGAGTATTACTCCATGTCGAATTCTTCACACATGCTATTTCTTACAGTGTGCTTCATAAGCAGTTCTAAACCAACCCTTTCAAGCTATTCGTGACAAAAAACTATTAGTGTTGCAAGCTCCCAAGACTAATCTTCCAGCACTAATTGAGATTTCCTAGGCATTGGTCTATAATCAACCTAGATGCTGTCTCTAGGAAGCTTTCCTATCCTTGGAAGAAACCCTGCTCCAAGTGATGGGAAAAGCAATAACACCCGAAATCACTACTGTAGCAAACTGATATTACTTCTCCTAATCGTTAATCCATGCAATTTATTTATTGTGTTCTAATGTAAATATCGAGATAAATACAAATGTAGCCTTCACAACTTTAAATAATATGTGGAAACAAGAATCTGAGCAAGAAAAAAATAACACACACAAGTGACATCATTGTTTTTGGACCAATGTCCCCAGAAAAACCCAATGTGGGAAAACAATGCAGCAGTTGAGGGTTTGTATTATTAAGAATTAATTTCTGAATACAACCTTTGGATGCCTTATTTGCTATCCAATACAGAGAATCTAACTGGCATAGATATGAGTGAGATATACCTCACACTATCACTGGAGATTCAATACTAAACCAGAGTCTGGATGGAAAGCCCCGCACTGCTTTTGTTTTTCCTTTGTGTAAGCCTATGTAGCTCATTGTTGCAACTACTAAGCTATGTGTCACCCTTAGTGCTGATCGATTTGCCTCTGGAACTTTGAATTTCCTCCTTCCCATTCTCAAACCCTAGATCCTGGCTCTACAACTCGATCCTCTAGCAAATTTCAAATATCTTCTCAAGCTCTACGCTGCCTCAACATGGCTCCACGTTTCCCAACGTGGCTCTGTGTTGCCTCTTGTAGATCTCTCTCTGCCTCCTCTGTGAAGTATCCTTGGATAAGGAAACTCTCCAACTGGAAAACTATCCCTACCCCTCATTGCAAGAAATCAACTCGATCGCTTCTTTGGAAATTGTTGCGCTACTCTCTTCAGAAATCGATCTCTTGATCTCTTATTCGATGTGTCTTCCAAATGCCCATCAAGCCTCATATTATAATCTTCTCATTAAGTAACCAATGACCCAAATTAGATTCTAATCAATGGCTCAAATAATTTTGGCTTGATCCTCCTCTTCTTTTAGAAGTTACACCCCCAGTTTAATTAATACACTTTAATTATTTTAATTTCCTAAGTTTATACTTAGGCCTGCATTACAAATAGTTAATTATTATAATAAAACCTTCTCTAGGTGGAATTTCCCAAAACAATTTTTGGGTATCCTGGAATGCATGTGTCCTAGTCTCCCTGCAAAATTTGAGGCTTAAAGCACATCTGATGCTACTAGAAATCAACACTCCCTCTTAGCGAGGAATGTGCTCTAGTAATGCAACCTACTAAAGCATCACCCTTCTCAGTAACATCTCCCTCTGCACTTCTGATGTTTGACATCACTTCCCACCAACTACTGCATAAATGCTGCATCCATGCTGTTGTTGGCCCTGCCACTGCCAACATTGCATCTGCACTGTAACCCTCTCCAATTGTTGTTGTTGCTGCTGTTAGCCTTGCTGGCAAAAGGCCCACAAATGGATCCATATAGGCTCTTGAAGTCTCCAAATTCACTTAGAAACATGCCAATGGATCCATTAATGCCCTTGAAATCTTCAATTTTTTCTCAAAGATCATCTAATGATCAAAATTAGCGCAAGAGGAAAGCCCTTGGAAGGGCAGAAATGCACTATCGGGAGGCTAAAATGCTTAAAAAACCATGAAAAATCCACAAACACAGGCTTAAACAGAGGAACGAACAACCGTCGTTAGATCTAGATGATCAACAACCCAGATCTAGGTGGCTAATCACAATCAGCCGAGCAGAGGGGACAGTCTAAAGGCAGGTACATGACACCGTCGATCAGTGATCGCCGATGATCGGATCGGCGGGTCGCATCGGCGGGGAGTATAGTTTATGTTATATAAAGGACCCGAGCATTGAGCGATTAGCGATTGCGATTTATCGCATCACTGATATTGCATCGGCGCTATACCAAGGGGCGGGACCTATGAACATACATATGGGCGACCCGATGGGCTGGACTCGACGAAATTATATGTAACAATTCATAAATTTTGAGATCCGCGCCCAAGAAATTTTCAACGTTTTTTGTGTATTTTCGTTGTTTCAACGAAATACAAAGGGAAACAGGGGTAGTGTGATAGCAATGGAACCCAGACCCGATGGGTTTCCTGAAGCAAAATATATATGTTTTCAGGTCCGCAAAAGCCCATTTTTTAATGTTTTTGTGTGTTTTCGTTGTTTAAACGAAATACGATGGAACCTTTGGCTAGTGCCGATTGCGATGAAGCCCGGACCCGAAAGGGTCCGGGAAGTGGAATGTATGATAGTTGAAGTCCGCCAAAGCATTCTTTCATGCATTTTTCAGTGTTTTTTCATATTTCATTATATAAGGGAAATACACAGGCTAGGCCAAATGCGACTTGCGATGGCGACAAGGGCGGACCTGATGGATAATTAAACCACATTTTAGGATTTTTGAAGTCCAAAATACACAGTTATGGGTGGGATTTATCAGTGTTGCAACATTTTCACTGTTTATAGCCAAAACAGTCACTGGTCATAGTTTAAAGGGAAACACAAAGGCCCCAAGACCCATTTCACCATACAACAATGCCCAGGAGACAGTTTGCTGGGAAATAGAGCCCAGAAAGGGAAAGAGAAGGGCCATAGCATGCTGTAGCCTGAAACAGAAATATCAAGGAGCTCAGACAGTGCAACAACCACACCAACAAACATTATGGAGCATCTCTGGCATAGGAGAACTCCCAAACAGCGTAACAAGCCACCAAAAATATCTGAAAGTGGTTACTCTGCTGTCAGAAGCAGAAAACTCCGATCCCATGCTTGCCTAGAGGGCATAAAATCAGTTAACAATTCATATCAGGCAGATTAAGACTCTGAGCCTCTTAGAGCTCCAGAGCATTGTAAACAGGTTATAAATAGCTAAAAGTAAGATGTAATAGGGGTTCAACTTTTGGAGATTATTCCTCCTCTATTCATTCAAGCTTCTCATCTTCATTCTAGCAATATAAGCTTCTTTTGCCATTATATGTTCAATGTCCATTCTCTTTGTTGTTCTATGCTTGCACTTGAACAATTTGTTCATGTTTTCTTTGTGTCTAAGGCCATATAACTGTCATCTTATTTATGCTTTGATATATTAGATTTGCAAGCTTCTTCATTTCCTATAGCTAGCCATCCATATGTGGTCATATATGCATCTGCCAGTACAATCAGTATTCTCTTTTGCTGCCTATAGCTAGCCATTGATGTATGTTTATGTATGCAATCTGCTGGTATAGTCAGTATTCTCCATCTATCCATTGAATTTATAACTTATTGAGCATTAGTGGTCTAAAGCCTTGTATTGGTGAGAGCATTCATGCATGCATTGAGTGAAAACAGAACAAGAATGGTTATCTAACTTGATCCAAACCATCATTTATTCCAATAGTTCAAAGAACAATATTGAAGATTATATGTTACCAGGCATCTCTGAGCTACAACCTAGGAAAGTTTCTTGGAGTGATAACATAATTGGCGTTGTTTCCAGGGAGAGGAAACTGAAGCTCAGCTTCCTTCGGAAATGACATATATCCAGCTTTGATGATAGAAAAATTTTGGGCACTTTTCTGGTTGTAATCATCTATCTGGCAACTCTACTGGAGGTCGAACCTCTTGGCGACTCCACTTCATAGTTCTAGCTCAGTTTGTGAGGCATACTCAAAGAAATCCTCAAAAGCTACAAGCTGACCCGGTACCTGACCCTGAAAAAATCATCAAAGGGAGAAAAGTATTGCAGAAAGGAGCATCAGGTTCAGGTAAACCTAAACAATCTCCTATATCTCTTCAAGAAAGGCTTGTAATAGAACAAATACATGTTGAGAGTATAGCATCTAATACTAGCAGTGAAGAAAAACTCTCAGAGATTCATAAAGCTCCTTATTCTTTAGGTTGTCCTTTTGCTTTAAGCCCAAAGGAAACCTCACTTCCTACCCATCATACTCCTTTAGTCTCGTCAGTCACTCCTCAGCCATCTATCATTTAGACTGCCAGTACTCTTTTAGCCACCACAGCTATGGCAGATCCACAAGCACCTACCAAAATGGAAAGAATCATAGCTGCTAGGTATGGACCTCTAATACTGCCCACTCCTTTGAATGCCATGCCTACTGGAGAATATCAGAAATATAGGCCTAAGTTCACTGGGACTGAAGGTGTTACTGCTGAAGAACATCTTGAGTCATTCTATAGCTATTATTATGATAATCTGGACATTAGTGAAGATGATGTGTGGATGAGAGTCTTTTTCCAAAGCCTAGATGGAGAGGCTAGAAAATGGTTTAGAGAACTAACCCCCAGATCTATAGTAGATATTGAAGCTTTAGATGATGCATTCCTAGAGCATTGGGGGGATAAGAAGGATCTCCTCTACTACCACACTGAGTTTGGGAACTTAAAGAGGGAAAATGGTGAGTTGCTATCTAATTTTAATAAGAGGTTTAACCGTATGTAAAACAAGATACCAACCGAAGTAAAACCCATTACTACCTCTGCTAAACTCACCTATGCCAGTGCTTTTGATTCTAACTTCTGCCTATTGTTGAGAGAGAGGTGATGTGCTACTTTGGCTGACATGCAAGATGTAGCCTTGGAAGTGGAATCAAACATCATGGCTGCAGAGAAGCTCAAGGGAAATGTTGATAGAAGAAGACAGAGGGGTGAGTCTTCATCATCCTTTGATCCTAAGATAGATAAAATGACCAAAATGATCGAGTCATTAGCCTCTGAAATCTCCAAATTGAAGGTTGAGCAGCACCTGGGGAAAGGAAGAGTGCCTAATATCTTTGCTCCTAGAAATCCAAATCCAAATCCATATAGAAGAAGAAATGAGCAGTTGCAGATTTTGCAAAGAAACAAAGATGCTAATGAAGACTAAAGGGTGAAGGCTCCTTTTCAAAATACAGTCATGGAAGAAGAGCAGTTTGAAGAAGAAGATGAGATCCATTGTCTGGAAGACAAAGGAAATGCTTCCTTTTTGACCTCCTACCTATGAAAAGTCATTATGCAATGACCAGATCAGCTAAGAATGGGATGGTGAAACTATTCTACAAACTGTAGATCAAAAAAGATATAATTTGAGGTCAAAGATAAATAATGCCAATGAAACTCCTGTTCAAAGAGCTGTTGTCCCTACAGTACAACAAGCTAATAAACAAAAACAATTGGCAGTTGATCCCATCATCCTGAAATCTCTAGCTCATGAGGTAAGATGCCTTGACAAGTCTCCTTCTCCTTTCAGTTTTCAATTAGAAATTCAGAAGCTAAGAATACCTATGCCTTTGATTGAACTAGTGAAGAATGAGTCCTTCGAAAGATCCATCCTCGAGGCCCTTGAGCCTAAAGCCATCCAAGCCTCCACTGACTATGTAAATCTGCAAAATGACAAGCTAGCTGTTATTCTCAGCCCAATGATTGAAAATTGTGAAGACAGATCCCCATCATTCTATGTCTCTCTGACTATTCATGAAAAATCCTTCACAACTGCCTTTTGGACACTGGAGCCAGCCATAACCTAATGCCCAAGGCTGTCATGGATGAGTTGGGTCTTGACATCACTAAGCCTTATCATGACCTATTTTCTTTTGACTCTAGAAAAGTGAAATGTCTAGGATTAATCAAGGACCTAGCCATCACTTTGTCTCAGCTGCCTATGAAAAGCATGATCATGGATATTGTGGTAGCTGATGTACCCCCCAAGTTTGGCATGTTACTTTCCAAAGGTTGGATCAAGAGATTAGGTGGATCATTACAAAATGATCTGTCCTATGCTATTGTCCCAGTTTTCGGAGGTGAGAGCAAGAGATTATACAGAGAGGCGTAGTTGGCTTATATCATCAGTGATGAGAAGAACCCTACTAATCATCCCATCTATGCTATTGACACTGATTTTGGAGCATGTATTCTCCATATTGAAGAATCCCAGTTGGCCTCCATGTAGCTTAAAAAACTAGTTTTCCAAATCGCTGAAGAAGGCCCACATATTTGGGACATGTTCTTCGATGGAGCTTGCTCTAAAGAAGCTGCAGGGGCAGGTGTAGTGCTTGTGTCCCCAGCACAGGAATATATTCATTTATCTTTCAAATGAACCTTTTAGGTCACAAACAACATAGCAGAGTACGAAGCCTTGATTCCAGGCTTAAATGTTGCTAAAGAAATGGGTATCAAAGGCCTGAAAGTTTGGAGATGCAGACCTCATTATTCAGCAGGTCAATGAAACTTTCCAACCTAAGCATCCAAGACTGAAAGCATACAGAGATGAGGTATGGAGGCTCAAAGATTATTTTAATGATTTTAGCATTTCTTATATTCCAAGAATGAAGAATCAATTTGCCGACTCCCTTGCTGCGTCTGCTAGCACGTTTATTCCTCCCTTGCCTCCTAAATTGTCATATGAAGTTCAGGTAAAATATAGACCGTCTCTGCCTGACAATGTCAAATATTGGAGAGTTTTTTAAGACGATGAGGAAATTAACAGGTTTTGGCAAGTTGTTGAGGAATTTTTTGAAATGAACATCGATAAGGAAAATGAAGCCATGGGAGAATGTAGCCAGCCCAAGTTAAAAAATGAGATCGGTCGAGGAAGCATCATCCAGCTGCCTAGTAACCATATACCAACATATAACAAAGGGATTAGTGCCTCTAGAGAAGTTGTTTGACCAAAATGATGTGCCATATAAGCCTGCCGAAACAGAAAATGAGTCTGTTGTTCGTAAACACAATATAGGGAGCCCAGCCCATCCGAAATACATAAATATGTCCACTCAATTGTCCTCTGCCCAAAATTCCGAGTATTGCACCCTCATGAAGCAATTCGCTGATATTTTTGCCTGGGAATATAGTGATCTCAAAACCTATGATACAAACATCATTCAGCATAAGATCCCACTGGAAAAGAACACCACCCCTTTTAAGCAGAAATTAAGACCTACCAGCCCTCTCTTATTGCCTTTGATTGAGAAAGAAATCAAGAAGCTGTTGGATGCCAAAATCTTAGTTCCCCTAAGGTATTCAAAGTGGATAGCTAACATTGTGGTAGTAAGAAAGAAAAATGGATAAATCAGGCTTTGTGTTGACTTCAGAAATCTGAACAAGTGCTCTAAAAAAGATAACTATCCCTTGCCTAAGATGGAACACTTGCTACAAAGAGTTTTAGGGGCTAGAGTCATGTCTTTCTTAGATGGATTTTCAGGTTACAATCAGATTGCTATACATCCTGAAAATCAGGAAAAGACTGCCTTCACTACTCCTTGGGGCACTTTCATGTACCACAAGATGCCTTTCAAATTGATGAATGTTAGGGCTACTTTTCAGAGGGCCATTGACATAGCCTTCTTGGGAGAGAAGGACAAATTTGTCCTTATTTATCTTGATGACATAACAGTCTTCTCCAGCAGCCATAAAGACCATTTACAGCGTTTGAAGAAGGTCTTACTAAAGTGCAGACAGTTTGGAATTTTAGTGAACCCAAGGAAGTCACAGTTTGCTCTAGAAGAAGGCAAACTTCTGGGACATATTGTTTCTGCTGAAGGTGTGAAGATTGATCTAGCAAGGGTTCAAGCCATTCAGACATTGTCCATACCAAGGTCAAAAAGGGACATTCAATCCTTCTTGGGTAAGATTAACTTCGTATGGAGGTTCATTCCAAACTTTGCAGAGCTTGTAAATAACATCACTTCCATGTTGAAGAAAGGAGCAGAAATAAAATGGATAGATGCTTCAAGAAGCTCTTTTGAAGCCATCAAGCAAGCTATCATGGAAGCTCCCACTCTAATCAGCCCAGATTACACTAAGGAGTTTTGTATCTTCTCTTTTGCCTCTTATGATACACTTGTAGCAGTTCTGTTGCAGAAAAATGATGAAGACATAGAGCACCCTGTGGCCTTTTTCAACAAAACTTTAAGGGATGTTGAGCTAAGGTATGACCTTATCGAAAAACAAGCTTATGCTCTCATAATGTCTTTAAAGACATTCAGAATTTATATTCTGCATTCCAAACTAGTTGCATATGTACCTTCAGCCTTAGTAAAGGATGTCTTAACTCAGCTAGATATTGATGGGAAGAGAGCTAAATGGATTGCAAAATTCATAGAGTTTAACATAGAGGTGAAGCCCACTAAGCTTGTCAAAGGCCAGGGCTTGGCTAAACTTATGGATGAAGAAAATTGCAACTTGCTAGATATAAATTCCATGAGTCTGAATTCAGATGATGCGCAGACAGAGGGAGCAGTAAAAGAGAAAAAGAAGAATCAGTCTTTGGCTGAAAATATAGCCACATGTGAATGATATTATAGCATAGTTCATTTTTTGCAAAGGCTAGAAGTCCCTCCAGGGCTTAGCTCAAATCAAGCTTGTGCCATTAAACTCAGATCAACCAAATTCTAAATTAATAAAAAGCTGCTTTATTGGAAAGACCCGTCAGGAATCCTCTTGAGGTGTCTAGATAAAGAACAATCTGTGGAAGTCATGCACCAGTTCCATTCTAGCATCTATGGAGGGCTTCATTATCGGAAAACCACATCTCACAAAATCTTGAGGGCTGGATATTATTGGCCTACTATGTTCTTTTATGTGTTCTCTTTTGTAAAAGCTTGTGACAAATGCTAGAGGTTTACAGGAAGACAACAACTAAAATCTTTGCCCTTGAAGCCAATACATGTCAATGGTCCCTTCTAGTAGTGGGGCTTGGACTTTATAGGTGAGATCAACCCACATTCCAGTGGCCAACATAAATGGATCTTAGTAGCCACTGATTATTTCACCAAGTGGATTGAGGCTATACCCACTAAGAATGCCAATCATCAAGTTCTCATAAAGTTCTTGAATGAGAATATTTTCACTAGATTTGGTTGCCCAACCAAACTAGTCACTGATAATGCAACAACTTTCAAGGCAAAAGCATTGGTGGACATGAATGAATCCATGGGCATTCAAGTGGTGCATTCTACCTCATATTATCCTCAAGGCAATGGCTTGGCAGAATCATCTAACAAGAGTCTGGTAAGGGTAATAAAAAAACTGTTAGAAGAAAACAAAAAGAGCTGGGATTCCAAGTTGAAGTTTACACTATGGGCTAACAGAGTTACCATCAAAAATTCCATAGGTAATTCTCCATTCAAACTGGTCTATGGCACTGATGTTGTTTTCCCCATCCAGCTCATTCTCCCTGTGGCTAAGTTCTTGCAAGAAGAATAAGATGACGAGAATGATATGGTAAGAAGAATTAATAACCTGGTTGAACTACAGCAGATCAGAGAGCAGTTGGTTGAGAAGTCAAAAGCTCATCAGAAGAAAATCAAAGAAACCTTTGACAGGAAGGCAAAAGTGAACAATTTCCAAGTTGGTGATTGGGTGCTTAAATGGGATGCATTTAAGGAAAAGAAAGGTAATCATGGCAAGTTTGACTCCTTATGGACAGGTTCATTTGTCATCACTCAAGTTTAGCAGAACAATACATTCATTCTGCATAGTCTGGAAGGAGGAGATACTTTTGGTAGCCCAATAAATGGGCAGTTCTTGAAACTTTATTTCGTTTAAGGATTTAAAGCCTTGTCATTGTAAATATGTTTTCCTAGTTTTTATTTCACTTTCAAAATAGACTCCATGCCCAATGGAACACTAGATGGAAGATTTGAATTTGTTTTTAAGGAAAGGCATTGGTCTGTGATCCTCGAAACCTCACAAGGAGGATTTCATCCCCAGAAGGAGCCAGTGTTAGCCTTGCTGGAAAAAGGCCCACAAATGGATCCATATAGGCTTTTGAAGTCTCCAAATTTGTTTAGAAACATGCCGATGGATCCATTAATGCCCTTGAAATCTTCAATTTTTGCTCAAAGATCATCTAATGATCAAAATCAATGCAAGAGGAAAGCCCTTGGAAGGGTAGGAATGCACTATCGGGAGGCTAAAATGCTTAAAAAACCATGAAAAATCCACAATCGTAGGCTTATATAGAGGAATGAATAGCCGCCGTTAGATCTAGCCAATCAACGACCCAGATCTAGGCGGCTAATCGTAATCGGCCAAGCAAAGGGGACAGTCTAAAGGCGGGCGCATGACACCGCAGATCAGCGATTGCCGATGATCGGATCGATGGGGAGTATAGTTTATGTTATATAAAGGACCTAAGCATTGAACGATTAGCGATTGCGATTTATCACATCGCTGATATTGCATCGACGCTATACCAAGGGGCGGGACCTATGAACATACATATGGGTGACCCGATGGGCCGGACCGATAGAATTATATGCGACAATTCATGAATTTTGAGATCTGTGCCCAAGAATTTTTCAACGTTTTTTTGTGCATTTTCGTTGTTTCAACGAAATACAAAGGGAAACAGGGCAGTGTGATAGCAATGGAACCTGGACCCGATGGGTTTCCTGAAGAAAAATATATATGTTTTTAGGTCCGCAAAAGCCCATTTTTTAATGTTTTTGTGTGTTTTCATTGTTTAAATGAAATACGATGGAACCTTTGGCTAGTGCTGATTGTGATGAAGCCCGGATCCGAAAGGGTCCAGGAAGTGGAATGTATGATAGTTGAAGTCTGCCAAAGCATTCTTTCATGCATTTTTCAGTTTTTTCTAATATTTCATTATATAAGGGAAATACACAGGTTAGGTCAAATGTGACTTGCGATGGTGACGAGGGCGAACCTGATGGATAATTAAACCACATTTTAGGACTTTTGAAGTCCAAAATACACAGTGATGGGCGGGATTTATCAGTGTTGCAGTGTTTTCACTGTTTATAACCAAAACAATCATTGGTCACAGTTTAAAGGGAAACACAAAGGCCCCAAGACCCATTTCACCATATAACAGCGCCCAGGAGATAGTTTGTTGGGAAACAGAGCTCGGAAAGGGAAAGAGAAGGGCCACAGCATGCTGCAGCCCAAAACGGAAAGATCAAGGAGCTCAGACAGCACAACAGCCATACCAAAAAACGTTATGGAGCATCTTTGGCACAGGAGAACTCCAAAACAGCGCAACAAGCCACCAAAATTATCTGAAAGCAGTTACTCTGCTGTCAGAAGCAGAAAACTCCGATCCCATACTTGCCTAGGTGGCATCAAATCAGTTAACATTGCATATCAGGCAGATTAAGACTCCAAGCCTCTTAAAGCTCAGGAGCATTGTAAACAAGTTATAAATAGCTGAAAGTAAGATGTAATAGGGGTTCAACTTTTGGAGATTATTCCTCCTCTGTTCATTCAAGCTTCTCATCTTCATTCTAGCAATATAAGCTTCTTTTGCCATTATATGTTCAATTTCCATTCTCTTTGTTGTTCTATGCTTGCACTTGAACAATTTGTTCATGTTTTCTTGTGTCTAAGGCCAGATAACTGTCATCTTATCTCTGCTTTGATATATTAGATTTGCAAGCTTCTTTGCTGCCTGTAGCTAGCCATCCATATGTGGTCATATATGCATCTGCCAGTACAATCAGTATTCTCTTTTGTTGCATGTAGCTAGCCATTGATGTATGTTTATGTATGCAATCTGCTGGTATAGTCAGTATTCTCCATCTATCCATTGAATTTATAACTTATTGAGCATTAGTGGTCTAAAGCCTTGTATTGGTGAGAGCGTTCATGCATGCATTGAGTGAAAACAAAACTGAAATGGTTATCTAACTTGATCCAAACCATAATTTATTCCAATAGTTCAGAGAACAATATTGAATATTATATGTTACTAGGCATCTCCAAGCTACAACCTAGGATAGTTTCTTGGAGTGATAACAGCTGCAACAACAACGGAAAAGAATCCAAAATACTGAACCAAAGGTGGTCAGTGTGATGCATCTATTGCTAGATTTTCTAATTTCTACTAGTATCTATGCTATCACTGAAGCCACTGCGCTGTCACTGACTCTGCTCTATGCCAACGACACTGCTGCCACTAGCTCTGTAATGTTTAGACTCTGACACTCCTGGCCACTGCAAATGTCACTCTGACACTCCTCTACACCAATTGACTTGGTCTATTCTGTTACTTCTAATATTGTCTCCCGTAGCAAGGTATTGATCCAAGATGTGGACTCCTCAAGGATCCTGCCCATCTGTAGTTCTTTCGAACTATAGTACTAGATCACCCCACCTCTCACTTGGAGGTATCTGGGAAATCATGGCAAACTCTTCTTCCTCGATCTTTGCGCTAGTAGCCTACAAATCATGTTTCTCATCCTTGTCCTTCTTCTTGAGAGGACACTGCATAGTGTAGTGACCAAATTCACCACACTAGAAACATTTGATCTTTGAGACATATTTCTTCTTCTTCCACTGCGTCTGCCCCTTTGATGCAAGGGCTGCATTCTCTTCCTCCTCCTTGGGCTTCATCCCACTGTTGTTACTGCCATCAAGTTTGCACTTGAATATGTCTCACCTCATCTCTTCCTGCTGAAGAGTGGCCCACTCCCAATTTGGAAATCTCTCTCTACCCAGGATGCTCTGGACAAATACTTTCCATTCTTCTGAGACTAAATTAAGGGCCCAACTCACCATTTTTGTAGGTTGAGGTGTTGATCCTACAACTTCCAATTGATCTCGGACTTCCTGAAGCCTTGATAGAAATGGATCAATGTGTTCCCCTTTCTCCATCCTTGTTGATCTTAGCTTCTCCTCCAAGTACATCTTTCGTTGTATGGAAGATCCTTGATTTAACATAGCCAAGAAATCCCACATCTCTTTGGCCTTCCCTTTGCCAACAATGTGACATACAACATGATCCCTCACTCCATCAAGGATCAACCGCTTGGCCTTCGCCATCTCAGCCTTTTACTTCTTGTGTGGATCTCCATCACCAGGTAAAACTACCACACTATTGACATACATATTAAGATCATGCTCATCCAGAAGGCATGAGATCCTATCCTTCCAGCTCACATAGTTGAATTCTCCATCCAATCGATCTTGATCTCTCAACCTGTTAGCTGCCATCTCTGCCAACAAAATGTCGAACCACCTCCTCTCTCCTCTACGCTACTGCTGGGTTGGCCTATGCACTCCCTACTAGAGTTAGTAGATCTGCTCCTCTCTACTGCTGCTTAACAAATGAGAAATAGAATTCCCTATCTAGGAATTCTCTGAGGAGAAAATTCCCTCAGGTAGTGTTTCCTTCCCTCTTTTGATTTTTTTCTACCAGAGCAATTGTTTCAGAAAATTGCATCTCACCATAAAACTGCTCTGCATTGAATCTGTTGCTACGCTACTCCCTTTGCCATTGCCAAATATTGATTTGGAAATCTTACCTCTGTGTCAACTCACTTAGAGAGAGATTTTCCTTGAGAATATTACCCTCCTGGCTTGGATTGTGCAATCCCTACAGGGATTCGATATGCAGCCTATGCAACACTTCAATCTTCCTCCTCCTCCTCCTCTTGAGAGCCTACATCTGTGTCCTCTTTTGTCGTTATTGCTTCTTGATATTGTTTGATGAAAGGATCTAAGGAACATAAATAATATAACTAATATTCAAAAGCAAGTATCAAAGTCAAAGAAAATAAGTTTAATAAGCTATCGCTTTACATTTTTTAACACGTTGTAGCAATGTTATAAAATGTGGCTTTCACATTGGAATTAGGCATACACATAAAGACATAAGATTGAAATAATTAGACATCAATCAAGCTTACAATAGACACACATATTTTACCATAGAAACCCATATGACAAATCTTACATTCAAATGGCTCACTTAATATTTATTCTCAACAGATGTAAAGTTACAATGCAATGCCATGGCTCTTTAGGCCATTTAGAAAATTACATAAAAATACCAAAAAATGCCTTATGAATTGACTTTCCAGAGAAATTAGGAAGTTTTTGTCTTGTTTGGATTGTTAGAAGGTCAATTATCCTTATCCACTCATTTGTCATTCTTCAATTCTCTCCTCTTTCATTTTGTTCTTTTTGGAAATGTTCCACTTCGAAGTTCCTTTCATTCTTGTCTCTTTGTGTTTTTATGTTATATCTCTATATAACCCTCAATATTGTAATCACTTATATATACTAGAGCATTAATAACTACTCATTATTATTTGAATCATTTCAAATAAATAATTATACAAATCCCATTAGCTAAATTTATAATCTTACATCTAAACATGTAGAAAAAATATATTTTTTGTGGGGTGAATGTTTTATTTCCTTCTGAACTAGAATCTACATCAAAGAGCAGAGAAAGATTGAGATGTGAACTGAAAACTAGACCAAATAGGCGAACATAATAGACTATAAGATTAAAATTCAAAATAACCGAGGGCATGACAAGAACTAAGTAGAAGGATCAAAATCAGTGGTGGCAACTTGAATTGGTTCTTCCTTGTTATCGGGATTGTTGGCAGTCAGAGAAGGGATTCCCAAATGCTACTCAATGCAATCCAGGGATAGAGGGAGAGAGAGAGAGAGTGAGGGAGGGGGGAGAGGGGGGGGAAGCAGAGAGAGACAGTTGGGGGAGAGAGGAGGATATGGAGGGAGAGATAGGTGGGGGGAGAGAGGAGAAGAGGAAGAGGGGGAGCGAGAGATGGAGAGAGCAAGAGGGGGGAGAGGGAGAGGGAGAGAGAGGGGGGAGTGAGTGTGGGAGAGGTGGAGGGGGAGGGGAAGAGAGTGGGAGAGGGGAGAGAGAGAGAGGGGAGAGAGGGAGAGAGAGAGGGGAGAGAGGGAGAGGGGGGTACAGGAGGAGGGATTCCCAAACGCTACTCAATGCAATCCAAATGTTGATCTAGGTCCCTCAGGTGTTGGTGGATGGGGAGAGTGCGAGAGAGGGGGAGGGGCAGGGGAAGAGAGTGGGAGAGGAGAGAGATAGAGGGGAGAGAGGGAGGGGGAAGGGAAGAGAGTGAGAGAGGGGAGAGAGAGAGGGGAGAGAGGGAGAGGGGGATTCTCAAATGCTACTCAATGCAATCCAAATTTTGATCTAGGTCCCTTAGGTATTGGTGGATGTGCTCCAAAGTGTGGAGGATGTCAGCTCGGGTGTGGCCCACGTTTGATACCTAGTCAACCAACTTTGCGAGAACCTTGGAATTTGAATGTTGCTTCCACAATGAGGCTCCCTCATGTTCCAAGTAAGCAATATAGTCTTGAATGGGGCCTGGATTAAGCTCTTGAAACCTAGTATATGTTTCTTCTAGGCGTTGGTGGGTACAAGTGACTTTGAAAAGTCCACTCCTGATATTAAGTTTCCCCTCAATGAACATGTGCTCAGTGTCAAGGCATGTGGGAATCCATGCCATGAGGACAAAACCAAAAAGTTAGAGGGAGAGGAGAGAAGGCACGTGGGCAAGAGAGAGAGGCCATGTAGGGAGGGTTAAGGAGAAAATGCAAGAGACAAAATACAACCATGGAGTTAGGGGTGTAGGAGATGACAAAAGGCTATAGAGAGGGAAAGTTATAGAGCAAGGGGGAAGGCCAAGGTCAATCAGAGGGGAAAATGAAAGGACATGTGAGGATTTCAAAGGCGAGTTGGGGAATATGTTCAACACCACAAATGAAAGGGAGCTATAGAGGGAGCATTAAACTGCAAGGAAAGAAAAAGGAAAGTTCAAAAGTAGAGCACACGTGAAAAAAAAAACAAGAACATGGAAGGATTGTAAATTGGAGATAAAATGGTTTCCTTTCAAAGATTTTCGAAGTCCAAAATGATTTTCCATAGCCTTGCTATGAAAATCCACTTCAATAACCACTGCATGCACTACAATTCGAATTGGGAACATCAACTCAGTATACGATGCAACCAAATGCACAATGCCTTCGGGTATCGAACCAGGGAAAGTGAAATTTGAAATTATGGAATGACAAGTGAGCTTGCAAAGTGAATGGACTCAGCTTGGCCGAAACTCATAGATGGGTCATCCAGTGCCCATAGATCGAATTACATAGGAACTCAGAGGGGACGACATATAAAGAAAGCCAAAACACAAACCATTAAAGAATTAGTAATAACCATGGGAAGGAAGTAATGAAAAGTGAGGAATGCAATTAAAATCCACATGAGCCAAGCCATGGCAAAGCCGATGATATAACATGTAATCAATGCTAGTGGAATAGTTCATAGCAATTTAGGTGGCCAACGATGCGTTTGCATGAGGCTCCTCAAGCATGACGGTTAATAAGACATGGTTATGGGGGTGTGTTGCCACATCCCCCATCCACTTGGCTTGGTAGGGCAGTGCGCCAACCCCAACCCCCCCTCACCATCCCCCACCGCCCCCCCTCCCCCCCCCACTTCCTCCATCCTCCTTTTGCAAACTTGTTAGGCCATTTAGGAATGTAGAAAATCAAATATTGTTTAATAACTAAACATTTTAATAATTTTAAATTTATAAACATAATATAATATTATTTTTTTCTTTCGCTGAGATGACTACACACTTAACCTTTGGCTTGAGAAACTACAACCCAAGGGTATCTAAGTCATCAAAATCGACTGGGGATCACACCTGCTTGAGCCACACTAACCCTTTACATGGGTGAATTTTTGTCCATGAAGTTTTGAACTAGTGACCTTCACATCATGGAGTGCCTTAACAATACACTCCATCACCATCTATTATATACCTCATAAACTAAAGATAGTATACTCTTAACTAAAAACTACCCTTTTCAATTAAAATTTAAAACCTTATACCTTAAAAACTCTCTTAAATGTCCCTGATAGGTGACACCTTTATATGTAAACTTCATACACTTAATTAATCTACATAAATATCTTTGAACAAAGATAATGTTCATATTGCAAATTGTGTTAAGTGTACTCTTGCAACCATGTTAGGGAGTTTATGTAGAGAATCAAAAGCATTAGTAAAACTTATAGGTAATGAAGAACATATATGCCATTAGAGAGATTAATATATTTATTTTATTTGAATTGAAATTTAATGTTTTTTAGTTACACAATTATACATATAATTAAATAATTAAAAATAATAAATTATAATTTATTTAAATTTTTTATTTATGTTAAAAATTAATTATTTCATATAACTTAATAACATAATTAAAAAATTTTATTTTTAGTTTTAAATTAATGTTGTAAATTTTTAATTATATTTTTGTTTATAAGAAAAAATACATTTATAATTTTTTCATTCTAAATCTCTCAACATGTCTTTAGTTCAGTGTTGCAACTCAAAGTATTGGTCTTGTTTCAACTACGTTCATGAGAGAGATGGGTTCTGAGCAATATATCTTCCCTGTGGTAAGATAACAACTTAAGATTATGTTTTATAATTTACAAGTATTATAGATTTTTTTACGGATATTTTGATATTTTGCGACAATGTCAATATTAAGATTTAATGTAATATAAATAGGTGGATTACGAAATCTCAGAGGGCCAACTAAGAAAGTTGTCTCGTGAAAATGAGGATTGGGGAAATAAAATGTTAGCTCTGGTAGAGTGGTCTCCTTACTCAACAGAAGAAGAATTATTAAAACAAGTAAGTGCCGTCAATTTATACTAAAGATTTGGTAAAACATGGTATTTATCTCGAAACAAAAAATGCTATTTAGTTTTGATTAATTTATTTTTATGTTGTAGGGATTATAGTAATCAATTCATTGTTTTTTTTAATAGTATTTCACATAAATAAATAAATGATTTTTTGTTATTTTATATCACAATTTTAGTGAATTTATAATTTTTTCTCACTTACATTTCATTTTTTCCCATAGGTTTTAAGTTTGAGGTTTTATTTGGTCTCTTCCTGAGGTAGAATCCCACATTTTCCATCAATATTTTAATTTAAAGCACACAATTTCTTATATATTTTCACCAATGAAATAATACTAGAAATAGATTTAGCATTGCATTAACATTAAATGTTTTCTTTGTAAAATGCTTAGCCCATTGTTCTTAGTCCACTCAGTATTAATTTGTCACCTACACTAGCATGCAAATGTCAGTGTTGTGTCTTTAGGGGTAGGCCCAAAGTCCTAACTACATTAATGTCTAAGGACACCCTATTTGTTTGATTGCTTTACTTCACCCTCTTCAAGCTAGTAGGCCCAAAGTCCTACCTATATTCATGTCTAAGGACACCCTAATTGATTTCTTGCTATACTTCACACTCTACAAACTACCACTTAACAATGATGCCCTCCATACAAACTATAACCACCCCATGATGCTCTCCATAGGCGGTTTGCATGTCCCTCAACTTGTATTAATTCAACCCCAAGGCAGTGGAGAGTTGGGGCCATTTCTATGTAAATATTTCTAGGTAGTTGTAAGGCCTTCATATTGATCCCATTTGATTACTATGCTTTGCCTTAGTATGATTCCTAGTTATTGTAGAAACATAAATTAAGGTGAATGTTTTCTTTCTAGCTTAATTGATAATAAAATATGGAGCCTACAATGAATTATCTATATGCTTGATTTAACTAGTTAGGCACTTAATTCTTTTTTACCAATTATTGTAAAGGTATGTATTCATGATCTACTTACCAAATTAGTGATTTTATCCATTAATCATTCATTGATCTAGAGCCAACATATTTGGTTGACTTGATAGAAACTACCCCATGAGCCACCATGATAGAAGAAGCAATCAACATTGCATGCTAAGAAAGCAAATAATGCAAGAAAAACATGAAAAAGTGGGTAAAAATCTTACCTCAAGGGCCTTATCTTATTAATCCATTATTTATTTGTAAGGAGATAATTGAATTCATTGTGATCTAGCTTACTACATTTCATGCTACATACTCATAGGAGGGCATCGATTTATTTATTCAATATTTATCTGCGAGCCAAGTAATCACTATGGTTTACTGGGCAATGATCTCCACTCATTTATATGTGCATTATCAAAGTTGTTATAATAAGTTTGGCTTCCATAGTAGTGTGGTAACCTTTCTTCTTAATAATATATATTCCAACTTTTGATTTATTACCATGGAAGGAAAACTTCTAGATCAAGGATTCTATCCTCCTTTGCAAATAGATATACCATTCTTGCTCCTTTAGAGTCATCTTTTCCCCTCTCAAAGATCTTGCAAATCCTTTATAAACACAACATTTCCCAACCTATATTTAGGTTTCAAGAGAGGGCTCACTTTCCCAAAAAAAGAAGAGAAGTCAATAAGATTAGATCATCTTGGTAATCCAACTACTATAAACATGTAAGCATGTTTGAGTGCCAAAACCTATGTAACCACCCCTCACACATTTACTCACTTTCACTTGCCTTCCAGGGTAAACATGAGAGGAAGAGATACTATGACATAATTCAACCTCCTAGGTTCCATTAAGGAAGTGGGGTCAACCATTGAAACAAATTGACCTTTCAAAACATCCTACAGGGGCTATAGGACACTCAAGGGATGAGAAACCCTCTCAGGTGGCCAAACCTTAAGATGGGCCCCTCCTTCTCTACCCTGGGTCTTCAACCGCACCCACAACAAGGCCTTGATGTGGTTGGAAGCCTCCAATCACATGCAAAAACTTACATCCATGCAATTGCAACCCAATTTTTCTTGTTATGAGCATGTGGTCCCATATTTTGAGCCTAAATTCCAGGTCAACCTTCATACCACTACCCAGAACTCAATGAGACTTTCCAGAATGATAAACAACATAAAAACAAAGCCATTTATACAAAAATTGATCAAGGAATTGACTTAACTAGGCCTAATCATGACAGTCATTTCGTCAAACATATTGAGAACATGAAATGAATGCATATTTGAACAAAAGGGTCTGATACTTATCTGAGAATCATCAAGAAGGTATAATTCCCTCTCATAATAGCTGCAATCACATTTGTTATCTCATGCATTCATTAACCATTCATCAACAAATCAAACATATCAAGAGTCATATCTAGAACCTGCTATGGAACCATGCTTATAACCAACATATAACAAGAATAATAACCATGATAGAAAAACCATCAAATCCACATTATAACAAGTACAAGTAATCGTGAAATACAAGAGGAAAAGAGATTTTAGTAACATATGCAAAAGCCAACTAATTCAGGGACTTCCACATACCACCTGACCATACATTGAGCTAAACAAAATCTTTCTTTCAGCCAATCACCCCCATGCCATATTCCAAGCATGAATGTGGGACTTGTTACTGCTCAAACTAGAAGGGGGCATAAAAGGGACTCCTAAAGGGACAACTACTAGATCAAAGGGCAACGATGGAGGCTTATCCCACTGTCACCTCAGCTAAGACTCCTTACTTTTTACGGACTTTCACTTATGGGAGGATACCTGGTATATAGAAAGTCACTTGTGAAGGATGAATCAACCAATGGATGTGAAGTGACCTTAATGATCGTTTTCCGAAAAGGGGATTAAGAATAGATCTTACTTGCTTGTTAAGAATGGTACATAGGTTTCTAGGATAAGGAGGTGAGGATTTGAGGATTAGGTTAAAGGAGCATGCTTTGTAAAGGAGTTTCCCAATCCTAAAATCCTTATTGGACTTGACTTCCAAAATGGTTCTTGAAGACTTGACTTTTCAAAAGTGTGGGACCACACGAGACCAATTGGACCCAACCTAGGTTCACGGGGGAGAATATAGCAACCAATGATGTTCTTAACGCAGACAAAGAAGGGGAAATGAACAAAGCAATAATTTCCACTTAAGGTGTCAAATTGATCCTATGAGGCATTAGCCTAGGGAAGACCAGGGAAAATTTTGATCTCAGAGCTAGGGCTTGGGTTATTTCCCAACTCTATCGTCTGAATGGCTTCAAAATTGGAGGATGCCTTGAAGACACACCAATGTAGTAGACGATAGGATATCAAATTTTTTCTTGGGCTATTTTGTTAGGAAAATGATGCCCTAGGTGACCCAACTTGTCTAGACCTAGAAGCAAGAAGGAAAGGTGAAGAAAAGTATTCTTTAAGTGATCAAATATTGGAGGACCAATGCCTTAATCCCTTGGGGTGAATGGAGTCTAGGAGAATAATGAGAAAGGAACTTGTATTTCAGTCAAGGAGGCCTTAAGGACTACTTCGCTTAACCTTTAGGGAAAGAGGAAGAGACCTCAAAGATTTTATACTTTGCTTCGTAAAAGAGATGGCTTATCAATATAAATTCCTTGATGGAATTATCCCTAGGATATTTCATTCACATACATGGCCCAAAGATTGATAGATGCTATATAGAAACAATAATTCCACAAATTTGCAATAATGCAATGCAACAATTAGCCCTATTATAAAGAAAATCCCATTCAATGCATATGAAAAAACTAAAAAAAGAATAGCATTAAAAGTGTGTACTTACATGTAATAGAACATATCCGAAGATCAACAATTTGACAACCAAGATAAAATACTCCAATCCAAACATCAAAATTCATTCATGCTCCAATTCTTCATCTTAGAAAACGTGTGAAATTCTCTAAAGAGAAGAGAGATCCAATCCAAAGTGATGATAAGAAATTGACTCATCTCACTTGTATTTATACACTAATTAGGAGTTCAAATTAGTCTTTTAAACCTACATAAGCCCCAAAATAAAATAATGTGCAAATAACCTAACTTTTGGTGACAAGCCCACCAAACTAACTCATAAATGAAATAATAATCCTTTCAAGAGGTTAAATGATAACATGTCATAGGGCCCTCCAAGAGGATTAATGAGGTCTATAGATGCCAAATGAAGAATAGGACCCTCAAAAGTGATGGACAAGGGGGTGGTCCCTTGTTTGCCAAATTATAAACATGTGGTGCTCCCAATGGGTATGGGGGCACAATAATAACCTTATGGGTCTCCAAATGAGTCGAATATTCTTGTAGACCATCTATGAGGGCTTAGATGATGGAATAAATGATACCACATAAGTGTACAAGTCCAGGGTCACGTGCCAAGTGTATGGTGCAACTGTGGGGCTTAGCTAGGCGTGGTGTACCAGGTGCATCTTCCTCATCCAATAGTTGGTTCTCGAGCAATATCTAAACATCTGTGGGGAACCATGGAGTGTTATCTACTATTGCGGAGGCCCATGGCTCTTTACAAACACCCTATATGTGCCAATGTAGCCCTATGAAGGGTTAGGGCCCCGTATAGGGAGAGAAAACCCAAAATGGAGACCATATGCAATCTTGCATAAGATCCATTGTGTCCTCATACCTTCCAGCATATCAAGTCATTAAAGTAATCAAGTAAGAGTTTACACATCATGGGAAATCAATGGGAATTTCATAATGGTATGCCCTTCCATAGTGGGCTTTGGCATGTGCTAATGTCTCCAAGCTCCAAAAGGGGTTAACCAATTATCCTATTAAGTCATTATGACTTCTAAATGGGTAATATGCTTATAGTACATCGATTAGATGGTGGTGGCATGTGACATAATGATGAAATGGAGTAAGAAGGAAAGGGAAACAACCTGGGGCACATCCCATGGGACAAGGGCAGCTAGTAAAAGGCAAGCCCACACTTGGGTAAATAATGTATAGGAGGGAGCAAACATGGTACATGAGTTACCTTGGCATTGATTTTTCCACCCTTCTTTGAATTCCTTTTTCCTTTTATGATTTTCTTTGGTTAACTGCTAGGGGCTCAAGGGATGAGACCATGATATGCAAAGTATAACAATGGATACCCCCTATTAAGGTGGGGTAGTTCATTGCCCACCGGGGGTTGGGACAATCATGGGTTCCTCAATGATAGAGGGGACTCATCAAGGCTTTATATGAACCAGGGTGATGGCCATGAAAGGGGAAGATCTCATGCAATGGTTTTTTCCTACGTGCTAAATATATTTGTCCTGACCATATTTTGCATTTTGTCATACAAGTTCCTATTAAATGTGGTCATTTATGCTTTTTCTTCTTTCTTTTATCTACATCAACCTCTCGCGCATCGTCCATGCTTGACCCAAGATGTGGGGAAAGGGGAGTGGGGTGGTTGGCCCTATTTGGACCGAGTGGAGGGATGTAGAACCAGGTGGGAAAAATGATGGAAGGGAGTATAATAAGTGGAAAAGGGGATGATATGTAAGGATTGGGTAGTGGGACCACACATTCAAAATTGGGTTTTCCCATGAACTATCATCCTAGAAACCCAAAGGTCAGTAAAAGAGATCCCATGGGACTAGAATCAAAGTTTAACACCCCAAAAGAGATCAAGGGGACATGAACTAAAACCTAGCCCACTCTTTCCGCCGAATCCCCCCATTATTCCATGCCCAATAATCTCCATAATAAGAAAATTGAAGTGCTCAATTACCAAAAGGAAAGACACACCTTTAGGCTTGGGAGGCCAACCTTCAAACATACGATCATAACAAATGGGTGAGGGACCATACGGTTGGATCAGGTGGTGGAGAAATGACACAAGAACCAGTTGGGGTTGTAAGGACCTTTTGGCTGTCGGTTGAGGACCATCATTGAGAAAAAAAAAATCTCCTGGGGATATCACCCACAAAATGGTGGGTAACATCTAGATCCAACTAGGATGTGATCTATCAAATAAGTGGACGAATCTACTCGAATGGGAGGTCAAGAGAAATCCAATAATCTCTTGGCTACTGTAGACCTGTTACCTACACATATCAATGACTAAACCCATGGGAAAACATGTTTCTATGATGTCTTGTGATCTCCCATGCTTAGTGTCATACCATAAAATCGACAGAAAAATAAAATATGCAACTTTAATCTAAATGCAATTTCTCTACCAATATTATATGATGTTAGTTCTAATGCGAAAATCAAAATGAAATTCATCCTACCCTACCATGCATATAGTAAGAGCAATACTAAGTGTAATCATAAAGCCAATGCAACCAACATATCATCATGTCACTATACATACGTCACTCATGGAACAAAAACCAAAGCGGATGTAGACACAATCACATGGAGGGTGAAGTGGGTGAGAGGTGGGAAAACATGATCTCCATTTGATGTAAAAGGAAACACTAAGAGAAGGAGAATAGGTCGATCTAGAAGTGCAAGACTTTCCCTCTAAGTACACAATTATGGAACAAAGGATCACTGTCAAGAACTCCCTATCACAATCATTTCTTATAATATTATGCTTTGTAGAGGGCACAATGCCGTGATGAGAGGGGACCGAAGGGTGAGGGACAAGAGGAGTGCAACAAATAGCTCATCCATGGTGATGGCCACATTGAAGAGGGAAGGCTATGGAGTGGTCATAATCATGACGGTGTGTCCAAGGAGATAAATAATAGTGAATGAGGGGCTCTTCCTTAACATTATACCTAGAATGGGGAAAGGGCTCATGCTCACTCTAGATCACATGACAAGGGGTCAAGGAATCTTGAGGAAGTATCAAAGTGATAAACAAGAGGAAAAGGCAAAGGGGATGGAGAAGTTTTATATTCAACGGGTTTTTCTTCCCCAAAATCAGGCTCAAGTGATTTGAATATAGAATCATAGGTAGGAGCCTATTTCCTCATTATTAGTATCAAATATTAGGTTTTCCCTAAAAGGATAATCAATTACTTCACTGCCCCTCTTCATTCAAGGGAAAATAATAATTCTCCTTCCCAAGGGTATCAATGGATATGTCATCATAAGTCATGTTTGATAGAAAGGGAAAGCCAATCTCAGTCTAACCTTCCTTGTCAATATCATAAATGGGAGCACAATCAAATTGAGGACCAATGATTTCCCACTTCTCCTTTTCAATGGGGAAGTAATCTCCAATGCCATCTTTTAAGGGGCTAATGGGATCAACTTCCTCAAGGTTTTCAAAAGAGAGTCATCGGGAGTAATATCCTCGAGAAAGTTCTCAATTTCACTTTCCATAAACTCATCCTTCCCAACATTTGTGTTTTCAAAGTCATATTGTTCATCATGTGGACCTAATGAGGACTCATATTCTTGCTCATCACTAAGATCCTCAATTTTATCTTCATCTTGGTTGTTTAACCAATGATACCTCTCTTCTTCCCTCTTATCTTGAAGAACAATGGCTAGGGTATTTGTTACATGATTTTGGTAATATGCTTCCAAGAGGAGAGCATTAGTAGGGTTTTCTTTATATTCAAATTTCATCTTGTGAAGCTTTACCTCTTCTTCATGTAAATAGAAGAATACTTCATTAAAATTTTATTCACTTACTAACCCCATGCACATCCTACTATATTCATCCATTCTTTCTTGTGTGATTTGGAGGCTCACAGGGTCCAACTCTTCATCATCCTCCCTTTCTCATTATTATTGATCAGGTTATCCAGAATATTCATATCATAGGTTATGTGAGCAAGGTCAAGGAGATGAATAGGATCCTTTTCGTAAGCACATCTTACTATGTTGATTTGTGCTTCTTGTGACCTATAAAACCTGAGCATGAATTCCATATCCATAGCTTCCAATATATTTTGATAAGATTTTTCATATTCCACCACTTTCTTTTACAGTTCTTGAATCTCTTCGTTATTGAGTTTTGTAAATATAGGACCAAGAGAAATATCCATTTTCTATAATTTTTCATATTATGATTATAATGGAGTCGCCAGGGTGAATTAAAGTTCCTTGATAAATGCCTGCCTCACCCTACAAGCATTAAATTTAAAGCTCAGTGAAGAAATAAGGCTTTTTTATTCCAATGGAGTCGCCAATAATGATATGTCGATATGTCGTATAAGGAACAAAACACATGTTTCATGTCCTTGGCAATGGCACCAAAAATGTTACCACTCAAACTAACAGGGGGCATAAAAGGGACTCCTAAAGGGACAACTGCTAGATCAAAGGCGATGGGAGGATACCTGATATATAGAAAGTCACTTGTTAAGGATGAATCAACCAATGGATGTGAAGTGACCTTAATGATCCTTTTCCTAGAAGGGGGTAAAGAATATAATTTACTTGCTTGTTAATAAAGGTACAAAGGTTTATAAGATAAGGAGGTGAGGCTTTGAGGATTAGGTTAAAGGAATATGTTTTGTAAAGGAGCTTCCTAATCCTAAAATCCTTATTGGACTTGAATTCCCGAATGGTTCTTAAATACTTGACTTTTTAAAAGTGTGGGACCACATAGGACCAAGTGGACCTAGCTTAGGTTAAGGGGGGATAATCTAAAGGAATATACTTTGTAAGGGAGCTTCCCAATCCGAAAATCCTTATTGGACTTGAATTCCTGAATGGTTCTTGAAGACTTGACTTTTTAAAAGTGTGGGACCACACAGGACCAAGTGGACCTAGCCTAGGTTAAGGGGGGATAATCTAGCAACCAATGATGTTCCTAATCTAGACAAGGAAGGGGAAAGGATAAAAGCAATAATTTCCAATTAAAGGTGTCAAATTGATCATATGAGGCACTAGCCTAAGGAACACCAGGGAAAAATTTGATCTCAGAGCTAGGGCTTGGGTTATTTCACAACTCCACCATCGGAATGGATTCAAAATTGGAGGAGGCCTTGAGCACACACCATCGCAGTAGAGGCTAGGAGATTGAACTTTTTATTGGGCCATTTTTTCGGGAAAATGATGCCCTAGGTGACTCAACTTGGCTAGAACTAGAAGGCAGAAGGAAAGGTGAAGAAAAGTATTCTTTGAGTGATCACCTATTGGAGGACTAATGCCTTAATCCCTTGGGGAGAATGGAGTCTAGGAGAATAATGAGAAAGGAACTTGTATTTCGGTCAAGGAGGCCTTAAGGACTACTTCGCTTAGCCTTTAGGGAAAGAGGAAGATACCTCAAAGATTTTATACTTCGCTTGGAAAAATAGATGGCTTATAAAGATAAATTACTCTGTGGAATTATCCCTAGGATATTTCATTCACATACATGGCCCAAACATTGAGATATGCTACATAGAAACAATAATGCCACAAATTTGCAATTATCCAATGCAACAATTAGCCATATTATAGAGAAAATCCCATTTAATGCATATGAAAAAAGTAAAATAAGAATAGCATTAAAAGTGTGTACTTAAATGTAATAGAACATATCCAATCTTCAACAATTTGACAATAAAGAAGATCCAAGATAAAATACTCCAATCCAAACATCAAAATTCATCCATGCTCCAATTCTTCATCCCAGAAAAAGTGTGATTCTCTAAAGAGAGGAGAGATCCAATCCAAAGTGATGATGAGAAATGAACTCATCTCACTTGTATTTATACACTAATTAGGAGGTTGAATTAGTATTATAAGTCTACATAAGCCACAACATAAATTAATGTGTAAATAACCTAACGTTCGGTGACAAGCCCACCATACTAGCTCATAAATGAAATAATAAGCCTCTCAAGAGGTTAAATGATAAACAATACATGTTGTAGGGCCCTCCAAGAGGCCCGTTGAGGTCCATAGGTGCCATAATGAATAATAGGACCCTCAAAAGTGATGGAAAAGGGGGTGGCTCCTTGTTCTCCAAACAATAAACCTGTGGTGCTCCTAGTGGGTATGGGGCCACAATAATAACCTCATGGGTCTCCAAATGAGTCGAAGATGCCTGTAGGCCATTTGTAAGGGCTCAGATGATGGAATAAATCATGCCACATTAGTGTACAAGTCCTGGGTCACCTAAAGTGTATGGTGCAACTATGGGGGGTGGATGGGTGTGGTGTGTCGATTTATGAGTAGCTTGGGAGGTACTCCTAGCCCTAGGGTTTAGGATTTGGAGGGAAAAGCTCCACAAGAGTCACTTATGGGCTTGGAACCCAAGTATGCAGTTTTTCCCCATTCATGTTTGGGGAAATTCTGGGAGCACATTTCTACATGTGATGACATGAGACGATAGAGGGTGGTAAGAAGGGGAAAGGGGTCCGAGGTAACCACAAACCAATATTTTAGATACAAAATCTATCCAATCTATATCCAGAGAGGGCTCTCTCTTTAATTTTTAGCTTTGTTTTGAAAGATATTAGGCTAGTTGTGAAGTTTAGGAGTTTTGTGTGAGTTTGGGTGGTGAGATTCAATAGTAGAGGGGTAGGACTGAATAGTTTAGGCCATTGGGCTAATGGAGTCAAAGAATATGGCTTAATTGGACTTGCTTTCTTAACAAAAGATGGTTTCACAGGGCAAGATGGTCAAACAAGGAACAAATAAAGACTTGGGATAGATAACATGGGCTCAAAATGGGTGAAGGGCAGTTAAGAATCCTTCAACCTATTTGAAAAAGGGAAATTGAATGATTACTCATCAAGAGCAGTTAAGTATTCTTTAATAAATAATCAAAATGAATGAACTAGAAAACATGAGCAATTAAGATTTCACTGTTTATCCTAATTCATAAGAAAACATAGAGAATAATAACGATTAAAAACAGAGTGCAATCAAGCATATTCCGAATTACTCTTTTTAATTTATCATTCAGATATGAAACATAGATGATATAAGAAACAAGGAAAACTTTAAAACATAAGGTATAGAGGACTTATTGATCCAGTGTTTGATTCAAGAAATTTGTGGAAAGTCCTTTGCATCAATTCTTTATCCAGCAAGCCATACAAAAGTTGGTCCAATCAGAAATTTATTCCAAAATAATCAATATTATAGAAATGTCTAAGAATCCACCCCAAAATACTTCAAATGGAGAAGTATTTATACTAATTGTAAACTGAAATATCTTGAAATAATATCAAGATTAGTTTCACAAATATCTCCAACTGTTTACATTAATAAAACTTTAATAAAGGACATTCCAAAATAATGAATCTATTTGGCACTATGTTTATGGATTTATGGTGACAAAGAAGAGAAAGTCGAATTTGGTAGCAACTCTTAGTTGATGATGAGACATTCTAGTCACTAACTGCATCCTTCTTTTGTGCATTCTTCCCCAGAAATTTTGCAAACATAGGGTCCAATGATACGCTTGTATATCTCAATCCGTAATAGATATGTAAAACGTGAAAGAGTTTTTTGTAGATAGGAATGTTTTTGAGATAAACCTCTCTCAGTTTCCCAAAATTCATCTCAAGCTGTTCATAATATTCTCTACAAAAAGATATCAAAAACAAGACTTTGCACAAATTGAAAAATAGGCTGTGAAGACATGCACTTATCTCCCTCTTGGTAATACCTGTGTAAAAAGTGAGATAGGTGAGATAGGTTTTTGTATCTTGGCCTGTTAGAAACAACAACCTCCTCCAGTTTCTCAAAATACTTCTTGGATTGGCCGCAATAGTTTCTGTAAAACTATGACTTAAATAGGAAATTTCTAAAGAATGTACCATTTTTGCTCTAATTTCATCTTTTAACTTTAAACTTCTTTTCCCTGTTTTTCACTTTTACTTTGGAGAAATTTTATTGTAGATGGTGAAAGTGTTTTCATCTTTGTTTAACCCTTAATATATTCATTTTTACTTTTATTGTTTACTGTTTACTTTTTACTTTTACCACTTTGTTTTTTCATCTGTCTTCACTTTGACATGAATGGTAGCTGATTTACTTGAATTGGTCTTCAATCTAATACTCTTTAACCCTGATACACTTTGACTATTCTTTACTGTGTCCTTTTACCTTCAATGTGTAGTTTAGGTTTTTACTGTTTGTTTCAACAATAAATCCTTTTAATTCCATGCTTCCTCTGCTTGTCTTTTAGCTGTGTGTTTTATTTTGCATCTCTATTTGAATAGACCTGATAACAATCTTGGAGTAAATAGGTCTTACGACTAGTATTAAAACTGTTTATCCAAGGATGTGGTCTTCTGATCACCTGTAAAACAAAACAAATTGTTAAGAAAGAATTGGCTTGCAGGAGAGGTCGAAAAGGTTTCCTTTGAGCTTGAAAACTCTGTGGAGTGAGTCCAGAATGCTTTTTGGGAGGTAAACCATGCTCGAATTAGTTAAAAGAGGCTTCAGGTGGTGTAGCTGGGTTAGAAAGGGTTTTACTGCACAATCAGGTGAAAATGAGCAACACTGGGGTTTTTGTGTTTAAATTGGTAATGGTTGGTATTGGCGGGTGAAAGGATGAATGATGAGACATTTTGACGTTTAGTAGAAGGTGGTAAGCGGTTTCTATCGCACCGCTTATGGGGAAGGGTGGTATTTAGTCTCGAGCCAGCGAGCCATAATTACTCGATGCATGGCAGAGGTACGGGAGGAAAACCGCCTGGTGATCGTGCGTTAATGCGCGGTCACCAAGGGGAGCGTGATATTGGTAATGACCGTCGGATGATGGGGACAAGATCGAATGATGGACGAGAGGCATATTGCGGTGGAGATTAACTGCGGCGGGCCCGACATAATTAGGAGTTAATTAATCACACTGGGGGTGTTGATATAACTGGTTGGGGGGTTGTTAATTAACCATGAGGGTTAAATAATTCCCTATTACTGAGGCGGGTGATTAAGGGCTCTTAATCAGTTACTAATTAACTAATTAATCCCAATTAAGGATATTTTATGGTTATAATTAACCAGGGGTGGAATATATAGATTTTGGAGTTTTTTATGTATTTAAATAATATGGGGGGGGGTAAATGTTAAGTGGGAATTATATAATATAAGTCAAAGGTTAGCATGACAATGAAATGGAAAAAGCGCCAAGTATAAAAAACCTTTAATGAGTGTATTTAACTTAAGTTTTAAGTGAGAAAGGGTTTTATAAGAAATATATGAAATTTTCCTAAGTAAAATAGGATTTTATTTTAGGAAAGGACTTGTGAAGGTGAATGAATGACTTATGAATGATTTTAAATACTTAGGCTTTACAAATTATTGGGCCGAGGGTCCTGTCCCTCCAGAAGTCAGAGAAATTCTCTGAGCCCCTCTAAGTTAGCAAATACCTTAGTATTTAGGGGAAATTAGTGAAAATTTAGGGAAGATGAGAAGGGGAGTTAATTATTTGTCCTTTCTTTGCTTGAGATGCTTTCAATACACTGTATGCTTTGGCCTTATGATGAAAGTAAAAGATTAACACATTTAGAGACATTATTCATCACACATAATTCTGCAACATCATCTACCTACCCTACCTACTTTAACCTAACATTTTTTCTTCTTTATTTGGGTGCACTTAAATTGGCAAACCCTTATCAAATCTTCCTTTTCTTTTACATGGCAAGCCTACCATAAGTCTATACTTATTACATCCAAGGGCTCAGATTATACTGTTGAGCTCCTTTTATTTACTCTACCTATCTACTTATCTGCCACGTTTACACTGTTTGGTTAGATATTTATTCTCTATTTCTACAGTATGAAATTGAAAAATGAAAGAGCCAAGTTTAAACAGTTTGACTTTTCATGAATTGTGGCATAAGTAAGAAGCTTCACACAATTTGTTTATTACAGAAAATGAAAAAGTAGTGGCATTTAGACTTGCACACTTTCCTGTTCTATTTTTGTTTGGGGTTCATTTTTCCTCATTTTTTGACCATCTTTATTCTTTTTACCCTTTGATTTTTTTTTAATTTTTTTTTAGGGTATACCCTCTTTACATTTTTAAATTTTTTGGTTTTTTTGAAAATATGGAAAACCTTTGCAACAAGAAAATGTATGAACATATTACTGAGGTCATCAAGTCAATCATGACATATGACACCTATTGGTATAAGAGCATAACACTGGCTCCACTTGGGGATGGATTTTCCTAGTGGAAAGTCAAGAACAACAGGTTAGATGGCCTTTGAATGATTTTGGCTGAACTATGGAATCTTCTTTGCTTGTTGCTTTATTATATGTATGACAGGGATACTTTTGAAGCTTAGGGCTTTCTCTTCGGGCTTCAACTTCACAATCTTACCATCCAATCAATGCCAAACCTTTATTCTTCCTTGAATCCCACTTGAGTACCTTGTAACTTAGGTAGGAATCTTCAGTCTTGGTCTTTTTATCAAAAATATTCTTAACCTTTTCCTGCACAACTTGAGATCTGACCTGAAACTAAAAGGTGCTGCAACCTTCAAACCAAATTAGTAAATCATCAAGATCTTAGGGCCTTTGATTGGATTCAAATATTTTAGGATTTATTTCATAATCTACTGAAAACTGAATTAAATCAAACTGAAATCCTAGCTACTTACTCTAATCAGCTTTTTGACTGTTGGTTAGGTAAAATGAAACAACCAATGCAACCACTCAAGCATCATATACATTGGTGACTTTTGTTGCTTGTGCTTGTTGGTGGTTAAAATTGAGATCTTAAAATCAAATATAGCTTTGTTAACCTTTGAGAAGATAAGGAAATTCCTGATTTTCTCTGTTGACTCTAGAAACTATACAAAATGATCTTGTAAAATATATACACTATTCTTGAACTGATTCAAACAATTGTACATCTGTTGTGTATGGCCTACATGCCATGAAACTGAAATATCACTTTTATCTTTATCACCCTGCATGTTTTCAATTGCTCTTTGTGATGATATTTCTATTGATTGTAATGTTTGTCCGGTGAAACCATTATCATCTTGATTTTGACTCTCATAGTCTGTTAATGGAGAAAAATTATGATTGCATTCATAATTCAACCTATTAGCTATTGGATCATAAAGAACTTGGAAGGATTGCTGCTACTTATTACATATAGGTTCAAATGGAACTTCATGGATTTCTACAAGCTGCTCCTCCTTTTCTTTAAAAATTTTATACCACATTTCCTTTAAAAATTGAAATGATTCAAAACAGAGAGGCAGGGAATAATCTTGGATCATTTGATCATATGTTTCAGCTTCCAAGTCTTCTTCTGCAACTTCATATTCAATGGCATTTTGGGGTTGCAAATCTAGATATGAGAAGTCTTGAACAAAGATTTTATTGCCCTCTAGATAGTTAATATCAAGACTTGTTGACATTTGATTTCTAATTGCATGATAGTTATCTCTGATAAAATGAAATGAATCAAAACAAAATGGTAAAGTTCCTTCACTGATTTCAAAATTTTCTGCACTTTCCTCCTCGTTCTCATAGCTGAAATGAACAAGTTGATCACTATTTTCAAGCTGCTGAACCTAAACTTCCTTATTCCTCAAATTAGATTTTGATTGCTATGTAAAGTTAGTTTGGATTTGAAGAACATAATTATCATCATATTGATCAAGCTTAGGCACATCATCATAAGAAGTAATGTCACCAAATGTACATATTAGATCAGTTGATTGCCTCTCCACATATGGTTCTATAACTCTATCTTCAGATTTATGGTAGTTGGAATTAACAAGAATTTGTTCATGGTTGTCAACCTTTTCATTTTGTTTAACAAATGTGTCATGGTAATTTTGAACAAAAAATTCAACTTTCATGGTGATCTTCTGCAACATTTCCTTTGTTTTATTTATCAAAATGTCAAGTTTTTCGTCTTTCTATGCTTTCAACTTTTCTCTTCTAATTTTCAGATTAACTTCTACATCTACTACCATGTTCTGCATCTGTTCCATTTTTGAGGGGTTTCTTTCTCTTAGATGAAATTCTATCTCCGAATCAAATGCTCTTGGGTAATGCGAAAGAGTTGAATCAGGGGGAGATCTTATATTTAATGGTATTGAATAATAGGCTTGATTAAATATGTCTGAAAATTGTTGTATTGTTTCATCTGGATGTCTTTTTCACTGATTATATTCTTCTATGATTATGAGAAAATTGACTTTGATTATCCATTTATCAAGGAAGAGTTTGAGAAACTGTTCGAGATTTAAGATGCTTGCCTCAGGCAGGGTTTTGAACCAACTCTTGACTTTGTCTTACAAAGAGCAAAAAGCCTAATACTGACATCCTCTTCATCTACTTCAAATAAGTTAAGATAATCTTCAAAAGCTTGAATATGTTTTTGGGCAGTGACACCATTCTCTCCATCAAACCTAGGGAGATACTTGGGATAATCGTTAGGGAAAGCATGGAGTGTAGGAGGAAAAATGAGTGGTTTATATCTATCAGGAACTTTATAAGGTACTGGAATATGTATAGGGATTGTATGATTAGTCTTAATTTTTTGATTCTCCTTAATTGGAAAATGATCTTCATAAGAATTAGAAGAATGCTGCTCAAATGTGTAAGGAGATTTTATATCTACATTTTTCAAAGGAAAATAATAAAAAAATTAATCTAAAATCATTTCTAAAATACAATATACATTGAAAAACTTTATCAATGAGAAAGAACATAATGTCTTGGATAACAATCTAAGTTAAAAGCCTAATCTTTTCACACAGTTCCTTCAGGTTCATTTCTCCAGTGGAGTCTTGATTGTGAAATTGATTTTGGAGTTGCCAGGTGGATGATTTTAACCTTTGTGCATCTGATCACTGTCCACCATCATAGATCAGATCTAAACCTGTAAAACAATTCTGAAGAAAAAGTTAGTTCTCCAGGAAGCGAAATTTTGAATATTTTATGATTATTTTGCTTTGTTATGAATTTTCAAAACAACTTCTATGATTTCTTTAAGAGGCTTTAGATATGAGATTTAAACTTTTTTAAAGATTTATTTGACATGAGGAACTGGTCGAATGTTTGGAAATTAGATGTTCAGTTCATAAACTAAAAAGGATATAGACTGAAGCAACATTCATCTAATATTCACTTGCAAAGCAAGAGCAGTTCAAAGGCTACCTGACTAACTTCAGGCTCCTTCTGTAGTTTATAAAGCAAACAATAATAACAAAAAAACAAACTATTCGTTCCCCAGTGGAGTCGCCACTATGTTATCACTCAGATTTTCCCAGGAGTTGTAAGAAGGGGAAAGGGGTCCGAGGTAACCACAAACCAATCTTTTAGATATAAAATCTAGCCAATCTGTATCCCGAGAGAGCTCTCTCTTTAAGTTTTAGCTTTGTTTTGAAAGATAATAGGCTACTTGTGAAGTTTAGGAGTTTTGTTTGAGTTTGCGTAGTGAGATTCAATAGCAGAGGGGTAGGACTGAATAGTTTAGGCCATTGGGCTAATGGAGTCAAAGAATATGGCTTAACTGGACTTGGTTTCTTAACAAAAGATGGTTTCACAGGGCAAGATGGTCAAACAGGGAACAAATAAAGACTTGGGATAGATGAAATGGGCTCAAAATGGGTGAAGGGCAGTTAAGAATCCTTCAACCTATTTGAAAAAGGGAACTTGAATGATTACTAATAAAGAGTAGTTAAGTATTCTTTAATAAATAATCAAAATGAACGAACTAGAAAACATGAGCAATTAAGATTTCACTGTTTATCCTAATTCAGAAGAAAACATAGAGAATAATAACGATTGAAAACAGAGTGCAATCAAGCATATTCCGAATTACTCTTTTTCGTTTATCATTCAGATATGAAACATAGATGATATAAGAAACAAGGAAAACTTTAAAACATAAGGTATAGAGGACTTATTGATCCAGTGTTTGATTCAAGAAATCTGTGGAAAGTCCTTTGCATCAATTCTTTATCCAGCAAGCCATACAAAAGTTGTCCAATCAGCACTTTATTCCAAAATAATCAATATTACAACAATTTCTAAGAATCCACTCCAAAATACTTCAAATGGAGAAGTACTTATACTAATTGTAAACTGAAATATCTTGAAAAAATATCAAAATTAGTTTCACAAATATCTCCAACTGTTTACATTAATAGAACTTTAATAAAGGACATTCCAAACTAATGAATCTATTGGGCACTATGTTTATGGATTTATGGTGACAAAGAAGAGAAATTCGAATTTGGTAGCAACTCTTAGTTGATGATGAGGCATCCTAGTCACTAACTGCATCCTTCTTTTGTTCATTCTGCCCTAGAAATTATGCAAACTTAGGGTCCAATGATACGCTTGTATATCTCCATCTGTAATAGATATGTAAAAAGTGAAAGAGGTTTTTGTAGATAGGAATATTTTTGAGATAAAACTCTCTCATTTTCCCAAAATTAATCTCCAGCTCTCTGCAAAATGATATCAAAAATAGGACGTTGCACAAATTGAAAACTAGGCTGTGAAGACATGCACTTATCTCCATATTGGTAATACCTGTGTAAAAAGTGAGATAGGTTTTTGTAGCTTTTCCTGTTAGGAACAAAAACCTCCTCCATTTTCTCAAAATACTTCTTGGATTGGCCGAAATAGTTTATGCAAAACTATGACTTAAACAGGAAATTTCTGAAGAATGTACCATTTTTGCTCTAATTTCATCTTTTAACCTTAAACTTCTTTTCATTATTTTTCACTTTTACTTTGGATAAAGTTTATTGTAGCTGGTGAAAGTGTTTTCATCTTTGTTTAACCCTTAATATCTTCATTTTTACTTTTACTATTTATTATTTACTTTTTACTTTAGGACGTTGCACAAATTGAAAACTAGGCTGTGAAGACATGCACTTATCTCCATATTGGTAATACCTGTGTAAAAAGTGAGATAGGTTTTTGTAGCTTGTCCTGTTAGGAACAAAAACCTCCTCCATTTTCTCAAAATACTTCTTGGATTGGCCGAAATAGTTTATGCAAAACTATGACTTAAACAGGAAATTTCTGAAGAATGTACCATTTTTGCTCTAATTTCGTCTTTTAACCTTAAACTTCTTTTCATTATTTTTCACTTTTACTTTGGATAAAGTTTATTGTAGCTGGTGAAAGTGTTTTCATCTTTGTTTAACCCTTAATATCTTCATTTTTACTTTTACTATTTATTATTTACTTTTTACTTTTACCGCTTTGTTTTTCATCTGTCTTCACTTTGACATGAATTGACAAGAATTTAAGAATTTGTATACTTCATCTGTCTTCACTTTGACATGAATTGACAAGAATTTAAGAATTTGTATACTCTGTTTTGTAACTGTCTGCCCTTCTGTTTATCTTCATGGTAGCTGATTTACTTGACTTGGTCTTCAATATGATACTATTTCTTTAACCTTGATACACTTTGACTATTCTTTACTGTGTGCCCTGCTTTTATCTTCATGGTAGCTGATTTACTTAACTTGGTCTTCAATATGATACTCTTTCTTTAACCCTGATACACTTTGACTATTATTTACTGTGTCCTTTTACCTTCAATGTGTAGTTTACATTTTTACTGTCTGTTTCAACAGTAAATCCTTTTAATTCCATGTTTCATCTGCTTGTCTTTTAGCTGTGTGTTTTATTTTGCATCTCTATTTGAATAGACCTGATAACAATCTTGGAGTAAACAGGTTTTATGACTAGTATTAAAACTGTTTATCCAAGGATGTGGTCTTCTGATCACCTGTAAAACAAAACAAATTGCTAAGAAAGCATTGGCTTGCAGGAGAAGTCGAAAAGGTTTCCTTTGAGCTTGAAAGGTCTGTGTAGTGAATCCAGAATGATTTTTGGGAGGTAAACCATGCTCGAATCAGTTAACAGAGACTTCAGGTGGCGCAGCTAGGTTAGAAAGGGTTTTACTGCACAATCAGGTGAAAATGAGCAACACTAGGGTTTTTTTGTTTAAATGGGTAAATGGTTGGTATTGGTGGGTGAAAGGATGAATGATGAGACATTTTGTCGTTTAGTAGAAGGTGGTAAGCGGTTTCTATCGCACCGCTTATGGGGAAGGGTGGTATTTAGTCTCGAGCCAGCGATTCCATAGATTACTCCACGCATGACGGAGGTACGGGAAGGGGGGTGCAATATTGGTAATGATCGTCGGATGAAGGGGATGGGATCGAACAATGGAAGGGAGGCGTATTGTGGTGGAGTTTAACTGTGGCGGGCCTGACATAATTAGGAGTTAATTAATCATATCGAGGGTGTTGATATAACGGGTTGGGGGGTTGTTAATTAACCATGAGGGTTAATTAATTCCCTATTACTGAGGCGGGTGATTAATGGCTCTTAATCAGTTACTAATTAACTAATTAATCCCAATTAAGGATATTTTATGGATATAATTAACTAGGGGTGGAATATATAGAATTTGGGGTTTTTTATGTATTTAAATAATACGGGGGGTAAATGTTAAGTGGGAATTAAATAATATAAGTCAAAGGTTAATATGACAATGAAATGGAAAAAGCGCCAAGTATAAAAAAACCTTTAATGAGTGTATTTAACTTAGGCTTTAAGTGAGAAAGGGTTTTATAATAAATATATGAAATTTTCCTAAGTAAAATAGGATTTTATTTTAAGAAAGGACTTGTGAAAGTGAATGAATGACTTATGAATGATTTTAAATACTTAGGCTTTACAAATTATTGGGCCGAGGGTCTGGTCCCTCCTCCAAAAGTCAGAGAAATGCTCTGAGCCCCTCTAAGTTAGCAAATACCTTAGTATTTAGGGGAAATTAGTGAAAATTAGGGAAGATGAGAAGGGGAGTTAATTATTTGTCTTTGCTTTTCTTGAGATGCTTTCAATACACTGTATGCCTTGGCCTTGTGATGAAAGTAAAATATTAACACATTTAGAGACATTATTTGTTGGGTCCCTATAATACTAGTGATTACCCCATTACTATTGTAGTTATACCCCTTATTTATACTGTTGTGCCCCTATTACCCCCATATTGTTACTATTGTGACACATAGAAGCCCACTATTGTTATTGTTGTGCCCTACAATATTATTGTTATGTAGGCTTGGATTGTATTGGGACCACTTAGACTCCTATATATAGAAAGGAGGTATTTTCATTTGTATCATCCAAGAATTGTTCATTTATGTAATGTAAAGGAGGTTGCCCCCTCGAAGAGGCTGAATTCTAAGGCGTTGATCTTTCTTTTCTATCTTTTCTTGAGCTGGTTTCATAACATTTGGTATCAGAGCTTTGGATTCTAGGGTTTCGCTGCTCCAAACAGGTCATCGTGGCATTTTCGCTATAACTTTTTTTCTGTGACGTTTCAGAAGTCGCAAAAAAAACCCATGTTAGAAGAATTGGCGCTGAACCTTGCGTCCGAATTTCAGAGCTTTTCGCGCGATATTTTCGGCGATATGATCTGAGGAAGTTGGCCTTTTTGCAGACTCCTGAATTACATTCAAAACAGGTGACCTGGGGAAAATCTTCATAACTCTCTCTCTGAGGATCGGATTGAAATTTCGTAAAAAGGTACAGAAAGAGGACGGACTGTAGTTTCTTGTCTGTGTTTTTTAGATTCAAAAGGTGAAACAGTGACTCGTGGCACGTCGTACAAGTTCGCTCTACTGAACCAGTCCAAAAGCAAGTCACTGTGGGAGATTTCACATAACTCTTCCTTGGAGAATCCAATTGGGCTCAGACTTGTGGCATTGGAAAGAGGACGCAGAAGGCTACTACAGGTTGCAACTTCAGAATTGGATGATCTGAAATTACAGAGATACATCAGATTCAATATCAGGCTTCTATAAAGTGAAAAAAGGTGTGTAGTTTTTTTTTTTTAATTTTTGTGTAAGCTTGGTTTAACGGAATTCAAAGGGCATAGTAAAGCATTATTATCGGTAACTGATGCCCCGAGGAAAGAAAATGCAAACACCTAGTAAGGAACCTGAAAGCTCTAGCATGACTCATGAAGAAGAGGAAGAAATGCTACATGATATATCAAAATTACAAGAACAAGTGCAACATATGTCACGCTCACAAAAGCTAACAGAAACTAAGATAAATGGTGTGGAATCTAAGATAAATGGCGTGGAATCTAAGATGAAGGGCATGGAAGCTAAGATGGATGATTTGAAGACAGATTTGAAGACAAACATGGCAGATTTGAAGACAGATTTGAAGACAGACATGGCAGATTTGAAGACAGATTTGACAAATTTTCTACAAGAAATACTTACTAATGGTGAAAAGGTAGTAAAGGAAACTCATGATGAGAACAAAAGAAATGTTAATCATGATTCCATAGACTCTAATGTTGGATCGAAGACTCACCATGTTCCAAAAATCGATATGAGGAAGTTTGATGGCAAGGATCCCGCCACATGGATATTACAGATGGAGCAATTCTTCGATCTCAATAATGTGCAAAACACACAAAAGGTACGTATGGCAACTTTATATTTGGAACCAAATCAGTTTGTATGGTATCAATGGCTTTGTTCTCGTAAACAATTTATCACTTGGGCAATTTTTACGGAAGAATTGATAGCACATTATGAGGATACAAAAAGCAACACTTTTTTTAGCCAATTGATAAGTCTCAAACAAAAGGGTTCAATAATGGAGCACATTGAGGAGTTCCAAAAATTGAACATAAGGGTAAAAGATATTCCAGAGGAGCATAGGATTGATGTGTTCATAGGGTCTTTAAAGGATAATATCCAACATGATGTGCGCCTTTGGGAACCTGATTCATTAGAGAAGGCATTCAGGTTAGCAAGAAAAATGGAAAGCAAAATTATGGCAACTAGGAAGCATACCATTCACAACTATAAAGACGGAAGTGTTGCCCATAGTCTTCCACAACCTACAAGGTTGACACCACAACAATTGGAAGAAAAAAAAGCAAAAGGGCTTTGTTACAATTGTGATAGCAAATACACAAAAGGTCATAAGTGTGCTGAGAAGAAATTATTCTACATAGATTGTGAAGAGGAAGAAGAAAAGGAGCAAGAAAGGTCAAAAGAAGAGGATATATTCCAGGAACAAAGCCTAGATGAAGAACAAATAAATCCGACCATATCTTGTAATGCATTGGCGGGAATTACCACTCCTCAAACCATCAAGATAGAAGGACAAATCAAGAAGAAAAAGGTAATAGTGTTGATTGATTCAGGAAGCACCCACAATTTTATTCATTGTAGGGTAGCAAAAGAATTGAATTGCTTCCTATATCCAGCACCAGAGTGTCAAGTGATGATTGCAAATGGAGGAACAATAAATTGCTCTGGAAAGTGCCATAATATCAAGCTATCCATGGGAGAATATGTATTGACTAGCCCAATGCTTTCCATTCCAATGGGAGGTGCTGATGTTGTACTAGGAGTCCAATGGCTACAATCCTTGGGTACAATAGCTTTTAATTTTCAAGAACTTTTCATCAAATTTTCTGCGGAAGGAAAGGAAGTTGAATTAAGGGGTATTGCAGGGAAACCAGGAAAGATAATCAGCTCTAATGGTATGACAAAGCTTCTAAAAAAGGAGCAAAGAGGTGTAATTGCACAATTATGTTCGCTAGATGTTTCCACATTGGAATCATCTATTTCTCCAGATCTCCAAAAAGTCTTGGACAATCATTCCAAGGTATTTGAGACTCCCAAGGGTCTCCCACCTATGCGTGATCATGATCATGCTATTCATCTGATTCCAGGAAGTGTTCCTCCAAACATCAGGCCGTACAGATATCCCTATGTCCAAAAAAGTGAAATTGAACGTATGGTTGCAGAAATGCTAGAGGCTGGTATAATTCAACCGAGTCAAAGTTCTTTCTCAGCTCCAGTAGTATTGGTGCACAAGAAGGATGGATCATGGCGCATGTGTCCAGATTATAGGGAGCTCAACAAGCTCACTATTAAAGATAAGTTCCCCATTCCTGTTATTGATGAATTACTGGATGAATTGCATGGATCAATTTACTTCACCAAGTTGGATCTTCGTTCGGGATATCATCAAATCAGAATGAAGATTGAAGACATTCCAAAAACGACATTTAGAACTCATGAGGGTCATTATGAATTTTTGGTCATGCCTTTTGGCCTTACCAATGCACCTTCAACATTTCAAGGTTTGATGAATTCAATTTTCAAACCATTCCTTAGAAAATTTGTGTTAGTATTTTTTGATGATATACTAATCTACAGCAAGTCTTGGAAGGATCATGTTGAACATGTTGACAGGGTGCTACAACTATTGGAGGAGAAACAATTATATGCAAAAAGATCCAAATGTTTCTTTGGAGTCCAGGAGGTGGAATATTTGGGTCATATTGTATCTCATGAAGGAGTTAAGGTAGACCCTAGCAAAATTAAAGCCATTAAGGAATGGAAAATCCCCACATCCATAAAGCATCTGCGAGGATTTCTTGGGTTGACAGGGTATTATCGCAAGTTTGTTAAGAATTATGGGAGAATAGCAGCACCTCTAACAACATTATTGAAGAAAGATTCATTTTCATGGACTCCGGAAGCAACAAAGGCCTTTGAACATCTTAAAGAGGCAATGTGCCAAGCACCGGTCTTAGCTACACCGGACTTCACAAAAACCTTTATTGTGGAATGTGATGCTTCAGGAAATGGAATTGGTGCTGTTCTAATGCAAGATGAAAGACCCATTGCTTTTGAAAGTCGTCCAATCAAGGGAAAGTTTTTAAGCAAAGCTATTTATGAGAAGGAAATGTTGGCAATACTCCATGCACTTAAGAAATGGCGACCCTACCTAATGGGAAGACACTTCAAGGTAAAAACGGATCATGATAGCCTTAAATACTTTTTAGAACAAAGATTATCCTCTGAAGAGCAACAAAAGTGGGTCACAAAGATGTTGGGTTATGACTTTGAAATCATCTACAAAAAAGGGAAGCAAAATGTGGTGGCAGATGCACTCTCAAGAAAGGATGAGGATGTGGAAGCATTGTTGTGTGCCATTTCTATTATCCAACCAGATTGGATAAACGAAGCAAGGGAGGAATGGAAGAATGACGAAGAAGTGTGGGCACTTATTCGAAAGCTACAACAAGATTCCAGTACTTCTGATACATTTAGCTGGAAAATGATTCGTTATGGTACAAAGATCGCTTATACCTCTGTAAGAATTCCCAGCTAAAACAAAAGATTCTTATGGAATTGCACACTTCTCCCTTAGGAGGGCACTCAGGATTTTTAAAAACTTACCACAGGGTTAAGAAGGAATTTTTTTGGGATGGCCTTAAATCAGATATTCAAAAGTTTGTGGCGGAATGTTTGGTTTGCCAGCAAAATAAAGTTGAAACAATTAAGACACCGGGTCTATTACAACCTTTATCCATTCCAAGCCAACGTTGGGAGGAGGTTTCAATGGATTTTATCACAGGTTTACCCAAGTCTGAGGGAAAGAGTGTCATCATGGTGGTAGTTGACAGACTTACCAAGTATGCACACTTTTGTGCATTATCACATCCATTTAAAGCCAGTACAGTTTCTACTGCATTTATGGAAACAGTTCAAAAGCTACATGGAAACCCAAAGATTATTGTAAGTGACAGAGATCCCATTTTCACTGGAAATTTTTGGACAGAATTATTTTCTTGTCTTGGTACTCAGTTAGCTCATAGCTCATCTTATCATCCTCAATCTGATGGGCAAACTGAGATAGTAAACAAATGTTTGGAAGGATATCTTCGTTGCTTTGTATCTGATAAACAGACACAATGGGTCAAATGGTTGCCTCTGGCTGAATGGTGGTATAACACTTCCTTCCATACAGCAACAAAAATGACCCCATTTATGGCACTTTATGGGTATCAACCACCATCCATCACATCATATTTAAGAGAAAATTCTAAGGTTCAGGCAGTGGAACATCACATCGAACATCAACAACAAGTCCTCCAACTCTTAAAGGATAACCTCGTGTTGGCACAAAATAGAATGAAACAACAGGCAGATCAACATCGCAGTGAAAGAAGTTTTGATGTAGGTGATTGGGTATTCCTACGGCTACAACCATATAAGCAAATGTCCCTAAAGCAAGCTAAGAAGGATAATAAATTATCACCAAAGTATTATGGTCCGTACAAGGTGTTGCAAAAGATTGGTACTATGGCATACAAATTGGAGCTTCCTGCAGCTTCTCGATTGCACCCAGTTTTCCATGTTTCATGTTTAAAGAAGGTTATAGGTGACAAGCTCCCAATTCAAACAATATTGCCAAAACTTGATGAGGAAGGAAAAATTATATTGGAACCGGAAGCAGTCATAGAAACAAGAACTCGACAGCTACGAAATCGATCAATTTCAGAGTATCTTATCAAGTGGAAGAACTTATCCACTGAAGATTCCACATGGGAGGATGAGAATTTTATGCAGAAGTATCCAGAACTACTCAAGCGTTGAGGACAACACTTTTTTGAAGGAGAGGGGCATGTTGGGTCCCTATAATACTAGTGATTACCCCATTACTATTGTAGTTATACCCCTTATTTATATTGTTGTGCCCCTATTACCCCCATATTGTTACTATTGTGCCACATAGAAGCCCACTATTGTTATTGTTGTGCCCTACAATATTATTGTTATGTAGGCTTGGATTGTATTGGGACCACTTATACTCCTATATATAGAAAGGAGGTATTTTCATTTGTATCATCCAAGAATTGTTCATTTATGTAATGTAAAGGAGGTTGCCCCCTCGAAGAGGCTGAATTCTAAGGCGTTGATCTTTCTTTTCTATCTTTTCTTGAGCTGGTTTCATAACATTATTCATCACACATAATTCTCCAACATCATCTACCTACCCTACCTACTTTAACCTATCATTTTTTCTTCTTTATTTGGGCGCACTTAAACTGGCAAACCCTTATCAAATCTTCCTTTTCTTTTACATGGCAAGCCTACCTAAGTCTACACTTATTACATCCAAGGGCTCAGATTAAATTGTTGAGCTCCTTTTATTTACTCTACCTATCTACTTATTTGCCAAGTTTACACTGTTTGGTTAGATATTTATTCTCTATTTCTACAGCATGAAATTGAAAAATGAATGAGCCAAGTTTAAACAGTTTGACTCTTCATGAATTGTGGCATAAGTAACAAGCTGCACACAATTTGTTTATTACAAAAAATGAAAAAGTAGTGGCATTTAGAATTGCACACTTTCCTGGTCTATTTTTGTTTGGGGTTCATTTTTTCTCATTTTTTGACCATCTTTATTCTTTTTACCCTTTGATTTTTTATTTTAATTTTTTAGGGTATACCCTCTTTATATTTTTAAATTTTTTGGTTTTTTTGAAAATATGGAAAACCTTTGCAACAAGAAAAGGTATGAACATATTACTGAGCTCATCAAGTCAATCATGACATATGACACCTATTGGTATAGGAGCATAACAGGTGGAAAGGAGAATCCAACGCTTTGAGAATCATCAAATTCCGAGTTTTAGAAGTGGAGAAATGAATCTTTGAAGTTGACAAGTACTTATTAGTTTTCAAGTCATGTAGGCTTGAAGTAAAATTTTCCCAATAGATGTGTCTCTTCACTAATTCGTTGGATCCCCTTTATTGGCTATAAATAAAGAGTGATGTGATGTGTTTTATGGCATCCAAGTGTGCAACATTTCTACAAGAAACAGAACTCGACGAGGGTTTGGGGGACTATTTTTGGGCCAAGACAAGATCCAAGGTGTTGTTCTCATGTGCAGAAGAGGGAGGAAGCTACGCCAAGTATAGGAGGAGTAGAACATTGTTCTTTGGGATTGTTTGGGCACAATTCTTGGAGGTCAAGGCTACAAAATAGTTGTTGCGGTAGGCCGCAGGCCATAGCATACAAGTAGGGACTGTGTGAGGGTGGGTTGTCAAGGGTGGACAACACCCTAAGGAGGAAACATGGCAAAGGGAGGAGGCTTGCCAAGGTGAACTGTAGCCCTTAAGGGGCTTGTTTGTTGACTGTAAGGTGGATTGAGGGCTACAGTACGTGCCCTAACTAGGGCTGTCACAAATAGCAAGGACAAACATATTACAACAATGTTTTGGGTTGAATGTTGGGTCAAAGGAGTTGACCAATTTGGATCGTGATCATTATAGCCTATTGATGTTGTGTGGAGGGTCTTCCAAGGAGGTGAAGAGTCTTCCTAGTAGCATAATTGACAGTGGTTGGATTGGGTTCCATTGATCTGATTGGAGGGTAGTGTGTTGGCTACCTAAAGTAGCCCTATAGCGACATACAAGAAGGATGTTGTTTGGTGCGAGGTTGGGTGAAGTTTGTAGCCTTATGAGTAGCTCTCTGATGGACGAAAGAGGCTACTAGAAGGTAGTTTGGAGCTCAGGAATTAGGCCTACCCAGAGAGAATATTTATGAGCCTGTGTACTTGTTGCAAAAGTGGCATGCAACATTGTTTGGTGGTAGTCCTCCTGGAGTCTCGATGTGTTATCCTTTGAAGGACTAAGGGATAGCTAGAGATAGATATTGAAGCGAAGGACTGACATGACAGTATACGGCATAGAAGTTGCGGCGATGTTTTTCATTGTATCTTGTATACCATAGACTGTTGTATTATTTAGATTTGGTTTAATATAATGAAGATTGGTGATTGTACAATATTGTACAATTTTGTTAAAAAGTGTGTATATTTGTGCATATGTGATTTACTACTTTATATTTCTGGTGTAGTAGTTTATGGTTAAGATTCTTGCTTTTGTAGCATCAATGATTTTAAGACTCTAACCTAGACCCAAGGTCATGGACATTCAACATGGTATCAGAGCATGTCTGAGCTACTTTGGAAGTTAGTAAATCAGTTGTGCGTAGCAAAGTACAACATGAGAGGGAGTTGGTCACATTATAAGTGAGGGGCTCACTACAATGTCGAAGTTGCAGGTTGGTCTCCACTATGAGGACAAGTTGGAGGGGTTGCCCAACTATATTCCTTGGAAGAAAAGGATCAAGTTGGTCTTGCAGGTCAACAGGCTCTGGGAATTCGTCGATAAAGAGATAAAGAATCCAAACGACCCTAAGGAGCTGGAAATATATGAAGATGTGGATGCAAGGATGAGATTAATCATCCTAAATGGTGTGAAGGATTCCCTAATACCTCATTTATCTGGGAAGCAAAATGCACATGAGATGTGGATGGATCTTTAGAATTTGTTCCAGAATAAGAATGAGAATTGAGTACTGATACTAGAGGATAAGTTGAAGTCCACCAAGATGATAAAGCGTGAAAGTGTGACCTCGTATTTGATGATATTTTCTCAGGTCAAAGATGAGCTTGCTGCCATCGGTGTGTCTACCTCAGATGGAGATATGGTAAGGATTTATTTGAAAGGGTTCACTGAGGATTGGAAGCCCTTCATCAAAGGGATCGTTGCTAGGGAGAAGTTGCCAGATTGGGATAGGATGTGGGATGACTTCATTCAGGAAGAGTTGCGAGACTAGGATCTTCATTCAAAGAAGAGGACTTTAGTTGATGACATTTCACTTGCAACGTGAATGAAGGGTAAGAAAAAGGACTTGAGTAAAGTCAAGTGTTTCAAATGTGGTGAGTTTGGTCATTATTTTTTGAGATGTCTGATGAAGAAGAAGGGAGATGATGAGAAAAGTAAAGGGAAGAAGACCACTGGTGTTGTCACTTCAGCTGAGATAAATGATCTCCCCGTGAGATTGGAGGAGGAGGACTTTGCTATGATTTCTAATTTTGTGCAGGGTACTGTCAATGAGGATGGATGATACATGGATAGTGGTATGACGAAGCATATGATAGGTCAGAGGAGGTTTTTGAGACTCTAGTGTAATGGGACTCGAAGTTTCACATGGTGTTGGGTGACAAAAGTCAGTTGAAGATCCAAGGGTCGGGAGTTGTACCATTCAGGATGGAGGTAGGACATATGATGTGGGTCCAGGATGTACTATTTGTATCAGGACTCAGATATAGCACGATTTCTGTCTCGATGATTGAGAGGAAGGGGTTTGAGGTGTTGTTCCAGGATAGGAAGGCAAGACTAAGTCCCATAGGTTCTATGTCCGACAGGATTATACTCGGGGGTAGAGAGCATGGTCTCTACAGGTTGATGAGTAAGTCTATGGGTCATGGAAAGAAGTAGGTGCAGGTTCCAGAGAATCAGGAGTAGGTGCAGGCTCCAGAGAATCAGGAGTAGGTGCAGGCTTCAAAGGAGCAGGTACAAGTTCCTAAGAAGAAGGTACACCTCCCTGAGAAGGTCCAAGTTCCAGAGACTCAGAGGGAGTATAGTTCGAGAGGGAGCTTGCAGATTCAGAGGGAGACTTTGCAGCTCAAGAAGAGCGCGTGGTCAGTGGGGAGAAATGGTGCTCCTACAACTACCAAGAAGGAATCATGGAAAGAGTCCAAGATGTTATAGGATAAGAAGAAGAAGCAGGTTGCTTCCCGCATTGACAATGACACTTTCGGGAAAGGAGTAGTTCATTGTACATGATTGCTGCAATTGTGAGTGCTAAGTGTTTGGCACGTGTTACAAGCAATGATGATGATGACGAGTTACTTCCTAGTCCTGGAAGTACCTCCCTTTCTAAGAGGGAGTGTTGATTTATGAGTAGCTTGGGAGGTACTCCAAGCCCTAGAGTTTAGGGTTTGGAGCGAAAAATGCCACAAGTGTCACTTCTGGGCTTGGAACCCAAGTATGGGGTTTTGCACCCAATTGTGTTTTGGGGAATTTTGGGAGCACATTTATACATGTGATGAAATGAGACCATAGAGGGTGGAAAGGAGAATCCAACGCTTTGAGAATCGTCGAATTCCAAGTTGTAGAAGTGGAGAAATGAATTTTTGAAGTTGACAAGTAATTATTGGTTTTCAAGTCATGTAGGCTTGAAGTAAGATTTATCCAATAGATGTGTCTCTTCACTAATTCGTTGGAGCCCCTTTATTGGCTATAAATAAAGGGTGATGTGATGTGATATGTTTTAAGGCATCCAAAAGTGAAACAATTCTCCCAGAAAGAGAACTTGGTGGAGAGGGATAGCTCTAGCCTAGACGCAACACAGGAAGGTATGGGAAAGCGAGGGTTTGGGTGACTGTTTTAGGGCCAAGTCAAGATCCGAGGTGTTTTTCTCAAATACGGAAGAGGGAGGCATGTAGGTCAAGTATAGGAGGAGAAGAAAATTGCTGTTTAGGACTATTTGGGCACCATTCTTGGAGGTTGAGGCTACAAAACAATTGTTGTGCTAGGTCGCAAGCCATAGCACACAACTAGGGACTGCGTGATGGCTATCAAGGGTGGACAATGCCCTAAGGAGGAAGTGTGGCAAGGGAGGAGGACTGCCAAGGTGGACCGCAACCCTTAAGGGGCTTGTTTGTTGAATGCAAGGTGGATTGAGGGTTGCAGTACATGCCCTAACCAAGACTGTCACAAACAACAAGGAAAAACATATTACAATGGTGTTTTGGGAGGAATTTTGGGTCAAAGGAGTTGACTAGTTTGGATTGTGATCATTGTAGCTTGTTGATGCCATGTGGAGGTGAAGATTCTTCCCAGGAGCATAATTTATAGTGATTGGATTGGGTTCCATTGATCTAATTGGAGGGAAGTGTGTTGGCTACCCAAAGTAGCTCTAGAGAAGCATACATGAAGGGCGTTGTTTGGTGCGAGATTGGGTGAAGTTTGTAGCATTATTTGTAGCTCTTTGATGGATGAAAGAGGCTACTAGAAGGAAATTTGGAGCTCAGGAATTAGGCCTACCTAGAGAGAAGATTTATGAGCTCGTGTACTTGCAACAGAAGTGACATGCAACATTGTTAGGTGGCAGTGCTCCTAGAGTCTCGATGTGTTGTCCTTTGAAGGAATAAGGGGAAGCTAGAGAGTAGTATAGAAGCAAAGGACTGATAGGACAAGATACGACATAGAAGCTGTAGCGATGTTTGTCATTGTATCTTATATACCGTAAACTGTTGTATTATTTAGATTTGGTTTAATATAACGAAGATTGGTGATTGTACAATATTGTGCATATGTGATTTACTACTTTATATTTCCGTTGTGTAAAGTAGTTTATGGTTGAGATTCTTGGTTTGGTAGCATCAATGATTTTGAGACTCTAACCTAGACCCAAGGTCATGGAAATTCAACATGGTATATCAGGTGCATCTTCCTCGTCCAATAGTTGGATTTAAAGCAATCTCTAAACATCTTTGGGGAGCCATGGGGTGTTGTCTACTACTGTGGAGGCCCATGGATCTCTACACACACCCTACATGTTCCAATGTAGCCCTCTAGGGAGACCAACCCCAAAATGGAGACCATTTACAATCATGCATAAGATCCAATGGATCCTCATACCTTCCAGCATATCAAGTCATTAAAGTAATCTAGTAAGAGAGTTTACACATCATGGAAAATCAATGGGAACTTCATAATAGAATTACCTTCCATAGTAGGATTTGGGATGTGCCAATATCTCCAAGCTCCAAAAGGGGTTAACTAGTTATCCTATTAGGTGGTTTTCGCTTGTAGAGAGGGTAATATGCTCATAGTACATCGATCAAATGGTGGTGGTATGTGACATAATGATGAAATGGAGTAAGGGGGAAAGGGGTACAACCTAGGGCACATCCCATGGGACAAGGGTACTTAGTAAAAGGGAATCCCACACTTGGATAAATAATGTATAGGAGAGAGCAATCATGGTACATGAGTTACCCTGGCATTAATTTTTTGACCCTTCTATGAATGCCTTTTTCCTTTTATGATTTTGTTTGGTTAAATGTTAGGGGCTCAAGGGATGAGACCATGATATGCAAAGTATAGAAGTGGATACCCCTATTAAGGTGGGGTGGTTCATCGCCCACCAGGGGTTGGGACAGTTATGGGTTTCTAAATGATAGAGGGGACTCATCAAGGCTCTATAGGAACTAGGTTGATGGCCATGAAAGGGGAAGAGTTCATGCAATGGATTTTTCTGACGTGCTAAATATATCTGTCCCAACCATATTTTTCATTTTTTGGTACAATTTCTTATTAAATGTGGTCATTTATTATTTTTATTTCTTTCTTTTATCTGCATCAACCTTTAGGGCATCGTTATAGGCCCGACCCAAGATGTGGGGCAAGGGGAGGGGGTGGCTAAACCTATGTGGAACCAGTGGAGGGATGTGGACCCAGGTGGGAAAAATGATGGAAGGAATTATAATAAGTGGAAAGGGGATGATATGTATGAATCGGGGAACCACACATTAAAAATCAGGGTTTCCCATGAACTATCATCCCAGAAACCCAAAGGTCAGTAAAAGAGATCCCACATGACTAGAATCAAAAGTTAACACCCTCAAACAGATCAAGTGGACATGAGCTCAAACCTATCCCACTCTTTCAACTGAATCCCCCCATTAGTCCATGCCCAATAATCTCCATAATAAGAAAACTAAAATATTGAATTACCAAATGGAAAGACATATCTTTAGGCTTGGGAGGCCCACCTTCAAACATACGATCATAACAGATGGGTGAGGGACCACAAGGCTAGCTCAAGTGGCAGAGAAATAGAACAACGAGTTAGTTAGGGTTGTTAGTTACTGGCTGAGGACCATCATGGAGCAAAACAAATTTCTCCTAGTGATATCACCCACAAAATGGTGGGTAATAGGAATCAAGACAAAAACAACCTGGGCTTCCCAAAGATTAAACTACCTCCACCCTTAGGATTTATCACAATCGTGCCGAAACTGGTCAAGGGATTATTATAACCAAAATAAGAACATAACAACCAGGATTTACAACAATACCACCAAATCCGGTCAAGGGATTACTAAGCCCAGAGAAGCTTGGATGGCACAGAATTTATTCATTAACACCTTGAGGAATTTTTGTGTCTCCAGCCTCATGATTTATCGCAATCTTGCCAAAACCAATCAAGGGATTCCTAGGCCTTGTTACCATTCAAACTAGTAGGGGACCTAAAGGGGATCCCTTAAGGGAAAATTCTAGACCAAGGGAAATAAATGGATACTTAGCCCACTGTCACCTTAGCTAAAGCTCCCTTCTATTTACATACTTTAACTATTGGGAGGATGCCCTATATATTATGGAGTCAGTGATGAAGCATAAAACAATGAATGGATGTTTAGTAAACCAAATAATCCCCTTCCCATAAGAGTGTGACAGATGAAGCTTGTTTTCTTTCAAAGTAAGGTACAATGTCTTCTAGGAAAAGGAAGGGAGGATTTGAGGGTTAGATTTATGGGATATGACTTGTGAAGGAGTTTCTTGACCCCTAAAATCCTTGTTGAAATTGGTATCTGGGATGGTTCTTGAAGAATTGTCTTTTAAAGGAACGGGACTACACGAGACCAAGTGGACTTGGTTTAGGTAAGGAGGAAGGAGTTTAGCAACTAATGGTTTCCTTAACCTAGATAAGGTAGGAGAAAGGATTAAAGAAAGAACATTCACTTAAAGGTATTGAATTGATCCAATAAGGTACTAGCCTTTAGGGATGTTAGGGAAAAGTTTGATCTCAGAGATAGGGCTTTGCCTTTCTCACAACTCCATCATCAGAATGGCCTCAAATTTGGAGGAGGTCTTGAGGAAACACCAGCACAGGAGGGTTTAGGAGATAGAACTTTTTGGAGGGCTAGTTAATCGAGAAAATGATGCCCTAGGTGACCCAACTTGGCTAGACCCAGGAAAAGGTGAAAGAAGTCGGTTCAAGTGACCACATTTTGGTAGATCAGTTACTTTAGTCTTGGGACAATGGATTATATGATGAATATTAGTGACGACCTTTGGTTCTTGGTCAAGGAGGCCTCAAGACTTCTTCGCTAGCCTTCTAGGTCAAAAAGAAGAAATCTTATAGCTTTGATACTTCGATGTGAAAAATGTGATGTCTTATCAAGATCAATTCATTGATAGAATTACCACTAGGATATTTCTTTCACATTACATGTCCCATACATTGAGAGATGCTATAATAGAGACAATTCCATAATTTAAGTAGTGAATGCATGCAACAATTAGCCCTAAGAATAATGAAAATACCAGTTCAATGTATATGGAAAAGTAAAAAATAATAACATTAAAATCATGAAATTACATGTAATATAATATATCCAACTATCCACAATTTAACAAGAGAGAAGCTCCAAGATAAGATATATGAAATCCACACATCAAAATTCATCCATAAAGCTCCAATTCATCCACTAACAAAAAGAGTAAAATTCTCAAGAGAGAGAAGAGATCCAATAAAAAGTGATGATAACATAATGAAGTCATGTCACTTGTATTTATACAATAATGAGGAGTTCGAATTAGCCTCCTTGGCCTACATAATCCACAAAAATAAAATAATGTTGTAATAATCTAACTTTTGGCAACAAACCCACCAAACTAGCTCATAAATGAAAGAATAAGCTTCCCAAGAGGTCAAATAATAATATATGCATTTCGCAGGGCCATATTAGACACCTCATGAGGTCCATGAATTCCATAATGAAGAGTAGAACCCTCAAAAGTGATGGACAAGGGGTTGGCCCCTTGCTCTCCAAACAATAAGATTATGGTGCTCCCAATGGGTGTGGGGGCACAACAATAACATCATGGGTCTCCAAATGAGTCAAAGATGCCTATAGATCATTTGCAAGGGATTTGATGATGATGTGGGGGATGCCACATTGTTCTACAAGTCATGGGTTAGCCGCCAAGTGCATGATACATCTGTGGGGCCGGTTGGGAAAAAATGAACCAGGTGCATCTTCCTCATCCAATGGGAGTATATCGAACATCTCTCACCATCCTCGGAGATCAATGGAGCCCTACCTACTGCTGTGGAGGCCCATGGCTCTCAACACACACCCTACATGTGACAATGTATCCCTATGGGGGATTAGGACCCCACATAGGGAGACCAAACCCAAGATGGGAACCATCTGCAATCCTACATAAGATCTAATGCGTCCCCTAGCCTTTGAGTGCAACAAGTCATTAGAGAAATTGAATAAATGAGCTTACCAATCATGGACCACAGGTGGGGACTTCATAATGGCCCGCCCTTCCATAATGGACTTTGGGATGTGTTAATGTCTCCTAAACTCCAAATGGAGTTAACCAAATATCCTATTAGGTGGTTTCTACTTCTAAAGGGGATAATATGTTCAAGGTACATCCTTCAAAAGGTGGGGGCATATGACATATAGGTTAATGAAGTAGGGAAGAAGAAGGGGTAGCCATGGGTCACATGTTGGGGTACAAGGGTAGCTAATAAGAGGGAAGCCCACACTTGGGTTTATAATGTATAGGAGGGAGAAATCGTGGTACATGAGGTGCCCCGAACTTGATTTTTCTACCCTTATTTATATTCCTTTTACTTCTTTATGAGTTTATTTGATTAACTGCTTGGGGCTTAAGGGGTAAGAGCATGATGCATAAGATATAACAATGAATAACCCTCTTTAAGGTAGGGAGGTTCATTGCCCACCAGGGGTTGGGACAATCATGGGTTCCTATATGATGAAAGAGGTAGGAACAAGGGTGGTGGCCATGATGATGGGGTAAAGCTCATGTATTTGCTTTTTCCCATGTGTTAAATGTGTTTGTCCTGACCATATTTTTCATTTTGTGGTACATTTTCCTGTTGAATGTGGCCAAATATGATTTTCTCTTTATTTTTAGTTGCATCAACCTCTGGTGCATCATTCCAAGTTGGACCCAAGGTGTGGGAAAGGGGAAGGGGTGAGCTAACCCTATGTGGACCCAGTGGAGGAATGTGTGCCCAGGCGGGAGAAATGATGAATGTGATAGTAATGAGTGGAAAGGGGGTGATATGAGTAGATAAGGGAGTGGGACCACACAAGAAATCATTGTTTCCCATGAAATACCATCCCTAAAGCCAAATGGTCAGTAAAATAGATTCCATAGGACTAGAATGCAAGGTTAATATCCAAAAATGGTTCTAGGGGACAAGGGCACAAACTTGACCCATTGTTTTCGTTGAACCCCCCCATAAATCCATTCCTAGAAATGTCCATGATAAGCAAACTGCAATACTAAATTACCAAATGATAAGGCATACCTTTAGGTTCGGGAGGCCCACCCTGAAACATATGATCATGACAGATGGGCGAGGGACCACAAGGCTAGCTCAGGTGGCAGAGAAATGGCACAATGAGCTAGCTGCAAGGGGCTACTCACTGCTGGTTGAGGACCATCTCGGAGAAAAAAAATCTCCTAATGATATCACACACAAAATGGTGGGTAACATCTGGCTCCAAATGGGACATGATCTCTTGAAGAAGTGGGTGAAGCTGCTCGAATGGGAGGTCCCGAGAACTCCAACAATCTCTTGGTTACCATAGACCTATCACCTACACATATAATATATGGAAGAACATGGGGTAGCATGATTTTGCGCATCTCATGTTCGCACATGCTATACGTTAGGCCATAAAATCAATAGAAAATAAAATATGAAAATATGCATCTATCTACCTTGAAAAATATCATATGATGTTAGTTCTAATGAGAAAATCAACATGCAATGCATGCTACCCTAACATTCATATGACGAAGCTATTATTAAGTGTAATCATAAATCTAGTGCAATCAACATATCATCAAGTCAATATAAATATGTCTACCTATATGATTACTCATGCAACAAATCCCAAAGCGAATGCAAAACCAAAGACATGGAGGATGATGTTGGTGGGAGGGAGGAAAATATAATGGCCACACATGGATGGTTATGTGAGAAGACGTAACAAAAGGATGTAATCTAGTCCATGATATCTTCTCTTGCAACCAAAATACAGAGATGTCAATAATCAAGCTCATAATTTTTTTATCGATGGCAGTCTCTGGCATATCACTTCCACCGTTTCCCTTAGTATTTACGTCATGACTTATGGCCTTCATCAAGTTATTATTAGTAGGAAAGGGAGGCCAACGAGATGGAGAAACATAAGTAGGTTTCACATGATGATTACACTAGAGAGGGGAGACTATGGAGTGACTAAAAACTTGAGGGTGCATCCAAGGAGGAAAAGTATAATCAATGAAGGGATTTTCCTTGACACTATACTCGGGAGGGGGGAAGGACTCTTAGTTATTTGAGATCATATGATCAAGGATGAGGGAATCACTTGATGAAGAGTCAAGATGATCACTGATAGGAAAAAGGGAGGAATAAATATTGTATTCAATGGGTTTTCCTTCCTAAAATCATAGTCTAAAGGATCAAGTGATTCAAACATAGAATTATATTCATGAGAAGTAGGAGTGTTATAAATTTCATTAGTATCACAGATTGGATCTCTCCTAAAAGGAAAATTTATCACTTCCAACTGCCCCTCTTTATGCAAAGGAAAATTAAGATTCTCCTTCCTAAGGGTATCAATGGGTATGTCATCATAAATAGTGCCTGAGGGGAAGGGAAGACCAATCTCATCCTCATCCTCCTTATTGGTGTTGTAAATGGGAGCATAATCAAATTTATGACCAACAACTTACCATTTCACCCTTTCAATGTGGAAGTAATATTCAATGTCATCTTTTAAGGGGTTAATGGATCAACTTCGTCAAGGTTCTCAAAAGGAGGATCATTAGAGGTAATATCCTTGAGAAAGGTAAGGTTAGTCTCAACTTCACCTTCCATAGACTTATTCTTCCGAACACGTGTTCTCAAAATCATCCTTCTCATCATTTGGACCCAACGATGACTCGCTTTACTGCTCATTACTTAGATTCCCAATGTCTTGATGATGCTAGATGAGGGCTTCCTCTTGGGTGTTTAAAATAGGGAATAATTGAAAGTGACTACGAATGCCATCAACGAACTCTTCAATAGATGATATGCTCTAGGGTTCATGATCATGCAACAATGAATGGTGACCACTGAGAGATCCCATGAATAATAACATAAGGACATATTGGTGAACCACTTTCTCCTTTGCAGTATGTGCATTGAATCTTTATACATGGTTAATTGTGGAGAGTGGATCACCTTCAAACATGGGCATCCCATGTACCATCCTTCCCTCAACACGATTAGGGTGCCCAGGATGCTAGCAATATCCAAAGTGGGAAATTTATCAAAGAAAGACAACCTATTTGAGATATGCATGAAAAATATGTAGGAGTTGCCAAGGTGAATTTAAAGATGCCTAGAAAACTGCTTGCTTCACCCTACAAGCATCGACCTCAAAGTTCAATGTAGAACTAGGGGTTCGTTCTTCCAAAGGAGTTGCCAATAATGTTATGTCAAGATGTTGTATGGGGAACAAAACTCGTTTCGTGTCCCCATCAACGATGCCAAAATGTTACCACTCAAACTAGCAGGGGATCTAAAGGGGATCCCTAAAGGGAAAATGCTAGATCAAGGGAAACAAATGGAGACTTAGCCCACTATCACTTTAGCTAGGGCTCCCTTCTATTTAAAAACTTACACCAATGGGAGGATGCCCGATATATTATGGAGTCACCAATGAAGGATAAATCAATGAATGAATGTGGAATGACCAAATAATTCCCTTCCCATAAGAGTTTGAAAGATGGAGTTTTCTTTCTTTCTAAGAAAGGTACAAGGTCTTCTAGGAAAATGAAGGGAGGATTTGAGGGTTAGGTTTATGGGATATGACTTGTGAAGGAGTTTCCTGATCCCTAAAATCCTTGTTGAAATTGGTATCCTGGATGGTTCTTAAATAATCGTCTTTCAAAGGAACAAGACCACATAGGACCAAGTGGACCCAATCTAGGTCAGGAGGAAGGAGTTTAGCAACCAATGGTGTCTTTACCCTAGACAAGGTAGGGGAAATGATCAAAGAAAGAATACTCACTTAAAGGTGTTGAATTGGTCCAATAAGGTACTAGCCTTTGGGGATGCTATGGAAAAGTTTGATCTTAGAGCTAGGGATTGGTGTTTCTCACAACTCCACCATCAGAGTGGCATAAAATTTGGAGGTCTTGAGAAACACCAACGCAGGAGGGGCTAGGAGATCGAACTTTTTGGAGGGCTATTTCATCAGGGAAATGATGCCACAGGTGACCCAACATAGCTAGACCTAGGAAAAGGTGAAAGAAGTTCGTTTAAGGTGACCACATTTTGGTAGATCAGTGCCTTTAGTCTTGGGAGAATGGAGTCTATGATAAATATGGGTGAGGACCTTTGATTCTTGGTCAAGGAAGCCTCAATACTACTTTGCTAGCCTTCTAGGTAAAAAAGAAGCAATCTTGCAGCTTTTATACTTTGATGTGAAAAATGTGACATCTTATCAAGATCAATTCATTTATATAATTATCCCTAGGAGATTTCGTTCACATTACATGGCCCATACATTAAGAGATGCTATAATAGAGACAAAATTCCACAATTTAAGTAGTAAATTCATGCAATAATTAGTCCTAAGAATAGCGAAAATCCTAGTTCAATGTATATGACAAAGTAAAACAATAATAACATTAAAATCATGAAATTACATGAAATATAACATATCCAACCATACATAGTTTAACAAGAGAGAAGCTCAAAGATAAGATAGACCAAATCTACACATCAAAATTCATCCATAAAACTCCAATTCATCCACTAACAAAAGAGTGAAATTCTCAAGAGAGAGAAGAGATCCAATCCAAAGTGATGATGAGATAATGAACTCATCTCACTTGTATTTATACACTAATGAGGCGTTCGAATTAGCCTCCTTGGCCTACATAATCCCCAAAAATAAAATAATGTTCTAATAATCTAACTTTTGGCGACAAATCCACCAAACTAGCTCATAAATGAAAGAATAAGCTTCTCAAGAGGTCAAATAATAATCTATGCATGTCGTAGGGCCATATTAGAGGCCTAATGAGGTCCATGGATTCCATAACGAAGAGTAGGACCCTCAAAAGTGATGGACAAGGGGTTGGCTCCTGTTATCCAAACAATAAACTTGTGGTGTTCCCAATGGGTGTGGGGGCACAACAATAACATCATGGGTCTACAAATGAGTTGAAGATGCCTATAGATCATTTTCAATGGCTCTGATGACGATGTAGGGGATGCCGCATCATCCTACAAGTCTTGGGTCAGCTGCCAAGTGTATGATACATCTGTGGGGCCGGTTGGGAAAAAATGAACCAGGTGCATCTTCCTCGTCCTATGGGAGTATATCGAGCATCTCTGACTATCTTCGGAGATCAATGGAGTCTTGTCTACTGCTGTGGAGGCCCATGGATCTCAATGCACACCCTACATGTGACAATGTATCCCCATGGAGAATTAGGACCCTGTATAAGGAGACCAAACCCAAGATGGGAACCATCTGCAATCCTACATAAGATCCAATGCGTCCCCTAGCCTTTGAGTACAACAAGTCATTAGAGAAATTGAGTAAATGAGCTTACCAATCATGGACCACAGGTGGGGAATTCATAATGGCCTGCCCTTCCATAATGGGCTTCGGGATGTGTTAATGTCTCCTAAACTCCAAATGGAGTTAAACAAGTATCCTATTAGGTGGGTTCTACTTCTAAAGGGGATAATATGTTCAAGGTACATCATTCAAAAGGTGGTGGTATGCGAAAAATAGGTGAATGAAGTAGGAGATGAGAAGGGGTAGCCCTAGGTCACATGTTGATGTACAAGGGTAGCTAAGAAGAGGGAAGCCCACACTTGGGTTTATAATGTATAGGAGGGAGAAATCATGGCACATGAGGTGCCCTAACCTTAATTTTTCGACCCTTATTTATATGCCTTTTTCCTTTTTATGATTTTCTTTGATTATTTACTCGGGGCGCAAGGAGTAAGAGCATGATGCATAAGATATAGCAGTGAATACCCCCCTTTAAGGTAGGGCAATTCATTTCCCACTAGGGGTTGGGACAACCATGGGTTCCCTTATGATGAAAGAGGCTCATAGAAGCTATAGGAACTAGGGTGATGACCATGATGATGGGGTAAAACTCATGTATTGGCTTTTAACCCACGTGCTAAATGTGTTTGTCCTAGCCATATTTTTCATTTTGTGGTACATTTTCGTATTGAATATGGCCAAATATGCTTTTATATTTCTTTTTAACAGCATAAACCTTCAGGACATCGTTCCAAGCTTGACCCAAGGTGTGGGCAATGGGAGGGGGCAAGCTAACCCTATGTGGACCCAGTGGAGGAATGTGGACCCAGGAATGAGAAATTATGAATGGGCTAATAATGAGTGGAAAGGGGGTAATATGAGTGGATAAAGGAGCGAAACCACGCAAACAAAACCGAGGTTTCCCATGGAATTCCATCCTTAAATCCAAATGGTTAGTAAAAGAGATTCCATGGGACTAGAATGCAAGTTTGATATCCAAAAAGGGGTCTAGGGGAAAAGGGAACAAACCTGACCCATTATTTCTGCTAAATCCCCCCATTAATCCATGCCTAGAAGTGTCCATAATAAGAAAACTACAATACTCAATTACCAAATGACAAGGAATACCTTTAGTTTTTGGAGGCACACCTTCAAATATACAATCATGGAAGATGGGCAAGGGACCACATGGCTGGCTCAAGTGGTGGAGAAATGGAACAATGAGCTAGCTGGTGGCTGAAAGGGGTTGTTGGCTCCCAGCTAAGGATCGTCTTGGAGAAAAATTATATTCTCTTAGGGATATAGCCCCAGAAAATGGTGGGTGACAGGCCCTATGGGAATTTTCCTAAGACCACCTCAGCCAGTTCAAAAACCATATGGCAATCCAAATCTCAACCAAATAAAACAACCCCATCAAACCATGGTTATCTGAAAAAGGAAAGGCAAGGTTGAAACCATTGTCACACCTGGAAAAATACATGCCAATTTAAACAAAAGGACCAAATGCACACATTCACAAACCAACTATGAAATCACACATGCAACCTGTTACCTGCAAGTATTCTTGTTGAATCTGTTTGATCCTACTTTTCCTAGCTTGTCCCTTGCTTTTATTTTCTTCCATGTCCTTCCTTTTCTTTCCTTTCTCTAATGCTAGAGTGCTCCAAGAATTCTCTAAGTGTGCAAGAGTATGAGAGAATAGATAGAGCTCCAAAATTGAATTGACTAAAAGCTACACACTGATCCTCAGAAGCCTTTTTATTATTGAGGCCTCTATTTTCTTCAATTTCCTATATTTTTCCTTAAATTTCCCTCTCATGCAAACATGTGACCTTTCATCTCCCTTTTCTCCTATTTTCCTTTATTTTCATAAATAAAATGTCAATTAATTCCTTTGTTCCTTTTAATGCTTTTGCGAATGCCTTTGCCAATTTCTTTAGCCATAATAAACCAAATGAACACCCACTAGGATGTTTTTACCAACATTCATCTTGGAATACTTGTTCCATGACCTTGGTCTTATTTTTCCTTTATTAACTTTGTTACATGAACTTTTAACCCGAGGTTGTTACAGACCCCTCCCCCTTAGGGGAACACTGTCCTCAGTGTTCTATGACACCTATGACTAGCAAACTGCTAAAAACCAAATCATACTGCCTATAAAAACAAAAACATATTGCCCATGGAGCTTTATAACTTAGCTCGATGCAATATTTACAACGAATAAATTGTTGAAAAGAAAAACCAACATGACAACACGAAAACCATATTGCTTATTAGAGCTTTATAACACAACTCATTGCGATATTTACAATAACAACCATACATAAATATGTACATATACCCAAAACTCATTTGCTTCAACTGACAAACAATGAAGGATACATAACCCACATCTGATCAACCATCTCCCATGTAGCTTCATTGGGCCCAATGTGCTTCCACTGCACTTTAACTTGCTCGATTGCTTGGTTCCAGAGCATGATCTATTTCTGTTGCAATATGCATTGATGTTCTAGTTGGAATGATCCTTCTCAATCTACCTGCAATACAGATTATTTAATCACATGATGAACATATTTCACATATATTTTAAGCAATTATACATGTAAAACATCATGGAATTACACTATCAAAGGCAGTGCAAGTATGTAGGTCACTGGTCCAATCCTCTCAAGGATCTTGAAAGGCCCACAATACTAAGGTGCCAACTTGGCATAGATCCAATCCTCAAGGAGCTCCTCTTGGGCTTGATGCACAATTACACATGCTCCCCAACCTGAAACTCCTTAAGTGCCTTGTTCTGATTTGCATAACTCCTTTTTCTATCCCGTGTTGCCTTTAGATTTTTCATGATAACCTGCATTTCCTATTCCATTTCTACCAACATGTTTAGTCCTATCAATACCATGTTCGCTAGATCACTCCAACTGATAGGAATATTACAACTCTGCCCATAAAGTGCCTCAAACAAACTTAGCCTCAGTGACTCTTGATACCCATTATTGTAAGCAAATAAACCAATGGAAGATACTCCTCCCACCTCATCTACTAGTGTATAACATACATTCTCAACATGTCCTCCATAATCATGTTGACCCTCTCAGTCTCTCCATCTTTCTGTGGATGATAAGTTGTACTAAAGACCAACTCTATACCCAAACCTGCAAATAACTCCTTCCAAAACCTAGAAGTGAACTTGGCATCTTTGTCAGATACAATCTTCTTAGGAATACCATGTAACCTAACTATCTCATTATGAAGACCCAAGCTACCTAACTAGCTAAATAAGTAGAATTAACTATTATGAAGTTAGGTACCTTAGTCAACTTGTCAACCACAACCATGATGGAATCATGCTATCTAGATGTTTTTGGCAAACCTGTGAGGAAATCCACTCAAATGACCTCCCATTTCCACTCTAGAATCAAAATTGGTTGCAATAGACCACTTGGATGCTTGCACTCCACTTTTACTTGTCGACAATCCAAACACCTGGTGATGAAATCAGCTACCTCTTTTTTCAGATTCGGCTAATAGTAGAACTTCTTCACAATCGTTAGAGTCTTTTGATATCCTGGATGACCTGAATATGGCTTAAAATCAAATTCCCTAAAGATAATGTTCTTGAGTTTATCGTTATCCGACACATAGATCCTATCCCAATCTCACCAAACCATGAGTTGTGAGATGATAATCCACATCTTGTTCAACTATTGCACTTGTTTCCCACATTGGGTTTTTCTAGGGACATTTGTCTAAGAATACCAATGTTAATGTTTTTGTGTGTTTGCTAGCGTTTCTTAGTTTCCAACATTTTTATTTCCACAAAGTTTATCCTACTTTCTGAAGAAATTGTACTTTGATTAAATCAATATTAATCACAAAATCAATAAAATGAATAATCAATTAGGAGAATTAATTCTAGTTGTTGCATTTCAAGGAATTTTCACATTTCTTAGCTTCTCAACTTTTTTTTGTTTTTTTGTTTTTAGATTCATCTCCCCTTTTGACATCAATGGAAAATAAAATAACATGCTTCTCTTGTCAAAAATATCCCCTTGTTGTTATGATCCTGTGGACTAGTCAACTACTTCTTCTTATGCTAAAAACTTCAGGTATTTCTGATCTAATCTGTAGCCTCCTTTCTATCCTGTGGAGAAGATTGAGTTGAAAGAGGAGGAATAATTAATTCTAATTTCTACCTCAAGTAGTCAAGAGGGATCTTTTGCTAAAGCAACACATACTTGTACAATTAAGCCATGAGAAAAATCATGCTTTCTAGTCTAAGCCTTAGCTAGGCTTACATTTATAATAGTGCCCCTTCGTTGATACATACACCTGAACTCTAGCACCAACAACAATCTATCCTATGCATGACTGACGCCATTAACATTTCAATTGATGACCAAAAAAGTACAATACTTAGAAGTTCTTATATGAAAAATATAGAGGGACTCTCACCAATGCATGCTTAGCCCAACCACTTATACTCTACTTGACAAACTTCTAATGGAAGCAGACTCACCATATTAAATTTGACTCAACATGAACATTAGCATGTAAATCAAGACTCTTTCAATAACACTTGGACTAAGAATCTCATACTAACAATATGAATACCACACTCTAACAAAAATACAATGATAGTAATACCAATTAATAATACTTTGAGATCAATGATACCAATTTTTGAGCACTTGAAAACTAAGTGTTCTCCCCCTATGATTAGGCTCTTTTCTACAATATTCGTTCTCTCCACAAATATGACGTTTGATCCCAATTAATAATTGGAATAGTCTAGAAGCATCATATTAGACATACAATTCATCATTTCTTCATCTTAAACCTTGATCACTCAAACACCATTAATAGGCAGCAACAACACCATCCTCTATCTTCCATGTTTGTCCTTAAGCAACAAAAAATTGATACCAATTTATGATACCAATTGTTAATAAAATATATTGATACTCAAATCTTAGTTTGAGTATACTCTCCTTAAGGTTATGTTCCCTCCTTAGCACTAGGAAGTTGCAAATATACTTGCACAAGACAAGGAAACTTTTGGCAGTGAACATTGCATCATCCATGTTTTGTCATCACTTTCTATACTCAATTTGCCAATCTGATTTGGAAACAACATTAAATCAACCAAAAACATACTACTTAAATACTTTATAATCAACCACAATACTCAACAACAACAGGCTTATCAACTTTATAAACTAAAGAAAAACAAAAAAGGATTACTTCCCTTATCCTTCAGATGCATTACTTGGCATGTTATTTTTGCTCCTTGCATCTATCCTTTATGGATTCTCTTAAATCTAACCTCTTATTTTCAATAAATAGGAACAAGGGATATACTCCCCCTGAGTAGATTATCTCCCTTTTCTTCCACACTTCGGTATGTTGAGTTTTTACTTGGTTAACACCATGAGTTGATTGCCTGCGTTGATCTGGTACTCTTTCCTTACTGAGTGACTTATTGCCATAATTTTAGCACACAAACCATTGATGATTCCTCTTGTTAGCACTCATTAAAGCCAATTTTCAAATTACCTATTTTTATTCCTTCTCACCATCTGTGCCTACTTTTTGGTTGTACTACATTGCATAACTTTGAGTTTTTGCTACTTCTTCTATTTGATCGAGGACTTTGTCTGTTGCAAGTTTCATAAGAGAGATCAACCACAAGAATTTCAGACCTTGGCATGCTAATATTATGTTGATTGTCTTTAAATCCAACCATTGGTTTTTGTTTCCTCCATGCACCATTCGAATGCCTCTTCTATTGTTTCTGTAATAACTTTTGTGTAGTTGTCCTTGCTCACTCCCAACATGATACATACTTTTGTTTGACTTGTTCTGAAAAGGAGGTGTATTCTTTCCAAATTTTCACATGGATTCTTTGTGCCAAAATTTCTTACAGATGTAGCATTCAACATTAACCAAGAAGGTGGAAAAGGAATTATTCTTATCGAAGTTTTTTCTCACCCAATTGCTTGGACTGATACTCGCTCTCTTGGTGTTTTTGGGCCACTGATAATTTTTTATTTGAGGGAAAAAGGTTTTTTGTGCATGGTTGAAAAGTTCTTACAGATGTAGCATTCAACATCAACCAAGAAGGTGCAAAAGGAATTATTCTTATCAAAGTTTTTTCTCACCCAATTTCTTGGACTGATACTTTCTCTCTTGGTGTTTTTGGGCCACAAATAATTTTTCATTTGAAGGAAAAAGGCTCTTTGTGCATGGTTGTTTGAGTTGATCTGAGAAACTCGTGGCTGTTGTTGAAATAGGGTGTTCCACCTATGTTGTTGCAACTCATTTTTCCACTCTGGACACTTAGAGGCAAAGTGCCCTGCTACCACAATAAAAACATATGAGGGTTTGCATACCTTTGTATTTAGTTTTGGAAGTAAGTTTGTCTCCTTGGTGTTGTGTTAAATTCTCTACTGCTGTTATCAGGGCTTTCTTTAACAAAATTGATGGGTCCCTTTAATGTTGTTGCTGAGTCACTTTCACCTTCCAATATTATCTCAACCTAAGAGGGACTAGGGTTGGTTTGAATCTCTTCCAAAACTTTAGAATTATGAAACCTAGTCAACTGCTCCTTTAATGTTCTATTCTCCAATTCCAACGCCATATTGATGGCTCTGAGATTCTTTATCTCCTCAAGGGTTCTTATAAACTTCTTTTTCAAATAAATATTTTCTTCAAAATATTCCAACTCAGTACAGGAGCTACTAGATTCATCACTAGAGTCTATTTCACTCTCAATATATTCAATATATTATTCCTAACTCTAGGGATTCTTCAACTGACACATGAAATGTCCTATCTTCTTCTCTACCAAAGGTGCACCCATTGATTTCTCGACCAATGTCTAGATATGTTATTGCTATTAAGGTAGTTCCTTCTTCACTACAACTAGATGAGCAACTCTCACCTTCACCAATACTTGCAATTGAGAAACTTGAAGATAAACGTCATATTGTTCTATAAGAACAACATAATATCAATTGTCTATTGCATCTCCTTGGTATTCTATATGTATTGAACAACAACTTGGCTTCTTGATACATGAGAATCATCCTTTGGTTAATGATATTTTATACTCTTTGAATCTATGATTGCTCCATTCTTCAGAGAAAGGCTCTTGACATCACATACAACTTGTATGTCTATAGCATAGATAAACTACAACTCATTTCATATCTCTTTGGAAGTATCACAACATATTACTTTCTCAATATATGAATTGAAAAACCCTCTTAAGATGTTCTCCTTGGGCTTGTTCACCAACCTCATTATTTGTTAATCCATTCTCCATAGCTAGCCATACATCCAGATCAAGAGCTTGCAAGTAGATTCTCTTTCTTATCTTCCAAGTTGTATAATTTGACCCATTCAAGAATTGAACTCCATATGAGGTAATCCAATCCTGATTCTCCATGTTTCCCGATCTTCCTTCCAAATGTTATCCTGAAGGAACCTGGTTGCTTTGATACCAATTGGTAGAAACAATGGAAACTAAGACACTACTAAGAGGGGTGTGAATTAGTGTGGCCAAATTATATAAATCATAGCATCATATAAATAATCATTCACACGTGTAACATATATATAAGACATCATTTTTCCTTTTATTTCTTTGGCAAATACAATATTCAACTTGTTATTACATTACTACCTCACAATATTCCACTTGTAGGTTTATCAATTACTACTAAAAGAAACTTCTATCCCTGCTCTTTTATCAGCTACCTTTGAAAAGGACTACTTCCCCTGCTCATTCACTAAAAGTGACCACTGCCTCCACTCGTTTATCAGCTACTACTAAAAGGGGTTGTTGCCCCTAGAATTTAGGCTACCACTTGCTAGCCATGTTAATCCATCTTTCATCCATTTTCACAGTTAGATCAATATGATTTTTTCTTTCATAAAGAAATCAACTTTTTCTCACCTCAACTACTCACAAACACCATGAAAACACCTTCAACAATCTCTAATTACTAAATAAATCACCAAACACAAGTTGCATCAATTTTTAACAATTACTAATTTTACCATAAAAACATCTTTACTCAAATAATTCACCAATTCATTCTTTATCTTCTCAAACACCTTTAGGACACCAAAATTGATCTTTGATTCACCTCTGATGCATACCAACACTATGCATCTTGTTGCACCAATGACCTCTTATGCCTTGCAAATTCGATTATGCTTATATAGATTTTGGTTTGATATTTTTGGATTAAAGCTTTAGTTATCTCCAACTCCTTTCTTACATGAATCTCTTATTTTTTCCTTTGTATTACTTCTATCAAGTCATCTTCATGTGCTTTTCAAGCCTTGAAATACTCCTCACATGTTTCTGCATGAAAAACTGAGCTTAATTGTGCTCTTTCCAATTTTGGCACTTCTTCAAATTAGCCAAACTGCCATATTTGCCCGTTCCTTGATGAAATTTCTTTTCTAGAGTACCTCAAGGAAATTGCTTTTCTAGAGTACCTGCATTTAACTGTGACCTGCTACTTCTTGTTTAGAATTTTAAACATTCAAATCCCCTATTTTAGCGATTTTATTTATTGCAATCTACTTTTGATTTTAGAGAACAATAGGGGCATTTCTCCATTTACCTATTACTTCTTGTTTAGAATTTTAAACATTCAAATCCCCTATTTTAGCAATTTTATTTACTGCAATCTAATTTTGATTTTAAAGAACAATAGGGGCATTTCTCCATTTACCTGCTACTTCTTGTTTAGAATTTTAAACATTCAAATCCCCTATTTTAGCAATTGGTTTTAGAGAACAATAGGGGTATTTCTCCATTTTTGCAAGGCCACTGTGAATTTTGTATGAAACAATAAACTCATTGCTAACGTTGTGTTCAAATTTATTGACATGATTTCACATGATACACCTTTCCATTGGTGACGAACCGATACTTGTCGGTGCTCAATGTCACAAATAGAAACATTATTAGTGAATGAAATGAGACGTTGAATCTGAAATAAAGTGGTGTGAGTTTGTTATTATGCACATTACTTATGCTATAGCCGGAAGCTCATCGTTTTGATTATTTTTTAAAATGAAATAAAATTTATGTGAAATGTCTTTTTTAAATTACAAATCTTTTTTTAACCCTAGCAAATCCCTTTGGAGTTTTATGAGTAACGAGTATATTCTGTGTGCAATCCTAAAAACCCAATATATGTATTTCAATAATAGAGACATAGTGGAGATTGTGTACTGTACATTGTCACTATTATTTAAATGATTTATAGCAAAGGTTGGGTTGTTTTTTTAAACTAATATAAATTTGTTATAATATTTATAAAAGTATAATATAAAATTATATTAACATTTATAAAATTATAATAATAAAATATAAATATAATTGGTTTATATCAGTGGTGGTTTGTTGTTTGCATTGATAGTTTGATGATGTGAAACCCCATGGAACAAAGATCATTATTTACAACTTGTGGTGTCATGAAGATGGACAAACAGAACTTGATTTCGAGTCAGATAAAGAGGTAAATTTATAATTATTATTGAAGATGTTTTTGTTTGTTTGTTTGTTTTTGTTTTTAAATTCAACAAATTTTTTTATTATATGTTAATTTAATGTTTTATTTAGTTGTGATTTTAAAATTAAATTTTACATATATATATATATATAAATTTAGGATAATCGGTAACTAGTGAGAGTTATATATAGAAATATTATTAATAACTAACAATTTGTTTTTAGGATATTTTATTGAGAGGTATATTTAAAAAATCAAGAGATCCACAACATATAATTGAAACACACATATCAACGCGCCTTCGCTACTCCTTACGTGTAAGAATTCCCTCCCCCCAATTTTTTTTGTTTCTTCACCTCAATATTGAATTCATGTATTTATGTTTTAATCTATTTTATAAAAAGATTTAATATTTTAATAATCCTTTGTAGGCATATTCATCTATTTTGTATCGAAGAATGCCCAATGATTTTAAAATAATTCTACGTGGGAAAGAAGTACAACATTATAGTATTAGTGAAGATTTGAAATTCACTGAACTTGATTCATACAAGCCACAAATTAGTGGAATGAAGGAGGTAAAATTTTGTTTTTATTTGTTTGTTTGTTTTTCATATTTCATAAATTCATCTTTGTTAGGTCACAAATTAGTGAAATAAAAGAGGTTAAATTCTATTTTTATACTTGTTATTTTACATTTTTATTTACATTTAAACTCATAAATTCATCTATATTTTCTACCAACTATATAATATTTTCCCTCCTCATCAGGTTATCACAATACATACATTAATTGGATTTACAAAGGAGGCTCCTGTAATCAATGTTCATGGGTTTAATGTTTATCACAAAAATCGCCTAATCCTTGTGAGTATCTATATGAAACATTACATCTCTTAAATTTATTGATCATCTACGCTTTTATGAGAATTAATTAATGAGTTAGTTAGATATGTTTTTTTAATCCTTGCTCGGAATACACAATATTGTTATCAAGATATGTAAGAAAATGAGCATTATTTTGATTTATTAGTATTGGACTTTATGTTTTAATTAATTAAATATTCATTTTGAAGATTATCTATGAAATAAAATAGTGAATATTTTTCTCTTTCTCCTTGTGATTTAAAATTAGTTTAATGTTTTATATTTGATATATGTCTCTTTTCTCTATAACTTGTGCTTTTGATTCATGAACCTTCAATGCTATGGGAATAAGTTGGTGTGCAAATGAGATTCGTTCGATAAATAGGATTTAAATATTATCATTTCATTTTTTGTCATAATTTTGTTATTTATTATAGAGTAGATTTTTCAAGAGATAATAGAGGTGCTACACATTTAACTTTTTATATATTTCTTCAATATATTTATATAGTCAATTTATATATTCATTTCTCCATAATGAATATGTTTAATCTCTATATATACATATTTCTACCATTAACATGTGGGTACTCCAATAGGTATACCTTTATTACATATACATTCAACCTGATTACATACACATTTAAACGATCTTGTATAACCCTAGCTCTACTTAATGGGATATGAAGAACATGAGTTGAACTAGCACTACCTTAGAAAAAAGAAGTACAAATATTTAGGAATATGAAACTAGATTCATAAAGAAGTGCATTATATTGGATATCTACTAGCCTAACATATATATTATGAACAAGTGCACTAGGGGGTTTCATAGTCAAATAAGGAAGGAATTGCTATGTTTGAATTAAATACCATTGATGAGGTATGCCAGAAATTCCTGTACATAAAAGCAAGGTATGGAAAATAAAGCTCTTAATGTTTCTCACACTTCTAAGGAAGAAGACTTAGGGCGGAAAATGGAAGAATAAAAGAAATAAGAAGTTTTCTAATACTAAACCCAAGAGGGACTTGAAATGTGACCACTATAAGAACAATGTCCATGAGGAACTATTAGGATTTAGACCTTGAGTTAATTCCAATGTTTGAAAGAAGTTCTTGAAATTCCAAACCAAGAGACTTAAGGTGTATTAAATGTTAATGATAAGATATCATTGATGGCTCAACTTAATGCCATAAAAGATAATATATGAAAGGCTCACGTATGATAAATTTAAAAAAATATGAGAAATGAAAAGCTCATGTATGGAAACCTTCCATTGTAAATTATTTTTCTTATGTTGTGTAAAATAAGTCCTTAGATATTATAGGGGAGAAATTTTTTTGCATCAAGATGTAGATAAAGAAAACAAAAATGACAAATATATTTGATTCCATCCGCAAAAAGGAACTTGGTATTTGAATTTTTTCCTCAAGATCTAGTTTTAAAGACCATGATGCTTCTAGGCCCAAACCCATTAGGATAATTTTAAAAGGATGTAGGGTTGTAAATGACATACTAGTGTAAGTTTAATTCAAGTTAGTTCATAAACAAGTTTGAGTGGAAAATAGTATCAATTTTCCCTCCTCATCAGGTTATCACAATATATGCAATAATTGGATTTACAAAGGAGGCTCCTTTAATCAATATTCATGGGTTTAATGTTTATCACAAAAATCGCCTCATATATATTCAATAATTGGATTTACAAAGGAGGCTCCTTTAATCAATATTCATGGGTTTAATGTTTATCACAAAAATCGCCTCATCCTTGTGAGTATCTATATGAAACGTTACATCTCTTAAATTTATTGATCATCTACGCTTTTATGGGAACTAGTTAGTTAGATATATTTTTTTAATCCTTCCTCAGAAATCACAATATTGTTATCAAGGTATGTAAGAAAATGAGCATTATTTTGATTTATTAGTATTGGACTTTATGTTTTAATTAATTAAATATTCATTTTTAAGATTATCTATGAAATAAAATAGTGAATATTTTGCTCTTTCTCCTTGTGATTTAAAATTAGTTTAATGTTTTATATTTGATATATGTCTCTTTTCTCTATAACTTGTGCTTTTGATTCATGAACCTTCAATGCTATGGGAATAAAAATATTCATTTTGAAGATTATCTATGAAATAAAATAGTGAATATTTTGCTCTTTCTCCTTGTGATTTAAAATTAGTTTAATGTTTTATATTTGATATATGTCTCTTTCCTCTATAACTTGTGCTTTTGATTCATGAACCTTCAATGCTATGGGAATAAGTTGGTGTGCAAATGAGATTAGTTCGATTTGATTTAAATAGGATTTAAATATTTATCATTTCATTTTTGGTCATAATTTTGTTATTTATTATAAAGTAGTTTTTTCAAGAGATAATAGAGGTGTTACACATTTAACTTTTTATAGATTTCTTCAATATATTTATATAGTCAATTTATATATTCATTTCTCCATAATGAATATGTTGAATCTCTATATATACATATTTATACCATTAACATGTGGGTACTCCAATAGGTATACATTTATTACATATACATTCAGCCTGATTACATACACATTTAAACGATCTTGTATAACCCTAGCTATACTTAACGGGATATGAAGAACATGAGTTGAACAAGCACTACCTTAGAAAAAAGAAATACAAATATTTAGGAATATGAAACTAGATTCATAAAGAAGTGCATTCTATTGGGTATCGACTAGCCTAACATATATATTATGAACAAGTGCACTAGGGAGTTTCATAGTCAAATAAGGAAGGAATTTCTATGTTTGATTTAAATACCATTGATGAGGTATGCAAGAAATCCCTGTATGTAAAAGCAAGGCATGAAAAATAAGGCTCTTAATGTTTCTCACACTTCTAAGGAAGATGACTTAGGGCGGAAAATGGAAGAATAAAAGAAATAAGAAGTTTTCTACTACTAAACCCAAGAGGGACTTGAAATGTGACCATTATAAGAACAATTTCCATGAGGAACTATTAGGATTTGACCTTGAGTTAATTCCAATGTTTGAAATAAGTTCTTGAAATTCCAAACCAAGAGACTTAAGGTGTATTAAATGTTAATGATGAGATATCATTGATGGCTCAACTTAATGCCATAAAAGATAATATATGAAATGCTCACGTATGATACATTTAAAAAAATAAGACAAATGAAAAGCTCATGTATGGAAATCTTCCACTGTAAATTATTTTTCTTATGTTGTGTAAAATAAGTCCTTAGATATTATAAGTGAGAACTTTTTTTGCATCAAGATGTAGATAAAGAAAACAACAATGACAAATATCTTTGATTCCATCAGCAAATAGGAACTTGGTATTTGAAGTTTTTCCACATGATCTAGTTTTAAAGACCATGATGCTTCTAGGCCCAAACCCATCAGGATGATTTTAAAAGGATGTAGGGTTGTAAATGACATACTAGTGTAAGTTTAATTCAAGTTAGTTCATAAACAAGTTTGAGTGGAAAATAATATCACTGATGATTTTTGAAGTCCTTATTTTTGTGATAAAGATGTCATCTTTATGGTAAGGGAAAATAATTTGATATTCACGAAGGATGGAAAACCATACCTCACTAATATCCATAATTTAAAGAAGACAATATCATTTATTTCCACCTATTAAACCACATGGTTGATTAATAGCAGTAAGATTTTTGTAATGTTAATAAAAATATCCAAAGTGAAACCAAAAAATACCAAATATGTTGAAGCTAATATAATAAAAAACTATAAGGAGTTGAATCAACCTTTGGGGAAATATGAAGTGGTGCTTGCATAACTAGATGGTTTTTCCTCCTAGTAGGCCAATTGAGCATGAAATTGAGATGTTGGCAAAGTCACCATTGTCAAATATTGGTTTGTACAAAACCTCATTCTTGGAGAATTCGGAGATAAGGAAGAATATCCATGAGTTGTTTAGTCATTGATAGGTGTGGTGTGTCCCCTTATGGATCTCCCATTTTGCTAATGATACCCAAGAAGGATGGGGACTAGGTAGATGTGAGTAGACTTTAGAGCAAATAATAACATCACAATCAATAGCTAAAATTCTCTTTGTAGTATAGGTGACTTGCTAGATCAAATCGATGGAGAGAAGTAGTTATCAAAATTGTGCCTCAAATGTAGATACCATTAGGTAAATTGCATAGGGGTACTACTAATGAATTATTTCACTATCTCTTGGAAAGCTAAAAATATTATCTCGTTTCATGGATTATGATGAGCTAGAAGGTTTGATGAGTTATTGGTGGATCATATGATGTGGTATGGTTCCTCTGGAATTTTGATTCAACCTAATTTTTGGGCATGTTCATAACTAACAAGGAAGTTCACCATTCGTAATGCATCTTCGGTAGTTCACGATTCTTAAGGCATTGACAAAAATAATGTGGGGTTATTTCTTCATGCATGGGAACTCACATGTAATGGCACATTACATATTTTTGAGATTTCACCTTATTCACTCATTTTTAGGATTATATCACATGATTTGATGGGATTTCCACCTTGGAGGTTGTATTGGGGGATTATCTGGCATATGTGGATTGTTGGATCCTCCCATGACTTAGTAGTCATTATTTGAGGAGGTTTGTTACACCTTGAACACCTCACCCATGAGACTTTGGAGTTGATTGGGAAAGGGAAACCACTCCTGAGAGGATTTCCTCGCAATTATAGGAAAGTTTCACCTTGGAGACCAACACATCTACCTTGGAGAAGACCTGGAGGCTTTACTTGCACACTTTGATAAGTTTGTTGAGAATATACACCTTTGGAGGCTATGCATTTGAAATTTGACTCACATTCTTCCCTTATTTATGGATATGTCCACGTTTCTTGTGATTATTTCACTTGGATGATTATACATGTGGTTCACCACCTCATTTATTTATTTATTTTTGACTAGATAGTTGGAGGAAATTGTATTTTACTACATACGATAGAACTAATTATCTCACATGAGATAATATTGTTTAATTATAAAGGATGTTGAGAAACACTCTATATAAAGAGTTTCCCTCCCTCATTATTTCTCATGGGTGGAATGTTGGAACTTCCACTCAATGTTTAATTGATATGTCTTTCTTAGAGCATGTGGTTGTGTAAATGTTTCTTTCTTTGTGGATAATTGTTGTCAATTCTCGAAGCTTCTCCATATTAGGTCTCTCTTTGTTCCAAGTAAACGATGGTGAAATTTTCTATTCTATAGGCTAACTAAATTGATCCATTGAAGCGATTTTCTACCATTGGAGGGAAGACATTATTGGGTAATTCATTCCTTCTTCCTTTGTTGGTTTGGTGATTATTTGGTGCCTTTCTTTTTCTATCCATTTTGGACACTTAACATGAAGTAATAATTAATATTATCATGCCATAAGTGATCTTGTTGGTTAAGGTTGTTCCCTTGAGGTTTCCTTCTTGTTGGACCTTGATTTCTATCGTTTATATCGATTGGATGAGGAATTATTCTTTCTGTTGCTTTTAATCTCTTACCTTAACTATTGAATTAAATAGGCCAATTGTTAAGATAGTTTTTTCTTGGCTCCATAAGCCTTTTTGAGTCGCCTTGACTCTATTTACCTTGTTGGATTTGGAACTAGTCTCTACTTCCTTCTATCACCTATTTTAAAACCCAAAGGCATTCTAATTTAAGCTACTCTCACCTCCCCTTGTGCCACATTTCTTATCTTTAGCAACCCTAATTGGGATAGCCACTTGAGCCAAAGGAGAGCCAACCTAAGGTAAAGAAGATAGGTTTGGTTTTTAAGGTGATAGTGGTGACTTCTACCCACCAAAATGGGTAACCCCATAGGAGAAAAAAATTTCTCCTACATTGGACAACGAACCAACCAACAACCTCTTAGATTCACTTCTTGATGATGATATCCCATATGTCTCCACCATTTGCACCAATCATGTAGCTCTCACCATCCAACATTACTCTTAGATGAAGGTGGGATGTTATTCAATAGGTACTTTTATCTTTTGTAATCGGATGATTATACTTGTTGTTTTGGACATTTAGTATATAGAAAGGGGTGATATGAAAGATTGACCAATATTGACTGTAAATATGTTTTCTCACCTAACAAGGGGGTTAATATTTAGCCCTAGTATAGTGGAACCTCCCTTAAGACCTTAGGGTTATAGGATGGGCACTTCTTGGAAAACCTGTATTGAGATAACATGTTCATTCTCCCTTACACCATTATAAACCCCTTATTTATCATCTCCATTCTTCGAGTGTAACTTGTCATTGGTTCATTGGGACTTGGCACCCCTTTATCTGCATCCTTTCGAAGATTCGACAAACATTTCCTTGGAGGTTGATGCAACTAAAAGAATGAAAAAGCATAAGATGGCCACAATGAAAGAAAAGGAAAATTCAAAATGCAAATGATGGATGGGACATAAGTTAGTACATGGGAAAAAGCTTAGCATGAGCTCTAATCTCATTAGCCATCACCCAATTCCTTAACACTTGATGCTCCATCTCATCAAAATGGACCTTTACATATACCAACCCTAATGAGTAATAAAATTTCTCATCTGAAGGGTTAAAATTGGATGCTACATCATAAACATAAAAATCTAACCCTTGAGCTATTCACCCAAAATAAAGCATTATTATGAATAGAAAAAGGAACACTAGAGGGCTGGAAAATGTAGGTCGATCAAGGTGAATCATGCCACCATGAGTTATCCCTCCACTAAATCTATACACTCAGGATGTGTACTCTCATTAGTTGATCCCCTTAACCGCAGCACTACACCATTTAGGTTTTCCCCTCCATTTTCGCTCATTTACACCAACACCTATTGATTGAAGTGTTGAAATTGGAAATGCCATCTCCCCTTGGAGGTTGGAAGCACCTAATAGGGTTTATCATTATATTGTAGAGAAAAATTTAGAGAATTGAAACTCCCGAGGGTTTCACCACTTAGCATGGCTCTTGAGGGTCAATTGTCAAAGTTTGAAAATATTCCAAAATATGGAATCGAGTTAAGCTCGGTAGCCAAGATATCTGTAAACTTCATTATTAACAATGTCTAAATCAAATTCTACAGACAAAGCAAAACAAACTTCAATTTCCTGAAGGAAAATCTCCAATTTTCACCCTTATTCATTTACATATCCCTGTGTTATATCCCAAGGCTTTCAAGTGCTTCATCACTTGTCTGTGCAAGTAGCTCTTATTATGATTCACCAATGTATTCTCCTTATTTTCCATGGCATAGTTTACACAACCCCACAATCGTAACTCTTTTTTAGTCATACAAGAGACCATGCCCTACTTTAATAGTTTCATTCACCATACTAGAGAGTGTTTGTGCTTCATAGCTTGAAAATTCACCTATAGGTACGTAGATATTTGTATGTTCCCCTTCAATAAAACCTCTATGTAGTATCTCCTCTCCATCGGATTTGCCATAATGCCAATGTTTGTAGAATTTCCCACTGTAGATCAACATATTATGCAATATACTAAAGCAAAATACAAGATCTACTTCTACAACAAACTTGCGGAAGCTTAATCGAATATGAGCAAGATCAAATAGAACACATATAAATGAGAATGAGAAAGAAATCACACATGAACGCAGAAGAATACACTAGGGAAATCCTCAGCCTAAAACCCCGATCTTTGTAATATCATAAAAGTGGAAATATGTTCAAATTACACAAAGCTTCAGCTCACAAGCCATCCATCTCTTAGGAAAACCGAAAAATACAACTCACAGACTGAATAGACACAACATATGCCTTCCCTTAGCCCTCCAAGCCTCCTATTTCCTTGCGCAGTTTCTCTTGGGGTCCAATGTTAGCACCTGTGTGAATTGGCCTCATCACACAACGATCAAACTCAAAAGTAACTGCACAATCTCCAAGGAATGAATTCCTTCTGCATGCAAGGGATATCCTCCATGGAATATTCCTGCAACTGATAGTACACTATCCCATCACCTGATCTCAACTGGGTCTCTGACTGACATGCATGAGTTATTTATGAGAGAATATTCAGTTATCTGAAGTGTAGCAGTTACATGCATGCATGCATTAACTAATTGAACTCACAATCAGTTCCACAAACTGTTTGAACTAATCTAACTAGACTTAACTCATATAACTGAGCTAACTAATTACAACTCAAAGTACAACTCATCCCGATCTCCTTAATCAAGGGATAACTTCCTCAATCAATGGAGAAACTGTTGCATGTCTTCACATAGACTTCATGTTTGATTTCCTACAATTAATTAACTCAAGATGGATTAATTAATTATTTTTCAAACAGTTGCTAAGATCAAATTCGAATTTTAATTCTCAATTTTAGTTTAGGGACTAACTAAAATTGGAATGTATCCCGAAATGCTATTTATAGTAGTTCTATTTTTAGCACTTCTATTTTTAGCATTGCTTGTTGCTATTTTCAACACTCCCTCTCAACAAGAAAGGGATTATCAGTAACCCCAATCCCGTCTCTGTGGAACTCGAACTTGCATTTTGACAATGCCTTAGTCAAAATATCTGCATCTTGTTCCTCGGTCGAAGCAAAAACATGATCCTCTTCACCACATAGTCTCGAAGATGATGGTACCGGATATCAATGTGCTTGGACCTATCATGAAAAATTGGATTCTCAGAGAGTTTGATACAACTTGATTATTGCAGTAGATCACAGTTGGATCCATCCTCTGACCAAACAATCCCACTAGAATCTTCCGCATCCAAATGACCTCGCATGTTGCATGACTGGTAACCATGTATTCAACCTCTGCTGAGCTAAGTGAAACTAACCTCTGTTTCCTGTTGTGCCAAGAAACTGCAGCTGAACCAAGGTTGAAGATTCCTCCAGAAGTGCTCTTCCGGTTTGATGGACTCTCTGCCCAATCCACATCTATGAAGCCTTGAAGCTTCACTCCCTCTATCCATCTGTACCACAATCCATACTGATATGTGCCTCTAAGGTATCTCATCACATGCTTCATTGCCTTCCAAAACAGCTTGGTAGGCTGAACCATAGCTTGACTCAGCTAGTTCACCACAAAGCATAAGTTTGGCTGTGTGTTCACCAGATACATAAGTGAACCCACAAGATGCTGATAAACAATAGTAGCTACTACCTCACCCGTAGTAGCATCCTCCTTCCTCCAGTTACCAGCTAGAGGAGTTTGCATGGGCTTGCACTTCTCCATGTGGAACCGCCTGAGTATCTCATTGGCATACTTGCCTTGAGACACAAAAACTTTCCCATCCTTTTGCCACACTTCCATGCCTAGAAAGTAGTGCATAAGATCCATGTCTTTCATCTTGGACTCTCTTGCAAGGTCCTCCTTACAAGACTAGATAAACTAATCATCATCTGTCAAAATCATATCATCGACATAAAGAACAATGATCAATGGCTTACCTTCTACCATGATGTGGCAAAGGTTTACATCTGTTTCACTCTTGGTGAAGTCCAACCCGGTGAAATAGCTGTCGATCTTGTGTACCAAGCACGAGTTGCTTGCTTCAGCCCATACAAAGCCCTCTTGAGTCAGCACACATGCGACTCATGATCAAAGGTCTCGAAACCTTCTGGCTGCTCAATGTACACCTCTTCCTCAATATTCCCATTGAGGAACATTGTCTTCACGTCTATCTGATGGATCTTCCAACCCATCTGAGTTGATAGTGCCAACAACGATATGATAGATGAGTACCTTGCTACAGGAGAAAAAGTCTCATCGTAGTTGATCCCCTCGACCTGTGAGAAACCACGGGAAACAAACCTTGCCTTATGTTTCTCAACACTGCCATTAGCTGCCTGCTTTACCTTGTAAAGCCATCTGGAACTCACCACTGACTTGTCCTAAGGTCTTGGGACAGCATCCAAAACACAGTTCTGAACAATGGAGTCGTACTCCTCCACCATTGCATCAACCCAGACTGGTTGTTGCACTGCCTCCTCGAATGAAGAAGGCTCAGACTCTACACGCTCCCCAACCAGGGCCATGTAACCAATGTACCTCTCGAGCGACTTCCTTTGTATGTGCTGAGAAGATGGTTGTCCCACATTCTCTCGCGCATCTAACATCAACCTGTCATCTTCCCTTAAGCGTTTCCTCCCATCTCTAGAAGACTTAGCATGAGTGGACGTATCCACTCCCAGATCCTTTGCATGCGGCTGCTTCACATCAATCTGAGGCTCCTCCTCCTTAGGAACTAAAAGTTCCTCCTTTGATGCAACTTGAGATCCCTCACAAGTGATACTCGCATGGTTTTCTGCTCGTCAAACTTCAGATCTCTGTGTACCATTGTCCTCTGATTGGTAGGCAGGAACACCCGATAGTTGTGGGGAGTATTAGTGTACCCCACAGGTATCCCCAACTCAGTTGTTGGATCTAGCTTCTTTTGGGCATATTTGGTCACATGGAAATAAACCGATGATCCAGAAGTGACTCACATCTGGTTGCTTCCCGGAAAAAGCCTCCATAGGTGTCTTCATTCCCAGTATACGATGCGTGCTTCTATTTTGCAAGTATACTACTGTATTGCATGCCTCAGCCCACAAATGAAGTGGTAGGATTTGGTCATGCAACATTGCTCGAGCTGCTCCCACAATCAATCTGTTCTTCCTTTCAGCCACCCCATTCTGTTGTGGGTTATGGGGTGTCGTAAACTCTCGTTTAATTCCTTATGCATTGCAAAAGTCCTTAAACTATTTGGAGACATACTCTCCACCATTTTCGCTACACAAGGCCTTTATTTTCTTTCTAGATTCTTTCTCCGCCAAGGCTTTAAACTCACAAAACCTCAAGAAGGTTTGATCCTTCTTTTGCATAAAGTAGATCCAACATCTATGAGAAAAATCATCAACAAAAATAACATAGTACCTTTGTTTAGCGGTGGTGGTTATAGAGAATGGTCCACAAACATCTGTATGAACTCACTCCAGGATTGCTCCAGCTCTACTGTCTCAATCTTGAAAGGAAGATTTCGCATACTTACCCAAGGTACAACCTTTGCATGTATCCGTCTGCTCCATTTTTCCCTTGGGAAGTTGGATAGAAATATGTTGCATGATCTTTAGGGATCCATGGTGCAAGTGGCCCAATCTTCTATGCCATAGCTTACCAACATCTTGGCTCTACACCAACTCAGCTTTGGAACTCAATGCAATATAGTCGTCTACCTCCAGCTTGTAGATATTCTTTACTCAAATCCCAATCCTCTTGGCCTGTCCAGTGTTGATATGCCTCAGGAATACCTTTCCTTTACTAAAGACTATATCATAGCCTTTATCTTCTAGCATAGTAACAGACACAACCGTACCTTCACCTGAAACATGGTACTTTCCATCATCGCCCATCTCGATCTACATCAAGAGATACTTCTCCTCTAAGGTACTGAAAATATTCTTGTCACCAGACATGTGGAATGAAGCTCCACTGTCCAGGTATCAAACACATCCCACCATGGATGAAACCATGCATGCGATGAGAGAGAAATCCAACTCAAACTATGAGGCCAGTGCCTCACCATCTGATCCCTTCGAGGATCCCTTCTTGGATTTCTTTTGTGGGAAATTCATAGCATAATGGCCCACTTCATGACAATGAAAGCATCACGCTTTCGATTTGTCAAACTTCTTCCCACCATTGGAAGAACTGGATTTGGAATGGGACACCTTCCTTTTCCCCTTCCTCACCTTACTCTCTAAGGCTAGATTTTCCTTATCATATTGCTTTGATGAGGATCCATCTCTGGTGCTTCTTCTTGTCTCCTCCTGCATCAGATCCGACCAAGGTCGTTCCCAATCTGGCAGTTTCTCTCTTTCATTTACCAAGTCTTGGTAGCTATGCCAAGCTCTTAGGAAGATCGAGGAGAGCTAGACTCACCATGCCATCATCGACTGTCATGATCCCTACACTTCCAAGCTCATCCCTGTAGGTGGTGAGATTGTTCAGATACGTAGAGATCATGTCGCCCTTTTCACACTTGATTTTCCGAAGCTTGTCTTTCAACGCCAACATCCTTGATGTTGTTCTGATATAGATATTTCAATGTTTCCCACATTGAAAATGGTGTCTCCTTCCCATGGAGACTCGAGACTATGTGGTCTTGAACTCCCTCCAGAAGGATTCTCCTTGCTCTAGCCACACATTTCTTCCATTCTGTGAATTTTGGAGCATTAGCCACTGTCGGCTTGGGGAATTTTTGATCAATGAAGTCCTTTAGACTATTATCCTATAATACTGCTTCCATGCGATCCTTCCAGGCTATATAATTCGAGCTTCCATCAAGGGCATACTCGAGTCTTAAACCGTTGAACGCCATTTGTGAAATTGAGATGTGATAAGAACTCGATTTCTATATTCACGAACTTCAACCTTCGAACTTCTCCCTTCTTTGTATATTTTTCTCTCCTTTGATCACCTTTGATCCGATACCATGTAGAATTTCCCACTGTAGATCAACATATTATTCAATATACTAAAGCAAAATACAAGATCTACTTCTACAACAAACTTGCAGAAGCTTAATCGAATATGAGCAAGATCAAATAGAACACATATAACTAAGAATGAAAAAGAAATCACACATGAACGTAGAAGAATACTCTGGGGAAAGCCTTCACCTAAAACCCCGATCTCTGTAATATCATACAAGTGCAAATATGTTCATATTACACAAAGCTTCAGCTCACAAGCCATCCAGCTCAGCACAATTGAACAGTACACCTCACAGACTGAATAGACACAACATATGCCTTCCCTCAGCCCTCCAAGCCTCCTATTTCCTTGTGCATTTTCTCTTGTGGTCCAATGTTAGCACCTGTGTGAATTGGCCTCATCACACAACCATCAAACTCAAAAGTAACTGTGCAATCTCCAAGGAATGAATTCCTTCTGCATGCAAGGAATATCCTCCATGGAATATTCTTGCAACTGATAGTACAATGTCCCATCACCTGATCTCAACTGGGTCTCTAATTGAACTAATATGCATGAGTTATTTGTGAGAGAATATTCAATTATCTGAAGTGCAGCAGTTACATGCATGCATGCATTAACTAACTGAACTCACAATCAGTTCCACAAACTGTTGGAACTAATCTAACTAGACTTAACTCAGATAACTGAGCTAACTAATTACAACTCAAAGTACAACTCATCCTGATCTCCTTAATCAATGGATGACTTCCTTAATCAATGGAGAAACTGTTGCATGTCTTCACATAGACTTCGTGTTTGATTTCCTACAACTAATTAAATCAAGATGAATTAATTAATTATTTTACAAACAGTTGCTAAGATCAAATTTGAATTTTAATTCTCAATTTTAGTTTAGGGACTAACTAAAATTGGAATGTATCCCGAAATGCTATTTATAGCAGTGCTATTTTTAGCACTTCTATTTTTAGCATTTCTTGTTGCTATTTTCAACAATGTTGGCCTGATATAAAGAAAACAAATAGCTTGTCATTGTTATAGAAATAATCTCTCTATCTATATGATAGATAAAATTGCATATAATCACATCAAATTTGTATACAGATGTTGCTCCAGAGCTAAAAATGCATGGAGAGGGGAGAAAATAACAAGTTAGATGTATTAATATGAAAAAGAATTTTAAAGACATATACACATTTTCGATCCCACACAGTGTGATGTAAGGTGTAAGATGAGTACTATGATTAGAGAGGTTAAATAAGTTTGGTTGGAGAAAATAACAAGCTAGATGTATTAATCTTAAAATTAATTTTAAAGACATACACATTTTCAATCACACATTGTGTAGCGTAAGGTGTAAGATGAATACTATGATTAGAGAGGTTATATAAGTTTGGTTTATGATTTAGGAAAGGAACAAGATGTCAGAAACAATGGAGAGTTTATTTTTGTACCCAATAGTTATAAAAATTGAGCGATTCAATCAATTACTTGGAGGTAACATGTGTTTTTCTTTTTTATCAAAAAAGTTACAAGTTTAAATTTAATTAATCAATCAATATATTAATTTAATTTATAATACAATATGAATAGTTGGGTGAGGTAATTAGGTGAAGATAAACACACACCCTCATAAGTGGGGTGAAAAAGTGCACTTACACCTTTATCCCAAGAAGTTTGGTGTATGATGTGCTTATGCATAACACCCTCTATCGAACAAAAATAGGTGGTAGGGTGAAAATGATGTATGTGTCCATTTTCTATGTTCGATGGTGATGGGATGGTAAAGATATATATCCATAGTTGTAATAATGTATATTATTATGTAAATTGGTAGTACATATATGTGGAAATTAAGTGAATATTTTAATAATTTTAAGAGATGATTTTAGTACTAATTTTATTTATTTATTTTTAAATAGTGGATGAGAAAATTGTATTAGTAGAAAATACTATGACTATGAATAGAAATGAACAACAAACAAAAAATCAACAGAGAAAAGAAGAAATGACAAATGAGGAGTGTCATCAACAAAGATTGTTACAATAAATGACAACAAAACAACAACAACAACAAGAGACGAAAGAACAAATTGAATGACAAAGAGCACATCAAAGAGAAAATCAAAGATCATATCGATAAAGAAAGGAACAACAAATGACAATAGAAAAACAATAAAAAGAGAAGGAAAACAATTTGAACGAAAAAGAGCATATTGACAAAAAAGGTGCAATAGATGACAACAAAACAACAACAAAAAGAGAAGTAAGAACAAATAGAATGATAAAGAGCATATCGACAAAGAAAGGCGGAACAAATGACAATGAAACAACAACAAAAAGAGAAGGAAGAACAAATTGAAAGACAAAGATAATTTTGATAAAGAAAGGTGCAAAAAATGGCAACGGAATAACAACAAAAAGATATACAAATTGAATGACAAAGAGCATATTGAAAATAATATCAGAGCATATCAACAAAGAAAGACTCAACAAATAATAAAAAACAAAAACAAGAGATAATAGAAGAAATTGAATGAACAATAGCACATCAAAGAGAAAATCAAAGAGCTTACTAACAAATAAAGGTGCAACAAATGATAGCGAAACAAAAAAAAGAAAAAAGAGAAGGAAGATAAAATTGAATGACAAAGAACACATCAAGGAGAACCTCAAAGAGCATATCGAAAAAAGAAACAAAAAATAATAACGTAGCAACAACAAGAAGAGAAGAAAGAACAAATTGAGTGACAAAAAGAATATCAAAGAGAAAATCAAAGAGCATGTCAACAAAAATAGGTAGAATAAATGACAATGAAACAACAAGAATAAAAAATGCAAGAAAAATTGAACAAATAATATCATATCATAGAGAATATCGACAAAGGATGATGTAACAAGTAATAACTAAAGAGTGTCAAGAGAAACTAATACAAGAAAATGAAAAAGTAAATCTTACAAAATAAAGGTATTTAGAATATGTAGAAGAAAATCCAACAAAGAAAAAGGTGTTTAAATAATAGCTATGCCCAAGTTCAACATGAAAATTTGGTTGATATGAAAATTGTGCATCGAAAATTTCATGATAGGATTGATCAATTAGCTCAAGTTCAAATGTGTCATGTGTGTGATGATTCAAATGTTGGAATTCATATATTTAACACAAATATAGGTCCAATGTACATGACATGTAAAGAGAAGGAAATCATCACAAATTTTCATTTGATAATCATATGAATCTAGGATAGCAACCTAAATTTTTTGAAGATTTCATATACTACTTGCGAGTCTAATTTTGCAAGTTATGAATTCAATAGGTGGATAATACAAAAATAGAGGACACACCATTAGTTTTCCACAAAAGATTAGCAATCGTTCCATGAGGTTGCCTCGACATATTAAAGACTTGGATTTGAGGATTGTTTTGCGAAAAAGAGGTGGAAAAGTATGAAGTTGTGATTTTACTGTTATAAAAGATAATGTGTTGCATGCATTGAATTATATGATTAAGAATGGTCCATATTATCATGGAGTTCAAATTGAAAAGAATGCACTTAAATAATTACTTGAAATTGCAAAATATGTATCACAATTGATTAAATAAGTTACATTATTGGAGATAGACAATGATAGAGAATTTTTTATGTTGGAAGGGTTTGTAGGGATTGATGATGCATTGATATAAATAAAATTCTTAGTTGGCCTTGTTACCCACCATTTTGTGGGTGAAATCCCTAGGAGAAATTTTTTTCCAAGATGGTCCTTAGTCGGCAGCTAGCAACCACCAACTAGCTTTTTGTGCCATTAATCCACCACTTGAGTCATCCATGTGGTCCCTCACCCATCTATCATGATCCTATGTTTGAAGGTGGCCCTCCCAAACCTAAAGGCATGCCTTCTAATTGGTAATTTATTATTGTAGTTTTCTTATCATGGATACTTCTAGGCATGGATTAATGGGGGGATTTGGCGAAAAGAGTGGGCTAGGTTTGTGCTCTTGTCCCTTAGACATTTTTTGAATCTTAACCGTGGACCTTAGTCCCGTGGGATCTCTTTTACTAACCCTTGGGATTTAGGGATGGTATTACATAGGAAACCCCAATTTTTTTTGTGTAGTCCCTCTCCTTCATATATATATATATATATATATTATTCTCTTTCCAGTCATTATAACCCGATTCATCATTTCTCCCACCTGGGTCCACATTCCTCCACATAAGGTTAACTTTCCCTTCCCATTGCTCACACCTCGAGTCAGGCATAGAATGATGCCCTAGAGGTTGATGCAACTAAAAATAAAAGAAAAAGCATAATTGGCAACATTCAACAGGAATATGTACCACAAAATGAAAAAGATGGCTGACAAAAACACATTTAGTATGTGGGAAAAATCCAATACATGAATTTTACCCCATCATCATGGCCATCACCTTGGATACTACAGGACCTAGATGAGCCTCTATTCTTTAGGAACCCATGATTGTCCCAATCCCTAGTGGGAAATGAACCACCCTACCTTAAAGGGGGTATCCACTTCTATATCTCACACATCACGCTCTTACCCCTTGAGCCTTGAGCAGTCGATTAAATAAAAATCATAAAAGGAAATATGAATATAAAGAAGGGTGGAAAAATCAAGGTCGGGGCTCCTCATGTACCATGATTTCTCCCTCCTATACATTATATACCCAAGTGTGGGCTTCCCTTTTATCAACTACCCTTGTGCCCCAACATGTGGCCCATGGTTGCCCCTTTTCATTCCCTACTCCATTCATCTTTGTATCGCATACTACCACCATCTAAAGGATGTACCTTGGACATACTATCCCATTTAGATGTATAAAACACCTAATAGGATACTTGGTTAAGCCCACTTGGAGCTTAGAGACATTATGTAATATCCCTAATTTTGATTTTCAGCATTAGAAATGAATCTTGGGAGAGGATGCAATTCTGGCATTGGGACTTAGGAGGAAAAGGTAAAAATTGCGGCTCTAGTGGAATATGGGGCCCACATGAAGTACACACTTGGGGAAGAAGGAATTCAAATTCCTTGAGAAAAATTGAATTGGTGGAGGGACCCATAAGGAATGCATGGCCAACAATTATAAAAGGAAGGAATGAGGGAGAAATAAGGGTCTTTTGTTTATTTGAAAATTGAAATTGCCTTAGCACAAGAGCTTCCCAAGGAGAGAAGCTCAACCTTTCTTCAATGGACTTCGAGTTCCACCAAAGGAAGGCTTTCCTTCACCACCAAGATCAGAAGAAGCATCAATTGCATGTCGTACACATTTCTGGAGCATAACACACAGTCCAGGAGCCACAACTACACATTGGGAGAATTCATTAGTCATTTATAGAGCAGGGTTGTAGGGAAATTGTCTAGAGAAGCTACAAGAGAATCCTTTTAGCACTTTCATGTGTGTAGAGGGTAGCTACATACAAGAGGGTCATCCCATACGCAACTCTCATTTCATCACATGCAGGATTGCGTCATCTCCTCCATGACTGCATAGTCATTTGAGTGAGATTTGTTGGGGAATCATTATCCCAGAATTTTTTGAGCTAGGAGCTAGGAGATCATTTGGAGGGCCATTTGAGGTGAATTGTTAGAGTTGGAAGTGCAAAGATTGACAGGATCAGTCACAACAACATAATTCATATTTGGTGGAGGGTCAAGCTATGAAGAGTCAATTTTTTAAGGTTGGAACCAAGGGAAACCATTTCTAGGTTTTCCTGGATTTTGGGCAAGGATCACAATCCCAAATTCCTAGAATTTTCCGGGCAATCTAGAGTGGGAAAATTAGGGGGTGAAGCTAGGAAGCAATGTAGTTTTGGAGCAAAAACATAGTTTTTTGGAGCAATTTATTATTACATCCGTTGGGATTTTTTGTACTCATCACCCGATGCTTGTAGCTTTCCTTGTGCAAGCCCAGGTGTCGTTTCGCCAACTCATTTGTACCACAACATATATTATTAATAAAACTTGACCAGTTTGGGGATTTGCAAAAATTTCTAGTTTATGTGTACACATTTCTAAATTTTTTTGTGTTATTTATTTTTTCATGTCCTTGTTATCATTGTAAAATTTCCACAAGGAATATTATAGTGGTATTAGTGCATTATCTTGGCTAGTTGTGGGGAAGCCAACAAGATCATGGCAGATTTGGTTGTGTATGCACTGTGATGGGTGAACCATGGATAAACCCATGGCTTAAGGGAGAGTGAGTAGCATTGAGGCAAAAATGACCCTCACCCACTTTGATGGCTTAGCTATGAGTTATGTCAAAAAATGGGTACAAGAATTGGACACATATTTCCAACTAAACCCGGAGAGGGAGGCTAACACTATTAAACATGCCACTTTTCACTTGGATGGAGATGGTATGGAGTGGTGGTACCGAGGGTTGATCCCTTTGGTTCATGCATGTATCATATCCTACACAAAGTTCACACAGAGGCTTGTGGAGAAATTTGACTGAAAGGACACCAAATCTCCTCAAAAGGAGCAGGAAGGACAAGTATAGTTAGAGGATTAGAACATGACACATTTTTGCTGGTGGAGATCGAGCTTTAGATGTCAGAAGCTCATGGAGGAGGTTGAGCAGGAGGACACATAGGATGGTGAGGGTCACATTGATGTACCCAGTGTGGCACATGAGTCACCATTATTGGATACCTCTCTAATAACACCAATTGACACCTTGACAAAGAGAGTGGATCATACACCTATAGAGCCATCTAATGATGTGGTGTCTATCATTGATGAGGTACCATCCGTTGCTGATGTATCCATTGATGAGGAGTCCAAGACCATGTCTAAATTTTTAGGTGAGGGAAACCCATATAAGATTAGGAAGGTGTAGTAAGACACATCCATTAGTGAGGTGATGATAGGCACAGAGGTACCTAGAGTCGTGATAGATTTATCAGACGACAGCTACCTATAGCGGCATGGAGAGCACCTTGGGGAGCATGAGCTAGATGAGGATGTTATGCTCAGTGAGATACTTGTCGAGGGAAAACTTGGGACTCTTGTTATGCCCATGGTAGAGGAGGATGGGAAATCATTTGTTGGACCTACCATCGTCAAGGAGCAGATAGATGCCCAAGCAGCCAGCAGAGATGTAGTACTTCCAGTCACTATCCCTCTTCAGGCTTATGTAGATGGGGCCTGCAGTATTGCTAGGTTACCTCTGCACGTTGGAAGGAGATTGGCTGGGTTACCTAGATAGGTTGTATATGATGATCATGCTAGTGAGATGAGGTGACATGAGTTACGTAGGGTGAAACACTCGCATGATGGAATTGCTACATACTTGAGGACTCTTACATTTGATCCTTCTCATGGGGTTGTGTGGCACGAGGTATTGCATTGGTACCTGCTAGGGCTACGTCATGGTTTTCCAGAGGGGCTTGAGGGTTCGATCATCGTTGGGACCCAGGTGGGACTCCCCACCACTCCATGGATTGGTTTAGTCAGGGTAGTAGCAGGATGGTGGATCTAGTGATTGGACTTGCCCCCATTTTCATATTCTCACTAGAGTTTTGGACAACACCCATGACAGGTTGAGCTAACAGAGGAGAAGGAATCCATGATTTTTACTGGCATGTTGGACGTGTGTGGAGGCATAGGATGATCGGTGTACCTTAATAGGAGGTTGTCAGAGGAGGTGGCATCGACAAACCACTAGTTGGTTCCTTATATGCAGAGGAGGATTTCCCATGGATGTATGGGGGACATTGGTCATTGAGGAGAAACACCTTAGGGACACCCCCACATTTACTTAGGGAGATTCACATGTTATATATCCTAAGGAGGATGAGGAGGGGAGGTCCACTTACCCGAGGTTATGTAGATCCATTCACTGGGGGATATAATGATGTGACCGTGGATGTGATGATGTCAGTCGGATGCAGGCTAAAGTGCATTAATCTAGCTTTAGGCCATGACGTCCAGGGATGTGTAGGAGAATCTAGCATTGACAGTGGTAGGCAGGTGGACATGGAGGTGAATTGTGGTGTGCCATAGTGTGTTGGATTGCGCTTTGGAGTAGGATGAGTGGATCACATCACATTGGGTACAAAGATACTTGGTCGTATGCAATCTCGACATATGGTGTGGCACTATGGGCTCTTGGGGCGTTGCCTCCAAGGAGACTTATGGGAAGGAACCTTAGATGTACCATTAGGAGAAACTCACCTTGGATGGATGAGGATGTTGTTGAGCATCTGGGGATTACATGTTCAACAGAGACAAGTTTTCAATTGGGTTATCGACAGATTCAAGGCGGAGAGAGGGATGTCCATAGGATTACTCTTCAGTATCCCGAAAAATTCTTGATCATAGCCTTGGGGACCTACCCACCCATCACTCTCCAGTATTTCTTACAGCAGTAGAGTGTTTGGTCACTACCCTCTGATACTCTCAATATAGGCAACAGGACATGGGAGGCTCACCTTAGGCATTTGGATGAGACACACTGTGGCATGGGCAGGAGGGAGACTCTCCAATTGAGACATTTGGCAGGGGTAGGAGCTGCCATATAAAGGCTTAGGGATGGTGTTGTTTACTATTGAGGTAGCATATGTTCCACCCCTTGGCTCACACTTGGGGAGGTGATTGCAAGGGAGCTGCATGATGAACTTTCAACAAGACAATCTAAGGCATCATATGAGCATGAGGTGAAGTGGATGGTAGACCTCATCTATGGGTAGATGTTTAGACTCTAGGCGATATCAGGGTGCACTTTCCAAAGGTAGGATCACAGACTTCACGATGTGGTATGGCGAGGAATATTTACCCTATTTTTGCTCAAGATCGAGATTAGAAGTGGATAGGTTGGCATTGGCATCTTAGAGATTCCTGGGCAGGATGAGCTTGGCCTTCACATATTTTTCACCATCAGGTCCCAAGAGAGGAGGATGCAACCTGCGCACAATGGGAACCATGTCCTAATCAGAGTGGCACAACGTCGGCATGGTGGCACCCTTTTAAGACTAGCAGAGGACCCGAGAAGCACAGTACTTCATAGCTCAATGAACTTTAGGGATGAGATGGCTTTTACAGGGGGGATCATTCAGATATTCCATTGGCCTTTACCGATTCATTGATGGCGTGGGTCACTTCATTGGCATGGCAGGCTGGTCAACAAGATGATATCTAGAGAAGCTCATGTGAGCGAGTCTTTCTCTTCACATGGATTGGGTGGTATCTTCAAGAGTTTACTCTTGGAGTGTATGGGAGGGACTACTTGGTAGTGAAATTTCTTGAAGAGTTGTACATAGTCCCACATTATCATGATTCCCTACTCATTGATAGTATGCGGATGGATTTTGGTACTTATACCTTGTAGGATTTTGAGTGAAGCAAGGGGAGCTTCATGTTGGATAGGATCGCTTGGGATCCTAGTATTACAGGATTCCTTCATGACAGGACAGTGCAAAGGTCAGGGACAATTCAGTGGCGCATCTGGGACCCTTGCATATTTTGCAATGACAGTGGGGGATAAATAGCTAGAGAGGATGCTTACTCAGGAATTGCTCGAGGACAAACAATTTTTGGTGGGGAGGATTGTAATATCCCCAATTTCGATTTTCAGCATTAGAGATGAATCTTGGGAGGGGGCAAAGTCAAGAATCAGTGTAGTTTTGGAGAAACAACACAGTTTTCTGGAGGAGTTGATTATTGCAGCCATTGGGATTTCTTGTACTCATCACCTAGTGCTTGTAGCTTGCCTTGTGCAAGCCCAGGTGCCCTTTCTCCAACTCATTTGTACCACAATAGATATTATTAATAAAATTTTGGCAATTTGGGGATTTGCAAAAATTTCCGGTTTATGTGTATGCATTTCTAAATTTTTTGTGTTATTTATTTTGCATGTCCTTGTTATCATTGTAAAATTTCCTCACTTTCCTTGGTTGAAAATATAGACCATTATCGAGTAGGATCATTGTCACTCTACCTTCATCAATTTTTAGTATAGTGACACAATTTGCAGATGATCAAAATTATGTAATGTATCTAATTGAGATGAATATTATCATTTAAGTTTTACTCAATTTTCTCATTTTATTGAACTATTAGAGAGAATTATTTAAAAGTATACTTCAAAGTTACCTGAAGAATAAGTTAAATGAAAATAAAGTAATAATGGTGAATGGTGAAAAATGTAAATAATATGAATGCAATTAATTACAAATATTTTACATTATGATCAATTTCAATCTATCTTCTTCTATTTTTCTTATATTCACATTTGTTAGTTTTGTCATATTTTTATATCAATCATATGAAAATGGAGGTTGAAATCATAAACCATTCAAATTTTAGCTCAGGATGTTATAGTAATTGTCATACATTGTTTCTATTCTTTCTCGATATTAATAACAACATTCTCGAATGTCAATCTTTGTAACTAATGGATTATTAAGCCCCAAACAAGTTTTAAAGGAATTTGTTTTTTATTACCTTGCTCATTAGGTGTAATAAAAATTATTTGAGGGATTCATTCATCCAATGGAACTCCTACATGCTTATCATACCAAATTCCTCGAGGAGAAGATCAATTGGTGATCAAAGTGATGAAATCATGGAAAATAAGAGATCCAAGGTTCAATCCCCCCGTTGTAACTCGGTCTATGGAGAGGAGGATAAGTTGTAGGCTCCATAGGTTCAATCCCCCCGTTGTAACTCGGTCTATGGAGAGGATGATAGGCTCCATAGTTATAGTGGTAGTAGTCAAAATAAACCCCATGTCATGTGAGTATGAGATTGACTCGATTGGAAATTCCTCTTTAAAAAAAACATATGGAACTCTTACATGCTTACCTATCTTACCAAAACATACGTGAGTGGTTATGGAAGTTAAATTTTAGGGTTGTACATAATTTTTCTTTAACTCCAAGAGAATCGATCCGTATTTTTTATATAAGCATCACCTTATCTCCAATTGTGATACGTAACTCAAGTTTCAAGCATTCCTAATCTATTTCTATAGAGTAGTTGTTTTTTTTCTTATCTCCAATTGTGATACGTAACTCAAGTTTCAAGCATTCCTAATCTATTTCTAAGAGTAGTTGTTTTTTTTCTTATAGCAATACTAGTTGCAATGGTATAAGGTAGGTTATTTAAAGAACACTTTATAATTGTGTATGTCATCATTTTTCACAAATAAATATATTGTATTAAAGGAATATTTTGTGGAAGCATCCAAAGAAATATTTGTATGACTCACAAATAAATTTCAGTCTTCTGTAGTTGTGTTAATTTTTCTTAGGGCTATATTGTTCATTGCTTTGATAGTTTCATTTCTTCATTAACATATTACATTCACCCCATAACATTGTACATTATTCATATTTACATGATTATTCAGCATCAATATCATCATCATCAATGCAGCGGAACATAAAGGAACACTAGAAGGAAAAAATTCACACATAGAGACACCTGGATTGGTCGGAGACTAGGGAAAAACCCACTGTGGGGAAAACCCTTTCAAATTATTCTTCTTATTAGATCATCATCAAATGATTCTGAAAAGATAGTACAATGATCCATATATTTATCTATGCAACTAATCAGCAAAATAACTACAACATCCATTAAATTAACCCAACAATGTATATACTCAAAACTCTGATTATGAAGTCTGTTATGAATTGTCATTATCTGCGTCTCTGCGGTCAACTGCCAAACATTGCGGTCAACAAGTGAAAACTTCGTAAGAATAATATTTCATCTTTTAGGTCTTGGTCGCATGGAGGAGATATGCAAGCGACTATGGCTGCCCAGTTGCTCCCTTAAGCCTAGCAGGTGAGCGATAGGGATCATATCTAGATTACGAAAACCATAACTCCTAGTCACACGCATGAGGCTCTAAGACAGTGACTATAGTCAGGTTCCTTTTGTGTTGTGCCTACGACTATGGTCCATAACCCTAGATATGAAATGTGAGCTTCAGACCTTGCAATTTCACCTTAGAGTGAACCTGATCCTCTGTGGATGAGCCTTAAACCTGTGCCAGCCAAAATCAAGATAGAAGAGTGTCCCATCATTGTGTCTAAATGAGGTAGAGGTCACTTGTATTTATAGCCTTCCAAGGTGGTCCACTTTTCTTTAGGGCCAACTTTATCAAATATGCACATGTGGGATTTTCTTCATAATTACACTTTTACTTATCTGTTTTTAGCGATCTTTAGGTCGATTTTGGTCCTCTTGAAAAGAGGAATTCAATAAAATCATTATATACATTAGGTAAGCTTTCAAAAGTGTAATTTGACTGCATTTTCGTATTTTTAAAACTCCCTCTCAACTAGGGAGAATTCCACTTTCTAATATCAGACCATCGATCATCATGTCATCCTGTCATCATATCTCATCTAGTCTCAAGTATCTCATCATCCCATATCATCACTAATATTGATTCATCTCTTTATTATTCATGCTTATCTCTTGATTTTCCTTGCTCATATGCTGAATATTTTCTAATATATAAGAAGAATAATTTTGACATCGAAGGGGAGCTTAATATACCACCCTCTGTCCATTGGGCTACTACCCAGAATCTTTGTCAGCTGGCTAATACGTAGAAATATTGGTGATGATTTAGATCTACAACCCACATCATCATCGAAGATAATATCATCAAGGATCATATCTCAACCTAGAACCATATCGGGGAGCATATGTCTACTCAAACTCTCATAGGGGAGCTACTACTACAACCCCATAATGAGAAATAGGTGATATAGGGGAGTTACTACTCAACCCATCCTATTTCCTACCAATCATTTTTGAAATGGCCCTCAATAGTCATGTGGTAGAAAACCTACATCATAATTGACTTGGGTTGTAAACTCTCAACAAGCTGGCCAGATGGGGAGCGGTATTCCAAACAAACCTTGCTTGTGGGTATGATGCTAACTGGGGTATACGCGACATAGACCAGATAGGGGAGAATCATCTCCAACCCTATGAAGATAGGGGTGATACCCTATTTTCCATAGTTCCCCCAACCCTACGATCCCTCTATCTCAATTCCACACCCTGGGAACTCAAACAGGGGAGGAAGAGTTTGCGTAGTGTCCTTGATCAACAATTCTCTCTATCATATCATTATGTTCATATCAGGTATTAGTTTGATCATCATGTAGCAATAGAAATAGTCCCCTATTCATGTAGGTCATCAAATCAAATATCATATTAGAACATAAATAATCATATAATCATAAAAAGGATACCATATTCATCCTCCCTCTTGAGATGCCAACCACAAGCCTAAGCTTGTCTCGTACATCAACATTGTCTCAATCTATGAAGGTAACTCAATCCGAGCTATATGTGGCATTCTTTGCCAATCAGTTCTCTCTCTTTGTCATCATAATGTATCCATGTCATATCTAGATCTTGCTCAGATGACTCTCTAAGGAGCTTCTTCATCCTACCTCACAACTAGCTATGCTAGCACCATTGTAGTGAACCCCGGTCGTGCTACGGTTCTCTCATCTAGGATATCATGGTAGATCTCATACTAGGGAAGCATCCAAATGTTCACATCTCATCAATAATGATCCTAAACATCATTAGTACATCCATGTAGTCACATATCGTAGAATGAATATCTCAGATAAAAAATCGATCATCCCATGCAACTATCTCGAAGGATGCTTGGTGGTAACTCAATGTATATGAAGCGTCTCAATCATGAATTCACTTAGGTTCTACATCATATATATAAGAACGAGTGTTCAAAATAGAACATCAATGCTTTAATCAACTGTCGGTTGCCAAGCTGAGTTCAACAATATCTCTTCACAACTTCTTGAAATTAAATTGGAGTGTCCAAGGATTTTCATTTCCTTTTTCCAATACTTCTTCAATAGCTTCACAATATAGATTATTTTCCCAACTTTAGAAATCAATTCATCATGCCATGATTTATTATTTTGAGCTTTGGAAGCCATTTCCCTTTTACTTTGATCATCATAGGTTCATTACTTTTCAATAGTATATCGTTAGCATATAAAACCAAATCAAAATAAAATTCATACCTTGGAACACTTCTAAATTATAGGTTTGGATCAACACATCTTCTTGACTTCACTAGATAGTTTTCAATGTAGACATATCAAAATCTAGGAGATTTCTTCATATAGTACTCTTTGCAAACATAATACTTTTCCAAACCAATGTTCTGAGACTCACAATATTGTACAATCAAATCAGCTAAGTCAACTTATCAAAGTTTAGATGCCAGATCATAACCAATATCAAAATCATCACAATATCACAGTATCATACTATTTAGACCAGGTGACAGGTAGAGCTCTCATGAAGTCATGAATTCATCTATTATCATGTCAAGAAGTTTCAATAAGCAATATAAAACCAAACTTCATCAAGTCATCCTTATGATCATAATATAAATTACTGGATACAAATGCATACACCAAGAATAATTCATGCAGGTTGCATCCATTTATCGTGAGGTTACTTCATATTGAATCACATCTATGAATACTTCAACCATTGTGCTAAGAATGAGGAGGCCAATACAAAGCCATTATCAATATTAGTCACTGAAGGTCATTATACCCATTTAGCATTGTTATTAATGAAAATCATCAGTCATCAAATCAAATCACTGGTCATCAAGTCAAATACTAGATTCTCTATCATAGTGGGATCTATCGTCTAGAACATATCTCAACATCAAGTAAAATTTCTAAGTAGTCATCAAGCATCATTAAAAAACTCCAAAAACTTCTTATCTATATTAAACAATCTAATCATGTCAAACTCTTGTAGCATAAACTTCAAACATAATAACATATCTATATGCATGTCTCGGTCACCTGCAAACACAAGTTCACTATTCATATTCATATTATTGTAAACATTCAAACTTTCCTACTCACATATCTTTTTGTTGTCTCCTTCATGTCTTTAGGACTGACATATTTCAGGTGAACATATGATTTCATGCACAAAACGTCATTTTTGTGTCTTGCAGGCATAGTCACACCCATAGGCCTTCCTCTATGTAGTTGGGAGATTACAGTCTCACCCTTAAATATGTTATGCGAGCGACTATGTCTTCATAGCCACCAAAACCCAGCTCAGAATTGTCTTAGTGCCTCGATCGCACCCTTGAGCATGCTGCCTGCTTACGTGATGCTGGGAGGCTATAGTCACACGTAAAGTCTTTATTCCATGCAACTAAGGATTAGAAAAATATCTCACCTTAGATTAGAACTTTGTTGTATATCAGCAATGTCATATATTTGTCTATTCATGCTCATAAATCATCCTTCACTAATAAAGAGTATATAATTAAAATGACAATAGGAGAAGGGATCTTATAGAGAGGGAATCCACTTTAGTCATATTCATTTATGCCATCAACCTATCTATAATTCTATCATGCATCAAAGAATATGTTAGATCATAAAGTCAAACCATATCACATATTCATCATGGTTATATTATGTTATCATCAGCTACTTCATCATGAGAGAAATTTGTCATCAAGGGTTAGTGTCAAAGAGATAATAGGAGTAGACTTCAAGAATCATGATCACATGCATTAATTGTTTTTCACATTAATAAATCCATCAAGTCAGAGCATTCAATTTTACCATGTGTCCTAATCACTAAACACATCAAAACATAACCATGGTCGACAAAGATCTTGAGTATCAATCTCATTGTTATACTTCTATTATTGTTGGGTGCAGGAATTCTGCTTGAGCAAACTCCTCAACACTTAATTGTCAACCCGAGGGTTTCGTAAACTTAGAGATGAAGCAAAGGAAATGCTAGAAATGGTATGAACTTTTCCTATCTATAATCCTACTTCTTAAAGGGAATGCTTTGCAAAATCAAACATAAAACAATCGGAAAGGTAATTGACTCCAAAGCAACTCTAGTGCTGGAATGTAAAAGACAATTTTCATGTAAATCAAGTAAAGAAATTCCACACAACGGAAAAAATATTAAATGTTGTAATGAAATTCTATGTTCATCTTCAAATGGATGGCTAATAGTCTGACAAGTGGGCCCTTGTAGAATTCTGTCTTCCTTCTGATCTTCCTTCCACACAAACAACCTATCCTTGCACTATTACAATCTGCTTGCACTAGTGTAGGTATAGTATCTCTGTGCAAAAGTATATGTGACCTTCCTTACTAAAGACTTATGTGTTAGTGAAGGTGCTCTAAGCCTAAGGGCATAGAGAACTCTACTTCTGTGACAAGAGACCAACTCTTGCACCGAAGTAGAGCTTCCTTCACCTAGTTTCCAAATTACTTTCGAAAAGACTGAAAGATGTGCTAGAAAAGAATTGCAACTGTAAATGAAATTTTGAAGTAAATTATTTGTGAAAAAGGAAATGCTTCAATTCATTAAACCTTGCAAAGGAAATAAACTTCATGAAATAAAGGCACTTCAAAATAATCGAATAGTGGTATAAGTGTTTTTCATGTGTTAACTAACTTTAGTAATCCATTCAAAGATGCTTATGTTCTTTGCAAGTATAATATGTTTATGATGGTTTTATGCAATTTCTTCCAGATCCTCTTAAAGATGTACTTTTAATACCGAAGACAGTTACTAAGTTAATGATTCATTCATTTGTGTAATCACTGGAAATAATATGCAGAGAAGTGATTCATTGTTCGCTGCAAAAGAATGATTAAACGAATGATTAAACCAAACTGCATGCAACAGCATGCATTGGTGTAGGAAAGAGTTCCTTGCACGATTTGATTGAAAACAAGTTAAAACGAAGATTAAGAGTAAAGGAAATATAGGAAATATATTTCATAAACAAAGTAAACACCGCTAACTCTCAAACCATGGATCCATTTCACATGTTAGCTACAAAATATATTTTAAATCAGAACTTGAAAGATAAAGATTAAAACTATAACATCACACAACTGCAAATGGAATATCCACACCTTCTTTATGAATATTGAAAGCGAGAGGGGTAAACGAGCTAGTTTGGTTGGGCCCTAGCCAACCAGCTCGTTCCCCTTCTAAGGAACGAAAAAGCTCAGCACTTCAAATATACATCAAAGATAAATGAGATGTTGTGTATGCAAATCATGGAAATTCTCTTGTATTACTTGATTCAACAAATTTACATAACAGAGCAGTCCAGCCCCAGAGCTGAGGCGATAACCAAATTACATAAAACAAAATTACAACTGATGGTTCACTACCTTCTAGCCTCCTCCTACCTATATCTATATTTTATATATCATTTCGGCTCTAGCCATTTTCACTAATTACAGACATTTCTTGTTCAGGCCTTTCGGCCGAGACTTAGAAACCGAAATTACAAACTTGGCCAGTAGTTATAATATACATGAATCTTGCTTGGTCGTAACCTAAATTTGGAAAATATTCCCTGATTGTGCACCACCTGTTATCCTGTTTCAGTTCATCAACAACTAAACTCAAAGTCAAGGATTGAGAATTGTCCTCGTGGAAGATTTGGCTTCTCAGAAATCTCAGACAGTCTTCGTGGTGGTGCAGGAATCTACCTGCACTAGTCATACTCATTCATAATTAATACTAAGTTCCATGATTACTCTAGGAGATTAATATGAGTTACAAGAGATATGTAAATAGGCATGAAATCCAAAAAAAATGATTAATAAAGTGCTGTAATATTCTTAATATAAATGTGAGCATGTGCAGGAATGAATAATTGTTGGGCGCAGGATCCCCCAAGGGAAGTTTTGGGGCTAAAAGCTCGGATTTTGGTCATAAATTGTATCTTTGATGTAAAGACTCTGCATTTTCTGGGTGCGGAGCACGTAGCTTGTAAATGAGTCATAGGGTTGTACGCCCTTAATTTTGTAATGTAATGTCAGCTATAGAAATCTACCCATGGTCCACGGACCATGGGATTGTATAAATAGAGCGAGGCTCTAAGTTGTAATTCAATCAAGGGAATGATCATGGAATAGAATCATAGCGGAAGATATAAGGGTAAAGTCGAGTCTTTGGGTTGTAGAGTAGGAGAAGGCTCTGTAGCTGAGTGCGCAGAGGCCTAGTAGTCCGCAGCTGAGTGCGTGGACCCCTGCAGCTGAGTGCACAGGGCGAGTCAAGTCTGTAACTGTTGAAGCATTAATAAAGAGAAGTTTTACATCAATTTTTTGTATTTATTTCTTGTTTCATGTTTCAAATATATTGGGTATAAATTGAATTTTTGTTGTCTATATGGTGCGCAAATGTATATAACTGTGTAGGTTAAGTGAATGTGAGTTAATAAGTGAATGTGAGTTAAAGTATCTGTTACATGGAGTTGACTAACATCTATAAGAGGATATGTAAGATACGTGGTGTAACTTGGGGAAATAGCGCAGATCGCTGCCATAGCAGCACGAAATCACCTCAACCCCTGGTTAGGGCTGTGCGAAGGACAATTATTGCAGATTACGAAGGTATCGCAAGTTAGAACAGAGCGCAAGGTGACCTGCGTGAAGGTAGGCACAATTGGACTAAATCGACCCCTCAGACATCTCGAGGGTGTGAAAAATTAGTTCCAGGATCCCCCCATACTGCTTTTGGTGAGAATTCAATCCATTCTCCGCAGGCTGATGCCGAAAGGGCCAGTAGTGTAGGGATTTGTTTGGCTAATTAACTCCGAACATAGGTTAGGCCCCATCAAGCCAACAAATGGTTCCATTTTTGGGACACTTCAAATGGTGTATGCACTCCATAAGTATTGATACTACTTGCTAAGGGGACACTTCAAGATGTATACAGATCACTCCATGTTGAAATACTTGGTTAATAAGCCTGTGTTGGGGGGGCGCATATTCAAATGGCTGTTATTGTTCCAAGAGTATGATTTTGAAGTTGTTATGAAGCTTGGATGATTGAACGCAGGACCAGATCACCTGTTGCGCATTGAGACAGGAGAGGAACCTACTAGTTTGGAGGAAGGATTACCTGACGCACAGATCTTTGTTGTGTGCATAGCGGATGGACATTTTGAAGATATAATCCACTTTCTCACGACTGGAACGCCGCCAAAAGGGTACTCTATCCAACAGAAGAAGGAACTAGTGGTGCGTGCGACAAACTTCTCTGTCATTGCGGGGCACCTATATAAGATGGGGAATGATGAGATACTGCGATGGTATGTACCTGAATTTAAACGAAGCAATATCCTCATGGACACTCATGGGGGCACCGCGGGAGGACATTATGCAGGGAGAGTGATCACACAAGGTTGTGGTGGCCGACCCTTCATCAGGATTCAAAAGCACATTTCAAGGCCTGTGATGTATGTCAAAGAACAGGTAAGCCATCATTGAGGGATGAGATGCCTTTGAATCCACAAATGATGTTGCATCCCTTTGAAAAGTGGGCGATCAACTTTGTAGGACCTATCAAACCTCAAGGAAAGACAGGCACAAGATATATTATCACAGCGACAAAATATCTAAATCGTGGGAAGAAGCACAACCAGTAAAGGATTGCATAGTCGCGACGTCCACAAAGTTTCTATTTGAACACATATTGATGTGATTCAGGTGTTCGAAGATCTTGATGAACGATCACAGTACACATTTCCTGAACGAGACAATCAGCACGCTGACAAAATATTTTCAGGTGGATCATCAGAAAAGCACAACGTATCACCCACAAGCTAATGGGATAGTGGAAGCATTTAACAAAGTACTGGAGACTGTGTTGACCAAGGTATACAATGCACAACGAAGTGATTGGGACCTATGCATACCCATAGTACTATGGGCTTATAGGACGACATGCAAGAAACTGACAGGACAGACACCTTTTCGGCTTGTCGATGGAGTAGAAGCCATAATGCCTATGAAGTATATCATGCCTAGTCTGTGCATAGCAGCGCTCACAGGTATGATGGATCGCGACACCCTGGAGGAGAAGCTCGCACAGTTGGAGGAGCTCAAAGAAGAATGGTTTTTGGCTGGATTCCACCAACAGGTGCAAAAGCAGCGCGAAAAGGCCTGGCACAATTGACATATTAAGTTTCAAACCTTCAAGGCAAATGATTTGGTGTTGCTATACGATATTAAGTTTGATCAATTCTCAGGGAAGCTCAGAATGCATTGGTTGGGGCCATATGTTATTAAGGAGATCAAAGATGGTGGCGCGATGCAGTTGGTAAATTTAAATGGAGAACTCTTCCCAGGAAAAGTCAATGGCAGTCATTTGAAGATATACACAAGTGGCCCGACCATCTAACTAGCCACAGGAAGCACAATCATAGTGATCCAGGTAGCTAATAGGAGGTGCGGGACTATAAACTACTTTGCCTGAGAGTTGCGCGATGACAAGATTGTGCACAGTAGTGAAGTGTCACAGGGTCCATGACAGCATGAGGGTAGCTACACTGCCGCGTGGGTTGGTTGGAAAGTGATCGTTATGTCACTATTCAAGATGTGATGCTTGGTTTGAGACCAAATGGAGCGGGCAGCAGGCATTTAAGGCAAACTTTATGGGCTAGATTTGAGAAAATCTGCCGCCAAGGGAGCATTAATGGACCGAAAGAGGGTGGAACGTTTGAATTCAAATTCAAAAGGCACTATAGATTACAAGTGGTTGTCCAGTGAACAACACTTGCCATTTTGAGAACGGAGCTATTACGCTATCAACTATATATGGACCTTTCAAACTTTGAGGCTTTGAGAGCAAGCTCAGTGTTTGAAACATTGTCAAAGGAAACGCAGGACCTTCTAATGAGAATGATGGAAGTGCCTGAGGAACCCATGGATACCAAAGAAATGATCGCTGAGGAGTCCACGTAGGCCATAACAGTAGGAGAAGCCCCAGAAAGTGTCGAGATAGTCGCAGAAATCCCTGAATCATCGCACATGCTGAGACCCAAGAAAGACAAGCAGCCTATGGTACTAGTGTGCATGTCCCCTAGGAATCCATTAAGAACGAGGCTCACCATGGAAGAAAAGGGGAAGGTGATCAATTTGGAATCCGATGAGGAGGAAGACTTTGAAGAAATCATGGTAAAGGAGGAAGAGGACGTAGAGATGGAGGTGGAAACCTAGGGTGTGGACCCTCTAACTAGGCTGCCCGTGAATGTTCCTCCATAGAAGGGGAAAGAAAGGGTGCCCAAAGACATATACGAGAGCAAAAGCTCTTTGTAGATCTCGCTGCTCCCTGATGACATCATTTTTGACGAAGCACACTTGGGGTGAGTTCCGTATTAAAATTTGAAGACTGGGATCTCGCATACCACGAGAAATTAACACATTTGGCAACCGCGTAGCTCATGTGCCAGAAGAAAAACACACCGCTGGGACTTATAGAGTTAGAGATGCGCGAGTGGTTGCTATGTGTAGAGAAAGCAATATTGTTAAACTTACTCTGGGTGCCACATTACCATCGCGCCCCAGTGACTATTTTCGTCATCAGGTAACTGCTCTACCTGGTGCATGATGGTTGTTTGTGGCTAGAGGAGCCCATCCTCATCACAGATCATCTAATTCACAAAATTACCCAGCTCCCTTGCAAAGGGCAGGATCCAGTGAACATATCCGAGGGCAAAAGTGATGATTTGGCCATCGCAGAGGCCATGAAGAAGAAGTTCAAGCTGGAGAAGAAAAAGAGAGGGTACGCGATCTCCAGTGCTGTAGTCAAAGTCGCAACATAGATATTGGCTGGGAAAGTTATGCGGAAGTGCCACGCGGATGAGGTGCTTGCGCCAGTGGTTGCACTTGCCGCACGGTGCACTGAGGGGGTCCAATTTAACTAGGCAAATTACTTGTGCAGAGAGTTCCTGGAAAATTTCCACGAGGCACAAGGGCAGGGGAAGACTTTCCACTATGCATGGTTTCTGCTATCCATAGTGCTGGTGGCTCGGGAATTGCCCAAGGATAGCCAGTTCCCAACAATTACGCAGGATCTTCCAGAGGCAGCAAAGTATGCTTCGCTATTGGTAACGAAAGATGTGTAAAGGATCTGAGACAACAAGATATTTTGGGTGTTCATGGAGATGAACATCAGAATGGGGATTAATCCAAATCCATGGTTATTGCCCACTATCTACAAAAATTTGCAGAGCTTCGCGGAGTTCACGGCGGACTTTCATCACGTGTACATCAGGGTGAGGAAGGACCCCGTGAAGGCATGGAAGGAGCTACCTTATCTGGTGACGGATGATGTCATATTCGCCGTGCTTGAGTCGTGGTCACCGGAGTGGTGCGCTCCAGCCAGCTCTGTGGTGGAAGTAGAGAAGTTCGTTGCACAAAGGAAGAAGGAGGAGGCAAAATTGTGGATGGAACAACTGGAAGAGAAGAGAAGGAACGAAGCAACAGTAGCCAAGGCACAGGAAGCGCGCGACGCGACGAAGGCAGTGGAAGAGCACTGGAAAGTAGTAGAGAAGGAGCACGAAGGCTAGAAGTCACCTTCGCCCAAATAGGAAATAGATCTAGAGGAAGGTGGTGAGGACTCACAGATGACATCCACATAGTTGAAATGGCAATGCCTAAGAGAGCAGGTGGGGCCGCGGAAGAAGTTGAAGGCATAAAAGACTTCTTTCGAACCGATCACTCTCACTAAGGGGGATCTCCATGACATTGGGGAGACGATGATCGACGTCACCACGGAGGCCTTCCAGAAGTTTGTGGAGGAAAAAAAAATGGTGTTGGGGGTCCTCCGAGCGCAAATATAGGAGTTACAGGTGCGCACTCCATAGGTTTGTACCCTGTCAACCAGCCTCGCAGTAGGTACGACTGCAGTTGAGGAAATGCTGCGCATCTGCATGTCCAACACAATAGTGCTGCCAGAAGGAGCACTGGTTATAGAAAATGAGGCTGACAGGCCTATGGTCAGTGCGCTGAAGGGAGTTGGAATAAATATGGTTTCACTCCCTCAAGAGACGCTCTATGTTTTGCAGGATGGAGTGATTTCAGAAATGCGAGCTGGGGAGGGTCGCATGCTCCAGGTCATGAGTGAGCAGCGCATCAACGTCGAATAGTTGAGCCTACATCATGACGAGGTAGTGGAGCATAACCGATAGATTGTGCAGGTGGTCGACGAAGCTTGCCAGATGGTCCCGAAGCTGGCCATCCAAGCAGATGAACCAGCGAAGGTGCACATCTGGAAACTAGCAGCAAGGGTGCGTGAGGCGAAGGGAAAGATGGCCAAGGTTTAGCTGGAGATGAACCTTCAGATAACCGAGCTACAATTGAAGGTGCAGCCTTCAATGCCACTAGAGGTTAAGGAATAATGCACCAACATGATTACAATAGCCATAGCAGAGGTCAACAATGCAGTGAAAGACTGCACCAAGCTATTTGAAGAGTCGCTCGAAGTTATCACCACTTTGCAGGAGGACCCGAACATATAATGCTTAGAAATAGAGGCGCGTGAGCTGCAACAGAAATATGATGAGATAAAATGGATCGTGCAGATAGTTTCCCTTACACAAAGGCTCTGACGAATGTAGCAGGCAAAAGCGCTCAAGGAGTAGGTGGATGTTACTCGACACAAGGAAGCTGTTTTGAAGGTGTGCATACAAAAACGGATTCATGAGGCATTAGTCATTATAGCCTCTATTGAAGAAAAGCTTGCACAAATGCAGGGAAAACATGAATAGGCTCAGGGAAGCTGTTCAGCTACAACGGTTTCTGAACAGCGTGTTTAGGAAGTACAGTAGGCAGCTGTTTGGTGTGATGCCTACCTTGCAACAGTCCAAGCAGAGTTGGGAGGTCTGCGCATAAAGATATCTTCACCAATAGAGTGACTCGAGGACGAGTCACGATGTTTGTGTTGGGGGCCTGTTGGGCACGGGATCCCCCACGGGAAGTTTTGGGGCTAAAAGCCTGGATTTTGGTCATAAATTATATCTTTGATGTAAAGACTCCAGATTTTGTGGGCGTGGAGCACATAGATTGTAAATGAGTCATATGGTTGTTCGTCCTTAATTTTGTAATGTAATGTTAACTATAGAAATCTACCCATGGTCCGTGGACCATGGGATTGTATAAATAGAGCGAGGCTCTAAGTTGTAAATCAATCAAGGGAATGATCATGGAATAGAAGCATAGCAGAAGATCTAAGAGTAAATTCAAGTCTTTGGGTCGTAGAGTAGGAGAAGGCCCTTTAGTTGAGTGCACAGAGGCCTTGTAGTCTATAGCTGAGTGCGTGGGCCCATGCAGTTGAGTGCGCAGGGCGAGTCAAGACTGTAACTGTTGAAGCATTAATAAAGAGAAGTTTTACATCAATTCTGTGTATTTATTTCATGTTTCTTGTGTCAAATAAATTGGGTATATTGCATTTTTATTGTCTATATGGTGTGCAAACATATATAATTGTGTAGGTTAAGTGAATGTGAGTTAAAGTATTTGTTACGTGAAGTTAACTAACATCTATAGGAGGATAAGTAAGATACGAGGTGTAACTTGGGGAAATAGCACAGATTGCTACCATAGCAGCATGAAATCACCTCAGCCCCTGGTCAGGGTTGTAATTATAGTGGATCGTGAAGATATTGCAGGTTAGAACAAAGCGCTAAGTGACCTGCGCGAAGGTAGGCACAATTGGACTAAATCGACCCCTCAGACATCTCGAGGGTGCGGAAACTTGGTTCCAACATCCCCCCATGCTACTTCGGGTGAGACTTCAGTCTGCACTCCATGGGCTGATGCCGAAAGAGCCAGTAGTGTAGGGATTTGTTTGGCTAATTAACTTCGAACTTGGGTCAGGCCCCATTAAGTCAACAGTAACTATCTTGTACTAGTGCAGGAAACAAGGGTCTTTTGTTGAGATAAAACAAAGGTTTATTTTGATGGAAATGGGGTAGAAAATAGGGTAGTTTAGGATACCAACATCCTCCCATCCCTAAGCTGTTGTGTGTCCTCACATAACATTTTACCTCTGTAAAAAAACCTTCAGAAATGAATGTCTAGCTCCTCAGTCCTGAACTTCAATGTTTATTCCTGCTGTTACTATCTTTGGCTTCTTGTCTTGGGCTTTTCGCAGCTGCTTAGTCACCTTCTTGAGGCGTCTATACCATTTGGAAGCCTGATACTTCCATACCTTTACTTTTTGCTTCTACCTCTTTACTTCTGCAAGTAACTCCACCTCGCTCTATTTCTGCCAACTTTGCTCTTTCATGACCTGGTTCAAAGCCTCTGGGTCATGGACTTGTTGCTCCAGATCTACTATTCTGCTATTGAGGAAAAGAGTGGAGGGTACTTTGCTAAGATCTTCAGGTGTGAACGTCTTTTCTACCACGGACTCCCATCATCATCAAGGTCAAGGCTGTAGAAAGCCTGATTTATGACATCGCCGAGGGTTTCTATGCTCTGGTTTTTCTCATTACTGAGAGTTTTGATGCCCTCACCAATCTTCGTGCCTTGTGCACAATTCCTTGGGGCTCTTAACACTTTTTTCTCCCGGCTTCTCAGGGTATTCAACAACCTATCTTTCCAAATCATTAGGGGTTTCAGTTCCTCACTCTTCTACAACTGAAGGGACTTCAGTACCCTATCCTTCCAACACTGCAGGGTCTTCAATACCCTGACCTTCAAAAATCACAGGGTCTTCAATACCTTGACCTTCTAAAATCGCAGGGTTTTTAGTACCCCGACCCTCGAAATCATTAAGGGTTTCTACATCTAGTTCTTGAAATTATCAAGACCCTTTGCATGTTCCTCTTCATTCTCCTCTGCTTGCATTTCACCATTATGCGGTGTCAATGTCATCTTTCTGCTCCTTAGCCTGCTAACAAATGTTGACAACATGATGTCGTCTTCTACATTCTCCTCATTTTCCATAGTGTGTGCCACTGCGTCTGCAAGCACCGAGAGATTATGAACTGTGGGGGAACTTTGGGGTGTTTCATTGATTACGATTGGAGAACTCAACTCGTTCATCCCTTGGGCGACAGTATTCCTCCTCATCGAGGTTCTAGTCTTCCTCTTCTTTGCCGCAGGTGGAGTGTCCCAATGGGCCTCTCCTCTGCTTACACTGGTGAAATTTTACCTTATCGCTTGGCAGGAGACAATGTCTCTGCCTTTCTCTTCTTACCTATACTAGTGCTAGCAGACTCTTCTTCACCCCTCGCTCGGAATTCTTTCAGAAATTCTCCCCACATTATGCCCTTTTCTTCTAACTTTTTCTTGACCAAAATTGTAATAAGCCCATGATTGCAGAGCTTGTTTGCAACCTCGCTTGCACTTCCACTTTGCACGTTTTTCCCCATCTTCTCAAGGCTTCTGAGCAAGAAGTGAGGAAAATTAATCAATTTTCCTACCTCGAAATGCAACAACAATTGGAGATGGTATACAAATGCTAAGGTATAGCATCCTTCTCTAGTTACAAACTTCTACAATATAAATAGTAAATCTTGCCACTTCCCAACCATGGCAGTCTATGGAAGTCCCTTTCTCCAATCGACCTTAATTTTCTTATCAATCACGAACCGGTGCCAATGCTTCTTCGCGAGTTGATCTTTTTTAAACCAGCACTCCCCTGTAAGTGGCAATCTTGTGGCTGGTGCGATGAACTCCTCTGTAATTTTAAATTTTAAGGACCCAACCCTGACTTGGCCTTCTTTGAATGTCTTTGCAAACTCTAATGCCACAGCCATGTCGAACCCATCAAAATTCTATAGAGATGGAAAGAACCTAGATTCTTGCAATAGTGCAAGACTGTTCTTGTACTCGGCGGTTTGTTTAATTTCTTGCAAAGACAGTAGCTCATTCCTCATAAGTGCCATTTCAAACCACACTCCACTTCACTTTGTTCACACCCTCGAAGGAATTTCTGAGCGACTCCAACTTTCATTGAGAGTTTTATGCTGGAGTTTCATCACCTTCCGTCTTTTTAGATCCACTCACCCGACTAGGATGGAACAATCCCCCCACATCAGTTATTGATTCGTGTCAGCTTGCTATGGGTGAATCGTAATGATTGGATGTAATGGCGGTATAGGTGGCAGTGGCGCAATGACGACAATGATCAAATTGCGGGTAAGCTAATAATGGTCAGGGTGGTGCGGAATCATTTCAAGGAGGGTGTGTAGGTTATCGGATAGTAGTACCATCCTGCAGTCAACATCATAATTCAATCAGACATACTTCAACATTTATTAAAAATATTAGATTTCAGACCTTACACATCTTGCACTTTAAATGTTCCTAGATTAGTAAATTATGAAACAAAGCATCAATTAAAACATGGAATGAGATAACATATTAACACATGTGCAGGAAAGTACAAGCCCAAAAATATCCTTGATAAACCATTCCAGGACTGTGTGAATTGCTTTCATAGTCAACTATATTCTTGCACCAAACCTTCTTGCACTATTGTGCTTGCACCAGAGACTCTTACCAAACAAAGAATCTGATAGGACACACTTCTGTAGTTGGACTTAAAAAATTTGCCTCATTATACAAGAAAAATTTATTCGCCATCCTTTGGTGTTTCTTGAACATGCCTTCTAGATTGACTGCATCAAATTATGCAATCAATTTATGAGGAAACAAAGAAGTGGGAAAGGGGTAAAATTTTAGAATGGGAAGGAATATTATAGCAGGGATTTCAAAAACAATATCACCAAGAGGGATAATCGAAACGGGATGTGGGAAAAAAATCAAGGGAAAAGAGGGATTTTATGAAATATGGTAAGGTTAGTTTCTTGGAAGAAAGAGGAAGGTAATTCATTAGGGAATTTAGAAAAGAAATAGTGGGAAATTTTGAAATGGGAAATAGAAGAAAGACAATCTTTTTACCTTGAAATCTACCTACACTGGTGTAGGAAAAATAATTGCAGCAGGAAGTAAGCATTTACTTGGATAAAAATGTCCGTGCTAGTTACCCCAAACTTGGGTAAGTGCTCGGTTTCATGAACCTGCTTCTTCTTGGTGGCAGCCAACATATCCAAAAGTCAAGTAACATTCCCTTTCTATTAAAATTTCGATCTTCTTGCCAGCATGCTAGTTTTCAGGTTGATCCTTTTGCAATCATGTCAGTCAACTGATTTTCATAATTACAGGAAATTTTTTCTTTTTATACTTTTTATTTTTGTCATTTTTATTTTTATTTTCTTTTTCTTAATAATGACAAGAAGGAATCAATTCTTCAACAAGTTGGTGTTACCACCCACCAACTCCTTTTCAAATGGTTGTTGGACTTGCTACATAAAATCTCCTTTAGTAAGGAGCTGAAAATATACCTTTAGTCTATGCCCATTTACCAGGAACACAGAATTCTGTCCATCAATAGTTTTGATTTCTACTGCTCCATTTTCAAACACTTTTACCACCTCATAGGGTCCCATCTAGTGTGTATGGAATTTTCCTTTAAAATGTTTGAATCTTGAATCATAAAGGAGTACCCAATCACTTGGTTGGAACTGCTTCTTCTGAATGGACTTGTCATACCACTTCTTGCACTACTGTTGAACCAAGATGTTCTGCTGAACAACATCCCTCTGGATTTCATCTAACTCATTTAATTGTAGAAGGCATTGCTGCTATGCTTTAGAGAGATATATTCCCAATTGGATTGCAGTATTGGAAGTCTTGATCTGAAATTATAATGGCAAAAGGATTTGTTTCCCGTACACTAGCTCATATGGTGTGTGTCCTGTGTTGTTTCTCCAAGTGGTTCAATAGGCCCATAATTCTTCCAGTAATTTGTCAGCCCAATCCTTTTTGTGCATGTTTACTATCTTTGTGAGGATGGACTCAATCATGGACTCCACCTGACCATTTGCTTGTGGGTGATACAGTGTATATTTCCTATGCCATATTTTGTACTACTCCATCACACCCTGTCCCAGATTAGAAATAAACTGCGATCCATTGTCAGAAACAATTTCTCTAGGCACACCAAATCTAGTAAAGATTTCAATAAACTGAAAATCAACAACAGCTCTTTCGGTAGCAAAAGAAAAAACTTTAGCTTCTACCCATTTTGTAACAAGATCTGTACAAACCAAAATATGTTTTTTATTTGATGATGCAGGATTTATTGGTCCTACGAAATCAATGGGCCATTTTTCAAAAGGCTCAATCATAACCTGAGGACATAAAGGAATTTCATTGGTTTGATTAGGCTGGCCAATTCGTTGACAGCTATCACACTGCTTGACATATTGTTTGGCATCCTTGAACAAGGAAGGCCAAAAATAGCCAGCTCATAATACTTTGTATGCAGTCTGCTTATCAGTGAAGTGACCTCCACAAGGTTCATCATGGGAAGATTTTAAGATATCAAACACCTCTTCCTCTCTTACACATCTACGAATAATGACATCTGATCAGGTGTAAAAGAGGTCTCCTTGGATCTAGGAATATGCAACACTTTTCTGAATGATATTCCGCTTTTAACGAGTGGATAAGTGAGGTGGTAATTTTCTGGTGACTAAATAGTCAGCAAACCATGGAGATTTTGTTGACACAACAAAAATATGTTCATCAAGAAAATCATCATCAACAAGAATTGCTTCACCAAGATATTTAATCTTGAAAGATAATCTGCTACTAGATTTGACTTTCCTGGTCTATCAATAATGGTAATATTAAATTCCTGTAATAATAGCAACCACCTAGTCACTCTACCGCTAATTAATGGTTTATTCATCAAATATCTTATAGCAAAATGGTCAGTATGTACAAAAACTTCATATCCTGTAATATAATGTCTAAATTTATTAATGGAAAAAATTACAGCTAAAAACTCTTTCTCAGTAACCGTATAATTGGGTTCAGCGGGTGACAAGTTTTTACTAATGAAATAAATAACATAAGAATGTTTTTCTTCTTCTTATCCTAAAGCTGCGCCTATAGCGTTGTCTGAGGCATCAGAGGAAATATGAAATGGCAGGGACTAGTTTGGTCCTCTCAACATTGGTTCCTGGACTACCTTTTACTTCAATGTCTCAAAGGATTGTTGGTAAGCTATGGACCCAAAAAACTCACTATCTTTAGCCAAAATTCGAAAAAGGGGGGTAGCTATCCTTGAGAAATTCTCAATGAATCTCCTATAGTAGCTCGCATGTCCCAGAAAACCTATCACTTCCCTCTGAGTTTTGGGTATAGGAAGACTAGAAATGACTTTTATTTTTACAAGGTCAACTTGGATAACTTTGTCGGAAATAAGATGGCCAAGAACCACTCCTGCCTTGCAAATCAATTTGCATTTCTTGTCACTCAAGGCAAGATGAGATTCTTGGCAGCAAAGAAGCAATTTTTCTAGATTCTTGAGGGCTTCCTCAAATGAATCACCAAACACAAAGAAATCATCCATATAGATTTCTACGCATTCAAGGTCAACAAAAATAGACAAGACTGCCCTTTGAAAGGTAGCCAGGGCATTACATAGCCCAAAGGGAAGCAATCAATAAGGAAATGTACCCCATGGACATGTAAATGTGGTTTTGTCTTGATCCTCAGGTGCTATCTGTATTTGGTTATATCCACTAAAGCCATCTAGAAAAGAAAAGTACTTCTTACCAGCAAGGGTATTGAGTACCTGATCAATGAAAGGAAGAGGGAAGTAATCTTTGAGAGTGTCTTTATTCAATTCTCTGTATTCAATACAAATGCACCATCTCCCATCTTTCTTTGGAACTAATACTAATGGAGAGATCCACTGGCTATCATAAATGGGATAGATAAAATCGACATCTAAGAGTTTTTGCAATTCTTCTTTTTCAATGTCTCTTAGAGCTAGCTTCATTTGCCTTTGGGGTTGTCAGACAAGTCGAGCTCCATTCTGAATATATATATGGTGTGTACAAGTTTCAGGAGGGATGCCTTTCATATCTTCATAACCCCATGCAAAATCATCAAGATGGTTTTGCAACAAATTCACAAGCTGCTCTCACTGAGAAGGTTCCAAGTCCGAATTGATATACAAGGATTTACCTGGACTAATCTCAACAAGAGTAGTATCAAGCTCAAGAGTACACAAGGGCGTCGCTAGGAATGGTGATAATGGGGGTAGAGAGTCATATCCTTCCTGAAAATCTAGGTGTCTAGATTGTTTAGGAAGTCTTGAATCTCACCCTCTATTGAGGACTCGGCATTATGATGTATCAAGGAAATAGGATGAGTCTCCTCATCACTACTATAGTCTATCCATAAAGTGTCTCGGAGCTCTTGAATAGATCTAGCGGGTGGATATAAGGTGACTTTATTTCTGGAATCTCCATGGGAAATATACATATCACCAGAACGACATTTGATATAAGCATTTGCCGTAGCAATCCATGGTTGTCCCAAGATCAAGGGATTCCCTCCCACAGGGTTCTTTGGATGAAGCACAATGAAATATGAGGGATATTCCCAAGAATATAGGGAAACGACCACATCATCCAACAACCCTTCTGGCTTGATTTTAGATCGATCTTCCAGTTCAAGCACAGTGGGAGTCGGACGAATATGGACCAATACAAGTTGATCCATGGTTTGCTTGGTCATAACATTAATGGCTGCCCCTATGTCTATAAGTACATTGGAGACAAGGACATCACCTATCTGAACAGAGACAACAGGGTTTCTAGGGTTGGTATATTTTTCCATGTGCATACATCCCGTCATTAACTCTGTTGCTCTACCAACAAATTGAATGGTTTGGGATTCCAATCTTCTCCTTCCTGACTTCTTGAGATAGAGTTCCCTAATGATTTTTGTACAAATGGGGATCTCTTTGATAGCTTGGAGCAAAGGTACCCTTATGAAAAGGTTCCTAAGCTCGGAAGCCAGGCTAGACTCAGGAATGGGGTCTTTCTTCTCCACAACTAACCTCTCTAGATAGGGAGGTCGGTTGGAAGAAGATGACAGGGTCTTAGAATGTACAGGGATAGGCTGAATGGTGTCATATTTTTTAGAATGGTCAGTAGTTTCCTCCTCTCGTTTCTCATCGATAATCACCATGGGCTACTTTTGATTCTTTGAGGTTACTACCTTCCCTGATCTCAATTGGAGATCATTGACTCTAACTGGCATAGTCTAAAATCTGGACGAAGAAAGCGGGGTCATAGAATGTATCATTTGTACCGCTTTATTATTGGGGTTGGGTAAAGGTTGAGGAGGCAGTTGAGAAGGTTGAAATGATGGAGGTAACAGTAATGGTGGCATTGGTTGAATCCGCTATGGTAATGATGGTTGAGGCATTGGGTAAGGTGCATATGTAGGAGGGTATGCTTGCATAGGTGCATGATAGGAATTATGTGGATGATATGAATGGTTTGGCGCTCTCCATCCTTGTTGCCAATATTGGGAGGGTTGTCCATATTGATATTGATTCCCATGTTGCCAATGCTGAGAGTGACCAGTGTTAGGATAGGAATATGAATGTGCATTATAACCAAAAAAATTTGGTGGAGATTCAAGAACCATACCTGCACTTACCTGAGGCCAATTCCTTCTTGCTCCCATAGCATGCAATGATTCGTCTTCAGGTTGTACCCCCTCCAATATAGCTTTCAGCCCAGGTATCAAGGGATATTTATCTGTAGCATGGTTATTTGTACAAATTGCACATTTATTAGTTTTTTAATATCTAGAGGACATTCTCTTAAAGGATTCTTTATTTTATATTTAGGATAGAAAATAGACAATATCTCTTGCTCTTTTACAAGTTTCTGCTGAAACTTCAAAGAGTCTATTTGTTTACTAACAGTATTCATTATTTCAATTTTCATATTGTCCATTTTGTTTTCTAATCCAATAATCATAGCATCAGTAGATTTGGTTTTTCTGTTTTTATTCTAAATTCCTTTACCGGATCTATATTGATTCCTTGAGAATTTCTTGCACAAGTCATAGATCTGATCAAAAGTATTTTGAGAAATATCCCCTTGTCCTAACAAATTTAAATTATTTCTAGCATCATCGGTGAGCCCACGTAAGAACAAGGTTCTAATGGTACTCGGATCAAATTTGTGCTTTGACCTTTGAAGGATATACATGAATCTCCCCAAGTAGTCCTCTAAAGTCTCATCATCAGTTTGCACAATAGTAAAGATTTCATCTTGAATATCTCTAGTTTTACAATATTCCTGATATTTTGACAAGAATACTCTCTTCATTTGCTCCCAAGAAGATATAGTGTTTCCTCCTAGTCCCATGAACTAGCGGAGTGCTGCATCCTTGAGGGTTGTAGGAAACAACTTTAACTTCTAGGCATCAGATGAATAATCATAATTTCTACACAAAATATCAAACTCAAATAAGAAAGAGTTTGGTAGAAATGAGGAAGAGCTTATGGTGAAATGTTTTTCATTTGTACTTGTGTATCCGGATCCATAATCGAGAATCCGAAAGTGGACTATTCCTCATTTACTTGATTTTCACCATTTCCTTCTACATGGTCTTCCATATATGCCATTTTTTTTCTTCCACCCGAACCACTCTTAAGAGACTGAGAAGGCTAACTATGGATTCCAAGAGTCCTCTTCTTCCCCTTTATGGGTTGTATCACACCTGAACCACTGCTACAAGGGCCTAGGTGGACTGTTCTTGCATGATGAGTCTGAGTTTGTTTAGAATTTCTGCCTGCAAAAGAAGGCCCAATATGACTTTTGGTTTCAGATTTGTCAGTGTTTCTTTTGCCCCTAGTGAGCTTCGGTCCCCTACCTCTTTTAGGCATTCATTTCAAAAAATGACAAAACGAAATTCAAATAAAAGCTGCAAGTTTCAAAAAAATAAATTGGCACCTATAAATTCCTTCAAACAATAGAAGCACATTGCAGGAAAAAATAATAGCAGACTTACCCTTATTGCAAAAAAATGGAAAATTCTTACCAATTCAAATCGCCTCCCCGACAACGACGCCAAAATGTTGGGTATAGGAATTGCACTTGAGAAAACTCCTCAACACTTAATTGTCAACCTGAGGGTTTCGACAAAGCACAAGAAATGCCAAATATGGTATGAACGTTTCCTATTTCTAATCCTACTTCTTAAAGGAAATGCTTTGCAGAATCATACAGAAAACAATCGGAAAGGTAATTGACACCAAAACCACTCTAGTGCTGGAATGTAAAAGACAATTTGCATGTAAATCAAGTAAAGAAATTCCACACAACAGAAACAATCTTAAATGTTGTAATGAAATGCTATGTTCATCTTCAGATGGATGGCTAATAGTTTGACAAGTGGGCCCTTGCAGAATTATGTCTTCCTTCTGATCTTCCTTCCACACAAACAACCTATCCTTGCACTATTACAATCTGCTTGCACTAGTGCAGGTACAATATCTCTGTGCAAAAGTATATGTGACCTTCCTTATTGAAGACTTATGTCTTAGTGAAGGTGCTCTAAGCCTAAGGGCTTAGAGCACTCTGTTTCTGTGACAAGAGACCAACTCTTGCACCAAAGCAGAGCTTCCTTCACCTAGTTTCCAAATTACTTTTGAAAAGACTGAAAGACGGCTGGAAAAGAATTACAACTGTAAATGAAATTATGAAGTAAATTATCTATGAAAAAGGAAATGCTTCAATTCATTAAACCTTGCAGAGGAAATAAACTTCATGAAATAAAGGCACTTCAAAAGAATCAAACAGTAGTATAAGTGTTTTACATGTGTTAACTAACTTTAGTAATCCATTCAAAGATGCTTACGTTCTTTGCAAGTATAATATGTTTATGATGATTTTATGCAACTGCTTCTAGATCCTCTTAATGATGTACTTAATGATGTACTTTTAATACCGAAGACAGTTACTAAATTAATGATTCATTCACTTCCGTAATAACTGGAAATAATATGCAGAGAAGTGATCCACTGTTCGCTGTAAAAGAATGATTAAACCAAAGTGCAGGCAACAACATGCACTGGTGCAGGAAAGAGTTCCTTGAACGATCTAATCGAAAATGAGTTAAAAAAAAGATTGAGAGTAAAGGAAATACAGGAAAGATATTTCATAAACAAAGTAAACACCGCTAACTCTCAAACCATGGATCCGTTTCACACGTTAGCTACAAAATATATTTTAAATCAGAAATTGAAAGATAAAGATTGAAACTATAACATCACATAGCTGCAAATGAAATATCCACACCTTCTTTTTGAATAATGAAAGCAAGAGGGGTAAACGAGATGGGTTGGTTGGGCCCTAGCCAACCAGCTCGTTCCCCTTCTAAGGAACGAAAAATATTAGCACTTCAAATATACATCAAAGATAAACTAGATGTAGTGTATGAAAATCATGGCAATTCTCTTGTATTACTTGATTCAGAAAATTTACATGACATTGTTGGACACAAATTGTCATTGATGTCAATATGGCAATATTCAAGGAGAAAACAGAGCTATCGAAGGAGCCAAGAGGAGCAAACAAAGCCACCAGAGGAGAAAAAAGAGAAAAGAGCAGACAAAGCCATTGGAGGAAGCAAACAGAGCCATCAGAGAGAATATCAAAGCGTAAACATATATATGCATGCAATTAACAGCTACAGGTCCCAATAATTTCAAAAGAATACACTATTGGGAGCATATATCATATATATATGCATTTACACTATCGGAGGTGCGGACCCTTATATATATGTATTTACACTATCGGTGGCATAAACATATATATGAGGCCAAAACCAGAAATACCAAGAAATAGCGGAATACACTATTAGAGAAGAGAAGGTTATGTATATAGGTGCATATATACATATATATTGGCGACAGTGCTAATCAGCATCTAGGCTATGCACCATCACCCCAAACCCACGGACCATTACAATGTGATATAACATAATGTTGGCAGAAATCAAGTTATGAGTTAAGTCAAAGAGTGGAGGAATATAGATGGACCTGAACGGGTTATGACAACAACCCTATATAACATCGTCTCTGCCCATTGGGACTCTCATATCACAATGTATAAAGGGTTGTCACCCCCGAAGCGTTAATTGCGATTGCAAGATCAGACCCAATGCAACATTATAGATGGGCTTAATATAATATCGCGTCTAGTGGAGGATCGACCATCGGCCATTAGCGATGCCATGGTCTTGATGTATAAAGGACCCCCAGAAGCCTTGAGCACCGATTGTGATTATACTACAGACCCAATAAAGTATAGATGAGGGTGAATTAAATTTGAAGTCTGCCTCTTTAATAGTTTCGCTGGTTTTTTCTCTGATTTCCTATGTATTTGAATATTTTCCGTGTGCGGGGTTTGGAGGCTAAAATATGTTAAGTAATACTCCAGATAGTTCAGGAGACCTAAACGATAGCTCAGAAGGCTAGAATCAAGCTGATTACGATCGCGATAGGACGTGCCATGCCCGTTAAACGAAACAGTCTTGGTGGATGCCTGTTATCATTGGAAAAATGGACCTGTGTTACAGTTTTAACACACAGTAACCGAAAAGCTAGGAATATGAATGGAAAACCAATGTAGAGGAAGCCACAATGACTAAGGAGGGAAGCTGAAAGATCAAGCGAGTTACAGGAAATGACAACGACCGAGGAGGAAACCAAAGAGGTGGTGGAAAGTGGAAACGAAGAGTTAGAGGCATCTGAAATACATAAAAGTAGAAAAACAAGGTGAGATGTTGATGATGTATGTATAATTAGTGAGAGAGGAAGTCGAAGAACATGCAAGAAGCTGGAGAGGCCAGAGAAGCAAGAGAACAGGAGAAAATCATAAGCTCAGCAAGCTTGGGAGCAGAGAACTGGAGCAGAATAGTTTATATCAGGTTTGGGTTGGAGCCCAAGAGGTTGGAGCCTTAGAACTGAATAAGATTGAAATCCTTGCCAGTTGGTGCTCCTAAGAGCAAAACTATTGCAAGATAGAGTTGGTGCTCTGGAGGTTGGAGCCTCACTAAAATCCAAGTTGGATCTTGGCAACTAATTGCAACCAATATATATATATATATATATATATATATATATATATATATATATATATATATATATATATATATATATATATATATATATATATATATATATATATATATATATATATATATATATATATATATATATATATATATATATATATATATATATATATATATATATATTGTCTTTATTTCATTGCACTGTTCTGTGTTAATAAAAGCATCAATTCCAGCTATCTATTTTTGTGTTCCATATATACATATATGTGCTTTTGGTAACAACAAGAACAACAAAAAAGGAAATATTGATTCACCCCCCAGTACTTCCAACAATTGGTATCAGAGCATGCTTCTCCAAACTATCCTAACAACTTAAAGAAGGATCTGCAACCATGATGTGAAATCACGAGGCATGAGGAAGACCTCCTCTATTCTGGCACTAACTTTGGTTTCTGGAAAGAGAGAATGACCTACTACTCTATGTCCCTTAGACATGAAGTCTGGCATTTTGTTCAAAATGAGTACCATATGCCTACCACTCTTCCAACAGATCAAAATGAGAGGAAAGCCTACATTGCCATTGCAAAAGCTTTGAACTCCATCACTAGTGGAATCACTGATTCAGAGTTTACAAAAGTAATGAATTGTAACTCTGCCAAAGAAATGTGGGATAAGCTAGTTGGCTTATACGATGGAGACTCAAAAGTCAAGAAGGCAAAGCTTCAAACTCATAGAAGACAATTTGAAAGTCTAAGGATGGAAGATGAAGAAGATATTGCAGCATACCTCCTTCGAGTAGCTAAAGTGGTCAACTCCCTTAAAGGATTGGACGAAAAAATTGAAGAAAGTACCATTGTTCAAAAGGTGTTAAGATCTCTTCCAGACATATTTGACTCCAAAATAAGTGCCATAGAAGAAGCAAAGGATCTAGATACTCTCAAGATGGATGAACTCCATGGAATCCTCATTCCCTATGAGATGAGGAAAGGTGGCCCAAGCTCCAAAGATGTAGCATTCAAGGCTTCAAAATCAAAGAAGGCGAAAGAATGGAATGATTGTAGTGATGAATCCAATGTGGAATCTGAATTGGCTCAATTTGTACAAAAGCTGAAGAGAGGATCTAAGCTAAAAGGTAAGTACCCTCTTATCTTTTTAAAATGTGGAAAATTAGGTCATTATGTTGCAAAATGTCCTCATAAACATGATAGTGATGATGAAGGAAATTCTAAAAGAATGGAACACAAAAAGAAAGGATTCAATAAGAAATTCTTCTCTAAGCAAGATGAGTCTGATGAGGATGAGTTTATGAGTTTGTAGTCATAAAAAAGAAATCAGATGAGGAAAGTGACCACGATGAAATCCAAGAAACATTATTCGTGGCTTTCACAAATGATGATGACTTAGGGCTAGAAGGAAATGTAGATGAACTGTTAATAAGTGCCATTGAAGAAAATGAGAAACTCCAGAATAAAATCATCTCTCTCAAGGTAGAAAACGAGGAAACAAGAAGAAAAGAAGATCTCTTGGAAACAAAGCTAAAATAAAATGAAGAAACTTGCGAAGAATGTGAAGCTGAAATAGTATCTCTGACGAAGGAATTGGAGCAAGTTAAAAAGGGTTGGAAAAGCTCTCAAATACTTGAGACTATCCTAAAAATTCAAAAACCTCAACATGACAAGTTTGGAATAGGTTTTAAAGGAGAATCTTCAAGCACTAAGGATAGTGTGAAAATCTATGTCGATGCACTTTCCAGCAATCCAAAAGAAGAAAAAGTATGTCATAAAAAACGCATCCCAGATCCAAAGAATGAAGAGAGAATTAATCCAAAGAAGAATGTGGAGTTGAATCAGGGATACTACAGCAAATACAAACCAGTATTCCACCAAAGGCCCATCTCAAATCCAAAGAATGAGGCGGGAGTAATTCAAAGGAAATCGACTCAAACCGTGGCTGCTACAACAGGTACAAAACTATCTTTCTTGGACATTGTTTTCATTGTAAAAACTTTGGTCATCACGCCAGACATTTCATGGCTCACAGAAGTGAAACACCAAAGCTAAAGGACTGAATAATCAATTCATATGCCCCCAAAAGGTAGGGAAAAATCAAAACCTTCAACTCGTTTGATCCCTTGATCAAATTTGATTTGATTTGCTCATTATGCTACAATAATGGACACTTTAAACAAAACTGCCCACTCAAAGGAAGAAAAGCAAGTAGTGAGAAACTCAACTTGGATAAATGCGGCCTAGCTCTATATGCTCAAAATAATGAAAATCATTGGTTTGTGGATAGCGGGTGCTCCAGACACATGACTGGGGACAAAAGGAAGTTTGTCTCATTGAGAAAAAGGAAGGAAATGTGTCCTTTGGAAATGGATCTGGCAGAATTGCAGGAAAAGGAATTGTTACTCTTATCAATGGAAAAGGAAAATCTCAAGATGCTCTGCTAGTAGATGGGCTCAAACACAACCTCCTGATTGTCAACCAAATCTATGATCAAGGACATAAGGTTGTCATCAGCACCAAAGACTGTGAAATAAGAAACTCTTCCTCAGGGGAACTTGTGGCAAAAGGGGTTAGAACACCAGACAACATTTATATTCTGAACAAGATTCAAGAAAATAAATGCTACCTGAGTTAGACAGATGAGAGTTGGATATGGCATAAGTGACTTGGACATACAAGCTTCGAAAATCTGATCAATATCAGCAAGATCAGAGTTGTATGAGACACCCCAAGGCTATTCAAACCAAATCAAGGAGTATGTGGTCCATGTCAACATGGAAAGCAAACCAGAACTAGCCACAAGAAAAAGGAGCTCTCTACATCAAAGCCCTTGGAGATCATCCATGCTGATTTGTGTGGACCAACTCGAAATCAGGCACTCCAAGGAGAAAGGTACTTTATGATATTTGTTGATGACTATACTAGAATGATGTGGATATGTTTTATAAAATATAAATTTGAAACTTTTGAGTGTTTTAAGAATCTAAAAGCTCTTGTAGAAAATGAAAAATACTAAAAAATTAAGTGCCTCAGAACAGACAGAGGGGGATAATTCACGTCAAAAGATTTTAATGAGTTCTATAATATTCATGGAATTAAAAGGGAATTCTCTGCTAGCAGAACACCCCAGCAAAATGGGGTAGTTGAAAGAAGAAACAGGACAGTTCAAGAAATGGCAAGAACAATGTTATTAGCAGCAGACTTGTAGCCAAAATTCTGGAGAGAAGCAGTCGGGACAATTGCCTATAACTTGAATCAGACTCAATTAAGACCAAATTGTGAAAAAAATCCTTATGAATTATGGAAAGGAAGACCTACCTCAGTAAAGTGCTTCAAGATCTTTGGAAGCAAGTGATTCATAAAAATCAATGTTGGATCACCAGGAAAGTTTGATTCTCAGGTTGATGAAGGGATATTCCTTCGATACTCTACACGGAGCAAAGCCTACAAGTGCTAAAATTTTCGACTAAAGAAAACAGTTGAAAGCATTGATGTAAAGATTGATGAAGACCTTCCAGAAAAATAAATTGAAGAACATGAGGATGATCTTCTCATTGAAGAAGAAGAACCTAAAGAAGAAGAAATAGATCAGGAAGAAGAAGAAGAGGAAAAAGAACCACCTCATACCCCTTCAAAGATGAAGTTTCTCTAGAAATATAATCTAGAAGAGTAGATTACTATTGGCAATAGAGATGAAGGGATGCAAACTTGAAGAAGGACGATAATTACACCAAAGAGAAACATTATTTCTCTTTTATCCATGACAGAACCAGAAACATTTGCACAAGCAAGGATCCTCATTGGGTAAAAGCCATGGAAGAAGAAATGTCCCAAATTGAGAAGAACAAAACATGGGAGCTAGTACCTCGTCTAAAGGACAAAAACATAATAGGAAACAAGTGGGTATTCAAAAACAAAATGAATAAAGATGGACAAGTTATCAGAAACAAGGCAAGGCTTGTTTGCAAAGGCCATTCAAAAATTGAAGGAATTGACTTTGAAGAAACATTTGCACCAATAGCTCGGATGGAAGCTATCTGGATGTTCTTGGAATTTTCTTGCTCAAAAGGATTCAAAATCTATCAAATGGGCGTAAAATTAGCATTTCTAAATGGGGAACTCAAGGAAGAAGTCTACATAGAGTAGCCAGAAGGGTTTGATCTAACAAAAGGAAAGGACTTAGTCTGTAAGTTTAAAAAGGCTTTATATGGGTTGAAACAAGCTCCTAGAGCTTGGTATGCAAGAATGGATCACTCTCTACAACAACAAGGCTTCAAAAAGGGAGTGGTTGGAAGTAATCTATACGTAAAGATAGATGAAGGTAAGTTACTAGTTACTCTTGTTTATGTCGATCTAATTTTTGCTAGCAATAATGATGAAATGAGCCATGAATTTTCTCAAAACATGTCAAAAGAGTTCAATATGTCAATTATAGGAGAGCTATCTCACTTCCTTGGACTTCAAGTATCTCAAACTAGAGCAGGATTGTGTATATCTCAAGCAAAATATCTAAAAGACATGCTCAAAAGATATGGAATGGAGGACTGTGCACCCATGAGCACACCTATGACCACAAATTGAAAATTGAGCAAAGATGATGGCTCCCCTCCAGTAGATGCAACTCAATACAGGTCAATAATTGGAGCCCTTCTATACTTAACAGCTACAAGACCAGACATAATGCAAGTAGTAGGAATGGTGGGAAGATTTCAATCTGCTCCCAAATAATCCCATTTATTAGCTGTAAAAAGAATTCTCAGATATCTGAAAGGAACTCCTGATTTTGGTCTTTGGTACCCTAAGAGCTCAATGCTAATTGTAACTGTATACACCAATGTTGATTGGGATGGAAGTGTAGATGATCAGAAAAGTACTAGTGGAAATGTGTTCTTCCTAGGAGACTATTTAGTATCCTGGCTCAACAAAAAATAGTCATCCATAGCTAAAGTCGAGTATATAGCTGCAGCGGAATGTTGTACTCAAATACTATGGATGAAGGAAGTTCTAAAAGATGTCAACAAAGGTACAAATCAACCGATTACCATTTATTGTGACAACACAATTGCTATCAGTCTCAGCAAAAATCCAGTGATGCACTCAAGGACCAAACACATACCAATCAAGTATCATTTCCTTCGTGAAAAAGTAGTTGGAAAAAACATCGTCTTGGAATATATCAGTACTAAGGAGCAGATAGCTAATATTTTCACAAAACCTCTTCCTAAAGAGGCATTTGAACATCTGGGTCAAAATATGGGGGTTATCTCTTTATCATCACTCAAGTTAATTCATAAAGATGTAGCGGGACAGGGGGAGTCCGTATGCATTCCTTTGCCATTAATGTCAAAGGGGGAGAGAAAAAGAATATTGCCATCAATAACAAAGGGGGAGATTGTTGGACATAGATTGTCATTGACGTCAATATGGAAATATTCAAGGAGCAAACAGAGAAAAGAGCAGACAAAGCCATTAGAGGAAGCAAACAGAGCCATCGGAGAGCATATCGGAGCACAGACATATATATGCATGCAATTAACAACTACAGGTCTCAAGAATGTCAAAGGAATACACTATCAGGAGCATATATATATATATATATATATATATATATATATATATATATATATATATATATATATATATATATATATGTATGTATTTACACTATCGGAGTGGAGAAGGTTATGTGTATAGGCGCATATATACATATATATCGACGACAGTGCTAATCGGTGGTTCGACTATGCGCCATCACCCCAAACCCCCTATTGCGATACATATGTGTGTGTGTGTGTGTGTGTGTTTGTGTATATATATATATCTGACCATTACAATGTGATATAACATAATGTTGGTGGAAATCAAGTTATGGGTTAAGTCAAAGAGTGGAGGAATATACACAGACCTGAACGGGTTATAGAAATAACACTATATAACATCGCGTTCGCCCATCAGGACTCTCAAATCGCAATGTATAAATGGTTGGCACCCCCGAAGCACCGCTTGCGATTGCAAGACCAGATCCGATGCAACATTATAGATGGGCTTAATATAATATCACGTCCAGTGGAGGATTAGCCATCGACCATCAATGATGCCATGGTCTCGATGTATAAAGGACCCCCAGAAGCCTTGAGCGCCGATTGCGATTACACTATGGACCCAATACAGTATAGATGAGGGTGAATTAAATTTGAAGTCCGCCTCTTTAACAGTTTCGTCGATAATTTCTCTGATTTCCTGTGTATTTGAATATTTGCCATGTGCGGGGTTTGGAGGCTAAAATACATTAAGGAATGCTCCAGATAGTTCAGGAGGCCTGAACGATAGCTCAGAACGCTAGAATCAAGCTGATTGCAATTGTGATAGGACGTGGCATGTCCGTTAAACGAAACAGTCTCAGTGGATACCTGTTATCATTGGAAAAATGGACTTGTGTTATAGTTTTAACACAAAGTGACTGAAAAGCTAGGAAGCTGAATGGAAAGCCAGCATAGAGGAAGCCATTGTGACCAAGGAGGGAAACCAAAATATCAAGTGAGTCAGAGGAAATGATAGTGACTGAGGAGGAAGCCAAAGAGGCGGTGGAAAGCGAAAACGAAGAGTCTGAGGCATCTAAAATACATAAAAATAGAAAAACAATGTGAGATGATTTGATGATGTATGTATAATTAGTGAGAGAGGAAGCCGAAGAACAGGAAAGAGGTAGGAGAGGCTAGACAAGCAACAGAATAGGAGAAAAGTAGAAGCTCAATAGGATTGGGAGCAAAGAACTGGAGCAGAACAATTTATATTAGGTTTGGGTTGGAGCCCAAGAGGTTGGAGCCTCAGAACTAAACATGATTGAAATCCTTGGGAGTTGGTGCTCCTAAGTGTAGAACTATTGCAAGACAGAGTTGGTGCTCTGAAGGTTGGAGCCTCATCGAAGTCCAAGTTGGAGCATAAAACATTAATAAAAGCATTAATTCCAGCTATCTATTTCTGTGTTCCATATATACATATATGTGCTTTTGGTAACAATAAGAACAACAAAAAAAGAAATACTGATTCACCCCCCCTCTCAGTGTTTCCAACAAACATAGCAGTCTAGCCCCAGAGCTAAAGCAATAACCAGATTACATAAAACAAAATTAAAACTGATGGTTTGTTGCCTTCTAGCCTCCTCCTACTTATATCTATATTTTATATATCTTTTCGGCTCTAGCCGTTTTCACTAATTACAAACATTTTTTGTTCAAGCCTTTCAACCGAACTTAGAAACCGAAATTACAAACTTGGCTAACAGGTATAATACACATGAATCTCGCTTGGCTGTAACCTAACTTTGGAAAGTATTCCCTAATTGCGCGCCACCTATTATCCTGCTTTAGTTCATCAACAACTAAACTCAGAATCAAGGATCGAGACTTGTCCTCGTGGAAGATTTGGCCTCTTGGAAATCTCGGACAATCTTCGTGGCGGTGCAGGAATCTACTTGCACTAGTTATACTCATTCATAATTAATACTAAGTTTCGTGATTACTTTAGGAAGTTAATATGAGTTACAAGAGATATGTAAATAAGCATGAAATCCATATAAATTGCTTAATAAATTGTTGTAGTAAATCTTAATATCAAATATGAGCATGTGCAGGAATGGGTAACTATCTTGTACTAGTGCAGGAAAGAAGGCTCTTTTATTGAGATAAAAGAGAGGATGATTTTGATGGAAATGGGGTAGAAAATAGGGAAATTTAGGATACCAACAATTGTCATGGCAACCATTCTTTTCACAAACAAGTAGTGTCAAGTTACCATCTACTAAAATCAAGGTTCTAACCTTCTTTATGGGATCAAGATATCGAAAATGATAGATGTTAGCAAAACATCAATTATATCACTATATCAAATATCAACATAGAAGTAAGATAATTGGTCAATACAAAGTGCATCATTTCATCATAATAACCATGGATCCAAATCACTTTCATATGCTTGCATGAACCATTTGAGAAGGAGGCATTCTCATGATATCGCGGGGCTTGCTAATATTACAGCTGAAACATAACGTTGATACAATCTACCATGCATACCTTATAGTATTCAAATACCTGTGCCCCTTTTCATTTGACATAGGTAGCTCGTAGCACTTAGTCATCTTTTCATAAGGTGCCTTTTTAACTTTTCCAGCTCTAGTTTTTTCTTTCCTACATCTCAAATGATTGTCAAGAAGGATCCTATGATTACATCTCATAAAGGAGGTTAGAAACATCCAAATACTCAAATATACATGCAAGAAGTATAAGTAATGATGAAAACAATAATCAGATCTATAAGCCTAGTCAAAAGCAATGACATAAAGGAGCATCATAAGTCAAGAAATACTAATCTTCAATGAGAAGTGATCCTCTCTCTCTCTTGAACCAAACTTCAAGAGTCATCACTATCCATTTTCCACATAACAATGTTGCCTTCAACTAACTCTATCAATAACTAGACCTACTAGAGACTATCCCATCTAGGGCTTCATCAAATCTATCACAAGTTCTTGAGCATATTCACATTGACCATGCAATGTTTCTAGATTTCATATCTCAAACTTTTCCATAAATCAGGGTTTATCTTAAAACCTCACCTCATGATATCCATTAAAACTTAATACACAAATTACCTAAGGTTATCTTGAAACCCTATAATTATTTTAGGTCTCCTCCATCTTCTCTTTCTTCCATCAAAGGTGCACCCATGTGGGTGATATCCATGAACTTTCATAAGCCCAACTCTGATACCATGTTAATTTTTCTTAGGGCTATACTGTTCTTTGCTTTGATAATTTCTTTCTTAATTAACATATTACATTCACCTCATAACATTGTAACATTATCATATGCAACTATATAGAAGGAACAATATCATCATCATCAATACAGCAGAAAGTAAAGGAACACTAATTCACATAGAGAGACCAAGATTGGTCAGAGACTAGGGAAAAACCCACTATGGAGAGAACCCTTTAAAAATTCTTCTTCTTATTAGATCATCATCAAATAATTTAGTAAAATAGAGTACAATGATCCATATCTTCACCTATGCAACTAACCAGCAAAACAACTACAACATCCATGATATGAACCCAACAGTGTATATACTCAAAACTCTAATTATGAATTTTGTAATGAACTACCATTGTCTAGTCTCTGTGGAACTTCCGAACACTGCGGTCAACGAGTGAAAACTTTACAAGACTGTGGTTTCATCTCTTAGGTCTTGGTTGCACGGAGGAGGAGATATGAGAGTGACTATGGCTGTTCAGTTGCTCCTTTAAGCTTGGAAAGCAAGCGAATGGGGTCAGATATGGATTGCGGAAACCCTAACTCTCAATCACATGCATAGTTAGTTTTTCATGCAACTGGAAGGCTGTAGCTACATGCATGAGCCTATGAGAGAGTGACTATAGTTGGGACCCTTTTGTTTTGTGCTTGTGCTGTGGCCTAAAACCCTAGATCTGAAATGCGAGCTTCAGAACCTTCAATTTCACCTCAAAGTGAGCTTGATCCTCCACAGACAAGCCTAAGACCTGTGCGAGCCAAAAACAAGATATTATAGTGTCTCATCATTGTGTCTAAATGAGGTAGAGGTCACTTGTATTTATAGCCTTCTAAGGTGGTCCACTTTGCTTTAGGGTCGACCTTATCAAATATGCACGTGGGATTTTCTTCATAATTACACTTTCCCTTATCCAATTTGAGCGATTTTTAGGTCGATTTGGGTCCTCTAGAAAAGAAGAATTCAATGCAATCATTATCTCCAATAGGTGGGCTATCCAAAGTGGAATTTGACTGCATATTTTTAACAAGTTGGAATTGCATTTCCAATGTTCATCAACAAATGATGAAAATATTTTTTCTCATTACTTTGTCCATCTTTTTGAAACATGATATATATTGATTTGTGTAGCTTGGGAGGCATTCCAAGCCCTAGGGTTCAAGGTTTGGAGGGAAAGGCACCACAAGGTTCACTTGTGGGCTTGGAACCCAATGTAGGGGTTTTTCACTCATCAAATTTGTGCCAAAACCATGAAGAATTTGAGCATAAGAAAATTTGAGATGATAGAGCTTGGAGTGTCGATTCCAATGCTCCAAAAATCACTCAAGTTGGAGCTCTAGAAACGAAGATATGAATTTTTGAAGTTGACAAATAATTATGGATAGTCAAGTCATGTAGGCTTGAAGTGAATTGATCAAGAGACATGTCTCTTCATCAATTCGTGGAGCCATTCATTTTATTTTTAAATAGAAGGTTGAGATCACTCATTTAGTCATCCATTGGTGTAACAGACATTAGGGGAATTTTGAGGTCTAAAATGGGCCTCCTAAGAAAAATGTACAACCAAAATAAAATTTAGAAGAACCAATAGGATTCAAGATGATGATGTCAACCATAGGGGATGATTCACCATTTTTGGAGTAAAAAAGTAAAAATATTAAAAAATAATAAATTAATAAATTACTTTTTCAACTCATATTTTCAACTTATCTCCCTAAGTTTTTACTCAAATTTTGAGCGGGAATACACGTTGGATACAAAATTTAATTCCTCATCCAAGGAGTATCCATGTTGCATACCTTTGATGGACCCTACGACACGAAAAACGAAAAATACATGAAAAACATAATTGCAATCACGTTTTTCATGTATTTCTTATTTTTTTGTGTAGCAGGGTCTATCAAAAGTATGCAACATGGGTACTAATTGGATGGGGAATCAAATTATGTATCCAACGAGTGTTTCCGCTTAAAATTTTAGTAAACCCATAGGGAGATAAGTTGAAAAAATAGTTTTTTTCTTTTTTCCCTCTAAAATGTGATGATGTAATCTAATCTTATATCATTATTTCCACTATTATTTTATAATTTTCTTAGGAGGTCAATTTTAGACCTCACATTTCCACTAATGACACAAGAAGAAAGCTTGTCGAGGAGGAGGCTCATTTGATCTAGCCGCAGCAAGGAGAGATAGCCTTGTGTGGGAGAAGGACTCTTTTAGGGTCTATTTAAGGGTAAAGGAGGGTTGAGTCCCCTTTTCAGAAGATTCGCGGCCATAGGATAGTTTTGAGGGCACTTTGGAGGGGTGAAGACCCATGGAAAGGTAGTCACAACCCTACAAAGTCTTGTTGTAGGGTGCCGCAACAAATTACAGGTAGGGTGAGGGGTAGACAAGGGCTAGGGTAGCCCAAAACTGAAGCAACCACCCTTGGCCCCTCAAGGAAGGGTAGATGCACCTCTTGGGAGTGTTTTTAGGCACCAAAGGAAGGTTGGTTAAGGAATGTTGAGTCCCCTAACTAAGCTCGCTTTGTTGCAACCAAAAATACCTCAAAACTATGAGCTAGTACATGCTTATTGGAGCAGTGTTTGTTGTTTTTTGGGTCAAGGAAGTGACCATATTTGGATCAGAGTATTGCAGCCTATGGAAGCCATGTATTAGAGTTGACTTGGGTGTGGGGAAGACTTCAATTAGGAGCAGATTTCACAGTGAAGGATTGGGCATCATTGGTCTAGTGGAGGGAAGCATGTTGATAGCCCAAAGTAGCCCTACACAAGCTATCTTAAAGTGACGAAGAGGAGATGAAGGTTGGGTGAATTTTGGTGCCGAAGTGCAACACCTTGATGGACCAAGGTGACTGATAGCCTGACAGGTTGGAGCTCAGGAATTAGGTCTAACCAAAGAGCAGATTGGATTAACCCATGTATATGCTACAGAAGTGATGTGCAACGATGTTAGGTGGCAGCCCTCTTGAAGTCTCGATGTGTTGTACTTTGAAGGACTAAGGGGTAGCTAGTGAGAAGTATGGGAGTGAAGGACCTACAGGACAAGATATGACATAGAAGCTACAATGAATTTTGTCACTGTATCTTGTATACCATAGGTTGTTGTATTATTTAGATTTGGTTTAATATAACGAAGATTGAGGTTTTACATTTGTTAAAAACTACATATATTTGTGCATGTGTGATTTAATGCTTTATATTTCCACTGTGCAAAGTATTTAATGGTTGATATTCTTGTTTTTATAGCGTCTGTGATTTTAAGACTGTAACCTAGACCCAAGGTCGTGGAAATTCCACATGGTATCAGAGCGTGTCAGATCTACTTTGTGTTGAAATGTGGCAACAAGAATATTCCAATTTTAATTTGTCTTTGAATTAAAATTCGAATTTGGTCTCACCAGCAGCTTGGCAAATAATTAATTAATTCATCTTGAGTTAATTAGTTGGAGAAATTCAAGCTAGAATTCTTTGTGAAGTCTTGCAACAGTTATCCCTTAAATTAAGGAGATTATCCCTTAGTTAAGGAGATAACTATGAGTTGTATTTGAGTTGTAATTAGTTAGCACAATTAACTAAGTTAACCAGTTAAATAAGTTCCAAACTGTTTAAGGAACTAATTGTGAGTTTAGTTAGTTAATGCATGCATGCATCAAATGTTGGGTTGTGTTATATTCTTTCCACGACTAGGCCACGTAGTTAACTAGGGATTAGAGGGGGGGTGGAGCCCCCCTTCGTTGTGCTAATGGTGTAGCGGCGGGGGGGGTCACAGGGGGTTTGAGGCATACCCATAACCCAACTTTATGGGGTCCGAGGCAACACCTCAGAAAATTTTGGTTTTGGACCCTATGTTAGGTTGGGCGGACCCACCTATGGTTTTGTGCATGATTTTCGCACATGTTTTTTCGACGCAATGGTTTTCAGTCCATGGTATTGGACGTGATGGTTTTTCAGTCCATGGTATTGGATGCTTTGGCATGTATGAATATGTATTATAACATTGAAAGGAACATAATGAAAAATCAAGCTGGTCGTCCCAGTTTTGGGATCCAGGGGAAAATCTCTATGTATATGTGTTTTATGTGTTATGCTCTCACATTGTTTATTTTTCTGTGTTTTAGAATTCGTATGCAAGTAATTTCTGTATGGGGTTAAAACCTACATTTGGTATCAGAGCTATTTTGGGCTTCAAAGGGACACCTTTGCTGCTGAGGGGTTTTGCTCGAGCCTGTGGTAGATCCTGTTTAGTGGGAGATCTGCAAGATTGATTCTAGTGGTGAAAGAAGATGGCAAGCAGTGGAAAGATAGAGATTGAGAAATTTAATGGTCAAATTTCGAGTTGTGGAAACTCAAGATGGAGGTTCTGTTGGTGGATAAAGATCAATGGATCGTGGTAGATCCGGGTACTAAACCAACGGGAGTGTCCGATGAAGAATGGAAGAAGTTGGATCGGAAGGCAAAGAGCACAATACGATTGTGTGTCTTAGATTCAGTATTGCTGAATGTATCAAGGGAAGCTACGAAAAAGGCTTTGTGGGACAAGTTAGGGACTTTGTACCAATCTAAGTCTCTAGTGAATAAACTGTTCCTATGGAAAAAGCCATACAACCTAAGGATGAAAGATGGAGACTCGGTGACAGAGCATCGGAATGCATTTAATACTGTGGTAAGTCAGTTAGCATCTGTTGATATTAAAATTTCAGATGAAGATAAGTGCATCAGTTTGTTGTGTTCTCTACTAGATTCATGGGATAGTCTGGTTATTGCAATAGGTAGCAATGCAACTGTCTTGTAGTTTAATGAAATAGTCTCATCCTTACTGATGGAGGAGATGCAACGGAAAAATATTGAGAGCCAAAATGGTGATGTATTGTCTGTACGAGGACGGTCCCAGAAAAGAAACAAAAATAAGTCATCGAGTGGGATATCTAAATCTAGAGGGAGATCTAAATCTCCAGGAAAATCTCTAAAGGTGGTGTGCTAGAAATGTGGAAAGGAAGGGCACTACAAAAAGGACTGTAAATCTAAAGCTCCTGATAAAGGAAATGGATCTAATGATGCTCCTTTTGCAGAGGCAAAAACGACCTCAAATGAAGGTGGGGATGTGTACTTGGCTTCTTCAAGTACACATGTAGATCATGAAGCATGGTTGATTGACTCAGGTGCATCCTTTCACTTCACTCCCCATAGAGAGTGGTTCTATGAGTATGAGAAATACGATGGTGGTGATGTCTTCTTAGGGGATGATAGGAAGGATCGGATCATTAGTCGTGGAAAAGTAAAGTTGAAGTTGGAAGGTGGAAGGGTTAGAACACTTCTGGGTGTTCTGCATATTCCTGCATTGACTAGAAATCTGATTTTTGTAAGCAAGCTGGATGATGCAGGTGTAAAAACAGTGTTTGAGAAGGATACCTACAAAATGGTTTGGGGAGAACTGGTATTGATGCAGGGAGTTCAAATTGGAACCCTGTACAAGCTGCAGGGTAGCATTGTTATTGATGGGTGCAACAATTCTGTGGTTCCTAAAAGTGGAACAGAAAATCTAGTGGTCTTAGGAGAGAAGACCATGTTGTGGCATCAAAGGCTTGGACATATTGGAGAGAAGGGCCTTTGAATACTTCATCGTAAAGGTATGGTAGAAGGTATGAGTAATAGCTCTCTGGATTTTGGCTTTTGTGAAAATTGTATATATGGAAAGCAGAATCGGGTGAGTTTCCTCTCTGGTAGTAAGAGGGTGAAACAGATATTAAAACTTGTGCACAGTGATGTGTTTGGACCTGTGAAGGTTCCATCACTGGGTAAGTCTATGTACTATGTATCATTTATAGATGACTTCTCAAGGAATACATGGATATATTTCCTTAAGAAAAAACCTAAAGCCCTTGATAGGTTTAAAGAATTTAAGGCTCTTGTGGAAAATCAGACAGAGAAGAAAATAAAGGTGTTGAGGACAGATAATGGTGGAGAGTTTTGCAGCAAGGAATTTGAAGAATTCTATAAGAAGTGTGCTATAGCATGATAGAAGACTACTCCATATACAACTCAACAAAATGGAGTTGCAGAAAGAATGAATAAGACGTTGATGGAAAGGGAAAGAAGCATGCTTAGTGGTGTCGGGTTAGGACAGGAATTCTGGGCAGAGGCGATGGATACTGCATGTTACCTGGTCAACAAGTCACCTTCATCAGTGTTGGAGGATAAGACTCCACAAGAGGTATGGACTAGTAAGAAACCCTCTCTTTCACATCTAAGGGTATTTGGATGTGATGCATATGTACATGTTCCAAAGGAGAAATGAACCAAGTTGGATAGTAAATCTGAAAAGTGCATCTTTTTTGGGTATAAGGATGTGCTAAAGGGTTATAAGCTTTGGAACCCAGTCACACGAAAGGTTGTGTACAGCTAAGATGTGGTGTTCAGAGAGGTAAAAGATAATATTAAACATGAAGTCCAACCAAAGGAACCTGAGAAGATAGATTTTGAGCTTGAGGAAGAATCAAACTCTACAACGAAGGAGGAATTAGAAGATGAAGAACCACAAACTCCGGGTGTGAGAAGATCAGTTCGAGAAAGAAGGCAGCTAGAAAGGTATAGTCCATCTACTTTCTGTTCAAATTTTGCTTTATCTATTACTGACGATGATCCCAGAACTGTGAAGGAAGTAGTAGATTCAGAGGATGGCAAACTCTGGAAAGAGGCCATGGTTGATGAAATGACATCTTTACACAAAAATGACGCTTGGGATCTGGTGGAGTTGTCGGTTGGAAGGAAAGCCATTGGCAGAAAATGGGTGTTCAAGAAGAAGACAAATGCAGAAGGAAAGGTGGAGAAATACAAAGCTCGGTTGGCAGCAAAAGGTTATTCCCAGGTGTCGGGAATTGATTTTGGTGATATTTTTTCTCCTGTTTCCAAGGTAACTTCTATTAGATTACTTTTATCTGTTGATGCTGCTTTTGATTTTGATGTAGAACAGATGGATGTGAAGACAACATTTCTTCACGAGGATCTAGAAGAGGAAATATACATGAAGCAACCTGAAGGCTTTACGGTGAAGGGTAAGAAAGAACTGGTATGCAAGTTAAAAAAGTCTCTGTATGGGTTAAAACAGTCACCAAGGATGTGGTATCAGAAATTTGATACATTTATACGGGGACTTGGCTTCACCAGAAGCAAAGCAGATCACTGTGTGTATTTTAAATTAATTGGTGACCGTGTTATTTATCTAGTCTTTTATGTGGATGATATGTTGCTGGTTGGAAATGAAAAAGAAATTATCCAGGATTTGAAGACCCAATTGTCATCCAAATTCGACATGAAAGATCTTGGTGTTGCAAACTATATTTTGGGCATGGAAATTAAAATAGATCGAGCAAAGAGGAAGCTCTGGTTAAACCAGAGGAAGTACGTCAAGACAATACTGTAGAGGTTTAATATGCAGGATAGTAAACCAGTGAAGGTTCCTATTCCTGTAGGTGTGAGGTTATCTGCTGAATAGTGTAAGTGCAGTCGGTAGCTTGATGTATGCAATGGTTTGTATTAGACCAGACATTGCACATGCAGTGGAAGTATTGAGCAGGTTTATGTCAAAACCAGGGAAGGAGCACTGGACAATAGCGAAGATGGTTTTTAGGTATTTGCGTGGCACTAGTGATTATGGTTTGTGCTACCAAGGAAGATCAAGATTGGACAGAATGTTGGATATTCGGGGCTTTGTTGATGCAGACTGGGCCGGAGATCTGGATCAGAGAAGATCTACAATTGGGTATGTGTTTAACCTATTTGGAGGTGCAATCAGTTGGATGAGTAAGAAACAATCTGTAGTGGCACTATCAACTACAGAGGCATAATACATGGCAGCCACTCATGCAAGCAAGGAAGCAGTTTGGTTGCAGAGATTGTTTTCAAGTATGGGGTTAGTACAGGGAGCTATAAGGATAGACTATGATAGCCAAAGTGCAATTTTCTTGGCAAAGAACCCCACATATCATTCAAAGACAAAGCACATTAATGTTCAATATCACTTTGTGAGGGATATGATAGAAGACAAAAGGGTGTTGCTGGTAAAGGTGGACTTTTTGAAGAATATTGCAGATGCATTGAAAAAATCTATGAGCTCTAAGAATTTCTCTTGGTGTAGAGAGACAATGGGTATTTTAGGGCTGGAAAAATGACTAAGCTCTCTTGTGGCTCCTTGTGTAAAGAAAACAACAAGTGGGAGAATGTTGGGTTGTGTTATATTCTTTCCATGACTAGCCCACGTAGTTAACCAGGGGGTTAGAGGGGGGGCAGAGCCCCCCTTCGTTGCGCCGATTGTGTAGCGGGGTGGAGGGGGTTAGAGGGGGTTTGAGGCGTACCCATAACCCCACTTTATGGGGTCCCGGGTAGCACCCCGGGAAATTTTGGTTTTGGACCCTATGTTAGGTTTGGCGGACCCACCTATGGTTTTGTGCATGATTTTTGCACATGTTTTTTGGACACGATGGTTTTTGGTCCATGGTATTGGATGCTTTGGCATGTATAAATATGTATTATAACATTGAAATAAACATAATGAAAAATCAAGCTGATAGTCCCGGTTTTGGGATCTAGGGGAAAATCTTTGTGTATATGTGTTTTATGTGTTATGCTCTCGCATTGTTTATTTTTCTGTGTTTTAGAATTCGTATGCAGGTAATTTCTGTGTGGGCTTAAAGCCTACATCAAACTAGTGTACTCCAGATAACTGAAGATTCTCTCATCGATAACTCATGCATGTCATTTAAGAGAAAGACCTAGTTGAGATTAATGACAGGGACAATGTACTATCAGTTGCAAGAATTTTCCTATAAGGAAAAATCTTGCATGTAGAAGGAATTCATTCCTTGAGATTTGCACAGTTTTACAGGGTGTAAGATGAGTGTGAGTGATCAGTGTCTCACTTGGTGACAGCTGGAGCACCCAGGAGAAACTGCACAAGGAAATGGGAGGCTTGGAGGGTAGAGGAGAAGGCATATGAGTAGTCTATTATGTCTATGAGCAGTAGTGAGGGATTGTACTGAGAGCTGGATAGTTGTGAGAGCTAAAGCTATGTGTAATCTTAATATATTTCCACTTGTAGTGTCTCACTTGGTGACAGCTGGAGCACCCAGGAGAAACTGCACAAGGAAATTGGAGGCTTGGAGGGTAGAGGAGAAGGCATATGAGTAGTCTATTATGTCTATGAGCAGTAGTGAGGGATTGTACTGAGAGCTGGATAGCTGTGAGAGCTAAAGCTATGTGTAATCTTAATATATTTCCACTTGTATGATAATACAGATAGCAGGGTTTTTAGCTGAGGCTTTCCCCAAAGTATTCTTTTGTGTTTCATGTGTATTGTTTCCTCTTCTAGTTATATGTGTTTCACTTGATCTTACTCAAATTTATTAATCTTCTACAAGTTTAATTGTAGAAGTAGATTAAGTATTTTTCTTTAGTTATATTGCATTATCAGGTTGATCTACAGTGAGAATTTCTACATGGTATTGGAGCAAAGGTGATTGAAGCTGTGAACAGTATACTGAGAAGGGAAATTCAAAGTTTGAAGTTCTTGGTTGCAAGTGAAAAATCAAATTCTTATCATACTTCAAAATTCACCAATGGCGTTCAATGGCTTGAGACTTGAGTATGCTCTGGATGGCAGCTTGAATTACATAGCATGGAAAGATTGCATGGAGGTTGTATTAGAAGACAATGACTTAAAGGAATTCATTGATCAAGAAATCCAAAAGCCTGCTTCAACTAATGCACAAGAATTGGCTAAATGGAAGAAGCGTGTGGCGTAGGCGAGACGGATCATCTTGGAGGGAGTTATAAACCATATTGTCTCGAGTCTCCATGGGAAGGATAATCCATTTTCAATGTGGAAGACATTGAAGGACCTATACCAGAATAGTAGCGACCAGAGGAAATTGGCGCTCAAGGATAAGCTTCGAAGAATCAAGATGGAGAAGGGTGACACTATTTCCACATACCTGAACAAGCTCATCACCTACAGAGATGAGCTTAGTAGTGTGGGAATAACTACTATCGATGATGATATGGTGAGACTCACTCTCCTCAGCCTTCCAAAGAGCTGGAATAGCTACCAGGACTCTGTGAATGGAAGGGAAAAACTGTCGAATTGGGAACGACTGTGGTCAGATCTGATGTAGGAGGATATCAAGAGGAGCACAAGAGATGGTTCTTCATCTAAGCATGATGATGAAGAAAACCTAGCCTTAGTAAGTAAGGAAAGGAATGGGAAAGGGAAGGCTTCCCATTCCAAATCGAATTCTTCTCATGGAGGGAAGAAGATTGACAAATCTAAAGTGAGATGCTTTAATTGTCATGAGATGAGACATTATGCAACTAATTGCCCATTGAAGAAATCCAACAAGGGATCCTCGAAAGGATTAGAAGGTGAGGCATTAGCCTCTCAGTTTGAATTGGATTTTACCCTCATCGCATGCATTGTTTCATCGATAGTGGGTTGTGTTTGGTATCTTCACAGTGGAGCCTCATTCCACATGACCGGCGATAAAAGTTTGTTCAGTACCTTGGAGGAGAAAGACCTCAATATGCGCATAGAGATGGGTGATGACAAAAAGTATAGTGTTTCAGGAGTGGGCAGGTTTTCTTTTCAGAGGGAGCATGGATCTCCTCTCACCTTAACAGATGTGAAGTATGTGCCTGTTTTGAATAAGAACTTGGTATCAGTCGTGATGTTGGAGGACAAAGGCTACGATGTTGTCTTCAATAAAGGAAAGGCATTCATGAGAAACATAGCCATGGGTCAGACCAAGAGGATTGTGATTCGGGTGAAGAATCTCTATAAACTAGAGGTAGATGATTGTGCTGCATTGAGTTTGAAAGCAAAATTGGTGCAAAGCCAAGACATTTGCGAGTTATGGCACAGGTGGTTGGGCCATTTGCATCATGGGGCCTTGAAGATAATGCAACAGATCTCTACTGGACTTCCCAATGGTAAACTTGAGAAAGTTGACACATGCAAAGGTTGTACCTTGGGTAAGTACACAAGTTCTTCCTTTCATGATCGAGACAGTTGAGCAGAAGCAATATTAGAGCGAGTTCATACTGATTTGTGTGGACCATTCTCGACGGCCTCCACAGCGAAGCAAAGGTATTATGTGATTTTCATTGATGATTTTTCTCATAAATGCTGGATTTATTTAATGCAGAAGAAGGACCAAACCTTCTCAAAGTTTTGTGAGTTTAAAGCTTTGGTTGAGAAAGAATCTGGGAAGAAAATCAAGCCCTTGAGAAGTGACAATGGTGGAGAATATGTCTCTCAAGAGTTTAAGGACTTCTGTGTAGCTGAAGGAATTAAACGGGAGTTGACAACACCCCATAACCCACAACAAAATGGGGTGGCCAAGAGGAGGAACAGAACGATTGTAGGGGAAGCACGGGCGATGTTGCATGACCAAGGCCTACCACTTCATTTGTGGGCTCAGGCATGCAACACAACGGTCTATTTGCATAATAGAAGCCTGCATCGCATACTTGGGATGAATACACCAGAGGAAGCATTCTCCGGTAAGAGACCAGATGTGGGTCACTTCAAAATCTTTGGCTCATCAGTATATTTCCATGTGACCAAGGAAGCACAGAAGAAGCTTGAGCCGACAACAGAGTTTGGGATACTTGTGGGGTACACTGATACACCCCACAACTATTGGGTGTACTTGCCTACCAATTGGAAGATCGTGGTTCGCAAAGATCTCAAGTTTGATAAGAAGAAGCCCATGCGAGTTTCCCTTGAGAGGGAGCTCCAACTACAGGCTGTGGAGAAATTGTTGGTTCCTAAGGACGAGGAGCCTCAGATTGATGTAGAGCATCCACATGCAGAGGTTCTAGGAGTGGAGACATCCACTCAAGCAGAGTCTTCCAGAGAGGGACGGAAGCACACAAGAGAAGCTAACAGATTTTTGTCGAATGCAAGAGAGAATGTGGGAGAACCATCTTCTCAGCATAGACAGAGTAGTTCACCTGAGAGGTACACTGGGTACATGGCCCTTGTTAGGGAATGTGTTGAGATCGAGCCATCTTCCTTTGAGGAAGCAATGCAACAACCAATTTGGGTTGATGCTATGGTGGAGGAGTATGACTCCATAGTTCAGAACAATGTTAGGGACATGGTTCCAAGACCGAAGAACAAGTTAGTTGTGAGTTTTGTTGGCTTTACAAGGTAAAGCAAGTTGTTGACGGTAGTATAGAAAAGCATAAGGTAAGATTTGTTGTCCGTGGCTTTTCACAGGTCGAGGGGATAGACTATGATGAGAATTTTGCTCCTATAGCAAGGTACTCATTTATCAGATCGACATTGGCACTATCAGCACAGATGGGTTGGAAGATCCATCAAATGGATGTGAAGACTGCATTTCTCAATGGAAAGATTGAGGAAGAGGTGTACATAGAGCAGCCGGGAGGTTTTGATACCTTAGATCATGAGTTGCATGTGTGCTGAATCAAGAGAGATTTATACAGGCTGAAGCAAGCACCTCTTGCATGGTAGACTAGGATCGATAACTACTTCACTGGGTTGGGCTTTAGAAAGAGTGAAGCGGATGTGAATGTATACCACATCATTGTGAAAGGTAAGCCATTGTGATGATTAGTTGATCATGTCTTGCAAGGAGGACCTTGTAAGAGAATTTGAGATAAAAGACATGGGTCTCATGCACTACTTCCTTGCAATGGAAGTGTGGTAGAAGGATGGGGAAGTGTTTGTGTCTCAAGGCAAGTATGCCAGTGAGATACTCAAGAGATTCTACATGGATAAGTGCAAGCCCATGCAAACTCCTCTACTAGGTAACTGGAGGAAGGAGGATCCTACTTCAGGTGAAGTAGTAGAGGCTACTGTGTATCAGAAGATTGTGGGTTCACTGATGTATTTAGTGAACACATGACCAGATTTGTGCTATGCAGTGAACCAGCTGAGTCAAGCTATGGTTTAGCCTATGAAGATGTTTTGGAAGGCAGCGAAGCATGAAGCTACAGGGCTTCACTGATGCAGATTGGACATGGAGTCCATTAGATCGAGAAAGCACATCAGGAGGAATTTTCAACCTTGGGTCAGCTGCAGTTTCTTGGTACATTAGGAAACAGAGTTCGGTTGCACTCAGCTCGGCAGAGGCTGAATACATGGTTGCAAGTCAGGTAACATGTGAGGCCATCTGGATGCAGAAAATTCTAGTTGGTTTTTTTTATCAGAGGATGGATCCAACTGTGATCTATTGCGATAATCATAGTTGTATCAAACTCTCCGAGAATTCAGTATTTCATGATAGGTCTAAGCACATCGACATCTAGTATCATCATCTCAAAGACTATGTGGCGAGGAGGATCATGTTGTTGTAGTATATTTTGACAGAGGAGCAAGATGCAGACATTTTGACTAAGGCATTGTCAAAGTGTAAATTTGAGTTCCATAGAGACAGGATCGGGGTGGCAGATAATCCCTTTCTTGTTGAGAGGGAGTGTTGAAATGTGGCAACAAGAATATTCCAATTTTAATTTGTCCTTGAATTAAAATTGAGAATTAAAATTCGAATTTAGTGTCACTAGCTGCTTGGAAAATAATTAATTAACTCATCTTGAGTTAATTAGTTGGAGAAATTCAAGCTAGAATTCTTTGTGAAGTCATGCAACAGTTATCCCTTAAATTAAGGAGATTATCCATTAGTTAAGGAGATAAGGATGAGTTGTAATTAGTTAGCTTAGTTAATTGAGTTAAGTCCAGTTAAATTAGTTCCAAACTATTTGAGGAACTAATTATGAGTTCATTCAGTTAATGCATGCATGCATCAAACTAGTGTACTCCAGATAACTGAAGATTCTCTCATCGCTAACTCATGCATGTTAGTTCAGAGAAAGACCCAGTTGAGATTAATGACAGGGACAGTGTACTATCAGTTGCAATAATTTTCCTATAAGAAAAAATCTTGCATGCAGAAGGAATTCATTCCTTGATATTTGCACAGTTTTACAGGGTGTAAGATCAGTGTGAGTGATCAGTGTCACACTTGGTGACAGCTGGAGAACTTAGGAGAAACTACCCAAGGAAATAAGAGGTTTGGAGGGCAGAGGAGAAGGCATATGATCAGTCTATTCTGTCTATGAGCAACAGTGAGGGATTGTACTGAGAGTTGGATAGCTGTGAGAGCTAAAGCTGTATTTAATCCTGATATATTTCCATTCGTATGATAATACAGATAGCGGGGTTTTTAGCTGAGGCTTTCCCCAGAGTATTCTTCTGTGTTTCATGTGAACTTTTTCCTCTTCTGGTTATATGTGTTCCGCTTGATCTTGCTCAAATCTATTAATATTCCACAAGTTTGATTGCAGAAGTAGATTAAGTATTTTTCTTTATTTATATTGCATTATCAGGTTGATCTACAATGAGAATTTCTACACTTTGGAAGTAAGTAAATCAGAGTACGACGTGAGAGGGAGTTGGTCACATTGTAAGTGAAGATCTCACTAAAATATTGAAGTTGCAAGCAAGTCTCTGGTATGAGGACAGGTTGGGGGGGTTATCCAATTATAGTCCTTGGAAGGAAAGGATCAAGTTGGTCTTGCAAGTCAAAAATATCTAGGAGTTCACTGAGAAAGAGATGAAGAAGCCAACCAACCCTAAGGAACTGGAAGTATATGAATATTTGGATGCGAGGGTGAGATTGATCATCCTAGATGGTGTGAAGGATGCCCTAATACCTCATTTGTCTAGGAATAACAATGCATGAGATGTGGATGGCTCTTCAGAATTTTTTCCATAATAAGAATGAGAACCAGGTATTGGTATCAGAGGATAAGTTGAAGTCCACCAAGATGATAAAGGGTGAAATCGTGACCTCATATCTGACAAGATTGTCTCAAGTCAAAGATGAGCTTGTTTCCATCACTAGAACTATGTCAGATGGAGATATAGTAAGGATTGCCTTGAAATGGCTCGACAAGGAATGAAAGCCCTTCATCAAAGGGATCATTGCTAGGGAGAAGCTGTTAGAATGGGATAAATTGTGGGATGACTTCATTCAGGAAGATTTTCAAGATGAGGATTTTCATCCAAAGACGAAGTCTTTCGATGATGACATGGCACTTGCAGCATGAATGAAGGGTAAGAAAAAGAAGGATTTGAATAAATTCAAGTGTTTCAACTGTAGCGAGATGAGTCATTATTCGTCGAGATGTCTGATGAAGAAGGGAGATGATGAGAAGAGTAAAGGAAAGAAAGTCTCTAGTGTTTCCACTTCTGTTGAGATAGATGATCTTACCAAGAGATTAGAATAGGAAAACTTTGCTATGACCTCTCATTTCTCTCATGATACTATCTATGAGGATGGATGGTACATGGACAATGGTGCTATGAAGCATATGACAGGGTCACATGAGGTTTTTGAGATTCTAGTTGAATGGGACAAGTTTCACATGGTGTTGGGTGACAAGAGTCAGTTGGAGATTCAAGGATCGAGTGTTGTGCCATTCAGGATGGAGATAGGATGTGTGGTGCTGGTCCAGGATGTACTGTTTGTACCAAGACTTAGATATAGTGTGATTTATGTCTTAGTGATTGAGAGGAAGGGATTTGAAGTATTGTTCCAAGATGGGAAGGCAAGACTTAGGCCCAAAGGGTCTAAGTCCGACGGGAAAGCTTATGGATCATGAGAAGCGGGTGGAGAAGGTGCAAGTTCTAGAGAAGTAGGAGTAGGTGCAGACGTTAGAGGAGCAGGTATAAGTTCCCGAGAAGAAGGTACACCTTCCTGAGAAGAAGGTCCAGGTTCTAGAGACTTAGAAGGAATCAAGTTCGAGAGGGAGCTTGTAGATTCAAAGGGAGACTCTGCAGTCCAAGAAGAGTGTGTGGTCAGTGGGGAGAAAGGGTTCTCTTACAAATACCAAGAAGGAATCATGGTGAGAGTGGAGGACATTACAGGAAAAGAAGAAGAAGCAGGATGCTTCGAGTGATAGCGACACTTCTAAGAAGGGCGTAGTTCACAAAACAGGGATTGCTATGATTGTGAGTGGCAGGAGTTGGGAAATTTTTGCAAGTGGTGACAACGATGATGAGTTACTTCCTAGTCTTGGAAGTACTTCCCTCGCTAAGAGGGAGTGTTGATTTGTGTAGCTTGGGAGGTACTCCAAGCCCTAGGGTTCAGGGTTTGATGGGAAAGGCATCACAAGGGTCACTTGCGGGCTCGAAACCGAAGGTAGGGGTTTTACACCCATCGCTATTTGGGCCAAAACCATGAATAATTTGAGCATGATGAAATTTGAGGTGATATAGCTTTGCGTGAAGATTCCAACGCCCCAAAGATCACTCAAATCAAATCTCTAGAAACAAAGTTATGAATTTTTGAAGTTGACAAATAATTATGGACAATCAAGTCATGTAGGCTTGAAGTGAATTCATCCAAGAGACATGTCTCTTCATCAATTTATGGAGCCCTTAATTTATTGTATAAATAGAAGGTGGAGATCATTCATTTAGTCATCCATTGGTGCAAAAAAGCACAAGAAGAAAGCTTGTTGAGGAGGCTCATCTGATCTAGTTGTAGCAAGGAGAGATAGTCTTGTGTGGGATAAGGAGGATTATTTTAGGGCCTATTTCAAGGTGAAGGAGGGCTGAGTCCCCTTGTTGGAAGAGACGCAACCATATGATAGTTTTGAGGGAAATTTGGAGGGGTACAAACCCATAGAAATGCAGTCGCAAACCTACACAGTCTTGTTGTAGGGTGTTGTTGCAAATTATAGTTAGGATGAGGGGTAGACAAGGGCTAGGGCAGCCCAGAACTAAAGCAGCCACCCTCAACCCCTCAAAGAAGGGAATTCGCACCTCTTGGGAGTGTTTTTGGTCACAAAAGGAAGGTTGGTTAAGGACTATTGTGTGCCCTAACCAAGCCTAGTTTGTTGCAAGCAAACAAGCCTAAAAAATGTGAGCTAGTACATGCTTATTGGAGTAGTGTTTGGTGTTTTTTGGGTCAAGGTAGTGACCAGATTTGTATCAGAGTATTCCAACCTATGGAAGTCGTGTATTAGAGTTGACTTGGGTTTCAAGAAGACTTCAATTAGGAGAAGATTCCACAGTGAAGGATTGGGCATGATTGGGTTGGTAGAGGGCAGTGTGTTGATAGCCCAAAGCATCCCTAGACAAGCTATCTTGAAGTGACAAAGAGGAGCTGAAGGTTGGGTGAAGTTTGGTGCCGAAGTGCAACACCTTGATGGAAAAAGGTGAGTGTTATCATGGTAGTTTGGAGTTAGGGAATTAGGCCTATCCAGAGAGCAAATTGGATTAACTCATGTACATGTTATAGAAGTGACATGTAGTAGTGTTAGGTGGAAACCTTTTGGAGTCTTGATGTCTTGTCCTTTGAAGGACTAAGGGCAACTAGTGAACAATATGGGAGGGAAGGACCGACAAGACAAGATACGACATAGAAGTTGTAGTGAAGTTTGTCATTGTATCTTGTATACCATATAATGTTGTATTATTCATATTTGCTTTAATATAATGAAGATTTGGGTTTTACATGTTGTAAAATTTGTTAAAAACTATGTATATTTGATTTTACGCTTTATATTTCCGCTGTGCAAAGTAGGTTATGGTTGAGATTTTTGGTTTGGTAGCGTCAGTGATTTTAGGACTCTAACCTAGACCCAAGTTCATGGAAATTAAACAATATCAAGGGTCATAAATGTTGCATAAGGGTTTTATAATTCTTTGAAAACATCTTTAGATGAATATACAAGTTTCTGCATAATAGGTAGTAACTATCCCAAATCACCAATCAATATAACTTACTTTCCACAAAAAGGAATGTTAGTATTTTTTAGGAAAGCTTGGAAAAATATTGTATCAACTTTTGTTAACAAATTCCTTTCATTGAAGCTCATTTCATTTATTAGGAAATATTTCACATGTTTCACCTATTCTTCTAAGGTAATTTAATGTGTTATATTTTTTATTGGTATTTTAAGTTTATAATGAATTTTTTTTGTAGACTTTATTGAAAGTTGAACTCTATTTGGGAGATAAAAGTAGCATACTCTTCTTAGAGAGGGGCTTAGTTTCAAGGGAATTCTTAATAAGCATCATTAAATATGACTTTCCTATACCTACAATTGCTTGGATTATCATATGCAATGGATCAACCATTGATATATAATGGTCAGAGATAATGTCAAATACTCTCCTTTGCTTAAACCCCAAACATTCAAATTAATAAGACATTGTAGGTTGGTTAGCAAGAATGGACTTCAACTTTTGCTTCTAAAATATGAAATGAATAACATGATTGGAAGTGTCTTCATCTACACAATCCGTGCCCTAATTATGTGGTAACATCACAATTTCTAGGACCAAGCATCTCAAACTCATTGTAATTAATAAGTTTATTCTTATATAATGCACAAATGATCTTTGTCTCATAATATATATGTAGATGGTAGATTTATATTGGAATCAACATGCCAAGGTTTGTATTGAATTTTTTTCCAATTTTGCATTATTTCATGAACTATATGGCCTATGTCACTATAGACATCATGAAAGGTCTCCATGGTAACGATTTATCTCCATGTAACATTTTCCACATGATCATGATTTTGTAACATTTATCAATGCAAGTTAATATGGGAAAGTCACTTGGTATATGAATTGATAAGAGACTTATCATTGTTGGTATTATATGCATCAACTTGAACTTGTTTGAAAACTTTCACATAAACATTTATAATCACAAATCGATGAATAGATTCTGAAAGAAGATTCCCTTAAAGAAAATGGGAAATATCATATGCATCTATATCCATATTAATAGTGGTTTCACACAAAAAAATCATGTATGCATGCATTATTATTTCATTTGGATTATGAATAGAATAGGTGCACAACAACATATCATGTAATTTTTTTATCCCTTTTTAGATATTGTATTATAATTTTCAATGAAATTGATGATCACACACTGTGAAAGAACAGGTTGTCATTATATATCAACCCTCCACATCATTAATGTTTCATGACTGCGTATATTCAATTTATAATTGTTTCATATTAGTTCATACTTTTTTCTCTTTTTTTATCAACATGAATTTTTGAATGAACACATATACCCCATGGTGCTTTATATCGACATATCCATCTTTTTATCTTCTTTGATAATAAATATTTATCATTGCAGGTGATGTGATGCTCAACACAATTAAGTATTTTTTCATAATCAATTATAGGATTAGATTTAAATATTTGTTGTAGCAAGGATAATCAAAATTGAGTCTAACTTGAATATTTTTGTAATGTATTCATTACACCTACACATCTACCAAAATATTTTTTTGTAGATATAATGTGTAGGATCATTCGAGTTTAATGTGTCCATGTTAGGAGAATTTTTTAATCATATAAATCCATGTACATATGGATATCTATAATGTTACCTCTAACAATGATACTAACAATATGTATTTTGATGAAAATGATTGAAAATTTCATCTCAAAACATGGTATGATTTAAGTATACAATGTGTTTTAATCTGAAGATTATTGATTACATTTTGATGTCTCCATTTTTTTGTTTCCCTTATATCTACAAGACTTATACTATGTATTAATTTATGCAAATTCAACCACTAAATATTTTTTGCATGCAATGTGAAGGATATTGTTGGACATTCAATATATTGAATCAAGTCAGATAATTTGGCATGAAACTTCCTCCAATATGCATGTGTACCTCTTAATACAACTCTTAATCACATTAATCTTTTTGCAAGTTGTGAATCTAAATTATTTTTTAAATGTTCTTCTAAATTTTGCATTATTGTCGATATATCTATCATATTGATTTTTTCAAAAACTACAAAGGAATCTTGTGTACAATGTCTCCTGATGTTATTAAGTAAAAGGTATTTAAAGTGAGGTTTTCTTCCAAACCTCTTGTCACAACATTTGAGGAGATGTTTTTTATACTCATGAAGATGGGCATTTTGGACTCATGGTTGTAACCAATATATTTCGCTTCTTGGGAACATTGTTGGAAATTCCATATTGAATAATTCCTTGATGTTATTTATTGGACATGAACTAATTCCAAGCCAATTAAGCACTTCAATCGATCCATCATTTGTGTTATGTGTCTAAGTTGCATTAGGGTTATTTTTGCAAGCTTGAATAAGCTTAGTTTCCAATGGTACATTTGGAATCATTGTTGTAAAAGAAAATTTATATAAATCATTCAATGAGTCACTAGTCCCTAGTACTCCTTCCAGCAATGAAAATTTAGTGTCATTGTGTATGCCTGATAAAATAATAGAATTAATCATATGTGATACATTTATTGCAATTCCAAGTAACTCATCAAGTGTATTATAATCAACTTAAACATCACGATAATATGGATCATTTTGAATCTTATATAAAATGCATCCATTACTCTTTGTTTTATAGTAAAATGATAAGTTGATCCTTCTCGATCTTTTTTTGAACAACAATAATCAAATCTAAGTCTTTAATGTTGGGATAATGTCATGGAAACATATTTAACATCTTGGGGAAAACTAATGGTGTTCCTTGTACATCTGTATTTTCCATCTATTGAATTCATAACCTACAAAATTTGATTTTTGTATGTTGTCAACATCCGTTCAACTTGTATGAGCACTCCAAGGACTTAGGTTGTGATCTTGGATCCATATGGCTTTGAGATGAGAATATATCATTAGTTTTCTCTCTTCTATATTTCATACACATTGGACCTCTATTTGTATTAAATAATTGTATTTCAATGTATGACTCCGTGCACATGATAGATTTTCATTTTGGCTAATCAATAAATTTAATCACAAAATGTTCAATTTACAATATTCAAATTTGAAAATGCAAAAGTATATTAACTTCAATTTAATTTTTTTCACTATCTCAATATTTTTCATCATTTTCTCAATGAGAGTTACACATTAAGATTGCATAGAGATATCATCTAAACTTTTTTGTTATGTTTTTTTCTGCAAGTTTTGCATTTTGTATTGTATGTATTCGTTGAATATTTTTTCCTTTATCAAAATAAATTTTATCATTTTGATTTTTTTTCAAGTTCTTGATATTTCTTGATTTTCATTTGTTGTCCTTATCTTTTTTATATTCTCTTTGGTGTCCGTAAGGTTTTCTTCTTTGTTTTAATTGTTCACTTTTCATCTATTATGACTCGTTTTTATCTTTTTTATATTCTCTTTGGTGTTCATAATGTTGTCTTCTTTGTTTTAATTGTTCACTTTTTATTTATTATGACTCGTTTTTTTATATTCTCTTTGTCATTTAGAATTGTCCTCTATGTACTTTTTATTGTTTAGTTGTCATTTGTTGCATTTTTTATGTGTTTTTTGTCATTGGATTTTTGTTTTCTTTGTACTCATTGTTATTCAATTGTCATTTGTCGTGACTTTCTTTATTAATATGCGCTTTTTCACTTAACCATTTGTAATTTGAAGCAAACGATGCAAGGTTCTCAAGATAAATGGATCTCTAGGACATTTCATTCATATAACATTGGCCCATACATTTTAATAGCTAAAACATGCTTAATTCCACATTTCAATAATGCAACAACTAGCCCTAATTTTAGCAGCATGTAGCAACAAGAATAATAGTGATAAAAGTCACTTACAACATTATAGAGTACATCCAAATTGAAACTCATTTGCATAAAAAAGCTCCAAGATAAGAGAAATAACCTAAACCCATACATCAAAATCCATCCACATCCAAAAATATCCACCAAGGAAAAAGTGCAAAAATTCTCTATGATTAGAGGGATCCCAAGTCAAGTGATCATACAAATGAATGTATCTAACATCAATATATAGCCTCTTAAGGAATTAGAATTAGCATATGGGTGCCTAATGATATAATAATGTGCAAATAATAACCCCTAATCATGACAAGCCCACCATACTAGCTCATAATGTAAAAACAAGCCTCACAAGGGGCCAAATAATGATGTATGCATGTCGTAGGTGTGACAATTCCTAATCCTCAAGGAACCCCTATTGCAGCAAATCTAAATCTACTTCACCTACTTGATTTTAATATACATTATCAAGTTATTCTCTGAATATTGAAGAAAATTACTTCTACAGCTTACACTTCTTTAATATTTGAATACATGAAACATAAAACTAAGCAAATAACAAGATACATAGGACATAATTATTTTTGGCAAAATAGTCCTCGGAAAAACCCAATGTGGGAAAATCGGTGCAACAACTTTGAGGGTTTATTATTATGCAAGAGAAAATTATGAGTACAAATGTAGGATGCTCAACTAGCAATCCTTTACAGAGAAAATATTTGAAAAAAGACTGGTGAAATGATCTCACCCTGTCACTGGAGAATCAATGACATCCTTAACCTCTGGAGGCTCTGCGTCACCTTCTGATGACCTCTACATCAAACTATGTCACCCTGAGCAGCTTTTGCATCACCCCTCCTAGGTATTACACTGTCTCTTTGCTCTAGATCCTCTGCTAGCTAAGAAATCAACTTTCGTGCCTCGAGACTCACACCCTGGCTTCTGGAAACTGAACTTTGAATTCCCTTAGTAGAAACTCGACTTCTCCTCACTAATTGTGCTGCCTTTGGGTCAGCACTGCGAAGGCCAACGTCAACCCTCCTTTGGACGTATTTTTTCCACTCACTGCCTTGTACTCTCTAGAATGTCCCTCTCTCGGATTCTCACTACTCCTTAGCTACAAGATCTCCCCAATTGATTTTTCTCTTGAGAACTTCTCACCTCAGAAAATTGATTTCCTCAATCTCTTTGTGTTTCTTTCTAAATGAACCCCAAGCCTCCTTATACTTTCCTCGTTGAGACTTCAACAACTGATATTAAGTCTCTAATAAACAGATAAGATTAAAACATGACTTGATCCTCCTTCTAGATCATTCTCACTGATCTAGAATTTATTCAGGATAAAGAATGAAAGGTATTACAAACTGATGTGCATGGAGGTGCCTATTTTACTTATGTAATGGATCGATAAGATTGCTAGAATACATAGACACTGAGGCAATCAGAGAAAACATAATAGTCAAACATGTAAACAAAACAAGTTTAATAAGGAGTTCACCTAATGCTCCTAGGCTACGTCTCCTGGTCCAGCCTTTCAGTGGTGGCACCTCTATTATGTTTTCAAGCAGATTTTTTACAACAGTTAGCTCGATTCAAGTCTCACTAACATAATGAAGTCAGTAGGAATGGATTGCACAGACTCTCCTTACTGAACTCGACCTCTGAGGGTCATAACAGTATGACAGGCCTGTGCCGAGGAGCTTGCTTGAACCTCTCAAGCCTTCAATGGAGTACACAGAATCTCTGACTCTCTCTGGCTTTGTCTGGCTCAATGATGCCTTCAGGTCAGCTCAGCTTCTTCTCTCTGTTCTCTGTTGTTGGCTTTCTGTGTCTCTTCGTTGTCTGCCTCTCTGTTTTTCTGCTTCTATCAGTTCATGGCTTTAAAGCCAGTCTGCTCTTCGACTACTCGTTTTCGCTTCCAGGCCTTCTGGTTTCCTTTCCTCTATTCATTTGAATTCCTTTGCTCTGCATTTTCATCATTGGGTAACACCTTGCAGGGAGGTGGCCACCTATTTGCTAACAAATTGGGTGTCAGATTCCTTGAATCATATCGAATGGCCATTAAATCTGTTTGATTCAAGATCGCCCACGAACATGAATCATTTGCCAACTCATCATCCACGTCGGAAGTAAAATCCCTATCATCTTGGTTTTTGACCTATCAAATCCTGTCAGTCATCGAGACGTATCTCCGTTGTTGACCTGGACCCCCCAGATCCTACAGTTGTCCTTCATATTGGGTGGAGAAGTTTCACGACGTTTACCCATCTGATGCAAGCGGTTTTCTCTCTCTTCTGCCGAACACATGTCACTCGATGTGTGGTATCGGGCGAGACTTAGTAAAACTGCTTACCACCTCGAAGCCTTATGATATCCGCCAGTTTTGGGAATCCGTGCTACAAAACCGAAACAGTTACTTTTCCAATTTTTATAACATTTTCGGGTCCGAGTGTTCCAGGGCTTTCCTTCACTGAGGGGGACACCCTGCAGTATGAGATTAGCGCTTAGTGTAATCACGTATCAGAATCCACATCCGTTTCTTGATCTGGCCTCTGGTTTTTCCAGTTTCGTGCCATTGCACTTTACCATGGACCAACAGTCTGCGTGCTTGACCGAGGGTCCTCGTTGCTCTGCTCTAGCCATAACTGTAATTGCTATGAGGATTCCTTCTGATAGCTTTGATCTTTTCCTAGGACTTGAATCTTTTAGCATAATTGAAACAATCATGAAAAATTAGAAAGTTTTAGGATCCAATTCGGATCACGGCCTTCCCACTGAAAAATCTTTTGGACCACCAAAAGTTGGTTTTCTTTCAAGCATCAATCAAGTGAGGGTATTGATTCCTCGCTTTCTGAATTTTGATCCATTTCGCACTGCTTGGCTTTGAACCTTTGAGTCCGATCCTCAGGTACTCAACGTCACCTCTGCATGTAGTTCTTAACTTCCTGTCCAGAACTACATCTTCCTGCAACCCATTAAGATATTCAAGTAACAGATCATCAATAGAAGGAAATTGACTCTACTCTTCGGGATCTTCAATTAATGAAGGTTCAAATAGTCTCAAGTTGTCTGCATTAACAACTGAGTAGATGTGCATGTAAGCTGGTAGATCAAGGTGAAAAGCATTCTCACCAATTTTCTCAAGTATCTTGAGAGGTCCATACCTTATTGGCTTTAGCTTCTTACCTTCACCTTGCATCCTATCTTTACTAATATACAGCCAGACTTGGTCACCAACTTGGAAACTATGCTCCATCCGATGCTTGTCATGCCTTGCCTTGTAGTTGGCTTGGCTCTTTTCCAGCTGTTCCTATACTGCCTAGTGAATCTCTTGGATTTGTTCAATGAACTTGGTTGATTTTTCCACATCACTGTGTCCATCTACTGCTATGTCTTTACCAAAGACAAAATCCAAGGGAGACGTTGGTGTGAAACCAAAACAGGTCTCGAAAGGAGATCTCTGTGTAGAAGAATGTTTAGCTCGATTGTAAGCATGCTGCACATAGCATAAATGTTCATTCCAAAGTTTGAGATGCTTGCTACAATAGCCTTTGAGAAACTGGATCACTGTCCTGTTGACCACTTCTGTTTTGCCATCTATTTGTGAATGAAAAGTTGTGCTTTTCTTCAGCCTGGTGTCCATCAATTCCCACAAGTTTGACCAAAATTTCCCAACAAATTAGGTATCTCAATAAGATAATATGGAAGTGGGTAATCCAAAATGAACCCATACATGCTGAAAGAACAACTTTGTAGTTTGTTCAGCTATAATCTGTTTGTTACAAGGTATTAAAATACACATTTTGCTGAACCTATCCACAACAACATATAAATAGTCATGACCTTTCCTAGATTTAGGCAGTCCTCCAACAAAGTCCATGGAAACACTTTTCCAAGGATGAGAAGGAACTGGTAGTGGAGTGTACAAGCCTAGCTTTCTATTATTGGGCTTGCTTTTAGCACACATGGTACACCCTCTTACATATGTAGAAACTGTCTCATTCATTTTCGACCAATAACAAAATCTTTGCAGCTGTGCAACTGTTTTACTTACACCTAAGTCACCTGATATTAGAGAAGTGTGTGCTTCTCGAATTATCTTTACTCTTTTATTTTGTGGAATGCATAACTTCACACAATGATAGAAGTGTTGGTCCTTAATATGATAATCCAATTCTTCTACTCATTTTCCTTGACTTAAAGTTGCATATACATCTTTAAAATCTATATCTTGAGCATATTGTTCAATGTAGCTCTCATGCAATACTAAATTATGCTTAAGTATAGTAGATGCATTTATCATTGGTCTAGATAAAATATCTGCAACTTTATTGTGTATGCCTTTTTTATATCTGATGACTAAATGAAATTTTTGTAAAAAAACAATCCATCTATAGTGTCTTGATTGCTTCAACTTAGTTTGGGAGTGTAGATATTGAAGTGGTTGATGATCAGTATGTATAACTATCTCTTTGCCCATTAAGTGAAGTTTCCAATTTTTCACACTCTATACTAATGCATAAAATTCTTTATCATATGTAGGATAGTTAACTACTGTAGAATTAAATGTCTCAGAATGATAACATATTGGTTTACCGTGCTGCATCAACACTGCTCCCATGGCATAGTCACTAGCATCTGTTTCAATCTCAAATGGTCTTTGAAGATCAACAGTGCTAGTACTGGTGCTGTACTAATCTTTTCTTTCAAGGTGTCGAAGCTTTCTGCTGTTTGCCTCCCCACTGAAACACCTTGTTCAATCATGTTAAAGCATGTAAGGGAGCTGCAATTAAGGAAAAGTTAGAAATAAACTTTCTCCAATATTGTGCTGCTCCTAAGTCGCTTCTAACCTTTGTAGCAGATTTGGGTTTAGGTCAGTTTACAATGATTGAAACCTTAGAGGGATCTATATTCAATTCACCTTGCCCTACTATATGTCCCAAATAATTCAAAAATGTTTTACCAAATTCACATTTTGAGAGTTTAACACAAAAAATTTCTCTTTTCAAAACATCTAGTGTCTGCTTAACATGCTTTAAATGTTATTCCCACATTTTGCTAAATATAATAATGTCATCCAGATATACAATAACAAAATCATCAAGAAAAGTTTTGATTACATCGTTCATTACTCTCATGAAAGTAGCAGGAGCATTAGTTAAGCCAAAAGGCATAACCAACCACTCATACAATCCCTGCTTTGTTATGAAAGCAGTCTTCCATGCATCTTGCTCTACAACTTTGACCTGATGATAACCACTATGCAAGTCTAACTTGGAAAAATAAACAGCTTCCTTTAACTGATCTAATATATCATCTATGTGAGGAAGGGGATAACGATTTTTTATCGTTATCTTATTCAGTGCTCGGTAATCAATGCACATTCTCCACAAGCCATCTTTCGTTTTCACCAAAACGATTGGAGACCCACATGGTGATGTGCTAGGTCTAATGAACCCCTTCTTGAGCAACTCTTGTACTTGCCTCTTTATTTCCGTATTCTCTAAAGCGGACAACCTGTACATTACGATGTTAGGCAATGGAGAATCTTGTTGCAAATTAATATCATGCCCTATTTCCTTTTTGGGTGGCAGACCTTTAGGTTCTTGAAACAATACATCATATTCTGAAACAACTTTTTCTAAATCATCTTTCTATTTAGCATCACAACCCTCAAATACATTAGTTTTATCAGGTTTCTTTTCCTTTACAGCCATCAGTAAAAATTGTTTGCATGAATTTACAATTCGTTTCATCTACCTTGAGTTTATGAGAGTATAATTATTCTTGAGCTTATGAGCTCTTACAATATATTCGATTCCATCTTTAACGAGTAGATAATTGTTCTCAGCTCTATAGAAAATAGCTTTTCTATCATACAAGTAAGGACTTCCTAAAACAATTCCACATATATCCAAAGGAACTATATCTAACTCAACCTTATCTACAAATGTTGACCCAAAAGAAAACTTAAGTTTACATTGTCTAGTCACTTGTAGCTTTGCTTTATCACATAGCCAACTTAATGGATATGGTTTCTTGTGAGGTGTGGTTAGTAATCCCAACTTCTTTACAATTTCTTCAGAAATTAAATTTACTTGTGAGCCACTATCAAACAAAGTATCAATCTTTTGATGATTGGAAATAACTCGAATATGAAAAATCTCACATTTTTTTCTCACATTTTTTTCTCTCATTTTCTTCTTTATCAGTAGATTGCACAGAATTACTAATAGATGCTTCAAAAATTTTACCTTTTATACCTATGGCTGCGATTGTTGCTTCATATCCTGAGTCTGACCCCGAATCTTTTTGAATAGCTGCAGCAGTCTTCTTCTTCTTGCCCTCGAAATTCTTAGGTTTCAGCTTCGAATGCAGAATCCAGCAGTGTTCATCGTCATGCCCATCCTTATTACAGTGAGTGCATGAGGACTTGCTCTTCTGTACAGTGTTTGTCTTCCTCTCTTTCCATTTCTGTTTTCTTTTCTCCTTATTTTTGGTTGTAGTGGGTTGGGATGATCCCCCAACTTTTGGGTTCCCATTCTTACCTCTAAACCTCTAACTTCTAGGTGCATGATACCTTATCTATGCTACTGGGATTAAACATGAGGATAGTGTGCCTCATGTAGCTGTGTAGACCACCTATGTACTTCAATAGAGTCTCAGGTGAGTCTAAAGAGATTCCTAGAATCAAAGCTCTTTTCCTAAATTCTTGATTGTAACCTTGTACACTTTTCCCTTTTAGTTGTTGAATAGTTTGCCAGCTCATCATGGCTTGTTGCATGTAAGCTAGTGGATAGAATTACTTTTTAATTGCAGAAACAAATTCACTCCAGACAGAAAGAATCTTACCATGTTTCTTCATGTCAGCTTGTGTCCTGCATTACCACCATTCCAAGTCAGTGCCTCCGAGGCGTAGGCTAGCCAGCTGAATCTTACTCTTGTCTGAGTCAATGCTCTGCACTCTACAATAAACATCAATCTGTCTGATCCAATTATCCAGTGTCTCTGCATTCAACTCTCCATCATATATTGGTAAATCAAATTTAACATCTAATTTAATCAAAGATGTATTCTTTTTATGTTTAGGGCTATTAGGAGGCGTGAGGAATTTTTTTTCTTTCCCTTTGCCTTTGGAGTGGTCATGGAAGCGAGATTCTTCTACCCCTTTGTCTTGTTTGGAGCTTGATGCATCTTCATCTCTATGTTTCTTATAGTCCCTATACATTTCCTCCACCATGGATTTCAGGGTCATAAAACTATCCATGAACTGGGGATCTGATTCCAAGGGATTTTCTTCTAACATTTTCCTCTTAGAATAGACTCTTCCAATTTTCGGGTTAGTTTTAGCCAATTCTCCTTCTCCTAATTTAAGCTTTGATCTAGTTAGTATTCAAAAACAAAATCTAGCACAAGCTTGTCTAACCATAATAACTCTATGCTTTGATACCACTTGATCTTGAATTTATCCAGGATAAAGAATGAAAGGTATTACAGACTCATGTGCATGGAGGTGCCTATGTTACTTATGCAATGGATCGATAATATTGCTAGAATACATAGACATTGAGGCAGTTATAGAAAACATAACAGTCAAACATGTAAACAAAACAAGTTTAATAAGGAGTTCACCCAATGCTCCTGGGCTACGTCTCCTAGTCCAGCCTTTCAGTGGTGGTCTCTCTATCATGTTTTCAAGCAGATTTTTTACAATAGTGAGCTCGATTTGAGTCTCACTAATAGAATGAAGTCAATAGGAATGGAGTGCACAGACTCTCCTTACTGAACTCGACCTCTGAGGGTCACAGTAGTATGACAGGCCTATGTTGAGGATCTTGCTTGAACCTCTCAAGCCTTCAATGGAGTACACAAACTCTCTAACTCTCTCTAGCTCTGTTTGGCTCGATGTTGTCTTCAGGTCAACTCGGCTTCTACTCTTTGTTCTCTGCTATTGGCTTTCTATGTCTCTTCGTTGTCTGCCTCTCCGTTTTTCTGCTTCTGTCAATTCATGGCTTTAAAGCTAGCCTGCTCTTCGACTGCTTGTTTCTGCTTCCCAACCTTCTAGTTTCCTTTCCTCTATTTGTTCGAATTCCTCTGCTCTACATCATCATCACTGGGTAATGCCTCGCAGGGAGGTGGCTACCTGTTCGCTAACGAATTGGATGTCAGATTCCTTGAATCATACTCGAATGGCTGTTAAATCTGTTTGCTTCAAGATCGCCCGTGAACACGAATCGTTTGCCAACTCATCATCCACGTCGGACGTCAAATCCCTGTCATCTTGGTTTTTTACCTGTCAAATTAGGTCAGTCATTGAGACGTATCTCCACCGTTGATCTGGACCCCCCAGATCCAACAGTTGTCCTTCATATCAGGCAGACAAGTCGCACGATGTTTACCCGTCCAATGCCGGTGGTTTTCTCTCTCTTCTGCCATACACATGTCACTCGATGTGTGGCATCAAGCGGGACTCAGTCAAAACTGCTTACCACCTCGAAGCTTTCAATATCCTTCCGGTTTTGGGGAATCCGTGCTATGGAACTGAAACAGTTACTTTTCCGAGTTTTATAGTGTTTTCAGATCCGAGCATTTCGAGGCTTTCCTTCACTAAGGGGGACACCTTGTGATAGTGCTAATCGTGTATCAGAATCCACCTTCGTTTCTTGATCTAGCCTTCGGTTTTTCCAGTTTCATGCCATTGCACTTTACCATGGGCCAATGGTCTGCGCGCTCGACCGAGGCTCCTCGTTGCTCCGCTCTAGCCACAACTACAATTTTTATGAGGATTCCTTCTGATAGCTTCAATCTTTTCTATGACTTGAATATTTTAGCATAATTGAAATAGTCATGAAAACTTAGAGAGTTTTAGGATCCAATTCGGATCACTCACCCATATTTTGATTAATACCCATTAATATTTTAATTTCCCTAAGTTTAGACTTAGGAACCCCATTAAAAATATTAATTACTTTAATAAAATACAATCCGGGTGGAATTTCACCAAACGGTTTTTGGGTTCCTTAGAACTCATGTGCCTTAGCCTCTTCCCAAATTTTCATGGCTAGAGCCCATTTGATGCTACCAAAAACTAACTGTAGGTCCCTCCAAAGGCTCAATACATCCTGAAGGGCTATATTGAGGAATGAATTCCTTAGGATAAGATGGACAAGGGGGTGGCCCCTTGTTCTCCAAGTGGTAGACTTGTGGTGGTCTCAGTGGGCCTGATGGCACACTAATGATCCCATGGGTCTCTATATGAATTTGAGATGTTTGTAGATCCTCTGCAATGCTTTAGGTGGTGGAATGAATGTTTCCATGACATCCTATAAGTGTTGGGACTCCTTCCAAGAGTGTGGGGCTCCTGTGGGGGCCTGTTGGGCATAGTGTACCACTAATGTCACCATTGTCCCAAAATTGGATCGCTAGTAGTCTCTGAACATCCATGAAGATCTATGGTGTGTTGTATGTTGTTGTGGAGGCCCATGGCTCTCTATGCACACCCTACATCCACCAATGTGGACCTCTCGGGGTCAGGATCTCATATAGGGAAGCCAAACCCAAATGGAAATCACCTGCAATCTTTCATAACATCCAATGTGTCCCCTAGGCTTCCGTAGTTGGCTTTGACATGTGCTAGTGTCTCCAAACTCCAAAGGGGGTTTTATCCAAGTACCTTATTAGGTGGTTTCATCCCTTATAGGGGGTAGTATGTCCAAGGTACACCCTTCTAATGGGGGTGGAAAGTGACAAATAGGTGAGATGGAATAGGGAATGAGAGGGGAAAACCTAGGCCACATAATGGGGCATAAGGGTAGCTAGTTAAGGGGAAGCCCACACTTGGGTATATAATGTAATGGAGGGAGAAGGCGCCCTAGCCTTGATTTTTCTACCCTTCTTTATATGCCTTCTGAATTTTATGAATTTTCTTTAGTTAGCTACTCAGGGCTCAAAGGACAACAACATGATGTGTATAATATAGTAGTGATTACCCCTTTTGAGGTAGGGTGGTTCATTTCCCTTTAGGGGTTGGGACAATCATGGGTTCCTAAATGATAGAGGAGGCTCATCTAGGGCCGGGGTGATGGCCATGGATGAGGTAGACCTCATGTGTCGTATTGTTCCCACGTGCTAATTATTTTTATCCCGACCATATTTTTCATTTTGTGGTACAATTTCTTGTTAAATGTGGCAATTCTTCATTTTTTTCTCTTAATTGCTTGCACCTCTAGGGCATCACTCTAGGTCTGAACCAAGGTGGGGGCAAGGAGGTATGGATGCTATCCCTATGTGGACCTAGAACGGGAATGTGGACCCAGGTGGGAGAAAAGATGAATGGGGGTATAGTGAGTGAAAAGGGAGTGATAGTGCGGATAAAGGAGCTGGACCACACACCCAAAATCAGGGTTTCTCAAGTAGTACCACCCTAGAACAAAATGGTAAATAAAGGACATCCCATGAGATTAAGATCCAAGGGTAGCAACCAAAAGAGATCAAGGGGAAAAGGGTACAAACTAAACCCACTATTTTCACAAAATCCTCCCATCAATCCATACCCATAAGTATCCTTGATAAGTAAACCCAATACTCAATTACCAAATGAAAAGACACACCTTTAGATTCGGGAAGCCCACCTTCAAACATACCTTCAATATAGGTGGGTGAGGGACCACATGGCTGGCTCAGGTGGTATAGAAATGGCATAGCGAGCTAGTTAGAGGCATCAAGGGGCTTATAGTTTCTGGTTGAGGCTCATCATGGAGAAAAATTTCTCCTGGGGATATCACCCACAAAGTGGTGGGTAATAGGCACCACAAGACTCCTACATGATCTTGTAAGCTTCAAAATCCATTTCCTACCTCACGTGGAATGCTGAGACATTTCTAGTCCACATTGTCCTGCTATACCATGTCCTGCCCATTCAGGGAGAGGCACAACAATGGTTAAAATACTCCAAAGAAGCCAAAGAATCTCCAAGAAAGACCTAGGATGGAGATCAAGACATAGGTTTTGAAATTTTCAATGAGTGGTTTTCCTAAATTGAAGACTCCAAAGATCATAGAGGACCTCTCAAGAAGCTTGTGAGATGGCTTGGAATTTCAAATAGGCTCTTCCCTCTTCTTGAGAGACCTACAAGAGGCTTACACTAGACCTAGAATTTTAGGATAACCGTGAGAATAAATTCCTCTGAGGTATTCACTAGGTTAAGGTAGGGTAGAATAAAGGGTTTCTTATGATTTATTCTATCGAATACAAGGTTCATATGACCGTCAAGGAAGTCACCTTTCCAAATAAAACGGGTTAGGTTTCCTTCTAGGGCACACCTAGGGAATAATGGTTTATGGATAATTAATCGTGAGAATTCCACCAAAATTTGAGGTCACCAAGAGGAAACACTAAGGAAGTGTTCTATCATAATAGAATCCAAAAATTCATTCTCCAAGGGAATTCACTTAATGCCCTAGCTAGTTATCCTAGGGAAAAGGGGATGAAATTTTTGAGAGGAGAAAAGAAGGAAGAAAGAGAGGGTAATCACCAAATTTCTCGGACCAGTGCTAGTTCTCTGGGATATGGAGTCTAAGATGATTCAAAATTTTCCAATATTGTCTTTAAAGAGGCTAAATAATGATTCCCTAGCAATCACTCTTTAACAATTACCCACTTAAGATCCATGGATATTCATGGAAGAAAAAAATAATTTCATCCACTAGGAACATTAATCTATTAGCATGCAATGAATAACATATGGAATTTCCATATAAATGGCCTTTTACAATGATATTCAGAAAATTAGGGCACAAGAGCATTAACTAGTTAGAACAATTCCATACAATAGACACTATTCTAGATAATTTTTCAACAACAAACACCTACAAGATGACAATAAGATATATCCAATCATAAGCCATGTAGTAGCTCCAAAGAAGATCAAAATTATAGCTCAAAAATTATTGAATTGCATAAAAAGAATATACATTAGCATGCAAAAGAAAATGTGTGAAGTATTTTACAAGAGAAATATCGTGATGATGATGATGAGTTCTTACAAATGATATTCATCTCTATTTATATGAATCTCTCCTAATTCAATTTAACCTAATTAGTCCCAAAAAATATAAAATAATGTGCTAATAACAAGTCTTGGTTACAAGCCAACCAAGTAACCATCAAAAGTTATGAACAAGTGATTCATAAGTGAGCTGAAATGATGATATCATGATGAAGAAGGGCCATTGGAGGACCCTGTTGAGTCCTCTAGGTGCCATGATGAGAGAGAGGGCTCTATGAATGATGGAAAAGGGGATGGCCACTTAATATCTATGTAAGTCATCATGTGGTGCCCCAAGGCGGTCTCATGGGTCTCTTCATGAAATATAAGCTTTTAGATTGCTCCAAATGAGAGCTTTGATGGTGGTGCCTGCAATCCCATGTCTCAAGAGTGAGAAAAGCTACTCTCGGCCTTAGATCAGTTGCCCTGATTGTGCTAAGATAATTGGATCATGCTAGTCCAATTGCATCATCTCATAGATAATGTGGGGCAATGAACGAGCTATTGAAGGTGATGAGGGTTCCCATGGCATGGAATTATGCTAATACATATGATGGAGTCCCATGGCTCTCAATGCATCCCATACAAATGTCAATATGATCCTCTAGTGGGTGTGGGCCCCAGTTAAGTTACCCATCCCATGACAAAACTACCTACTAATTACATATACGATCCAATTCATCTCCTCACCATCAGGTACAATAATTCATTAGTGCATCTAGGTGAACCAAGCTGGTTAATCAAGGGCACAAATGAGGCTTCATAATGGGCTTCCCTTCCAAACTTAGGGCTTTGGGCATGTAATGGTGTTACCTCCCTAGGTAGGAGTGGCTAATAAGCAACTTTATTAGGTTTTCCTAACCTCTAAAAGGAAATATGGGTCCAAGGTACATCTTTCAAGTGATCGGGATCATGTGGATAATTGAGGTGGATTACGACACAAGGGTCTCAAGGCCGAATGCCATGGGTTCAAGGGTGGTAAAAATGAGGTATGTCCACACATTTGGGTGTATAAATGTAGGAGGGAGCAATCATGCTACATAAGTTACCCCAACCTTCGTTTTTCCACCCATATTCATTTGCCTTTTATCTTTTCTTTGATTTTTCTTTTTATTACTGCTCGGGCTCTAGGAAATGATGATGGGTCCCATCAATAGGTATATTTTTAGGTTCATTGTGTTATCTTCCAGCTCTTAAAACACTCATTTTCTCACATTAATTCACATTTTTAGCCATAATATTTCTAGTCAATCTAGGTCGTTCATTAGGCAAATGATCTGACGGTAGAATTTATGTTTAGTTTAGGTTTTTCTTTTTTTCTTTTTTTTGCCCTAGAAGGCAACCCCTCTCTTTATGAGGGTATTGTATTGAGGCTGTAGAATATGTGTATATTCTCAGAGCGAGAAATAGAGAGGTAAGACTATGAGAGAAAACATAGGATATTACAGTGGATTTGTTGTAGGTTGTGCCTCTTCATTTTGCTGGATAATAGAAAGGAAGGACTAGTTGTTCGGGGTGGACATAGCGCAAACTAGGTGAACCACGTATATCTGTGTCTCTCCGGTTTTATGTGTTTGTGTTTTTCCTCATATTATGTCTTGCATTTCTCTGTCATATATAATTTTTCTAACATTTCTCATTTTCAAGAAAGTGCAAATAGATAGATGATACATGCAAGTAATTTGTTACATTTTTTAGGTCCGCAAAGAGAATAACATGGTTTACTTATGCAACTAGCCTTTTTCCTATCATGCAATTTCAATTCAGCATTTACATTGAAATAAAGGCACTTTCACTTTTGTAGTTAGAATCATGTTCATCTCCTTGCAATTGTGACATGTTTTTCTCTTTGTAGTTAGTTGAAGGAGTGGTCTCTGAAAACCTTGATTTGATCTCATGACTAAGGGTTACATGAGTATAACCTAACCTTCTATGCATATAACATTGTCACCTCTAAGTTTGTATGAAACCCGGGTTGATAATTTAAGTTGAGAATCCCATGGGAGTTACAACATCCTTGGTGCAATATTAGGGCTCATCACTTTTTGGCATTGTTTCTAGGGAGGTGTCTAAGTATGTGTTGTTTCTACTTAATATATATATATATATATATATATATATATATATATATATATATCTATATATATATATATATATATATATATATATATATATATATATATGTATGTATATATGTATATATATATGTATATATATATATATGTATATATGTATATATATGTATATATATATATATCTATATATATATATATATATATATACATATATATATATATATATATATATATATATCTATATATATATATATATATATATATATATATATATATATATATATATATATATATATTGCATCTGCCATATTGTTTTGAAAAAAAAGAGTGAAAAATTCAAAAAAATAGTTCTTTCATGCCTCGTAGGATTAGGTAAAACCAATGGAAGTTCTTACCAGAAACCATCATCTCCTCAAGAAGTCAACCTTCATTCTCCTTTAGTGACTGTGAACTTCCCTCTCTAACTACAGGGGAGCTAGAAGACCCTCTAAGTGAGAAACCTGGAAATTTTGAGGAACCCATAGGGGTAAAAGAACTTGTCTCACTTACCCAAACCATGGCTGAAAAATGCACAATGAGATTTTCCCTATCATAGAAACCGATGGGGAGGATAGAATGAAGAATATAAGCCCTGCTTCCCTTCCACATTTCCATGGCTCAACCTCTAAGGATCTTGAAACCTTCAAGTTTGAGTTTGATGTCATTTATAAGACCTGTGACTATGCCTCTTATGAGCATAAGATGAAGTTGTTTCCTTCTACCCTCAAAGATGTAGCCTTGCACTAGTTTATGAGTTTACTTGGAGGCAACATCACTACCTGGGCCCAAATGCAACAAGCCTTCAATGAAAAATATAGGGATTACTGTAGGTCCAAAGAAACAAAGGAGTAAATCTTTAGGATGACCCTTGGACCTGATGAATCCTCGAGGACTATGAAGAAATATTTCAACTCAATTATAGGAGGGCCAACTTTACCCTTGATCCTAAGTCACTCAAGCTAGTTCTTCTCTGAGGGATCAGGGATGATGTAATGGAAACCCTCAACATGATGTCTGGAGGAGATATCTACCAATTTCCTTATGATGACATCAAAATTGTATTTAGGAATCACTCTAGGGCTGCTAGGAAAAAGGGTAGGTCTAGCCAAAGCTTGGTCAGTTCCTCTCCCTTTACAACAACCATCAAACATGAGATAGGAATTATGTTGGAATATTTTAAGAGTGAAATGTTGCATACATTTTCTCTACAAATGGATAATATGTAAATCAAAAGGAAGGAAGAGGAAGTAGAAAGAGAACTATCTATATTTTTCCCTAGATGTACTAAGATACATTCTAGGAATGAGTGCCCAATAAATTTCATAGAAGTCTTCTCAGTCTATGAATAGAATCATGCAACAGAAAAATGTCCCTCCCTATCAGGCCTAAAGGTTGTATACCAAGGAGGGGTAGAAGTTGGTTCAAAGTAGTTGTGCTTCATTAACTAAAGGAGGCCTCCAAATCCTCGACCATATCAACAAGGCATGCAAGGTGCACATTATCCTCATTAAAATACAAATCAGAATGCATCTTTCCAGCCTTGGTACCCTTCCACTCATCCATCATGGTCCACACCTCCTCCTTGACCTTATTCTCTTCATTATCCTCCTTAACCTATCAACCCTCCTTTTCAGCTATATCCACTCTAATATTCCCAATGGAGCAACCCCTCACTAGGGTGGAAGCCTCTAACAACCCAACCTCCTGCTTTACCGCTTCCACCTCAACCACATATTCCTCACCATACTCCACCTAAGCAGCCTCAAATTATTTCTCAACCCAATCCAAACCCAAACAATAAGTAGGCATAACAGGTTTACAGTGGGGAGACATCCTATCCTGCTTATGTTGTCGAAATCTAGGAGACCAACCTTTCATTTGGGAATATTCTCCCAAATAATCACCCACCTTCTCCACTTGGAGAGATTTAAGAGGAGAATGAAGAGATTTCTCCCCAAGCCAATGCACCTCATTACCCTGAATGATTGGTGCACCTTGTTAGAGTCTTATAATATGAATCAGTAGTGTTGGCCTCTCACTATTCATTTTGGTTAGTTTAGCCTATGAATCACTAGGTGTCATAGTATAAAAGGATTTCATGTTCAAAGGGTCATTTATCAAACCATTCTAAGGTTGGGAAAGATTTTTTCTTGTCAAGCTTCTATAAATAATCTTGCAGGTGTTTTCATGATAAAGTGCTCCGAAGCATCTTTCCAGTGGTATATTCAGTCCTGCAAATTGAATTCTAGCCCAAAAGTTAGAGAAAATTCATGTTTTCTCTTCAAAACCCACAAAACAAAGGAAAATGCCTAAGTACGGGTCTCGGATCCCACATATTAGAGGTTTGGAAAGGAAAACAATTCAAGTGAGAAAAATGTCGATTAGCAATCAATGATATTGCAAATCGGCGATCGACAGTTTTGAATCTTGCATCATGCAATTCAGAGGTCCATAGATCATCACATATCACATATCGGAGCATAGAGCGATGTCGGAAATCAACATATCGGTGGGGTCGGAAATTGGCGTTTGCAGGTTGCAGGGGTGACAAACTTTAGAACTTGCAATATGTGATAAAAGTGTCGGGAATGGGCTTATAGTTTTAAGGTATCAGGAGGGATAAAAAAAAATTAACAAAGGAATCTCTTGCAAAACCAAAGAAAGTTCAAGCCTATTCTCTCTCTTCCCAAAGGAACGCATGTTAGCAAGATATTGGATCTGATAAAGGACACAAAAAATAGAGACTGGATATGATTAGCTACATGTGGCAATCAACAATTAGTTCTGATAAGGGAAACGTAGAGGATGATGTCAGAAATGACATCGCCATCCCATGGACACGTGGCAAGAAATTTTTCAGGGGTCAGAATAGGCCAAAAATGGGTGACACATGTCACCACTCATAGGCCATGTGGCAATGACATGGCGATGACGTGGCATTGATGATGTCACATATCGGTGTTCAACGATTGGCGGATGTGTGTTGCGTACCAAATGAAACCACTGATTAGAGATCACCGGGAGAGAGGCTTTGATAACCAGGCTAGAACGTGGTCATGTGAAGAGAAACAAACCCAAGGGATTAACTCAGAAGGTGATCAACGATCGGAAATTGACAAATTTTAAGTGTTGTGCACCAAAGTTACACCTCTGATTGGGAATTGTTGATTAGAAAAGCTCTGATATAATAAGCCTTGGTCTCACCTTTGGTCACAAAATTAAGAAACGCATAAAGGAGTTGAGGCAAAGGTGTTTACATCCCTTCCACAGTCATGATTTTGTACTCTACCTTGCTTTATGGTTTTGACTGTTCAGAAGTGACCTGATAAGCTTGAAGGAGATTGATAAGGCATCAGGAGGATTTTTAGTAGTATTTTTGGCACCATGGCAGGCAACTCGGGATTTTTGGGAGAAATACAAGTAGATGAGGATGAAGATGATTTTCTAAGTTAATGTTGTTCATTTAATTAACTTGAATCTTGTTGTTTCCATTGATAAAATTCACCTTTGATCCACTTAGCTAGATGAAATGTAATGTATCTGGCCTTTGGCTGAAATAGTATTTAAAGGCTAAATATTCAATGTAACAGGGAAGGAGAATTGTTGATATGAGAAGGAGACACTGTACACATTTTAATAAAAGATTAGAGCATACCTTGTTATTAGTTTTAGAATTTCCTTTGGTGTGTGGTCTTTAGTCTATGTTTTCCTTATGTTAATTAATATGCATTTCTAAAGTTGTTGTCTAGAATTCATTCCTATATGCTCAAGATAACGGTGGATCTTATTCATGATAGAATTCTTTTTTGCTCTATCATGTTTCTTCTGAATATTTAGTTATAAGTTGTGTAGTAGAATTCATAACCTTATGCTATGTTACATGTGATTGAATATTTAGGGGTTCCCTCATTCTTCAATATACTATAACCAACTATTGACTTAAGATATGTGCCTACCTTGCCTCTATTGCCTTGATGTCTCATGCATGCCCTGATGTGCTATAATCTTATACTTCAGTGGCCTTCACTTCCAACATTTTCATCAAATTTTATATTATCCACCCTTGAGCTTAATAACCAGTCTAAAATCCATATCCTATCAGTATTTTTGATTGATAGTTGATCTAGCAAAAGAGCCCTCTCCAAAGTTAGGGGGACTGGACCTTAACCTACAAGTGGTTTGTGGTTACCTCTAGGATTCATTTCCTCAGCCTTAAGGGATTTATAGAGTGCTAACATTCTGGCGTTGTTTCCAGGGACCGAAGGCTTCATTTTCCCCATGAAAGATTATCAAAGTTATAGCTCTGGTTGTTGATGGTGAACAATAAGTAGACATAGGAAAGGCTGAATCATTCACCCGGAAAATCTAAAATTCAAAGGATCCAGAAGATTAAGCACACAGTGACTCCACTGACCAAAGGACATTAATTTTGGTTGATTGTTTTCAAAAAGGGTTTTTTACGAACGAATGTCGGGTATACTTCCATGGATAGATCTTGTATTCCTAGTTTTCTAAATCCTATGCTTCATGTTAATTGGTCAGCCTGTCTCCCAATATTCAGAGATGGAAAGGGAGAAGATGCTTCTATGCATTTAATTAAATTCCACATGCATGTACATAGACTTGAAGTTCATTTTCATGAGGATTCATTGATGAAAATGTTTATGGAAACCTTAGAGGATAAATTTAGATCATGGTATGAATATTTTCTAGCTGCAAGTATATTTTCTATGATGGATTTCTATTCAGCATTTTGTGAAAATTTTCAACAAACTTACCCTTCTATAATAGTGGTAGAAATATTTTGTGGAAAATTGGATGATTTGTTTCAGCTCATGGGAATTGACATCTATGATCAAGATATAATGCCTAATGAAGTTGAAGAAGCCTTGTTTGATTTGTCTTTTCCTTAGGAAGAAATAGAAGAAGTTTGTTGCCTGGTTATTCATGAAGATTCCCAACAGGCAATGATTTCAGTAGCTAAATATGAAACTAATCGAATGGAGGTTAATGAAGAAATTCAGCAGATCGATCCAGATCAAGAAGAGGAGAGCAGTGATAAAGAAGAGGTTGTTTTAGATCCTCTTGCACATGAAGATGTGCCTCCAGTTACATAAAATGAAGATTTTGCTAAAGAAGTATCCATTTTCTTGATTGGTTACATTGGAGAGAAGAGATCACATAGTGTATATACTTTCAGAAGTAGCAGACAACTATCATCATGGTTTGAAGCCCAAGGAGAGGGCCCTAAGACTTTGGTGATGTGTTGTCAAATTTCTTATTTCTTTTAAAGTTTTCAGTTATGTAAGTTATTCAGTTGTTAGTAAGTTGTTTATGTTGACTCCATTACCCAATGGTTAGGCTACTAGTCTATTTCTTGTTCTTGGCACCTCACTAGGAGGGCGCCATCCCCATTAGAGCTGATGTTAGAGCCTTATAATAGGAATCAATAGTGTTTGCCCCTCACTATTCATTTTGGTCATTTTAGCCCATGAATAATTGGGTGTCATAGCCTAAAATCATTTCATGTTCAAAGGGTCATTTATCAAACCAGTCTAAGGTTGGGAACAATTTTTTCCTATCAAGCTTCTGTAAATGATCTTGCAGGTTTTTTCATGATAAAGTTCTTAGAAGCATCTTTCCAGCGGTGTATTCAATCCTACAAACAAACTTCTAGGCCAAAAGTTAGAGAAAATTCATGTTTTTTCTTCAAAACACACCAAAAAAAAGGAAAATGCCTAAGTATGGGTATTGGATCCCTCATATCGGAGGTTTGGAGAAGCAAACAACAAAAGTCAGAGAAAATCGTTGATTAGCGATCATCGATATCGCAAATTGGGGATCGGTGGTTCCAAATCTAGTTCCCATAGTTTGGAGGTCAAGAGCTCATCGCATATTGCATATCCAAGAAATGAGCGATGTCAACAACGACATATCGGCGGGGTCAGTAATTGGCATTCACAAGTCGCAGGGGTGACAACCTTTAAAACTTGCGATATGTGATAAAAGTGTCGAGAATGGGCCTATAACGTTAAACAGTCGGGAGGGGCGAAAATAAATTAACAAAGGAATCGCTTGCAAAACCAAAAAAAGTTCAGGTCTTTTCTCTCTCCTCCTAAAGGGACATGTGTCAGCACAAGATTGTATTTGATAAAGGACACACAGAAAATAGATATTGGATCTGATTAGCTACACATGGAAGTCAACGATTGTTTCTAATAAAGGTCACGTGGAAGATGACGTCAGAAATGGCGTGGTCGTACCATGGAAACATGGCAGGTAGATTTGGCACTTTTAGGGGTCAAAATAGGCCAAAAAGGGTGACATGTGTCACCACTCACAGGATGACATGTGGCATTGATGACATCACGTATTGGCGTTCGACGATTGGTGGATGCGTGTTGCATACTAAATGAAATCACCGATTAAAGATCATCAGGAGAGGGGCTCTGATAAGGGGGATGGAACATGGTCACATGAAGAGACACAAAACCAGGGGCTTAGCACAGAGGGTGATCGATGATCAGAAATCAGCAAAGTTGAAATGTTGTGCACAAAAGTTACACCTCTGATTGGGAATTGCTGATTATAAAAGCTCTGATATAATACTCCTTGGTCTTGCCTCTGGTTACAAACTTAAGAAACACATAAAGGAGATGAGGCAAAGGTGTTTACATCCCTTCCATAGTCATTATTTTGTACTTCGCCTTGTTTTATGGTTTTGATTGCTCGGAAGAGACCTAATAAGCTTGAAGGAGATTGATAAGGCATTAGGAGGATTTTTAGCAAGATTTTTGGCACCATGGTAGGTCGTTCGGGATTTTCTAGAGAACCCCAGGCAGATGAGGAGGAAGAAGATTTTTTGTGTTAATGTTGTTCCTGCAATTAATCTAAATCTTGTTGTTCCCATTGATAAAACACACCTTTCATCCACTTAGCTGGATGAAATGTAATATATTTGGCCGAAATAGTATTTAAAGGCTAAATATTCAATGTAACAAGGATGGAGAATTGTTGATAGGAAGAGGAGACATTATATACATTTTAATAAAAGCCGAGAGCATACTTGTTTATCAGTTTCAGAGATTCCTATGTTGTGTGGCCTTAAGTTCGCGTTTTCCTTATGTTAATTAATACTCATTTATGAAGTTGTCTTGAATTCATTCCTATATGCTCAAGATAATGGTGGATCTTATTCATGGTAGAATTCTTTGTTTCTCTTTCATGTTTCTTCTTAATATTAGTTATAAATTGTGTAGCAGGATTCATAACATTATGCTTTGTTACATGTGACTAAATATATATGTGTTCCCTCATTCTTCATTATAATAAAATCGACTATTGACTTAAGATATGTGCCTACCTTGCCTATGTTGTCTTTATGGCTCATGCATGCCCTAATTTTCTATAATCCTATACTTTAGTGGCCTTCAATTTTAACATTTTCATCAAATTTTATATTATCTACCATTGAGCTTAATAACTAGTATAAAATCCATATCTTATCAGTCTTTTTGATTGATAGTTGATCGAACGAGAGAGCCCTCTCCAAGGATAGGGAGACTGGACCTTAACCTACAAGTGGTTTATGGTTATCTCTCAGATCCCTTTCCACACCCTTAAGGGATTTACAGAGTGCTAACACACCCTAACCAACACACCCCATAAGAGGTTGAACTTCTAGGAGAATTAAAGAACTTGTATGTCAAGATACCCCTTCTCTAGGCCATCAAAGATGTTCCCATTTACAACAAGCTTATTAAGGAGAAATATTTCAAAAGCCCTAGGAGAAGAATAAGAGATACCCCCACCATCAATGTTGTTGGACAACTATTTGATCTTATGCTTTGAAGAGTAATATCCCTGAAGTAGTTGGATCCTGGTAGCCCAGTAGTGGATGTGTACATTGACGGAATTATGGCCACTAATATCTTGATTGATCTTGGGGCTGTAGTCAATGTGATGACCATGGAAACCATGTTGAAGCTCAATCTCCAAGGGGCTTTAAGGAAGACCACCTCAATGTTGCAGCTTGCAGACATATCCATGATAGCTCTAGAGGGAGTTATTGAAGATGTCATGGTCTCCATTGACTCCTGGGAGTACCCCACTAATTTCCTAGTCTTCCATCCCAAAACCAAGTTTAATGGCTATCCTATCATCCTAGGAAGACCTTGGTTGGCCGCCTACATTAGTTGTAGGGCTGGAAACATGAATATTAAGAATGGAAATTTATCGAAACATCTTGTGTTGTATCCTCCTACTCAACCCTCTATTGAGCATGATTTACCTTTATGGTTAGAGTATGAGGGAGAGGAAGAATTTTATCAGACATCCATCTATCTAGTTTGCACTTTAGATATTGTTATAGGAGGGAGGAAGCTTGATGAACATGACCTTACTGACCATATCCTACAGAATCATCCCACCACTGCCATACCATTTGATGAACTAATGAAATAATCTTAGAATAATCCTTGGACTGATTTGTGCTTTGTTGACTCTAGCCTGGACAAGCCAAATTTGTGGAGATTGGCCCAACCAGAACTCTAAAGGTCAACCCTTATGTAGTGTGTTGAGGTAGCACATGAATGATTTTCTTGGGATTATAAGGAAATGAAAGGTGTTCACCCCTCCTTTTGTACTCGTCATATTTACATCAAAGAGGGATACAAGTCTGTTAGCCAACTCGAGAGAAGGATGGACTTAGCTCTTAAGGACATTGTGAAAGATGAAATACAAAGGATACTAGATGCAGGGTTCATATATCCCATTTCAGATAATGAGTGGGTGTCCCTCTTGTTTTAGTCCCCAAGAAAATGGGAAGTGGAGGATCTGTGTTGACTACTGAGAGCTTAACAAGGCTACAAAGAAGGACCATTTTCCTTTTCTCTTCATTGACCAAGTATTAGATGGCCATGCAGAGAAGAAATTATTCCCCTTCTTGGATGTATTTAGTGGATACAACCAAATAAAGATCAGCCCTGAAGACCAATATAGTACCACATTCACATGTCCTTGGGGTACCTTTTCCTATATGGTCCTTCCATTCGGTCTGTGCAATGACCCTGCTACTTTCCAGAGGGAAGTTTTAAGTATCTTTGTTGAATGTGTTCATGAAATTGTCGAGATATACATGGATGACTTCAGTCCTTATGGATGTGACTTCCAGGAAGCTCTTTTTAATCTGTGTAAAGCCTTAAAGAAATGCATTGAAATGAATCTTTCATTGAGTCTCGAGAAATGTGAATTTTTTATGAATGCAGGGACTGTACTTGGCCATTCTATATCTAAGGAAGGGATACAGGTTGACACAAACAAAATTTCCATCTTAAAAAGGGTCCCTATTCCTCAAAAACAAAGAGATGTCAGGAGTTTCCTTGGATTCATTGGGTATTATAGAAGGTTCATTAAAGACTTTAGTAAAATGGATTCACCCTTGTTTGGATTACTGGCTTAAGATTTAGAATTTTTTGGGAAAAAAACTGTCAAGAAACCATTCAAGTACTAAAAGACAAGCTGATCAATGTACCCATCCTTATAGGTCCCAACTGGGTATTACCACTCCACATACACAAATATTGTTGGCTTATAATGGCAGAAGTGTCCTCAGACACGTAATTTTATTAATTAAAAAAAAAACAATTACATAATTGATTTGCAAGAGTTTACACCCGAACAACACAAACACTCTTGCAATGAGCTATTTATAAGCTCCATGTCCTAACTACCTCTAATTATGGATCACTTATTCAATAACAAGTGTCCATTTACAATAAATGCTATTCAAACCAACTAGCTAACTAATCTCCTATAATAGATCCTAAGATACGACTCATTTGGAGAGTCATATCTAGTTACAACAATATGCTAATTCTAAAAGTCTCCATTAAATAATTAAACATTCTAGAACAATAATTATTAATTTAAGATATTAAATTAATAATTATTTTATTCTAATTTTATAACCTATGATAAAAAAGTATTTTTGGATCATCTAACATTCCCCCCTATGATCCAAAGATACATTACAACAGATACCAAGTTCATCCCTGAACTTAGTAAATTTTATTCTGCCAAGCGGTTTGGTGAAAATGTCGGAGATCTGATCTTCGGAAGGACAATAAACTGGTTTGAGGACATCTTTGGCAATGAGCGACCTGATATGATGATACTTGGTGTCCACATGCTTTGTCTTTGAATGAAAAACTGGGTTCTTGGCAAGTTTGATGGCTGACTGGCTGTCAATGAACAATGATGTAGCTTCTCCCTGAGAAATGCCCAAGTCCTGCAAAATTCGGCGCAACCAAACAATTTCACATGCTACTTCCCATGCTGAAATGTACTCTGCTTCTGCTGAAGAAGTGGCCACTGTAGCTTGTTTCTTACAACTCCAAGATATTGCTGCTGACCCCATATTCATTAAATAGCCTGATGTTGATGCTCGATCATCAATACTCCCAGCAAAGTCGGCATCAGAATATCCACCAAGTACAAAATTTTTAGTCTTTGTGTAAAGAAGACCAAAATCTTTTGTTCCTTGGATATATCGAAGAACTCTTTTGGCTGCATTCCAGTGGTTGTCTCGTGGTTCCTACATAAAACGTGAAAGAATACTCACTGCATAAGATAGATCAGGACGAGTATTTGTCAAATAAATCAAGCTGCCAATCAACTGTCTGTAAGTTGTACTGTCCACCTTTTCCCCCCCTTCAAATTTTGAAAGTTTCAAGTTTTGCTCCATGGGGGTGAGAACGGGCTTGCAATCTTGCATGCCAAATCGCTGAAGAACCTCTGCTGCATACTTACTCTGTGAAATGAAAATATGATGTGGACGTTGGAAGACTTCAACTCCAAGATAGTAGTGAAGTAATCCCAAATCTGTCATCTTAAAACCTGCTTGTAACTCCTTTTTTACCTGTGCAATATGATCATCATGATTGCCAGTGATGATCAAATCATCTACATACATAACAAGAATTACCAAATATTTTCCCTGTTGTCGCACATACAAAGTATCATCAGATTCACTGCGATGAAAACCAACTTTCTTAAGGTAATCATCCATCTTTGCATACCAAGCTCGGGGAGCTTGTTTTAACCCATATAAAGCCTTGATCAATTTGCAGACTTTATGTTCTTGTCCTTCAACTTCAAAACCTGGTGGTTGGGTCATATACACGTCCTCCTGTAAATCCCCATTGAGAAAAGCACTTTTCACATCCATTTGATGAAGTTTCCATCCTTTTTGAGCGGCCAATGCAAGTGTTAATCGGATGGTGTTCCATTTAGCTGTTGGAGCAAAGGTTTCTTCATAATCAATGCCTTCCTGCTGTGCAAAACCTTTGGCGACAAGTCGTGCTTTATACTTGTCAAGTTCACCCTTCTGGTTATACTTAATTCTGTAAACCCATTTGCATCCTATGGGTTTAACATTTGTTGGACATTCAACAAGTTTCCAAGTGTTGTTATCAATTACTACTTTATATTCGTCAACCATAGCCTGTTGCCATTCTTTATGTTTTACTACCTCTTTTTATGTGGAAGGTTCAGTAAAATCATTTGCTATCAAGGCAAAATTGCCTTCACTTCTATGTGCCCTTCTGGTGCCAGTTTTATTCTGTTCATCAGGCTTTACATCTTTCAAAAGTTGAACTGCCCATTTCGGAAGTTGGTGCTCACTTGTTTGTGCTTCTGTAAAGTCCCCATCATTGTAAAGAGGATTAATATAAACTGATGTACGTCGTTCAGGTGAAGAATGTGGAGAATCGTTGTCAGAAGAACCGCTGCTGCTTGGAGATGCGGATGAACTGCTTGAAGACCCTGTTGCTGGTGTGGATGTAGATGACTCATCTTCAGAGGAAGGAAAATCAAGTTCATACCAATTTGGTGAAGTTGGTTGACTTTGCTTTTTATCATTTCTTTTACTTCCCTTAGATTCTAACTTGTGAAGAAGATTTTCAATTTCTTCAGCACTCTTACTCTCTGTTTCATCAAAAATGACATCCCTGCTCACAATAAATTTTCCGTTGGTCAAAAGACGATACCCTTTCTTCTCATCAGAATAGCCAATCATTGTGCATTTTAAACTTCTTGAGTCAAGCTTAGTTCGTTTTTCTTTCGGAACTAAGGCATAACACACTGACCCAAAAACTCTAAGATGTTTAACTCGAGGTTTGAAACCAAACCAAGCTTCATAAGGTGTGATTCCGTCTAAAGAAGCAGTTGGAGATCTGTTTCTTAAGTAGACAGCTGTATGAATTGCTTCCGCCCAATATGTTGGACTTAACCTCTTAAAGGTTAACATGGATCTCGCCATTCCTAACAAAGTGCGATTCACTCTTTCGACTACTCCATTTTGCTGTGGAGTGTAAACATTAGTGAGATGTCGTCTTATGACATTTTCACTGCAATAAGTTTTGAATTCATTTGAAGTGAATTCTCCCCCATTATCCGTCCTGAGAGTACCTATCTTTTCTTTGACTTCATTTTCAACAAGTTGGCGAAAAATTTTAAACTTATCAAATGTTTCTGACTTGTTTTTCAAGAAGTAAACCCAAGTCATTCTGCTGAAATCATCAATGAATAGTAAGAAATACTTGCAACCACCAAATGAGGTTTGTAGTGGACCACAAACATCACTGTGAATTAGTTGTAGCCACCTGTTTGCACACCATGAACTTGTCGGAAAACTTTCTCGATTTTGTTTCCCGTAAATGCAAGCTTCACATTTTGCATTTTCCCGTTTGAATGTGGGAAGTCCTTTAACCATTCCTTGTTTCTGCAATTGAGAAAGACTCTCAAAATTCAAATGTCCATATCTTACATGCCATAGTCTGATAGGTGAAATACCTGTAGTCACTGCCCCTGCAAAATCAGAATGCCGTGGAATAACTGTCCCTTTCATCCGTAACAGTTTTCCATCTTCATAACCTGTCATAACTGTTTTCAAGTTCTGTTTCACTGAATTAATCTTCACTAATCCATCTTCCATAATCACCTGATGCCCTGCTTGTCGAATCGTGACTAAAGAGAGCAAATTTTTCTTGAAACTGGGTACATACCATACATTGGAAATCAATTTTTCTCCAATGTCAGGGAGAAAAACTTTTACTACTCCTTTTCCATAAGGAGTATGTTTTGTATCATCAGCAAGAAAAATTGAATTAAGTTGGCATTCTTGAAAATTCCAGAAAAAATCACGTCGACAAGTCATGTGCTGAGTTGCCCCGGAATCCAAGATCCAGGCATCTTCATAGTCACTTCTAAGATGAGATGAAATTTGTGATGCTGGTGAGGAAGTAAAAACATATTCTGAACTATCTTCATCTTGGTCATTTGCAAATTGTGCTGAATGCTGCTGAAACTTGGGAATTTTATTAAGTGAAGTGCGACAATCTTCAGCATAATGGCCAACTTTGTTACATCTTCGACATACAATTTGACTTAAGTCTCTTCCTCTTCCTGAAGATTGTCCTCTGCCTCTGCTTTGACCTCGATTTGGAGATTGTCCTCTACCTTGACTATTATATCCTTGTGCTTGAAAATTGCCTCTTCCTTGGTTGTTTCCTCTACCTTGAAAATTATTTCTTCCCCCTCTGTTAAAATTGTTGCCTCTACTTTGGCTTCGACCTCGATTATGTGTTGTTTGATTCTGATTCCATCTGCCTCTTCCTCGAGAACTATCTGCTGATGACTTACTTGTGCTGGCTTCTGTGAGAAAAACATCTTCTCCAACTTTCTTCTTCTTCCCAAAAGTTTTATCATGCTGACTTAACATTTCACAAAGTTCATCAAACTTTAATTTCTCTAATTTCCCAGTTACTTGTAGAGTCTCTAAAAAGTGTGTGTAGGAAGAAGGAAGTCCAGCAATTACAATTGTAACCATGAAGCTATCATCAATTGCGGGAAAACCAGCATTAATAATTTCCTGCTTAATATTCTTAAGTCTGGAGAGATATTCAAGAATATCACCATCTTCAGTTAATTTTTGTTGCAACAATTTTAACTGTAAATCAACCTTCTTTGATTCTGGCTGAGTATCAAAGAGGTCTTTAAAAGTTTTCAAGGCAGTCCATGCATCTGTGGCATTCTCTATATGTACATACATTTCATCATTCACAGACGATTTAATAAGTGCTAAGGCTTTAGCATTCTTGATTTCCCATTTTGCGAGTGGATCTGCATCTGTGGGTTTATTCGGCTTAACATCGCCATCACATATTCCTTGCCATAATTCATTGTAAATAAGTGTGCTTTCAATAAGACGATGCCACGTTTTATAAGATTTGGTGCCTTCTAGTTTGTCGGAATCAGAAAATAAGTTAATCAACTTAGACATTTTTGCAATGAAGAGACGCACCAAGAAGTAGAACAGAAAGGACAAGATAGTCAACACAACAGCAACACACGATGCAAAAAACGAACTATCGGGGCTTGGCCTTGACCCTCGAATAGTCGTCAAAACAGAAGAATATTGACTGAGCTTTGCACTTGGCTCTAGTCAATTTCTCAAATTATTACAGGGCAACTTTCAAAATTTGACTTTTTACAATGGTGCCATGCACAATCTGGAAAAAAAAATTTACTCCCCCTCAAAGTAAAAATACTTTGAGTTACAAATATGATGATCCCAATTAAAAAAATAGCTTCTTGAAAACAAATTATCAAACACACCTTATCTCTCCAAGTTACAAATAAAAAATCATTATCACTCCAAAAATCATAAATTTCACACCACCATCCTTATTACTCCATGACATGACTTAAAAAAAAAAAAATACTTTTAAAAACCTCACTTATCACTCCATTACTTCACACCTTATCGCTCCATTAAAAAACCTTCATAATCACTTTACATAACAATGGGATAAAACATTCAAATCACTTTCCAAAAGTGATTTATAAAAAAAAATGACGTGAAGATTTAATTTTGGAAACGTAAGTAATATGCCCAAAATTACAAACCCCTTATTACTCCAATAACATTACAAACTTTTAATAAGAGCCCAGAGCTTTAAAAAAACGATGCACCATACCCAAATGTTTGATTTTGACCGATGCACCAATATGACCGCCCTCCTTCACGTAGTATTTCTGAGTTAAATTCTTCACTGGAACATCAACCCATTCTGAAACTTCTATTACAAGTCTTAGCACGATCAAATGATACCACACCACTTCTGCGCAGGGAAAAGTGTAAGTTTGTCTTTATCGGTGCAGAGAGGTTTCGTTCTTCGCTGGGGACTTTACAGATTTTTACAATCTGAACGATGACTACCAACAATTTGTTGTGTGTAACTGAATCTTCAATACGTGATCGACGAGTTTTCTGCCTGGTGTCGGTCCCTGGAGTTTTCTGCCACCGCTAAAGAAAAAAGGACGATGCCGGGGAGCCACTCTGCTGCTATGTTCTGGCAACAAAGAGGCCTTTGATGATCTGGAGCTGTAACAAATCAAATCTTTGAAAGAAAGCGCAACAATAAATTGCAGTTTGCGTTTTTGTTTCTGCAGTATATGCTTTAGAAATGTGATGCTGCGTGAGAGGTGCGGAGATCTGATGTTGTTTGACCACTTAAACGTAGATCAATTCATAAGCATTTAACATACTGCGTGACAGCCTCAACGTAAATCAATTCAGAATTAATTTGCCTTACTGCGAATCAATTTCCCTTACTGCGTGAAAGCTTCAATTTCTGGTCCAAAACGCTTCAGACCCAAGTTTTTAAATTTTTTATTTTTGGCGCTGAATGGGATCTTATAGATTCTACCGGGAGTACGATTACAGGTGCAGAGTATTATTTGAAGAAAAGCAAGTAGCAGAGGGAGGGATGGCAGTTTCTTGGATAATAATACAAAAAATTTTCACTAATCCAGCAGCGCTTCATTATTTTCACTAATTTTTTAATTCTTTTATCATAATACAGAAATTGGTTTTCAGATTTAACAACCTAAAAACAATAATAAAATTCCTTTTCTTTTGAACAAAAAAGGAACAAATTGCATACCAATGATTTGCTGGTCACTTCAACAGAGTTGAGTTTTTTTCACAGTTGGAATCTCCTCCTCAAATCAACTGCTGGAATCTCCTTCTCAAATCAACTGCAACATTACCATAGCTCCGATACCACAATAATGGCAGAAGTGTCCTCAGACACGTAATTTTATTAATTAAAAAAAAAAACAATTACATAATTGATTTGCAAGAGTTTACACCCGAACAACACAAACACTCTTGCAATGAGCTATTTATAAGCTCCATGTCCTAACTACCTCTAATTATGGATCACTTATTCAATAACAAGTGTCCATTTACAATAAATGCTATTCAAACCAACTAGCTAACTAATCTCCTATAATAGATCCTAAGATACGACTCATTTGGAGAGTCATATCTAGTTACAACAATATGCTAATTCTAAAAGTCTCCATTAAATAATTAAACATTCTAGAACAATAATTATTAATTTAAGATATTAAATTAATAATTATTTTATTCTAATTTTATAACCTATGATAAAAAAGTATTTTTGGATCATCTAACAGCTTAAGGGGGCTTGGACCCAGGTTCAAAGTTAGTTGCACTAACCAACAAAACCCTACACTACCGGTCCTTTCAGCAACAACCCGCGTAGGGCAGGCTGCAGTCTCTCCCAAGGCAATATTGGAGGATGCTAGAACCAAATTTTTGCATCCAAAGGACTATGTGATGTGTTTCTGTTACTCTTAGGGCTTTATTCCGACCTTCGTGAACCCTAATCATTAAACACAGAAATTACAGTAACTAAGAGATAAAAGATTCTAACTATTCGTTGATTCTTCTAAACATTCATGACATCATGTAATTAAACATGTTTACCCCTTTTGCACATCTATTAAGCATGTTTCATGATAGATTGCATTAAACAGATCGAATACACAGTAAATTCGTAAGTAAATAATAACACACAAATACACAGATAATGCTTCAAAACAACTTTTATTATGCTTAGATTTTCAATTACAAACTCTTTCAACCTTCCGCACACAGCTGCAGGGGCCAACGTACTTAGCTTTTGACTTACCAAGGCCTCCATGCACACAGTTGCAGGAGCCTTCCCCTTCGCCTGAGTACAAAATAGGAAATACAGACCCAAAAATTTCATATCTATGCTCTTCGCTATTCTGACTGACTTTTCTATGACCTTCTATGACTCCTTTTATATCTTTCTTCATTGCAATACCATGGTTGGCAAACCATGGGCAGGTCAAAACAACTTAACTTCTAAAAAACTAATGGGCTTTGAACTTCCTAAATCCCCTTTGACTCCTAATGACCTACATGCTCCACTCTTCAAAATGCGAAGACTTTACAATATTAACAAAACTCAAAATTTAACCCCAAGGGACCTTGTCCCAAAAGGCCCCTAACACAAAGTCGTGACTCATCCGAAGAGTCACTCTACTGGTGTTGCCTCAATATTTTTGTACAGACCGCTGAATTCTATCTTCAATGCTTGAAGGTCTATTTTTCCCTATGCAATGCCCTGATGAACTTCCTCAACCAATTTTTCTGTAGTTGGGCCTTCAACTGCAAGGCCCATGGTTCTCTATGTCTGTTGCATATCCTTTAACTTGCTCTACACCATATGTGAGGCTGACTTACCTCATCTACCCAGGGTTTCATCCTTGAGGATATGATAGATGCCTTCTGATGCATCTCGTCAATCTCAGTCTGGATCAACTTCCCCTCCTGTAATCTGGTGAACCTTTGAACTGGTGCTAAGGTCCATGTTGTAGCTATAATCCATTAGAACTTTCTTTTCTTTTTGTGGATGTCTATTTAAATTTTATGCAAGTGGTGATCCTCCTACAGTGAGGTCCACATCTCCATGGTATTTTCTAACAACTAGTTGCAATCCTTGACTGTAGTTTCTAGAGTATTCATCTTCTCCTTAACAGCAGATTCGCACTACTCTCTGACTTCCAGAGGAGTGGTTGATTGTAGCTTGAGTTAAAGCTCAGATATCTGCAGCTGCAACTCAAAATGAACCTTTCCAATCTCCTCCTTTGATTCTATGGAGGCCTCTTCTAATGGAATCTGGAGCTCAGGCAGCTCACTATAGGTTTGCGCTATTGCTGCTTCTAGTTGCTAACTACGCGCAATGACTTCTTCCCATTCCTTGATTTCCTGCTCTTTTTCCTTAAACATCTATTTTTTGTTGGTTTTTACTTCGTTGTTCACTAGTAGTGCTTGTTGTTCCCAAACTCTAAGCTCATTGAATGATCCTTGATGCAGCTCATGCAATGTCTAAATAGGGAGGACCGCAAGGATTAGACTCAAATTCTTCAGATTTAACAGGCGCACCTTGTCTTCTAAAGTCTCAACCTATAGTGATCCCTCTGGTAACTGCACTGCACAGAGGTCTATGGTGATTCTTGTTGCTAAGGCTGACCCACTAGCTTGCTTCAAACTCGTTTACTTTAGGCTCGCTTATCCAACACTCACTTGAATAACACATATTTGGACAAGCAATTCTCTAAGGCCCTGCTGCACCTTGTCCAGTGTCTAATGGTACTGGTCCTCGATGTGGCTCCAAATTTTTTCCATGGCGTCGCGGACCACGTCGCCAATCTCGTCCAGATCCCCCTCTGTGACGACCATTGGTGTTGTGCTTGTAGACTTGTCAATTTTTTTCTTCTTGCAAGGTCCTGTAGAACTTGACTTTTGCCTCTTTTTAACAATGAAGGGGGACTCCAAGCCTGCACTCCACTTCCTCTTCACCCTCTGTCTCTCCTCTATGTTAGTGTGCTCTATTTCAGATTCACTGAGGTCAATAGTGGCTTGTGACGTGGGGGAAACTTTCTCCTTTGGTGCTTCTGTCCCTTTGGTAGAGACCTTCTCTTCAGTGCTTCCCTCTCCTTTGTAGCAGCTTCTTTCTGCTGCGAGACCTTTTCTTTTATCGCGGACTTTTCCTTTGCGGAAGCCTTCTGTGCTTCCTTCTTATCTTTTCTTGCTACTGTCGTAGTTGTGGTTTTCTTTGCTTCACCTTCGACATCCTTACTGGTTCCTACACTTGCATCAGATGGGGTGAGCTAGTTGCTCGGCCATTTACTGACGACCCCCATATTATCATCTTTGGCGACCAAGTATGTCAACTTATTCTATGTGCCCATGGAATCTTTCTTCGCGTCGATAGATAGATTATGAAAGTCTTCCTTGAAATCAGCAACATTAACATATTGTTCATGCAAGCTTGGTGATAACAGTGGCTACTGTTTAATCACCATCCTCAACTCTGATTTAAAAAAGACCCAAAATATTTTGGTCTCCATAATGCACTCAGGGTCCTTCGTCGCCCATAGTGAGGTGAATTTCACGGCCTCACATAGGTCTGAATCATGTTGCGGGAACTGGATTCCCTCTGGCCTCCTCCATGCTACCGACACGATCAACAAGAGTAGCCATGCATAGTGTAATACCTTTCCCTCGTCTTGGGCCTCTCTACAATCCTCCAAGAATTTTTGACATAGATGATGATACCAATTATATTGGAATTTTTTGATGCACTGTGCAGCCAGATATACTACTAGCACCAACACTTCTTCAGTGCGACACTTCCTCATGATTTTTCTTGCCAATATTTGTGTAGCGAACTGCACCGCGCCATCTTCTTTGGAGCTAATCACATAGCCACGTGACTTCTTCACCAGCTTAAAGTCACTCTTCATCTGGTCTACCAACTTCTTTTCCTACGATTTCCCCACAAAACCATCTACAGGTTCTACTCCTTGATATGGAAATAATGTTATCTAGTGAATTAACACATCAGTAATTGGGATGGGCCCTCCCAACCAAAGGCATCCATCATGAACCAGCGTCAATAGTTTACACACACAGACAATGTTGATGGTGCTGCGGATAAAATGTGGCACCCACAACATATTAAGCAACCCCTTGTGCTCAACCTTGGTTGCCCACTTCATTAGTTTGAACTATGTAACATCTGACTCCTCATAGTAAACTTTCTTCAGGTATTTGCTCAGCTCCAACTGCGAGAACTTTGCATGATCCCCCAGGTCCCAGTCCTCCATCTTTAAATACGGTATTCATGCTAGCATAGTGCCCTCAAAATATATGTTCTATGGCAGCAATGGTGTGGAGACCATGAATTTTTCCAAATATGGATCTTTAGTAACCTTAGCAGTGGATTTACTTGGTGGTATAAAAGGTAGTAGTTGATTAATCAGAACGACTTCATCTGCATCAATTTCTTCAATCCCAATGGTGAGCTCTTCTTCGTCTAAGTCTAGGGGCTCTAACGACTGCTTGGTTCTATCCATCTTCCCCTTTTGTTTGACCTCCGTTGGATTTTTGCACGGAAATTTCTGCACATGCACTTGCTAGGGATTCTTCTACTTCTTTTCTCCTGCCACGAAGGCAGATGGTTTAGGTCTCAATGACCTAGGCGCTGTAGTAGGCAAATTTGGAGGTACAAGTTGAGTTAGATCAGGTCGGGTTGTCTTCATTCTCTCCAGGAATATTTCGTGTTGCCCATCACTTAAATTCCCGAATCCCTGCTGTGAAATATTCTCTTGAAGTATTTTCCAATCCTCTTTAGACATGGAACAATTCTCTTAGTGCAAACTAAAGTGAAAAATCTTAAGGAAATTTCTCAGGAAGAAAAGTGTTTGAATGTGTAGTCGGATGTTGTATTTATAGCCCAATTTGAATTCAAATCCATTTTTTACCTCTAGATCCCTATCATTAATGCACTTTCTCCCCCGGCCCCCTCCCCCACTCCCTTCAACAGAAAAATCCTTGTCCAATCATGTACAATGCTTTCAATAGTCACTTTTTGACCAGGCTGCGGGGGACCCACCAATCTAACACATCTCCTTCATCGCAGCTCTCCTCTGCGTCTTCCCTCAATTCGTTGCACAAACCATTCACTTTGCCAAACTATCCTCCTGGCAGTGTAGTTTATAGTCCCATACTTCCTTGCAACTACTTGTAGTACTAAGACTGTCCTACACTCATATAGTCATTTCACAAGGGTGAGATCACCCCTATACAACTTTAACCGGCTCCCATTGACCTTTCCTGGAACAGTTCCCCATTCAGCTTTGCGAGATGAACTGTATCTCCATCCGTAATCTCTTTGACAATATATGTCCCCATCCAATGCATCTAGAAGTTCCCTGGAAACTTTTTGAACTTACTATCATACAACATCACTAAATCTCTAATTTTAAAGGTGTGTTGTTTAATGTAGCGATCATGTCATGCCTTTTCGTGAGCCAAGAAGTGATCTTCTTGCAGCTCAACTATTTGTGCAAGGCATTCTTCCATGGTATCTCGATCAGCCATATCTATTACTGCATCAATCCAAAAACTTGGCACTATGTACTCCATCAGCATCACTGCTTCTTGGCCATAAACCAATCTAAACGATGTTTGTCCAATCATTTTTTTATAGGTAGTTTTATACACCCACAGAACAGCTGGTATGTGCACATCCCAATCATTCTGATTTTCATTACAAATCTTCATTAAAGCATTCTCTGGGATTTTATTGAAGGCTTCCACTCTTTCATTCGCTTAAACATGATACAGCGTACTTCTTAGATGATACATCTGGAACTCTTCAAGCAAGGCAAAAGTTGTTTCGTTCAAGAAGTGCAAACCCCTATCACTCATTAAAATTTTAGGGCAACCAAATTGAGATATAATGTATTCAAAAATTAACTTTGCAGTTGCAGTCGCGCTACAATCCTTCACAGCTTGCACCTCAACCCATCTCGTCAAGTATTCGGTCGCTGTAATGATGTATCGAGCTCCCGTCTTCTTTCCTAGTAGCTGAATTGGTCCCATGAAGTCTATTGCCCACTTATTGAATGCTTGTGATGAAACTTGTGAGTTCAGAAAATATTAATCCCTTCGCGATAGCCTCCCTATTCTTTGACAAACATTGCATGCCCTACAATAATCCTTTGAATCCTTATGCATAGTTGGCCCCCATAGCCCAAATCGTAGGATCCTCTACATAGATTCTGTTCCCGCATAATTTCCTTCTGCAACTCCCCCATGTGCTTTAGTGAGGATACTTTTTCGTTCATAATCTGGGACATACCTATGCAGTACTTCATCCAATCCCATTTTATATAAGTGCCATGCAATAATAGAAAATTAAGTTGTCTTGACCACCAATTCCTTCTCATATTGTGTTGTATACCTTTTAGGATTCATTCCCATACACAAGAACTGGATTATATCTGCAAATTTTTCATCTACAACATGCACAACAAAGACCTGTGCATCAGGCAATCCTTCCTCCAGATTTGTAGGCTCGTCATCATTCTCAATCCATGAGAGGTGATCTGGTCCAGCATTTAAATGCCCTGGCTTCACAACTACCTCAAAGTCATATTCTTGAAAGAGTAGCAACCATCTACAAATCCCCCCCCCAAACATAGGCTTGTAGACCAAGTACTTTAAAGTGGAATGTTCTGTGTACATTTTGAATCACGCAACCAACAAATAGTGCCTGAACTTTTGAAGCACATACACCATTGCCAATCCTTTGCACTCTGTAGTTGAATAATTATTTTCTGCCTTAGATAACTTCCTTCTCGCAAACACTATTGGATGGTCAATATCACCTACACCTGGTTGGGTTATCACAACTCCTAATGCTATGAAGGATGCATCTACATGTACGTGGAATTCCTTCTTTGAGTCGAGGAACACTAGAATAGGTGTCGCGACCATTTTTTTCTTCAATACATCTAAACTCTTCTGCCAATAATCATCCTAGCAAAACATCGCAACCTTCTTGAACTTCTTATAATATGTTGTATGTCACAACATTGCGCGCAACTATTTGACATTCCTCAGAGGCTCCAAATTGATAATTACTACAATTTTGGCAAGGTCTACCATCAATCAGTGCTTACAGACAACATGACCCAAGAGTATCCCATATGGTACACAAAATATGCACTTCTTCAAATTCAGGGATAGCTAATACTTTCCACAAGTATCCAACATTAGGAAAAGACTGGCAACATGCTTCTTTACTAATCCAAAGACTGTCCAATCATCAAAGTAAACCTCCAAAAATTATGAATAAATTCTTTGAAATTTATAACTAGCACCCTAGAAAAGTTTGTTGAGGCATTCTTAAGTCCAAAGGGCATGACTGTATACTAAAAACAACCCCATTCTATAGTGAAGGTAGTCTTACTCCGATCCTTTGGCACGATTTTCAACTGATGATACCCGAAGAACCCATTGGTGAACGAATAGGCTTCCTCACCTCCAACATTCTCTAATACTTCATCTGTGGAAGGCATAGGGAATGGATCATGGACACAAGCATAATTCAACTTTCTTAAGTCTACACAGATCCAAATTTTTCCCTTCGTCTTCTTTTCCTAAACCAGCATAGGTCTAACTCAGTCTGATTCCTCGACAGGCTCAATAATCCCAGCTGCAAGCATCTTATCTAATTCTTTGTGTAGTTTTTCCTTGTACTTCAAACTCAACTAGTATGGGTGTTGCTTCACTATCTTCACATTTAGTTTTAGAGTGATCTTCATGACACCTAGATCACCTACTATCCCATTTAGATCAAATAAATTTGTGGGAAACAAGTCCTAATACTCCCGCAATAACTCTATGACTTTGTCCACTCTGTCCTCATCCCAGTAGTCACCTATATCTACGAACTTCGGTTGCGCTTCCAACACAATGTTCACCTGCTTAGTTTTCAAGGGCTTTGATATGTCAAGAACTTTTTCCTTAGGCCCCACGACTTCTCATTTTCCTTCTAACTTAGGAATACTAATATTCCTAGGATCTTCCTCACCTTCCTTTGTGGTCACATTATAACATTCCATAGCATGGCGCAACTACATGCTCCAATCTCGTTGCACCCATGTGGCAGGTTCTTCAGGCATTCTGAATATTGCAACCTTAATCTCCTATAAGGCTTCATCAATACACTCAAATCCATCCTCGAAACTGAAAGTTAATAAAAAACTTTCATTTGGAACATCCTACTCTGCGGTTCCATGTCGCAGCTCTGTTTCTAGATACCAGTTCATCGAAATAGTATCCAAAGTGTGGTAGAATATATGAACCCATTTTGGTTGTGGTTCTTCTCCCCATGCCTTCGTCCATCGAGCCATATGCTTGAGTGGATCATCCTTTCCTATATACTTCTCTATAATGCATGTATTGGTATACCCAAACTATAACTTCCTCATTTGTCTATATTCCTTCCAGTCTGCAAAGTTGTTGTTATGTGCACCCCACCATCTAGCAGGCATAGCTCTCAGCGTGATGTCTAATGCCTGGAACCAATGTTCCTCTAGTACATCCCTTTCAAATTTATCCAAAAATAAATTTACATCTTCTAAACCACCATAATACGGTAAGTTGCATACCTCACTCGATATATACATCGAAGTGACTTTGTGAGCCTATTGCATCACAACGTTCATACCTCATGCAGTCTATATGGCATTCTATTATGCCAGTGCTCAAGCTCCTCATCTGAGTTTGAATTGCAGGAGTTTTCCTTCTCCCAAGTAATTCGCCCATCCACCGTAGGGTTGATCCAATCCTCATCCCATACAATAAGCTTATATATTTGATCAATATCTTCTTCTTCATAATAATCTCAGACTGGTTTAGTATATCGCGCACCCCTGGCTAGATCCAACGGAACAATAACCCTTAGTTCCTTATTTTCAAATGTCATGTTGCGCTTCTTTAAGTTGATGACTGCATTCATATCAAATTCCCAATTAATTAGAAGCAACGCTGGGTATGGATTATTGCCATCTACTATTTCAATTACTTCAAATTATGTTATGGCATGCAACCCTTCAATATCCACAGTTACTCCATGTAGGCACCCTATAGGGATAATATTTTGTTGATTTTCCATTCACAGTTCGATCGGGGACCACTATAGTGTTGGTTTTCCCATTCTTTCCCAGGTTTGCTTTAGCAAAACATTGGCATCAGACCCTAAATCAAAGATTGCCTGGTCCATTTCAAATTCCTCAATATGGGCAGTCATTCTCATCTCGCGATAGTCCTTTCTTACCTCTATCCACCTTATCCACTATGTGTTGTTCAGGTAGTGGCTTACCCTTCCCGACACAGTTATCTATCAACTCTTGCAGCCCCTCTACTGCTTTTTGTTCCCTTAAAAGATTCATGCAGGTCTGTAATAAAGATGTTAAAAATGATGGATCTGCTTCCTACGCAATAATGATTTCTTCAAGCTTCTCCATTCGTGTACTATGAGCCTTTGATGTAGAAGCTCCTGCATATGCAAAGCCCTTTTTTTCCTCCATAAAAGTTTCTTCACTTTATTAAAATCAAAACTAACTTCCTTGTCAGCAGCCTTGTGTACCTCTGTTTGCTTCCCTTTATCCTCCCCGGTAGCTATACCGCTTCGCGTAACAATATTAACACTCGGTCCATCTTCCCGAGGTTTTGATCTCATCATATATATGTTCTGACTAGGATGTTGGGTCTGGGTCTTATTTTCTTTCATTTTTGCGATGAGAACAGGACAATCTTCTATTACATGATCAAACTGTCAGCAGTACTGACATGAGGGGTTTGTTGGATTCTAAAAATCCCGTGCAAAGTGGTCTGTCTCTCCAAAATTGTAACAAATGCTCAGGCCACGACCTCTTCTAGCTCCTCCCCCACATCCTCTTCCTCGTCCTTGGAATCCTCTGTGTGTTGCAGTTGTGTCTTGATCCTGCTGAGGACGTGCCTTCGTTTGTGCTCTATATGTTGGTGTTTTGTCCATCATTAACTCTTGACTTCGGGAATTACACTCGTCATGACCTACAAACTTACAAAAATTGGAAAACAGTTGTTTGGGAGTCCACACAAACGTCTGTAGCAAATGAAAGTTTTTCGTTGTATGTTTTTAGTGCACCATAGCACTACAACAGTGCTGTACGTTCCGGCTTTAGGGGGACAGGACCTCCCTCAACTAGATAATTCTAATACACTGTGCAATGATCCTTGTCATGACCATGAATTTTAAATTTTAAACACCATACTTTTGCATAGGTCTCAATCTGGACTTATTTTCCCTTTTTGAGACTTTGCAATTCCATATGTAGGTTAGCCAACTGCAACTGAATCTGTTGGACTCCCAGATTCATATCTTGAATAGGTGAGCCTTCCAACTTCATAGAAATCTCCAGGGCGTCAGCTTGCATCTCAATCTTCTACTGCGACAAAGGCAACCTCAAGTGAGGTAACAACAAAGAAATATACCAATCCTTGTGTTGTTCATTCGTGATCTGCATATTAGACTATTGTAGCAGACATTTTAACCTTTGATCAAAATCCCATGCAGACTCATTTACCTGCTGCTTAATTTCTTTAACCTCAATTACATGTTAAGCATGAGACTTAGGCTTCTTGAATCCATTATTTAGCACATCCTTTGTATCTTTCAACATGCAGTAGGATGAGTTGTACTATACTTAATATACTAGCTTAACGCCCTATCCTACAATGTTGTGACCACCTGCGCTTTCTTCAGGTCATCATACATTATCTGCTATGACTTCCACACAGCATCTGCTACAAACTAGAATTGTTCAGGGTCTTTTGTCCCCTGACCCTTGAATATGGATATCTCCATCATGTTGTCCATACTAAACAACAGAGGTGGAGGTGGAGGTGGAGGTGAAGGCGGAGGTGGAGTGGATGGATGTGGTATTCCTGCAATACCCTAATTTACCATATGCAATGCACCTTGAGGTTTCTTCAGACTACTAGTCTCTTCATCACTACCAGATGCTCCCAACAAAGGACTATACTCAGCACCTAAGTCTAGATCTCTTCTGAATGGATTTCCACTGCAAGTAGTTCCCTTCAAGTCTCGTCTAAACATCAATTCAATGGCATAACTCGTTTCTCACATAATAAAATTTTAATCCAAGTTTTCAGGGACTTCAAATACTTACCTCTTGGTCCTTTGAAAAATCGGCATTCAGCTTCACTATAACTGACAGATGTGTCAATCGCGAACTGAGTAATGAGTCCTCCCAAGATGTTATCAATCCAATAGTCGACAACCCTCGTGATCTTGTTTTCTGAACCTTCCAGACGCCTTACTAACTCTAGAGTCCACACAATAGGGTTATCCAACTTCCACGTACCTTGACTATCTACCATTTTAGCCAACCATTCTTGTAACCCGCATGAAAAAGAGAAAAAGAAAATTTCATGTTCTTCTGATACAGTTATCTATTCAACCAATCTTCCTTCGACAGGCATAGATTCTTGGTTTCCTGGGCAGAAACTCGTGCAGATTTTGATTTGTCCACTTATTGATCTCTTTCTTAGTCAGTATCCACTTATGCCACATCACACATTCCTCAGATAGATCCCAGTCTCGGCAATGAGCCATTTTTTGGCTTAAGGGGGCTTGGACCCAGGTTCAGATTTAGCTGCGCTAACCAACAAAACCCTACATTACAGGCCCTTCCGGGCAACAAACCACGTAGTGCAGGCTATAGTCTCACTCGAAGTAGTATCAAGGGATGCTATAACTAGGTTTCTACATCCAAAGGACTATGTGATGTGATTTTGTTACTCTTAGGGATTTATTCTAACGTTCGCGAACCCTAACCCTTAAAACCCGGAAATTACAGTAGCTAACAGATAACAAATTCTAACTCTTCGCCGATTGTTCTAAACATTCATGACATCATGTCATTAAACATGTCTACCCCTTCTGCGCATCTATTAAGCATGTTTCATGATAAATTGCAGTAAACGAAGCGAATACACAACAAATTCAAAAGTAAATAATAACACACAGATACACAGATAATGCTTCAAAACAACCTTTATTATGCTTAGATATTCAATTACGGACTCTTTCAACCCTGCACACACAACTATAGGGGCATAAGCACTCAACTGTGGACTTACCAAGGGATCCACACACATAGTTGCAGGAGCCTTCCCATTCGCCTGAGTACAGAATAGGCAATACAAACCCAAAACTTGCCTATCTATGCTTTATGCTATTCTGACTGAATTTTCTATGACATTGTATGAATCCTTTTATATATTTCTTCATTACAATACCATGGTCCGTGAACCATGGGTAGGTCATAAAAAAACTTAACTTCTAACAAACTAAGGCACTTTGACCTTCCTAAATCCCCTTTGACTCCTAATGACTTGTGTGCTCCGCTCCTCAAAATGAGATACTTTACAGTGTTAACAAAACTTATACAAAATTTAACCCTAGGGGATCCTGTCCTAACAGGCCCTCGCGATCTTGTTTTATGAACCTTCCAGACACCTTACTAACTCTGGAGTACACACAATAGGGTTATCCAACTTCCACATACCTTGACCATCCACTAATTCGACCAACCATTCGTATAACTTGCACAGAAAAGAGAAAAAGAAAATTGTGTATTCTTCTATATACAGGTATCTATTCTACCACTCTTCCTTCGACAGGTGCGGATTCTTGGTTTCATGGATTGCAAACTCATGTTGCTTCCAATCTATCCACTTCTCAATCTCTTTCTTAGTCAGTATCCACTTATCCCGCATCACACATTCCTCATATAGACCTCGGTCCCAGCAACATAACCATTTATTGGCTTAAGCAGGCTTGGACCCAGGTTCAGAGTTAGTTGCACTAACCAACAAAATCCTACACTACTGGACCTTTCAGAAACAACCCGCATAGCTCAGGCTGTAGTCTCACTAGAGGCAGTATTGGGGGGTGCTAGAACCAGGTTTCTGCATCCAAAGTAATGTGTGATGTGTTTCTGTTACTCTTAGGGCTTTATTCCAACCTTTGCGAACACTAACCCTTAAAACCCGGAAATTACAATAACTAACAAATAACGAATTCTAACTCTTCATCGATTGTTCTAAAAATTCATGACATCGTGTAATTAAACATGTCTACCCCTTTTGCCCATCTATTAAGCATGTTTCATAATAAATTAAAGTAAATATAGAAAATACATAGTAAATTCATAAGTAAATAATAACACAAATACACAGATAATGCTTCAAAAAAGCCTTTATTATGCTTATATCTTCAATTACAAACTCTTTCAACCCTATGCACATAGTTGTAGGGGCCCATGCACTCAACTTCAAGGGCCCACGCACTCAGCTACAAACTTACCAAGGTCTTCACACACATTTGCAGCAGCCTTCCCCTTTGCCTGAGTACAGAATAGGCAATACATATCCAAAACTTGCCTAGCTATGCTCTTCGCTATTCTGACTGACTTTTCTATGACCCTTTATGACTCCTTATATATATTTCTTAATTACAACACAATGTTCCGCAAACCATGGGCGGGTCATAAAACATCTTAACTTCTAACAAACTAAGGGGCTTTAACTTTCCTAAATCCCCTTTGGCTCCTAATGACCTTCGCGCTCCGCTCCTCAAAATGTGGAAACTTTACAATATTAACAAAACTTATACAAAATTTAAGACCTTGTCCCAACATAGATGCCGCAGATAAAGTTGTAGGGGAAGCCTTAGGACAAGTGGAAGACAAATTGCCTTATGTGATCTATTTCATCGGTAGGAACATTTCTAAATATGAGTTAAATTATATTTTCGTTGAAAAGGAACTTTTGGTTGTGGTACATTCTTTGAACAATTTTAGGCAATATATCACTGGTTATCAAACTTTTTTTCACATTGATCATGCAACGATTAAGTATTTAATGAATAAACCTGATGTCAATGCTAGGATAATTAGATGGTTGCTATTATTGCAGAAATTTGATTTTACTATTATTGACAAACCAGGGAAAGAGAATGTGGTTGTAGATTTCTTGTCAAGACTAACCCTGTGTGCAGAAAGGAAGAGATGGTGGATGATCAACTCCCAAATGAACACCTCTTTTCCATCTCAATGATTTCTCATTGGTTTGTTGATATAGCCAACTAATTGGTTACTACGAGGTTCCCTCCTAATCTATCCTCCAAGGATAAAAGAAATATTGTTAGGAAAAGTGCCCCATTCACTTGGATTGGGGGAAATATTTTCAAATTAGGGCCAGATCAGATCCTGAGGAGATGTGTGAGGGAGGAGGAGGTCTTTGACATCTGCTCAGAATGCCATGATGGAACTTGTCGGGGCCATTTTTCTCCTAAGAGGACATCCTTAAAATTTCTATAAGAAGGTTACTACTGGCCCACTTTACATCGAGATGCAAGGAGGTACACCACCAAGTCTGATCAGTGCCAAAGGATGGGTAAGCCCACACCTAAAGATGAAATTCCCTTACAACCTAAAGTGACTCTGGATCCATTTGATAAGTGGGGCATGGACTTCATTGGACTTATTGATCCCCCATCAAGACAGAAGAATTATATCATTGTGTGCACTAATTACCTGACTAAATGGGCTAAGGAAAAGTTAGTTAAGGAAATAACTAAGAAAAATGTTGGTGAGTTTCTGAGGGAGAACATCTTTTACAAGTTTGGTTTTCCAAGGGAATTAGTCACGGATCAAGGAGAATAATTCACATCAAATATGATCGAAGATCTCATGAGGCAACACCACATCAAGCACAAAACATCCACTGCATATCACCCCCATGCAAATGGGCAAGTGGATGTCACAAACAGAGCATTAGAGAACATTATAACCAAGGTTTTTAGCAGCAACATAAAAAATTGGGCAGACAGACTTGTAGAAGCCACTTGGGCCTACAACACAACTTGGAAGACCACCACTGGATTTACTCCATTCAAACTAGTTTATGGGAAGAATGCCCTGTTTTCCATTAACTTTGAATACAACACCTTAAGGATGTCAACTCAGTTATACTTTGACCTCACTACAGTATAACAAGAGAGGCTGCTCCAACTCAATGGTTTAGATGAATTTAGGCTGCAAACTCTCCCACACACTGAGGTAATACAACTACAAAGGAAGATTTGGCATGACAAACACGATAGGGAGAATAATTTTCAAGAAGGTGATTGGGCCCTATTGTATGATTCTAGATTCAAGGATTTCAAGGGAAATTTAATGACAAGATGTTTGGGTCCCTATATAGTAGAGAGATGTCGTGAGAATGGGTCTGTTCAAATTAGAACAATTGATGAGGAATGGATTCCCTTACTTTTCAATGGTTATAGTTTGAAGTTGTATAAAAGGCCTTCATTCAAGGAAGAGTTTATTAGTTCAATAATTGAATGTGATTAGGAGGCTCATAGCCCTCAATCCACGAAGATTTAAAAAATAAATAAATAAATAAAGGGCGTAGATGAAAACCTCTATGAGGCATCTAAGGCCAACTATGGAGTTGAAAACCTCTATGAGGGAGCCCAAGAGAAAAAAAAAGAGAGAGAAAAAACAAAAACAAAAATCAAAGGAAATATCCTTAATGAAACCTCCTCCGAGGAACCGAGGGCAAGCATGCGGATTGAAAATATATACAAATCTATACAAAGGAAGTCTACATGCATCAAAAATAAAAATAAAATAGAGAGACAAAAAATTAAGACACAAGGGAGTAGTCCTTACACCAATCTGGCTAACATATCTCTTTTGCAGGACTCCAGACAGTCAGAAGAACAATGGTTACAGAATAGGTTCCATAGATTCATTTCTCCATTCTTCCCAGCTATCCATTGCATTTTCATCATTTTCATTCAACTCCATACCTCTTTCCATCATCTAGCAAACAATTGGACTATGGTTTTCCTCCTTTTTGAAGTGCTACAGGAATGTCCTCAATTGCTATAGGAGCAACCTAAATTGCTACAGGAGGTACATCCAATTGGAGAAATTGCTACAGGAGGTACATCCAATTGGATAAAGGGGCTAAAAGGTCATTTTTTCCTTAGGAAATGTTGGGAGAGGTCCACCAAAATCCCTCCATCACTCATCCACTCCATCTGGCCAAAATTCATCCTCAAGATTCCACTCTACCATACATAAAGAAAAAAACCAAAAAAAACTTTGTCTTCAACTTTTTCATTGCATACACCACCCTCTAATGATTCTAATCATGTCCCCATAACTCCTATTTTTATCTAAGTTCTCGAATGCATTATGAGGTCTTGAGGGATGAATTGATTGTTATAGAAAGGGGATCCCTCCCGTAGTAGGTTGCACAGTGAAAATAGAATTCTAAACCAATTTTTTTTTTACAGCCCTAGAGTAGAAGATCTAGCAACCTTAAGGCATCATGGGTACATGTTTGAAGTTGAGAAGGGACACACCATCCATAGGGAGAAGATGTCAGGTCATCCATCGATTTCAACAACAGTGGAATGAGAACTAAAAAGAGGCATGCACAAGAACAACAAAAAAGGATATCATCAGTCAAGAATTATCATGCTATGAAGACTTGTGTATAAGCAAACAAACGAAATCAACACCTTCAAAATCATCCTATTATGAAGTTCAATAGCAGCATGCAAGAATCTCCAACAATTCAACATCATAGGAAGGCCTACGTATAACACCCCTCACCTCTTCCCTATGCACATAATGGAAAAAATGTGTTTAATGAACGAGAATGGAGTTTTTATGGGTTGGAGGTGGCCAGTAAACTTGACCACCTTCGATTAGTTAACTACAATTTACTCAACCACCATGCAACATGAAAAAATAAATTTAAGGGGGTTATAAGTATGAGGAGTAGGGACAACAATTCAAAAACGGAAACTTGTGCAAAAGCCAAGTCACCAAAACACTCCAAGCCTTTACCCCAAAAAGGAATAAAAAATACAAGGATCAACTCCATTTGCATACTTGCTAATTTCTAGAAAAGTTTTGGAGAAGGATTAACTAGATGCTACCAAAGAATGCCTAGGGTGCCACCAAGTTACTACAAACTGAGTTTGCATGTTTACAGGAATTGCTACAGGAGGATCTACAAGAGGGTCTGAATTGCTACAGGAAGCACAGAGAGGATACTACAGGGGGAATTAAGGGGATAAAAGGAGCCAAATCCACCAGAGATTGTCTTCAAACTGTCATGCACATAAGAGAGTCATCCTGAAAAGAGTAAGTGGCCTCCTCCCTCTCCAGTTCCCATACACCTGCTAATCCGAATTAGATCCTTAAACATTTCCATGACTGTTTCAAATTATGTTAGGCTTCAAAATCTTATGAATAATGAGCTTATCAGAAATGACCTCTGGACAATGGCAATTTGTGGCCAGCATAGAACAACGAGGACCCTCAGTCAAAGCGCGCTGACCATTGGCCCATGGAGACCGTGCATGGATGCAAATTGGCAATCAGAAGCCCAAATCTAGAAACAGAAGCAGTTTCTGATACGGAACAATGCATACCCTCGGTCAAAGCGCTAATCATGTATCGCAGGGCAAAACTCTCAATGAAGGAAAGCCTCGAGCACTCGGTCACGAGGAAAACAGGAAACCATGCGGAAATCATCAGAAGGCAGGTCCTACGCCCAAAACCGACAGGATATCACATGCACTTCGATCGGTAAACAGGATTGGCCGACTTCAGCGTGATGCCACACACCAGGCGACGCGTGTCCAACAGATGAGAGAGAAATCCGCTTACATCGCGTGAGTAACGGTCGAGCAACTTACCCATGCGATATAGATGGAGACGATCTGGAGGCTCCAGATCAACAGTGGAGAATTAACTCGATGGATGACTGGATTCGACGGGGAAATAGATTGAGGCACATAAAAATTTGAGGTCCGAAATGACCAATGAGCTGGCAGAAGAATCAGTTTCACGAGAAAATCCTAGAGTAACGAAATAACGATCATTTAAAGAAAAATGACACTCAGTTCATAAGGCGATAAGTGGCCACCTCTTTGTGCAGCGTTACACAGCGATGATGACGTAGAGCATGGGAATTCCAGCAAACCGAGGCAGGCAATCCAGAGAGTCGAGAAGAGGAAACGAATAGTCAGAGAGTAGATTGGCTTTAAGCCACAAATAGACAAAGAGCAGAGGGGACAGAAGTAGAGAAAAAGAAGTGAATTGCAGAGAACAGGGAAGCCAAGCTGACCTGCAAAGCAAAAGAAACATCAAACAGACATAACAGAGAGAGCAGGGAAAATTTTAAGAACCCCCCCAAATTTACATGTATAATAAATGGGCGAATCTCCATGGTATATAGGAAAAATGGAAGGTGATTTTATCAATAATATGATATGTATATATAATTTTTCGGCAAATCTCTCACCAAGCATGGCAAATATTTTACTCAATTATAAATTCTTGTGTTTATTGAATACACAAATGAAATCATTTCATTTCTTTAAAATATCTTTTGAAATTAAAATTACCGAAATTACATATCGATAACCTAGTGGGTGTAGGATAAAATTCACCTGTGCCATTCACAGAAAGCATGAGAAAAAACCTAATACTATATATAAAACCAAGAAAAATTCAAATTCATCACTTCTGGGGACCTCGTAACCACCCTGCCAATACACAAGTATGTTCCTGTATGCAATTAGAAAAATTACCCAAATTACAATTTGTTTACTCCAACACATGTTGGAAAGTTATAGAAGGATGACTAGTGCAATCAATCCATTCCTTTTAGCCCTGGATTTTTTTCAGTTTAAAAAGTATACAAATATACTTGTCCAATGCCTATGCTTTAACCATTCACCTTAAGATGTTTTTACAATATAATTTCCTAAGTCTATTTAATATCTTCATGATCATAAAAACCAACCTATATCCATCTTAACTCCACATCTACCACTCTTAGGGGGATGAAATCTATTTATCCCTCTGAGCACTTGGTAGACCTAGAATTAAGATGGATCTAAGATGATAGAATTTCCCCTTTAAATAGTCTATGCTCACATGAATACCATGGTATTACCATGGGTCAATACCATGGGTTATCATAAACCTGGAGCTTGAAAATTACTATTAGTAATTTATAAAATTAATAAAATTAATAGTTGATTTTTATTTTAACCAAGCTAAAATGTTTAACATACATTAAATTACAACATCCATTTTTACTCTTGATCGGATCAAATATTTTTTCACTCTATGCTAGTTTGCATATCACGATATTTGATACCTCTTGGGGATTAGTAGATCCAGAGTAAAGATGGATATGGATCTATGTTGGTTTAATTCCCCCATTTAAATAGGCTACATTCCAGGTGAATACCATGGGTCAATACCATGTGCCATTTTGGTGAATACCATGGGTCAATACCATGTGCCATTTTTATTTTTATTAATACTAATATTAGGGTTAATAATGTTTTTTGCATGGTATTAATAACAATCTAGTCCATGGTATTTGTCCCATAGTATTTTGCTCATAGGTTTCACCTAAATATAACACATTTTTTGAGTGTTCGTAAATATAAGGTGACTTATGGAGTAAATATAAAGAAATGTTTTATTTGTTTACCATACCTCTCGTTTATTTATATTTTTATTAATTTACCATACCTCTTTTACAAATATGGTATTTGGCCCATAGGATTCACTTAAATAAAACCTCTTTCTTGAGCCTTCATAAATAGAACGAGGGTTATGGACTAAATATAAAAAGGGGTTTTATTTATTTACCATGTGTCTAGTTTATTCATATTTTTATTTATTTACCATACCTTTTGAGTAAGTATAAAAAGACGTTTTATTTATTTACTATACCTCCACTTTACTTATATTTTTATTTGTTTACACCCTTGCATGTATATAAGGTGACTTATGGAGTAAATATAAAAAATGTTTTATTTATTTACCATACCTCTCATTTATTTATATTTTTATTAATCTACCATACCTCTTTTATAAATATGGTATAGGATTCACTTAAATAAAACCTATTTTTGAAAATGGGCGAATGGATTCACTTAAATAAAACTTATTCTTGAAAATGGGCGAATGGAAGGTTGTAACTCCTAATTTCAAGGGCTAAATTTACCTTTTTAACCCTCTCTCTTAAAATAAGGTGGGCTATTTGATGTGATTTGTAAAAATGTACTATGATACAAAATATTCGCCCACTAAAAATTTAAAACCCCTTAATTTCGCCAAAGGGCGAACATTTGCCCCTAAAATTTTCTATGAGAGAGAGTTCGAGAGCCTGTGAACTCTAGAGAAGGCTTGAGAGGTTCAAGCAACTCCTCTGTGTAGACATGTCAGGTATTGAGTACCAAATTGGACTCATACCACAGAGACCAGTCGAGGTTAAGATTCAGTAAGGGGAGTCTGTGTACTCTAGAGACTTGGGGGATCTAAGCACAATCCTACTGATCATTCTCTGTTAAGTGAGACTCAAATTGAGCTCCTTATTGTAAACTATCTGCTTTAAGACACAATAGAAATGGCCACCACCGAAGGCTGGACCAGGAGATGTAGTCCAGGAGGATTGGGTGAACTCCTTATTAAATTTGTTGTGTTTTTTTGTATTTGCTTACTGTATTTCTCTTACTTTTCCAAGTGCTTGTGTATTTCACAATCTTATCGATCCGTTGCTTAAAATAAAATAGGCACACCCCAACACATGGGTTTGTAATACCTTCATTAATTAACTGAGGTCATTCACGATTGATTTTTAGATCAAGTGGTATCAGAGCTCTAGGTTGTTTAAGGTTAGACAAGCTTGTGCTAGATTTCGTTGTTGAATGCTAACTAGATCAAAGCCTAAATTAGGAGAAGGAGAGTTGGTTGAGACTAACCCAGAAATTGGAAGAGTCTATCCTCAGAAAAAAATGTCAAAGGAAAGTCCCTTGGGGCCAGACCCTCAATTCATAGATAGTTTCCTGGCCATGAGGTCCATGGTAGAGGAAATGTATAGGGACTTTAGGAAACATAAAGATGAGGACTCATTAGGCCCCAAGCAAGATAAAGGAGAAGAAGAGTCTCTCCTCCATGACCACTCAAAAGGCAAAGGGAAAGAAGAAAGCTTTCTCACACCTCCTAGTAGCCCTAAACATAAAAAGAAGACATATTTGATCAAATTAGATGTTAAATTTTATTTACCAATATATGATGGAGAGTTGAATGCAGAAAAGCTGGATAATTGGATCAGACAAATTGATGTTTATTGCATAGTGTAGAGTATCGACTCAGACAAGAGTAAGATTTAGTTGGCCAGCCTACGCCTCGGAGGCACTGCCTTGGTATGGTGGGAAGGTAGGACACAAGCTGACATGAAGAAACATGGTAAGATTCTTTCTATCTGGAGTTAATTTGTTTCTGTAATCAAAAAGCAGTTCTATCCACTAGCTTACATGCAACAAGCCATGATGAGCTGGCAAACTCTTCGCCAATTGAAAGGGAAAAGTGTACAGGGTTACACCCAAGAATTTAGGAAGAGAGATTTGATTCAAGGAATGTCATTAGACTCACCTGAGACTCTATTGAAGTACATAGGTGGTCTACACAGCTACATGAGGCACACTATCCTCATGTTTAATCCCACTAGTATAGATGAGGTATCTGTCCAAGCTACACATCTAGATGCTAGAGGAAAGAATGGGAACCCAGAAGTTGGAGGAACATCCAAGCCCATTGCAAGCAAGAATAAGGAGAAAAGAAAACATAAATGGAAAGAGAGGTGGCCACTTGTCACCTTAGGAAACTATCTATGAATTGAGGGTCTGGCCCCATCGAAATTTACAGGTTGTCCACTTTAGAGAACACAGAAATCAAGAAGCAAGCGCAAGAGTTACTCGAGAAGGGATTCATCAGACCTAGCACATCACCATGTGGGTCTCCAATCGTTTTGGTGAGAAAGAAAGATGGCTCATGGAGAATGTGCATTGATTACTGAGCACTGAATAAGATAACGATAAAAAGTCGTTACCCCCTTCCTTGCATAGATGACCTATTAGATCAATTGAAAGAAGTTGTTTATTTGTCCAAGTTAGACTTGCATAGTGGATATCATCAGGTCAGATTTGTAGAAAAAGATGCATGGAAGACTGCTTTCAAAACAAAGCAAGGATTGTATGAGTGGTTGATTATTCCTTTTGGCTTAACTAATATTCCTGCTACTTTCATGAGAATAATGAATGATGTACTCAGACCTTTTCTTGATGATTTTGTTATTGTATATCTGGATGACATTCTTATATTTAGCAAAACGTGGGAAGAACATTTAAAGCATGTTAAGTAGACACTAGATGTTTTGAAAAGAGAAAAACTTTATGTTAAACTCTCAAAATGTGAATTTGGAAAAACATCTTTGAATTATTTGGGTCATATAATAGGGGGTGGTGAATTGAAGATAGATCCCTCTAAGGTGGAAATCATTGTAAACTGGCCTAAACCCAAATCTCCTACAGAAGTTAGAACCTTCTTAGGAGCAGCACAATATTGGAGAAAGTTCATTTCTAACTTTTCCTTAATTGCAGCTCCCTTACATGCTTTAACAAGATTGAACAAGGTGTTTCAGTGGGGAGGCAAACAGCAGAAAGCCTTCGACACCTTGAAGAAAATATTAGTACAGCACCAGTACTAGCACTGCCTGATCTTAAAAGACCATTTGAGATCCAAACGGATGCCAGTGACTATGCCATGGGAGCAGTGTTGATACAGCATGGTAAACCCATATGTTATCATTATGAGACATTTAACTCTACAGTAGTTAACTATCCAACATATGATAAAGAATTGTATGCAGTAGTATAGAGTGTGAAAAAGTGGAAACATTACTTAATGGGCAAAGAGACAGTCATACATACTGATCATCAACCACTTCAATATCTACACTCCCAAACTAAGTTGCAACAATCAAGACACTATAGGTGGATGGGTTTTCTACAGTAGTTTCATTTAGTCATCAGATATAAAAGGGCATACACAATAAAGTTGCAGATATGTTTTCTAGACCTATTATACATGCATCCACTATACTTAAGCATAATTCAGTACTGCATGAGAGCCACATTGAACAATATGCTCAAGATATAGATTTCAAAGATGTATATGCAACTTTGAAAGTCAAATGAGTAGAAGAATTGGATTATCACATTAAGGACCAACTCTTGTATCATTGTGGGAAGCTATGCATTCTGCAAATTGAAAGAGTAAAGATAATTCGGGAAGCACACACTTCTCTAATATCAGGTCACTTTGGTGTAAGTAAAACGGTTGCACAGATGCAAAGATTTGTTATTGGCCAAAAATGAATGAGACAGTTTCTAGATATGTAAGAGGGTGTACCATGTGTGCTAAAAGCAAGCCCAACAATAGAAAACTAGGCTTGTACACTCCACTGCCAGTTCCTTCTCATCCTTGGGAAAGTGTTTCCATGGAATTTGTTGGAGGACTGCCTAAATCTAGGAAAGGTCATGACTATTTATATGTTGTTGTGGATAGGTTCAGCAAAATGTGTATTTTGATACCTTGTAATAAACAGATTACAGCTGAACAAACTGCAAAGTTGTTCTTTTAGCATGTATGGGTTCATTTTGGATTACCCACTTCCATTGTATCTGATCGAGACACCCGATTTGTTGGGAAGTTTTGGTCGAGTCTGTGGGAACTAATGGACACCAAACTGAAGAAAAGCACAACCTTTCATCCACAGATAGATGGCCAGACAGAAGTAGTCAACAGGATAGTGATCCAGTTGCTCAGAGGCTATTGTAACAAGCATCCCAAACTTTGGGATGAACATTTGTGTTCTGTGCAGCATGCTTACAACTGAGCAAAACATTCTTCTACACAGAGATCTCCTTTTGAAACCTGTTTTGGTTTCACACCAAGGTCTCCCTTGGATTTTGTCTTTGGTAAAGACATAGCAATTAATGGACACAGTGATGTGGACAAGGCAACCAAGTTCATTGAAAAAATCCAAGAGATTCACCAAGCAGTACAGGAACAGCGGGAAAAGAGCCAAGCCAAATACAAGGCAAGGCATGACAAGCATCGGATGGAGCATAGTTTCCAAGTTGGTGATCAAGTCTGGCTGTATACCAGCAAAGATAGAATGCAAGGTGAAGGTAAAAAGCTAAAGCCAATAAGGTATGGACATTTCAAGATACTTGAGAAAATTGGTGAGAATGCTTTTCTCCTTGATTTACCAGCTTACATGCACATCTACTCAGTCATTAATGTAGACAGCTTGATACTATTTGAACCTTCGTTAATTGAAGATCCCAAAGAGAAAAGTTGATTGCCTTCTATTGATGATCTATTACCTGAATATCTCAATGAATTGCAGGAAGACACATCTCTAGATAGGAAGGTGAGGATGACACGCAGGGGAGACGTTGAGTACCTCAAGATTGGACTCAAGGGTACAAATCCAAGCAGTGCAAAATGGATAGAGATTGGACAAGTGAGACAGCTATACCCTCACTTAGTCAATGCTTGAAAACCAACTTTTGGTGGTCCAAAAGTTTTTTCACTGGGAAGGCCATGATCCAAATTGGATCCTTAAACATTTCCATGACTGTTTAAAATTATGTCAGGCTTCAAAATCTTATGAATAATGAGCTTATCATAAATGACCTCTAGACAATGGAAATTTGTGGCCAACACGAAACAACGAGGACCCTCAGTCAAAGCGCGCTAACCATTGGCCCATGGAGACCGCGCATGGACGCAAATTGGCAATCGGAAGCCCAGATCTAGAAACAGAGGCAGTTTCTAATACGCTATTAGCAATCGCGTATTGTAGGGAAAAACTCTCAGTGAAGGAAAGCCCTAAGCGCTCGGTCACGAGGAAAACAAGAAACCATGCAGAAATCGTCAGAAGCTGAATCTCGCGCCCAAAACCGGCAGGATATCGTGTGCACTTCGAGCGGTAAGCGGGTTTGGCTGAGTTCACCATGATGCCACACACTGGGCGACACGTGTCCAGTGGATGAGAGAGAAAATTGCTTACATCACATGAGTAACAGTCGATCAACTTACTCGCGCGATATAGACGAAGACCGTAGGATCTAGAGGCTCCAGATCAACGGGGGAGAATTAACCCGATGGATGACTGGATTCGACGGGGAAATAGACTAAGGCACATAAAAATTTGAGGTCCGGCATGACCGATGAGCTGGTAGAAGAATCAGTTTCATGGGAAAATCCTGGAGTAACGGAAATAATGACTGTTTAAAGAAAAATGACACTCAATTTGTAAGGCAACAAGTGGCCACCTCTCTATGCAGCGTTACACAACGATGATGATGCAGAGCAGGGGAATTCCAGCGGATCGAGGTAGGCGATCCAGAGAGTCGGGAAGAGGAAATGAACAGTCAGAGAGCAGATTGGCTTTAAGCCACGAACAGACAAAGAGAAAAGGGGACAGAAGTAGAGAAAAAGAAGTGAATTGCATAGAACAGGGAAGCCGAGCTGACCTGCAAAGAAAAGGCAGCATCGAGCAGACAGAACAGAGAGAGTCCAAGAGCCTGTGAACTCCAGAGAAGGCTTGAGAGGTTCAAGCAACTCCTCTATGTAGACCTGTCAGGTATTGAGTACCAAATTGGACTCATACCACAGAGACCAGTCGAGGTCGAGATTCAGTAAGGGGAGTCTGTGTACTCTAGAGACTTGGGGGATCCAAGCACAATCCTACTGATCATTCTCTGTTAAGTGAGACTCAAATTGAGCTCCTTATTTTAAAATCTTTGCTTTAAGACACAATAGAAATGTCCACCACTGAAGGTTGGACCAAGAGACGTAGCCCAGGAGGATTGGGTGAACTCCTTATTAAATTTGTTGTGTTTTTTTGTATTTGCTTACTGTGTTTATCTTACTATTCCAAGTGCCTGTGTATTTTGCAATCTTATTGATCCGTTACTTAAAATAACATAGGCACACCCCAGCACATGGGCCTGTAATACCTTCATTAATTAACTGAGGTCATTCACGAGTGATTTTCAAATCACCTGCATGAGGAATTATGCTTGAATTGGGTATCCTATAGCAAAAAATTGTGCAATAGTTTCCTTTGAAATTTATTATATGAGAAGGAAAGATAGGGACAAAGAAGAGTTTGTTTTTTTATAGAAAAAATAGCATCCTTCTTCACGTTTGTTAAGAAAGGGAAATTTAACACCATCTTTGCACCCAAGACTACTCTAAGGCCAAAATTGAGAAGATACCCAAATAACCTTGAGAAGGAGTAGTAGAGAGAAATGGGGGTAGGTTTCAATAGAAGAGAACCCACATACACAAAAAGAATCCATCAACATCCCCATGTTCTAGACATTTTCCTGAGACATCAGTGGATGGGGTTCTTTGAGCAATTAAAGGGATATGATGATGAGATAACTCAAGAATTTTCCATGGCCCTTAGCTCTCAAGGAGAAAATAGTGCCACTACTATTGTTAGAGGACTTGCAATCCATTTGAGTGCAGAACTTATAAGTAGAGTGACCACCATACCCTTAGGAGTTCGATGGAGCAAGGAAGATAAGGAAATAAGTGTTACAGCCAGGAAAAAATTGTTCCTACATAGAGAGAAGCCTATGGAAGATAAAAATGGAGTAATAAGGAAGATCCTCCCTTACCCTTACCCTTGGGACGAAGTGACTTGTCACATCCTCAAATACATCATCTATGAGGGGAGGTTGAGCATTGTGTATGCCTATCAATTTAGGTTTCTCTATGAGATAAGGTTCCAAACAAAGTTACCCATTCAAAATAGACTCAGTATCCCACATTTCCTCTTACAATCCATCATTGAGATGAGCCAAAAGGTGAGGGAAGGGAAGCACTAGCACATTTCCCATCATGGCCTCATCAAGCTAATTGTCATGGAAGCCTTGAGCTATTTAAGGAACCCTGTATGACTTCATAGATATGGATAGAGATATTTTCATTGAAACACAAGCCTTTACCTCCACACAACAAGAAGAAACACCAGTCTCTAGTATTAGTGGTAGGAAAGATAAGGAAGAAGAAAAGGAAGAAGAGGAGGAAGTGAAAGCAGAGGAAAAAGAGGCGGAGGAACAAAAAGTAGACGAAGAAGAGCCCGAGGAGCCCTCCAAATCTTAAGGAACAGAGAGACAAGGGGAACAAATAAGCCTCTCACTAGGAAACATAAAGAAAGAGGTGGCTACCACATTGGCCACATTGGTCACAACGATTAAGCCCGAAAGGAGGAAGCCAATACAAGGCCCCATGCACTTTAAAATAAGGAAAAGCACCAGGATAAGGCAAGGGAAACGTCAGCCTCCTTCAAATATCCCTATCACCATTGATGAATTAGCAAGAAAAAGGGAAGAAGTGGGACCTAGTGAGGAAAATATTCAAGAAGTTACCTCTCCTAAGGCCAATACTAAACAATATGTGCTACCCATAGGGAGACCCACCACTAGAGAAATCACATTTAAGAGGCTCAATGTGATATTCCCAATTAGCAATATTACTAACGGAAATATCAATCTTACCCAATTTTGTTTTATTTCATGTTTGCACTTAGGAGATGTGGGTTCAAAGGTCCCACATGAATTTTGGGATTAAGTGGGGAGCCAAAAACTAGGAAGGAAGGGAAATATTACGGCTCTAGTTGGGGGCCACCCCATGCAAAATTATAGCCCACATGTGGAAGACGCTTTCATTGGAGCGAAGCTGGTGGGGAAAGTCGAGTTAGGCTCACATGGGAATCTTGGAGGCTCTTTGGTAAATAGAGCAAGAGGCACTCATTTTGGTCATTCATTCATCTACTTAAAAATTATGTCTTTGACATAGCACGCTTGATTTGAAGCCAAGTTTGCATTGTTGTTTGGCACACAAGTGTCTCCGAGCAGAGATCTCAACCCTTGCTTCGGTGGACTTCGAGTGCCAACCCAAGGAGGGAGTCCTACCTATACCAGTTCGTACCAACAACAGGGAGTGCGAGTTTGTGGAGAGGATTGGTAGCAACAACATAGCCAAGTCTACAGTTTTTTTTATCACACAAGTGTCTCCGAGTGGAGATTTCAACCCTTGCTTCAGTGGACTTCGACTACCAACCCAAGGAGGGAATCCTACATATACTAGCTTGTACCAGCAACAAGGAGTGAGAATTTGTGGAGATGATTGATAGCAAAAACATAAGGATTGTACAGTTCTTAGAGGAGGCACGCTTGGAGGTTGAGGAGTGAAGGGAGTTAGGGGCTGAAACTTAAGGTGGAGTCTAGGGAAGTGTTGTGGGGTCTTTTCTAGCATTTTGGTAGAGCATCATTTGCTACAAGTTACATCTTTTACTTTTAGAGGAGGGCCAAGCATTTGGGGGTCAATTTTGGAGAATCAAAACCAAGACAAACCCTTTCTAGTTTTTTTTAGTTTATTGAGGAGAGGCCAAAATTAATTTGGCATAATTTTCTAGGCAGATTTGAAGGGTAAAATAGGGGCCCCAACTTAGTAGCTACATTCCCTAGGGAAAAATTGGGCTGAGATTCCAAGGTCAACATTTGAATAATTCATTCATGGGTTTTTGTTGGTTATTGGTGGAGAGCTCAGGGTTAATTTCTTGGAATTTTCTGAGCATCTGAGGCTCTAACAATATTTCATTGTAGCTAGCAACATATTTTCTGGGTAGTTTCAATGCAGAGCCAGGAGAGTGAAGCAACAAATTTGAGAGGGATTTCTTATTGTTCATTTGGGCTTAGCTAGCTTGCCTTGAGCAAGCCCATGTGCACTCTTTCCAGCACCACATTGTACCCTCTTATTTATTAATAAAATGGCTAAGATCAACGCATTCCATGGATATTTTTGGTGTTTAAATGTGTTGTAAATTTTTGTATGTGTTTCTGCTATGTTTTCTTTGTTTAACATTGTATATGTCCCTTAGAAATTTACAGTGGCATTAGAGCATGATTTTGGCTAGCTATGGGTATAAATCACACAAATTCTCAAGTCCTATTGTGGACTGGAATTCTAGACGCTAAAGCACTAGTCCCACATTATTCTCCATATTCTCAAGTGCTATTTTGGACTGGAATTCTAGACGCTAAAGCACTAGTCCCACATTATTCTCCAGATTAAATTTATGCCCAAAAATGTCTCAACAGGAGAAATTTGAAAATGTTACTAGGAGCATCGAGAACTGGTGGGGCATCTATCAATAAGGGAAACAAGAAGAAACAATAGTTTCTGACCGACAGATGAATAAAATAAGAGGAGAAAGGTTTTTGAACGAAACACTAGTAATAATATTGCAAAGACGAAGATGGGAGGTAGAGGTAGTGACGAGATGAGAGAGAACATACCCATGGAAGAGGGAGTTCATCTAGATACGTTTCAGCTGGTTGAGCATGAGGCTAATGGCATGCATGAGGAGAACAAGTATACACCTAGTGTGACGCAGGAATCACCCTTCTTGTAGTTTCCTTTGGTAGCCCCAGTAGACAGATTGGAGGAGGCATTTGAGCACATATCCATTGATGAGGCATCTTGGTCTTTAGAATGGAAACCACCTACAATCAACTGATGAGCATGTCTCGCATGTTGGATTGTCTATGGAAGAGCAGATGGAGGCTCATGTCAAGCCCACAATGGATGAGGATGTGTAGCCATCCTTTGGGCTAGCCATTGATGAGGGGCATCTTAGAGACCACACGTTGGGATTCGAGCACAGTTCACTTCAAAGGTGCACTAATAGGATCTACAATGTTATCAGCCCATCCCTACGTATTGGACTGAGAGAGGCAGAGTTGTCTAGACATACCAGAGGGGATGACTAGGTTAGTAACACTATTGGGTCACCTTTGCCCATTGGAGAGAGGGAAACAAAGCTACCTAGTCAGATCTCATGTGTTGACCTAGATAGCGGGATGAGATGATCAGAGTTGCACAAGGTGCAACATCCGCATGTCTGGGTTGTACTATGTGCAAGAGTTCGTGCATTCAATCCCTCTCTTAGGGTTGGATAGCAAGAGATTTTGAGCTAGTACCCAATGGAGTGGACTGGACTCATGGATATGATCATATTCTAGAGTAAATACTAGTGGGAGCTCTTAGACACAGAGGGCATTGGAGGCCCAGATTTGCATTAGGATTCAGGAGGAGCTCCAGATTTGATATCGGACATGCGGGATGGATATGGCATTGATGAGGTAGTCGACCCAATGGCTGAGCATATGCATTCCCTAGGTAAATTCCAGTCGGTGTTAGTGGACAGGCGGTTTTTTATCAGGCTCTATGGACTATATTGGCATGTTGGTTGTGTTGAAATTTCTAAGTCTAACACGTTAGAAATCCCTACTACATTATCTGGTTTATTTTCTCCTCCTACTTTTTCTTTTCATTAACAAGTTATTTATAAATATAAATACTAAAAATAAACACAAATGAAGCCTTAACACTTATACAAATCAGCAACTGAAATAACTTAGACAAGCACACAAGGGACACCATTATTTTTGGATAATCGTCCCCGGAAAAACCCAATGCATGAAAATCGGGGTAGCAGATATGAGGGTTTTATTATTCTGCAATTTCTGAATACAACTAGGGTGCCAGAAATGGCTCACCCAATAGAGAATGCCCTCGGCAGTAATACCTCTCCATGAGGACAGTTATTCTGGTTAATCAGACACTGGATGAACGATCCTATAGCAACTACAGAAGCTCCTTAACTGGACAGCGAAGGTTGCTCCAAGCTTCTCTACTACTTTGTATCACTCTGCAGGGACTTTGTCACCCTTCCCAACTCACCAGCACTAAATTTGCCCCATGAAAAATCACACAATGCTGCCTCTTGGCCCTGCGTCAACTCTGCTAGCCTTTGTGCAGCTACTGATGCCTCTTCGTCAGCCTTCCCAAGCTCTGCACTGTCTTTCTGGTACTATATCTTCCTCTTTGTTATGTATTCTCAGCTTTGTGCCAAACTGCCCCTCATTGCAATAGATCACTGGTTTGATTCTCTCAACAAACCTTGCTCTAGAAAATCGAACTGACTGATCAATTTGGTGTATCTCCAACTGACCCTCAAACCTCCTCTTACTTTTCTTATTGAGTCTTCAACGGCCAAGATGAAGTCCCTAATCAATAGTTAAGATTAGATTTGGCTTGATCCATGTCATTTAGAACACTATCACTCAGTTTTATATTAATACCCATTAATATTTTAATTTTCCTAAGTTTAGACTTAGGAACCCCATTAAAAATATTAATTATTTTAATATCTCTCCAACTGGGTGGAATTTCCCCAAACCATTATGGGTCTTGGAAATCTTATGTGCCTTAGCCTCTCCACCAATTTTCATGGCTAGAGCACATTTGATGCTACCAAAAATCAACACTCCCTCTTAGCGATGAATGTGCTCTAGTAATGTTTCACCATGAAAACATCACATTGATCCTCTGCACCGGTACCTGTTCAAATGTTTGCACCCAAGCACTACTCTACTACTCCACTACCCTCTGCTCCACCTGACCTTTGTCATCATGCTACTATCATTAAGGGCTCCCATATCCGAATATGTTCCAAGATTTTGGGAACCTCAAGGATCCCGCCCCTAATATGTAGTCCTCCTGACTATAACTCGATGTCTCCCCACCTCTTCTTTAGAGGTGCATGAGAACTCATGGCACAATCGTCATCAGTCTCAACCTCTTTCTTTGCCTCAGCTGGATATGCCATAGAATCAGAAGCATCTCCCTTTTTTCTCTTCCTGGGACACTGGGATGCATAATGTCCCGGCTCCCCACAATGGAAGCACTTCACCTTGGAGATGTCCTTCTTCTTCCTCTTACCTTGTTGTCCCATGGATGCTAGAGAGGCATCCTCCTCCTCCTCTTTCTTGATTCAACTTCCCTTGCCACTACTCCCCGCCTTGGTCAACCTCCTGATCTCTTCTTGGCGAAGAGCCGCTCACATCTCCTCCCAACCTGAAAGAGTAGCCCAGCCCAAAATACTTTGGACAAATGTCCCCCACTCCTTGAAGACTGTATTCAGGGCAGTCCTGACCATAAATTCTGGATCCGGTGTAGACCCCACTGTAGTGAGCTGGTCATGAATCTCCTGCAACCTGAGAAGGAATGGATCCATCTTCTCTCCCTTCTGCATCTGATACAACCACAGTTGATTCTCCAATAGCATCTTCCACTACACGGAAGTGCCTTGATACAAGGTCTTCAATGTATCCCACATCTCCTTTGTTGTGTTCTTTTCAGCAATATGTGGTATGACATGATCTTTGACCCCTTCTAGGATCACACACTTTTCCCTTGCCATTTCATCCTCATACTTCTCATTCTCGGTTAGGTTGATCGAGATAGCCATGGTTCTCAAGGCAAATTCCTTGATGTGATGTCGATCCAAGATTGCCAAGATCCTGGCCTTCAAGATGACAAAGTTGGAAGCCACGTCCAACCTGTCCTGATCCCTCAGTCCATTCACTGCCATTTCAGATCTTGTTCTAGACTCCCTTGGAGTTTTGACTTCTCTCCTGGAAATCTTACTCTAAGTCCTGATTTCCTTGCTGGAAATCAATTGTTCAACCACTCCTTTCCAATCCTCCTTGTAATAACAACTCAGATTTGGATTTCCTGGCTAGAAATTTGTCAAGGTAGTAACTCCCTCTACCTTAGTTTTGTCTCCTTAGGTACTATTTTGTAGTGACAGAAACATGACCCTACCAACTTCTCAATCACAATCTGCCCACAGCTCCCCAAGCCTCAACAACAAAATAAATTGAGCCTTTCAGGCTCTTCGTAATCTCGACAATAGCCAAATATGCTCCTTTTGGCCAAAATGTTGATGGGCCTCTAAATTAGACAAAAATTAAGGACCATACCTCTAAATTAAACATTAATTTAGGGTTATTGTGGAGAGAGCTTGTATTTTTGCATCCCCATTGTATTTTCTTGCAGGGATGTAATTCTATTGATGAAAATAATGAAGATTGGTGTCATTTTCAGCTTCTAAATCTTGTTCTCCTCCATGGGTCTCTGATTTTCCTTGGGCTTGGCCGTCCCAGGAGCCTCAGAGCCCTTTTGTATCACTTTCTTTCTTTATTTTCACTTCTATTCACATGCATCTCTTGTTTTTATTTCTTTCTATTTCTGCCATTAGTATTAATGATTTCTTGTTGTAGGATTGAGTTAAATGGCTTATGTAAGTTCTTTTGCGGGATCAAAAGTATTATTTAACCCTTGGAAAATCTTTGTAAGTTCATAGTAATCATTGAGCTGCTTGGATTAGTCTTCTTATTCCCAAATATAGATTGTTGGTCCTCCTTTTTAGCAAAGAACAGAACCTCCTTTTTAGCAAAGAACAATAAATTTCTGCTATTTTTTAGAGCATGCTAATCAGCTTCAATAGAGTTGATTCCACTTGCATTAGATCAAAAAAAACATTTTATTTCATAAAAAAAATTATCCCACTGCATTTTCACTTCATTAGGTTAGGCATTTTTTAGATTTACTAGCTCACTAGTTCTCGAATTTCTAGATTTTCAACTAGTAATGATTTTTTATTTTTTAGCATGGATTAACAAATGTATTTTTAAGTGATTCCACTTGGAATGGGGACCTAAGACATCATAGTTAATAACAAAATTTGTCCCATCCAATTTGGATTTGATTTTGTTGGTCATTCGATGAATTATAGTAAATTTGTACATCCTGTAGGAAATCACTGTAGCATCCTGTAGGAAATCCTGTTTTGAGCCTGAATTGAGAAAAATCATCATTGAAGCTGAGATTAGGCCTCTACTTGACCTATGCCATCAAGACCATTTTAACCCTCTTTCTCCTCATTTAGGTCAGCATTTTTCTAGTTTTCAAGAGTAGGATTTCATTTCCATTTATTCTATCGTCAGCCTTACATTAGATCTCACCATATTTTGTATCATTCTACAAAGTTTTCCTCATGCACGAAGTAGACAGCTAGCTCATGGAATTCTGTTTCCTTTAGATAATTGAAATTCTTCTTGTTTGCATGATTTTTGGGTAAATTTCAATGTTTGATGCAATGTAGGTGTTTCAGGAGTACAAAGAGATTTCATAGTCAGCAACCTCATCCCAACTTCATCCACCCATGGTCCTCACTTTCTTTCACTAAACCCTCACCAATTTCATAATTTAATAAGGAAACTTCTACAATATTTTTCAATAAATCCATCCATCTCCCAACTTGGGTTTTGAGTTCTGAAGTGGTCCTAGGGACTCCCTTGCCTCATTCCATCCACCAACCACCTTCCCTAAGCTTTCCATCACCTTCAACATCCATCATTTTTCTCTCGGTTGTATCCTGTAGGTTTTCAGGGGATCTTGTAGGTTTTCAAGACATCTTGTAGGAAATCTTGTAGCATCCTGTAGGAAACCCTGTTTTGAGGCTGAATTGAGGAAAAGGCCTCTAGGAAGCTAGCAAAGGGTCCCTACTTGTCTCCCAAGCCTTCTGACCATTCACCATCATCTCCAAGCCACTTGCCACATCACCAAAAGAGATTAGCTTTCACACTCTCACATGAAAAAAGACAAAAAGAAAAACATATCTATTTTATTCATTCATGCACAACAGTAGAAGGTTTGATGGTTTGAATCTGCATGCTTAGGAAAATAGGATTTCATACATGTTAACTTAGCATTCTTTTGAAGCAAAGCCTCTTAGAAGTTAGTTAGAAAATGGTGTTTTTTAGCATTTGATTTCAGTCTCTTTCCTTGTACTTTCTTTCTTGCAATAGGTTAAGGTTACATTTCAGACATTTCATTTTCATCAATTAGTTTAGGATTTGACTTCAGTACATGCACTCCATTACATCATAACAACAAAGGAAGGACACATTGTATGTTGCACATATAGTGCCAATATCTCTTAAGTTTGTATGAACCCCGGGTTGATAATTAAAGTTGGTAGCCTTGGGAGTTTCCACATTCTTGTTGCAATACCAAGGATCATCACTTTTTGGTGCCATTTTCAGGGAGGTGTCAAAGTATGCATTGTTTTATTCCCTAATTGATTCATTTCTTTTTACTTTTTTTCAAAAACAAAAAAATAATTGCATTAGGCATATTTCATTTAAAAATAGAAAAGTGCATTGCAATAGTGTTTTCATTCAATCATAAAAACAAAACAAAATTATCCAACACCAACCCACCCACCCCCCATTTGATCACGTGGTGCAGTAAGAGCCACATCACCATTCACTTTTTCAAGTAGAAGAAAAAGATGGCAAAGAATGTAGAAGAAATTGATGGATATGATGATAATGAGGAAGATCCTCTCAGATTTCCCAAAGTGTGCACATGAAGATCATCCCTCCATCTTTTCTTCCAAAATTTCATGGTCTAAGGTCAAAGGATCCAGAAACATTTCTCTTTGAATTTGAAATTGTTTGTAGATCTTATGGTTACTTATTAAAAACTCAAAATCTGAGATTGTTTCCAGCAACATTGAAGGATAGATCTCTTAAATGGTTCATGAGTTTAGGGATGAATGGATTGATTTTATGCAATTAGTTTAGGATTTGACTTCAGTACATGCACTCCATTACATCATGACATCAAAGGAAGGACACATTGTATGTTGCACATATAGTGTCGATATCTATTAAGTTTGTACGAATGCTAGCTTGATAATTAAAGTCGGTAGCCTTGGGAGTTGCAACATTCTTGTTGCAATACTGAGGCTCATCAAACGTCAATCCTTCTTGGCTGAGAAAGATGATCGAGAAATGCGTAGGTCTGATCTGCCCCTCTCTGCCTATGCACTGATCCTCCTCCTGGCTTGAAATAATGAGGCAAGCCCTCTGTGCCACTTGTTCTCTGTTGCTTCTACTCTGGAACAGCATTGTCTCTCGAGACAACTGCTACTGCTATAAATTCTCCAGATTATAGCTGGTGCCTTTAGTTCTCTTGTGATCTATAATGCTATGATACCAAGTTGAAATTTCTAAGTCTGACATGTCAGAAATCCCTACTGCATTATCTGGTTTATTTTCTCCTACTTGTTCTTTTCTTTAACAACGTATTTATAAATATAAATACCGAAGATAAACACAAATGCATCCTTAACACGTAGATGGATCAACAACTGAAATAACTGAGACAAACACACCAGGGACGTCGTTATTTTTGGACAAGCTTCCCCGGAAAAACCCACTGCAGGAAAACCGTTGTTGCAGATATGAGGGTTTTACTATTATGTAGTTTCAGAATACAAATAGGGTGCCAGAAATGGCTCACCCAACAGAGAATGCCCTCGGAAGTAATACCTCTCCTCGGAGACATATATTTCAGCTGATCAATCACCGAATGAACGATCTCATAGAAATTATGACAACTCCTTAGCTGGACAAAAAACGCATCTCCAAGCTTCTCTACTGCTTTGCGTCACTTTGTAGGGACTGCGACACCCTTCCTAGCTCACCAGCACTTAGTTTACGCCACAAAAAATCACCCAGTGCTGCCTCTTGGCCCTGCGTCAAATCTGCTAGCCTTTCCATAGCTATTAATGCCTTTGCGTCAATCTTCCCATCCTCTACGCTATCTCTTTGGTACTATCTCTGCCTCTATATTATTGTATTCTTGGCCTCGTGCTGAACTGGCCCTCGCTGCAACAGATCACTGGTTCGATTCTCTCAACAAACCCCACTCCAGAAATCGAATTTGCTGATCAATTTGGTGTATCTCCAACTGAACCTCAAGCCTCCTCTTATACTTTTCTTGTTGAGTCTTCAACGGCCGAGATTAAGCCCCTAATCAATGGCTAAGATTAGATTTGACTTGATCCATGTCATTTAGAACATTCTCAACTAGTTTTATATTAATACACATTAATATTTTAATTTTCCTAAGTTTAGACTTAGGAACTCCATTAAAAATATTAATTATTTTAATATCTCTCCAACCGGGTGGGATTTCCCTAAACCATTTCTGGGTTTTGGAAATCTTATGTGCCTTAGCCTCTCCAACAATTTTCATGGCTAGAGCACATCTGATGCTACCAAAAATCAACAGGTTGTGCATGGGGTTGCACGATGATTAACATTATCTTGCAAGAGTTGGTGGGATGAGGTGGCATGGGTAGGCCACCGGACTAGGCATGGTATGGAGATGATGTTCTCCCATTGGGGTATTGGTAACATGAGTCATCGAGGATCATCACATAAGAGATATCCCCTCTAACAGGTGTCGAGTTAGGTCGCTCAAGATTACCAAGGTAGATGTGGAGGTGTAGATCACTTCGTGGTAGGTGTACTAGCAGCATGGTCATTGCATGTGCACATATGGGATTCCCTATGGTACATGGGAGCGTGGAATTGAGCGTTGGTATTGAAGGTGCATAGAGTTGTGCCACAGAGTTTAGTTCTATGCAAAGGAGTGTAGGGGTAAATACTTGTATGCAATCGAGCAAGATGATGCACAATAGGTTGTCAAAGTGTTGCCGCTAGAGAGATATCCTAATGAGGGCATCAGGCACATCATTTGGTTTGGCACACTCAGATTTGAATAGCAAGTTGATCAAAGGGCCGGCCATGAACTTCCATTTATCACTCTCCATCATTTCACACTGACATCAGGGACTTGGATATCATCTCTTCATTCTCTCATTATGAGAAACATGACTCATGAGGTTCATCTGAGACAGTTGGACAGGACAATGCATTGGGAGAGAGGCTTTCCAGTTGTGGCATATGGTTAGGATGCGAGTTGGCAGATGCAGGTTTGGGGGTAGTCTAATCTCCTGCAACGATAGCACTTGCACCACCCTTGAGCCCACACTCAGGGTGATACATGATCCCCTTTTGGTGAGACATTCTGAGGTGTCTCTGGAGCATCTACAATAGTTGGTGGACCTTGCTTACAGGCAAATGTGTAGACTCTAGGTAGTATTAGGGAGAAATTTTAGGAGGCAGGATGACAGATCCCACTATGTGGTATGGTCGGCGCAGGGTTGTGTCACATGCACCAAATTTTTTCATGATGTATGGATTTCATATATTGATTCCACGCAATGACATAAGACGCGGTACAGGTTGGTTCCATCAGTTGTCAGGACTATGCCACAGTGGTTCTAGCTGTGGAATTCAGGGGTTTGGTTAGTCGATTGGAAACTCTGCTTCGTGGTGAGTGGGATTAGGATGGGGGATGACCCAACTCAACCTTGGTTTGACATGTGGGGGAGCACTGAGGCCTTGATCGCATGGCAAGGTTGATTTTCCTTATTATCGCTATGGATCAAGGTGAGTGTTGGATGGGTAGGAGGTGACATCATGGAGGTTCTTGGTCAATATGTGTTGGGGCTCCATATATGTTTATCTGCCAGGTCCTAGGAGAGGTGGATACAACTTGAGCATGAGGGGCAGACTGTCATGATCAGAGTTGTGTAACAACAACATAGTGGCACCTATTTTAGACTAGCATGGGATTCGAGCATCATAGGACTTGGCAGTACAACTACCCTTGGGGATGAGTTGATTTGTATAGGGGAAGATCATTCATATCTTCCATTGGGATTTGGTGACTCGTTAATGGCATGGGGGGCTTCATTATCATGGCAGGTGGGCCAGCAGGATGATATCATGAGAAGCCCAAGTGAATGAGACATTATCTCTACAAGGATTAGGTGGTATCTTCAAGAGTATACTCCTAGAGTTCATGGGATGGCCTACGTGGTAGGATAGCTTCATGATGATTTGGGCATAGTGCCACATTATCATGATCCCCTACTCATTGATGGTATACATGGGACTTTTGGTACTTATACTAGGTAGGATAGTGAGTGGAGCGAGGGAAGCTTCAAGTGGGATAGGATGGCTTGGGATCCTAGTATTGAGGGATTATTTCATGTCAGGACAATGCAGAGGTCAGGGAAAAATTAGTGGCACATTTGGGACCCTGGCACATTTTTTTAGTTACAACGAGGAATAACAACTAGAGATAACGTTGTTCAGCAGTTGCTTGAGGAATAGCAACATTTTGGCAAGGATGACTCTGATATTCCCACTTAGCAATATTGCTAAGGGAAATATCAAACTTGCCCAATTTCGTTTCATTTCATGTTTGAACTTAGGAGATGTGGGTTTAGAGGTCCCACATGGATTTTGGATTTAAGTGGGGGCCCAAAAATTAGGAAGGATGGGAAATATTGCGGCTCTAGTGGAGTGTGGGGGGCACCCCATGGAGAATTACGACCAAAATGTGAAAGATGCTTTCATTGAAGTGAATTTGGTGGGAAAAATTGATTTGGGCCCATAGGGAATCTTGGAGGCTCTTTGATAAATAGAGCAAGAGGCATTCATTTTGGTCATTCATTCATCTATTAAGAAATTGTGTCTTTGACATAACACACTTTAGCTGAAGCCAAGTATGCAGTGTTGTTTAGCACACGAGTCTCTCCGAGCAAAGATCTCAACCCTTGCTTCAGTGGAATTTGAGTGATAGCCCATGGAGGAATTCCTACCTATACCAATTCTTATCAACAAGAGGGAGTGCATGTTTGTGGAGAGGATTGGCAGCAATAGTACAGGGACTGCACAGTTCTTGGAGGAGGCACACTTGGAGGTTGAGGAGTGAAGGGAATTAGGGGCTAAAACTTAAGGTGGAATGTGGGGAAATGTTGTGGGGGATTTTCCAGCATTTTGGCAGAGCAAAAAACGCAACATTTACTATAGGTTATAGCTTCTTCTTATGGAGGAGGGCCAAGCATTTGGGGGTCAATTTTGGAACGTCAAAACTAGGCCAAACCCTTTTTGGGTTTTTATGGGTTTATTGAGGAGAGGCCAAGATTAATTTGGAAAAATTGTATGGGCCGATTTTACTAGTCAAATAGGGGCCCCAACTTAGCCAATAGCTACATTCCCTAGGGGAAAATTGGGTTGAAATTCTAAGGTCGGAATTTGGCCAATTCCTTCGTGTGTTTTTGTAGGTTATTAGTGGAGAACCCAGGGTTAATTTCTCAAAAAAATTTGAGCATCTGAGGAGGCCCTAGTAGCATTTTTTTGCATCCAGCAACATATTTTCTGGGTAGTTTCAGCGCAAATCCAGGAGAGAGAAACAACATATTTGAGAGGGGTTTCTTATTGTTCATTTGGGCTTAGCTAGCTTGCCTTTAGCAAGCCCAGGTGAACTCTTTGTAAAATTTTGTATGTGTTTTTGTTATGTTTCCTTTGTTTAACATTATATATTTCCATTAGGAATATTACACTCGAGACAAACTTCCCTATTACAATAGGAAACATAAGAGATAAAGGAAAAATTAGAGGAGCTACAGATGAAATGGGCGCTGCTACCGGAGAAATAGGGGCTCTTATAAGAGAAACAAGGGTTGCTACAGGAGCAATAGGAGGCACTACAGGAAAAGGCAACCACTCCAAAAGAAGAGACAAAATGCCTCCAATAACATCAAGATTTTGATCCACAACCCAACCTAGCATCCTACTACAAATTTATTGAGGGAGGTAGGATTATACCTCAAAAAAATTTTATCCCACTCTTCTTTGAGTTGGAGAAGGAAAGAGGCAGAACACACAGATGGATGCAAATTACAAAATCCAAAAAGGCAGAAGATGTGGTCCTCATGGAGGAGAAAATAAATGCAATGTGCAAGGACTTGAATGACTTGATACTAAGGTAGTCAGTCATGAGGAAGAAACTATAAGGAGAAAACATAAGGCTAAGAGAGAAGCTACAAGAAAAAGAGGTACATCTTAACACTATGGCAAGTCTATCCATGGAAGTCATACAATGCAGGTAACCATCCAAATCCTTTGTCGTCTTCCTCAAGGAGCAGTGGTTGCAATTTCAGATAAACACCTTAACATAGTATGGCTCTCTACCTTTTCAAGGCTATATGAATTTCACTTACTTTTGCAAAAAGGCAAGTATTGAGGATAGAACCAAACTGCCTGAGTTTTACATGCACAATATGATTCTCATAGACATGAATTTTTGGACCCCAACTCAAGATTGGGAGACATGCAACTGATGACATTAACCTCTTGTTTGGCCCATGAGGAAACAAGGGATGAACAAGTAAAAATGGCGATGGAAAAGGAAGAAAATGAGCCCTTATACATCATAGCAGAATTAGTGAGCCCCAAGGCTATCATCAATGACCACAATCTCATCTCATTTGACCCTGACTTAGAACCTAGGTACATGGAAACCCAAGAAAAATCCATCCTACATTTTGAGGATACCATTAGGATATTGGGGACAATTTTTGCAAGATCACTAAGGAAGATGGCATGCCCTACCTCACACTTTGCAAATCAGGAAGACTAAGGAATGCCTTGGACAGAACCCTAACATATAAAATAATCATGCAAAGGCTAAATATCAAGAGGATAAGACTTAAAATTAGTCCTCCCTTACTGTTGATCCTATAGGAGAGAAGAAACCAAGAATAAGAACAAAAGGAATGGATAGACATATAAGAAAAATCAGGTTTCTATCCCCAAGAAGGCATGCCATCTTAGATGCCTTGGGATGTCAGAGATGCCACTAGAGCCATGAATGAGCTTCATATCAGTGACTGAGTTGATCAGAGGGTGAGAAAACCTTCAACGATGGGGTGATGATGGGTCCCATCAATAGGTATATTTTGAGGTTCATCATGTTATCCTCCAACTCTTAAAACGCTCCTTGTCTCACATTAATTCACATTTTTAGCGATAATATGCTTAGTAAGAATACTAAATGGTGTTTTTCATATTACATGGCCTAATGTGATTAATATGTAGAGGAAAGAAGCATTTTTGGAGATATTTACTATGCAGGGGCTTGATGGAGACAACCAAAGAGAATATAGGAGGCTTTTCAAGCTCATTAACTCTCCAACTCTACTTGAGATCAAAGAATCCTTACTAATAACTTGAATTCACTAGCAGACGAGGAAATCCAAGTACATGTGAATATCAAAGGGAACCAGATCCACAAGTCTCGAGATTTTGGAGGGAATCACTCATATTTTCAAGGGATATGCCCTCAACTACTTTTTGTATAAATAAACCAGCCAATACGCTCATTAGGATTCGAATTTTTGTTGCAACTAAGAGTAGATATTGGGAGCCTATTGCTTTACATTGTTATTATCATCCTTCAAATGATGTATGTGACTCTTATTTTTTGTTATGAGAAGTTCACTATTGGTTTGCATCTGAGTTATTTTTGGAGGGCTAAAACCCTTGGGTATGGGCCCAACCCAAAGGCTTTAGTCCCTCTCTTTTATTTCTTCCTTGTTATTTCTCAAGTCATTGAAATTATTATTTTTTTCAATAGCTATTATATCATAAAAACTTATAGTTGTTGGTTTTCCTATCACCTCTCTTGTGGTAAGACTGACTAGAAGATATACAATAGCAACCCAAAAATATGTGTTTATGATTTCTTGGAAATTCTTAAGTATTGGATTGCAATCCTTCTGCATGTTTAGTTTCAAAAAATTAGAAGTTAGTAGCATTGATTTGGAAATTTGAGTTTTGTTATAGGATAGAGTAGATTTTAATAAAATTCAACTCATCCTTTCCATGTTAATTTGCTTTGATGTAATAATGATTATTTGATGCATGTTTTTGACTTGTTTGCAAAAAAAAAAAAATTGACCTGTAATGGTGGGCACAAATTTCTACATCCACCTAGGCCACTCCATATCCCTCCTAGACACCTAACATTACATCCAAACTTTTCCACCAAGATCACTCTGCTAGGGTAAATGGAGGACAACATGGGCACAAACTTTGGTGTAAGATAGACCTCCAAGGGGTACTAGGCTTGGCTAAGGGGCTCCCACGCCCTTCAGTCACCTTACTATACCTTCATCCACCTTCCTCTACCTTCACTACACCATTCCTTTCCTCAAAAATCTCTTGTACCCCTCATGTAGCAATAGGGGGCCTCGTGTAGCACTTCATGTAGCAGACTTGTAACATTGTTTTCTTCAACCAGTTTCGCTCCAAATTTCAACCCTTGGTATTGAATTTGAATAATGGCCCAAAGCCTTGATTTCATGATATAGGAATATTATAAGGCTACTCCAATCCATTTTTTGCTCACTGTAAGCATAAGACAACAAATAGAATTAGAATTAGCATTTTTTTTTCAAAATTGTGCAAGGTTGAATTTCTCATTTTCAAGCAAGCTCAAATAGATAGATTATTCATGCAAGTATGTTGTTACATTGATTAGGTATGCAAATAGAATAGCATGGTTTAATTTTAAAACTAGACTAGCCTTTTTCCTTTCATGCAATTTCAATTTAGCATTTACATTGAATGAATGGCACTTTCACTTTTGTAGTTAGAATCATGTTCATCTCCTTGCAATTGTGACATATTTTTCTCTTTGTAGTTAGCTGAAGGAGTGGTCTCTGAACACCTTGATTTGATCTCATGATTGAGGGTGACATGAATAGAACCTAACCTGTTGTGCATATATCACTTTCACCTCTAAGTTTGTACAAACGCAAGTTGATAATTTAAGTTGGGAGTTGCAACATCCTTGGTGCAATACCAGGGCTCATCATATGAAAGCATGTTTTTTATGATATAAGAAGTTATTATGCATCGCCCACTAAAGGTTGGGTTGTGCATGCGTTCCTTAATTATGTGGGGGAACTCATGGGGCCCTAGGAACCAAGGCGATGGCCATAATGAAGGGGTGGATATCATGTTTTTCTTTTTCCCATGTGCCATTTTAAATGTCCCACAATATTTTATATTTTGTAATTTCTTTTTCTTTCCTTTGTGGCCTTATATGCTTTTATCCTTTTTTTTTTAGCTTCATCAACCTCTAGGGCAACATTTCTAGGCCCAACCTAGACATGTAGACAAGAGGAGAGTGTGTACCAAAGCCTTGTGGACCCAAAAGTCATGTGGACCCAGAGAGGGAAAATGATGAAATAGGGAACGTAATGTGCAGAGGGGAGTGAAAAATGTTAAACGGGAAAATGGGACCACGTTACCAAAATTACAGTTTCCCAAGTAGTGCCTATCTTGAAGCTATAAGCCAATAGGGGAGGTCCCACAGGAGTAGGATTGAGGATTAACCCCCCATTTAAGGTAAGGGAATGAGACTACATTAGAAACCCTTCCTTCTTCTAAGTCACCCCAATAAACCATACCTAATGTGCCCAAGGAAAAATAAGCACAAGCACCTAATTGCATAATGAAAAACATACCTTCAGGATTGGGTGGCCCACCTTCAAACATACACTCTTAAGATATGGACAAGGCAACATATGACTAGCTCAAGGATCAGAGATCAACTGGCACAATATATTGGCTACATTGGTGGATGTTAGGGGTTGTTGTCTGTCAGCTGAAGAAAAATCTAGGAGAAAAGTTCTGCTATGGGGTTACCCACCAGTGGTGGGTAACATTTGGTTGCAAGTGGGACATGAGCTCTTTGTAAAGTGCATGCCTAGAAAGGGGTTAAATCATATTACAAAGCTTATTGATGTAGAAATTCCCATTGTAGATCAACAGATTATGCAATATACTAAAGCAAAATACAAGATCTCCTTCTACAACAAACTTTGCGGAAGCTTAATCAATTTGAGCAAGATCAATCTGAACACATAGAACAGACAATGAGAAATCAATCACACATAACACAGAAGAAATAACTCGAGGAAAGCCTCAGCCTAAAACCCCAATCTCTGTATTATCATACAAGTGGAAATATGTTCAGATTACAAAAAGAATCAGCTCACAAGCTATCCTGCTCTCTCTACAATCCCTCTGCTACTCATAGACAACCAAAGGCTTCTTAGAAACCTTCTCCTCTACCCTCCAAACCTCCTATTTCCTTGCGTAGTTTTCCTTGGGGTCCAGTGCTGCCACATGTGTGAATTGGCCTCTTCACAAATTCACTAACCTCTGATCTAATTGCGCAATCCTAAAGGAGATAATTCCTTCCGCATGGATGAGTTTCCTATATAGGAAAAATCCTCCAACTAATAGTACATTGTCCCATCATCTGATCTCAACTGGGTCTCTAACTAAACTGACATGCATTATTTATTTATGAGAGAATATTCAGTTATCTAAAGAGCAGCAGTTACATGCATGCAAGCATTAACTAACTGAACTCACAATTAATTCAACAAACTGTTTGAATTAATATAACTGGACTTGACTCAGTTAACTAAACCAACTAATTACAACTCAAATTACAACTCATCCTTATCCCTTTAATTGATGGATAAATTCCTCAATCAATGGAGAAACTGTTGCATGTCCCCACATAGACTTCATGTTTGATTTTCTACAACTAATTAACTCAAGATTAATTAATTATTTATTTTACAAACAACTGCTAAGATCAAATTTGAATTTTACTTCTCAATTTTAGTCTAGGGACTGACTAAAATTGGAATCCATCCCGAAATTCTATTTATAGCAATGCTATTTTTAGCACTTTCATTTCTCATTCCTTGTTGCTATGTCCAACACTAGTACCCGAACTGCTATTTATAGTAGTGCTATTTTTTGCACTTCTATTTTTAGCATTTCTTGTTGCTATTTTCAACACTTGAGATCCTATTTCAACTTAGGAGTCTTGATCTTAGGAAAGCATTGAAAATCTTGAGCCCTAAGTCTAGATTTCCATCCTAGGTCTTTCCTGGAGATCCTTTATCTTCATTCAAGCATTGAACCATTAGTATGCCTCTCCTTTAATTGAACCCCTAGAATTGAACTATTCATACCTTATCATCAACAAAACCATTACAAGTTATTTCCTTCCAACCCAGACTCCTCCCATCGATGAAAGTCCATAAAGAGTAGGGGACATTGATGAAGGTGACAATGGGTCTTTGTCCCATTCTTGTCACTTGGTATGGTAGTTGTCCCATAGGTTCCCCTCTTAGGGAACTGCTAGATTGTGTGGCAACATGGCCTATTTTATTCATAAAATAATCATTGAATCATTGCATAATCATGGTTGATTATCTTGTTTATCCATGGTGTTATTGAATTCTTGGGTCATGTGGTTACTTCCTTCTTATTGAATTGCAAGTTACCTAATATGCTCATAACTGGTGACCTAAATATCACTCAGGATCAACCTATTTCCTACTTATAAGCTCTTTGTTATCTGATATGTTTAATAATTTGAGTAGCTCATTGTCATAACATTGATTTCAGGTCATTTATAGGTTATGAGTTTAATTTATATATCTATGGTCATATGTAATGTTTTGTATTCCTAATATGCTTGAATGCTTGAACTATGGATTTTGTTTCCATACTTATGATTACAAATAAAGTTGCATATTGTGAACTAAATGGACACCTGAGTTATTTTAATAACTAATTAGATCATAAATAATATGGTAAATTGTATTCAAGTCCCACTAGCACAATTGGTTGAGGATGGGCCTCATCAGCAAGGCGACTGAAGATCAAACCTCACGGGGGGTGGTTTTGCCCTATGCTAGGGGGAGAAGACATGCTAAAAAATCCAGTAAGCTAAGGGCTACTATGGCCCAGGCCAGGTATGATCCTCAGGTGACTTTGAAAGCGTAGATGCCCCTAGGTCGCGGCTCTTCAAGCCATAGGTCAAGCCTGGAGAATCACAAACAACTTCAAAATAAAACAAAAATGGTAAATTGTAGGTTTACGTATACTCAACTTTCTAGGGATTAAACTTGTAGTTGTTGAATGTTTAGGGATAATATATATTGTCTAATGATTGGACCTATTGCTGCACAAACTAGGAGGCCTAGTATATAGGCTAAATCTAGAGGCCACGACAACAATTTGGGACAAAGGTCCACTGTCACCATATCCTATGTCCCCTTCTCTCTCGTATTGTCACCGATAGGAGGAGTCCTAGTATATATGCCTATCCTAGGGTTCAAAGTGAGCCAAGGATGGCTCATCCAATGGAAATAGTCAACTAAAGTGCGAAGCTAGGATGACTTTCTATGAAAAACCCCATGAGATAAATACTATACAAGAGCTAGGGTTGATATATTTGACAAGGTAAGAGTTAATCCAAGGTTAATATAGTCAAGAGAAAAGGTTCGAATGATATGCTACCAAAGTATGAACCTTCAAGGAATCCATAAGTTGAAGAATGCCTTCTAGGGTTCCCACTATGTGATATCTAAGGCATCAATTAAAATGACATTCCACTATCGAGAGAGGTGAAAAGAATGATGTGTCATTATGTTAATGTGATCACCAAGGATCTAGGACCAAAGCCTAGCAATTGGGAGGATTGGATTCACAAATGACATTGATTTGGTAACTTCACTCATCAAGGAGGCCTAAATAAGAAACTTCACTATCACTGACAATTCATATGTAGTTTCAAGGATGCAAATTATCCTTTACGAACATTCATTCATTCATCATCTTATGAGTAACACATGCAAAATTTTCTAATAGTATCAAGGCCTTAAACAAATTTTCATGAATTAGGGAACAATAATAACCATAAGACAAAAATTCCATGCATTAAACACTCATTATTTCACTAAATATAGAATTAAAGGAACTTACAAGACAATAAAGATTATATTCATCCATCAATTTTCCAAATAGGATATCCAAGAAAGATAACGAATTTTTCCAAACATCAAAATGCATTAAAATCATCCAAATATCTCCACAAAATTGCAAGCCAAAAATCTCTAATGAGAGCGTCGAAAAGCCCAAGTTTGATGATCTAAAATGAGAGAGACTCTCACTTATTTATATAATCCTAATGAGTTTGAATTTCCTAATGAAGCAGCCCCTAATGTTCTTAAACAATGTAACAAACCCTTGGTTACAAGCCAACCAAGATAGCTTTAAAATTAATTATTATTTATTTCTTCTTTAGCCTGTGCAATTAATGTGAAGTGCTCTCCAATGCTAGAATTAAGGCTTCATGTTATAACAATCACGGTGAGGGCCTAAAAAATCATGGTCAAGACGGGGATTCCGTCCAAATTCTCCAAAACACCCCCAAACACCAACTGGGTTTTGTGGGCTCCAAATGAATCTCATGGGTCTTCAATTGGAACAAAATCATGTCAATGCTACATCAATGAGGGTTAGAATATGACACATTCTCTCCCATGTCTCTTTGAATGAGACAAAACCTCATTTGCCCTCTTGATCAACTAAGTGTCAGGTGCAAATGTATGGTTTTCTAGGCAACATGGTCCAATTCCATCATCATCTTTGTATGACTGGGGCACGAACAAGAAATGTGTGGTGCTAAAGGGGCCCATGGTGTGGGAAGTGATGCTTTGCTCTGGTGGAGGCCCTTCTATCTCTACGCTCACCCAACAAGTTCCATTATGACCCTCTGGAGGGGTTAGCCCTCATATAGGGAGGCCAATTCCAACATGAAGACACACCTGCAATCATGTATAATATCTAATTTGTCACATCATCTTCCATTACAATTGATCATTTTTGTAATTTATTAAATAAGGTTTCTAATTAAGGCAAGAAGTGGACACTTCGTAATGGCATGCCCTTCAAAATGGGCTTTAAAATGTACATGTGTTACCTTGCTCGTCAAGAGAGGTTAATAAAGGACCCTATTAAGTGTTTCCAACCTCTAAGGGGGTGACAAGTCCATGGTACACCCATCAAATGGCAAGGGTCATGTGAAATAATGATGGAACAAAGTGGGGGCAAGAGGGAAGTCTCCAAGCCACATGCCATGGTACAAGGGTAAATATAATGAAGGAAGCCCACACCTTGGGTATATGAATGTAGCAGGGAGAAATCGTGGTACATGAGTTACCCTGGCCTTTATTTTTCCACCCTTCTTCATAAGTATTTTTCCTTTTATTGTTTTTTCTTCCTTTCATCGCTTGAGGCTCCAAGGGATGAGAGCATGATGTGTATGATGTAGCCATTATTACCCCCTTAAGGTTAGGTAGTTCATCTCCCACCAAAGGTTGGGACAATCATGGGTTCCTTACTGATGCAGGGGGAACTCATAGGGGCCCTAGGAACTAGGGTGATGCCCAAAGTGATAAGGGTAGAGCTCATGTTTGGCTTTTGCCTTTGTGCTAAATTTTTATATCTTGACCATATTTTGCATCTTTTGGTACATTTCCTATTGTAAGTGGTAAAATTATGCTTTTATCTTTCTTTTTAGCTGCATCAACCTTTGGGGCATCATTTCAGGCCCAACTCAAAGTCTGGACAAGAGGAGGGGGATCTAATACCTTGTGTACCGAATGGACAAATGTGGACCTAGATGGGGAAAATGTGAAAAAGAGCTACTAATATGTAGAGGGGAGTGAGATATATGGTATCATGAAGTGGTACCACACAATGAAAATTAGGGTTTCCCGTGTAATTCCACTCCTAAATCTAGTAGCCAATAGAGGAGATCCCACGGGACTAGGATACAAGATTAAACCCCAAGTTGAGGTAAGGGAATGAGAGTACAATCAAATTCTGGTATTTCCCATGAACCCTCCACTAATCCGTGCCCAAATGTGCTTAAGAAAAGAAAGCATAAACACCAAATTACATAATAAAAAATCATACCTTCAAGGTTGGATGTCCCACTGTCAAACATACGATCATAACAGATTAGAGAGGGTACAAAATGGCTAGCTCAAGTGTCAGAGAATTGTAGAACATCGAGCTATCAAGTGGCTGCAAGGGGCTGCTGGCTACCAGCTGAAGACAAATATAGGGGAAAAAATCTCCTATAGGGGTCACCCAATAGTGGTGGGTAACATCTGGCTCCATCTAGGACATGAGCTCTTAATAGAGTGCACGAACCATGCAGTCGAATAGGGATTTCATGAGAACACCAAAAATATCTTGGGACCATAGACATGTTACCTACACATCAGAAACAAAGCGAATGGGGAAACATGTTTTGATGTTTTCCTTTCATTTACCATGCTTTTGTTAGTCCATAAAAATAAACAGAAAATAAAATGTACTCTAGAATGAAAGTATAGTCTAAATACACCTAATATAGCATGAGAACATGATATGATGATGTTAGTTATGCAAAAATCAACATGCAAAGAATCCTACTCTAACGTGAATGGCTACAAAATGCTAAGTGTAATCATATAGGCAGTGCAACCAATATATCAATAGAATTATATAAGAACACCTGCCCCTATGATTATTCATGTAATAAATCCAAAAGAAAAGATACAAAGAATCATATGAAGGATCACAAGGGAAGGAGGTGGGAAAATAAGATAACCACATATGGAGGATCATGGGTGAGGAGGGAAGAAAGCTATGCAACCTATTCCATTGAATCCTCTCTTTTAGCCAAAATATAGAGATATTAACAATTAGCCTCAAAAATTTCCGATGAAGGGAAATCTCAGGAAAATCAACCCCATCGTGTTCCTTTTCAATGATGTCATAATTCTTGGTTACCATAAGGTCACGATGGGAAGGAAAAGGGGATTGATGACATGGAGAGACATGATAAGAAAGTTTATCGGTAGCATGATTGTATGCAAGAGAGGCATCCATCGTGTTCTCAATATGCTTGGAAGAAGTGATACCTCTAATGAATTTTTTCTCATCAACACCATCCTCAGAAGGGAGAAAATATCCATTATTATTAGTGATAGTATTAGAAGGATTGAAGAAAGGGTCCACATGTGACTCAAAAGTATCCCAAAGATCACGAGGAAAGACAAGGGTTCTATTGATATCATCATCATTAGTGTTGTAGATAGGGTCCTTGTCAAAATGATGCCCATGGATTTCCCATTTCCCCTCTTTGATATGTAAGTAATCATTGATATCATTGTCCAAAATGGTAGTGGGATCATCTTTTCCAGATCCTCTTGATGTTCAATGAAGGATTCCTCTTGAATATCTAACAGTTGGCATGGTTGAAATTTTTTAAGAAAGCCATCAAAGAATGCTTCAATAGATGAGATACTCCTAGGTTTGCAATTATGTAGCCACAGATTATTACCATGGAGGGATCTCATGAATAACATTAATAAGACATCATGATGAACCACTTCAACAACCTTTGACGTATATGTTGTGAAAATTCCTAAACTCGGAATCCCTACTGCAACGAATTGATGTTACTTCTCATAACTTAATCCATACAAGTTATTTACTATGCTCTATGGTAAATATTAAAGTAAATACAACTGCAACATTCACTATTTAAAATAATATACTGAAACAAGAAACTGAACAAGAAAAAGATAACACAATGACACAGTTATTTTTGGACAAATGTCCCCAAAAAAACCCAATGCAGGAAAACTGGTGCAACAACTCTAATAGTTTTATTATTATGCAGTAGTAAACATGAGAACAATTCAATGGAAGCCCAATTGGTTATCCGATACATAGGGAAACTGGAAAAAACAAATAGTGAGATGGTCTCACCTTGTCACTAGAAGATTTTGACCCTGACGTCGCTGGAAGGAGGCTCTGCATCCCTTCTATGTCAGCCTCTTTGCAGATCTGCATCAACCCTACGCAGTCTCTGCATCACCTTAGTTAGGGACTATGTTGCTTTCCCTCTGGATCCTCTGCTTCCTAGAAAATTTGATTTCCAGCCTCTTGGTCTCACACCCTGACTCCCAGCTTCTGAAACTTGATTTCCTCAGCAGGAATTTGATCTTCCTCTAGCCTCTGCACTGCCGCTACGTGGGCTAGCATTAGCCTCTCTCTGGACGTCGTTCTACCCTCTTTGCCTTGTACTCTATAGCCTAGGAAAACTTCCCTCTTCTGGATACTATCTCTAACCTCACTATAAAATATCACTGTCAAAAATATCTCTAGAAACTTCTCTACTTCATCAAATCGAACTTCTGATCTCTCCTATGTGTGTTTTCTCCAAGTGCCCATTAAGCCTTATTTTATAATCCCCTCGTTAATCAATCAACGACCCATATTAGATTCTAATCAATGGCTAGGATCATTTTGGCTTGATCTTCGCCTTGTTATAGAAGCTTCACCCATAGTTTATTTTAATACCCTTTAATTATTTTAATTTCCTAAGTTTAGACTTAGGGTCTCGTTAAAAATAATTAATTATTTTAATAAAATTATCTCCAGGTGGAATTTCCCAAAACAATTTCTGGGTATTAGAGAATACATATGTGTAAGCCTCCCTACAAAATTTGAGACTTAGAGCATATCTAATGCTACCAAAAATCAACACTCCTTAGTGAGGAATGTGCTCTATCAATGCACCATGTTGAAGCATCAGTCTGTTATGTAACATCTCCTTCTGCGTTGTTGATGTCTGACATCTTGTCCACCAACTATTGCGCAAATTTTCCATCTATACTGTTGCTGACTCTACCACTGTCAACACTACATCCGTACTGCAACTCCCTATCAAATTCTTCATTCATGATGCTGCTAACACTGCCACTGCCAATACTGCATCTATACTACAAACTTCTCCAATTGTTCTTGCTACTGCATTAGCAATGGAAAAACATCCTAAATTACTGAATTGGTGTTTAGTATGATTCATCTCGTTTTTGGAGTCTGGCTACTACTAGTCTATGTGTTGACCCTCTGAAGCCTTTGCATTGTTGTTGACATCTAGTTTGTGCCATCTACGTTGTTGCCAACTCTACTTTGTGTTGCTCAGTCTTTAGCACTACTAGCCACAGCAACTGTCACTCCTACACTGTGCATCAACTAGCATGGTCCATCCTTCTACCTCTGTTCTGGTCTCCCGTTGCAAGGAATGCATCTGAGGGGTGGGCTCGTCAAGGATCCTGCCAATCTGTAACTCTTTCAAACTACAACTCTAAATCAGCCCACCTCCGTCCTAGAGGTATCTCGGCTGTCACGGAAATATTATCCTCCTCAATATTCATGGCTGCAACCTTCAGATCATGCTTCTCATCTTTGTCCTTCTTCTTGAAAGGACATTGTGTTGCGTAGTGACTGAGTTCTACACACCTTAAGCATTTTATCTTCGAAATGTCCTTCTTTCGCCTTCGTTGCTCCTGCTGACCCCTTGGATGCAAGGGTTGAATTCTCTTCCTCCTCCTTGGGCTTTGACCCACTGATGTTGCTTCCATCAAGTTTACACTTGACCAAGTCCCTCCTCATCTCCTCTTACTTAAGATTTTCCCACATCTCATCCCAATTTGGTAAAGTCGACCTGCCTAGGATGCTCTAGACAAATATTTGCCACTCCTCAGACATTGAATTTAGTGCCAGCCTTACCATCTCGTAACCTTGAGGTGTTGACCCCACAGTGGCTAATTCATCTCAAGTTCCCTGAAACTTCGTGAGGAATGGATCAATGTGTTCCCCTTCTGCATCTATGTAGATCTCATCTTCTACTCCAAGTACATCTTCCACTTGGAATATCCTTGATACAGTGTTTACAATACATCACACATCTCCTTGGTAGTGTTTCTACCAGTTATGTGACAGACTATATGATCCTTCACTCCGTTGAGGATCATTATTTTTGTCTTCACCATTTCTCCTTTGTACTTCTTGAGATGATCTGGATTTGTGGGCTCAACTACCATGCTGTCGATGTAGACTTTGAGAAAATTCTCATCCAAAAGGCATGGCATCCTTGCCTTCCATATCACATAGTTGGATGCCCCATCCAACCTGTCCTGATTTCTCAGTCCACTGGCTTCCATCTCTTCCAAATAAAAATGTCGAGTAGCATCCTCTCTCCTCTGTGTATCCCTGGACTAGCCTATGTACTCCCTTCTGGATCTTTTAGATCTGTCCCTCTCCAGTGCTGCTCAGCTAGGAAGAATTCAGACTCCATGGTTGGAGTCCTCTGAGGAAGAATTACCTCTATCACATCTCTCTCTTCCCTCTAACGACTTTATGCCCAACAATTTCCCGCAGAAAACTGTGTCCCACCAGAAAAATCCCTCTTCACTGAAGCTTCTGCTATGCTGCTCCCTCTGCTGCTCACATATTTTGATCTAGAAATCTTACCTTTGTTGACGCACTTAAGAGAGAAACCTCCTTTTAGAATCTAGCCTTCTTGGCCTAAACTATTTAAACCCTTTGTGGATTCGAATTGTTGCCTTTGCAGTAATTTTGAATTCCCTTCTTCCTTCAGTGCTGGGTCTTTCAGCTCTGTTCTTCTCGCTTTGATACCATGTGAAAAATCCTAAACTCAGAATCCTTACTGCAGCAAACTGATGTTACTTATCCTACTTGTTAATCCATACAAGTTATTTACTTTGTTCTATGGTAAATATCAAAGTAAATACAACTGCAAAATTCACTATTTAAAATAATATGTCGAAACAAGAAACTAAATAGGAAAAAGATACAACACAATGTTACAGTTATTTTTGGACAAATGTCCTTGGAAAAACCCAATGCAGGAAAATCGGTGGAATAACTCTGAGGGTTTTATTATTATACAGTAGTAAATCTGAGTATAATTCGTTGGAATCCCAACTGGCTATCGGATATAGAGAGAAACTAGACAAAACAAATAGTGAGATGATCTCACCCTGTCACTTACCCTGATCTCATTGGAAGGAGGCTCTACATCCCTTCCATGTTGTCCTCTATGCAGATCTGTGTCAACCCTATATAATCTCTACGTCACCTCAATTGGGGACTATGGCGCTCTTCCTTCAGATCCTCTGTTGCCCAGAAACTTCGATTTCCATCCTCCCGGTCTCACACCTTGGCTCCTAGCTTCTGAAACTTGATTTCATTAGTAGGAATTTGATCTTCCTCTAGGCTATGCACCAGCTCTACGTGGGTTAGCGTCAACCTCTCTATGGACATCATTCGATCCTCTCTACCTTGTACTCTCTGGCCCAGGAAAACTTCCCTCTTCCAGATACTATCTTTGCCCCTCACTGCAAAAGATCACTATCGAAAATCTCTCTAGCAGCTTTGCTTTAGAGAATCTAACTTCTGATCTCTCCCTTGTGTGTGTTCTCCAAGTGCCCATCAAGCCTTCTCTTATAATCCTCTCGTTCATGAAGAAACGACCCAAATTAGATTTTAATCAGTGGCTAGGATCATACTGACTTGATCTTCACCTTCTTCTAGAAGTTTCACCAAAGTTTATATTAATACCCATTAATTATTTTAATTTCTTAAGTATAGACTTAGGGTCCCAGTAAAAATAATTAATTATTTTAATAAAACTATCTCCAGGTGGAAATTCCCAAAATTATTACTGGGTATTGGAGAATACATGTGTCTAAGCCTCCCTACAAAATTTGAGACTTAGAGCACATTTGATGCTACCATAAACCAACATATGCCACAAACCTTACTACATGATTAACTTCAAAAAGTGGATCACCATCAAACTTGGGTGTGCCACATATGGTATTCTAGGTGACATGATTAGGATTCCCAAGGATGGAAGCGATGTCTAGAACAAGGAATTCATTGAAGAAATACCTCCTATTAGATTTACAAATAGCAATTATGGATGAGTCACTAGGGTGAAATTATTGATGCCCAAAGAGATGTTTGCTTCACCCTACAATCATTGACCTTAAAGTTCAATGAGGAACTAGGGCCTCATTCTTCCAATGGAGTTGCCAAAATATGATATTTCAATATTGTTGTATGAGGAACAAAACATGTCTCATGTCCCCAACAATGGCCAAAAATGTTGCTACACAAACTAGAAGTCCTAGTATATAAGCTACACCTATAGGGCACAACAACAATTTGGGACACAGGCCCACTGTCATCACATCTTATGTCCCCTTATCTTCTTGGATTTTCACTGATAGGAGGAGTCCCAATATCCCTCACTTGTGATTAATATGCCTATAATAGGTTTCAAAGTGAGGCAAGGATGGATCATTCAATGGAAATATTCAACTAAAGTGTGAGCTTTGGGAGAAGTTAAGATGAATTTCCATGAAAAACCCTTAAGTGAAATACTATATGAAACCTAGGGTTGAGATATTTGACAAGGTAAGAGTTCATATGAGGTCGAGACAGTCAAGAGAAAAGGTTTTGAATGATATTTTTCCAAAGTACGAACCTTCAAGGAATCCCTAGGTTGAAGAATGGCTTCTAGGGTACCCACTTGGTGCGATATCTAGGCCATCAAATAAAATGAAATTCCGTTATCAAAATTTGTTCAAAACTTAAGGATGCCTAGAGGAGACACTAAGGAAGAGTCTTGTCTAGACAAAATCCAAAAATTCCTCCTACCTAAAATTTCACACCAAGATTAGAAACCTTCCTTATCCTTAAAAGGGACGAAGAATAAAAGAGAGAAAGAAGTGAAAAGAATCGTTGTGTTAATGTGATCATCAAGGATCTAGGACCAATGCCTAACAATTGGGAGGATGGGAATAAGAAATGACCTTGATTTACTAACTCTCCTCATCAAGGAGGCCTAAAGAAGTAACTTCAGTATCTATGGATGCAACTATATGTCCACTTTAGGTTTTTATACTTCAATGAAAATAGATATGGAGTTTCAAGGACGCAAACTATCCTCTAGGAACATTTGTTCATTCATCATCTTATTAGTAACACATGCAAAATTTTCAAATAGTATCAAGGCCTTCAAAAAAATTTCATGAATTTGGGCAAAAAAATAACCATAAGAAAAAATTCCATGCATTAGACACTCATTATTTCATAAATATAGCATTAAAGGTACTTACAATACAATGAAGAGTATGTCCATCCATCAATTTTCCAAATAGAAGCTCCAAGAAAGATAACAATTTTTTCCAAACATCAAAATACATTAGAATCATCCAAATCTCTCCACAAAATTGCAAGCCCAAAATCCAAAGTATGATGATCCAAAATGAGAGAGACTCTCTCTTATTTATACAATCCCAATGATTTCAAATTTCCTAATGAAGAAGCCTTAATGTTCTTAAACAAGGTTACAAAACCTTGGTTACAAACCAACCAAGATAGCTTTAACATTAATTATTATTTAGTTCTTCTTTAGCCCATGTAATGAATGTGAAGTTCTCTCCAATGCTAACCTTGAGGCCTCATATGTTAGGAATCATAGTGAGGCCCTCCAAAATTATGGTCAAGAGGGGGATGCCCTCCAAATGCTACAAAACACCCCCAAACCCCAATTTGGGATTTGTGGGCTCCAAATGGGTCTAATGGGTCTTCAAATGGATCAAAATCATGTCAATTCTCCATCAATGAGGGTTGGAAGATGAAACACACCCTCCCATGTCTCTTCGGATAAACCCAATTTGGGCTTTGTGGGCTCCAAATGGGTCTAATGGGTCTTTAAATGGATCAAAATCATGTCAATGCTCCATCAATGAGGGTTGGAAGATGAAACACACCCTCCCATGTCTCTTCGGATGAGACAAAACCTCATATGGGCCCTGGGGTGAAAATTTGTGGCTAGCTGGGCAAAGTGGTCCAAGTGCATCATCATCTCTATATGGTTGGGGTAGGAACAAGCAATGTGTGGTGTTGAAGAGGCCGATGGTGCGGAAAGTGATGCTCTGCTATGGTGGAGGCCCATGGCTCTCAATTCTCACCCTATAAGTGCCATTATGACCCTCTGGAGGGCTTATCCCTAGGGATACCAAGTCAAAGATGAAGACCCACTTGCAATCATGTATAAAATATAATGTGTCTCCTCACCTTCTAGTACAATTGGTCATTAGTGCAATCGAGTAAATAAGTTTGTTAATTAAGGGTAGAAGTGGACACTTCATAATGGCATGCCCTTCTAAATGGGATTCAAAATGTACAGGTATTACTTAAGTGTTTTAAACCTCTAAGGGGGTAACAGGTCCATGGTACATTCATCAAATGGCAGGGATCATGTGAAATAATGATGGAACAAAGTGGGGGAAAGAGGGAAGGCTCCAAGCCACAAGCCATGTTACAAGAGTAGTGTTATTGCCCAAATTGTATAGGTGAATGTGACAATGACTCAGGGAAGGGGTTGTCACTTTGATCCCTTCCCTCTCTATTCTAGCTATCTCCTTACAAAAGGCTATGGGGGGTATTCCCTATGAAATGTGTAGATGAAAAACTTATCAGGAACTGACTAGTTCGGGAAACAAAATTAAATGGCCTAGAAACCAGGTTAATGATGATCCACAAGCTTAATTATTAACACAATTTGATTAGATTATTGGAAATTCTAGTGCCTTATGGAGTCAAATTACTTGTAAAATATAAATTATTTACCAAGTCACCAAATGAACAATTGTTGCTTAGGATGCACACTATCCTATATGAAATGTGACACTTAGATCTATGCGAAGTGCACTCTTGGTTGATTTTAAATTAGATGCCTATCTAAATAAGTCAATTCTACTAGTCTCAAGTGTAGGTTGTGGAGAGAAACCCAAGGGAAAATAGAAAAGGCTATATTAATGATACCTCCCCTGGAGTTATAACCACTTGATGCCTCTGGCACTGCAGAGACTATAGCTCTGATGATTACAAGGTCACTGTGTTAACCACAAGTGAGGGTCTAGAATTCACAAGTTGGGTGAGATAGGTGGTCTTATCATGTTTCAACCAAGCTTATGCTTGGAGGTAAGTTAATTAATGCAAATGACAATGATGATGAAGCCAAATTTTTTCAATGAGTATAATGCTATCAAGGTGCCTCAAAATAAATTGTCAATTCACTTATAATTTGATATTCACTTATGAGCACAAGAAGATTAGTTTTGCAAATGAAGCAAATTTAAATGTTACTCAATAAAACAAAATTAGATGCAACTAAGTTAGAACAATTAAACCTAAATAATATATCAAATTCAAATGTTACTCAATAAAACAAAATTAGATACAACTAAGTTAGAACAATTAAATCTAAATAATATATCAAAGTGCTCCAAAGTGACATTATTGAGGGGCTAATGAAAAAATGTCACTTTACTTTAATGTATTTTAAGAGTATTTTAGAGCAATATAGAGCACATGTTGATTATACAATAAAGTATAATTAATTAGATTTAATTGCATAATAAATTTAGTCTAAAATGCAAATAAGATTAATAAATTGAATAATAAAACAAACCAAAAAAATAAACCAATTTAATTTAATTAAATCAATTAATACAAATTAAAACCTAATATCTAATGTTAATGATTAAAGTTAAATTTAAAATTAAATGAACTCATTTAAAGTTAATTTGATTTAAATTTAAATAAATAAGTTAAATTACAAGGTTACCTAAATGAAAGCAAATGCTAATAGTTTAAAAATTAATTAAATTCATTAAAAGAAAAAGGAGAAGGATTCACAAAATCAAACCTACAATTATATAAATTTATGGATTTAGTGGATTGAAAATATCATAAAACTCCTTTAAAAATTAATTGACCTCTTTTTCCAAAGATTAATAATGGGAAAACTTTATCACAATATTTTCTAAAAAAAAATTAATTTCTTAGTAGAGTTTAGGCTTCTGTGATCCATATCAAGTTTACAAAAAATTCTTCGGCGAAGATCACATGAGACATCATTTGTCGACGCGTTTCGAACCAACCAGTGTGGTTTATCGTCAAGACAAGTTGAAGAAACAGAAAAAAATTAATTTCTTTCCAAGGGAAACAAACCATCTCCTTAATTTAATTTAATTTTAATATAGAATAAGGAAAAATCCTCCTAAAGAAAAGAAAATCACTTTCTCAAACAACCAATTTACTCCAAAGAAAATTTGACGTCTAGGCTCAAGAAATAAATCTAGGACTATCTATAGCTAAGAGTTAGAAATATCTAGGAACATCAAACTTATATTAGCCGTTATAGAAATATTATTTGATTTTAATAATCATTATTAAAATATTAATTTTCATAAACTAATTTTTATATGATATTTTGGTCATTATTAAAATATTAATTTTCATAAACTAATTTTTATATGATATTTTGGTCTCTACATCGCTCTCCATTTAATCTTGTGCCATGATCTACATCTTCATCTGGTCCTGATGATGAACCACACTTGTTGGTTCGAAATGCATCAGCAAAATTTTCTCCTATGTGATTTCTACCGAAAAGACCCTTCTTAACATCAAACTGACCGAAATTTACTCATTTTCCAAGTAATTGGCTTCAGATAATTCCACTAGAATGCACATGTTTTTGCTCACAGGACTGGAGAAGATGGGTGAGACTACTTGTAAATCGATTCCAATCACCAAAAATCCAGAAGTCGGAATTGGTGATGGGACTTACTTTCATATTGTTTGTATCCTCCTACACTATGGATGTATGGGTAATGCCTCCAGAAATTCCTTAAATTACTCATGACTTACTAAGAAAAAAACTCAACCAAACTTTGAAAATTCTTGCTTACAAAAACTACTCTTGATTTTGAACTTCTTTTATAAAAACTGTAAAACCATCAAGATACTTCTGCTAAAGATGCTTAGTGTCCTTACAAAAATTTTGGTAATAAATTTTCAGATCTTCCAATCAATCAACTTTGCCAAAAATATTGATGACAAACCCTATCATAACGATGCTTTTCTAGACCTTCAAAATTTGTTTCAAAAATACCTTGCAGCATTGCAAAATTATGCCCAAAAAGGGGATACTTTTCATTAATCCTTCGCGAGAAATTTCGAACAAATTCTAAATAAAGGCCCTTTAAAATATAATTGATTCTCTCTGCAAAACCAAGGGTTAAATGAGATAGAGAATTAGTGAAAATATCAACCCTCAAAAGACTTGCGCCCTCGAGAATACTATTCTTAAAATCTACAAAGAATTTGCCAAATGAAATTGCAAGGAATTTTTTTATTAAATAAATTTCCCTAAAAAGAATTCGTTATAAAGTAGGAAAACAAATATGAACTCTCTCCGCCTTGGAAGAGATTTCTAAAAGAAAATGGCTCTAGAAAATTCATTTTATCTTTCAAACCCTAGTAGTTCATAAAAAAGAGGGAATGGCTAATTTTTTTTTGTTCCTTATCAAATACTTAGTGTATCCACCTGCAAATAAATAAATTAAATAATAGGGATCAATTTCAAATCTGCAAAACGAAACCAAAGAAATATAAGAAAAATATGTAATACATTCATATAAACAAGGTTAGATTTATTTAAAAAAAAAATACAAAATTTAATATGAGCTTTTGAAAGCAAATTAAATCAAATTAAATCTAAATAATTTTTTTCAAAAATTTTATGGATGAATAATTTCAAAAGATACACCAGCCAAAACTTTTATGCAAAATAATTTGTCATAATGAAAACTTGAGAGTCAAACAAGATTAGTTCTTTCTCACATTTTGTGAACTTGTACCCAAAGACTAGCGTATTTGTAAATATCTATTCAAATTTAAAATAAATTGTTAAACCATATAGTGAATTAGATTGCCTAAGATAACTCGTACCAATCGAATGTTTTTATCGCTGACAAATAATAATAGTTTGTAATATTCAACACAATATAGAATATATAAAACACATACACCCAAAGACTAGTGTATCTGTAAATCTCTATTCAATTTTAAAATAAATTGTTAGATCATATAGTGAATCAGATCGCCTAAGATAACTTGTACTAATAAAACGTTTTTATCACTGACAAATAAAATAATAGTTTGTAATATTCAACACAATATAAAATATAAACACATAAACTAGCACATAGATAATTCGTACCAATAGAATGTTTTTATTGCTGACAAATAAAATAATAGTTTGTAATATTCAACACAATATTAAAAATAAACAAAAACCTATTATGAGAAAAATAATTCCAGCACAGCATAAGCTTAGTACATCAATAGAACATTATTTCACCCAAAGATCGGAAATAGAAGCTAAATAGATTCTTTATATAGAGAAAACTCCTCCAAGTGGAAAATAATGGCTAGTTGGTTTGATCCTTGTGAAGATAATCTCGAAAATAACTTAGTCTTCTTGTTGATTTTTCATTTTTTGAGGAAAACTCGAATTTCTTTTAAAAATCATATTTTATTAATCACAAAATTAATATTTTGGATTAACTTCCTCAAAAATTTTACTTCGACTTAATCCAAGGGCTCAAATTTTCTTAAAATATCCATTTGTCCCTTGGTGGAGGACTGCTTAAGTTTTTTTTCCCAAAAAAAATAATTAATTGACTCTAGAGGGGATTTAATTATTTTTCCACCCTCAAATATTTTAGCCATTGTTTCTCATTGTGAGGGACTATGAACTAAAATATTTTTTACGTCAAAATATTACAATGAATTCAATCCTTAGAAAGGGAAATACACATTTAGATTACTCAATTTTTCGACACAATATGATCTAGTATGAAACCAAGTGTGTTTTTAATAAAATTATTCTTAAACACACTTTTACAATAGACCTGATAAATGCTAGGACTCACCTAAGACGACGAGCTCCACCCTAGCTTTGGGGTTAGCTGGAAGAAAAACTCTGTGAATTATGTGTGTTTACAAAAACACTTAATTCGGGGAGGTTAAAAACTTCCTAGGATGAAATCATTTAACAAAATCATAGGCTTACCTAGGGGTTATTACATAATTAAAGGGTCATACTAGCATCATTTACAATAATTCCTGCAAAAATTAGATTTGCAATGATGAAATCTTGTTGACTAATGACTTTGATATTTGAAAACAAATTTGCCACTTCTTTGTACACTGCTTTCCATCTAGCTCCACATGGGGACACATTTCTTCACTGAAGGAATGTGAAAATCCATAATCCTATATCCAAAAAAACAAAAGTACATCAAATAGATATCCACTCAAAAACAAAATCATCATGTATACACCATAAAACATATAAAACATTTGTTGGAACATAAAAACTATTCTAACATATGAAATATAAAACTTAAATGCATGAAAAGGAAACTAACTAATGAGAAAAATGAAATCATATCTAAAAGAGTAGGTTTAGATATCATATACAAACATGCTCTGTGGCATTAGATGTTTGTAATGAAGTGCATATTGAGTATATGTTGATTTTTAGGCAAATCCATGGGTTGTTTTTCTGAGATGCCATGCTGAATTTTGAAGATGCTAAGACTTTGACTTATCCCAATATCATGTTCCCAGCCATCAGATGCATCAAAATTCTTCCTTCTACACTTTTGTTTTTTATGTTTCTTTTAGGCAAGCTATGACGTTAATGTGACGTTGATGATGATGTGGTCGGTGTACAAATTTCTACCTTATCTGGAAAGCGCCATACGAAAATTTGGAACGTCCAAAATTTTTGTGAGATTCTCTTCTTTATTTTCATGAATCTGCTCTATCAAAGATGATGGATCATTCTTGCAAGTATCAATTAGATTCCCATTAGGCTTTTAGACAGCCCAATGAGATGTATTATTGATCACTCTTGAGAGGCTTGCTATTTTGTTTATGAGCTAGTTTGATGGGCTTGTCACCAAAAGTTAGTTATTTGCACATTATTTATATTTTAGGGGTTAATGTAGGCTCAAATAGATAAATCATGTTGATTTAAGGTAGCATCGGATGTGCTCTAACTCCAAAATTTTGTGGAAGGGCTAGAATACATGAGATCTCCAAGACCCAGAAATTGTGATGGCTTATTAAAATAATTAATATTTTTAATGGGTTCTTAAGTCTAAACTTAGGAAAATAAAAATATTAATGGGCATTAATAAGAATATGGGTGAGAAACTTCTAAGTGACAAGGATCAAGTCTGTTTTAATATTAGTTGTTGATTAGGGACTTAATCTTAGTCATTGATTCATCAATAGGAAAAGTATAAGAGGAGGCTTGAGGGTAAATTGGAGATACACTTGAGAGAATTCATCAATAGGAAAAGTATAAGAGGAGGCTTGAGGGTAAAATGGAGATACACTTGAGAGATCAGTCAGTTCGATTTTTCTGGGGCGAGGTTTGCTGAGAAAATTGAACAAGTGATCTGTTGCAATAGAGGGGCACGGATAGCTGAGGTTGGCGGATCCTCTTCAGGACCTCGAATACAAAACAGAGGGAGACAGAGAGACGCTAGAGGAGGCAGCGCAAACCCAGGGAGGCTGACGCTGGGCCAGAAGGGCCCACACATTTCTTGATGCAGTGTCAGCGCAGGGGTAGAGACACCCTCCAGCAGAAGTCTGATATCAGCAAAGGAGCAACAGGATCAGCCGAGAAGGCTGACGTTAGAGCTCTAGAAGGAAGAAGGATGTAGCGCAGTGCCGACGCAGTGTCCCAGTGTGCTCCACGCAAGCCCACACAGCTACTGCAAATGGTAAACATAGTTGTAGCCAAGGATAGTTAGTCTAGTTGCCAGAACAAAGATATTTCTGTCGGGTGAAGTGAGGTAATATCACTTAGGTTTTTGCCAGTATATTTTTATCTCTGTATTTGGATAGCCAAGAGGGAATCCAGAGTTGTATTTAGAACTACTGCTTAATAAAAAAAAATCCTCAGAACTGTTGCATCGGTTTTCCCGCGTTGGGTTTTTTCAGGGATGTTTTTCCAAATATAACGGTGTCCCTTATGTATTTGTCTCGTTCTATTTTCAGTTCATGATTCGTATGTATGTGTAGTCTACAATAGTGTTTTCATCACTATTTAAATAAGTAAATAACTTATTGAATGTAAAAACAAGTAGGAGATGATAAACTAGTGGTTACAGTAGGATTTTTGATGTGTAGATTCAGAAATTTTCACATGGGATCATAGAGACTGAAGACACTAGCGGGGAAATCCAAAGAATTTGTTGCAAAGAAGCAACTATCCCAAGTGACAACATTGTTTTAGAGGCAAAGAAGCAACTGAAGGTGTGACACGGAGCCAAAAAAGTGACGCAGAGGCTCACAGTGTAGAAATTTTGAATAATTTAACACATACTCACAGAGATTATCCTGATCATACAATTATAAGCGAAACATGTATAATACATAATCTCCTCTACGTTGATCATCAATATACAGAAGCAGAAACATTCACAGGCACACATAGAAGCATCAATCAAACTCATTAACACAATATGTATCCCGGGGAAAGCATCTCGCTAAAAACCCCACACTATCTGTATATTATATTGATTGAGTCATGTAACATTACAAAGTACAATGCTTATCACAAGAAATCCAGTACCAGCTCCACCTGTTACACACAATACAGCTCAGATCTGATCTCCAAATCTCCCCCGCTGCTTGCCTGCCTCCACAGCTCAATACCTGCTTGAGAACTGATGAGAATGGCTTACCAAACTCGTATTTGACCTGCAAATAATCACTCACACTTTGTTGGACGTGAGCACAAGCTACAATTCTTGATATTGGCCAATTCATTGGCATACTCAATCCCTCTGATTGTGCAAATCATCATGCACAACTATAGTCACAACTGATAGCAATCTGATCCTCTAACACCTGTCCCTGCTGAATTGAACGTGCACTGACATGAAATTGAGTTAACTGATGTATTCTTTAGTTGCATTATGAGTTAATAACTTAGTTTAACAACTCATCATTAGTCTATCTGCAGTTAGACTAACTACAACTAATTTAACCAAGTCAAACTGAACACAACTCCATCAACTCCACAACCAACTCCACCAAACTCAACTGATTGAGTTCTAACTGAAGTCATGCATGCAACAACTCAACTGACTCATAATAAAAGCATATTTCCTTCTGACGGCAGCATGTGCCACCTCTGTAGCTCAAACTGAAGTGCTCTAAGAGAATAAGATCAAGTTTATAGTCCAAATATTATTATGAGACAATAATATTTGACTTTTCTATTTTTGACAGCCAGTCTAAAAATAGACTTTGATCACTCACACTTTGATCACTCACACTTTCATCAAAAATAGAAGTCCATCTATTTTTCCCAACTTGACCAATCATTCATAAACAGCAACCTGCAATCCATAGACATGATCCATATGTCTAAAAATAGACATAGTCTAAAAATAGACTTGTGCCAAAAATAGCCTGCGGGCCCACTTAGTGAAGGCGACTCTTTTTACTAAGCTCCATCATCTTGTTGCACTCTCAACAAGCATTTCTTGTTGCACACTTTTCAACACTACCTCTCAACAAGAAAGGCTTCCTCTCAAACCTGATTCTGTAACTCTGGAATGTTCTCCATGCAACACATCTGGCCGATCCACTTGCTCTGTCATCAAAGTCTCTGACTGCTATTGCCTCTGTCGACTAAAACTCTGCATCTTTGTGCTCTTCAGTATCTGACTGCTCTAACCTCTATCACTTTGATCTCTGACTGCATCCGTGCTGCTGCTGGTTCTATCTCCCAGCATTGCATCCGCACTGCACCTCCCAACTGACCTCCCTGTTGGGATAGAAACACCCTCTGATGCTGAAGCTCTACCTGCTGCTGACAAGTGCTCCCTCTCTGACATCTGTGCTACTGCAACATCTCCATGCATCTCGCACCATTGCACACCTCTCTGTGCCACCTAGCACTGTGCAAAACACTTGTGCCTCTCGCATTACTACAGCCTACTAGCTATGCGCTATCCTGGGATTCCCTGCACTGTCGCTCTCTCTGCCGCTCTATCCGCATCTGTCTCTACCCAATCAGTCAGTTCCTGCTACTACACATTTGGGGCTCCCGTAGCAAGGTCTCATCCAAAAGTTTGGGTACCTCAAGGATCTTTCCCCTCCTCCTTGGGACAATCAATCCACATCACCCCACCTCCTACCTGGAGGTATGGTTGCATGTGATCCCTCAGCCCACCTGGCTCGAAGTTTCCCCCTACTGGAGGTCTCTGCATGATTAGATGTCTCTACTCGATCTCCTCTCAGCTTCCCTTGTTGTGGCTGCTCCACAACCTCCTGAAGCTGCTGCACCAATTGTGGCTCCTCCACAATCGTCTGAGACTTCTTCTGGCTCTTCATGTTGAAAGGTAACATACCTTCCCTCTCAACCACCAAGTCTCCATCAATTGCCTCGCTGCTCAAGGCTTTTCATGCATCTTGAACCTCAAGAGCATACAGGTTCTTGACCCGTGAACCCTCCTCATGACAACGAAAGCATCGCACTTTCGATTTGTCAACCTTCTTCCCACCACTGGAAGAATTGGATTCAGAAAGAGAACCCTTCTCCTTCCCCTTCTTCACCTTACTTGCTAAGGCACAATTCTCCTCATCCTGCATGGATGAAGAACTGTCTCTGGTGCTCCGTCTAATCTCCTCCTGCACAAGATCCGACCAAAGTCTCTCCCATCCTAGTAGTTTCTCCCTTCCATTCACCGAGTCCTAGTAGCTATGCCAACTCTTAGGAAGGTCAAGGAGTGCTAGATTCACCATCCTCATCTGACAATCACCCCCACACTTCCCAGCTCATCCCGGCATTGGGTGAACTTCGTGAGATACTGGGGCATACTGTCTCCATTCTCACACTGAATGTTTCTGAGTTTATCTCTTGCTTTGGAATTAAATTCGAATTCCACCAGCTCAAAAAACTCAACCACTTCCGATCTAGAATTCGTGAGAACAAAGTATTTCTTGTACAGAGATTGACTGTCTGGGCATTCACCGGATATCTCACCTTCCAAAAGAAGGATGAATCCAAAGGCTACCTGGCCTGATTACAGACTCTGCCTGAAGAAATAAAATGTAAACACTTTCTGAATAATAGATTCGATGATCAATCCTCGCTTGATATCCTGTAAAAATCTCTTCTACAAATCAAGATGCTCTGATACCATGTAGAAATTTTGAATAATTTAACACATATTCACAGAGATTATCCTAATCATACAATTATAAGCGAAACATGTATAATACATAATCTCCTCTACGTTGATCATCAATTTACAGAAGCAGAAACATTCACAGGCACACATAGAAGCATCAATCAAACTCATTAACACAATATGTATCCCGGGGAAAGCATCTCGCTAAAAATCCCACACTATCTTTATATTATATTGATTGAATCATGTAACATTACAAAGTACAATGCTTAACACAAGCAATCCAGTACCAGCTCCACCTGTTACACAAAATACAGCTCAGATCTGATCTCCAAATATCCCCCGCTGCTTGCCTGCCTCCACAGCTCAATACCTGCTCGAGAACTGATGAGAATGGCTTACCAAACTCGTATTTGACCTGCAAATAATCACTCACACTTTGTTGGACGTGAGCACAAGCTACAATTCTTGATATTGGCCAATTCATTGGCATACTCAATCCCTCTGATTATGCAAATCATCATGCACAACTATAGTCACAACTGATAGCAATCTGATCCTCTAACACCTGTCCCTGTTGAACTGAACATGCACTAACATGAAACTGAGTTAACTGATGTATTCTTTAGTTGCATTATGAGTTAATAACTTATTTTAACAACTCATCATTAGTCTATCTGCAGTTAGACTAACTACAACTAGTTTAACCAAGTCAAACTGAACACAACTCCATCAACTCCACAATCAACTCCACCAAACTCAACTGATTGAGTTCTAACTGAAGTCATGCATGCAACAACTCAATTGACTCATAAGAAAAGTGTATTTCCTTCTGACAGCTGCATGTGCCACCTCTGTAGCTCAAACTGAAGTGCTCCAAGAGAATAAGATCAAGTTTATAGTCCAAATATTATTATGAGACAATAATATTTGACTTTTCTATTTTTGACAACCAGTCTAAAAATAGACTTTGATCACTCACACTTTCATCAAAAATAGAAGTCCATCTATTTTTCCCAACTTGACCAATCATCCATAAACAGCAACCTGCAATCTATAGACATGATCCATATGTCTAAAAATAGACATAGTCTAAAAATAGACTTGCGCCAAAAATAGCCTGCAGGCCCACTTAGTGAAGGCGACTCTTTTCACTAAGCTCCATCATCTTGTTGCACTCTCAACAAGCATTTATTGTTGCACACTTTTCAACACAGTGCCTGCATCATCATTTCGAGCCTGCATAGGGTGACACAGAACCCAAGAGGAGCTCACGCAGTGATTGTCTCAACTCTCTGGGCCAACATAGAGCCTGACAGGCTGGCATCACTCAGTTGTTAGGGCTGGAGGAACAGAGCAGATTCAATCTGAGGAGTTGATGGGACGTTGTTTTTATTGGTGCAGAACAGTGTCTAGGGAGATAAAGCCAAGGTAGAGGAAGTCACTGCCTTGACAAATTTCTAGCCAAAGTAATTTAAATCTAGGTTGCAGCATCAAAGGAGGATTAGAGAGGAGTGATTTGACATTTGGCAGGAGGATTTCTGTGAAGGAAATCAAGACTTAGATGGAGTCTAGAGGAGCTTGTTCCTTAGAGGGGTTCTTATGCCAAATAAATCAAGATCCAAATCTTGTTGGATTAGCAACAAAAGAAGGAGAAGAGAACCAGTCCTAATTTTTTAGCAGAGATGGTGGTCAATGGACTAAGGGATCATGACAGATTGGATGGAGAATCCAATTTTTTCATCTAGAAGGACAGGATCCTGCAAATCCTAGACAAACATCACATCAAGGACTATGTCTTGAAAGTAGTTGTTCCAGTCAAAGTTGATATGTTAAATAAGTACGAGGAGGCCCAGGCAAAGGCCAAGTGCATGATCTTGGATGGGATTAAAGATCATGTAGTACTACACATTTCTGAGAAGGAAACAACAAGGGAGATGTGGGAGACATTGACCACCTTGTACTAGGGCACTTCCATCCAACGAAAGATGCTATTAGAAAATCAATTGAGATAGTACCAGATGCAAAAGGGAGAAGAGATCGATCACTTCCTCCTCATGTTACAAGGGATCCGTCACCAGTTGACTTTCATGGGGTCTACACCAGATCCTGAGTTCATGGTCAGGATTGTCTTAAATGCAATCACCGAGGACTGGGAGACATTTTTCCAAAGTATCTTGGGTAGAGCGACTCTCCCCAATTGGGAGGAGATGTGGGAAGCTCTTCAACAAGAATAGATCAGGAGGTTTACCAAGGCATGGAGTATCAACAGAGGATCCTGGGTCAAGAAGGAGGAGGAGGATGCAACTCTCGCATCATCAAGAAAAAGGCAAAAAAAGAGAAAGAAGAAAGATATTTCCAAGGTCAGATGCTTCAAGTGTGGGGAACTTGGACATTTCGCCACTCAATGCCCCCGGAAGAAGGGCAAGGAGTAGGCTTCTGACTCGAAGGCTACCCCAGCGAAAGCTGACAAGAAGGACGATGATGGGGATTGTGCCATGAGTACTCATGCACCTCTAGAGAAGAGGTGGGGCGACATAGAGTTGTAGCTAGGAGGACTACACAAGGGCAGGATCCTTGAGGTGTGAAAAATCTTGGATCACATACGGCTATGAGAGCCCTTAATGATAGTAGAAAAAGGACAGGTGTCGATTGGTGCGAGTTGTGATGGAGCAACAATCGCAGAACTAGAGTGCCAAAGACTGAAGTAGCGCAGTGGATGTTGTAGCAGTGTGAGAGGCACAGAGCAAATTGTAGCAGCGCAATAGTAACAAAGGGTCAGCACAGATTAGCAACAGAGGTGGCTTCAACATCACAAAGCATCCATACTGACCAACATGTCAATTTTTGGGTGAAGTTTCATTTTCTTACTTCTCAACAACTGAGTTGCGGTGTAACAGTTAGCAGTGGTAGTGTTATGGGCAGCATGATGTAGCATATCGAGAGGGAATTGTAGTAAAAATGTAGCAGTTGAAGTGGCAGAGTCATGGGCAGTAGTATAGGAAGAAATAGTGCAATGGATGAAGGTCATCATGCCAAGCATTAGCAGTACAGAGGCTAGAGAACATTCCTTACTAAGAGGGAGTGTTGATTTTGGGTAGCATCAGATGTGCTCTAACTCCGAAATTTTGTGGAGGGCTAGAATACATGATATCTCCAAGACCTAGAAATCGTTTGGATAAATTTTACCCGAATGATGAGTTATTAAAATAATAAATATCTTTAATGGGTTCCTAAGTCTAAACTTAGGAAAATAAAAATATTAATGGGTATTAATAAGAATAGGGTGAGAAACTTCTAAGTGACAAGGATCAAGTCTATTTTAATATTAGACATTGATTAGGGACTTAATATCGGCCATTTTGAGGGTCAGTTGGAGATACACTTGAGAGATCAACCAGTTCGATTTTTCTGGGGCGGGGTTTGTTAAGAAAATCGAACAAGTGATATGTTGCTACAGAGAAGCATGGATAGTTGAGGTTGTAAGATCCTCTCTAGGGCCTCGAATAGACAAAAGAGAGAGGCGGAGAGATGCCAGAGGAGCCAGAGGAGCCAACGCAGACCCAGGGAGGCTGATGTTGGGTCAGGACGACCCATGAATTGCTTGACGCAGTGCCAGCGCAGGGGTAGAGCCACCCTCTAGCAGAAGTTCGAATTCAATCAGGGAGCAGCAGGATCAGCCGAGAATACTGATGTCAAATCTACAAGAGGCAGAAGGAGGCAACATAGTGCTGAAGCAATGTCCTAGTGTTCTCCATGTAGACCCACGCAACTACTGCGAAGGGGAATCACAGTTGTAGTTGGGGACAATCAGTCCAGTTGCCAGAACGGAGAGATTTTTTCTAGGTGAAGTGAGGTAATCTCACTTAGGTTTCTACGAGTATATTTTTATCTTTGTAACTGGATAGCTGAGAGGTCATCTAGAGTTGTATTCAGAACTACTGCTTAATAATAGAAAACCCTAAGAACTGCTACATCGATTTTCCCGCATTGGGTTTTTCCAGGGACGTTTGTCCAAAAATAACGGCGTCCCTTGTGTATTTGTCTCGTTCTATTTTTAGTTTATGATATGTATGTATGTGTAGTCTGCAATAATTTTTTCATCACTATTTAAATAATCAAATAACTTGTTAAATGTAAAAACAAGTAGGAGATGATAAATCAGTGGTTGCAGTAGGATTTTTGATGTGTAGATTCAGAAATTTTCACAAATTGAACTCCTTAGAGGTGTATAAATACAAATGATGTGTCAGAAAATAAAAAAGGTGGTAAAGTTTTATAATTACTTGTGATGTTTCTTATTATTGTGACGATTCTTTATATCTTCTCTCTTTAGTTCATCAAGCAATTACCAAAAGCAACAACACATAAAATAATAGACACTAGATGTAGGCACATGCTAGGGCAAAACTCCCCTCGAGGGGAAAACCCAATCAAGATAATTCTTCCTTTCAATAGTATTATTTGAGACTCTTCACCCTAGACGAAGACCAAAACTTTCCTCCACACCAAGTCAGCCTCCTAGAATTTCAACCTCTTCCAACAACTTTGACTATGCAACTTATGGCAATTGGCAACTTTCGACAACATTGAAACTTGAAGACTTCGATCTCCCAATCCAAGACACGAAATAGAGAGAGACAAACACCAAAATTTATATTTTCCTTCTCTCCTCAAACTTCCCCAAACTCGCATTCACTTCGGCTACCCGACAACAGGCTTCACACCTTTTCCCAACTACGAGAGGACTTCGTACTTCTGCTCAACTACAAGATATTTTCGCACTTATTCTCTGCTACAAGAGAATTAAAACTTGTGAGAGAATGATGCTCCAAATGAATGCGATGAGCTTTCTTTTATAGGCTTCTTGTGGGGTTGAATAGGGTCCTTAGCACGACTTGATCTTCTTCTAGGCCGTCATGGTGTGGAGGTTACATAATTCATATTTGACTCAATATTTAACATGTTTACATGATTCAAAAGCCCAAGAAGGGTCTATTTAAATGTACAATGACTCTACAGACTTCGAATAAATCCTAGAATTCCAAAGAGGGGACTTTGACCTAAAATAAGGTGACCCAAGCGTGAAACTTATGCTTTATTAAGTCACAATAATAATAATAATGATAATTCTTTTTCTCTATTCTTTTGACAAGTACATTACATAGTGACTCAAGTACATTATTGAATACCAAACATAGTTACACTTTCTAACACTCCCTCTTAACTTGGGAGGTATTCCTAATGTACAAATACAGTGGAACATCTCAAACTATATGAACCATGAAGAACTTTAGGCATCGCAATGCCATGGACTAGATTCCTGACCATGGAAATATATCCAAATAGTCATTCAATAGTTTAGGTACTGCAATCCCATGGACTAGATTCTTCACCAAGGAAATCTATCCAGGGGGGACTATGATGGAATCAAGCTTTCAACCCCTTTAGGTACCCTTAGGCTTACTTTCTAATCAGCGACCCAAAAATCCAGGTGTGTATCCAAAACAGAGCTCAATAATCAACACCACCTTTCCAACTTTGGGATCCAGACATTAGTGCAAAGTGCACCAAATATTTGACAAAAGATTCCTTAATCATATGCTTTCCTTTCCTACTTCTCATGCAACAACATATCCTCCAAAATTCATTCTACATTTACCATCAACCAGAAAGCATCTCTTCATCCTGGCTCCCTCTTAATCTTAGGGAGAGATTTTCTATTCATGCTTCCTCAGAGAGATCAACTTCGTATTTTCGACATCGGAGAATCCTTCATGGCTTCTAACCATTTCATCAGAGTTATCGACATCCTCATCATGCTTATCACATCAGCGAGCATCTTCAAGTTGAATATTGTATACCTACACAACTTAAATAGCAATTGCAACCTAATCTATAAAAGCGTGATGTTAGCCATATCAGAATCACAGAAGCATTTTAAATTTATACATATTAGATACCCATACTTAAAACAAGGGACACATACTCTTCAACATCTTGCTAGGGACTTAGTCATAAACCCTAGTATATTTCAGAACAACTTTTATTCCATCTAGAGTTTCAATGTCACTTCCAAAGGTATGACATACCTTCCTACAACATATAGCAAACCATAGAAACAATTCAAACAAATATAAGTCTACAAAGCATCTAACAACCTTTCAAAATACATATGTTAGACTTCTCACTAGGGATTCACACAAATCCTAGATTTCATAAATAACCAATCAAAGTCAATCACAACTTAGTCATTAGCCTGACCAGCTTCCACAAGGGTTAGTTCCAACCTCTATATTTTCAATTAACCATCAATCAGTCACTAACATAACTGGCTACCACTAGGGTTAGTTTCAAACCCTAGATTTCCTATCAATCATCAATCTCAACCAAAAATTCAAATTTCAACAATCTTTCACAAATCTCAAATTATCATATAGTCATCATATATCATAGATTTCTACATCGACTAAGGTTTAACTCCAAAACCCTAAAATTCCAATTTCACAATCTCAGCAATCTTACACAAATATCGAATCATATTTTAGATATTTTACTTTGACTAAGGTTTAACTACAAAACCCTAGAATTCCATTTTCACAACTTCAACAATCATTAAATACATAGATCTCAGATTGTTATATTATACACATGACAAAGTTACTACAAGGATTCAACTGCAAAACCCTAGATTTTCATTTCCAACAATCATTTAATAGATTTCATATTGTTATGTCACACATAATAGACAATTTAATTTCACTAGGGTTTAGATTTCCAAATATCATTGTCCTAGAATCTCGGACAAGGACTTCCATTAAATCCTAAGACTTATGACCTTCAATGACTAGGTCAACACACACATATCTAGGACATCATAATCATTCATAAGCATATCATATGTCCAACAACATTAATACTTCTTACCTAGACCAACCTAGGATTTCAACCAAAAAAGGACGTATCTCTATATGCCTAGATTTCATCATCATGAATATACATTTCACATTAAGTGTTAGTCAAACCCAACTTCACAAATATCAATAAGACTTAGATACACAACAATCTTGATTATACTAGGGTTTGGTCAAACAAACACACTCATACCAAGTACAAAATTTTAAATCCAATATAAGGTTATTGCTCACACATTCCACCAAACGCTAATGAGCTAGGGTTTCAATGTAGAAACATAGCAAAACCAACATTGCCAAAACTTCAAGGGTTAGACCTTATCATGCCATCCTAAGAAGTTAGGTTTTCCCAATCATACCAAAATCCCAAACATGACATCATCAATAAGAACTTCAAATAGAATTTCACAATCACCCTAAGCAGTTTAGGGTTTTCAGACATTCACATTAGCATACCCTTTGGTTAGGATTTTCCAAAACCTATCTAGGGTTCTACAAAATCAGTTAAGAATATGAGTGGGTGGGTAGATTTATCAAGATAGGAATCACCGAAACAAGAATGACTATGATTCAATATAGCTAAACATAACAATGTTAGTAATAGATCATCAAATGGATAATCCTTTCAATCAATGCATTTAAAGCATACCTTTGTTCCTTGACTAACCTTGTCTTGAGAGATCCTCCTTCTTCCATATTTTTTTCTTATCTTTGGGAGTTTTTGGGGGCTCCCTCCAAAGCTTGAGGGATACCTACAAACTTATAAAAACAATACAAAAATGTCTTTTCCAAAATATATTAAAACCTATAAATTTTAAAATAGATAAAACAAGATATATAAAGCTACAAGCAAAGGGCTTAAGAGTGTAAGTCCCTAATGTTGGGTTCTTCGGGCTTGAATATCTTTGAGTCTCCTTTTACAGAATGGTTGGCTTGATCCCTTCCTATCTTCTTATTCTTTGGATTGTTAGGACAATCACTTTTGAAGTGACCTTTCTTATGACATTGATAGCACTCTATCTTGGACATGTCAACTTTCTTCCTTGGTCCCTTCGATATATTTCCTTTATGATGAGAAACATATGCATTTGACAATCCTTCAGGATTTGTAACCATATATATCCTTAGTTTTTCTTGACTACAAGCAATCCACAATTCTTCAAAGGTGGGAGCGACCTTCCAAGTGTTAAGACCTACAACAAATGCACCCCAAGAGGGTGCCAATCCTAATAGAGTGGTTATCACAAGTTATTAGTCTAAAACAATCTCATCAATCTTCCTATCTTCTTGTTATTTGGATTGTTGAGATAGTCACTTTTGAAGTTACCTTTCTTATGACATTGATAACACTCTATCTTGGACATGTCAACTTTCTTCGTCGGTCCCTGCGATATATTTCCTTTATGATGAGAAACATATGCATTTGACACTCCTTTAGGATTTGTAACCATATATATCCTTAGTTTTTCTTAACTACAGGCAATCCACAATTCTTCAAAGGTGGGAGCTACCTTCCAACTGTTAAGACCTGCAACAAATTCACCCCAAGAGGGTGGAAATCCTAATATAGTGGCGATCACAAGTTATTAGTCCAAAACAATCTCATAAATGGCCACGATATCGTACCTGAGTCTAGCTATCTTCACAATGAAGGTTTCCACAATATCTTCTTTAGTCACCTTCGTAGTTCTCATCTCATTCTTCAAACTTGCTACTTTACCGATATTATTAATAGTAAACAACTTCGACAAGGCTTCATACATTTCTTGAGCATGATTGATGTTGGCTATGAAAGGGACAATATTTTCCTTTATCCCTTCTACCATCATAGTCATAGCCACCAATTCTAAATCCCTATATTTTTCTTTGTCTGCATCACTGTCTTCTTTTGTAGGCTTCTTTACATTTCATTTTACCAAGTCCAACACCTTGTTCTTTTCGAGGATTAGGTCAATCCTCTTCTTCCAGGACCTAGATTTAGAGTCTCATTCAATTTTGTTCTCACCCTTGATTGAGTTAGACATCTTCATTGAATATAATAGACTCCTTCCCTGAGATAGTACCTATGAATGGATCATGTGCTTGAGACTGCCTTTTTATTCCGTCTTCACCAAAGCTTTAATACCATGTTATAAAATCAGAAAGGCAATAAAGATGTTATTGTTCTTGATAATTACTTATGATGTTACTTATTATTACGATTCTTTATATCTTCTTTCTTTCATTCATCAAGTAATTACAAAAAGCAGCAACATATAAAACAATAGACACCAGCTGTAGGCATATGCCAGGGCAAAACCCCCCTCGAGGGGAAAACCCGGTCAAGATAATTATTCCTTTCAATAGTATTCTTTGAGACTCTTCTCCCTAGACCAAGACCAGACCTTCCCTCCACACCAAGTCAACCTCCCAGAATTTTGACCTTTTCTAGCAATTTCGATTATGCAGCAACTTATGAAAATTGGCAACTTCCAACAACTGTGAAACTTGGAAGACTTCGATCTCCCAATCCAGGACACAAAATAGAGAGAGACAAACACCAAAATTTTGATTTTCCTTGTCTCCTCAGACTTCCCCAAACTCGCATTCACTTCGGCTACCCGACAATAGACTTCGTACATTTTCCCAGTTACAAGAGGACTTTGCACTTCTTCCCAGCTACAAGAGATTTTCACACTTCTACCCAGCTACAAGAGATTTTTTCACTTGTGAGAGAATGGTGCTCCAAATGAATTCGATGAGCTTCCTTTTATAGGCTTCTTGTTGGGTCGAATAGGTTCCTTAGACCAACTTGATCTTCTTCTAGGCTGACATGGTGTGGAGGTTACATAATTCATATTTGACTCAATACTTAACCTTTTTACATGATTCAGAAGCCCAAGAAGGGTCTCTTTCAATTTAAAATCCTAGAAGTCCACAATGGGCACTTTGACCTAAAACAAGGTGACCCAAGCGCGAAACCCATGCTTTAATAAGTCACAATAATAATAATAATAAATTATTTATTCTTTTGACAAGTACATTACATAGTGACTCAAGTACATTAATGAAGACTGGACATAGTTACATTTTCTAACATGATGAGAGTTCATTTATCATCATCACTTGGTTTGGACTTCCTTCTTGGTGGACGAAATTTTGGAGCATGGATGAATTTTGATGTGTGGATTTTCTTTTCTTATCTTGGAGCTTCATGAAGTCTATTGGTGGTTGGATATATTCTCTTACATGTAAGTGCAAATTTAATGCTATTATTGTTTTACTTTGTCACATGCATTGATAATGAGATTTACGCTATACTAGGGCTAGTCGTTGCATGCATCTACTATGAAATTGTGGAATTATGTTTCTATATAGAATATCTCCATGTATGTGCCATGTATGTTGAACAAATTCTCCTAGGGATAATTCTATGGTTTAATTTATATTGGAGGTCATGGGAATAGTTGCGGTTGACAAGTTTACAGTTCTCGTTCATGTATCAGATTTCACATTGAATTTTGTTGCCTACCCACTGAACATGCATGGAGAGGTGGTTTTTTTGCATCACATACACAATTATGCATTAATAACATATGACCCTCCTGCATTGGGTCCATCTAGGGCTTTTGTCATACGTATAGTTTCTCTTCTTCCAGAACTGGTTTTACATGTAGGTGATGTTGTGTATCTTGTTTCTTTGATTCAAGGCTTAAATGCTCAATCACTCAAGTGCTTTGTCACAAATCCTAAGGCTTCTTCAAATAATATTAATTTTATCAAAGTAGACACAGATTTTGGTGTAGATTATTCAGGTGTACTAGCTGATGAACAGGGGAATGTTCGAGCATTACAGGGCATATTATCTAGGAATGATATTGGAGGAATTCCAATTTATGCTAAAGGTGAAGTGCTACACAAAATTATAAATGGAACTCTTGATGGTCAACCTTTGATTATAAATGGCATCAAAATGTGTAAACCTTTTGTCTGCATTTTAGAGGTGGAGTTGGCTCCCGTTTTACTTTTAAAGATGTGTGGCTTTGGACTAAGTGATAACTTAATTACAAAGTTAGCATGCATCGGACCTCATGTATTTCAAGTGAAGAATTGTCATGTTAGATCAAGCCCTCAACATACCTTGCAGCCAGGGGACATGTTATTGGTAATTGATGGTAAGCCAATTACCGATTTCCATGATATAGAGAACGCTTGTCAACAGTGCAAGGATGAAGGGGGAAAACAATTTTTCGTGAATATTCATATTTGGAACTTTTGATATGATCCGATGTTAGAGATGGGTTTGGACCTAAACACATAGTGATTTGGAGTGGATGTGTTATTCATGAGTCAAACATTGTTGTTCGTGCATTTGGATTCTTTCCAGAAGAAGGGTGTGGGGTATATGTATCATCATGTTGCAATGGAAATGTTGCAAGTAGATATCGGGTTTATGCAAACTCATGGAAATAATTCTATGGGTGAATATACAGAAAAGGACACGACCGTAACGATGGACTTCAGTTAATTAAATATAAATATATATAAGTTACTATATAATAATTAATGAAACTATATATATATATATTAATTCACATATATAAAGAAATAACATTTAAAAAAAAGGGGAGTGGGTTTTCAAGGAAGAAATCGACATGCCAAAAGGTCGTATGCAATATGGTATCTAACAATAAAGCTTTGAGAACAAAGCTTTTGAAGAGAGGGGAAATGTTACGAATATAAATTATATAAAATAAAATTAATGTAAATAAATGTAAATAATAAATAATCAAAATAATGATCATTTTAAATAGTCATTAGTTAAGTGAAAAGACATGTCTAAAATACATGCCCAATCAGGAAGGAACACCTTTCTAGGTATATAAGATGTCCCTCATTGTAACATTCAACACACTTGTATATTTCATCTTATTAATAAAAATATTATTTACAATATTTTGTGTATTTTACGTTTAAAGCACAAATATTATAAGTTGTGTCGCTTCAACATGATGGACCATCTTTGGAGAGTCAACTAGTGGCTTATGTTGAGCCCATGATGGAGGACGATGAGCAGACATCCTTGGGCCAACTATTGACGAGGAGTAGGAAGATGTACAGACAACCACCAGGGAGGGAGTATTTGCAAACATTGGTCATCAGGAGGTGTTGGGACCTAATAGGATAGCTTTGTAGGTGACGAGTGGATTGGGGGAGCATGGAGTTTCTAGTCAGATGAGAGAGGGTCTTTTGGAGATATTGGTGCATCCATTTTTGGGTCCTACCCATTAACGAGGTGCATGTAGATACAATGGATTCTAGAAAAGTTGCAGTATTTCCAAGAATCGACCCTCTCCAGGAGTACATAGATAGGGTTTGTAGCATGGTTTGCCCACTTCCAGGGATTCCTAGACATATAAGGTTGATTGGTTGGGAAAAAATACATGAGTTGAGCATCGTGCAACATAGTGGACACATACCATGTACAGGTGCACACGCATCTGATCCTTTGCACGAGATGGATTGATGGGAGATCATGAATTGGTATCATGTTGGTGGCATAATGATCTCAGTTGGAGGCAAGTGCAACATGGACACTTAGACATGAGGAGTACTACATGCTCCAGTTGGTAGTGCAAGGTATGCCAAAACCTTTCAATCACTTTGGGCCCGCATTTACATAGTGGCACTAACCTTGGCCTATGTCAAGGGTTGGACTGGAGAGAGGTGATGAGTTGTTACATAATCAATGGAGAAACATTCATAGCTAGATCTATAACACAACAATAGCCATGGACCATTAATGCATGTTCTCGGTGGAATAGGGATCCAGGAGGATTTTATGATGACAATCATTGGTCTGGGATCTGGGGCATTGAGGGTTGACACAAAGGCATAGCATCACCTAGTGGTTTATATGGGATATGGGCATTAGGCCTCAGTTGCATTGGTCCAAAGGTTTGTATTTCTTAAGGGCACACAATCTTGGGGTGGTAGGATTTGTGATGTTCCTTTTTCTGGTGTTCCTATGGCATGGTTAGGATGGACTTTTACGGTTGGAGGATGACAGCAGGCCCAGGGGATTTTCGAGATGATTTATGGGATCCAAAGGAGTTCACTTTCCATATTCCATCATTGGGATTGATTCCGAGCAATTTTCTTCTCCTTCCATTGCATTCTGATAATTCTTGTAAAACGGGGTTATTATTGTACCTAACTCAATTAATTATGTTGAAGGTGACATTCTGAGAGGAATAGTTGATGGAACACCTTAGTGTATTAGCTTGTTGGAACTGGAACAAGAATATCTACATGATGGGATGGTTATAAGTGATGTTTAGTGGAGGCAGGCTGGCCAATTTACCATTTTCTGACATTAAAAATATACTTTAATTGAAATAAAAAGAGGGAAATATGCTCAATGATTAAAATAATAATAAAATAGGAGGTTCTAGAGGGATCCATCATATCTATAAAAAGAGGAGGAGGCCATTACATGATATCTTGGATTTGATCTTTCTTCTTGTATGAGAGGTTTGAGAACCTGGTTCTCTACTTCATTTGTAGCCCTAGGATGGAAACCCTCGGGTGATTTAGTGAGGTTGGGTGAGTACCCCATCTCCCCTTGGTGAATTCATCTAGAAGTCAGAGGAGAGATTAGTAGTGTAGTTCATGTCAATTTGGAGGGCCTATGCAGTGCAATAGATTATCTTGTAGGCCAGTTTCTAGTTTCAATAATTTTCAGTTTATCTGCATGTAACCTTGTTTTGTATAAAAATAAAGATGAGATTGCTTCCAGTTTATTTTGTACTTGTTTTCCGCATGTTGGCTGCTGTTTTTGTTAAATTTATGGAGATTTGGTTGTGAAGATTTCGTTTTAAAAAGGCATTTCAGGGAAATACCTGTAATTTCCCCATTTGGGATATTACACTAATTTGCATTTATCTTTTAGTTGCTAGATAGTATAACTTAGTTTCATAATTTTTCATTTATATGGTTTTAGCCTAGAATTTGCATCCCCTTGTTTTGATGATCATCCATATCTCATAACATTGTTAAAACCAAGAATGGCTATTGGGCCAAAATTCATATGGCTCTCTTACCAAAAATAGTGTAAGTTCTAATTGGGACCACATACTAGATAGAACCCTTTGATAAATTTTTTTGGGTCATTTATCCCAGTCAACATAACCATTCTACTACCTTTCAAAAAAGGGTAAGGCATATGGTCTATATTATATAATGAAGCTTTTGTGTTGTCGATTTCCATGTGTAGTGATTTCTCCCCTCATGTGCGCTTATTATATAAGTTCAAATGTACAAGAAAGAACTACTGCATATGTGTAACCTTTCTCTCGGTACTAAAATCCTCAGGAGATGAGAACATATATGGGTTCATTGACCAAGGATGCATGATAGGAGTTTCTCTATCTCTAGAACTCACCTTCACTAAGTGTAAGTTTTACTTTACCCAATTTTTATTCTTGAATACCTTTTCTTGAAACTATGAACTCTTCTTCACTAGTGTGTGGATTTACTTTAAGTTTCCAACATCCATCATTTCTAATCATGACCCAAAATTTGTAAACCATTTTTGGAAAGCTTTGTAGTAAATGTTGGATACAATTAAATTAATAAAAAATAATCCATTTATAAATATACAACTAAATAGAAGTTGTTAGCTCCACATTTATGCAATTTTGTGTATATACATAGACATGAAACTACAAACATGGGATTTTATCCTTCTTTACATCCAGTATGCCTATAATATAGTCCTTCACATTTATATTGGGTATAGTCATCTAGAAGAATGTCATAGGTTCCATCCAAATATGTCCCTATAAATTGCAATTTATGTTTCAATGACTTGTGAACCTCTTGCATACATAAAGGAATAGTCAAAAGTATACAAATTTGTATATCATATTCAATAGGTGTACCAATAGGTTCAATAGATCTTGATACACCAACAAAATAAGTAGAAGGGGAACCATGATGTGAATTTTTCTCCTCATCATTTTTATATAAGTGACAAGGTCTAGTTATAATTTTGGAAGAAATTTTTAAAAGGTCCCCACCACAAAACCAAGCCTCTTAAATATGGTCCCTACATCATACTACAAGTAGCAAGAGGAAATTTTTTTATTAAAACTTCTTCCATACCTAGTATTCAATGTTGAGCTAACAAATCCCGATGTACCACCTATTCATAAACCATTCATAATTACATATCCAACATATTTTCATCTTGAGCACTAACACCATGTGTAAAAATTCAATATGTAGGTGTCAAGAAAGTCACTAGTTATTTCAATAATTAAGGTTAGAGAATATACACAATAAGATAATTAGTACATATTGTAGAAAATCTAGGTACAATTTCCATAACAAAAAAAAAATAACACAATGGGGCCATTACTTTTGAAAAAGGGGATGTGTAGATGAAAATAGATGTGCACAAACCACATCATTAACCCTAGTTATGTGTACCATCCCAATAATAGAATACACAATTCCCTTCATAATATCTTATAATTTTTTATGTCTAGGGTTAAGGAGTACAACTCTTATGTGTTGATTTTTGTAGCTTGGGTGGTACTCCAAGCCCTAAGGTTCAGGGTTTGGAGGAAAAAGCGCCACAAGGGTCACTTGTGGGCTTGGAACCCAAGTTGGGGTTTTGCACCCAATCATGCTTAGGCAAATTTCGGAGGCAAATTTCTACATATTATGGCATGAGACAATAGAGGGCGGAAAGGAGAATCCAACTCTTCAAGAATCATCAAATTCCGAGTTGTAGAAGTGGAGAAATGAATTTTTGAAGTTGACAAACTAATTATTGGTTTTCAAGTCACGCAGGCTTGATGTAAATTACTCTAATAGATGGGTCTCTTCAATAATTCGTTGGAGCCCCTCTTTAGGCTATAAAAAGAGGGTGAAGACATGTCATTTGAAGCATCCAAAAGTACAATACAAGAGCTCAAGAAGAACTCGGTAAAGGGAGCAAAAGGTTCTGTTGAGGACACATAAAAGAGGCAAGGTCAATGAGGTAGTTGAGGACTGTTTTAGGGCTCATTGAAGGGTATTCAAGTTGCTGCTAGAGGGACGAGGAGATGGCTTGAGGTCCAAGTTTCAACAGATGATAATGCAGGTATGTGGGGCGTCTTTAAAGTGAGGTATCTCTGTGTTTGAGTGGGTCGTAGGTACAAGAGGATAGATATGGTAGGATGTAGGACATACCACCTCAGAAAGTTGCCTACGTTGGATTGTTCGAGGGTGGAATAAGCCCAGAAAAACAACAACAAATTAGGACATACTCCCTTGACTAGGTCGCAGTTAATTAAGGGTTGTTTGGGTGGAGAAGTAAGGTTTGTAGCAGCGTGTCAATTCCCTAACCAGGGACAACATTACTACAGACTTGGAGCAACATTTGTGTCTTGTATTGGGTCAAATATTTGACTTGTTTTGGATCAATTTTTCTAGCAGCCTATTGGTCCCATGTGGAGCATCTTCCGAGGAGGTGAAGAGTCTTCCAAGGAAAAAAATTAATATTGATTGGATTGGGTTCCAGTTATCTTATTGGAGGGTAGTGTGTTGACTACCCAAAGTAGCCCTAAAGCAACAGACAAGAAGGACATTGTTTGGTGTGTGGTTGGGTGAATTTTTCAACCTAAAGAGTAGCTCTTTGATGGATGAAAGAGGCTACTAGAAGGAAGTTTGGAGCTCATGAATTGGCCATCCTAGAGAGAATATTTATGAGCCTATGTAATTGCAATAGAAGTGACATGCAACATTGCTAGGTGGCAGAGCTCCTAGAGTCTCGATGTGTAGTGGCCTTGATGGAATAAGGCACTACTAGTGAGAAGTACGGAAGCGGAGGACTGGAAGGATGAGATACAACATCAAAGTTGCAGCGAAGTTTGTCATTATATCTTGTATACCATAGAATTTTGTATTATTCAAATTGGTTTAATATAACTAAGATTTAGATTGAATAATTTTGTTAAAAAGTGTGTATATTTGTGCATATGTGATTTACTGCTTTATATTTCTGTTGTGCAAAGTAGTTTATTGTTGAGATTCTTGGTTTAGTAGTATCAATGATTTTAAGGCTCTAACCTAGACCCAAGGTCATGGAAATTCAACATGGTATCATATCGTGTCTGAGCTACTTTGGAAGTAATTAAATCAAAGTTGTGCATAGCAAAGTACAACGTGAGAGGGAGTTGGTCACATTGTAAGTGAAGGGATCAATACAATGTCAAAGTTGTAGGCAGGTCTCCAGTATGAGGAAAGGTTGGAGGGGTTGTCCAACTATAGTCCTTGGAAGGAAAGGATCAAGTTGGTCTTGCAGGTCAACAAACTCTTAGAGTTTCCTGAGAAAGAGATCAAGAAGACAACAAACCCTAAGGAGCTGGAAATATATGAAGATTTGGATGCGAGGATGAGATTAATCACCCTAGATGGTGTGAAGGATTCCTTAATACCTCATTTTTCTCAGAATAAAAATGCATGTGAGATGTGAATGGCTCTTCAGAATTTGTTCCAAAATAAGAACGAGAACTGGGTACTGGTATTGGAGGATAAGTTGAAGTCCACCAAGACGATAAAGGGTGAAAGCGTGACCTCGTATATGATGAGATTGTCTCAGGTCAAATATGAGGAATAACAATGCACATGAGATGTGAATGGCTCTTCAAAATTTGTTCCAGAATAAGAACAAGAACCAGGTACTTGTATTGTAGGATAAGTTGAAGTCCACCAAGATGATAAAGGGTGAAAGCGTGACCTCGTATCTGACGAGATTGTCTCAGGTCGATGATGAGGAATAAAAATGCACATGAGATGTGAATGGCTCATTAGAATTTGTTCCAGAATAAGAAAGAGAACTAGATACTGGTTCTTGGAGGATAAGTTGAAGTCCACCAAGATGATAAAGGGTGAAAGCGTGACCTCGCATCTGACGAGTTTGTCTCAAGTCAAAGATGAGATTGCTGCCATCTATGTGTCTACCTCAGATGGATATATGGTAAGGATTTCCTTGAAAGGGTTCACTGAGGATTGGAAGCCCTCCATCAAAGGGATCGTTGCTAGGGAGAAGCTACGAAACTGGGATAGGTTGTGGGATGACTTCATTCAAGAAAAGTTGTGAGACAAGAATCTTCATCTGAAGAAGAAGGCTTTAGATAATTACATGGCACTTGCAGTGTTAATGAAGGGTAAGAAAAAGAATGACTTGAGTAAATTCAAGTGTTTCAACTATGGCAAGATGGGTCATTATGTAGGCAATAATCTTTACTTCCATTGGATTTTTTATGGTTTGTAGTATCAATGGTTACTTTTGCAAATAGAGCATATGTAGTTCACAAGATTAGAATGGTATTATGAATGCAGAGATAAACTGACTAAAGCTACTTACAAAAGAGTAAACACACTTAAAAGAATGTTTAAAAACTTATAGGAAATAAAACTCACTCATGTTGAAAAGAAACACACATGCTGGAAAAGAAATATGTATGTTGGAAATAAAAGAAACAAAGTTGCAAAAATGAATGGTGATTTCTGATGAATAAGAAGGGAGTTGATGATAAGAGGAAAGGAAATTAGGTCGTTGATGTTGCCACTTCACCTGAGATAGATGATCTCTCCAGGAGATTGGAAGAGGATGACTTTGCTATCATTTATCATTTCTCATAGGGTACTGTCAATGAGGATGGATGGTACATGGACAGTGCTACGACGAAGCATATGACAGGGTCATAAGAGGTTTTTGAGACTCAAGTTGAATGGGACTCAAAGTTTCACATGGTGTTGGGCGATAAGATTCAGTTGGAGATCCAAGGATCGATGATTGTGCCATTAAGGATGGAGACAAGACGCGTGTTGTGGGTCCAGGATGTACTGTTTGTCCCAAGAATTAGATATAGCGTGATTTTTGTCTTGATGATCGAGAGGAAGGCGTTTGAGGTCTTGTTACAGGATAGGAAGGTAAGACTCAGGCCTAGAAGCTCTAAGTTCGATGGGATTGTATTTGGAGTTAGAAAGCATGGTCTCTACAGGTTGACGAGCAAACCTGTGGATCATGGAAAGAACCAGGTGGAGCAGGTGTAGGTTCCAGAGAAGGAGGAGTAGGTGCATGTGTAGGCTTCAAAGGAGAAACTACAAGCTCCCGAGAAGAAGGTACACCTTCCTGAGAAGGTCCATGTTCTAGAGACTCAAAGGGAGTCTAGTTCAAGAGGGAGCTTGCAGATTTAGAGGGAGACTCTGCAACCCAAGAAGAGCGCGTGGTCGATGGGGAGCAAGGGTGATCCTACAATTGCTAAGAAGGAATCATGGAGAGAGTGGAAGACATACAAGATAAGAATAAGAAGTAGGGTGCTTCCAGTAGTGACAACGACACTTATGAGAAGGGCGTAGTTCATTGTACAGGGATTTTTGTGATTGTGAGTGCCAAGAGTTTGGAAAGTGTTGCGAGTAGAGATGACGATGACGAAGTACTTCCTAGTCTTGGAACTACCTCCCTCGGTAAGAGGTAGTGTTGATTTATGTAGCTTGGGAGGTACTCCAAGACCTAGGTTCAAGGTTTGGAGGGAAAAGCACCACAAGGGTCAGTTATTGGCTTGGAACCCAAGTATGGGGTTTTGAACCCAATCGTGTTTGGGGAAATTCCAGAGGCACATTTCTACATGTGATGGCATGAAACAATATAGGGAAGAAAGGAGAATCCAATGCTTTGAGAATCTTCAAATTCTGAGTTGTAGAAGTGGAGAAATTAATTTTTGAAGTTGACAAACTAATATTGGTTTTCAAGTTATGTAGGCTTGATGTAAATTACTCCATTAGATGGGTCTCTTGACTAATTAGTTGGAGTCCCTATTTAGGCTATAAAAAAGAGGGTGAAGACATGTCATTTGAAGCATCCAAGAGTGCAATACAAGAGCTCAAGAAGAACTCAATCAAGGGAGCAGAAGGTTTTGTTGAGGACACGGGAAAGAGGCAAGGAAAACGAGACAGTTGAGGACTGTTTTAGGGCTCATTGAAGTGTATTCGAGCTGTTGTTAGAAGGCCAAAAATCTGGCTTAAGGGCCGAGTTTCAACAGAGGATAATGTAGGCTTGTGTGGCAGCTTTAAGGTGAGGTATATATGTTTTTGTGTGGGATGTAGGTATAGGAGGATAATTGTGGTAGCCGCAGGCCATACCAACTCAAAAAGGTGCCTATGTTGGACTGTTTGAGGGTGGTATAAACCAATAACAACAACGCTAAATCAAGGCATACTCCCTTGAATAGGTCACAATTAATTAAGGATTGTTTGGGTAGAGAAGTAAGGGTTGTTGCAGCGTGTCAATTCCCTAACCAAGGACAACATTACTACAAACTTGGAGAAGCATTTGTGTCTTGTATTGGGTCAAATATTTGACTTGTTTTGGATCAAATTTTCTAGAATCCTGTTGGTGCCATGTGTAGGATATTTTGAGGAGGTGAAGAGTCTTCCAAGGAGAAAAATTAATATTGATTGGATTGGGTTCCATTTATCTGATTGGAGGGTAGTGTGTTGACTACCCAAAGTAGCCCTAGAGCAGCAGACAAGAAGGAAGGTGTTTGGTGCGTGATTGGGTGAAGTTTTCAGCCTAAAGAATAGCTTTTTAATGGATGAAAGAGGCTACTAGAAGACAATTTGGAGCTCGGGAATTGGCCATCCTAGAGAGTATATTTATGAGCCCGTGTACTTATAGCAGAAGTCACATGCACCATTGTTAGGTGGTAGCCCTCCTAGAGTCTCTATGTATTTGATGGACTAAGGCACTACTATTGAGAAGTACAGAAGCGAAGGACCGACAGGATGAGATACGACATCAAAGATGCAGTGAAGTTTTTCATTATATCTTGTATACCATAGAATATTGTGTTATTTAGATTAGTTTGATATAATTAAGATTGGGATTGTACAATATTGTACAATTTTGTTAAAAAGTGTGCATATTTGTGCATATGTGATTTACTGCTTTATATTTCTGCTATGCAAAGTAGTGTATGGTTGAGATTCTTGGTTTGGTAGCGTCATTGATTTTAAGAATCTAACCTAAACCAAAGGTCATGAAAATTAAACACTATGGGGCCACGAGGAAATATACTCATCTAATTGTAAAATGTCAACATTTATTTCATCAATTTCAAGCTACATGCATAAGTTCCAACATGTCCTGACACAACTCACGAACCTTGTGTACGATCTTTAGCATTTTGTGTGCACACTTACAACTAAGAATGCCAACAATTAAAAGAGTATCTACAACCATATAAGAGCATATTAAAAGGCCAAATATCTATGTTGATGATTCTTAGTTCATTTTTATAAATACTAATATATGCACTATGTTAGTTGTCTTAGATATTTTAGTCACTATTGGAAATACTAAGATGGTGGTGGGGGGGATAAGTATTACCCTAATTTTCACAATTGGTTAGTTATTTTAAGCATTCAGAGCATTAAACAGAACATCTTCAAATCAAATATTAGTACACAAGATATGTTTCTCAACAAGATTTAGTTATGTATGATGTACATACAAATTTACTAGTTGAACTAAAAGGACGTACAAGACTCCCAAAGGGTTTACCAACAAATCTGGTAGGAAGCAAATTCTCCCATCATCAAATCAAATATTAGTACACAAGATAGGTTTATCAACAAGATTTGGTTATGTATGATGTACATACAAATCTACTAGTTGAACTAGAATGACATACAAGACTCCCAAAGGGTTTTACCAGCAAATCTAGAAGGAAACAGCTTCTCCTTGAATGGGTTTGGGATCCCATACCAGGGATAATGCGAAAACTACAATGAAGTTGTAGCCTCTATTATTTCACTTCATTGTTGTTTTTTTCCACTGCTACCACCACTTATACCATTTCTTCCACTGTTGCCCACGGATGCCCACTGCTTTTATCCATTGTTGTATCTGCTACTACTATTTCCATTGTTTCCACTGCCCACTAATGTCCTCTGTCAACTAATGTACTCTATCCATTGATGTCCTCTATCCATTTTTTTCATCTACCATTGTTGTCCTCTAACACTACTGCTACTTCTATTGGTGTTATTACGACTATCATAATATCACTGCCATGATTATTATTGTCATCATCATCAACCATATGTCATCGTTATATCATTGCAACATCAACACAATGTCACAAGGTCATTGTTACTAGGTCACTTCCACAACAAGGGTTATTTCCAAATCAAGGTTATATATATCAATAAGACTGTCATGTACTAGGAACATTGTCTTGTTGTTATCTATATATATATATATATATATATATATATATATATATATATATATATATATATATATATATATATATAACATTGTCTTGTTGTTATATATATATTTTCATGTGTAGTTCACGGATACCCATGGTCACTAGGTAGCCGCTACGTCCATGGGACAACACTAGGATGGATCCCCACCTAAAGGGAATCACAGCCCTCGGCCTATTTACTGACCTAACCCCAAGAGCTTTCGGGAATTGACCCTATGACCTCCCGATTGGCGAGGCACTGAATTGACCGATTGAGCTAACTCTTGGGGATATATATATATATATATATATATATATATATATATATATATATATATATATATATATATATATATATATATATATATATATATATATATATATATATATATCTATATCTATATCTATATCTATATGTATGTATGTATGTATATGTATGTATGTATGTATAGAAATCACTGCCAAAGACAAGGATTACTACCATAAAAAGGTTACATGCATACTACCACTTTATTGTCAAGATCCCACTAACATACATATCACTTGTCACAATCACTACTATATAGATTCATTGTTATACATCAAGTCATTGTCATAGAATAAGTCAGGTTTCCCTTACATAGGTCACTGCCACATACCATATCACTATGATAACAAGGGTTGCAATCATAGTTAACAGTCATATAGCTTACATCAAAGGTCATTGTCATAATAATCAAATATTAGTGTATTGTCAAAATATCACTTCAATAGAAGATTATTGTCGCTTTTCATGTTCATTGAGGTCATTATGTTTTCATACTTCTAGGTCACTATCTTCCATCAAGGTTATTTCCACAGTCAAAGACGCTACCATATTAAGTCCATCAAAACTCCTACTCTTCCTTAACCAAATAGAAACTTATAAAGTAATAAAAGTGAGAGCAATGTTACAGTTTTGTTTTGTGAAGTTCATCACTTCCATATGAGGTATATATCACTGTTTCATATGAAGATAAATGTCAAGAACTTTGTTTTACTCAGCTATTCACTTGACCTTCATCATTTCTTCAACCTTACTTCTTACTGACTTCAGCCATAGGTATACTATCACATTTAAACTCTTATTGCAAGCAATATGATGTGGTACTCATGTTTTAGATCCCACTTCAATTTTTGATGCTATCATGAGCATTTAACAAACCATTCTTCCCATATCAAGAGACATATATTGATGTTTCCACTATAACAAATATAAGATTGTTTTTATTACCATGATCTCCCAATAGGCGATTTTGACTTCTCCTCGATAAGAACATGTATACTAATGATTTCTACATATTATAGACTAAAAAAGCTTCAGGATAGTGAGACATAACAAGCCATTATTAGAATCATCAAAGGATTTTTTGCACTACAAACATCATCATTACAAATCAATTCATGATGTATGGATCTCTACATATCCTAGCATGCTATTGGAAACACTCTTCAAGAATTTGTCTTTGTGATACAAACTTGGAAGGCCACGTTCATATTTTACTTGATGAAACCCTCAGTAAGGATAGCATCTAATTGTGATAAAAACCTTACATCACAATGTTTATACTCGCATCATCATTTCAAAGATTTCTTACAATATATCAACACACATTACAGGTGGTTGTAGGATTAAGTCTACATAGCATTATCAAGGTTAGATTATAAATGCCATAATGAGTCACCCGAGAGGCTACAGGAAAGATTCAAGCCACAAGGATAGGAACTACATAAAAAGGGTTGTAATGGGTCGTAGATTCCATCAAGATAAGCCTGAAATTTATCGCAGAAGATAGGGTTATAACATGTCACAAAGCCCTGAATCTTTTAGTAGAACATGGAATCATGCATAGCCAAGTGATGCTTTAATTCCAAGAGGATCTAAAATACAAAGATTTATAACCACAAACTTCAAGGGTTCAGATCTTCTCAGCAGAGAATGTGTGAATAAACTCGAATTCAAGGGTTTGTAAATTTTGAACTAGGTTGATCCCCAGTAAGTTAGCAGAGAGACAAGAAAAATATGTATACCCATTATCCTCCAATTTCATGCACTCAAAACTTCAGAGAGTGATATAAACCAATAATCTGGAAACAATTCAGTGAAACCCTTCAATTCATGTAAGAATGAAACACCAATTAATGTTTTATTGAGCCGCAAAGGATGAATGAGATACTCAGTTTGATCTTGAAACCATCAATTTAGAATAGTCAGAATGAAGCCCTTGCCCCCCAAAAAAATTGTAAAGCATACAACCTCCTCCAAAAATAATTCAAGGGTTGCATGCATGTCTTAATAGATCACTTGTCAAACCCAAATGCTTAGAAATTTGCCTACGAATTACTTCTTTAGATGTACCTGCAAAATACATTCAAATGTCCCAGAAAATCCCATGAGAGAATAGATAGCCCAGAATAAAAATCATAAGCCCAATGTAATTCCTAGATATTCCCTTTCCAAAGGACTAAAGTTCCTTAGGGAATGTGGATCAATTCCTTGATACCTTTCACAGACCTTCTTGAGATATTAGGAACTCCTTATGGCCGCAAACATAATAGATAGATAGAGGGAATTACTTCCATAGTTTTGAAAATGATTTATTACCCTTTATATCATTTAGGAAATTCATATAAGAGACTAGACGACTTGAGGGTTGGAGGGAGTTTAAATTTAAATTTAATTTGAACAAAATTATTCCTTCTGAATTTAATCGTCTAAATTGACTTTGCTTCCACATTTGAACCATGATAATTCTCTTTATTATTTAACTTTTATCATTTCTCTTCATGACGAGGACCGTAGTCTATTCAACATTTTATTGCCACATTATTTATGCAATGATCAGATGCCACATCATCACTGTTTGGGGATATTGACCATGAGATGGGTGCACCATCTTTGACTAGACATATATCTCAAATAGTGAAGGCCCACAAGACGCTCCACATATCAACATAATTGGCACGATGATTAGAATCCAATGGTGAAGGCCTTTGAGGAAAAATCAGTAACATGCTTCTTTAAAATCTCCAACAAGAGTGTGATATAAAAAATTCCCATTGAGACTAAAGCTTAGAGCTATAGTTTTATCACTACATCATCTCATCCATGAAAACCAACATATCAAGGACATCAATGATGACATCTTGCACCTGTTGCACCCACTTTGACATCAATGACAATATACTCAACAATATCCCACCTTTTCATTGATGTCAACACACCGATCATAATCTAGCATAAGCACCCCTTCATGCTTCTCCTCTTTGTTCCTTTCCAAGATTATCTCCCCTTTGACATCAATGGAAAATGGTGACATACACCCATATGATGTCGCTTCCCCTAACAATGTACTCTCTGGTGTCATCATCTCTACAAGCTCCCCCTAACAACATGGTTTCCTACTACATCATCTCTACAATATCTCCTGACAATGTACTTTCCTATTGTATTATCTCTTCCATTACATATGCTCCCATGACAATGCGCTCCCTTGCTACATCATTTCTTCCAATTGTGTGAAAATAATTGTGAAACCTATTTTCTTTGCCAAACCATGGTGGTCTTGTCTTCTTTCCTAGTAAATTCTTTTCCTACCTAGTTCTATGAGGTCCACATCAAGTTGCTTCTTCAATCACGTGAAAATTTTCCAAAGTTGTGATGTAGGTAGCACTAGACATCTGGTCTAAACAATGGAGGATAGGTGTAGTAGCTTTTGTTGTCATGGGCATATGGGACTTTGTCTTTCCTTCCAATAAATCTACTTCTAGGGCTTTGATAAAACCCTCTATGAGTACTCCTGCTATATTCCATGCACTCTCTAGCTCTATGTCCATAGTTGGAACATGCATAGCAATAACCATGAAATGTGCCTACATACATGGGTCTATAGGGTGATGATCTCCTAAATATGTCTCTCTTGATAATATCCAATGCTTTGTTGTTCTCCATTTTGGAATGCTCTTTTATTATCTAGTGTCTTGAATGTATCATCTTGATTTATTGAGGCATTGGCCTTCTAGCTCTTGGTGTTGGTTGACTTGTGCAAAACTTTGACTTTGGGCTTCTCTTCATTTTTGAAATGAGGCTTCCTTTCATGAGGTTTCTTTCCTTCTTGGACATGTGGCTTCTCTTCGCCTTGGGCATAATGATTATTTTCATGAGGCTTCTCTTCATCATGTGACATATCTTCCTCTTTGACAACTTCATCCTTGCAACATGTAGAATCACCAATATATCCAAGACTTGTCTTGATAAGTGGTGACCTTTGGAAATTGAAAATGTCATCCAAGACCTATGAGCTCCTCAATTTTGCTTTAGATCGTCTACTTCTTTCAATGTGACAATATCTTGTTAATGTTTTGTGAAATCCTCTTCCTTCTACTTCATTTGACTTCTTAGGACTTCCTCGATTATGTAGGTTTCTTCAAGTTCCTTCTTCAAGGAGGTGACTTGCTTTCCAAGTTCTTTATCCATCTTATTCCACTTATTATTTTTTTCATTTTCTTTGAGTTGGCTTGTCAAGGTGCTTTCCCTATTACTTGCCTTTTGTATCATGCCCTTGAGATGATCCAATTCCCTCTTTGCTTCATCAAGTTCACGATCCTTTTCTGATGTTTGTAGTTTTATAAATTGATATTCAATATGGTTGATTTCAACTATGCCATATCTCCAATTTCAAGATCCTTTTCTGATGTTTGCAGTTTTTTAATTTAATATTCAAGATGTTTTTTTCATGTAATACTTGGACTTCTTGACCTTCGGGTCTTCATGTTCCTTATAAAGACTATTATACGTACTTGTGGTCAAACCCCTTGTCTCGTTCCACTTTTAGAAGTTTGCTTTGAGGGAATTAACATCTTCTTCAAGGTCTACAACCCTCTTATCTTCAATTGGAGGCTTCACCAATCAAATTTGAATGTTTTGGATCAACATCCAAGGGTTAGGATTTCAACGAGGGGCTTTCTCTAGTATCAATTGTTGGAAATATTGAGGGGTGGGGAAATCATTATTTCCTTAATTTTTCACAATTGGTTAGTTCTTTTAAAAATTCATAGAATTAAACAGAACATCATCACATCAAAGATTATTACACAAGATATGGTTCTCAACAATATTTAGTTATGTATGATGTACATACAAATTTACCAATTAAATTGGAAGGAAGTAAAAGACTTCCCAACGGTTTTACCAGCAAAGCTAGAAGGAAGAAAATGCTCCTTAAATGGTTTTGGGCTCTCGTACCAGGGATAATGACCCAACTACAATCAAGCTACAACCTCTGCTACTGCACTTAACTACCACTATTGTCTATTTCTACCACAACTTCTACCACTAATGCCACAGTTGCCCATTGGTTCCCATTACTTCTATCCATTGTTTCCTTAGTTTCTACTGTTACCATTGTTCGCTATTATCCTCTACCATTGTTGCTACTTTTTTGGTGTTATTACAACAGCCATAATATCATTGTCACGATTATTATTTTCATCATCAACAACCATACACCATTGTTATATCATTGCAAAATCAACACAATGTCACAAGGTCATTGTTACTAGGTCACTTCACAAAAAGGGTTATTGTCATATCAAGGTTATATATATCAAGAAGACTGTCATGTACTAGGAACATTGTCAAGAAGATATTATCACAATTAGCATAAATGTCACTGTCATTATTAAGGGTCACTACCAAGGTCAAATATCATTGTTATATATATGTATATGTATAGAAGTCACTGCCAAATTAAGGTCACATCTAAGGATTACTTCCATAAAAAGGTCACATGCATACTACCACTTTACTATTAATCTCTCATTGCCATACATATCACTTGTCACAATCACTACTATATAGATTCATTGTTATACATCAAGTCATACATATCACTTGTAGGTCATTGCCACATATCATATCATTGTGATAACAAGGGTTACAACCATACTTAACATTTATATATCTTACATCAAAGGTCATTGTCATAATAATGCAATATCATTGTATTGTCACAACATATCATCGCAACATCACTTCAAGAGAAGATCATTGTCACTTGTCATGTTCATTAAGGTCATTATGTTTTCATACTACTTGGTCATTGTCTTCCATCAAGGTTATTGTCATAGTCAAAGACACTACCATATTAAATCCATCAAAACTCCTACTCTTAACCAAACAAAAACTTATAGAGTAACAAAAGTGAGATCAATGTTACAGTTCAGTTCTATGAGGTTCATGAATTCCATATGAGGTATATATCACTATCACATATGAAGTTCAATATCAAGAACCTTGTTTAATTTGTTGTTCACTTGACCTTCATCAATTCTTCAACCTTATTTCTTACTCAATTCAACCACAGGTATACTATCACATTCAAACTCTTACTGCAAGCATGATGATGAGGTACACTTATTGTAGATGTCACTTCTAGTGTTGATGCTATCATGAGCATTTAACAAACCATCCTTAGATTAAGAGATATTTATTGATGTTGCAATTGTAATGACTATAAGACTTCTTGTATTACTATGATCTCCCAATAGGTTGGTTTGACTTCTCCTTGTCATGCACGTGTATACTAATGATTCTAGTGAATTATAGACTAAGCTGCAGGATAATGAGACAAAACAAGCCACTATTAGAATCATCAAATGATTTTCTACGTCGTCAAACATCATTGTTACAAATCAATTCATGATGTATGGATATCTGCATATCCTAGCATACAACTGGAAGTGCTATTTAAGAATTTGTCGTTGTGATACAAACTTGGAAGGCCACATTTAGATTTTACTTAGTGAAACCCTCGGTCAGTAAGGATGGCATTTAATTTTCATAAAAACCTTGCATCACAACATTTATACTCTACATCATCATTTCAAATATTTCTTACAATATATTTACTTTCATTATAGGTGGTTTTAGGATTAAGTCTTGATAGCATTATCAAGGTTAGATTATGGATGCCACAATGAGTCGTCCAAGAGTATATAGGAATGGGTCAAGCCACATAGATAGGAACTACACAAAAAGGGTTGTAATGGGCCACAAATGCCATCAAGATAAGCCTGAAATTTATCACAAAAGATAGGGTTGTAACATGTCACAAAAGGTTTGAATATTTTAGTAGAACACAAAATTGTTCCCAGCCAAGCGATGCTTTAATGCCAGGAGGAAACAAAATGCAGAGAAGTATAACCACAAACTTCAAGGGTTTGGATCTTCTCAATAGAGAGAATGTGAGAATAAAATCAGCTTCAAGGGTTTGTAAATTTTGAACCAGGTTGAGCCCTAGTAAGATAGCAAAGAGAGAAGTGAAATATGTATAACCAAGATCCTCCAATGTCCTGCACTCAAAACTTTAGAGGGTGATATAAACCAATAATTTGCAAACAATTTATTGAAACCATCCAAGTCATGTAAGAACAAATCACCAATTAATGTTCTATAGAGCCACAGAGAATGGATGAGATACACAGTTTGATCTTGAAACCATCAATTTAGAATAGTCAGAATGAAGCCCTTAATAATTCAAGGGTCATATGCATGCGTTAATATATCACTTGTCAAATCGAAATGCTCATAAAATTACCCACATATTACTTCTTCATATGCACCAGCAAAATAGATTCAAATGTCCTAATGAATCCCATGAGAAAAAAAATGGCCCGGAATAAAAACCATTGTAGAAATTTTGAATAATTTAACACATATTCAATGGAGATTATCCTGATCATGTACTATTGCGGAATAAATACACAATACATAAGCTCCTCTATGTTGATCATCAATATAGCAGCATCAATAACAATAAAACATCAAGAGCATTCACACATTAACAGAGTATGTAACCCGGGGAAAGCATCTCGCTAAAAACCCCGACTATCTGTATATTAATGATTGAGACCATGTAACATTACAAAGTACAATGCTTATCACAAGCAATCCAGTACCAGCTCTACCTGTTACACACAATATAGCTAAGATCTAATCTCCAAATCTATTCCACTGCTTGCCTACCTCCACTGCTCAATACCTGCTCAAGAATGAATGAGAATGGTTTACCAAAATTGTATTTCACCTCCAAAGAATCACTCACACTGTGTTAGACGTGAGCAGAGGCTATAATACTGGGCAAATACATGAGCAAAATCATTGGCATACTCAATCCCTTGATTGTGCAAGATCTGATGCACAACTATAGTCACAACTGATAGCAATCTGATTCTCTAACACATGTCCCTGTTGAACTGAACATGCACTGACATGCAACTGAGTTAACTGATGTATTCTATAGTTGTATTATGAGTTAATAATTAGTTTAACAACTCATCATTAGTCTATTTGCAGTTAGACTAATTACAACTAGTTTAACCAAGTCAAACTGAACACAACTCCATCAACTCCACAATCAACTCCACCAAACTCAACTGATTGAGTTTTAACTGAAGTCATGCATGCAACAACTCAACTGACTCATAAGAAAAGCGTACTTCCTTCTGACAGCTGCATGGGCCACATCTGTAGCTCAAACTGAAGTGCTCCAAGAGAATAAGATCAAGTTTATAGTCCAAATATTATTATGAGACAATAATATTTGACTTTTCTATTTTGGACAGCCAATCTAAAAATAGACTTTGATCACTCCTGTTGTGATCACTCCTGCTGTGGTCACTCCTACTGTGATCACTCCTGCTATGGTCACTCCTGCTGTGGTCACTCCTGTTGTGGTCACTCCTGCTGTGATCATCCCTGTTGTGGTCACTCCTACTGTGATCATCCCTGCTATGGTCACTCCTGCTGTGATCATCCCTGCTGGGATCCAAAAATAGAACTTGCGCCATAATTTGCCTGTGGGCCCACTTAGTGAAGGCGACTCTTTTCACTAAGCTCCATCATCTTGTTGCAATCTCAACACTCCCTCTCGACAAGATATGGATTATCAACAACCCCTATCCTGCCTCGGTGGTATTCGAATTTGCTCCTGGTGAGAGCCTTCGTCAGAATATCAACATCCTGATCCTCTGTTGGAATGTATGAAAGCAACATGATCCTCCGCTGCGCACAATCTCTGATATGATGGTACCTGATGTCAATATGCTTAGATCTATCATGAAATACAGGATTAGCCGAGAGTTTAATGCAACTCTGGTTACCATAGTAAATCACAGTAGGATCCAAATGAGAACTGAACAAACCAACCAGGATCTTCCTCATCTATATAGCCTCGCATGCAGCCAAACTTGCTACCATATACTCGGCCTTCGTTCAACTGAGTGCCACGGATCTCTGCTTCCTGGTGTACCAAGAAACTGCTGTCGATCCAATACTGAAGACCCCTCCTGTTGTGCTCTTTCTGTCAATTGGGCTCCCTGCCCAATCTGCATTCGTGAAGCCACATAGCTTCACCTCATCCTCCTGTCTGTACCACAAACCATATCCCGATGTGCCTCTCAAATAACGCAATACATGCTTGCCCGCCTTCCAGAAGAGCTTGGTAGGCTTAACCATAGCTTGTGAAAGCAGGTTAACTGCATAGCATCTATCAGGTCGTGTATTGACCAAATACATCAACGAACCCACCAATTGTCGATAAACAGTGGCATCCACTTCTTCTCCCGAAGTGGCATCCTCCTTCCTCCAACCTCCAGGAAGAGGAGTATCAACAGGCTTGCTGCCATGCATGTTCTTCTCCAGTATCTCCCCAGTATACTTGCCTTGAGAAACAAACAGTCCACCACTACGCTGCCATATTTCCAATCCTAGGAAATAGTGAAGGAGGCCTAAATCCTTCATCTCAAACTCTGTAGCAAGATCCTTCTTGCATGACAGTATCAACAACTCATCACCCGTTAGAATCAAATCATCAACATGCAGTACAATGATAAGCAACTTACCCTCCACCACAATCTGGTATAGGTTAGGATCCGCCTCGCTCTTGGAGAATCCAAGTCGTGTGAAATAGATGTCTATCCGTGTGTACCAAGCACGTGGTGCTTGCTTCAACCCATACAGCGCTCTCTTGAGCCTTCACACATGCGACTCACTACTGAAGACCTCAAAGCCTTCGGGTTGCTCAATGTACACCTCCTCCTCAATGACTCTATTGAGGAATGCAGTCTTCACATCCATCTGATGAATGTGCCATCCCATCTGCACTGAGAGAGCAAGAATCGTCCGTATGGAAGAATACCTTGCAACAGGTGCAAAGGTATCCTCATAATCAATCCCCTCTATCTGTGAAAAGCCTCGGGCAACAAATCTTGCCTTGTACTTCTCTACACTCCCGTCAGCTACCTGCTTAACTTTGTAGATCCATCTCGAACCCACCACTGATTTCCCTTCTGGTCTAGGAACAATCTCCCATGCACTGTTTCTGACAATAGAATCATACTCTTCCACCATGGCGTCTACCCATGCGGGATCCTCCACAGCTTCCTCGAAAGAGGATGGCTCAGTCACAACACACTTGCTCATAAGAGCCATGTATCCAGTGTACTGATCAGGTGATTGTCTCTGCCTGCGTTGGGCTGTAGGTGGTCCTACAACTTTCTCTGCATCTTGAGCCAGTCGCTCAGCTTCTGTCAAGCGCTTTTGCCCTCTGATGGTTGGCGCTGCATGAGTGGTCTCTTCCACTCCATGAACCTCATCCTGTGGCTGATCCACATCCTGAAGCTCATCCTTAGGAACTAATAGCTCCTCATCTGCATGCAAGTGTAGCTCCCGCTCAAGCGAACACTTCATGGCTTTCTCCTCCTGAAATTTTATATCCCGTCGCACAACAATTTTACTTAAATTCAAAAAGAGTCAAGGGATCTCTACTTGAATGGTTCATGAGGCACAACACTTGCTAAGGTTTTGCAAATGGGGTAGCAAGCTAAGTGGGCTTGATTGTGGAGAAAACTCCACAGTTAAGCGCGCTTGAGCCAGAGGAGTTCTGGGATGGGTGACCTCCTGGGAAGTCCTGGTTACCGGGTGCAAGCCCCGGAAGTGATGATTGATGCTATGTGATTCATTTCACTAGTTTCAATCCCACTTCTTCACCCCTGTGAGCATCACCCGATGCAATGAGTGCTAAGTGAACTATTCAAAAATCATGAGAAATTAGTCAGTTACGACTACCTCTCATGGAAATGGTCATACGTGAATGACTTACTTAACGCAGTTGAATCCCAAAATGATATCTAATTTTACCACTGTCTGGCAAATACACACGATAGCTGTGGGGCGTATCAGTGTACCCCACAAATATCCCAACCTCTGCGGTCGGCTCCAACTTCTTCCTGGCATCCTTCGTCACATGCATGTAAACGTTAGCACCAAAAATCCTCAAATGAGAAAGATCAGGCTTCTTACCAGAATAAGCCTCCTTGGGTGTACTCATGCCAAGTATCCTATGAGGACAATGGTTCTGCACATAAACTGTTGTATTGCATGCTTCCGCCCACAAGTGAAGGGGTAGGCCCTGATCATGCAACATTGCCCGTGCAGTACCCACAATCGTTCTGTTCTTCCGCTCAGCTACCCCATTCTGTTGTGGGTTATGGGGAGCTATGAGCTCTCTACGAATCCCTTCTGCCTTGCAGAAATCCTTGAACTCGTCCGAGATGTATTCACCACCATTATCGCTCCTAAGAGCCTTCACCTTCTTCCCCGACTCCTTCTCGACCAGTGCTTTGAATTCACAGAACTTTCAATATGTCTCGCTCTTCTTCTGCATGAAGAAGATCCAGCACTTACGAGAGAAATCATCAACAAAAATCACATAATACCTGTGTTTTGTTGTCGAAGCAACTAAGAAAGGTCCACACACGTCTATATGAATTCTCTCAAGGATCGTCGTGGCGCGACTATCCTTCTCGTGAAAGGTGGCTTTCACAAACTTCCCCAAAGTACACCCCTTGCACTGATCTGACTGCGCAAGTGTGCCTTTAGGAAGCCCTGTAGTGATCTGCTGCAATATCTTCAAGGCTCCATGGTGAAGGTGACCCAATCTCCTGTGCCACAACTCGCCATCATCCAGGCTCACCAATCCTTCTGCCTTGCCTGCCATTGCTGCGCATCCATCTACATGCAACTGATAAAGGTTCCTCACTCGAACCCCTATCTTCCGGGTCTCACCAGTTGTCTTGCTGCACAGGAAAGCCTTTCCCTCGCTGAAAACAACATCATACCCCTTGTCTTCTAACATCACCACTGAGATAAGATTCTTCTTCAATCCTGGAACATGCATGACTTCCTTCAATACGAAGGGTTTACCAGACTCCCTCTCAAAGGAAATGGTACCGATACCGATCGCAATGTATCTACCATCATCGCCCATCTCGATGTGCACTCCAAGATCTTTGTCCTCCAGATTAGGGAACAAATCTCTATCTCCCATCATGTGAAAAGACGCACCACTGTCCAAGAACCACAACGATCCCATCACACTTGAAACCAAGCATGTGATCAATGAAAAATCAAGCTCAAGCTGTGAGGCTAGAGCCTCTCCTGCTGAAGATCCAGCAGCCTGCTTGTTCTTCTTCTTCTGCGGACAATTAGTGGCATAGTGCCCGTGTTGGTGACAGTGAAAACACTTCACCTTGGACATATCCTGCTTCTTGCCTTTCGCACCAGACTGAGAAGCTTTCTTTCTCTTCCCTTTCTTTGCTTTGGCAGCCAAAGTGCAATTCTCTTCATCAGCTCCCTTTGACGAAGATCCGTCCCTGGTACTCCGCCTGATCTCCTCTTGCACAAGATCTGACCATAGTCTTTCCCATCCTGGCAATTTCTCCCAACCATTGATAGAGTCCTGATAGGAATGCCAACTCTTCGGAAGACCAAGGAGAGCCAAGCTCACCAAGTCCTCATCATCGACAGTAACCCCCACACTTCCCATCTCATCTCGACACTGAGTGAACTTCGTGAGATACTTGGGCATACTGTCACCCTTCTCGCATTTGATGTTTCTGAATTTATCTTTGAGTGCCAGCTTCCTCTGATCGCTCTTGCTTTGGAATAATTCTGTTAATGATTTCCACATCAAATATGGAGTAGCCTTTCCATGGAGGTTGGACACAATGTGATCCTTCACGCCCTCCAACAGAATCCTTCGACATTTTACGGTCTTCTTTTGCCAAGCATCAGTAGGCTTTGGGACATCCGTATCTATGAACTCCTTTAGCCCGTTATCATCCAATACTGCCTCCATCTTGTCCTTCCATGCAATATAGTTTGAGTTGCCCTCAAGAGCATACTCCAATCACAATCCGTTGAAAGACATTGCTGCGTTGCCACCAAGAAAACACTGCTACAAATTCGAATTCCACCAGCAACCAACTCAACCGCCCTGGATCTAAGATTCGTGAGAACACAATATTTCTCGTACAGAGATTGACTGTATGGGCATTCACCGGATATCTCACCTTCCAAAGGAAGGATGAATCCAGAGGCTACCTGGCCCGATTACAGACTCTGCCTGAAGAAATAGAATGTAAACACTTCCTGAATAGTAGATCTGATGATCAACAGCTCTGATACCATGTAGAAATTTTGAATAATTTAACACATATTCAATGGAGATTATCCTGATCATGTACTATTGCGGAATACATACACAATACATAAGCTCCTCTACGTTGATCATCAATATAGCAGCATCAATAACAATAAAACATCAAGAGCATTCACACATTAACACAGTATGTAACCCGGGGAAAGCATATCACTAAAAACCCCAACTATCTGTATATTAATGATTGAGACCATGTAACATTACAAAGTACAATTCTTATCACAAGCAATCCAGTACCAACTCCACCTGTTACACACAATACAGCTAAGATCTGATCTCCAAATCTATTCCACTGCTTGCCTACCTCCACTGCTCAATACCTGTTCAAGAATGAATGAGAATGGTTTACCAAACTCGTATTTCACCTCCAAAGAATCACTCACACTGTGTTAGACGTGAGTAGAGGCTATAATACTGGGCAAATACATGAGCAAACTCATTGGCATACTCAATCCCTTGATTGTGCAAGATCCGATGCACAACTATAGTCACAACTGATAGCAATCTGATTCTCTAACACCTGTCCCTGTTGAACTGAACATGCACTGACATGCAACTGAGTTAACTGATGTATTCTATAGTTGTATTATGAGTTAATAATTAGTTTAACAACTCATCATTAGTCTATTTGCAGTTAGACTAATTACAACTAGTTTAACCAAGTCAAACTGAACACAACTCCATCAACTCCACAATCAACTCCACCAAACTCAACTGATTGAGTTCTAACTGAAGTCATGCATGCAACAACTCAACTGACTCATAAGAAAAGTGTACTTCTTTCTGACAGCTGCATGGGCCACATCTGTAGCTCAAACTGAAGTGCTCCAAGAGAATAAGATCAAGTTTATAGTCCAAATATTACTATGAGACAATAATATTTGACTTTTCTATTTTGGACAGCCAGTCTAAAAATAGACTTTGATCACTCCTGCTGTGATCACTCCTGTTGTGATCACTCCTGCTGTGGTCACTCCTGCTGTGGTCACTCCTGCTGTGATCATCCCTGTTGTGGTCACTCATGCTGTGATCATCCTTGTTCTGGTCACTCCTGCTGTGATCATCCCTGTTGGGATCCAAAAATAGAACTTGCCCCATAATTTGCCTTCGGGCCCACTTAGTGAAGGCAACTCTTTTCACTAAGCTCCATCATCTTGTTGCAATCTCAACAACCATAAGCCTATCAGAATGCCCAGATCTATCCTTTCAAGAAGACCAAAGTTCCTCAAGGAATGCAAATCTCCTTGATACCTTTTGCAGACCTTGTTGAGGTATTAGGAACTCCTTATGACCACAAACAAAATAGATAGATAGAGTGAATTACTTCCATAGTTTTGAAAAGGATTGATCACCCTTTATATAGTTTTGGAAAGTCACATAAGAGGCCAACTGACTTGAGGTTAGCAGGGAGTTAAAATTTAAATTAATTTGAACCAGATTCTTCCGTTCAATTTTGATCATCTAAATTGACTTTTCTTCCACATTTGAACCATGATAATGCTTTTTATTAGTTAAATTTATTTTATCATTTCTCTTAAAGATGGGGACCATAGTCTAGTCAACATTAGATTGCTACATAATTTATCCAATGATCTGATGCCACATCATCACTATTTGGGGACATTGACCACAAGATGGGTACACCATCTTTGACTGGGCATATCTCTCAAACCGTGAAGGCCCACGAGATGCTCCACATATCAACATAATTGGTGTGATGAGGAGAATCCCATGGTGAAGGTCTCTAAGGAAAATTCAGTAACTTATTTCTTCAAAATCTCCAACAAGTGTGTGGTATAAACATCGTCCAAGGAGACTAAACCCTAGAGCTAGAGTTGCATCATTGCATCATCTCATCCATGACAGCCAACATACAATGGACATCAATGACAACATACTAAATAGTCACCACCATATAATATTTGGCTGTAAAATGATTTTCAAAACTCTCAAATATGGGATTTCTCAATTACTCCATCCTTGTTGGTTGTACTACCATTATGTTGAGTTATGTTTCTACATATTCAATGTAGTGTTTATAACTCTTAATTCTCCCATATTTGGAGCTTTTCTCTACAATGTGTATTTTGGACCACTTGTGTTTGGTGTAGATCAAATAAAATATTTTGTAATGTAACTAAATGAGGCATAATGATTTTGTAAAAGTAAGGAGAGCATTGTGATAAACAAAAAAATTATAATAAGATGAGATAACTTTGAAGGGAAAATGCATTACTTGGACTTATAGAGAAAATTAATTATATTTTCATTAATATTTCTCTATATGGTTTATTCTTCCTATATGTATGTATGTATTATTTGCTCTATCTCTATGAATTATTTGATTAAACCCTATTAATAATTTATAATCTCTCTTTAAATATATAATATATTTTACCTTTTTCTTTCTTTTAATTATACAGGTTTAATAAATTTATATTATTGTTTTATTTCTAAATCATTCTCCAAATTGTTTTAATGCAGCCCTTTCATAAAGTATTTGAAGAAAGTAGTAGTAGAGGGAGAGGTGTTGTGGGTAAGTATGTAGCATTTACATAACTTTATTTACACTTAAATGAAACTCAAATAGTTTAAACTATTAAATTTTAATTGTTATTTGAACTATTTCCATTTTCCTAAGTTAGATTTGAATTTATAACTTATAATTTATTTATTTATTTTAAAGTTAGTAATTTCTTAATGCACGTGATCTATATTTTTTTGGGAAAATTATTATTTAAGTATTTTTCCTATTTTAGGTGTGCTTGAAGCCGATTGTATTGAGCCTACACATAACAAGCAAGATTTTGAGAGGACTCAAGCATTCAATAAACTAGAGAACCGCATGAAACAATTGACCATCGAATATTGGTAAGTTAAAAGCCTTCGATGTATAAATATAAAATTAACTAACATTTATGGTAAAGAACTTTCCTTTGAGAGTTATTCATAATATGTAACACTCTTCAATATTTCTATTTTAATCATAAAATTGATCTTAAAACCGATGAACATAATCTTAAATAGACATGTAATATTTATAAACCCAAAATCGAACCATCAAATACCATATTCTAACAATTGGCGAATCCATATTGATAAAAATTTATGGAATGCATATTTTGGAAATATATTAATGATCCCAAAATGGGCCATCATATGTCATAGTCATAATGGTTTAATCCAAATTGATGAAAGGTAGGAAATGCATGGTTTGGAAACATAGAGAAATATATACTTGCATTAACATTCTCTGCACTTTGTGTGAAATGGGAAGGGAAACTTATTTGCTAGTTATAATATATTTGGTTGTTGTCGGGAACTAGTGACATTTTTTGATATTATTGTTAAATTTTTACCCCAAAATGGGGTTTAAGAAAATGTATGGAACGTATATACTTGGGAAATATATGACCCCAAAATGGGGTTTCAGAAAATGTATGCAACACATACTTGGGAAACATACATATATGGCTTATCTATACCGATTGTGAAAACCCATGATATTTTTAGATACACATGTTATTGCTTTAATGTTTTTTACCTCAAAAGGAGTATCGTATGACATATTCTAACCACCTTATAATTTATATTTAAGAAAATGTATGAAACGCATATTTGGGAAAGAGAGAGTAATATATGTATATTACTATGGTGTTTTTTATCGAGGCTATAATTTAGTTCAGATGGTAAAAAAATTGGGATTTGGTAAAAAAAAAATGAAGAAATCTTATTCTGGGACTGTTTGAATCTTTTTTTGACGATGGAAATGGATTTAGTACCAACCAGAATCCCCGCAACACTCAAAATCCTCAAGCTTGACAGTTGTAACCAAGATTTAAAAAAAATTCTACCACATTTTTTCAAAATCCTGCCATAAGTTCCATTGCTTTCCGGGTGAAATTTTGGCTTCGTTAAACTACAGTTATTACTATTCCCTTTGATTTGTGTGAAGTGGAGAATTTACTTGCTCATCCTTTAAATATTGCAGTGGAAACCATTAACATACATATTGAAATGGAGAATTTATCTTCTTCTCCACATCTACTATAAACAAGCAAGATAACATGAGAACTTATCTTCTTTTGACAATGGAAATGGATTTACTACCAACCTGAATTCCCGTAGCACTCAAAATCCTTAAGCTTGACAGCTGTAACCAAGATTTCAAATAAATTCTACCACATTTTTTCAAAACCCTGCCATAATTTCCATTGCTTTCTGGGCAAAATTGCGGCTTCGTTAAACTACAGTTATTACTATTCCCTTTGATTTGTGTGAAGAGGAGAATTTATTTGCTCCTCCTTTAAATATTGCAATGGAAACCATTAACATACATATTGAAATGGAGAATTTATCTTCTTCTCCACATCTACTATAAACAAGCAATATAACATGAGAACTCTACTTACAGTTAGAGTTGTAGGTGGACTGAAAATGATATATGAAAAAATCTTATAAAATGTTATGATGATGTACTTTTACTTTTATAAAAGGCATGTTCATTTTTTTTTTTTCAATTGATACTTTCTAGTATCACAAAATCATAATTACATTGTTGTAGCAGTTGTCCATCTAAGGACTTAGATAGACCATGGATTTGAATGACCCGAAAGAGAAGACTATCATAGATTTGACGGACCCAACATAATTATTCAACTTGGGGACGATCTTCAAAGTGACTCTTCTTTCCTCTCTTTCTCACAACCTTAGTCCAACCGACAAAAGTTGAATCAGCCAAAGTAATTTGAAGATTATTGTTGAGATCCAAAGGAGGTTCCTTGTTGGTGTCAAAAGAAGTTGAATCATGTGCATGCTTCAAAATACCTAAAGACACATCTTGAATTTCCAGCTATTTAGATCCTCGCTAAAAACCCATAAGTTTGATGAGGAGCGATATTTTGATCCTATTTCCCTAGAATCATATCATCATCGGTACCATACTCCTCTTGATCTAAAACGGAAGAAGTCTTGTCCTCCAAGGGGGGGCGGGGAGGGGCGAGGTGGCGGTAGTACAAGGTTTCCAATTTTAGATTTTGAATATCTGAATTGATGTTTCTTGATGGAATTTGATAGAGGGCAGGAATTTTGTAAATGGATAGTTTAAAGACAAATGTGGCATCGAAACATAGTAATATCGTAATATGGAGGCTGGGTCCAGTGATAATCACCTATTTTTAAATTTATTTGATCCAACGGCCCTTTGCTAATGTCAATTTCCACACATATCTTTCATAGGTGTACATGCCACACTTTCCTTGAGAGGGATTTGTGGTAAGATAACGACCCAAGGAATTTCCTATACCTTGAAAAACTAAAAAAGTGCCAAAGATGGGTGGGAAAATTTGGAAGTCGAACCCAAATTGGCAGTTTGGTAATGATTGTTGTAGAGGGATTGAAGTCTAGAAACTAGGGGGTTATGAACAAACCAACTTTACCCCAGAACCAAGGCCCACTAGTTAGGGCCTTATGGTAATATTTTGGTTCAATAAACAACACTATAAAAAATCCTTTAGGGTAGAAGATGACCTTGCACTTCTTAGTCCATACTATATGAATCCACTTGTATAGCTCCTGTGTACATGGACATAAGCCATTGAAACAACAATGTGTTGAAAAGTGTAACCAGGTTAGGTCTTCATAATGGCATGTATTTATGATTTTATGTAATGAGATGTAAAGAAGAAAAATAAAATTATTGTATTTCTTGCTTCATGGCTCTCATGAGCAAAAGATTTTATTTTTGAGTCAAGACTCCCATTGAGATTCTTTAGGAATTATTTGTCATCTAGTCATAAAATGAGAGTCATTTTCATTTAAAGAAGTCATGTTACACATTGTAAAAGGTAAAACTTGTCTATTTAAAGTATCTTCCAAGACCTTGTCACTTATCCTCTTCAAGTCAGCCGACAATGAATATAGAACTTGCTAGATCTCATACTTCCTCATGTGTTCATGTAGGCCTAAGAGATATGAGATGAAGTGTATAAATATCCACACTCGGCCTCTCTTAGTGGAAAGAAAATTCGACAAGAAATTCAGTGAAGAGAAGTGCGAAGAAGAGCCTAATAACAGAAGTGCGAAGAAGGATTCTTCTGGGGTTTGTCTTAGGCTAATCTTGGGTTATATACTCTCCCACATGCGAAGGAAGAAGGACCGAAGGCATCACAAGAAGATCTAAGGAAGAAACTATTGTTGCATTGAAGTAACTTTTGGTTGGGCATAGAATCTCGTAAAAGGAGGTCAAAGAGAGGCACTATAGGTCTCTCTCTTAAGGATTCTTATTAAGAAGCTCATTCTAGGGGTTTTTATCAAGAAATCTAGATTCACTGGATAAGCAAAGAAGAAGAAGTGAGACCAAGATTCTAGATAGGCCGAGAAAAGTAGTCTGAAGTCTAGAGACCGGGATTCTCTAGAGGAAGAAGTAAGAAGCCTAGAGACCAAGATTCTCTAGAGGAAGCTAGTGAAAGCATAGAGACAAAGATTCTATAGAGGAAGCTGAGAAGAACAACTTGGAATGATAGAGACTAATATTCTCTAGAAGAATTCAAGGAGAGCAGTTTGAGGTCAAGAAGGAAGCCGAGAAAGGGAAGAGACAAGGCATTAAGACTAGTGACAAGGTTCTTGGGGGGATACTAGAGTCAAGGGTCTTTGTCATGGTCTTGGTATTCATCAATTGTATATCTATAAGAAGAATTTTGATCGGGTTTTCTTCTCAAGAGGTGAGAGGTTTTGGTCCTAGCTGACAAGCCTACATAATGTGTAACTTCTATTGTGCATATTGGTAATTGTCTTGATGAAAAGAACACAATAATAATATAACGAAGAGAACACTATAAGCTAAAAAGTAAAGGTATATTGACAAGCAATTATCAAGCAGAGAAATCTTGTAACTCCTTTTTCCCTAAATTTCTCAACATGGTATCAAAGCTTAGGTGTTGAAGTCAAGAAGGTGAATTCAATCAAGAATACATCAACCCTCGAAGAAGGATCGTAGAAAATTAAAGGGCTTCCAAGCTCAAGATCTTCAAAACCTTAGATCGAAGAAATATACACTAGCAAGAGTCTTGAAACCATATTCGAGAAAGAAGGAAGACTAGAACATTCAAGAAGGATCATGAATCAAGCTCTCTCTCATCAATCCCTCAAGAAACAAATCCTCTATCAACATCCATATTAAGGAGGAAGCAAGCAACAATCGCTCAAGTAATTATATGACTATATATGATAATATCAAAATGTCTTTTTGCAAGGAAAGCAATAAATTGGTTGGGGCTTCAAGTTTCCTTGCATGAAAGAAAAGGACAAACCTAAATCTTATTGAGAATGAGTTCATGGATCACATCAAGGGGTCGGTAACCCAACCTCCAAAGGAAGATTCTCATGAACATGCTAGATTCATGAAGGGAGAAGTGAGAGCCTAGAGGCTTCCTATAGAATCTATAAAGGGCTCTCTAATCCCATATGTATCAAAGTTGGAGACTGCAAAAGCTATATATGATGAACTCGTGGAGTTTTTTTCTGTAAGCATTGCAGGAGAAGTAATCTCATTAAGGAAATAACTCTAAAAATTGAAAATTTCCAAGGAAGATGGAATAGCCTCATACTTCATGAGGATATCATAAATTCGAGATCAACTACAAGGTCTAGGAGAAGTCATGTCTAATAGAGAGATGACCACAGTGCTACTGAATGCACTATCGAAAGAATGGGGAAACTTCACTTCAAGTTTATATGGGAAGAAAGAGACTACTGCATTTCAAGATCTATGGTCACTCCATAAGATCGAAGAAACCAGATTGAAGTCAAAGGTTGATGTAGGATCAAATGAGCAGAATTGAGTATATGCTACTATGACAAGAAGAAAAGGGAAATTTTGGAAAGTTTGGTCCTCAAAAGAAAAAGAAGAGCATGGCTAAGGTAAGATGCTATGGATGTTAGGAATTTGGGCACTATAGAATAGATTTTCATAAACGTAAGAAGGATAGGATGGATAAGGAATAAACCCATATTACGAAGGAAGTGAAAGAAACTATGACAAAGAATCTTAAGGAGGAAGTAAAATATCTCTACTATGACTGAGATGATCTTCTTCACTAAAAGTTACTTTTCACTTGTAATTTATAGATAGGAAGAAGTGTAAATAATATAGGATGCATCATAATAGAAAATAGCATCATGAAAAAAGCATTAGAAGTAGGAACTCGTGACATGGGAAACAGAAAGCATGTCTGGAATAAATTCTATTTATTGAAAAGAATAAGAGCTCTTGGAAACCTCATTTAAATCTCAAGTGAAACTTATAGAAAGAAGTAGAGGTCAACATCGACTAAGATCATCATACATTATTCAATAAGGAAACATCTGTTGGGTGGGGATATGAAAGATCCTCAAGTTTCTTTGATGGAATCCTTGTGAGAGGATTCACCGATCTAGAAAGGAAGCAAGTGTTTCATTAGGAATTCCAACTCGTGGGATAGGGATTATGGTATGATGACATAACAAGTGAAGTAGGTCAAATGGATAAATCTCTTTCATTCAGAGGAAGTTAAAGTAAGTCCAGATGACTCAAAGGAAATATGAGGTATGTATGCTTACATAGGATGTTATGAAAAGTCATGCCATATAGTTGCAGACAATATGGATCACTATCTTGGGAAACATGATCAAAGAAATGGATCCCCTACTCTGAAAAGTTGCAGAAAGGCATAGGTCACACTAGATTAAATCAACATAATATGTCCTCATATGAAGCATGAGGTAGCTGACTACAATTCAGGAACTCTGACTGGAATCTCTTGGGAATGAAGTGTATGAGGAAAGGGGGGAAGAGATCATAAGATATGCAAACCATGGTAAAGGAATAAACATCCAAAAGATACCAAGAAGCTTTTACTAAGATCTCTCAGAAAGATATGAAGACTCTGATGGAAGTTAGAAAAATATGGAGACCCTTGAAAATGGATATCTTTGGGAGATGTGTAAACATGCATGCAAGATGTTGATACCTATAGGAAGATGACATGATAAAAGACCATCACAAAGGTAATTTTTATTTAAGTGTTTATTTCTTATTTTTGAACAAATATTTGGACGGGCTTATGCAGGATTGCCAAACGAAATATATGTAGATGACTTCTAAGAGGACCATATAGAAGGATATAAGATCCTTCCATAGAATATGGCATGAAGAAAGCAGCATGACATGAAGTAAGGTCAGATGAAGGTTGATGGATCACTTTCTGATGAAAGGAATGATGACATGAATGACTCATGGATGAAAGTGATGGATGGTGTGTGCCCTATGAAGAAGTCCCAAAAGATGAAGACTCCATGACATAAGAAATTCATGACATAGAATAAAGGAGTTCTTCAAGCAGTTGTTTGTCCCATCATCTCCACCAGAGGAGCTGTTGAAGGTCCCTATTTTGAGATCAAGCTTGGCAAGTTTCTTACTTGGAAGAGACTTGGAAATTCCTAAGTCAAGAAGGAGTTGAGGTACATTCCCATTGTAGGAATGAGTACATTCCTTTATTTGAGTAGATATGTCCTCCCTATTTGAGAGGGAGAGATAGACACATCATTTTGGTATTCACCTGGGAAGACATAATGGAGGATTGGGTAATCATTTGGCATCTGATACTCTTTGAGGATGAGATAGGGAATCCAAGAGAAGAGTGATTGTAGAGGACCAATATTCTTTGAGGATTGGTAATCCAAGATAAGAATAGTCCTAATGGAACACACCCTCAGTAACCAGGTGGGGTATGATCCGGATGAGGCAATGATGAGAGTGTCTATAAATCATTGGTCTCACCAGCATTGAGCTCAGATCTCATGGAGAGGTAGAGTTGTTAGTCAAGGCCTTGCTATGTGACAATTTTTGTTGATATGATGTTATACAAATGAGTTACCAATCCAAATTATTCTAATGAGAAACTATTCAGATTGAGAATGTCCAAGTACCACTATGAATACCTTCGTAGTTAACAGGGAGTGTTGAAAAGTGTAACTAGGTTTGGTATTCATAATGAAATGTATTTATGATTTTTTGTAATGAGATGTAAAGAATAAATATAAAATTATTGTATTGCTTGCTTCATGGGTTTCATGAGAAAGAGATTTTAGTTTTGAGTCAAGACTCCCATTGAGAGTCTTTAGGAAATATTCCTCATCTAGTCATAAAATGAGAGAGTCATTATCGTGTAATGAACTCACGTTACACATTGTAAGAGGTCAAACTTGTCTATGTAAAGTATCCTCCAAGACCTTGTCACTTATCCTCTTCAAGTCGACCTACAACGAATATATAAATTGCTATAAATGTTGGCCTTTCTCAAGTGATCATGTCGGCCTAGTGAGATGAAGTGTATAAATAGCCACACTCAGCCTCTCTCAATGGAAAGAAAATTCGACAAGAAATTCAGTGAAGAGAAGTGCGAAGAAGAGCCCAATAGCAAAAGTGCAAAGAAGGGATAGCGAAGAAGGATTCTTCTAGGGTTTGTCTTAGGTTTATCTTGGGTTATATACTCTCCCACATGTGAAGGAAGAAGGACTGAAGGCATCACAAGAAGATCGAAGGAAGAAACTATTGTTGCATTGAAGTAACTTTTGGTTGGGCATAGAATCTCGTAAAAGGAGGTTGAAGAGAGGCACTATAGGTCTCTCTCTTAAGGAGTATAATTAAGAGGCTCATTCTATGGTTTTTAATCAAAAGACCAAAATTCATTGGATAAGCCGAGATGAAGCAGTGAGACCAAGATTCTAGATAGGCCGAGAAAAGCAGTGTGAATTCTAGAGACCGATATTCTCTGAAGGAAGCAGTAAGAAGCCTAGAGATCGATATTCTCTAGAGGAAGCCAGTGAAAGCATAGAGATCAAGATTCTCTAGAGGAATCTGAGAAGAGAATCTTGGAAGGATAGAGATCGAGATTAGGCTAGAAGCAGTCAAGCAAAGCAGTTTGAGGTCAAGAAGGAAGTTGAGAAAGGGAAGAGATAAGGCATCAAGGCTAGTGACAAGGTTCTTGGGGGGATACTAGAGTCAAGGGTCTTTTTCATGGCCTTGGTATTCGTCAATTGAATACCTACAAGAATAATTTTGATCACGTTTTCCTCTCAAGAGGTGAGAGGTTTTGGCCCCGGCTGACAAGCCTACATACTAAGTCACTTGTCTTCTATTTTGCATATTGGTAATTGTCTTGATGAAAATAACACAATAATAATATAACGAAGAGAAGACTATAAGCTAAGAAGTAAAAGTATATCACAAGAAATTATCAAGCGGAGAAATATTTAACTCCTTTTCCCCTAGATTTCTCAACAAAATGAGGCCTCATTATGTGTAGAGTTGAAGGTAGTCCTCCAAATCTAAGTGAAAAATTTCAATAGAGGGAACCTCCTCCTCTTTGTCCACCTGGAACACCCTAGGAGCTTCTTAGGGCTACTGAGAGTAGGGTCCTATTTTGAGGGCCTCCTTGAAGGACAAAGGCTTTGAATCCGAAGATGTCCACCCCCTCAAGAACCTCCAAACAAGCATGTTGCTATAGAGATAGTGACAACCCTCTTTCCATAGTCTCTAAGCTATTGTTCCATCTTCAGTTGCCTCCCTCCGGGGAGGAGCCTCATCTCACCCACCAGGATATGTGTTCATTGTTGAATACTAAGAGCGAGCTTTTGGACTCCATCCATTTATGTGGCTATAAAACAAAGGGACTTACCATACATGGACCAAACAAAGATTGGAAATTTTTGTAGGTTCCCAACACCTTCCATTATCGGATCAACTATGGCTAGCGACTTTTGAAAAAACTTTGTGTTCATTATCATTTTCCCAATGAGTATCTCTTTCTGAGATATCAGCGAACACTTTGCTAACCACATTACCACTATTACAAATGTTAAGTCCAAAAGCCTTCTCAAACTCTAAGATATGTGCAACGTGCATAATACCTCCACTGCCCACACTAAATGGTGAAATCTCTATGGCTCTCTCTATGGCCATAGGCTTTTGTTTAGTAACATTTTTGGTGCTAGTATTTTTCACAGCTATGGCGCCTTCCTTGTTGCTTTCTGCTCTCGCAACGACCTCTTTTGCATGCCACTGATTAAAGGAACTCAAACTCACTTTAGACTTTAGCTAGTTATCAGGGAACAAAAGCTCCATTTCTGCTGGAGAATTAGACAAAATGCAAGTAATTATTTACAAAATTTAAAAGGAGACAATAGTCCACCCATTTCCTAACCACAATCCAATTTAAGAGAATTGAGTTATCTATAATGCAATTCCATGAAAATTCCATAAATCCACAATGAGAGTTACATCGGTAGTTTTATGCTATTTTTAATGGGAAAGGTATTAGAGGAGGGTTCTTAGCCAAAAATACATAATTAAAACATTGTAGCTCTTCAATATTGTTCTCCTTTTGAAAGGGAAGGATGAATAGCATTAAAGCTTATAACGTTTATGTATATTTGTAGAATTAAAATAATTTAGGTGGAAGTGGAGAAAGAGTGGTTGGATCTCCTTAGCAATGGACAAATACCGCTCTTGTGTTCTAATTTATTTTCCTTTTTCAAATTGAGATACCTTTCTTGTACTCTACTTTACTTTCCCTTTTTTTATGGACATTTTTTTAAGTGTGGTTTTTGGATGTTTGAAAAACATAACAATTATTTTTTCTCCATTACAACTATTTACAAATTAGATATAAAATCAAAAAAATTATAATAAGGAATTATAATTTTATTTATAAATTGAATTGTCTTTAAGTATTTTTATTATTCAAATAATTTATATGATTTTTTCAAAAATATTTTATGTAAATTTTTAAGTTTTAAATATATCACGGTATTTTTGGTTTTATTGGGGATATGTGTGTCATGTCAATGATAAAAGTTTTGAATCTTGAACTTGGTATTTCAAAGTAGGAAAAAATGGTGCATGTTTTCATGTGACAATTGTATTTATGTCTTAGTAGTGATATTTGAATGCATATACTTATAAGAAATAATGGGAAACATACAAAATAACAGCAACATCTCTCTTTGTTACCTTTCCCATTAATGATGACTCTTTCGGAAAAGAAAAGGCAATAAAAAATGTACAATATATGTTACCCACCACTAGTGGGTGACCCCTATAGGAGAAAATTTATCCTAGATTTGTCTTCAATAGGCAATCAATGACCACTGGATAGCTTGATGTGCCACTATTTTTTGCCACCTGAGCCAGTCATTGTGTGCCCTCATCCATATGTTATGATCGCATATCTAAAGGTGGGTCTTCGAAAATTTTATTATGTGATTGGGTGTTTATGCTTGCTTTTCTTCAGCACATTTGGACATGGATTAGTGGGGAGGTTCAACAGAAAGAATGAGCTTGATTTGTACTCGTGTTCCCTTACCTTAACTTGAGGATTAATATTGTATCGTAGTCCAGTGGGATCTCATCTATTGGCTACTAGCTTTAGCAGTGACACTACATGGGAAACCTAATTTTGGTTTTGTGGTCCCGCTTCCCTATACCATACATCTCATTCCTTGTCGCTCATTACTAGCCCCTTTTCAGATTTTCCCCATCTAGGTCCACATTTTTCCATTGGGCCTATTATGACTCAATCTATCAGGGTCTTAGGAGGGCTTCCTAAAGAGAAAGTACTAGGTTAAATGGAAACAATGGAGAAATATCCCACTATCACCTCAGCTAAAGCTCCTCGCTCATTACAGACTTTCACCGATGAGAGGAGTCTCAGTAACAGGGAAATCACTATGAATGGTATATTAATGATATATAAGTAGTGATTTCAAGGGCCTATTTTGTTGATTTTTGGTAGCATCGGATGTGCTCTAGCCATGAAAATTGGTGTAGGGGCTAAGTCACATGAGATCTCCAAGACCCAGAAATCGTTTGTTGAAATTCCTTGGTGAGGAAATCGAGTTAGAGATCAGTTGCAGTGAGGGAATGTTCAACAAAGGGATTTCAATCCAAGGCTAAAGAATACACATCAAAGAGGAAGAAAAGTTCCAGAAAAGGCAGCATAGAGCTTAGGAGGGTTGATGCAGAAGCTAAGGAGGCCAGCACGGAGGACAGAGAAGCCGAAGAGGTAGATACAGAGGACGCAGAGGCTGGCGTAGAAAGCTGCAAAGGATGACGTAGAAAACACAGAGGGATGTAGAGGCTAACGCAAGGCTGAACAGGTTGCACTGAGGAAGCTCTGTGGGGAAGACTGAGAGTAAATCAGCTAGGAAAGGGTGACGCAGTTCTAGAGAGGGTGACACAGTTCCAGAAGAGTGCATGGAGAAGTGTTCACTGTCTAACACAAGGAAGGGTAAGAGTCACTGTGGGGTTGATCCTTTGGTTGCTGATCTTTTGGAATATCTGTCTACAGAGAGAGGTGCTAATGCCAAGGATATTCTCTAAAGGGTGATCCATTTTTGGCACCCTATTTGTATTCATAAATATGCTTAATAATATAAACCCTCTATATGCTACATTGAGTTTCTCGCATTGGGTTTTTCAGGGATGATTGTCCAAAAATAACGGTGTCCCTTGTGTTGTCTCAGTTTATTTCAGTTCTTGATCTGTATATTTGTGAAGGCTACAATTGTGCTTACTTCGATGTTTATATTATTAAGTAACTTTTTAATGTAAATAACAAGTAGGAGATAGTAAACTAGATATTAGGGATTTTTGATGTGTTAGATTCAGAAATTTTCACATATTCAAAGGAGAGGCTCAAATTAAAGAGGTTAATTTTTGAAGAAGCAAAGTGCATGACTCTCCAAGAAGGGCTAAAGGGATCCTAAGCTTAGGGATGAAGGGTTATCTCTTGAAAGGATGCCCTTGACCTAAGAATCCTAGGAGAATAGGCCTTCCAAGATGATCCTTGTGAAATTTGAGTAATAAAGATGTGGGACCACCAAGAAGCCCAAGTGGATCCCAACAAGGCCAAGGGCCTTGGACGAAACTTCAAACAAAAGGGTCTTGACCAAGTGAGGGAGAGGAAAAGGATCAAGGAGGTTAGATTTTTCTTGAGATTTAGTGCAATGATCCTCAATGAAGCCACCAACCAATGAGGCCTAGAGCTAAGAATGAAGTTGGAGCTAGGGCTCAAAATAATTCCAAATATCACAATGACATCGATGTCAAAATTTGTGAGGGCCTAGAGGAAACCCCATCGTAGGTATGCACCAACTCACTCACCAAATGGATGGTTGCAATAAAATTTGGATGATGCACAAGGAGACACTAGGGTTAGTGCTTATAGAAAGGAAGAGAGGAAGGTGAAAATATTTTTGTTGAAGTGATCACCAAGGATTAGACTAGTGCCTAGTCTATTGGGAGAATGGAGTCAATGAGATTTCAATGTTTAAAGTTTCTTTTACTCAATCAAGGAGTTCCTCACCAACTTCACATAGCCCTAAAGGAAGCAACTGGGTTACCTAGGAAATTTATACTTCTTGATGATGCAATTGATGACTAATCAAGGAAATTATGACGATCATATGCCCCTAAGAACATTTGTTCACTATACCAAGCATGAGACATGAAAAATCGTCATGAATTCAAGATTTAACAAATTCGAATTTCTATTAGGGTAGCAACTTAAACTTCATGAGCGAAATTTCATACCTTGTACATGTGACATGAATAGAGAGGTAGCTCATGAAAAAGGCACTTACAAGTATAGCAAATATATCCAATCATCAAGAGAGACAAAAATCGAAGCTCCAAGATGAAGACAAGATTTCCAAATATCAAAATGCATCAAGGATTACGCAATTCATCCCCCAATTGCTATAGTGAAATTATCAAGAAGAGATAAAGATCCAAACCCAAGTGATGATGAGAAGAGAATGAGTCTCTCATCTATTTATATCATCCTCTAAGGTTTCGATTTTCCTAATTAGGCCTAATGATGCCCCAACTAATAAAATAATGTACAAAATAACAATACTTGTGACAATCCCACCAAGATAGCTCAATAACATGAAAATAATCCTCTAGAGAGGGTTAAAATGATAGACAAAATAGTTCGAAGGGCCACAGAAATGCCTAGTGGAGTCCAATTTGTGCCAAAATGAGTGGAAGGGCTCCAATTATAGTAATAAAGAGGGTGGCTGCTTTGATCTCCAAGTGACTGATCTGCGGTGCTCCCAAGTGGTTGTGGGGGCACAAAACATCCTCATGGGTCTCCAATTGGATTGAACAAGCTTGTATCCCATCTATAATGACTCAAAGAATTATGCAAGCCCTCCATTTGTCTCTCATAGTGAGACACAACCTCATCTAGGCCCTGCATCAACTGCCAAGTGTGTGGTGCAAGAGTGTAGTCGATTGGGAAAGGTGGTCCAGGTGCATCATCATCATCAAATAAGTGAAACATGAGCGAGAAATGGATGGTGCTGATGGATCCCATGATATGGCAATCTTCTCTCTGCTATATTGGAGGCCCATGGCTCTTAATGCTCACCCTACAAATTGTCAAATTTTGTAGCATCGAATGGTTCTAGCCACGAAATTTGGTGGAGAGGCTAGAATACATGAGATCTCCAAAACTCAGAAATTTTTTTTGGAAATTCTGCATAGAAATGAATTAATTCGATTATTGACTAGTTTTTAAATATTTCCTAAGTCTAAGGGAATATGGGTAATTAATCAGTATTAATTAATTCAAGATGAGAATCATCTGGAAACTCACACAAATCGATCCAGAGATGATCATATCCATCGTTTATGTTTTAATCTTGGTCGTTGGTGCTCCTACATAGGATTATAAGAGGAGGTAGATGTGGTGATGGAGAATACACCAGAGCAGTTTGATTTCTTGGCAGATCAATTTCAAGAGCAGCAAAAACTAGTTGTGAGAGAGAGACAGAGATTGAAGTAGTGACTGAAGGGCAGGGACAGTGATCTGGAGATTTTTTTTCCAAATTTGGAGAGGCAACAACAAGAGGGTCGAGTTATCCCAGTGAGAAAAAGAGAAGCTCTGTGCAATAGCTTCAAAGAGGGCAATTCAATTTCCTGGAGAGAAAATTGTTCTCAGATCTAGAGGCTAGGCAGAGGTTCTAGAGGGCCAAATGCATAATGACTTCATTAGAGATTAGTTAGAGGCTAGACATCATAGTGACTGCGCAGTCTAGTGCGAGGGTGAAGCAAAAGCTTAAGAAGGACGATTTTTCTATAGCAAGGTTGTGCCATGATTTTTTGTGGAGGAAGGGTAAATTCCTTTCAATAATTTACCCAAATTTTCTTGCTGTGGATTTCCAGTTTCAGGCTCACTACTGCATAATAATAAAAACCCTCACTCCTGCACTGTTTTCCCAAGTTGGGCTTTTCCACGGACATTTGTCCAAAAATAACTGTCTCACATTTTATATGTGTGTGTGCTATTATTTCTCAGTTTCCGGCGCATTATTTTTCCACAATATTTTACTTGTGAAGGTTGCAGTGTTTTTATTTCGATATTTGTCATAGCAGATAAATTTTAAATTGATTAATAATTAGGATAAAAAATACCAGTTGTTGAAATAGGATTATAATTTGAAATTTTCACATCGTATCAGAGCATAGTTGTTTAGCTGGCGACCTCAGAAGTGAAGGAAAGGAATTTCACTGCTGGCAGTAGAGCGAAATTCCCAAGGGCAGCAAAATATTATTTTTAGGAGGCCGAATTTTTTGAGAAGGTTCATTTTTTTCTGAGTGATTAGCAAAAAAATTCAATCCTTCCAAATTGAGAGATTCTAGAGGAAGAGGGAGCAGCTCAGTGCCTACATTGGTAGATCTATAGTTGGACGTAGAGGGTTTTGCAGTAGTACACTGAAGTAGAACCAGCACCAGGGTGGAAGCGAGAAGAGTACACATAGAGGGAAAATTTTCCGTAGGTAACTTCTAGCCTCAATAAGTTCGATTTTCCTTGCAGATAGACAGTAGTTGTGAGCAGATATTCTCAGTCTAGAAGGGAGTGCGAGTAACAGAGCAGAAACCAAGCAAAAGGAAAGAGGAATTTTTTGACAGTTCATTGAGATGACCACAATTGGGCTTCGTGATCAAGACAGGTTGGATGGAGCTTCCATCTACATCATCTAGAAGGAAAGGATGTCCTTTCTTCTAGAGGAATATGGCCTAAAATCCTACATTGATATTGTAGTGGCAGTTCCTCAGGATGTAAATCAACAAAAAGAATATGGTGTTGGCGGAGCGATTGATCTTTGATGGAGTCTGGAATCATATTGTCTCACATATAGCTAGAAAAGATGCTACCAAACAGATGTGGGATGCTCTCTCCACGTTATACCAGGGTACTTGCAAGCAACAAAAGGTGTACCTAGAGGATAAGATGAGACTCATCTGAATGCAAAAAGGGGAAGCAATAGACCCCTACCTTACCAGGATTCAGGAGGTTTGAGACCAGCTATCAATTTCGCCTGAATCCACGGAGCTAGTGCAATTGGAACTCAATAGCGTCTCAAAGGATTGGTAGTTTTTTTTTCCAAATCATATTGGGCAGATATAGGATAGCAGTATAAGATAGAATTTGGGTTGATTTGCAACATGAGGAGTTGAGATGAGCTCTGTTAAAGAGATCCATCAATGGCAGCAACAACAGATTGAAGATGGTGAAGGAGGAGGAGAATGTGACCCTCGCATCAAAGGGTCCCAGTCAAGGACAAGGGGCAGAGAAAGAAGAAGAAGTACCTGCCAAAGGCCAAGTGCTTCAAGTGTGGTGAGCTCAGTCACTAAGTACCCAGTGTCCTCTCAAGAAGAAGGACAAGGAGGAGAAGCAGGACTAGTAGGCAACTTCAGCAAAGATCGATAGGCTTTCCTCCAGGTTAGAGGAAGACTTTGCAATGTTTGTCGATATACCTCTAGGAGTGAGGTGGGGTGATTGGGTGTTGTAGCCCCAGAGTGCTACAGTTGGCTAGGATCCTTCAGGAGTCCACCTAATGGATCATTACCTGTGTATGAGGGACCATAGTATTCAGTAGGATGGATCAGTGGCAGTTGATACAGTCAGTGTCAAAGTGAGTTACATACTAGTAGCAGTCAGATGCTGAGGAGTGCAGTATAGAGTTGGAAACAGTGCAGTTGGCATAATATAGAGTCAGTAGCAGTGCAGATCCTTCAGCGACAATGCAGATGGTAGTAGGAGTCAGACACCTGAGGGACCAATGCATCATACTGATCACATTTGATTTAGTATTTTGGATGTTTTTTAGTTGTAGATGTTGCAGTTGTAGCAGCAACAGATGAGAGGGAGTTGTAGTGCAGATGTAGTAGCAAAACACATGCAGTGTATATCAAAGTTGCGTAGTAGTTGGTGGGAATAAATATCCATACATCATCAGCATGAAAGGAGATGATGCAGAGATAGGGTATTGTAGCAGTGAATGCAGCACTAGAACACATTCCTTGCTAAGAGGGAGTGTTAGTTTTTGTAGCATAGAATGTGTTCTAGCCATGAAATTTGGTGGACATGCTAGAATACATGAGATCTCCAAAACCCATAAATCATTTCTAAAAATTCCACCTAGAAATCACTTAATTATATTATTGACTAGTTTTTAAATATTTCCTAAGTCTAAACTTTGGGAATATGGTTAATTAATCAGTATTAATTAAGTCAAGGCGAGAATCAACTAGAAACTCACACAGATCGATTCAGAAATGATAATCACCATCGATTATGTTTTAATATTAGTTGTTGATGCTCCAACATAGGATTATAAGGGGAGGTTGATGTGGTGATGGAGAAAACACTTGAGTAGTTTGATTTCTTAGCATATTAATTTCTAGAGTAGCAACAGTCAATTGTCGGAGAGAGCCAAAGATCGAAGCAGTGAGTGGGGACATGGATAGTGACCTGGAGGAATTTTTCCAGATTTGGAGAGGCAGTAGCATGAGGGTCGATTTATCCCAGTGAGACAGCGCATAGCTCTATACAATAGCTTCAGAGAGGGAAATTTGATTTTCTGGAGATAAAATCATTCTCAGATCCAGAAGGGTTGGGTAGAGGTTCCAGAAGGCCGGAGAGACAGATTTCTCACTAGTAGAAGGCATAATGACTTCATCAAAGACCAATTAGAGGCTAGACATCATAGTGACTACGCAATCTAGTGTAGAGGTTGATGTAGAAGCTTCAGGAGGCCGAGTTTCCTATAGGAAATTTGTGTCAGGATTGCTTGTGTAGGAATGGTAAATTCCCTTCAATAATTTTGCCCATATTTTCTTTTTGTGGATATCTAGTTTCAAGCATCTAGATTATACTTAGATTTTCACTGTTGCATAATAATAAAAACCCTCACTCTTGCATCAGTTTTCCCAAGTTGGGTTTTTCTGGGGAAATTTGTCCAAAAATAATTGTCTCATATTTTATGTGTGTGTGCTAGAATTTCTCAATTTCCAACGCATTATTTTTTCGTAGTATTTTATTTGTGAAGGCTGCAGTTTTTTTATTTCGCTATTTTTCATAGTCGATAAATTGTTAAATTAATTAACAATTAAGAGAAATAATACCAGCCGCTGCAATAAGATTCCATATTGAAATTTTCACACAAATTCCAATATGACCCTCTAGAGGACTTGGTCCTCGTATAGGATACCCCAAATGAAGACCCACCTGCAATCCTGTATAAGATCCAATGTGTCTCCTCACCTTCTATTACACCAAATCATTAGTGTAATTGAGTAAATGAGCTTACAAACCATGGAACTAAGTGAACACTTCATAGTGGCATGCCCTTCCATAATGGGATTTAGAGTGTACAGGTGTCTCCAAGTTCAAAAAGAAGGTTAACCAAGGACCCTAGTAGGTGGTTTCAACCTCTAAGGGAGTGATAGGTCCATGGTACATCCATCATATGCCATGTTTCATGTGATATAATGATGGAATAGAGTGGGGCATCAAGGGAAGGCTCTAGACCACATGCCACGGTAAAAGGGTAGCTATCCTAAGGGAAGCCCACACTTGGGTATATAGATGTAGCAGAAAGAAACATGGTACATGAGATACCCTAACATTTTTTTTTCCACCCTTCTTTATATGCTTTTTTTCCTTTTATTGATTTTCATTTATAACTACTCAGGGCTCTAAGGGATGAGAGCATGATGTGTGTTATATAACATTGAAACCCCCATAAGTTTGGGCAGTTCATCGCCCACCAAGTTTTGGGACAATCATGGGTTCCTTAGTGATGTAGGGGTATTATATAAGGGCCCTAGGAACCAACTTGATGTCCATGATGCTAGGGGTAGAGATCATGATGGATTTTTACCACATGCTAAATTTATATGTCCTGACCATCTTTTGCATTTTATGGTACTTTTTCTATTGAAGGTGGAAAAATTATGGTTTTAACTTTATTTTCAGTTGCATCAACCTCTAGGGTATCGTTCCAGGCCCAACCCAAAGTGTTGACAAGGGGAGGGGGAGGCTAACTCCTTATGGCCCCAATGGAAAAAATTTCGACCTGGATGGGAAATATGTGAAAAGGGGTTATAATGAGTGGAGGGAGTGCTAAATTTGTATGTCATGGACATATTTTGCATTTTATGGTAATTTTCCTATTAAGAGTGGAAAAATTATGGTTTCAGCTTTCTTTTCAACTGCATCAACCTCCAGGGTATCGTTCTAGGCCCAACCCAAAGTGTGGACAAGGGGAGGGGGAGGCTAATTTCTTGTGGACCCAATGGAAAAATGTCGACTCAGATGGGAAATATGTGAAAAGGGGTTATAATGAGTGGAGGGGAGTGATGTGTTTGGTGTCAAGCAATGGGACCACATAACAAAAATCGAGATTTCCCATGTAGTGCCACTCCTAAAGATATTAGCCAATAAAGGAGATCTTATAGGATTAGGATATAAGGCTAACCACCAAATTGGATAAGGAGGCAAGAGTACAAACCAAGCTCATTCTTTCTGTTGAATCCCCCCACTAATCCATGTTCAAGGTGTCCATGAAAAGCAAGCAAAATTACCCAACTACATAATTAAAATCCATACCTTCGAGATTGGAAGTCCAACCTTCAAACATACAATCATAATATATTGGTGAGGAATCATAATGGTTGGCTCAACTGGCAGAGATGGTGGCACATTGAGCTATCTGGTGTTTGTGAGGGGTTGTTGGCTACCGGCTGAGGACCATCTAGGTGAAAAAATTATCCTATGGGTGTCACCCACGGGTGGTGGGTATCATCTGGCTCCAACTGGGACATGATCTCTGATAAGAGTGCACAAACGTACTCGGACGGGGAGGTCATGATAACACTAGTAATCTCTTGGGATTGCAGACCTGTTAATTTCACATTTAAAGGCCAAGCACATAGAGAAACATGTTTTTGTGGTGTTTTATTATCATCCATGTTTAACATTAGGCCATAAAAATCAACAAGAAATAAAATTTACGCTAGATGCAATTTTAATCTAAATGCAACTAATATAGCATGATAATATCATATAAAATTAGTTCTAATGCTAAAATTAAATGCAATGCATCCTACTCTAATATGCACATAATACAAATTCAAGTATCAAGGAAAGGGGTGATTCGACTTAATCAGCCAAAGTTTGTCATCAAGTTTAGCAATGTAATAATATTCCTCACTGACCTTCCCATGAATCTTGACATGAATGGGCTTTTTATCAACCAACACCACATCCCCAACTTTATACTCCATTTTAGGTTTCCATTTCTTTTTTTGCTTGTGATTGGGCCTTTTAAGGATACAAACTTCTTGAGAAGGAATTATAGGGGATGGCTTTTTAGCCTCAGGGGTCTTGTAATAAGTAATTGTGCTTGACTTTACCACATGAGTAGGATACATGGGTTCTCAATAAAGGGTGAAGGAAATTCCATTAGGTTGCAAAATTGTGACATAAGATAAATCCATTTAAAGTTGACCACCCACTGTGGCACCCCATTTTCTAGACAATAGCACCCCCCATACATCGGGAATATCTATGACTATGACATCCATGAATAATGATATGTCAGGGTTCATAACTAAGAAAAAATTTATATCTTTTATGAGGCCTTCAACTTTGACAAGTTGGGATTTGAACCCACAAACAACCTTATACCTTTGGGTAATGCTAATATTTAGTTGCCTCATGACGTTTAATGGCATAATATTTGCGGAAGCCCGTGTAATAAGAGATCATTGATATTTAAGGTGATTAAGAATGGTTCATGTCCCAGCTTTGAGTTAGAGAGGTGAATATTTTGTAATGTTATGTGCATGTCCTATTCCTCAAACCCAAGGGCCTTCGTGGCTTGCCATTGTTGTTGTGGGAATTTCACAATCTCCTTTAAGGGAACTTGTACGACCATCTTTCCTATAGCAATACCTACATCAACATCAAGCTCAATATCCTTGCCATTAGGCTTCTTTTTAGGCTCTCCCTTTGGAGGATTCCTTTTAGGATTATCTTTTTTAGGGGTATCCTTCTTATGGGGTTCCTTAGTAGAAGATTCTTTAGGAGGGAACTTCTTAGGAGGAGTCTCTTTCTTGTTGGGTTCTTTTGAAGTTGTGGATGAGTCTTTATTGTCCTTTCATGAACATTCAATCCCTTGAAATCTCCCACTATCATTAAAATTGATGACTGGCTCATCCTTTTCTTCTTTAATGATTACTTCACTAATCGGAGGATGAGTGTATGTACCACCTAACATAATGTTGAAGGTGTGAGAATGCACAACATTAGATTTCTCATCACGCTCTTCATCTTCAATTTTTTCTTCATCACTATGCTTGCTTTCAAAAGATGATTCTTGTTCTAAAACATTAGTTGCGGCTAACGTGTTAAGAACTTGTGAAGAGCTTGCTTACTTTCATCACTAATTTTTCTAGGAAAATGCTAGTTTTTGGAATGAAAACTTGTCTTTTGGGCCTTTTCAAGGGTGGTGAACTTATTCATATAGATCCTACCCCTTGAGTTCATTTCCTCAAAGAGCTTTTCAAGCTTCTTAGGGACCACCATAAGGGTTTCCTCATTTTGATCTTTAGACTTACTTTTCTTAGCCTCAAACTTATCTTTAGGGTGCTCGTTGATTTCAATTTTGGAAATTCTCAATTTTTTCTCAACTTTCATAACAATATCTTTGGCCTCGGCCAAGGTCTTGGGTTTCTTGTCTTTCAATTCATACGTTGGGTGACCACCCAAAACCTTAATGAATTTGTCAAGGATATTTGCATCAGGAGGCCTAAGGTGATCAGGGATGTCTCTTACTATCCTATCAAATTGTTGGATAAATTCTTTAATATATTCCCTTCCCCTACTTATGTGGCAAAAATTTTCAATGTTTAAAGTCCCTTGGGAATAAAATGACCATATTTTCATGAAAAAATCCTCAAATTGATCAGAGTCTTCTATGCTACCTGGAGGGAGACTAAGATACCATTCCCTAGCTTATCCCTCAAAGAATAAGTCAAATAGCATCATGATCCTATACTCAGCATCAATGAATCTATGGGAAATCATCCAATAGAATCCCTCGACATTATCATGGGCACTTTTGGTGGAATCTCCTTTGAATTTGGGTAACCAATCATTATATTTTTCGGACAAAGGTTTAGGATTGTCATTCAATTTCAAAGGTCCAAAAACACTAACCAAGTGCCTATTGCTTCTAGTGACTTTGGTTTGTTTTTTTATTTATTTTGGTTGGCATTGGAGGTGGTTTCCATATTGAGAGTTGAATTACCAACCTTTTCAAATTCAAGGAGAAGATTGATTCTAACAAGTGATAGTTTTTTCTCCCCTTCTTGCAGTAGCCCTAGTTAAAGGAGGAACGTTGTCACCTTCAAGCAATCTATGGGATTGGATGATGAATGGAGTCGCCAGAGGAATACTTGAAATGTTTTTAATGAATCAATTCCTCAATGATTCAAAATGGAGGTAGACATGCTTCCTCCCTGACAACAACGCTAAAAATGTTACCGCTAAATCTAGCAGGGTCCCAGGAGGGGTTCCTAAAGAGAAACTACTAGGTAAAATGGAAACAATGGATCAATATCCCACTATCACCTTAGCTAAAGCTCCCTTCTCTTTATGAACTTTCACTGATGGGAGGAGTCCCAGTAATAGGGAAATCACTATGAATGGTATATCAATGATTTAAAAGTAGTGATTTCAAGGGCCTATTTAAAGGAGAGACTCAAATGAAAGAGTTTACTAGGTGAAGGAGAAGGTGCATGGCTCTCCAAGAAGGGCTTGTTACTACTCAAACTAGCAGGGGTCCTAGGAGGGGATCCTATAGAGAAACTACTAGGTCAAGGGGAAACAATAGAGCAATAACCCACTGTCACCTCAGCTAAGGCTCCCTGCTCATTACAGAATTTCACCGATGGGAGGAGACCTGGTATTAGAGGAATCATAATGATGAATAGATCAATGATTGGATAAAAAGTGATTCCTAAAACCTATTCACAAAGGGGCTCAAATAAATGGCTTAATTGCTTGAGAAGTAAGGTGATGGGCTCCCTAGGAAGGGATAATAGAATACTTGAGCCTAGGTTTGGATGATATCTCTTGATAATAATTTTCCTAGACTTAAGAATCCTTGTGGAGGAATAACTTCTATGTAATCCTTGTGAAATTTGAGTTATACAGTTGTGAGACCACAAAGAACCCAAGCGGACCCAAGCTAGGCCAATGTTATGGAGTTGATCACCAATTGAGGGGTTTGACCTGACTAGGGAGGAGAATATGATCAAAGGACTAATTTTCTTTTGGGATTTGAATGCAATGATCTAAGTGAGGACACTAACCCAATTCAACCTAGGGCAAGAATATGTCTTATGGCTAAGGCTTGCTATATCTTGATATTCCACCATCGAATTTGTCTCAAATTTGGAGGACCTCTTGAGAAAACCCTAGCACAATAGTGGATCAAAATTCAAGGGTTTTGAATGGCTAGAAAGAATTTCACTTGATGCCCTAGGTGACCCTCTAGGGTTAGGATTAGAATTTGGAAAAGTGAAAAAAGAGAGGTAAAGTTAACCACCAAATGGATACAAGGATCATTGCCTCATTTCTTGGGCTTAATGGATTCAAGATACACATAGATAGAGAATTTTCGTGAGCTAACGAGCCCTAATTGATCTTCTCTAGCCTCTTCGAGGGTAGCAACTAGGTCAATAGGGGTTCATACTTCAAATTTGCGAAAGAGACAAAGTTTCAAGGTCTTCAACCTAAGAGGTGCCTCTAAGAACATCCACCCCATCCCTCATAGATCAACGCATACATTTAATCACTTATTCAAGGTCCCACAATAATTTCGCATTACATTAACCCATACAAGAACAATGATAACAAGATACATGCATTTGACAAGTAAGATAACAAGAATAACATCAAAATTTTGACTTACATGAGAGAGAGATAGAGTATATCCATTCATCAATTTTGCATTAGAAAGAATCTCCAAAGACAATAGTGGAACTCCAAACATCATAGTGCATCAAGAAAGCTCCAAAATGTTATCCCAGTAAAAGGTGCGAAAATATCTCAAGAGATACTAGTCCAATCCAAGTGATGATGAGAGAAATGAATCACCTCTCATCAATTTATATGATCTCTAAGGAGTTATATTGCCTAATTAGGCCTAATTAAACCCCAAGTAATAAAATAGTGTACAATAATAATATCCCTTGGTAACAATCCCACCACGATAGCTCAATAAACTAACATAAGCCTCTCAAGAGGGCATTATAAGCAATATAATAAGTCGTTGGGCCATTAAGAAGGCCTAATGAAGTCCAAAGTGTGCCATGGTGAGAGAATGGACTCCAAACATAATGGATTGTGGTGCTCGCAAGTGTTATTTTTGTAGTGTCGGATGTGTTCTAGCCACGAAATCTAGTGGAGAGGCTAGAATACATGTATTCTCCAAAACCTAGAAACTGTTTCTGGAAATTCCACCTAGAGACAACTTAATTAAAATAAGTAATCAGATTTTAATATTCCCTAAGTCTAAACTTAGGAAATATGATTAATTAAAGAGTATTGATTAAATCATGGTGAGAATATTCTAGAAAAATACTTGGATTGCGTTCTAGTTAATCTTAGCCATCAATTAAGTTTTAATCATGGTCAATTATGTCTCAATGAGAGATTATAAGAAGAAAATCGATGGGGCTTGGAGAAAAACACACCAACAGCTCGATTTCACTAGTAGATCGATTTACAGAGTAGCAGCGCTGAGTTTCCGGAGAGAGAGCTAGTGAGCTCAAAGAAATGAGAGAGGGGCAGGGATAGTGAGGCTAGAGGAAGCTTTTCCAGTTCCAGTGAGTACATTGTAGAGAGACGGTGATTGCCACAGTGAGGTAGCGCAGTCTTTAGAGGGGATTCTGTATTTTTCTGGGGAGAAGCAGTGATTTAGTGCCATAAGCTAAAAAGAGAGTTCGGAGGCCTCGAGGATCCATCTTCTAGACAACAGTTAATCATATAGAGAGAGGGAAAGTAGTTTCAAGTTGTGAGGACGTAGTACTACATAGGTTGATCCAATGACTGCACAAAGGAAACAAAGAGAAACTCAAATTGAGCCAAGGTTAGTGTCGGATCGCCTGTGGAGTGAGATTTTTCTCACTAGATTTATTGTCATCCATTTCTCTGTATGGATTGCTATATTTAAGCATCCATATTCTTATACTCATATTTACTACTACATAATATTAAAACCCTCAGTTGTTTCGCCGATTTTCCCGAGTTGGGTTTTTTCGGGGACTTAGTCCAAAGATAACTGTGTATTTGTGTGTGTGTGCATCTATTCTTCCAACATTTTTATTTCTTCCGTAGTACTTAATTTGTGAAGGTTGTAGTGTATTTGCTTCGATATTTGTCATAGCACACAACAAATAATTTGTTTAATTAAATTAACAAATAGAATACATAAGCTCATTTTCTGCAATATGATTCAAGGTTGGCTAAATTTTCACATGGTATTAGAGAAAAGATTGAAGCAAGAGAGCTCAGTTGCAGGCTGGAAGAAGGAGCCTCGAAGCACTGCATAAGCAGCTATTCAAAATCCTAGAGGCTGCGCAGTCTCTTTTACCAGGAGGATCAATTTTTGAGGAAAAGTTTATTTCTCTGAGAGAGTCAATGGAGAATAAACTTTCCAGATCAAAGATTACCTGAGGGAAAGGGAGAAGCAATATTTTCTTTGCAAAGCATATCTTCATCTAGGGAACAGTTATTTTGCAGTAGTTTGTTGGTGAAAAGTAGCGTCAGGAGGAAGGAAGAGCACACACAGATGGAATTCTTTCCTCGGGGAACTTCTAGTCCAAAAGTTTGATTTTTCACTGTAGAGCAGTAGTAGTTGTCAGCATATTTTCCCATTATAGCACGAAGTGCGTAGAGCCATCAACAGTTGTGCAGAGGACAAGAGGAAGAGTTTGACTTTTTGTAGAGATGGCATCAGCAAGGCTGAGAGATTAGGATTGGTTGGACAGAGCCTCCAACTACTTCATTTGCAAGGCAATAATTTCATGTCTTCTAGATGAATACGATCTCAAAGCCTACATTGATAATGTGGTAGTTGTACTCACAGATGCAAATTAGGTGAAGGCCTACAAGAAGGAGATGAGGAAATAAAAGAGGTTGATTCTCGATGCGGTTCGAGATCGTGTGGTGTCTCAAATAGATGACAAAGATACTGCGAAGCAGATGTGTGAAGCTCTCGCTACGCTATACCAAGGATATTCCGAGCAACAGAAGATGTATCTTGAGGAGAATATGAGATGTACAAGGATGTTGAAAGGGGAGCACATAAACCCCTTCCTCACTAGGATTCAGGATGTCTTAGACCAAGTGTCTGTAGTAGGGTCAATGCCCTAGCTCATAAAATTTGTGCGGTTAGATCTAAACAATGTTTTCAAAGACTGGAAGGTCTTCGTCCAGAGTATTATGGGCAGAGAGAAGTTGCCAGAGGGGGATCGAATGTGGGTTGATTTGTAGCAGGAGGAGATAAGGCAAGATTTGGTGAAGAGCACCATGAGTGGCAGCAGAAGCAGAAGTGGGACGAAGCAAGTGAAGGAAGAGGAAAATGTGGCCCTTGCATTAAAGGGGAAGCAGGATCATCGCATGAGAAAGAAGGACCTTTTCAAGGTCAAATGCTTCAGATGTGGTGATTTTTTCCACTACAACTCCTAGTGTCCCCTCAGGAAGAAGGACAAGGAGGAGGAGAAGGACCAGGCGGCAGCTCATGCAAAGATCAATAGGTTGTCCTAGATTGGAGGAACAATTTTCCATGATCACTAATATACCTCTAGGAGTGAGGTGAGGTGATTTTTTTTTGTAGCCCCAGAGAGCTACAGGATAAGCGAGATTCTTGAGGAGGTCCACATCTTGAATTAGAACCTTGCTATGGAAGCCCACAATATTTCAGTAGCAGGATGGATCAGTGGCAAATGGTGTAGTTAGATGCCAGAGTGAAAAATGTAGTTGGCACAGAGAAGAGTTAGTAGTAGCACAAAGGCTTCAGTGACAACACAGAGACTAGCAGCAGTCAGAGACTCGGGTGATATATGCATCATATTGATCATAGTTGATTCAATATTTTGGATGCTTTTCAATTGTAGTTGTTGTAGTTGCAACAATAGTAGATTGAGATGGAATTGCAATGCAGATGCAGTGTTGGCAGCAATTCAACAGGACCAGTAGCAACACAAATACAACATATATCAAAGTTGTGTAGTAGCTTGTGGGCAACAACAAAAACGGGGAGGTGGTACAGAGGAAAGGTGTTGCTTTAGTGGGTTTTAGCACTAGAACACTTTCCTCACTAAGAGGGAGTGTTATTTTTGTAGCATCGGATGTGTTCTAGCCATAAAATTTGGTGGAGAGGCTAGAATACATGTATTCTCCAAAACCCATAATCGTTTCTATAAATTCCACCTAGAGACAACTAAATTAAAATGATAAATATTTTTTAAATAGTTCCTAAGTCTAAACTTTAAAAATATGATTAATTAAAGGGTATTAATTAATTCATGGTGAGAATCTTCTATAAAAAGACTTGGATCGAGTTTTAGTTAATCTTAGCCATCAAATAAGTCTCAATTGTGGTCATTGATGTCTCAACGAGAGATTATAAGAAGAAACTCGATGGGGCTTGGAGAAAACACACCAGAAGTTCAATTTCATTGGCAAATCGATTTCTATAGTAGAATTGTTGAGTTTTCGGAGAGAGAGATAGTGAGCTCGAAGCAGTGAGAGAGGGGTAGAGATAGTGATGTCGGAGGAATATTTTCTAGTTCTAGCGAGTACAGTGCAGAAAGGTAGTGATTGCCACAGAGAGGAAGCACAATGCTTCAGAGGATATTTTGTATTTCGCAGGGGAGAAGCAGTGATTCAATGCTAGAAGTCATAAAGAGAGCCTGAAGGCATGGAGGATCCATCTTCCAGACAACATATGATCAGATAGCGATAGGGAAAGAAATTATAAGTTGTGAGGATGCAATACTGTGTAGTTTGACACAGTGACTATGCAAAGGCAACAAAGAGCAGCTCAACTTGAGCCAACGTTAGTGTCAGATCACCTGTGAAGTGAGATTTTTCTCACTAGATTTATTGTCAGTCATTTCTCTATATGGATTGATAGATTTGAGCATCCATAGTCTTGTACTCAAATTTACTACAACATAATATTAAAACCCTCAGTTGTTGCACCAGATTTCTCGAGTTGGGTTTTTCTAGGGACTTGGTCCAAAAATAATTGTGTATTTGTGTGATTGTGCATCTATTCTTCCAGCATTTTTATTTATGATATAGTATTTTTTTGTGAAGGTTGTAGTATATTTGTTTCGATATTTTCCGTGGCACACGACAAATAATTTGTTTAATTAAAATTAAAAATAGAAGAAATAACATTAGTTGCTACAATAGGATTTGGGTTTAGCCAATTTTTCACACCAAGTGGGTGTGGGGGCACAAGGACATCCTCATGGGTTTCTAAGTGGATCAAAAATGCATGTAAACCATATTTAAGGGCTAGGATGATGACATGAGTCCTCCCTTTGTCTCCTGCAGTGAGACACATCTTCATTTGGACCTTGGAATCTCTGTCAAGTGTGTGGTGCAAGTCAAGCTGGTTGAGCATGTGATCCAAGTACGTCATCCTCATCCAAATGATGGAACACAAGCAATCATTGAATGATGTTGGGGATCCATGAAGTATTCTCTATTATGGTGGAGCCCTGTGGTTCTCAACACTCACCCTACAAGTGCCAATGTGGCCCTCTGGAGGGCTTGGACCCTGTATAAGGAGACCAAACCCCAAATGGAGACCCACCTGTAATCCTACATAAGATCCAATGTGTCCCCTTTCCCTCCAATACAACAAATCATTAGAATAATCAAGTAAAAGAGGTTACAAATCATGGAATCAATGGGGAAATTCATGATGGCATGCCCTTCCATAGTGGGCTTCGACATGTACAAGTGTCTCCAAGCTTAATAAGGGGGGTAACAAATGACTCTATTAGGTGGTTTCAGCCTTTAAAGGGGTGACATTTCTGCGGTACATCCATCAAGAGGTAGGTAGCGAGTGATATAGTGATGGAACGAAGTGGGGATCAGGGGAAGGATCGAGGCCACATGTCATGGTAAAAGGGTAGTTATAATGAGGGAAGCCCACACTTGGGTATCTAAGTGTAGGAGGGAGAAAATTGTGGTACATGAGTTACCCCGATCTTTGTTTTTCCACCCTTATTCATATGCCTTTTTCATTTTGATTGATTTTTCTTCAAGACTACTTGGGGCTCTAGGGGATGAGAACATGATGTGTAGGATATAGCAGTAGGTAACCCTTTTAAGGTGGGGAATTTCATTGCCTACCAGGGGTTGGGACAATCATGTGTTCCTTAAGGTGGAGGGGGATCATCTAGGGTCCATAAGAACTAGGATGATGGCCACAAATAAGGGGTAGAGCTCATGTTTGGCAAAATCCCATGTGTTAAGTTTTTATATACCAACCATCTTTTTCATTTTTGGTACATTTCCTGTTGAGATCGGCAAAATTATTTTTTTTCTTTTCTTTTAGTTGCATCAACCTTTGGGGCATCATTCCAAGCCTGACCCAAGGTGTGTACAAGGGGAAGGGGAGGCTAATCCTATGTGGACCTAGATGGGAAAAATGATGGATGGAGTTAGAATGAGAAGAAGGGAGTGATGTATATGGTGTCAAGAAGTGGGACCACACAACCAATATTAGGATTTCTTGTGTAGTGCCAACCCTAAAGCTAATGGACAGTAAAGGAGATCACATGGGACTAGGATATAAGGGTAACCACCAAATCGAGTAGAGGAGACAAGAGTACAGACCTAGCCCACTCTTTCTACCGAATCCCCCCACCAATCCATGCCCAAAAGTGTCCATGATAACTAATGAAAATTACTCAAACATACCATTTAAAAGCCATACCTTCAGGGTCGAGAGGCCCACCTTTAGACATGTGATCATAACAGATGGGTGAGGGACCACATGGTTGGATCAAGTGGAGGAGGAGACAATAGAAAATCAAGCTATCTAGTGGCTACAATGGGTTGATGGTTTCCGACTAAGGGCCATCTAGGAGAAAAAAAACTCTCCTATGCATACTACCCATAGGTAGTGGGTAACAAGGCTAAAGGGATCCTAGGTTTAGGGATGAAGGATTATCCCATGAAAGGACACCCTAGACGTAAGAATCCTAGGAAAATAGGACTCCCAAGATGATCCTTGTGAAATTTTAGTAATAAAGATTTGGGACCACCAAGTGGACCCAAACAAGGCCAAGGGATTTAGATGAAACTTCAAACAAAAGGGTCTTGACCAAGTGAGGGAAGAGAAAACGATCAAGGAGGTTAGATTTGTCTTCAGATTGAGTGTAATGATCCTTAATGAAGCCACCAACCAATGAGGCCTAGTGCTGAGAACAGAGTTGGAGCTAGGACTCGAAATAATTCCAAATCTAGCCACAAGATCGATCCCAAAGTTTGTGAGGTCCTAGAGGACATCCCATCACATTTATGGACCAACTGGCTCACCAAATAAATGGCTGCAATAAAATTTGGATGATGTTGTAGGAAACACTAGGGTTAGGGCTTAAATAAAGGAAGAGAGGAAGGTGACAATATTTCTGTTGAAGTGAACACCAAGGATTAGACCAATGCCTAGTTTATTGGGAGGTTGGAGTCAATGAGATTTCAATGTTTAGAGTTTCTTTTACCCAGTCAAGGAGTTCCCTAGCAATTACGTTACCTATGAAATTTATACTTCTTGATGTTGTAATTGATGACTTATCAAGGCAATTATGATAATCATATACCCTTAGGAACATTCCTTCACTATACCAAGCATGAAACATATAAAAATCCCTCATGAAATCAAGATTCAACAAATTCACATTTCTATTAGGGCAACAACTTAAACTTCGTGAGTGAAAATTTCATACATTACACGTGATATGAATAGAAATATAGATCATCAAAAAGGAACTTGCAAGTATATCCAATCATCAAGAGAGACAAAAATCGAAGCTCCACAATGAGGACAAGATTTCCAAATAAAAAAATGCATCAAAGATTATCCAATTTTTCCTTCAATGGCTATAGAGAAATTATCAAGAAGATATAAAGATCCAAATCCAAGTGATGATGAGAAGAGAATGAGCCTCTCATCTATTTATATCATCCTCTAAGGGTTTGATTTTCCTAATTAGGCCTAATGATGCCCCAACTAATAAAATAATGTACAAAATAAAAATACTTGGTGATAAGCCCATAAGGATAACTCAATAACATGAAAATAAGCCTCTCAAGAGGGATAAAATGATAGACACAATAGGTCAAAGGGCCATAGAAAGGCCTAATGGAGTCCAATATGTGCCAAAATGAGTGGAAGGGCTCCAACTATAGTGATAAAGGAGGTGGCCCCTTTGATCTCCAAGCGAATGACTTGTGGTGCTCCCAAGTGGTTGTGGGGTCACAAAGTATCCTCATGGGTCTTCAAGTTGATTGAACAATCTTGTATTGTTAGTTTTTGGTAGCATCAGAAGTGCTCTAACCTTGAAAATTCGTGGAGAGGCTAAGACACATGAGTTCTAAAGAACTCATAAACCGTTTGGTGAAAATTCCACCTGGATTGTATTTTAGTAAAATAATTACTATTGTTAATAGAGTTCCTAAGTCTAAACTTAGGGAAATTAAAATATTAATGGGTATTAATCAAAATATGGGTGAGAATGATCCAGAAGGCAGATCAAGTCATGCTTTAATCTTAATCATTGACCAGAGACTTAATCTCGGTCGTTGAAGACTCAACAGGAAAATTATAAAATGGAGGTTTGGGGTTCATTTGAAAACACACACACATACAGAGAGAATTGATCTAGAGTTCAATTTCCGGGGCTAGGAAGATGAGAAATTCAAACTAAGTGATGATTTAGCAACATAAGGGAAGTGAGAATCCGAGAGAAGGACTTTCAGGAGAATACTAACATAGAGGCGGAGAGAGATTGTAGAGAGGCAGCGCAGTAGCTAGGAAAGGCTGACATTGGGCCAGTTTGGGCCCACGCAGTCCTGACGCAGAGCTAGAAGGGTCGGCGCAGAGTGAAACCATTGCATCTCACACAAAATCCATAACAGTCAGAATAGCCGGAACTGCCAGGAGAGTTAACGTAGAGGGCAAAAGAGGTGACGTAGGGCTAACACAGAACCTGAAAGGCTGACGTAGAGCCTACATAGGGCCAGCACAGAAATAGATGGGGTTAGCCAGTCTTGTGACGAATCAGCCGGAATTCTGCCAGGTGAAGTGAGGTAAAACTCACTTAGATTTTCCACCAGTATTTTCTCTGTAAGGGATTGCTAGATGAGCATCCTAGATTGGTATTTAGATATTTCTCCTACATAATAATAAACCCTTAGAACGGCTGCATCGGTTTTCCCATATTGGGTCTTTCCAAGGACTATTGTGTCCAAAAATAAGTGTGCCCTATGTATCTTGTTATTTGCTCTGTTTTCTGTTTCAAGAGATCAAATATTTAATTAGTGTAGGTTGCAGAAGTAATTTTCTTCAATATTCATAAGAATAACATGATGAATGTAATTTAAAAATCACAAAGGTGAAGTAGATTTAGATTTGCAGTAGGGGTTCCTTCAGTAGTAGGAATTTTCACATGGTATCAAATAATTGATTTTGAAATAGGAAGATCAGATCCAGTACTAAGCAGTGAGGTTGAAAGCTGCACTTGGCAGCAATTTGAATCCCCTTGAAGGGATTACGCAGTCCTTGCCGAGAAGCAGATCCGAGGAAATCTCTCTCTGAGTGAGACGATAGAGGTACAATTTCCAATTCGTGAGTTTGTAGAGGCAGAGGGGGTGATGTAGAGCCTCAACGCAGTGCTTGAAGGGTGCAATTTCTTCCTGGGCATAAATTTGCTAGAAAAAAATGAAGACACGTAGAAAGGGAATTTTCTCCTCAGAGAAATTTTTGCCAAAAAGTTTGAATTTCTCACTTGCTGAGCACCTAAACAATGTTAAGCAGTGACTAGAGGAGTCAGTTTGACAGTTGGGTGAGATGGCATTGCATGGGCTCAGATATCAGGACAAGTTGGATGGAGCCTCCAACTATGTCATATGGAAGACCAAAATCTTAGATGTTCTGGAGGAATATGATATCGAGGCCTATGTCAAAAGTGTTGTAGTTCTTGCTAACAACAATCAAAATAAGAAGTACAAGGCTGAGCAGGGGAAGGCAAAGAGGCTCATTCTCGATGGAGTTCGAGATCATGTGGTCTCACACTTGCAGGGCGAGGATAGAGCTCGAGAGATGTGGAAAGCCTTGCCTTCTCTCTATGAAAGCTCTTCCGAACAACAAAAGATGTATTTGGAGAAAAAGCTACAATAGACTTTGAGGATGAACCTCTATCTTCAGCGTCTTCAAGACACTAGAGACCAACCTACTCCTGTGGGGTCCACTCCTCAACCAACTGCGATGGTGAGGATAGCCCTGCATGGAGTCCCGGATGAATGACAAGATTTTGTCCAAAGCATATTGGGCAAAGAAAAAATACCTTCATGGGAGGAGATGTGGGTAGGTCTTGAACAGGAGGTAAGAAGGGACCCAGTGAAGTTCAACCTCAATGCTAGCAGTGGGAGTGACACAAAGACAGAGGAGGAGGAAAACGCAGCTCTAGCACTGAAGGGACAACAGAAGTTGAAGCGAAAGAAGGACTTTTAAAAGGTGAAATGTTTCAGTTATGGCAAGATGGGCCACTATGCATCCCAGTTTCCTTTGAAGAAAAGGGATAAAGATGGGAAACATGATCCTAAGGATACTTCAACAAAGATTGACGAGGATGAGTATTCCATGAGTGCCCACCCATATTTAGGAGGGAGATGGGGCGATATTAAGCTATAGTCAGGAGGACTATATGTGGGTAGGATCCTTGAGGAGTCCACCTCTTGGATCAATTCCTTGCTACAGGAGCCCAAGATTGTGCAATAGCAAGATGAACTTAGTCTCAGATGATGCAGTGGAGTGTTTGGAGAATAGATGTAGTAGCTGGGGACCAAAGACTTATTAGCGCAGAGCAAGATTAGTAGTAGTGCAGATGGCACAATGCAAGAGTCCGCAGTAGTGTAAAAGATTCAAAGGGTCAGAATCAACAACAATCAGATTCCAACATTCATTGTATTATGATAAACACAGTTAAGTTTAGCTAATTTTGGACGTTTTTTAGTTGCTTCTCTCAACAGCTGAGTTGCAGTACGGATGTAGTGTTAGCAGTTGCAGTGCTAGCAACATAGCAGATGCGGCGTTTGAGAGGGGGTTTTAGTACAGATGCAGCAGTGGTAGTGGCAATGTCATGGGAAGCAGTACAGTAGTAGTAGTAGCACAATGTTGGTGGCAGCAGCAGTGCAGAAAGAGGATGCTTCAGAATCAAAGCAACATGTAGGTGGACATTGTTGATAGAGCACCTTCCTCGCCAGGAGGGAGTGTTAGTTATTGGTAGCATCGGAAGTGATCTAGCCTTGCAAATTTGTGGAGAGGCTAAGGCACATGAGTTCTAAAGAACCCAAAAACCGTTTGGTGAAATTCCACCCAAATTGTATTTTATTAAAATAATTGATATTTTTAGTAGAGTTCTTAAGTCTAAACTTAGGGAAATTAAAATATTAATGGGTATTAATCAAAATATGGGTGAGAATGATCTAGAAGGCGAATCAAGTCATGTTTTAATATTAGCCATTGATTAGAGACTTAATCTCGGTTGTTGAAGACTCAACAAGAAAAGTATAAAATGGAGGCTTGGGGTTCATTTTAAAACACACACACACACAGAATTGACCTCGAGTTTGATTTCTAAGGCTAGGAAGCTGAGAAATTAGAACTAAGTGATCATTCAGCAGCAGGGGAGTAGTGATAATTTTGGAAAAGGAATTTCTAGAGAATACTGACACGGAGGTGGAGAGAGCTTGTAGAGAGGCAGTGCAGTAGCCAAGAAAGGCTGATGTTGGGTCAGTCTAGGCCCATGCAGTCCTAACGTAGAGTCGAAGGGCCAACGTAGAGTTGAAGTTGCCTGTCACGTAGAATCTACAACCACTGGAACAATCGGAACTATTGGGTACTGCTGAAACTTCTTGGAGAGCTGGCGCAGAGGGTAGAAGAGGTGACGCAGGGCTGACGCAAAGCCTACATAGGGCGAACACAGAAATAGCCAGGGTTGGCCAACCTTGTGCTGGATCAACCAAAATTTTTCCAGGTGAAGTGAGGTAAAACTCACTCAGATTTTTCGCCAGTATTTTCTCTGTAAAGGATTTCTAGATGAGCATCCTAGATTTGTATTCAGATATTTCTCTTGGAGAATAATAAACCCTCAGAACTGTTGCTCCAGTTTTCTCACATTGGGTTTTTTCGGGGACTATTGTGTCCAAAAATAAGTGTGTCCTATGTATCTTGTTCTTTGCTCTGCTTTCTGTTTCATGAGATCAAATATTTAATTAGTGTAGGCTACATAAGTAATTTACTTCAATATTCAGAAGAGTAACTTGATGAATGTAATTTAAAAATCAAGTAAGTGAAGTAGATTCAGATTTGCTGCAGTAGGGGTTCCTTCAGTAGTAGGAATTTTCACATGTATCGCATATATAATGGTTGGAATAATGATGCAATCCATCCCTTTGTCTCTCATGGTGAGACACAACCTCATATGGGCCCTCAATCAGCTACAAGTGTGTGGTATGAGAGTGTCTCAGGTTGGGAAGGTGGTCCAGGTGCATCATCATCGTCAAATAAGTGGAACACGGGTGAGCTATGGATGGTATTGATGGATCCCATGACGTGTCAATATTCTCTTTGCTATAGTGGAGGCCCATGGCTCTCAATGATCCAGGTGGATATTGGTGGCCACGTGCCAAGTCCACCTGGACCCCCACCATTGTTTTTCTCAGCATTTTCAGTTTCCTTAATTGTAGCACAACTTACTATTTTTAGCAGTTTTTCGGGTCATGAACTTCCGGAGCCGTTTTGAGGCCCTAAATGACGTTTTTTGGGGAATCCGGGGGCAACATGGGTCCATGACCGATGTTTCCCGTTCCAACAATGATAGTGCTCGGATAGATCTTTCTAATGAGCTATTGTACGCGTCAAACGGAGATCATATGCCAAAGTTACGACCCCGGGAAGTTGATGTACCAATTTACCCCAAACGGGGCCCACAGTTTGGCGTTTCATCTCCTAGGGTTAGGTTTTGGAATGTTAAGGGTTTTCCATTGTTTCTCAACAATAAATAGGCCTTCGAGCCTCATTGTAACACAGTTCAGAGGCATGTAGCCATCACATCTCTTCTCAGAGATAAGCTACCATCGCCCTAGCTGGTTTATTTCCATTTTTGGTTGTAAGCATATTTCAGTATTTTCCATTAATGAAATGAAGTATTATTTCCGCTGCATCTTTGTGTATATGGTTATCTCTGTAATTTGTTGCGTTCCTGTTTAAATCCGGATCAGTGGTATCAGAGCTGTCTGCTTTTTCTCTGTTTTTCTTTGCATGTCCCCAACAAGGTGGGATATAAGGAGTTAGGGCTTGAACTGGTTGAACCTTTGCAAGACCAGCCTCGCAAATCCCGACGACCTCCCATGGCGGACGAGAAGAAAGACGAGGGGGCAGGAGATCCCATCAAAATCTTGCTCGAAGAAGCCCTCAAGCGACAACGGAATGCGATGATGGACAGCTTTGCCCAGATCCTTCAGCGGCTACCCAGAAGCGACGCATCGGCTTCCAGCAGCTACTCTGGAAACGCCACACCCTTTAAGGTACAAGTTAATTTTGAAATCCCCATATTCGAGGGTCAGATAGACGCAGATGTCGTAGATAAATGGTTAAATCTGCTAGAGGGTTATTTTTCTGTTCATGAATTTTCGAGTCGAGAAAAGATTGTTTTTGCTCTTCTCAAAGCAGCCCCCCACGTCAAGGACTGGTGGGAAACCTACTGCGAGCAGAAAGATGAAAGTACTGGCTCACTATTTTCAGCCGCACCCACCTGGGATTCATTCCGGGATGCCATCAAGGAGCAGTACTACCCTGTCAGAAGCTATGAGGATGAATACATAAAGTGGACCACGCTGCGGCAGGGAAGGGACCAAGACGTGCCGGAGTTCACCAATCTTTTCCATACCCTTCGCACAAAGTTGGGTATCAAGGATTCGGAGCAACATTTGATACTCAAATACCGTGGCTGCCTGCACAAGTACATCCAGGAAGAAATACAATTCCTAAACATCCCCTCGCTCGGCGCAGCATACCGATATGTCATCAAGGTCGAGCAGAAGTTTAAACAAAAGAAGCGAGACTTTGGATCTGTGAATCCAAAGCAGGGGAAAGGTGCCCCTAAACCACAAAACAAAGGACAAAGCCAAGGCGGGACAGCCCAAGACAACCAGCTGAAGCTGCAAGCAAAGAACAGCGCCGCGAAGCCGAGAAAGGACACTGGAAAATGGTGCGAGTTCCATAAGAGCTCCACTCACAACACAAGTGAGTGTCGGGCCAAGCAGTCACTGGTGGCTGAGCTAAAGGTTTCAGAATCAGATGCATGTTCCGACTCTGAGTCAGAACCCGATAAGGGGTATGAAAAAGGGAAGCAGATCATTGATGCGGATCCCAGCGCCACTGTTGCTACCGCAAAGATCCAGAAAAATGAACCCGAAGATCCAGAGGAGGAGGAGCATCTCTTCCACTCCCAAATGTGGGTAAAGGGCTCCCCGATATAGTTCATTGTTGATAGCGGGAGTCAAAAGAACCTCATTTCGGCAGAGGTCGTGAAGCGGTTGGGCTTATCGACCACAGCACATCCACAACCATACACCATTGGGTGGCTTCACCAAGGACAAGATCTTTGCGTGAGCCAGCAGTGTCGCCTTCCATACAACATCAAGCCCTTCACGGATGAGGTATTGTGTGACATTGCTCCCCTTGAAGTTTGTGATGTATTACTAGGACAACCATACTTGTGGAAGCGACATGCTATGTATGAATCAAGGCCCCGTGCTGTTATTATTACATTGGGAAATAAGTTGTTCAGGATACCAGAGGTAGCACCACCTGCCGCCCTCTCTTTGATTACTGCAAAACAATGCAGTAAGATCATTTCCAAAACCAGGAAATTTGTTTTCCTGATGATATGCCCTCAAGGAAAGAAGAAGATAGTGGCCGCAGCCTCCAAACGGGGTCCCTCTGCACGACAACTACAGATGGACAAGATTGTGGAGGAGTATGAGGACATCTTCACCTCCTCGGCAGGGGTTCCTCTGCACTGTCAAGTCAAGCACTCCATTGATCTGACCCCAGGTGCGCCGCTACCCAATGGACCAATTTATCGGCGCTCCGTTCTGGAGAACAATGAAATCAAGAGGCAGATTCAGGAGCTCCTGCAGAAAGGTCACATCCGTTTGAGTTCATCGCCCTGTGGGAGCCCGATCGTGTTGGTACAAAAGAAGGATGGGACGTGGAGACTCTGTATTGACTATCGGGCGCTGAACAAGATCACTGTCCGTAATAGGTACCCGATCCCGCGGATTGATGACCTCCTAGACCAACTAAAGGGGGCGAAATATTTCAGCAAGATCGATCTGAAGTCAGGATATCACCAGGTACCAATCGAACCCTCCGATGTGTGGAAGACTGCCTTCAAATCCAAGGAGGGCCTCTTCGAATGGTTGGTCATGCCTTTCGGATTGACGAATGCTCCTGCAACCTTTATGAGGCTAATGGATGACATCTTGCGGCCATTCACCAACTCCTTTGTAGTAGTATACTTGGATGACATTCTGATCTTCAGCCAGAGTTGGGAAGAGCACCTCCACCACATCCGACAGGTTCTCCAAACACTGCGGCAACACAAGCTATGTGCCAATTTGGAGAAATGCACTTTTGGCATGACCCAGGTTCAGTATCTGGGATACATCATTGATGAACAGGGGGTGCATGTCGATCCAGCCAAGGTCCAAGTCATTCGGGGTTGGCCCTCTCCAACCACTCTAACAGAGCTCCGCAGCTTTCTAGGTCTGGCCAACTTCTACCGCAGGTTTGTGTTGGGGTTTTCTCATATTTCTTGGCCCTTGAGTCAAGTCACCAAGGGAGGGGCGAAAGCAAAATTCTTCTGGTCTGAATCTCAACAGAAGGCATTCAGGGAGTTGAAGGATCGCCTCTGCACGGCACCAGTGCTCGCGTTACCAGATTTACAACAACCATTTGAGGTCGAGACAGAAGCCTCTGACTATGCTATTGGGGCAGTCCTTACTCAACATGGACATCCAGTGGCATATCACAGTGAAACACTTTCAGACACAGTCCGGAAGTACCCCACTTACGATAAAGAGATGTATTCCATTGTACAGGCCTGCCGACAATGGAAGCATTACATTTTGGGGAAGGAAACGGTCATCCACACAGACCACCGACCCCTGCAGTTCATACAGACCTAAGGGAAATTGCAGAATGATCGCCATCAGAAGTGGTCTACATACCTGCAACAGTTTCACTTGAATATAAAGTATAAAAAGGGCAGCACCAATAATGTTGCAGATTGCCTCAGTCGACCACCGATCATTGCGCTAACCACCGTGCTCAACTCTTGTGGGCACGAGACTTCTGATTGGCCACTTCTCTACAAAAGTGACCCAGAATTCGGCCACACATACCAGACACTCTTGGAGGGTCGGCATGTTGCAGATTTTCACCTCCAGGATGCCCTATTATGCCACCTCAGTCACCTTTGTGTTCCTTCAAGCGAGCGTGCCAAGATGATTTGGGAAGCACACTACAGTCGAGCTGCTGAGCATTTCAGGGTCGAGAAAAGAGTGGCAGTACTGCAAAATTATTTCTATTGGCCGAATCTTCGACAGGATGTTGGGAAGTACATCCGATCATGTACTGCCTATGCCATTGCCAAACCGACCATTAAGAAGCACGGCCTCTATACCCCGTTGCCTACCCCTAGCCGACCTTGGGAATCCATCTCCATGGATTACATGTCAGGCCTTCCTTCCACTAAGCATGGAAATGACTGTGTTTTTGTGGTCATCGACAGGTTCTCGAAGATGGCCATTATGGTGGCCTGCAAGAAGAATATCACAGCAGAAGCCACTGCTAAACTCTTCTTTGAACGAGTGTGGGTGCACTTTGGGATCCCACAGTCTATCATCTCAGATCAGGACAGTCGGTTTCTCAGCACATTTTGGTCCAGTCTCTGGTCAATGCTGGACACCAAACTCACGAAGTCCACAGCCTTCCATCCTCAAACTGATGGCCAGACAGAGGTTGTCAATAGGATGATTGTGCACATTCTGCGCATGTATAACTCAAAGCATCCACGCACATGGGACGAGAGCCTCCCCTATGTTCAGCACAGCTACAACCGAGCTCTTCACAGCTCCACTGGCCATAGCCCTTTCCAGGTGGGTTTGGGATTCCAGCCACTATGCCCCATTGATGTGGCCATGCCACTTGCAGCTACTCACATGAATTCAGCTCATGTCCAGTCCGAAACAGATAAGGCCACCAGCTTCATTGAGCGCATCCAACATATTCGCCAGCAGGTCCATGAAATTCTTGAGAAATCAAATGCCAAGTACAAGTAGCAACATGATCAACATCGGGTGCCACACAAGTTTCAGGTGGGCGACAAAGTCTGGTTGCATTTGCAAAAGGAACGCCTTACTGGAGCCTATCGGAAATTGAGACCACTCTAATATGGTCCTTACACCATTACTAAGGCTATGGGAGACAATGCATTTGAGCTCAGCATTCCCCCATTCCTTGGTCTACACCTAGTGTTCAATGTGGACCGCCTTCAGCCATACTTTCCACCATTGCTAGACACATCCGACATTGCAGAACAGCTCAAACCCACAGAATTAAATCCAGATTGCATGGAACAAGCTGCAACTGATCGGATCATGGACACACAGATCAAGAACACTCGCCAACAGAATATCCAACTATATCGAGTTGTCCAAGCAGGCCAACTCCTTCAGCAGGGCAAGTGGCTCACCAGGGAACAAGTTCAGCAGAAGTTTCCTCATCTCATGGAGGAGCTCAACGCAATGGGGACCATTGCTTCCTAAGGGGGGAGGAATGATCCAGGTGGATATTGGTGGCCACCTGCTAAGTCCACCTGGACCCCCACCATTGTCTTTCTCAGCATTTTCAGTTTCCTTAATTGTAGCACAACTTACTATTTTTAGCAGTTTTTCGGGTCCTAAACTTCCGGAGCTGTTTTGAGGCCCTAAACGACGTTTTTTGGGGAATCCGGGGGCAACATGGGTCCATGACCGATGTTGCCCGTTCCAACAATGATAGTTCTCGGATAGATCTTTCTAATGAGCTATTGTACGCGTCAAACGGAGATCATATGCCAAAGTTACGACCCCGGGAAGTTGATGTACCAATTTACCCCAAACGGGGCCCACAGTTTGGCGTTTCATCTCCTAGGGTTAGGTTTTGGAATGTTAAGGGTTTTCCATTGTTTCTCAATAATAAATAGGCCTTCGAGCCTCATTGTAACACAGTTCAAAGGCATGTAGCCATCACATCTCTTCTCAGAGATAAGCTATCATCGCCCTAGCTGGTTTATTTCCATTTCTGGTTGTAAGCATATTTCAGTATTTTCCATTAATGAAATGAAGTATTATTTCCGCTGCATCTTTGTGTATATGGTTATCTCTGTAATTTGTTGCGTTCTTGTTTAAATCCGGATCACTCAACTCTCACCCTAAAAATGCCAATATGACCCTCTGGAGGGCTTGGACATCATATATGGAGACCATACCCCAAATGAAGACCCACCTATAATCCTGTATAAGATCCAATGCATCTCCTCACCTTCCAATATAAAAAATCATTAGTGAAATTGAGTAAATGAGCTTACAAACCATGGAACCAAGTGGACACTTCATAGAGGCATGCCCTTCCATAATGGGCTTTAGAGTGTACAGGTGTCTCCAAGTTCAAAAAGAAGGTTAACCAGGAACCCTATTAGGTGGTTTCAACCTCTAAGGGAGTGATAGGTCCATGATACATCTATCATATGGAAGGTGTCATGTGATATATTGATGGAACAGAGTGGGGAATTAGTGGAAGGTTCCTGGCCACATGCCACAGTACAAGGGTAGTTATTATAAGGGAAGGCTCACTTGGGTATATATATGTAGGAGGGAGAAATCATAGTACATGAGTTACCCTGAACTTTGTTTTTCTACCGTTATTCATATGCCTTTTTCCTTTTATTTATTTTCATTTATAGCTGCTCAGGGCTTTAGTTTATGAGAGCATGATGTGCGTGATATAGCAGTGAATACCCCCTTAAGGTTGGGCATTTCATTTCCCACCATGGGTTGGACAACCTTAGGTTCTTTAGTGATGTAGGGGACTCATATAGGGCCCTAAGAACCAGGGTGATGGCCATGATGATAAGGGTAGATCTCATGAAGGCTTTTTTCCATGTGTTAAATTTGTATGTCCCAACCATCTTTTGCATTTTATAGTACTTTTCCTGTTGAGAGTGGCCAAATTATGCTTTTAACTTTCTTTTCAATTGCAATAACCTCCGGGGTATCATTCCAGGCCCAACTCAAAGTGTGGAAAAGGGGATGGGGAGGCTAACTCCTTGTGGACCCAATGGAAAAATGTAGACCCATATGGGAAATATGTGAAACGGGGTTCTAATGAGTGGACGGGAGTGATGTGTGTGGTGTCGGGCAATGGGAAAACGCAACCAAAATTTGAATTTCTCATGCAGTGCCACTCCTAAAGCTAGTAGCCAATAAAGGAGATCCAATGGGACCAGGATACAAGGTTAACCACCAAATTGGACAAGGAGATAAGAGTACAAACCAAGCTCATTATTTTCGTCGAACACTCCCACTAATATATGTTCAAGGTGTCTACGACAAGTAAGCAAAACTACCCAACTACATAATGAAAATGCCTTCAGGTTGGAAGGCCCACCTTCAAACATACGATAATAATAGATGGGAGAGGAATCATAATGGCTAGCTTAGGTGGTGGAGATGGTGGCACATCAAGCTATATGGTGGTTGCAAGGGATTTTTGGCTACCAACTGAGGATCATCTAGGAGAAAAATTTATCTTATGGATGTCACCCATGGGTGGTGGGTAACAGGGTCCACAAGGTGTTAGCCTCCCTCTCCCCTTGTCCACACTTTGGGTTGGGCCTGGAACAATTCCCTAGAGGTTTATGCAACTAAAAATAAAGAGAAAAGCACAATTTGGCCACTTACAATAGGAAATGTACCATAAAATGCAAAATATGGTCGAGACATAAAAATTTAGCATGTATGCAAAAGGAAAACATGAGCTATACCTCCTTATCGTTATGGCCATCACCCTGGTTCTTAGGTTCCCTATTAGTGCCCATTTCATCTTTAAGGAACCCGTGATTTTCCCAACCCCTGGTGGGCAATGAAATACCCAACCATAAGGGAGTAATCATTGCTACATCATACGCATCATGCTCTCATCCCCTAGAATGTTGAGCATTATAAGGAAGAAAATTCAATAAAAGGCAAAAAGAATATGAAGAAGGGTAAAAAAAAAATCGAGGTAACTCATGTACCACAATTTCTCCCTCCTACATTCATATACCCATAGTGTGGGCTTTCCTCATTATAACTTCCCTTTTACCATGGCATGTGGCTTGGAGCCTTCCCTATTTCCCCACTCTTTTCCATCATTATTTCACATGATACCTACCATTTGATGGATGTACCATAGACATGTCACTCCCTTAGAGGTTGAAACCACTTAATAGGGTCTTAACCTCTCTTGTTAAGCAAGGAAACACTTGTACCTTTTGAATCCCATTTGGAAGGGAATGCCACCGTGAAGTGTCCACTTTTTCCCTTGATTAACAAACTTATTTACTTAATTGTAGTAATGATTAATTGTACTGGAAGGCGAGGAGATGCATTGGATCTTATACAAGATTGCAAGTGGGTCTTCATCTTGGAATTTATCTCCCTATATAGGTTCCAATCCCTCTAGAGGGTCATAATGGATCTTGTAGGGTGAGCATTGGGATCCATGGGCCTTTTTAGTACCACACATTGCTTGTAAGAGCCCCAGTCATACAAATATTATGATGCACTTGGACCAGATTGCCTAGCTGACCACACATTTATACTTGACACTTAGAAGTTGATCTAGAGCCTAAATGAGGTTTTGTCTATTTCAAAGAGACATAGGAGGGTGTGTGTCATCTTATAGCCCTCATTGAAGGAGCATTAACTTGTTGTGGAGCCATTTAGAGCCCACGATACCATTTCTTGTGCCTCATAGCCACTTAGGAGCACCACAAGATGTTTTCCTAGAAATCAATGGGCCACACCCATTGATCATCATTTATGCCCCCCCCCCTCATCATGCCACATTGACGACTCATTTTGGCCTTCCAACAACCCTTTTCACCATTATTTTATCATTTTGGTCCCATTAGGAAGGTTTATTTCACACATTTGATCTATTTGGTGGGACTTGTCACCAACGTTATTGTTATTTTGCACATTAAAATATTCTTAGGGGATTAATTAGACTAAATTAGACAAAATCAAACCTAAGGAGCATCATATAAATAGAAGAGGCCTCATCTGGATTTCTCATCATCACTTGGATTTTGATCTCTCTACAAACTTGGACCCGCGATTTTGGATGAAATTTTGGATGTTGGGATGCACTTTGACATTTGGAAATTTTCATTATCTTTTCTTGGAGCTTGTTTTTGCAATATTGAAGGATGTGTATACTCTCAAATTATTGGAATTATTGCATGCATTACTCATGGACAATGATCAATGAATGTTCCTAGGGGTTAGTCTTACATATTGAAACCTTGAAACTCCATCAAATATTGGTAACAAAGTATAAAATTCTTTTGTATCTATGAAGCTTCCTCCTCTAGGGTTAGTGAAGCTGATAGGTCTCCTTAAAGAGTGAAATAATCAAATATAAGTAATTCTTGACTCCATTTTTCCCAATAAGAAGGCATTGTTCTAGAAATACTTGGTGATCACCTTCTCATTAACATATCTCTTTTTATTCTCCTTATTCTCTCTCTTATCCTCGTCCCTCAAGGCTAAGGGAGCCTCTCTAGGGCTTTGTGTGAAAATTTAGGGAGGAGGGATTTTGGATTTGGTCTAGACAAGACTCTTCCTTAGTTTCTCCTTTAGGAATCCACAAGTTTTGAACAAATTTCAATGGTTGAATTTCATTTTATTTGATGCCCTAGCTATCATACCAAGTGGGAACCCTTGAAGCTTCTCATCAACTTAAGGATTTCTTGAAGGTTTATGCTTGAGTATCTTATCATTTGAAACATTTTCTCCTGACAATCTTGACCTTGGATGAACTCCCACCTTGTAAATTATCTCAACCCTAGGTCTCGTATAGTCTTTTCTCTCAAGAGGTTTTTCGTGGAAAGTCATCCTAGCTTCTCCCAAAGCTCACACTTTAAATGAACCTTTCCATTGAATAAGCCATCCTTGCCTCACTTCGGACCCCATCATAGAAACATTAACCACAAGTGATGGATACTGGAACACCTCCTGTTGGTGAAAATCCAAGAAGAGAACGGGGCATAAGTTGTGGTGACAGTGGGCCTTTGTCCCAAATTATTGTTCTCTCTAACTCTAGCCTATATATTAGGCCTTCTAGTTCATGTAGTAACAATACCTTGATACATTTTTATTTGAGTTCATAATCATGAATGTGAATGAACATGGTTTAAAACCATTTCCCTTGACATAAAATGATGTGAACATGAAAATTTTCATGGACTTAGAAGGTGACTCAATTAAACGTTGAAGGATATGGAGGAACCATTTTTTAATGAGTATAGATATTATTGTTAAACAATAAAACCAAAGAGAGAATTACAAAGAATAAGAGGATGAAATCTTCAAAATAACGAATGTCACCCTTTAAAATGTCCACAACATTGTAACAATAAAGAAACATTATGGCTAAAAATAATAATAAAAAAAACATTAAAAAAATGTTATTTTAAAATGTAGAATGAGTCAAGCATCAAGTTAGAAAATAATGGGAAGAGGAGATAAAATAAAAATACCTTGTATATTTTTTAAATTTTGTGTCTATATTAAGTATTAACACAAGAGGTAAAGCAAAACTCAACTATTAAGCCATGAAAACAAAATAAGAACTTGAGATGGGAAACATCAAAATTTGATAAGAGGAAATGAAAAGAAAGCTCCATTGCGGAGGGAAGACCTGGGCATTTATGGAACGATGGAACCTATGACTGAATAATATCATATAGGAATCTTAATCATTAATTGGATAGGATGGAAAAATAAACCAAAAACCAATTAATCTCATTGGAGTCTATAGGTAAGTTCAAACCCCATGGAGAAAATACTGGAAGAGTCAATATTTGCCTTTGAAATTCTTTATTAAGACATTGGATGGAAATCTAAAAGTTATTCGTCTTGTAAATTAGTTCTATATACAATATGTGTAATGCATAGATATAGACTCATTTTTTTCTACAAGTTAAAAAGGACATTTAAAATGTCATTAAACTATGCATTAGGTTCAATGACAATGGGTTATATGCAATGAATTTCATAGTGGAAAATTGCCCCAAACTCATTTATATTGAAGTAGCTATGAAATATAACATTTAAACATTTGAAAACAAAAATTCACAACATGAAAGATAACATTTAAACATTTGAAGGAACAAGATAGGTTGCTCTGTGAATGCCTCGCTCTGTTCAGTACGAGATAACCCTAATTCCTGCATACTCCTGGTTTTCAAAGCTCACGCCACAGCGCACCCACTGACCTCTTTCCCATGGATGCACCTTCGGGAGAGGCGGGATCCTCCCCTCCTTTCAACGCTTCCGCCTCTGACATTTCCAGGCCTACAGTACCCCTGTCCCCTCTTGGCGGTTTACCAGAAACAAATCAGGGATCCAAACCATTCAATAATGAAGCTGACCCCTCAGCAGCACGTGAAGCGGATGACAAAGACAAAGGCGTGAACCAAAAGTCTCCAACGTCATAGCCAAAGGTGACCTCGGCAACATGCATCCCGAAAGCTGCAGAACGAATCAAAGTCGACCTCCCTAGTCATCGAATCAACAGCGAAATCCAATTTATGCAGGACCACGCGCTCATAGGCAAATTCCTAGGATTTTGGCCAACTGAAAAGGCTCTGCAGGGCTGGATCGCTTCAAAATGGAAGCCCAAAGGACAAGTCACTCTGCAGCTTGGCCCCAAAGGCTTCTTCACGGCCATTTTCCACTGCGTGGAGGACAAATCTCGCATATTTGAAGGCGGCCCGTACTTCTTTAACTCCTCAGGTCTATACCTTCGTGACTGGAAAGCTAGGTTTAACCCAGATAAGGAAGATTTCAGTTGGGCTCCAGTATGGATATGTATGTACTCCCTTCCTGTGGAATACTGGAAAGAGGAAACGCTAACGGACATCAGCAACAGATTGGGGGTTTTCATCAAAGTTGTTGAGGAAACCAAAACCCGTAGATACCCCTCATATGCCAGGATCTGCGTCCAGATGCACTTGACCAAAGCTCTTTCAGACTCGTAAGTCTCTTTCATGATGATTTTGAATGGATCCAACCATTAGACTACGAGCATATCCCTTTTCGTTGTCGAAAATGCCATGAACATGGTCATCTCTTCTGGGATTGTCCTCTGAACTCCCAGCCCAAAACCTCTGCTAATGAATCTAGCAAAGACTCTGAAGGATTCATTAAAGTCCTTAATCGTCGGCAGCATGCAAAGAAAAATCCTGCAGCCCCAAAAAGCCTAATTCCCAGAACATATTCATTTTACTCTCCTCTCAAGATCCCTCAGAGAATCAAATCTCCGATCCTCACGCGATCCCTTCCCCACCCTCATCCTCCCAGATTATCAAAGCTTCATGGCCATCCTCCGCCTCCGATCCCTCCAGCATACTAATATCCTCTGACTCGGAGAAACCTATTCCAGATACTGGCCTAAATCCCTCTACCTCGGAGAAAACTGTTCCAGAGTCAGGCCAGCAGTCTTCTTCAATGGAGCTAGATGCTGCTCTAGCTCTTAGTCTACATGACGATGCATCCATGGAAGATCAGAACACTCCCACAATAATGGATGAGGATCCAGAGAATGTTAGTTTGGATGGTCTGGATATCCTCAAATTGGAAACAGCATGCAAGCTAAAAGAATACAATTCAATACCCCCATGGCAAATCAACACGCTGGAAGGAGTTCTCACCAAAGTTCAGCACAATAAATGTCTAGGTATACAAGCAGGAAGCCCCTGGGATGGAAAAAAAATTCTAAAAGAAACGAAGAAAAGAGGGTGCAAAACAGATTTGCAAAGGACCATTATCGTAGGAGAAATACTTATGGAATCCAGGCGATTCCCTAAGTTGACAAAGTTCTACAAACCCAAACCCCACTGTTCCTAATGAATCTCATCTCTTGGAATGTGAGAGGGATCAATAGCCCCTCAAAACACAGAATGTTAAAAAACTTGATCCAGCAAGAGAAACCATCATTAGTTTTTCTTCAAGAAACGAAAAGTAATAACACTGTTATAGAAAGAATCCTCAATAAGGTCTGGTCAGGCAGCTGCTCAGTTTCAGTAGATGCCTCTGGGGCTTCCGGAGGACTGGCAATTATGTGGAACCCGCAGGTTCTCACTCTTCAAGACTTTCATGCTACCAATTTCCTCATCCAAGCGTCCTTCCATCTCATCGGAACAAACATTCACGGGCATCTCTCAAATGTATATTTTCCGCAAAATTTACAGCAAAAACTGGAAATATTGGATATTCTCACCATTCTCAATTCTAATAGGCAGTTCCCCCTCTGGATTGGTGGTGGCGATTTCAACATCATAATGACGCTGGAGGAGAAACACGGTGGCAGATCAAGGTTAGAAGGTGACAATAGCGGCTTCAAAGAATTTATTCAAAGTAATCAATTAATGGATATTCAGACTTCCAATGGTGTATATACCTGGACCAATAAGTGGAGGGGTACTCAGCATATTTCTTCCAGGCTAGATCGGTTCCTCATCTCGGACAATGCCATACACCTGGGAGGGGACTTTCATGCTTCCATATTGCCCCAAGGAGGATCAGATCACTGGCCCATTATGTTACAATGGTCACGGCCAGGTACAAGATGCAACAAACCTTTTCGATTTGAAGCCTTCTGGTTCTCAAATCCTAACTTCAAAGCAGTGGTTAGTGAGGCCTGGCAATCCTTTATCCCACCTGAAGGAGCCAAAATGTTCCAATTCCAACATAAACTAAAAAACCTGAAACAAGTTCTCAAAGTTTGGAACCGCACTCAGTTTGGCAACATTTTTGAGAATCGAAAAAAGTTGGAACAGCGAATGTGCTCACTTCAATAGACTATCATCTTGGAGGGTAGGACAGAAGAGCAGGCGCATCACGAGCAAACCCTTTGGACTAAAATTGAGGCTTGCAGGCAGCAAGAAGAAATCCTGTGGCGAAAAAAGTCTAGAATCTGGTGGCTCAAGGAAGGGGAGATACAAAATTCTTCAATAGATCCACCATCCAAAGAAGAATGCACAAAAATATTGCATTCATCAACAATAGACAAGGGGAAAGATTAGAAGTGCATGAAGACATGGAAAAGGAATTTAAAGATTACTTTCAGGAAATTCTCAAGGAGCCTCCAGGAAGCAGAGATCAAGCCATCACGTAGCACATTCCTAAAATCATAATGGAGGACCATAACAATAAACTGCTCCAATCTATTTCACTGCAGGAAGTAGAAGCTGCGATGGCCCAACTCAAGGATGGCAAGGCACCTGGTCCTGATGGTTTCACCGCCAATTTCTTTCACGAGTTCTAGGAGCTCATCAAGACAGAGGTATGGGAATTAGTGGAGGAATCAAGATCTATGCACTGGATTCTCTCCTCCCTAAATGCCACTTTCTTAGCGCTAGTACCTAAAGGGGATGAACCAAATACGCCCGACAAAAACAGGCCAATTGCATTATGCAACGTCATCTACAACCTCATCTCCAAAGTATTGGCGAACAGGCTCAAACCTCTCCTCCCTCTTCTCATCTCGCGCGGAGCAGACTGGATACGTAGAAGGGCGTCAGATAATGGACGACATCATTCTTTCAAATGAATTAATCCACTCTCTAAAGCTTCTGGAAAAGCCAGGTGTGATTCTAAAGTTTGATCTCTCTAAAGCTTTTGACAAACTTAGCTGGAACTATATTCATCAGATGTTATTGGCATTTGGCTTCAATACCACTTGGACAAGATGGATCATGAATCTCATCTCCTCCCCTATTTCTCGGTCCTGCTCAATGGCTCCCCCTCATTTCCCTTCTGCCCCTCATGTGGTATTCGTCAAGGGGATCCCCTATCCCCCTTCCCTTTTGTCCTCATGGAAGAAGGGCTCAGTCGTTTGCTTCACTCTGCCGTTTCCTCTCAAGCTCTAAAAGGAATTTCTCTCTGTGGTCCTCATCCCTTATCCCACCAACAGTTTGTAGACGATACTATGCTTTTTGGCCACCCCTCCTCTCAAGAGGTTAAAGCCTTCAAAGATCTGCTCTCTCTCTTCTCTGAAGCCTCTGTTACCTCTATCAATGCCTCCAAATCCCAACTCTTCTTTTTTAATACTCCTGCTACCGCTCAAAGGAACATCGCTCGTATTCTGGGATTCTCTATAGCAGTGCTTCCATCAAAATACCTGGGGGCTCCTTTGTTGGACTCCGCCATAAAGCACGCCTCCTAGAGGACTCTTCTAGACAAATTGGATTCAAGGCTCTCGTCCTAGACTTTCCACTCTCTCAATATGGCCGACAGACTCATCTTGATCAAATATGTTCTCTAGGCCATGCCGCTGTATCTTTTTTCTATTCTGGCAGCGCCAAAATGGGTCCTTAAAGCAATCTGCAATCTTCAGAGAAACTTTCTGTGGGGATCTTCTGGTCTCAATAGGAAATGGGCTCTTGTCAATTGGAAGGAGGTCTGCCAGCCAAAATCAGAGGGTGGGCTCAGATTAAGGGATCCTCTCCAAAGCAACAACACAATGGGAGCTCGTATATGGTGGAATTGGATCTCCAAACCACAAATACCCTGGGCACGGCTATGGCAAGCAAAATATGCCCTAGGAAGTCAATGGAGCGACCTCATAAGAATTAGAACTACAACCCCAGGCTCTTTGATTTGGAATGCTGCCAAGCTTCATAGCGCCTTCATTCAAGAGCATAGCTTCTAGGAAATTCATTCAGGTACCACAGCTGGGTTCTAGGAGGACTCTTGGCAACAGCTCCCAAAACTAGCCGCTCCGTTCCACAAGCCAATCTGGCAGGTTTCTATGCAGCAAGCAAATCTCACCCATATTCATCAATTCTGGCAGCAACAAATGCTCCAAGATTTTCAACTATGGAAACCCACTAGCACCTAGTAGGCCAATTGGCAAGGGGAAACCTATACCGAGATCGATCAGGAGTTAAATCACAGAAGAATCAAATACTCAAACCAGCAGGACAAACTGCGTTGGGGACATACGCCAAGGGGAATGTTTACCACCAAGGAAGCTTACCAGCTTCGCTACTCATCCACTCAGACAGACAAGGATTAGCTATGGGAACGGGTCTGGCAACCAGGAATATGGCCTAAGGTCTCCACCTTTCTATGGCTCTTAAGCAAGAGGCGTATCCTCACTTGGGACAATCTGCAAAAAAGAGGATTCATTGGCCCATTGAGATGTCCCAACTGCAATCTCAACTCTGAATCCATTATGCATCTCATGGAGACTTGTCCTCTAGCTACTCAGTTATGGGAGAAAATTGAACAATTCAATAAAGATCGGGAGAACGGATGGGAGATATAACAGAAACCATTAGAAAATGGCTAAAGCACCCTTTTCAAAGCCCTCTTCTAAACTCTCTGTGGAATCTAATCCCAGGTTTTCTCTATTGGATACTCTGGAAGAAAAGGAACAACAAAATTTTTAACAATATCAGCAGGCCAATTGACACTCTATGGCTTCTTCTGAAACAAAATCTCTAAGAAACTCTAGCTATCATACACTGGCAAGACACGGATCTGCCAGAATCACCTCAGGAACGCCTCATCATGAACGGCTGGAATCTGGACCTGTCCTTTTTGGCCCATGTCAAAGCTCGTCCTCCAACCAGTTCTGCCTGTCCTCTCACTTGGTCTCCTCCTGCATTCAACTCATACAAATTGAATTTTGATGGGGCAGCCAAGGGAAATCCTGGGCCGACGGGATTTGCGGGGGTCTTCAGGAACAATGTGGGTGTAGTTCTGCATATCTACTATGGAACCATTGGCAAAGACACCAACAATGCTGCTGAATTGGAAGGACTGTGGAAAGGGATTTGCATTGCAGATCAAAAAAACTTCTTCCCATTAGAGGTCGAGGGAGACTCCCTTATCCTAATAACAGCAGCCACCAGGATTCAAGTAGGTACCTTGGTAGCCAAGATAGCTTCTAGCTGGAGGCTACTCAGCAGACTTGAACTTTTGGAGGAAAGGCTTCAGAATCCCCAAAGAATTACCTTTAAGCATGTAAGACGCACTGCCAACAAAGTAGCAGATAGACTGGCCAATCAAGGGGTAAACCAGCGACTCAGATGATGAACAACTCAAACATGAATGCACCTCTCTGGTGCAACAGGACTACTCGCTCCCGGATGCGGATGATTGACAGGCTAAAGGGTACGTTGGAGGCGCGTCAAGTGGGTAGGTGTCAGCCCAATTGCGCCACTGGTAATGGTTATGGGATGGCAAGCTGGTCTCGCACACCTCTATTAATGGCAGCATTAATGCTGTCCTTCAGGCTCCTGGTTAATTGCGCAATGGCTCTCAGGCTTTTCGTCACTCCCACGGTTCCGTTGCAGGCCTTCGACTCCATAAAGGTCGTTGCTCTGAGCGTCTCCCTGAGCCACTCTGTTAGTTCGTTTCTGTTAGTCAGTCTTTCGCTCAGCTCAAGAGCTTTCTCCATCTTCGTCTTTCGCTCAGCTCTAGCTCCAGGGGCTCACGGATTTGTCTGGGCTCCGTCTCCGCTTCTCTCTGAGCACTCATTTTTTTGTCATCCCCCTCTGTGCATTCGCCCCTCTGTCAAGCCTCGGTATATCAAAATGCCGCGAGAAAGGCCCAGAATGGGGAGTAGGTGAGGCGGTTCCCGCGGTCACACCAACCATCAGTAATCCACCCCCACCTCGGACCCATCCTCGGATGCGTTGGAGTTCGATCACTTCAATTATCCAGCCACCAGAAGTGGCAGAGGCAGGGGAAGAGGGCGAGTTAGGATCGATGACTGTGAGCATAATGCACATCCCACTGCCCATTTCTGCATTCAGTGTTCCTTGGCAAACTCCTCCTTCATAGTCTTGGTTACGATTGAAAAGTGTGAGAATGCCAAGGGTTCGAGAGCAGTTCATCTTGGGGTTCCTGCAGATTAGAGGATGGCAAATCCAATGTTAACCAGTGCCAAGTCACAGGAGGCCTTTCTGTGGTGAATTTTGAAGCCAACGCAGGTCCGAGCGCGCCAGCAAGAGGAGAGCCTACAGGCTCAGAGGTCCATCCGTCCGACTCAGATGACTCAGCTCAATTTGGGTGTTGGGTCATTGAGGAACAGCCGTATACCTCAGATGACGAATGAACCAGCTCGTGCCTCCGTTTTTGTGTTGCATCTGAAGGAGTTTGCTTCCCTTTTGAGTCTCGGTGTTCATGTATGTTTCAGGTCTCTGTCAGTTAATGTTTTGTTTATGATTAGCAATGGATAGCTGTGTGGTCAATTTTGGATTTTTATGGAAGTTAAAAGCACTGTTGTAAGTCTTCCGCGGACTGAGGTCAAGAATTTTTTTGTAAAATGCCAACTTCATGGCAAGAATTTTCAAGGCAGCTGCCTTGCTGTAACACTTTTTGTATAAATAATAGGAGTAGACCGATTGAGAAAAAAAAAACATTTAAACATTTGAAAACAAAAATGCACAAATGTAATAAATAAGGATTGAATGTGGTGGATAACAAACTCTCCTTCATGCTATGTGTTGGTATAATTCTAGGTTTGATTTATCATTAAATTCACATATTATATTATCCTTATTGTTAGATCATAAAATATTTATTGATTTATCAATATTTAATCCTACAATATTTATATCGATGTATCAAGTATTAATAATAATAATTGAGTTTAAATTGAAGTTCAACAATCTTATGTTTGATAAAATTTTGATAGTAAAAATTTTGAAAATAGATTTTAACATTAAATTTGAAATACTACATAATTCGAAAATTAAAAATATATGTACAATAAAAAGAATATAATATTTGAAAAATGAAAATAACATGTCATTATGATTAAATATATATTTTATTAACACATTATTTTATTCAAAATCTAAAAACATGTACCTGATAAAGTGTCAACATAGAAATGAATATTTTTTCTCACCATTTTTTTATGTTTGAAATGGTTGGTAAATATGTGTTTTTCTTTAACAACAATGAGTACTTGACATATTGATTCTGCGCCCAGTCGGAGAAAAATACTCAGGTGAATTATATTTAGATTTTCCCTTGGGCTTCTACTTTGCCTCTTTCAACATGATTTACACAACTCAAATATTCATGGCCATTACAAAAAAAAATATGGCGATTACAAAAAAATTTAACTAACACAGTACTCTTATTTAGACTACTGGTATATATTCGACAAAATTGAGATAACAAAATGATACAGTAGAAACCAGACATAGCAAGGAGTAGTTAGTCCATAGGGTCGGTCGGGCGGTTCAGGTCAATGCCCAAATTTTGGACTTCATAATCTCTCTATTCTTCCTAAGGAGACCCCATCTTTGACAATCGTAGTTGAATGTCTTCAAACATGGTTCTCAACATAGCTACCTTGTCGTTTGCCGACATGTTTCCCTTTCACATGAATTTATTCTCGATTTTCACATGCCACCACGCTTTGTCGATGCACCAGGTCCTTAATGTCAGAAAGTTGTACTTTAATCTCAACAATTCCTTTTGCACACTTCAAGAATAACAACAGAGTCAGCGGAGGTGGAGTACTTTGAAGATGACTCGATTTGTGACTTTGTGTCTCCTTCCCCAACACTCCTCCAGAGCGAGTGTATCTGAAAACATAGGAACTTGAATCCATCATCTGATTGACAAGACAGGGCCGAGGAGTAGTATGCCAAAGAATTTCCTCCTAAAGTGATTTTTCCTGAGCCAGCCTGAGAAAATTGGAGGGAAGATTAAAATGGAGGGCATAATTCTAGTCACAAGGATAAACTGTGAACTCGCACCCTAGGGCCCCAACCGAATTCACAACACTCAACAAGCAGAACCTCGACCAAACATTGTGGAGAAATCCAACAAGATGAGAGGGGGGTGGAAATACGTCTGAGATTTATAACTACGGCCCTACAGAAACCATCCTAAGCCACAAGGATCCCAATACGAACTCATCATTTCCCATTGAGGAAAGAGGTCGACCATGATTTACAAACAAAAGAACAAACTGATGGGCAATCTCTTCAGGGCCATGGAGAGTAAATGTTGCATGTTGTGAGAGAGGCCTTGCATGGAAAACCACCTCAAACACCTGCAATAAACCTTGGAGAATGACATCAGTGTGAGAAGTCTCATGCTTAGCTACAAATTGTGGTATAATGACATCACGTGGAGGGGGAGGAGGTGGTCACGCGACAAGGAAAGAAGAGGTGGCATCAAATGATCATATGGGGAAGGGTGAATATTCAAGAAGTTGATGAGTGGGGGGTGGCGAGGGGTGACATAGGAAGATAATAATAATTTTTCTATTCTAAGTATGAAATGTAGGGTTAGGAGGGGGAGATGGGGGGGGAAGAATAGAGGGGTTAGGGTATAGGGTAGGGGCTAGAGATCCCATTGATTTCCAAAATTCCTTTTGACAAACAACGAGCTTTATATGCCATCAGATCTACTTCAACATTAATGTTTCTGAGGATATTCTAGTCTTGATAGGTTTCAAAGGAGGAAAGGGTGTTTTTATCTTGAAGAAAAGTTTGTCTTGGGTGATTGTCCTAGGAAAGGGAGGAGTTTTTGAGGTGCCTAATAATCAAATAGGAGTCTCCCAGGATTATGATGATTTTTACTTCCCTCTTTATGGTTAGGAGGAGTCCCATATACAAGTTGTACACTTCCACTTGATTGTTGGTCTTAATTCGTAAACCCCATGCATATTTTTCCACAATGATTCCATGAGGATTAGAGAGAATACCTCCCCCTCGTGCAACACCTCTGGCTAGTAAATACGTTAAAACATATAGAACATATGATTCTTTCTTATGTATATGACCCATATATATGGCTTATGTAAATTTCGTGTCCACGCTTTACCACATGCTGTGAAGCATGATACTATGAGCAATTGGACCAATTCAAGACTCTTCAACTTGATAACGAATTTGTTTGAAATCCAAAAATCCCTTGAAAATTAACAGATTTTGAATTTCTTCCTTGAAATTCATAGAGCATGGTGCCTTAGATTATAATGTACTTAATTACTTTTCAATTGTGGTATATGTGTGGTATATAATGTAATTATAGAGTATAAGAATAATATCCAAGAAAAATTAAATTACAAAAAGAAAATGAAATATAACAAAAGTATTAAAGCTATAGAAGACATAACTTTTTAATTAATAATCCAAAGGAGAAAAATGTCCATATGCCTCTCCAAAGGTGTGACCTCCAAATGAATGTTCTCTAATACAATAATAATCCTTGACAAAAGACTACATAGTTTTTGTCTACCCTAAACTATAATTTTTACCACCTAAAAATGATCCATAATGTAATTATACAGTATAAGAACAATATCTAAGAAAATTTAAACTGCAAAAATAAAATGAAATATAACAAAAGTATTGAAGCTATAGAAGACATAATCCTTTAAATTAATACTCCAGAGGTGAAAAATGTCCATATGCCTCTTCAAATGGGTGACCTCGAAATGAATGCTCTCTAATAAAATGATAATCCTTGACAAAAGACTACACAATTTTTATTTACCCTAATCTCTAATTGTTACCACCTCAAAATGCTAGTTCATTATATAAATCAATCGTGTAGGGGTAATTAAATGATTTCTCCATTAAAAGAATAATTTCAACCAATTTGAAAATTTGGCAAGGATTTTTTGGCCATGTTATACCTCATATTGTTTGAGGTTTCACTTTGTGATTTTCATCATTTGCATGGGTGTTTGTATTGAATTCTCATGGAGAATTTGGATGGATTTGGAGGTACTCACCTTCACAAAGCCTATTCTCTTGTTGTTAGTGGATTATTTGACATATATCTTTAGTGGACGAGATTCACTTCTTTATGGTGAATGGTCATGGTTGGCAACCATTTAGTGGTCTAGTGCTACTTCCATATATTTGCTTCATGGATCATTCTTGACATATGGATGCTTACTAATTCATGTCATTTTTGGGAGTATCCTAGTGACTATGTATGATGGTGTTATTGAGGTATTTTACATAGTCCCTTTTTTGTTGAATATGTTTGTTTTAATCCTATATATTTAATTTTTGCAAGCATACTCTTGCATGCACACACATTTAAAACAAAGATTTTATCATGTGAATCTAAACTAGGAAAAATAGAAACATTTTCAGTATATTAGATCTTTACAATGTTACAATCCAATTTATATATCCAACAACATCCATAAAACCCATATCCATTAGCCTTGGATTAGAATATAAACATAATTCCTTAATTGGAATTAAAAAACCATGGGATGAACCACAATGTGTCAAAAAATCACTAAAAGAGAAAATCATGTGTTGAAAATCACCAAAAATAGAGGAAAAAGAAACCACACAACTTTTTTTAGGGGTATCACCCGCATACCATAGGGTAGGGGGGCTACCACCCTAGTTGTATACAAGGGATCACATGACTACATCATCAAAAAACCAAGACACTAATTCGCATTGTTTATCTACATTAAGGTAACTTCTTAGTGCTCATAGATTTTCTAGTGAATCTACAATATTTTTTGAGCTGTCAACCTTCACCAGTAGACCTTGTCTTCAACCATGTCTCTCACAAAGTCACATATTGGACATCAATATGATTTTTCTTATAAGATTAAGTTGGGTTCTTCACTAAGAATATTGCACTCTCACTATCACAATATATTCCTACAACTTGTTATGCTAACCCAATACCTAAATACAATCATTGTAACCATATGCTTCCTTGCTTGCATGTATTCAAGAGTTACACTACAAATTGTCTCTTGCTCATCCAATTGATCGATCCTCTAAATCGGTTAAACACATACCCACTTTGAACCCATCTCTATAGCCAACAATGATATGCTTCTCGACTTTATTATCCATCTTAACCCTACCTTCCTTTGGAACATGTACATAACCATCATAGCCAAATACTATGAGATGTTTAAGAAATGGTTTGTTACTAGTCCATACCTCATGTGGATTCTTGACATCCAACCCTAATGAGGGTGATCTATTTACCATGTAACACAAAATACCCACTACCTTTGCTTGGAATTATTTTCCTATCCTAACACCATTGAGCATGCTCCTTTCTTTTTCCAACAATTTCCTATCCATTCATTTTACAACCCCATCCTATTGAGGTGTGTATGGTGTACTCTTTTTCCTTTCTATAACACACTACTTACATAATTCCTTGAACTCATTCCAACAAGATTCCCCACCTTTGTTATCCTTAACACCTTAATTTCCTTTTCTATCAAATCTTCCATATGAGCCTTAACTCTTTAAATTTAAATGTGTTAAAGACTTTATAGTTATTCCCAAGGAAATAAATCCATGCGTTCCTAAAAAATTCATCTATAAATGAGCCATAGTACACAAATTTACCGAATGATAAAAATAGCATAGGTCTAAACATAATCATTGTACACCAACTATAATATTCATTCTTGCCTCGTAGCACCAAACGGGAATCTTCCCTGATTCTGCTGCCCATATAAACAATGCTCATAGAAATAATAGTATAGAGAGAAATTAAACATACCTTCAACCATACCTTTCCCATGTATTATGTCATTCTCTCCAAAGTGTCCCAATCTTTGATCATCATACCCCAACCTTTTCTCCAAAGATTGTAGGAATTTTTCCTCCTCCTACTCCACTCTCATGAATAATGGAACTATTGCACTTATCACTACTAAATCTTCCTAGAAGCTTATACAGAGTTCCAATCTCAACTCCCCTTCAACAATGCCATTCCTCCTCAAACCAACTTGTAGTTTTCCTTTTCAAACACTATTTTGACACTTGCATTGTTCATCTTCCTTACATAAATCGATTTTTTGGCCAATCCTAGGATGTGCATGTTACGAATATAAATTCTATAAAATAAAATAAAAATAAATAATCAAGATATTAAATAATCAAAACAATGATTATGTTAAATAATCTTTAATTCAAGTGAAAAGGTTAGACATGCCCAGTCATGAAAGGACACATGCCTAGGTATATAAGGAGGGCATGATTGTAACATTTCTCGTCCTTGTACATTTATAAATATTAATAAATTATTATTACAAATACCTTTTGTGTATTTTTGCATTAAAGTCAACAAGCTATAATTTTTGTTGCTTTAGTGGTATCAGAGCCATGTGAGTCTTTGAACATTATCTGCCGCACAATATGTCGTTGAGTTTTCACCCTGAATTCATTTAATAGTTCAATAAAATTCAAGAAGCAATTCAGCGATTAGAAAAATCATGTGCATAATTTACAACATGTCTAAAAAAAATTATGATAATATGGTGAAACGAAACAAGGTGAAGCAAGAGAATAATATTTTGATCAAAATGATGATAATGAAAATGAAGATGTAATAGATAATGATGAATATGAAAATGATATCGATCAAGATGAGGATCCAGATGAAGTTGATCTTGATGTGGATGAGAATGATGTAGATCAAGATGATGTGGATGAGGATTATCTTGAGAAACAAGAAGATGAACAATATCATGAGAATGAGGAAGATGTTGAAGAAAACAATGATGACATATTTGAAAAAGAAAAAGTAGATTATGGGAAAGAGGAGGAAGATAACCATGATCAAAATGATGAGAATGTTGTAAGGTCTCAAATGGAAAAAAGTATTGAACTGGAGGATTATAATAATGAAATAATTGAACTACTCAATGGTTGGCATCCTCTCAAACTGATGATGACTTGAATGTTGAAAAGGTAAAAAATTAGTTTTTTCCTAGATATTGCATTTTGACAACATAGAGAGGGTATTGGAGAGAGATCATTATGATTATGTGGATTTATTACAGAAGGAATGTGAGGATATCCTTAATTCAATGGAGGATGTTGGAAAATTACAATGTACACAACAAGGAAAGGAGTTTTATCATTCAAATGGACAAGTTGTCCTTGAGTTTTTTGATAATGTTTTTTCACCTAAAGATATGATTTCCCAATTGGACGGTACCGGGGATGACCTCGTAGGAAATCCTGAATCTACATCCATTGCAAAGGAAAAGAAAGGAAGGATATAAAGGCCTTTTAAAATTGTTATGACAATTTTTCAAAAGGATTCTCCTCATCATCTTTTGGAGATGACTTGGCTAGAACATGAGCATTATGGGGCTCATTGCCCATAGCTACTAGTTGCAGAGTTCAAAAGGATTCAAAAGTTTTAGGGGAGAAAAATCATTCCCTGAATTTGGAAAATCCAACTAAAGTAAAGGAGCATTCCTTAAGGGACATAAGGAGAAAAAAACATAGTAGGAGGCCTGAAATATCTGAATCAAAATGTTCTATATCTCCGAAGAAGATGGTTATGGATAGGCAGATCCAGGATGATGTTATTGTTAATTGTGAGGAGAATTTGAATATTTCAGAGAAGGGATATCAAAAATATGGAAGCATGAACCAGGATCTTAGTGACCATGCCCCTGAAAATCCCCATTAATCAGTGGTTCGAGAAAATGGTGCCTTCATCCAACCTTTTGAGTTTAAAAAATGTCCTGAAAATTATAAACGTAAGGTGGCGAATGGATTTTTTTCTAGATATGGAGCACTCCCTTTGGTGAAGCAAGGGACAATGAGCCATTCTTTACAAACTCGCGTGAAAGAGCATAGGCAAGATGTCATAAGGGATGTTAACAACGAAGAAAAATCGATGTATCTTGAAATAGGGAAAGTGGTTCAAGGTGAAGTCTTGGATTGTAACTCAGAAACTATAGTTGAAGGCTTACCATCACCTATACCAAGGTAGAATTCATGGAAACAAGTGACTCAGGTTCCATTTTGTCCAGAAGAGAAAGAAATGCAGAATTTTTGGTCATTCATTCAACCTTCCACATTCAAGATTCGTGGTGAGAACTATTTCAAGGACAAGAAAAAGACTTCTGCACCAAACTGTGTGGCATTTTGTCCATTTGGCGTAGATGTTTTTGTATGTCCAAGAAAAATAGATAGTGGAATAACTAGTGTAATCAAAGAAGCTACTGAATTGATAGTGGAAGGCTCCATTCTCTGTTGCACTCAGATGAAGTCTTCAAAATTTCCCAGTTCTGGAAAGCTTCAGGAAACAAGGAAGAACTATCCAAATTTAGACAAAAGTTAATTTCCATGTACACGCATATGAATGCTCAAATGTCTATCCGTCTTTGTGATGTCAATGCACCTAGGAAGCCACGACTTTCTTGAGGATATCTGAAACATGCAATTGGATAGGAGGAGCCTGTGAAATAAATTCTTGGACTTTTAAAGTGGGGAAGCGAAGAAAAAACAGTTCATTTATGCTACATGGTTTTGGAGGAATGGGGAAAACTACACTAGTAGATACTATGTTTTCATTAGCTAACTTTGAAGGATGTAAATATTCACTGGTTTTCAGAGCCATAAAACACAAGAGGTTTTTCCATTCATCCCTCGAGTCTAAATTTCAAAACTGATGCATCCATTTGGCCCTCATGGTTGTGTGTCCTCCCACCATCTGTCATCACACTCTCGTCTTTGTTGATTTCCACTGAACCACAAGAACGGTGTTGCGGACAACCAATCACACATGGCCACAACCGTTCACTCACTGCTCGACAAACCCACACTCTATTCAACTAACCCTCTATTGTTATGACCTGTGCTCCACTGTCTAATAGCCGACGAACCATTTAACAAGTATTCGTCCATGCTGTCAAGCATAGTAACTATCGGTCAAGCGTCAAAGGGCAGATACGTTGATTCGATATATTAATTCGAGTTTGATATATCAAATTAATTCAAAGTTATAATATAAGCCCGATTACTATAGTTGACATTATGGTATAAATTCAATTATAGTTACAATTTAATATTTTAATTATTTTAATTATTTAAAAAATATATTATTGTTACTATTTAATAATAATAAAAGGGGGGAATCCAAGGGAATATTACTGACGAGCTACATGTCAAGACAATGGCTAAATTATATATATCGAGATGATAGGCACTAAATGAATAAAATCAACAACATTAAAGCTTTGAGGACAAAGCTTTTTGGAGGCAGAGGCAATGTTACGAATATAAATTCTATAAAATAAAATAAAAATAAATAATGTAAACATTAAATAATCAAAATAATGATTATGTTAAATAATCATTAAGTTAAGTGAAAAGGAATGTCTAAAAGACATGCTCAGTCATGAAAGGACACCTACCTAGGTATATAAGCAGGCCCTGATTGTAACATTTCTCATCCATGTACATTTATATATATTAATAAATTATTATTACAAATACCTTTTGTGTATTTTTACATTAAAGTCAACAAGCTATAATTTTTGTTGCTTCAGTGCAGAACATTAAGGAGTGTTCTAATATTTATGTTAATGAGCTTCAATTTGAATTTTCCTCATCCTATGATTATAGGTGTTAATTTGTCTCCTAAGAAAACATCACTTTCATCTTACCTTTTCATACTCACAAAACCACTTCCTGTGAAGAGAAATATGAAGAGATGCATTTGATGACTACTCATGCCTCATGATCTGCATGTGTTCTTGAAGAAGGCTAGTATGCATCCCCTAATTAGTTTAAGGTGGTTTTTTCTTCTATAGAAGGAACATCATTATATCCCTTCCCTCTCTCAACACTTTTAGATATACATTGTTTCTTCTAATGCCCTTTTCCACATCTCTAACATATCTTTATGAATTTTCCTAGAGATTTAAATCTTCATATAGATTTAAATCTCCCACTTGAGGACTTATTTTTATTTCTATCTTTGGAGCATCCTCTTATAGATAAGGAATCTACATTTTGAATTCACATGTTTTTCTATCTCATCTCCTTCAATAACAAGGACGAGACAATTTCATCAAAACTTCTAGTTGCATTACTACCTAAGGAAACAAATAGACTATCCCGTGAGTCTAGTGAAGAATACAACAAAATAATACATTTATCTCCATTTCAAATATTAATATCAATATATAATAACCAAATTACCACAATATAAATGAATTTGGATGCTTTTCCGCCTAGTCTCCATCCTTCATCCTCAAGTTATATAAATTCTTCCATAGGAACAATTGTTCACCAGGAGCATATATTGATACAAAGCCCCTAACTTGTTCCACAACACCGTCATTTTAGATTCTCTTGAAATATTCAATACTACTAAATCTAAGAGACACGACAATATTGTGTTCTTTTCATTTTGATTTGAATTCTTTTAGTCCTCTATCGACATCCTCGTCGTACTTGGATCCATAGTGATCCACCGATCTTTATCCACAAAAATATCTTTTGTTTTCCATTAAATGTATTGATCTTTATCTTTCAATTTCTCACCATTTCCTTTCACCACAAGAATTGATATTGCAAATATTCCACTATAGCAAGGTTTTCCTAAGACAAAATCATCCCCTTGAATATAAATTTGACATAGAGATTTTACCCTAGAAACCCAAATTGGGATAACTAGAAAGATTTTTCAATATATTATATCTTTACAGTGTTACAATATAATTTGTATATCCCACAACATCCTTTAACTCTAGATTAGAATAAAATCATAGTTCTTTAACCAAATTTGAAAAACCATGGGCTAAACCACCATGCATCACAAAACGACTAAAAGAAAATATCATGCATTGAAAAATGCTAAAATTGGATGCAAAATACCACCCCAAATTTTTTTCTCTTCCCCCGTTATGTCCAACATATACAAACCATGCATGGGAAAAATCATGCAAAGAATATAACACATACCACAGTAGAATAGGTGATGGGACAAACCTAATGTATTATGATGGTAATACATAGGATTTCATTCTGATTTAACTTTTTCTAAGGCTTAATGATGTATTATATGTTTTCTTAGCTCCTTTGTAGTGGTATGTCGTAGGTTCATGTCTAGGTTGAGATTAATGTTGTATTATTATCTTAATGCTGTGGTGTATTTTTGCTAGGGAATAAAACTTGTATTGCGTGTTACAACACTTTGATGGATTGCACCCCTTCTTTGGCACACATGTCAATGAGGAAAATAACATTATAGTATTATTAATTTTCTTGAGTGGAGGAGCCATCCCCCTATACTTATAAATTTGCAGGGTTTCTTGTTGACTTGGTAAGTGGATATGATTTTTGACTCTTTATCTTCATGGATCTATCCATGCACAAGTTTTGAGGAGTTGTAACCACATTAGAGAAAGAACCATAAAGAATCTTCAATTTTGGGAAGTTGCTCAAGGTTTGAAGACCTTTAACCAATCCTTGTATATGGAGTGTCCTACTTTAGTTCACATGTGAGAATTTTTGTAGATTTTTTAAAGGAACAACTATGTAGTTAGTTTAACATTTATTATTAAATTGATGTTGAATCCTTCCTTGCACATTGTTGGAGGGTTTTATGCATTGAAAGTTCTGATTGGGTTTTGTTAGAAGGGTGCCCTTGCTCTAGTGGTTAAGTTTGACATACGATCAACCATTTTTCTACTTTATGGAGCACCTAGCTTACACATGCATTGATTGAGGAATTACCATGGGGTTCACACATGTGGTTGATATATTATTCATGAAGGACTATTATTAAAAAGATATCAATGCATCTTGTTGGCCACATTTTCTATTTCAAGAAGGTGGTTGAGGAGCACTCTCTTAGGGAGACTAAATTATTTTCTTCACTCATGTATCATGAAGGTTGCACTAATTTCCTCTAGGTGGACCGTGGAGCACATTCTTCTCTATCATGTAATATTATAATGTATTTTTTAGCATGCATCTTGGAGGGCACACTTCAAGTGGAATTATTTTATTATGAAATGGATTGAGGTGGTCTCAACACATTATCTCCTAGGGTGCATGGAGTATTTTATTGCTTTCTCGGAGACATGTACACCTAGGAGGTTTCAAAACCTTCAAATACATCTTGAGGAGACATTTCTCACATTTTATGTGGTCTATTGTGTTAGATGGTGCACCATTGAGGCATTATTTTATCATTTGATGGAGCACTTGACATGGTAAATCACTAACTATAGAATGTGCCCCACCTTCTTGAGCTATTTTTGGAAGGTTATTGGTTAACAACTCCATTATTATAATATTATTTTATTTTCCATGGAGATAGTAAATGTTGTATTTTATTATAAGATATATGAATCTCTCTCTATAAAAAGTGGATTTCTCTCTCTTTATATGGGTGACTTGAAGTGTGGCAAAATTCATAAGTGATATGAGAATAGGAGCTTGGAGTTGAAGGTTGATGTTGGGCTCCATTATATCATTCATGCTTTTTTTGGATGACTGTAGCTGGTATGTTTCTTTTGTTTTAATGGTGTTCCTCTTTATCAAAGGAAGAGAAAAAGCCTCAAATTTCAATTAAATAGGAAATTCCTATGCTTATTTTCATTCATTAACTCTTATTTCCCTTCATTAGTGAATTGTATAGGAACAAGTTCTAGCATGACCTTGAATCTGCAAGTTTTCTTCTATGCCACTAACAATTCACTTGACCTCCCCCCTGGCATCACTAGTGACAAAACTCCGGTGCTTATACACTTTCTTAAGAAAAATAAAAGCTTCAATACTAGTCACCAGTGTTCCCTATACAAGGAGGAAATTTAGTTATATTTTTGGACAATCCTCTTCAAGGAATTTTAGTACAAAGGAAACCTAAATCCCTTGATCTTAATTGATAAACAAATCATGAACTTCCTCCTTAGAAGGCCTACCTCTCTTTAAGGGACTCATCTATTGACCTCTATTTCCTTTTGCACACTTCTTCCTCAATTATATGGCTTCATCCCTTATGTCCTTTGAAATTACATTATCATCTATCTCCATCTCTCTTTTGAGATCTGATTTTGACTTAGTCTTCTTACTAATTTTGGATGAGCACATATGATATTTTTTCTTATAATTGTTCCTCCTTATTAAAGGAAGAGGAGGAACCAAAATATTTAGTTAAAAGGCAACCCTTTACTTATTGTCATTCTTTTAACTATTACTATAGTTCAAAAGTGAACAATAGAGGGAAAACATTTCTCTCCTCTCCATTTTATATTCCATACCTCATCCCTTGGTGAACCAATATCCTATGCTAGAAGGGGTTTATGTGTCATGCCTTTTTCCCCTTATTTTTATTAATGAGGATTATACATATTTCAAAGTACAAATGATAAGGAAGGTTTTCATGCTTACCTTGGGTGGAAGCATCATGATCCTAAGACATTAGAGGATTATTTATCGCTACCTTCTCTACATTCCATATCTTAGAAGGTTGAAATTGTATTTCCTAGTTACTTGAATTTAGAGGAGGGTTTTTAAAACTTTTTATAGTCCTCTTCCCATACCTTTGGTTGCTTTGCATCAGACTATGTCTATCTAAGGTATCTTCTACTCCCTTGTTAAGGCAAGTATTTTTAAGTTGGTATAGTTCCTACCCGTGGACATTTTCATCTTGTCGATGTTCTCTACCTTCCACCATTACATTATCCCATTTGCAAGCCCATTTAGAAAAACTAATTCAACATGTTTGCATCCCATGAAAGTACCATTCTAATCCATAGATTTGGTTTTATTATTCATTGTGATATATGTAATCTCCCTATGGCATTGCAAATGGTCCTAAAAATATCTAATGTCCATAAATCCATTAGAAAATAAGGTTTTCTAACCCAAATTTGTGCCTTGTTGGAACTTTATTTTTAATGGATCAAGCCTCAATTCCTGGAAGTGGATGCTTAGATGTCTAACTACACCCCATGCCATAATCATATTTCCCCACTCAATCTTTATCAACTTTAGATTTGAAGATGAAATTAATACACCCCTTGGAAACATAAATAATTGAGGAGAATAACCCAACAATGGTTCCAGGGTTGCTTCATCCATAGTTTTAACATCTTCTCATATATTTTTAACCCCTTGAAATGCCCAACCAATGTAGTCTATGCATGGACCCTAGATATTTTTGATACAATCTCTTATTCCAATTGAATGCCATGCATAATTTCTCGACATCCCTTCTTTGCTTAACAAGGTTTTCAGGTCTTATCCTACTGTCAAAGAACCTTTGTTGTGGGGAGGATTCCAAAATATCCCATTGTATTCATTGAAAATACCTTCATTTATCTTAAGGGACAACTAAATGGAATTACACCTTCTTGTATCTATTTCTTGAAGACAGTTCATTGGCTGGAAATTGTGCCAAGAAATCAACTCACCCTACTTTAGGCTCAAGTTGGCCCTTGAACCAAAGGGGGTTTCTTCAAGTGTTACATGGCTAATTGACTGTTCATGGCAATGAACAATAGCCTTTTAGGCACAGTGGCCAGATTTAGGGGTTTTGAGAGATAGTTGCTTATGGTTTCAAATCCCTGCTTAACAAATAAGGCCCTCTTTTCCAGAGGCCCGATCAAAGTGCCAACATTCAACGTAACAGAATAACATAGCTTGAAAGATGAAGATGGAAGACATAAAAATTTATTAGATGGCATAAACATTGATGCTGAATATCGATAATACCTAATAACTTAATAAGGTTAGAAAGTGCGAAGAGAAATTCTCAACAGCTTAACAAAGTACAAGAAAAGAATAGTGTAGATAGCAACAATCTAAACATTGCGGAGGAAGAAAATTGAACGAATTGTTTAATCTGCTAACTCAGTGTAGAACCTAACTGGTGGGGGATGTAAGGATGGCTAATATTTAACAAATCCTCTCGCAATCCAGACAATCTTAACTTGTATGAAATATTAAGGCTATGTGATCACAGGAAAGTACATACACAGGAAACAAATTCTGTCGGAAGCAAAAAGCCAGAAGCCTTTGATTTAAAACTTTGTAATATCAGTTTTTAACAAAAATATCAAGGTTTTGACCCAAAAGCCACCCCTTTCACAATTAAAATGAAAGAATATATAGACCATTACAATCCTGAAGCTGTTAGAAGCTTTAGGAACAAAAACTAATAAACTAAAACTAAAAAGAGTTCTCAACACAATTACAAGGAAGCTGGAAATGCTTCATTGATAACTGGTTGACTGCCTTCATTCTTGGAGCTAGTTTCTCAAATCTTGCTTCAAATCTGCCTTTAAATCTGAAGCTTTTGAAGCTGTCTCCACAACATCTGTTAGATGCCCTTTCAACATGGTAAGTTCTGCCACCTGTATCCATGGATACTCAAATACTGCTGGATTTGACCCTTTGAATACTAAATTAACATGGCTGAAGTTATCACGAGGGTGAATTCACAACACAAAACCCAACTTTATAATATCTGCTTTTGCCAGAAAAGCTTGTGCTGTTCATTTTGCAAATTTGTTTGCATTATTCTTGAGCCCATCTACTAAAGCATCTAATTATGCTGCCTGAGCTTTCTCTGTCTCGGGTTTCACTCTTGAAATTAGCTGCTCATGTCCATCAATTTGTTAAAGAAGGAACCTCCTTTAATGAAAACAGAATGGGAGTTACTTCATCTCTTATCTTTTGTTTAAAGTTGGTCGCTGCTCTGTTTTAATGCATGCTCATAAGCAGTTCAATAACCCCATACAACCATAATTATAATACTTAATCCCAGTTTAAGACTAGAAAATACCCACAGGTATTGGCCAAATGCTCAGCTTCATTTGCAGGTGAACCGATCTCTAGTCTCTGTAAACTCTCAAGTTTATACAAATCAGGAAGTTTTCCCAACATACCATACTCGAACAAAATGAGAAAGTTCATGTTTTGAAACTTATCAATTTTTTTCGCTGCAGGTGATAATAAACTCGATTTTATCCAAATCAGGGCATTTCAAAACAAGTCTTTAACTTTGGCATCTCAGTCACCATACTTGGTAAACCTTTCATCTCTGAGAAGAACACTAGTAGCACCATTAGAAACATGAATGACTCCTTTCTAAAATCATGAAGTGCCCTTTTTAAGATTGATTTGATATAGGCCGCATATGTGAAATTTGACTTTGTAAAGTCTCAAACTGGGAACACCTACAAATTTGATAACCATCTGGATTTTAAGAGAATGATGTAGCCATTTCTTCAGAACCAATATAAACATACCTGAACTTTTCATGCTAGTCCCAAAGAATGTATTCTTGGTTTTCAGGATCATTACGAAATGAGATGGCGCTACGACCATCCATGCTTCTCAATTCAGAATAGCAGGGCCAGTTGAGGGCGATAGCGAGATCCATCCATTAACAATGTGCGCTAGTGTCGAATCAGTGGTATCGCTAAAACCATGAGCGGAATCTCGGAATTGTGGTATTTTCAGCATCTGGTTAATAAGTGGCGTGCTTTTTATAACATTTTCCCCAAATAAGCGAATAAACCATCCCCAAGCTTGAATAACATACACTTTACAGCTATTATTCTGCCGCAACTTCTCCATATTCAAAAGTAAATTCTGCTTGATGTCTGTGGCAACAAGCTTAGCAAGTAGCGGCAATGGTGATGAGAAACATAATTTTTTGAAGGCACCTTTCAGCCATGTCTCTCTCTTTATCAGTGCTAATAAGTCTTCGATGAATGGAGGACACCAAAAATGTGACAAATTCTTCAGATTATCGCTCATCTGGTCAACCAATTTCACTATAGCCTGAAATGCTTCAAAAATGTCGTAGATATAAAACCCATGGGATTGTCAAGTGCACGGTTGTTCTTAGCTATTTACAAAAAAAAAATTGTCAGATTTTTTTTAAATATAACTAGAATTTCTGTGTTCCGCCTTATTATTAAATTATGCACTTCTTAAGTATCCTGAAAATACTGAATCAAGCTACCACATCCCATTATTGCATCGGTTCAGATTTAAACCTTTGTCACGCCTGATAAATAAATTAAACGTCACAATTATAGACATGAAAACACCCAAGAAAGTTGACATATTCAGGGCAAAACTCATAATTTTTAGTGGGTAATAATACCACGAATATGTTAGAACACACCCAATCCACGAAAAATCAAATTCTGCAAATTGAGGGGAAGGAGAATACTTAGTCGCTAATGAATTTTTTTTTCATAGGGCGTACACAATGGTATCCACTAAGGTGGATATTGAGGTTAACTTTGCTCCTAACTTTGGGATGTTTTATTTTTCGAATGGATATGATGCTTGAAGATGGGTTGGTGAATTTTTTTGATTCTAATTTTCTGTAATTATAATTGGACCTAGGTTGGTTGGCGATTTTTTTCCCTTTAATATCATGTTGTAATGAGGTAACTATTTACTCAAATATTGAGGGATTGTGTCTTGAAAACTATTTATAGTCATCTTTATTCTTCCATCCACCTACATACATATTAAGTCGACTAGTGGATGTATTTTTATAATTATGATTATTGTTTCATTAAGCATGATCTATACTTTTGGATTGAGGATTGACAGAAAACATACTTTTCATGTAGCATGATCATGCTAGATGGCATTAAGTTATAATGGGGATTCAATCATGTTTGAATTGATATTGTGCATCTTCACCTTTTCATTTCCCATGACATTGCCAGTGTTTGAAGCCTATTATCTCCATAAATAAAGCAATAATGTTTAGTAATACATTTGTTCACCCCGCAACATGTTTAAATGACCTTTGGTTAAAAAGAAAAGACTACCTTCATAAAAAAAATGCATCCCCTCATCCCTTAGGTCATAGGGCTAATCCAAAAACTCTTTTTCCCACCATCATCATTGTTAGATGTCTTTTACTATTAGACTGTTGTATCATGAACCAACTTTCAAATATTTTTATATATTCATGATTCAAAACCATTATCTTTTAAAACAAAATACTAAATTATCAACCTAATTTATATTCTTCATAAATATATTATTTGTATCATTGACCATGGTCAAAATACTATAGTCAAAAAGGGATGTTAAAAAGGATAAATAACTCAAATTAATTCATGTTATATAAAATACAACATTAAGGAACATGTTTTGTAAAAATCTGGTTAAAATGAGACACTTCGACATATTAATATTGTAAAAATTAACTTAGAAGAAATGGAGGTAGAAATTGATAATTACATATGTATGAACTGTTTACACATACACAAATTAACATATTGACACAATGATGATCTAATCAACTCAAGGGAAAAATGAAAAATGTAGAAGTAGTTAATGAACATATATTTATGAATGGTTTACAGAGATTCATTTGAATGAGTATGGAAATAAAAATGAATATACTAAATTTAAAAAAATATTATATTTAGTTGTCAAATTAGTAGTGAGATAGTTATCATTGGTTACTATTTAAGAACGTAGGTTTATTCATCTTTGTCATTCAAAGAAAACCACAGCATTTGGAATTATTATTGGTGGTTCATATGGGGTAGGCGGTCCATAAAAATAGGCTTTCACTCTTGTGAAATGCCTCCAAATCTTAGATAATTAACTTGTTTCCTTAAGTCTTAGAAATGACAAACTCTTAACCAAATAAAAACAAAACAATTTTATAACCTACTCAATCAATATTTTTTATAAAATTACTGATGCAGAGACAGGAAGGCAAGGCAGGAAACTTCAATTGCTTCGCTCATATGTGTATGTTCGGTGATATGTTTTTACAGGAAAAGAAATTGCATTAATGTCGGTTACGCTGCACCAGCCCAGCCTAAGCGTAAACCTAAGCCTATTGCTGGGACTTCAGGCCAGCAGGAAAGTGTTCCTCATCCTGGCCGACCTAGTTCATCCGGAGTACTGGGTAATACCACCGCCGGCACTGGAGTTCAACTAGTCTCACCCGATGACATGGGTACTGCCCTGCTATCAACAATGGGAACACAGAAAGAGCACGGGTACAATTTTAATCTGAATGAACCACATGTAAGCTCAATTGACATCAATGCACAGAGGATAAGTGATCACGCTGGACCAGATTTGTCCAGACTATCATATCAAGAGCCTTCACAGAGTGCAGCCGCCTCAACTTCTAATATTCCTGTGTACAACAGTCCAAGTAGTCAGGCTCTTCCTCTTTCTGCATCAGAAGTTTCAGGTATTATAATGTTATTTCGCAATCAATCAATTAAAGAGTATTTTTTAACGATTCAAATAGTATATTTATATATAGTAATTTAAATATTATTTTGATTGGAATATTATTAATTTCATTACATATATCACCTTAGTTTCATTAATTTTTCCACATTGTAAAATACATTTTACTTTTCTCTGCCTGCAGGCTTGGTACCTCAAATTTCCCATGAAAGTACTGTACAATATGAACCAGAATCGAAGAAGCAGAAGCTCTCACAGCATTCACCATCCATCTCACCTCTGCCTGCGGTATCAAAATATCCCACTGCAATTGTTCCGGTATGTGTCACCCTTGTTGTGAGCTTGTGAATATGATATGAATTTTGAGATTGGAAGAAATAGTATAGAATTTTTTTGAAATCGAGTGAAGTTCTTGGCCATGATTTCATATCATTTCTGGTTGCAATTTCATAAACTTGATGCCATGCTGGTATTTCTTGATGGGGGCAGTTTGCATCAGCTGACAGTGCCACCGATCCAACTTCACAGATGCAATCGTTTAGTGAAGAGCATCTGATTCGTGAACTTCGCGAGGAAAATAGGAGGCTGCGTGCAGAGTGAGTTTCTGTAAACACCTTTTTGTTTCTGGTTAAATTCTCTACTTCAAAACTTAAACCACGTTACTCCATTTCTTTACCTTTAAACCAACACATATATAAAATGTAAAATAAAATCTCTAATGTATTACTTGCTAAACTCTTAGGATAACACCCTTGGGCTCTCATTTCATATTGGTTATGGGTTAATATTTAGAAATTTATGATTATATTTATGAAAGTATTTTTTATCAATAATAAATAGTAGAAAATTTAGAGTTATTTTATTTTATTTTTTTTTGGTGTTATAATGTTTAATTATTAATTTTAATAGTTTAATCTTCACAATGTTAATATTGATTTTTAGTTGTTTCGGGGCCATCTCCATTGGTTAATTCGAAGTTCATGAAATCATTGATGCAAGGCAGTCCTAGGTTCAAATTCCCCTGCAGTGAGTCAAGTTTACACAAGTTTACACGAAGGAGGACAACGCGTAAATCCCCAGAGGTTTACTAGTAGTCAACATGTCAGGGGGTTGCTGGGTTCATCTCGTTTACAAAAAAAGAACATTAATTCTTGGTTAAAAAAAATTATAAGTATCGATTCTCACATTAACTCCTAAATATTAACTACAAACATATTAACCTTAGTCATAAACTCATTTACTTTTATCATCAACTATTAACCTTCAATCTTTAATGATTATATATCATCCATCAACACTATTACTTAACACTACCTTGTCTTGAAACTAATCATAAACCCTTCACCATAAACTTCAGCGTTTTTCCTTAACCCTCAACTTGTGTTCCTTATCCTTCAACCATTAACACTAAATTTTTGACCAATATTCCTTATTTAACCATTAATGCTCAACTTTGAACACTTAATATTAAATTGTAACCTTGTACATTTAACTTTAACCCTAAACCTTCACTCATTATTCTTAAATTATTAATTCTTAGCCTTTGAAAATCAATATCTAACACTTAACCCTTATCTTATGACCATAAACCTAAACCATCAATTATCCAACATATTATACCTAATCCTTCATCATTAACCCTTAACCCTTAACTCGTAACATATATCCCTTAATTTTAAACACTTAAACCTCTACATTAATGTCTCATACCTCAAAAATCTAAACTTAAACCTTAAATCTATAAATCTTACTTTTAAATTATTAACTCTCAACTATTAATATTGACCCACCTCTCAAAAATTGAAACTTTGACCCTTAAACTTAAATCCATAAATCTTATCACTAAATTATTAACTCTCAACTTTTGATTCTTAATTCTTTACATCTAACCCACCACCTGATTTTTATCCTTATTACTTTAAATATCACAGTATTAAACTTTAAACCATACTTAATTCTAATTATAAACATTTATGATCAAACCCTAAATTTTTATCCACTCATTATCAATCAACTTCCTTGTACCACTCACACTCAACTATCAAACATATTCTTCTTAATTCTAAACAATGAATATGTATCGACTATCCCTCTACACTTAATATATCAGCATTGGAAATAATCTAAAAGCCTTAACCCTCTTTAACTACATTAATAGACGTAAATATTTTAGAATAAAGTTTTTAAAATAATAAATAATATTTTAGAATAAACTTATTATATATATATATATATATATATATATATAACTCAATATTTTATTTTTATAATAATAATATATATAGATAGATATATATATAACTCAATATTTTATTTTTATAATAATAATATATAATTTTTTTAATGTTTAATTTTTTATTTTATATACTTCTCAAAATATCATTTCAAACTCTAATATATTTTTTTAAAATATTAAATGTAAAGTAGTTTATATAAACATTATCATGAAAACCAAATTTCAAAAATATCATATTAATTAAACTTTTATGAAGATCACATTAAATCATATGTCGTAAAGATTTAAACAAAAGGACTTATATATATATATATATATATAAAGTGGGAAAGAGAACTAACTTATATATTATGTTATATAAGTATGGATATATTATGTTTTATATTATATAATACTGAATATATATAATTTATATATTATAATTATTAATTTTAAAGTTAATGTTAAGCTAAATTTTAATTTGGTATAAAGAAAAACGTTGGTAATAACAGAGAGTCTTATTTATGCAACAAATTATTCATAGTCTATTAATTTTGAATTTGGACCTCATCCAAGTAATCTTAATAGGTTATATATATATGATCATAAATATAATATATTATATAATTAATTTAAATATAACAAAGAATATAATACTATTATATATCTAATTTAAAAATAATATATAGAAAACAAATTATATAGATGGTAAGTTATTATATTCTGTGAGAAAGAGAATTAGATTTAATTGGATTTACTTTAGGCGGTGGAGTTAATTATTGTTATTCTTTGATTTGTAAATTGTCATGGATATTTCACTAGATAGTTCATCATAACAAATCTATTAACATAATCTGAAATCTATACTATGAAGTGTTAATTCATTTACATTCTAGATCTATTATTATTGTTTTTTTTATTTATGAATGCAATGTATGAAGTGTATAAAATAGAGAACAATGAAATACAAACACTCACCAATCACAATGAACATCAAGATATGTTCTAGTAAACATTTTCATAAGAAAACCCAACTGCAAGGTTGTTAATTTTTGCAACTAGGGTCAAATTCCACCCTAGACAGCTCAGATGACCGAAATGATAATTGCATCAAATTCATCTTTTTGAGAGGACCAAAATCGACCTAAATATCACCCCATTTGGACAAGCAGAAGTTGATTTTTGAATTATTTTATTATTGTTTTTTTTATTTATGAATGCAATGTATGAAGTGTATAAAATAGAGAACAATGAAATACAAACACTCACCAATCACAATGAACATCAAGATATGTTCTAGTAAACATTTTCATAAGAAAACCCAACTGCAAGGTTGTTAATTTTTGCAACTAGGGTCAAATTCCACCCTAGACAGCTCAGATGACCGAAATGATAATTGCATCAAATTCATCTTTTTGAGAGGACCAAAATCGACCTAAATAACACCCCATTTGGACAAGCAGAAGTTGATTTTTGAATTATTTTATTCATTCATGTATAATGGAATGGGTCGGCCCTAAGCACATGTAAAATTGCTTAGGTCGGCCTCAATCCCAAGTGGAGCCTCATGAAAGCCTATAAATAGAAGTGACCTCAAGCTGATTTCTACACATTGATCAAACCATCTTCTACTCATCCAAGTGGCTCCACACACATGCAGAAGTCCCAGAGGACTCAAAAAGGGTCAAAATTCAAAGTGGTCAAAACACTCCAAAACTAGAACCAGATCGAAGTGCTCATTGCCCTAATTCCAACTGTATGAATGACACTCAAATCCGAGCTCGTATGAGGGAGAAAGAGCCAATTAAAGTTTCGGTCAAAGTTGGGTAATGGACCAAGTTTAATGGTCCTACAAATTGATCGAGTCTCGGAAAGGGAATCTGGCTCCCGAGGAGTAGGAGAAATTTTTGAATACTTAATTTGTCTAATATCTCTTATATTAGGAAAAATCGAAAAATGTGGTTATTATTGACAAAAATAAAAAATATATATATAAAATATGGGTGGCGGGCCACCACCCCTTCCACCCACTAGTTGGTTACAAGATTTATTACAAACAATTCTTTTTTAATTAAAAATAAGGGCTGACGGGCCGTGACCCTTGCTGGCCTAACTGCATTAAAAAAAATATAAAACTATTAAGGGTCAGTGGCCATGACCCCGTCAGACCCTCCAACTACCCCCGCATATGATATATATATATATATATATATATATATATATATATATATATATATATATATATATATATATATATATATATATATACTAATACTAATACAACTTGTTGCCAACACATTTAATGTGGAGCAGGCGGGGATTGAACCCACCCAGCCCACGTGGGCTGACCCCCACCAGGCGGCCCCATGTGGCACCATGCCAAAACAAACCAAACTCCACCGATATTTAATCAACAACATACCAAAATCTTAAACATGACAAAACAAAAACAAATATATATCGTGCCAATTTTAGAGGGGTCCATATTTGACCGCCCACCCTCCTAAACACCTCCACCACCCTTGGGCTACAAGGCTCAACTTTGATAGCTCTGCCCACATCTAATACATAAACCCTCAATTCATTTGCAAGGGGGAGGCAGATTTGAGAATGAAGGTGTGGAACGGAGAATAGAACCACATTTTGCACGCACTGTAGAACCATGAGTAATGAAACCAGAAGCAGTACCCTGACACAAATGTCGAGGCGGAAACCTGACATGATTTTCGAGACAATTTTTTAATTACGGGTGGAACCATGAGTGTGGAGCAGAGGCAAGCAGAACCATGATTAAGCCCAACTTTCAGGAGGGCGAAATTTTTCCAGTGTCCAAATTGGACAAACTTTATGTTGATCCTACACCTCTCGGTGACACGAACCTGATGGCGCAAACCAAATTTTGATCTGACCCACAGATATTCAAATGACCCAGAGGAGGGAATCTTTGATGAATCTAGGAGGAATCTAAAATATTCCTGTAGCCCTAGATTTTCACTTTGTCAAAATTCAGAAATTTGATAGTCAATTTTACATTATTCAATGCCATGAATCTGATGGTGTAATCAGATTTTCCATTTGATCATTCCATTTTTCGATCACTTTTCAAAGTGGAGTGCAGATGTCAACATCCAATGTGTGAGCAGTCATTTCCATGATATTCGATGCCACGAGATTAATAGTACAACCAAATCTAGTAGTTTATCATCCTATTCTTCAGATAACTCCTTGATGTGAGGTATATGCAGTGTGATCATGTACTTCTTTGTCTCTTTGCTTGAGATGCATTGCGCTGTATAGATCCATGTTTAATGTTTGATGTGGGATCTTGTTTTGTTCTTGATGTGAGATGTACTTATTGTCATGTTTTGATTGAGATCCCTTTGTCTCCATGTTGACGGGATACTCATGTGTTGCCATGTATGTTTGAATTGAGATCCCTTTGATTCCATGTTGGCGGGATGCTCAATATTATCATATGTGAAATTATGTCATGCTAATAGGAGTCTTTTTGTGAATGAGAGTTCCTACATCGGAACATCTCGTGGCACCACTCCTACGTGAGTGCATATTCCTTGCATGATAGAGAAAACACATGCATGTACATAATCAGTCTTTCCAGCACTTAATGCAATGGCCTACACCATCTTGACACTAGGGCTCGGAGATGTAGTCCCTCCTAGATGAACTTCGTTATCAACATCTTGTGTATTATGTTGTTGATTCTTGTCATGTTCCCTCTTCTTCACAGCATGCATATGTGTTCCTTTATTCTCTTTTAAATGCAATTCTAATAACATCATGAAAGTAAAAGATCTTGGTTAAATCTGGGAGTTGAGTCAACTCAGATCAAGTTTTGTATCAGAGCGGTCTTTGCATGGATGTGAATTGTGAGCATGAACAATGGAATGTGCAACGATGGAGGATGAAAAAGAGATGTATGAGACCATGCTCAGAATTTCCCAAAAGGTGGAAATAATGTATGAAGCTCTACAAAAAGAGAGAGGAAAAGGATCGATTGCAGCTTCAGTTGTGAGCCATGGAAGAGGCCCTAGAAGAACTGAAGCACAGTAGCCAGAGTCTTTAAGTAGAGAACGTTGAATTGAAGATGTTTCTACAAGAAGAGAAAGAGGAGAATCATAGTTTTCTACGACAACTACAACCTAAGGATGAGGCCTTGGAAAAGCTGTAGTGTGACCCATGTGAGGTAAAAAGTAGTTCTTCGACTTCATGTATGTTTCTTGATGATGATTTTGCTGTTTTGAAAATCATATCACGGGATTTGGCTCCAAATTGATGAAGAAAATGGGGTATGAAGGAAAAGGCTTTGGCATTAATGGCCAAGGCATAATCAACCCCATCAAAGTAGAAGAATTACCCTGTCGAACAGGACTTGGGTATGTGAGAAAGGAAGTTGGGGAATGCACCAAGACAGCCAGCAAACCACCAACAATAGATGATGAGAATCCCTCATCAGTTCTTTCCAACTCGACAGTGGAGGTAAAAGATGTTGATTCCCCTTCAGTTTCATCTTCACATAGTATGATTTATGTTGGAAATGTGGAGATACCAATTACAAGGACAAACATGAGGCTACTTACCAGGATGAGGTACAAGGAGGAAAAAGAACTTGGTGTTAATAACCAAGGCATGACTCAACCATTGGAGGTTATGCAGAGACCTAGATTTGCAGGCTTTGGATACACTAAAGGAGAATGCTTGAAGGTGTCCCGAGACATCGTTGAAATCATCGAGGAAAGAGAATGATGGGAACACGTCACCATCATCCCATGGTAGTGTCCATTGCAGGGAAAGAGCTGAGGCAAGCTCTCATCACCATAATGACACCAGAGACAACAAGGAAAGGTATAACCAGTCTCGATATTCAAATGTTCATTTTGATTACAATCATATTGTTAATGATGGACATAAATCAAGGCATCGAAAAACATGTACCTTTTGTAGATTACATAACAAACATTTTTTGAGTGCTGGAAAAGAATAGCAGCACAAAAAAAATTGGAGGCATGAAAGACCCTCTCAACAACAGGTAAAGAAACACGTTAAGAAGATTTGGAGGAAGAAGACGTATTGTAGTCATTGCAATAGAAGTGACCATCAAAGAGCCACGTGTTGGAGTCTCCATCCAGAGCAGTGCCTTAAAGACAAAGGATCGGTACATGAACCAATTGAAACAGTCGTTCGACAAGAAAAACCACCACAGGGGGATGACCCATTCACATTGATAAGTGAAAAATGGTTTCTAGATATGTTAGCTTGTCGTGGTCGTGCTTTTGTAAATCATTTGTTGCATTTTAAGATGTAAAATTGATGACGTGTTTTCCATCACCTATTAAGCAACAATGATGTCTGGTCTTATTTTGTGTTTCATTTTAAACTGTGAAACTGATGTTGTGTTTCTATCACTTGTCAAAGAAATAATAGTGTTTGGCCTTATTTTTGTAAATCATGTGTTGCAGTGATGATGTGTTTTCCATCACTTGTTGAAGCAACACTGATATTTTGGCCTTGTTTTCATAGCTGGGGTATTATTTCCATTTTGATGTAAACTTGACCACCAAGTATGTGTTATAAACTCGTGTCAAGTATGGGATGCTTGGGTCGTTAGTTGGTCATGTGAATCAAGCATGTGATTTGCATAATTGTACTACATGTTTGCAGAGGGTGCAAGTGTCGGCTCATTGCTTATGGCTATGAAGGACAAATGTGAAGGAGAAGGAAGGGTGACTTATCAAACACTTGTAAGTGTAGACAGGGTACAAAGAAGTTGCAGATTATTTTTCATGCTTTTGGAGGACCAAAAGCTCCTAAGTGGGGAGGATTGATCCAGGTGGCTCCAGACACGTGTAGAAGTCCCAGAGGACTCAAAAAGGATCAAGCAGGCCACCACCGCTGCCACCCACTAATCGGTTACGATATATATTACAAACAGTTTTTTTTATTAAAGAAAAGGTTGACAGGTCATGACCCCCGTCAGCGCAACCGCATTAAAAAACAATATAAAACTCTTAAGGGCTGGTGTCCATGACCTCGTCGGACCCTCCAACTACCCCCGCATACGATATATATATATATATATATATATATATATATATATATATATATATATATAGATATATATATATATATCTATATATATATATATCTATATATATATATATATATATATATATATATATATATATATATAGATATATATATATATATATATATATTAATACAACATGTTTCCAATGCATTTAGTGTGGAGCCGGTGGGGATTGAACCCGCCCAGCCCACATGGGTTGTTCCCCACTGGGCGGCCCCATGTGGCACCATGCCAAAACAAACCAAACTTCGTCGATATTTAATCAACGGCATACCAAAATCTTAAACGTAGCAAAACAAAAACAAATATATACCATGCCAATTTTGGAGGGGTCGATATTTGACCGCCCAACCTCCTCCCTCTGAAACGCCTCTGCCACGATTGGGCCATGGGACTCAACTTTGATAGCTCCACCCACATCAAATACATAAACCCTCAATTCATTTGCATGGAGGAGGCGGATTTGAGAAGGGAGGTGTGGAACAGAGAACAGAACCACGAGTAATGAAACCAGGAGCGAAACCTTGACACGCTTTTCGAGACAATGTTTTAATTGCAGGTGGAACCATGAGCATGGAGCAGAGGTAGGGGGAACCATGATTGAGCCCAACTTTCAGGAGGGCGAAATTTTTCTAGCGTCCAAATTGGACAAGCTTTATGTCGATCTTACACCTCTCGGCGATAAAAACTTGATGGCACAGACCGAATTTTAATCTGAGCAGCAGATCTTCAGATGACCCAGAGGAAGGAATCTTTGATGAATCTAGGGGGAATCTAAAAGATTCCTATAGCCCTAGATTTTCACTTTGTCAGAATTTAGAAATTTAATATTCGATTTTACACTATTCTATGCCACGAATCTGATGGTGTAATCAGATTTTCCATTTGATCATTCCATTTTCAGCCACTTTTCAAAGCGCAGTGCGGGTGTTAGCATTCAATGTGTGAGCAGCCATTTCCATGATATTCGATGCCACGAGATTGATGGTACAGCCAGATCCAACAATTTATCATCCTCTTCTTCAAATAACTCCTTGATGTAAGGTCTATGCAGTGTGATCATGTACTTCTTTGTCTCTTTGCTTCAAATGGATTGTGTTGTATAGATCCCTGTTTGATGTGGGATCTTGTTTTGTTCATGATGTGAGATGTACTTACTTGTCATGTTTTGATTGAGATCCCTTTGTCGCCATGTTGACAGGATACTCATGTGTCTCCATGTATGTTTGAATTGAGATCCCTTTGGTGCCATGTTAGCGAGATGCTAATTATTATCATACGTGAAATTATGTCGTCCCGATAGGAGTCCTTTTGTGGATGGGAGTTCCTGCAGTGGAACATCTCGTGGAGCCACTCCTGCATGAGGGCATATTCCTTGCATGATAGAGAAAATGCATGCATGTACATCATCACTATTTCCAACACTTAATGCAGTGGCCTACACCATCTTGACACCAGGGCCCATAGACGTAGTCCCTCCTTGACGAACTCCATTATCAAGTCCTTGTGTATTATGCAGCTTATTCTTGTCATGTTCCCTCTTCTTCACAACATGCATATATGTTCCTTTATTCTCTTTTAAATGCAATTCTAATAACATCACAAAAGTAAAAGATCTTGGTTAAATATGGGATTTGAGTCAACTCGGATCATCTACTCTTCTCTTTTGTCTCGGTTCGCACAGGTCTAACGGATGAAGTTTGCACAAGGGTCTGAAATCATAGGGATGAATCTTGCATGGATCTCGGGTTTTTTTCTTAGATGTAGGCACGTAACTGAGTTTTTTTTGTCCCCGGACGCATGCACAGAGTGGCTAAGGGAGCATCCAAGAAGTCTTGGATGCTCACACAGAGGCCTAAAGGGAGCTTCCAAGAAGTCTTAGACGCTCACACAGAGGCCTGAAGGGAGTGTCCGAGGTTTTAGAGGGAGATCATACAGTATTAGTCCTTGGACACTTGTACAAAGTGGTCAAGAGAGTGTCCAGACAATTCTAGACGCATGCATAGTAACTGGAAGAGAGCATCTGGGGGTTTGGAGCAAATCTGGTTAGTTTGACCCCAGACACAAGTGCACAGTCTTCCTGAGAGTGCTTGGGTAGACACCGAATGTCCAAGGAGTTTCAAACGCTCACAGTCAATCTTCTTGAGCGCGTCTAGGGTTTTGATCTAGGGTTTGACAATTGACTTTAGTTGGATTTAGGGATTTGGTGGATCAAGAGTTTCTCTCTATTGTTCTATAAATCCGCAATTTGTTTCTATCAATCTCTGCTACAAATTTGTGTATTCGGCTCATTGTACTCTCTGCTGACAACGTTTTATGACGATCTAATAAAGAAGAATATTTGAAATGGTTTCCCCCCTTGTGTTTTTTTCCTGGTTTTGTAGCAATTTGTTGTCTCTTATGGTTGTGTTGTTGTCTTCTTTTTCATTGAATACATTGTTCTATCTTCACTTACAGTTTATGATTGGTTACATTGCTAATAATTGGATGCATTGTTAAATTGGGCTAAATTAATTGATACAACATATGAAGAAGAAGACACTCTCTACGGAGTTACTTGTGACTTGTGGCCCATGGGATAGTAAAAAACACAAACCCCCTCTATTCTTCTTTCTCTCTCTCTCTCTCTATCCACTCCTTGCGACTCTACTCTACTATGGAATGATATGCACTCGAATATAATGGAAACTTTTTTCCTCATGGTCGCCTAGTTATAACACAACCCAATAGACAACTAGGGGGTTAAGTTTGACTCTTTCAACTCTTAACTAGAGTTACAACTTTGCCCCTTCTCTTCTTCTTAGTTTCCATATGGCTATCCCATTTTCAATGAGTAGTGGGGGTTGATAAGGCATCATCTTGAATTATGGTGGTAAATCACGATAGATCAAATTTTAGGAGGCATAAATTTTTCATTCGAATTGTGATTGATTCAATCCTTGTACCATCGGAATAAATTTTGATTTTTTTTTACGACGTTGGATGCCACCAACATTGTAAGGGGATTTCCCTGATGTGAAGTCCTAATTAGACCTCACACCGTTTGGTGTAGGAGTTTGATCTGGTCATACAGCTTGACCATTGTTGAAAGGTTTAAATATATGCCTTGGTTACAATCCAACACAAGAGAACACAACACCACTTCGTGGCAACAAGAATGTGAGCTTTGTGAGGCACCCAATATAAGGTGTACAAGGGAGACTTCCATGATTGGTGAGGGAAATGATCCATCAATAAGAAAAGTAATTGTACTATCCTAAAGGGGGACCTGGAAAGAAAGAGAAAATCTTGTTGAATACCTGTTGTCCACATAATAAACAACAATCGTTAAAGCACAACATCACTCATTCAATATAAGCCATAGCTAAGCAACAAATTAGTTCATTCACTTATTATGTAATTAAAGCAACATATACCATAAACAAAACCATAATATTCCAACTACATCTATGATATACATATGAAGAAGTGTCAGTTCATTGAGCTTCTGATTAAAAGTGGAAGATCCCAAATACATTGTTACATCAGTGAAACATTGTATCCAATAGTGAAACACAAAGCCAAAACTTGTTTCTCCAAATAATGGTCTATCTCCTATGTATTACAAGAGAAGTCAAGGCAACACCTCTAGGATCTTAGCCTTTCCTCCAAAAAAGCCTCTTGATTGAGTTACGAGGAGCTATTTATAACAAGTAACAATGACCTTTGAGCTTCCTAATGACTCTTTGACATCTATGATTGTGTTCATATTCTACACATTACTCATTACATTCCACATGTGTCCATTAGACTTTATTACATATCATTTATTACATAAGACAAATTACAAATGAGATGAGGGTTATATATGACAAAATGATCATGGGATAATGACTCATCAAATTTATAAGTCATTTGCTTCTACATGGAGCTCATTTGTAATGTAAGTGTGCCATGCTCTGAACTCCATTGAGATGTCTTTGACCTGAACTAGAAAGTCTCCAATGTAGTGCATCTTTACCTCCAGGACCTTCGTCAATATGTTCTTCGACGTTGACTGTACATTATTCCATAGACATGAAATTTTTATATGAGCTCTGATTGGTACAATGGTGTTTTGTAGAATAATGTCTTTGGTTACCTCCAAGCCTTCATGTTCAATTGTTTGCTTGATCTTCTCGTTGTATTGTTTGATCTCCAAGAAAATGAACTCCCTCCCTTTGATTGCTTTGAGTGTACCTATCAAAGGCATCCCATGCTTATGTGTAAGAGACTAAAAACCATTATGCAGTCGATTATATGCAAAAATTGTACTAATTTATTAGTTCATCAAGATGCATGTATGTTGAATTTCCATGACCTTGGGTCTAGGTTAGAGTCTTAAAATAATTGACGCTACTAAACCAAGAATCTCAACCATAAACTGCTTTGCACAATAGAAATATAAAGAAGTAAATCACATATGCACAAATATACACAATTTTTAACAAAATTGTACAATAATGTACAATCCCAATCTTCGTTACATTAAACCAAATCTAAATAATACAATATTCTATGGTATACAAGATATAACGGAAAAATTTGTTGTGCAACTTCTATCTTTTCATGTCGGTCCTTCACTCTCGTACTACTCACTAGTAGTGCCTTAGTCCATCAAGGCCACCACACATCGAGCCTCCTAACAATGTTGCAAGTTACTTCTACTGCATGTACATGGCTCATCAAACTGCTCTCTAGGCTGGCCAATACTTGAGCTCCAATCTACCTTCTAGTAGCATCTTTCATCCATCAGAGAGCTACTCATAAGGTTGTAATTATTCACCCAATCATGCACCAACAATTTCCTTCTTGTCTTTGTCTCTAGGGATACTTTGGGTAGCCAACACATTGCCCTCCAATAATATTTATGGCACCCAATCATGTCACTGTCATATCTGCTTCTAGGAAGACTCTTTACCTCCTTGGAAGATCCTCCACATGGCACCAATAGGCTAAAACTGTCCAAACATGAACACCACCCAACTAGAAAATACTTAGCACATACATATCATAATACATACCTCTACATTCACCATGGGCTAGAATGACATTGTTGTAGGTCTGGCTCACTGGTTAGGGTTGTTAGCAAGATGTTAAAACACTTATTTTCTCTTCCCAAACCTCCTCCACAGTTGTGGCTTGGTTTCCTTAGCTTGTTGTTCCTTTTTTCTGATGTTTTGGGCTATTTAACATCCCCCAAACATGACACACTACTCTTTGATTTGACTTGTGGCATAATCCTTCTTGCTGCCTAGACTGCGGCCTAAGGAACAACCTCAAATATACTCCCAATACCACACAGATCCCTCCACAAAACTGCACAGGGATGCAGTTGCCCTTGTTATATAATTCTAACCTTAAATCAACACAAACTACTCCATATGTAACCTCATACCATGCAGCATCCTTCCTGTAGCAATGCGGCCTTAAACAGACTTCAATTCACTTGTCCTCCTCAAAAAATCTTGGTTGCCTCAGATGTGTAACAAAGAGTGATTTTCAAATTTGGATGAGTAAAAATGATCACATTCACCTTGTATTTATAGAATTTACAAGGGCTCCATGAATTCATGAAGAGACCCATCTATTGGACGAATTTTACATTGAGGCTACATGACTTGATAACCAATAATTACTAGTCAACTTCAAAAATTCATAACTTTGTTTCTAGAGATCCGATTTGAGTGATCTTTGGAGCGTTGGAATTGGCTCGCAAATATCTATCACCTCAAAGTTTCCCAAGCTCAAATTCATCATATTTTTGACCCAAATCCTGATGAGTGCAAAACCCCATACTTGGGTTCCAAGCCCACAAGTTGCCCTTGTGGTGCTTCGCCCTCCAAATCTTGAACCTTAGGGCTTTTAGTACCTCCCGGGATACAAAAATCAATGCTCCCTCTTAGCGAAGGAGGTAATTCCAATACTAGGAACTCCTTCATCATCATCATCATTCTCGCAACACTTTCCCAACTCCTGGTGCTCAAAATCACAAGAATCCCTGTACGGTGAACTACGAAAGTATTGATGTCACTACTAGAAGCACCTTGCTTCTTCTTCTTATCCTGTAATGTCTTCAACTCTCTCCATGCTTCCTTCTTGGTAGTTTTAGGAGCACCCTTACTCCCCACTGAGCATGTTCTCTTCTTGGGCTACAGAGTCTCCCTCTGAATCTGTAAGCTCCGTCTCGAACTAGACTCCATATGCGTCTCTGGAACCTGGAACTTCTTGGGAAGGTGTACCTTCTTCTCAGAAACCTGTAGATGCTCCTCTGAAGCCTACATTTGCACCTGCTCCTTTGAATTTTGCATCTGCACCTGCACTTTCTCTTGCTTCTCTGGAACCTGCACCTGCTCAACTTGCTTCTTTCCATGATCCACAGGCTTGCATGTCAACCTATAGAGATCATGCTCTCTAACTCTTAGTACAATCCCATCTGTCTTAGAGCCTCTAGGCATGAGTCTTTCTTTCCCATCTATAAAAAGACCTCAAACCCCTTCCTCTTGATCATCGAGATGGAAATCACGCTATATTTGAGTCCTAGTACAAACAATACATCCTGGACCTGCATCACACATCCTGTCTCCATTCTAAATGGCACAACACCCGATCCTCATATCTCCAACTGACTCTTGGCACCCAACACCATGTGCAACTTCGAGTCCCATTCAGGTAGAGTCTCAAAAACCTCATGTGACCCTCTCATATGCTTCGTCACATCATTGTCCATGTACCATCCATCCTTAGTGATAGTAACATGTGAGAAATGAGAAATCATCACAAATTCCTCCTCTTCCAATCTCCTAGAGAGATCATCTATATCACCTAAAGTCGAGACACTGATGACCTACTTTCCTTTCTTCTTCTCATCATTTCCATTCTTCTTCATCAGAAATCTTGACGAAAAATGACCCATCTCACCAAAGTTGAAACACTTGACTTTACTCAAGTCCTTCTTTTGCTTACCCTTCATTCGTGATGCAAGTGCTATGTTATCATCTGAAGCCTTATTTTTTAGATGAAGATCCTCGTCTAGCAACTCTTCCTGAATGAATTCATCTCACAACCTATCCCAGTCTGGAAAAAAGCCCTTTGATGAAAGGCTTCCAATCCTCGAAGAACCCTTTTAAGGCAAAGATTACCATATCTCCATCTGAGATAGACACACAGATGGCAGCAAGCTCATCTTTGACTTGAGACAAATTCGTCAGTTACAAGACCACACTTTCACCCTTTATCATCTTGGTGGACTTTAACTTATCCTCCAATACCAGTACCTGGTTCTTGTTCTTATTTTGGAACAAATTTTGAAGATCCATCCACATCTCATGTGAATTGTTCTTCCTAGACAAATGAGGTATTAGAGTATCCTTCACACCATCTAGTATGATCGATCTCGTCTTCGCATCCAAATCTTCATATATTTCCAACTCCTTAGGATTGGTTGGATTCTTGATCTCTTTCTCGGTGAACTCCCAGAGCCTGCTGACCTGTAAGGCCAACTTGATCCTTTCCTTCCAAGGACTATAGTTGGACAACCCCTCCAAATTGTTCGCACACTAGAGACCTGCCTGCAACTTCGACATTGTATTGAGCCCTTCACTTATAATGTGACCAACTACTATCCTCATACCAGAGACTTGCCTACAACTTCGACATTGTAATGAGCCCTTAACTTACAATGTGACCAACTCCCTCTCACGGTGTACTTCGCTATACACATCTGATTTACTTACTTCCAAAGTATCTTAGACACGCTTTGATACCATGTTGAATTTCCACGACCTTGGGCTTAGGTTAGAGTCTTAAATCACTTACACTACCAAACCAAGAATCTCAACCGTAAACTACTTTTCACAGTGGAAATATAAAGCAATAAATCACATATGCACAAATATACACGGTTTTTAAAAAAATTGTATAATAATGTACAATCCCAATCTTCATTATATTAAACCAAATCTTAATAATACAACAGTCTATGGTATACATGATACAATGACAAACTTCGTTGCGTAACTTCGATGTTATATCATGTCCCGTCGGTCCTTCGCTCCCGTACTACTCATTGGTAGTGCCTTAGTCTATCAAGGCCACTACACATCGAGACTCCAAGAGGGTTGCCTCCTAACAATGTTGCAAGTCACTTCTGCTACAAGTACATGGGCTCATCAAACTTCTCTCTAGGATGTCCAATACATGAGCTCCAATCTGCCTTCTAGTAGCCTCTTTTGTCCATCAAAGAGCTACTCGTAAGGTTGTAATCCTTCACCCAATCACGCACCAACAATGTCCTTCTTTTTTGCTGCTCTACGACTACTTTGGGTAGCCAACACACTACCCTCCAATCAAATCTATGTCACCCATTCTTATCACTGTCAGTTCTACTCCTAAGAAGACTCTTTACCTCCTTGGAAGATCATCCACTTGGCACCAACAAGCTACTACAATTGTCCAAACATGGACACCACCCAACTAGAAAATACTCAACACATACACATCATAATACATACCTCTGCATTCACCATGGGATGGAATGACAATGTTGTAGGTCTCTTTCATTGGTTAGGGATGTTGGCAACCTACTACAACACTTATTTTCTCTTCCCAAACCTCCTCCATAGTTGTGGCTTGGTTCCCTTAGCTTGTTGTTCCTTGTTGCTACTATTTTGGGCTATTTAATAGCCCCTAAGCATGACACACAACTCTCTTATTTGAGTTGCAGCCTAATCCTTCTTGATGCCTAATCCTTCTTTATGCCTAGACTACGGCCTAAGGAACAACCTCAAATACACTCCCAATACCCACAAATCCCTCCAAAAAATTGCCCAGGGAATATGGTCACCTATGTTCTATAATTAAGACCTAAAATCTACACAAACTACCCCACAGATAACCTCTGTCTGGCCTCAGACCATGCGGCTTCCTTCCTATAGCAATTTCACCTTAAACTGACTTCAATTCTCTTGTCCTCCTCCTTAGAAAAACTCTGCCTCAAATGTGTAACAAAGAGTGATTTGCACATTTGGATGAGTAAAAATTATCACATTCACCTTGTATTTATATAATTTACAAGGGCTCCACGAATTCCTGAAGAGACCCATCCATTGGATGAATTTTATGTCAAGCCTACATGGATAACCAATAATTACTAGTCAAATTAAAAAATTCATAACGTTGTTTCTAAAGCTCTGATTTGAGTGATCTTTGGAGCATTGGAATCAACTCTCCAAGCTCTATCACCTCAAATTTTCCCAAGTTCAAATTCATGATAGTTTTGACCCAAATCCTAATGGGTGCAAAACCCCATACTTGGGTTCCAAGCCCACAAGCTACCCTTGTTATTCTTCCTCCTCCAAACCCTAAACCCTAGGGCTTGGATTACCTCATAAGCCACACAAATAAACAATTTTGGTGGTGGAGTATCAATTGAACTGTATCCATCTCTGTGCAATCTTGTCTTCCTTCTCTAAATGTTGTGGAGCATTTAGATACCTGACAACCCACTCCTGAAGATGGTCAATAGCTCTATTTGTTACTTCAGAAGTTTCAACACTTCCTATACCTTCTTTAGTATGCCAATAAGAGGAGATACCACTTGCTATAGAATAATAATCTCATCATATAATTGTTCCATGGTGTCATCCATTTCCTTAGTTCTTCTAGCATGGATGACTACCATTAGGCGATGGTAAAGTTTTGTGATGACAAATGTTGATTCTCCGCCTCTCTTCTCATCCTAGCATTCTCATTCAAATAAATAGAAGTGACCTCAAGCTCATTTATACACATTGATCAAGCCATATTCTACTCTTCTCTTTTTGTCTTGGTTTACAGAGTTCTGACAAATGAAGTTCGCACAAGGGTCTGAAATCACAAGGGTGAAGCTCGCACGAATATAGGGTTTATGTTTCTCAGATGCAGGCATGTAAATGAGTTTTTTTGTCCCTTGACACATGCACATAGTGGCTAAGGGAGCGTCTAGGAAGTCTCAAATGCTTGCACAGAGGCCTAAAAGGAGTGTAGAGGGTTTCGTAGGCATATCAGATAATATCAGTCCCCGAACGCTCGCACAAAGTGGTCAAGAGAGTGTCCAGACAATTCATGACGCACACATAGTAATTGTAAGAGAGTGTTTGGGGGTTTAGATCGGAACTGGATAAGTTTGACCCTGGAAGCACACACACAATCTTCCTGAGAGTGTTCAGACAGACACAGAACATCCAGGGAGTTTCTGATGCTCACAGTTATTCTTCCTGAGCACGTCCAGGGTTTTGAACTAGGGTTTGAAGATTGACTTCAGTTGGTTTCATTTATTTTGTGGATCAATAGTTTCTCTCTGTTGTTCTGTAGATATGAAATATATTTATGTAAATCTATGCTACAAATTTATGTATTGGGCTCATTGTACTCTCTGCTGATAACATTTTATGATGATCTAATCAATAAGAAGATTTGAAAGGGTTTTCCCGCTTGTGGGGTTTTTCCTTGGTCTTGGACCAATCTGTTGTCTCTTATGTTTTTGTTGTTGTCTTATTTTTCATTGCATATTTTGTTCTATCTTCAGTTACTATTTATGATTGGTTACATTGCTAAAAATTATATGCATTGTTAAATTGGGCTAAAGTAATTGATACAACATAGAACAATTTGAAGAATTAACAAAGGTGAGATTGCTTTGCTCTCCTTTTTCTAAAATGGAAATAATGCAAATATGAAGAAGAAGACACTCTCTACGGAGTTACCTATGACTTGTGGCCCATGGGCTAGTACAAAACAAAAACCCCCTTTATTTTTTTCTGTCTCTCTCTATCCACTCCTTGTGACTCTACTCTACTATGGAATGATATGCACTCGAATATAATGGAAACCTTTTTCCTCCTGGTCGCCCAGTTATAACACAACCCAATAGACAACTAGGGGGTTAAGTTTGACTCCTTCAACTTGTAACTAGAGTTACAACTTTCACCCTTCTCTTCTTCTTAGTTTCCATGTAGCTATCCCATTTTCAGGGAGTGGTGGGGGTTGATATGGCATCATTCTTAATTAAGGTGGTAAATAACGATAAGTCAAATTTCGGGAGGTATAAATTTTTCATTCAAACTTTGATTGATGCAATCCTTGTACCATTGGAAATTTTTTTGAGTGTTGTTGACGGTGTTGAATCTCGCCAACATTGTAAGGAGATCTCCCCGCTGTGAAGTCCTAATTAGACCTCACATAGTTTGGTGTAGGATTTCGATTCGGTCATATAGTCCGACCATCGTTGAAAGGTTTAAACATATTCCTTGGTTACAATCCAACACAAGAGAACACAACACCACTTTGGGGTAGCAAGAATGTGAGCTTTGCGAGACACCAAATGTAAGGTGTACAAGGGATACTTCCAAGACTAGTGAGGGAAATGAACCATCGGTTAGACAATTAATAGTACTATCCTAAAGGGGGACCCTGGAAGAAAGAGAAAGTTTTGTTGAATGCCTGCAGATTAGTCCACATAATAAACAACAATTGTTAAAGCATAACATCACTCATTCAATATAAGCCATAGCTAAGAAATGAATTAGTTCATTCACTTAGTATGTAATTAAAGAAACATATACCATAAAAATAACCAGAATTGTCCAACTACACCTATGATACATGTATGAAGAAGTGTCGTCTCATTGAGATTTTGATTAAAAGTGGAAGATCCCAAATACATTGTTACATCATTGAAACAATATATCCAATAGTGGAACATGAAGCCATAGCTTGTTTCTCCAAAGAATGGTCTATCTCCTATGTATTACAAGAGAAGCCAAGGGAAGACCTCTAGGATCTTAGCCTTCCCCAAAAAAGGCCTCTTGATTGAGTTATGAGGAGATATTTATAACAAGTAACAATGACCTTTGAGATTCCTAATGATTCTTTGACTTCTATGATTGTTCATATTATACACATGACTCATTACATTCTAATGTGTGCTTATTCACATTCCACATGTGTCCCTTAGAATTCATTACATATCATTTATTACATAATACAAATTACAAATGAGATGATGGCTATATAATACAAAATGATAATGGGACAAAGACTCATCAAATTGATAAGTCATTTTATTCTACATGGAGCTCATTTGTAATGTAAGTGTGTCACGCTTTGAACTCCATTGAGATGTATTTGACCTAAATTGGCAAGTCTCCAATGTAGTGCATACTTATCTCCAATTCCTTCATCAAAATGTTCGTGGAGGTTGAATGTACATTATTCCATAGTCATGAGAGTTTCATATGAGCTATGACTGGTACAATGGTGTATTGTAGATTAATGTCTTTAGTTACCTCCAAGCCTTCATGTTCCATTACCTACTTGATTTTCTCGATGTACTGTTTGATCTCCAGGAAGATGACCTCCCTCCCTTTGATTGTTTTGAATGTACCTATCGAAGGCATCCCATGCTTATGTGTAAGAGACCTAAAACCATTATGCAGTATATTATATGCAACAATGGTACTAATCGATAGTTCATCAAGATGCATGTATGTTGAATTTCCACAACCTTAGGTCTAGGTTAGAGCCTTAAAATCATTGACGCTACCAAACCAATAATATCAACCATAAACTACTTTTCATAGCGAAAATATAAAGCAGTAAATTACATATCCACAAATATACACAGGTTTTAACAAAATTGTAAAATATTGTACAATCCAAATCTTCATTATAGTAAACCAAATCTATATAATACAACAGTCTATGGTATTCAAGATACAATGAAAAACTTAGTTGTGAAACTTCGATGTTGTACCTTGCCATGTCGGTCCTTCGCTCCCGTACTTCTCACTAGTAGTTCCTTAGTCCATCAAGGTCGTTGCACATCAAGACTCCAAGAGGGCTGCCTCCTAACAATGTTAGAAGTCACTTCTACTACATGTATATGGTCTCATCAAACTTCTCTCTAGGTTGGCCAATACCCGAGCTCCAATCTTCCTTCTAGTAGCCTCTTTCTTCTATCAGAGAACTACTCATAAGGTTGTAATTCTTCACCCAATCACGCACCAACAATGTCCTTCTTGTCTGATTATCTAGGGCTACTTTGGGTAGCCAACACACTACCCTCCAATTAGATATATGGAACCCAATAATGTCACTGTCATTTCTACTCCTAGGAAGACACTTCACCTCCTTGGAAAATCCTCCACATGGCACCAAAATCCTGCTACAACTTTCCAAACATGGACACCCCCCAACTATAAAACACTCAACACATACACATCATAATACATACCTTTGCATTCACCATGGGCTGGAATGACACTATTGTAGGTTTGATTCATTGGTTAAGGTTGTTGGCAAGCCGCTACAACACTTATTTTCTCTTCCCAAACCTCCTCCACATTGCTCCCTTATCTTGTTGATCCTTATTGTTGATGTTTTGGGCTATTTAAAATCCCCCAAACATGACACCCAATTCTCTTATTTGACCTACAGCCTAATCTATCTTGCTACCTATACTGTGTCCTAAGGAACAACATCAAATATACTTCCAATACCACACATATACCTCTAAAAAACTGCCCAGGGAATGTGGTTGCCTCTGTTCTATCATTCAGACCTGAAATCAACACAAACTACCCCATAGATAACCTTAGGTTGACCTCAGACCATGTGGCTTCCTTCCTATAGCAATGCAGCCTTAAACAAACTTCAATTCACTTGTCCTCCTCCTTAGAAAAACTCAACTGCCTCAGATGTGTAACAAGAGTGATTTTCACATTTGGATGAGTAAAAATGATTACATTCACCTTGTATTTATAGACTTTACAAGGGCTCCACGAATTCATGAAGAGACCCATCTATTGGATGAATTTTTACAGCAAGCCTACATGACTTGATAACCAATAAAAAAAATTCATAACTTTGTTTCTATAGCTCTAATTTGAGTGATCTTTGGAGCAGTGGAATCGCCTCGCCAAGCTCTATCACCTCAAATTTTTCCAAGCTAAAATTAATCATATTTTTGACTGAAATCTCGATGGGTAAAAAACTCCATACTTGGGTTCCAAACCCACAAGCTACCCTTGTGGTGCTTCAGCCTCCATACCCTAAACCCTAGGGCTTGGATAACCTCCCAAGCTACACAAATCAACACTCCCTCTTAGTGAGGGAGGTAATTCCAATACTAGGAAGTCTCTCATCATCATCATCACTGCTCGCAACAATTGCCTAACTCCTGTTTCTCACAATCGCAGCAATCCCTGTATGATGAACTATGCCCTTCTCAGAAGTGTCGTTGTGGAAGCCCCCTGCTTCTTCTTCTTATCCTGTGACATCTTCTACTCTCTCCATGATTCATTCTTGGCATTTGTAGGAGCACCCTTTCTCCCCATTGACCATTCGCTCTTGTTGGGATGCAAGGTCTTTGACTGAATCCACAATCTCCCTCTAAGTCTTTAGAACCTAGACCTTCTCAAGAAGACGTACCTTCTTAGGAACTTGTACCTTCTCCTCTGAAGACTCTATCTGCACCTACTCCTCTGAAGCCTGCATCTACTCTTGCACCTGCTCCTACTTCTTTGGAACCTACACGTTCTCCACCTGTTTCTTTCCATGATCCACAAGATTGCATGTCAACTTGTAGAAACCATTCTCTCTAACTCTGAGTACAATCCCATCGGTCTTAGAGCCTCTAAGCCTGAGTCTTTCTTTCACATCCTAGAACAAGACCTCAAACCCCTTCCTCTCTATCATTGAGATGGAGATAACGCCATATCTGAGTCCTGGTACAAACAATACAACATGGACCCATATCACATGTGATGTCTCCATTCTGAATGGCATAACACTCGATCCTCTAATCTCCAACTGAATCTTGTCACCCAACGCCATGTGAAACTTTGAGTCCCATTTAGCTAGAGTCTAAGAAACCTCCTGTGACCCTATCATATGCTTTGTTGCACCAATATCCACATACCATCCATCCTTAGTGACAGTACCCTGCGAGAAATGAGAAATCATAGAGAAGTCATGCTCTTCCAATCTCCTAGAGAGATCATCTATCTTAGCTGAAGTGGCAACATCGGCAACCTGATTTCCTTTATTCTTCTCATCGTTTCTCTTCTTCATCAGACATCTCGACTAAAAATGACCCATCTCATCCTTGAATTTACTCAAGTCCTTGTTTTTCTTACCCTTTATTTGCAATGCAAGTACCATCTCATCATCTGAAGCCTTCTTCTTTGGATGAAGATCCTCGTCTCTCAACTCTTCCTAAATGAAGTCATCCCACAACTTATCCCATTCTAGTAGCTTCTCCCTAGTAGAGATCCCTTTGATGAAGGGCTTCCAATCCTCGATGAACCCTTTCAAGGAAAGCCTTACCATCTCCATTTGAGGTAGACACACTGATGGCAACAAGATCATCTTTGACTTAAGACAATCTCGTCAGCTACGAGGTCATGATTTCACCCTTTATCATCCTGGTGGACTTCAACTTATCCTCCAATACCATTACATTGTTTTCTTTCTTCTTCTGGAAAAAATTCTGAAGAGCCATCCACATCTCATGTGCATTATTCTTTCTAGACAAATGAGGTATTAAGGCATCCTTCACACCATCTAGGATGATCAATATCATCCTCGCATCCAAATCTTCATATATTTCCAGCTCCTTAGGTTCATTTGGCTTCTTGATCTCTTTCTCAGCAAACTCCTAGAGCTTGTTGACTTGTAAGACCAACTTGATCCTTTCCTTCCAAGGACTTTAGTTGGAAAACCCCTCCAAAATGTCCTCATACTAGAGACCTACTTGCAACTTCGACATTGTAGTAAGCCCTTCACTTACAATGTGACCAACTCTCTCTCAAGTTGTACTTCATGTGCACAATTGTGATTTACATACTTCCAAAGTAGCTCAGACACGATTTGATACCATGTTGAATTTCCACGACCTTGGGTCTAGGTTAGAGTCTTAAAATCACTGACCCTACCAAACCAAGAATCTCAACCATAAACTACTTCACACAATGGAAATATAATGCAGTAAATCAATGGGTTACCTCACCTCTCCATTATTACTCAGTTAAAGATATAGTCTTCCTATTTCCCTTGCTCCACGTAACATAACATATAACAAGCTGTATCATTATCTTGCGATGTAAGTAAGGGTAATATATTGTCGCGAATTAAAACAATCATAGTATGATTTTTACATATCTGGTGTTACTCCGCTACCAGTAGTCCTAGATAATGTATCATTATCTTGTTGATGTAAGTAAGGGTAATATGTTGTTGCGAATTAAAACAATCAGAGTATGAGTTTTACATCTCTGGTGTTGCTCCGCTACCAGTAGTCCTAGACAATGTATCATTATATTGTCGATGTAATTAAGGGTAATATACTGTCACGAATTAAAACAATCAAAATATGAGTTTTACATCTTCGGTGTTACTCCACTACCAGTAGTCCTAGACAATACCTTGGCGGAGTCACTTTCTAAACACAAATGTTGCTTCACTTCCAACAAGTTTGAATATTACCCTGACGAAGTCACTTGCTTCACCTCCCTGCCAAAAAGCCTTTCTATTCTTTCACCCCATTTTGTTTAAATTTTTTCAATAGGACTCTGCATAAGCACTTATTATGTTTCAATGGGAAAAAGAGGGATCCTGACTTATTGAGAGTAAAGGAGGTTGCTCCTTCAGAGACAGGTTTTGATACCTTTGATGCTTTGTTTGCTAAAAATTTTCCCCTTATCTTACTCTACACAGATAGATAAGAAAGAATGCATCATTCATAGACAGGACCGAGTATAGGAAAGAGAATGCTAAAAAGATGCGGGAATCATGGTTTTCTTACAACTTTGCGACTAAAGGATTGTATTTTCCATCAAAAAATAATTGAATGGAAAGTGGTATAAACCAAGTCAAGGAAGAGGGTAACTAATAAGACAAGGGTTGTGTGCTACTATAACTTTCCAGTCACAAAAGATTAGCCACATCATCTCGAAGCTCAATACTGGCTTTATTCAAAGACAAAGAAAACCAAGAAAACAAAATCCAAACATGAAAGATGAAAGCACAAAATAGGAATGCAGTGCATCTAACTATATGCAACCTATCCTAACCTAACCTAAATAAGACAAAGTTGGGTCATGTAAAGTGGAATTTCCAATGCATCCATAAAAGATTCTCCCAACCTTTAGGCTAAAATATGTGATCATGTGAAACCAAAACATGAGGTAGTGTAGTGAACAAAAGAAATTGTGCAACACTGATAAATGGAAACAGGAAGTCCAACCACAACAATGTATTACACTCAACTTCTCTTTCAAATGAAATGCTCCACAACGATAGAAACTACCAAGTCTATGACCATACAATACTTTATGAAGCGCATGCAAGTGGAGGCCATGAGACATGGGTCTAGATTGAAAAGAATCTTCTAATGAGTCCGCAATGGGATCATGGAAACAACCTTTAGGGAAAGATAAAAAGGAAAGACTGAACAAAGACAAATCTATGCCATAAGCAATGTTATCAAGTTGACCACAATCAGTGTTGTTGTGCACGAGAGATTCTTTGATGGATGATGTAAAACATTCATTAAGATTATTCGTTGTTTCTATGTTAGAGGTTAGATATTTTCTTGAGATGGGATGTAGCGATGGAAGTTCAATAGTCAAATTAAATTTCTTCCCCTGGTGGTTGAATAATTTTATGTGAAGAAAATAAGCATCCCTCGGGAGAGATAAAACATTCCATGTGATGACACGAGTGATAAAATTATACAAAAGAACCATAAATTGGTCGAAATCATAGATGCCTCCATGGTGACGAGGACTTGACATAAGCATCAACATAGGTTGAAGTGTCCTACTCGCCTGACTTAACTACGAATTCTGAAAAAACATGGTCAACTGCTTATCAAAACAAGATTCATTATTTAAATCATGAGATTCAAAAGAAGACAAATTTTCAAGATTACTGCAAAAATATTCAATGATAAGCATGTCATCTCCTTGATCAAAAGGAGGTATATCTGAAAGAAAATATTCGATGATTGTAGCAGAATCCATTTGAAATTGCTCCAAATCCAAATCTTCATGTAAAAACAAAGATTCATCCATATTACTTGAATGATCATGGCCTTATAATTTAGAGAAAAGGAATTCATCAGGGTCATGATCATCTAAGGTTTCAATTTGATCAACGGGTGAAGGATCAATTGGTGGAATATCAATATCAGAAGATGGTTGATTAATACAATATCGAATGAATCACCTTCAGGGGAAATATGTGAAACAAAAATAAAATTCTTCATCAGCAAATTGATCCTCTGATTTAGTGATTGGTTGATGTCCAACACATGAAACATCAAAAGGAGGAGGACATGGGAAAAAAGGCATAATTCGGTTCTTCTTCAAGATTCTGAAATTCTTCTTGATCAAGAGGACATGAAGAGTCTGATTCAAAATATTTCCTTGACATCCTGACCAAGAAACAAAATTCTCATCCAAGAACTACTAGTCCACATCCTCAACTAGAAATTGATAAAAACGTTGAAGGAATCGATCAACAAAATATTCAAGAGATTCATTAAATTCCATTCTAAGTTGATCAATTTCATCAGTAACATATTGATACTTATATTTGTCAAAAACTTGATGAATTTTTTTAACCAAGTGTTTAAAATATGAAATAGAACCAGCGGGTAAAGAATAACACCATTTCTTCGCAAGACCATCCAATGTAAGGGTAAACAATTGCGCGAGGATTTCTTCAAAATAAACACCTCTTGAAAAAAATAATTGAATGAATTCAACTATGTAATCAAGGAAAATTATTGTACCCTTTCCATTGAATTTAATAGGTGACAAGTTATGTATGAAAACTATGGGGATTGAAATATCTAAATATTCAGAAAAAACATCTCAAGATTATGATATGGGATGGAGCCATTAAAGTTAATAGATTCAAACAGACTTCATAGGCTCAGCTTGTCATCTGACCCTCCTTCTAGCGCCAAAGATGTTGATGGAGCTATATGCTGCCAACATGATAAGGGGATCTCCCCGATGTGAAGTCCTAATTAGACCTCACATTGTTTGGTGTAGGAGTCCCATCTGGTCATACAATCTAGCCACCATTGAAAGGTTTAAAGATATGCCTTGGTTACAATCCAACACAAAAGAACACTCCCCTTGGGGGATGGAAGCACCTAATAGGTTTTTTCAGCTGATCATCCTTAACATAATTGAGGTAACCTATTTATGAGTCACGATCTAGTTAGAGATTTGAAGGTGAGTTGTGTAAAGTATATAGGTGACCCTAACATTAGATATGGTTCACTATGATGCTTTAATGGTTTTATATCCCTAATGAAGCTAATATCACTTCATCTTGAGAGTTTTTTTGTAGGAAATATCACATATGCAATAAATATCCCTTGAGGTATAGTTTGATTCTTCTTTAGCACCTTCCAGTAGGTTCTTTGCTCCTTTCTGAGAGCATACCTCACTTTTTGGCCCAATGGTGGTCCTCCATAGATGAGCATTGGGCCTTGAGAAACTTCTACATGATATTACACCCCTTATGAGCCTCTAAATGTTGAAATCTTGAGCATGAAATCTTGGGTGTTGGACTATTTGATGGTATGACCAGAGGGACCCAAGATGGCCCCAAGCTAGCCTCAACCTTATTTGATGGAAAATAGCTTTTTTAGGAGCCCAAATGAGGATTTTTATCATTGAGATGACTTGGGAGGGCTAATTCATCCATCTTTGACGCCAACGCTTTACCTTATAAAGGCCACTTCATTCCCACATGCATGAAAAGTGTGATGTATGGATTCTTTTGGATGACATCATGGTGGAGTGGACACTTTTGGAGATGTACACATGCATTTTGGGTCTTTCTTAGAGTGGGGAGCACTCTTGGACCCTTTCCTTACTTCCTTAATGCCATATTGCATATTTTGGAGGATGACACCATGGTGGAGACCATTTTTCTCTCATGTATATGGGTTATGTTTGGAATTTTGTTATTGTTTAGAGCTATTTCAAGGTCAACTTATGACCTTTGACATAGTTGAATGCTCAATCAAACTATTTTAGGGATTTTTCTTGTAGAATTAGTGGAATAAGGCTTGGTTACCTTTGTATAAATAGAGGGGATCCTTATTCACCTATTCATCATCATTCATCATTACACTTATCTCTCTTTTGAAGTGTGCACTAGCTCTTTGTCTCTTTTCTACTTGGCGACAACGTGATTCTATGGTGTGAAGTGCTCTTGAATAATATTTGCTTGAAGTTGGTTGATTGGGCTTGATTAAAAAGATTCTTGTGAAATTTTTGTAATTTTATTACTTATATTTTATATTTTGCATACTATATTGTGTAAAACAGAGTTTTTGAATACTATATCTACCTTGAAATATTGATTCCTTATGGCATGCAAGATTGGTTGGGCATCTCTTGAATTTAAAATTTCCCTCTTAAGGAAGCAACTCGGGTTTCTAAGAAGAGGCTTTAGACCCCTCATCCTCTTCATCATGTCCATATCCATTGAATTTTCCCTTAGTAACTCCATTGACCATTTAGATAAATGTTCCAAACATCGGAATCAAGATAAAATCAACAAGGGTCCAAAAAACCAAAAAATTGTAAAAATTGGGAAAATATCGATAAAAATTGGCAAACATTGGTAAAATTAAGATAAATTTTCCCTTAGTAAATCCATTGACCATTTAGATGAATGTTCCAAACATTGGAATTAGGATAAAATCAACAAGGGTCCAAAAAACAAAAAATTGTAAAATTTGGGAAAATATCGATAAAAATGGGCAAACATTGGTAAAATTAAGATAACATCAAAATATCAATAAAAGTGGGCAAACATCAGCTAGGCCAAAAAAACATGATTTCACAATAAAATTGGGATGTTATTGGGATGTTTGCAACACTGATTTAGATTATAACTCCATTGACCATTTAGATCAAGGCACTAGTCTAGGTGGTGGTGATAAATCTCTCTACTTTTAACTATTTTATTTCTTTTACAAATTCTTTGAAATATTGTTGAAAGTAATTATACTATGTGTTATGTTCCTTTTAATCAAAATTTCATTAAATAATTGTAAAAAAGAAAAATCTATCATTTATTACATCCTAAAACCTTATTTCTAGGGCTAACATCATCATTATATTAATGTCTTATGCATGTTTCATCCATAAAATCTTCGTTGCCAACCCTAAACCTTGCATATCTAATTCATAGACTTCTCTTTATTGATTTATTATCATAAGGTTATTTATTTTTGTTGTTATAGGACATTGCATTCCCTCATTGAAATTTTATCAAACCCTAACTTATAACAACTCTCTAATTGGTTTAAAGATAGGGTGCTTGTATTGGTAAATAACATCTTAGTCTTCTAGGCTCTATCAGTACCATGTCTCAATCATTGGACATATTGCCACACAAACTAGTAGGCCTTGTGAAGAGGCAAGACATAGAGGGTACAACAATACTTGGGATGGAGGCCCACTATCATCACAGCCTAAGTCCCCTTCTATTCTCGTATTTTCACCAACAAGAGAAGTTTGAGTATTCCTCACTTGTGATATATGTATCTATGGTAGGTTTGTAGTGAGGCAAGGTGGCTCATTCAATGGAAAGTTTCAATTACGTGCGCGCTTTGGGACAAGCTTAGAAGACTTTCCATGAAAAACCCCCTGAAAGGAAGGCTACATGAGACCTAGGGTTGATAAATTTAGCAAGCTATGAGCTCATACAAGGTCAAGGTAGACAAGAGAAAATACTATGAATGATATACTTCAAAAAGTACCAATGCACAGACCTTCAAAGAATCCCTAAGTTGAAGGATTAGCTTCTAGGGTTTCCACTTGGCGTGATGGCTAGGGAATAAAATTTTTGTATATCCCACCACCGTAGGAATTTCATTAAAACATGAGGACCAATAAAGGAGATGCTAAGGAAGAGATCTATTGAAACGGAATTCAAAACGCACTCTAAAGGATTTTGCACCAAGCCCTAGAGAGGCCTCTTTATCCTTAAAGGGATGAGGAAAAGAAGATGAAAAGAGGTGAAAGAAAGATGATTTATCAATTTAAGAGTGATCACCAAGGATTAAGACCAATTCCTAACAATTGGGAGAATTGGAGTCAAAGATAATATTGATATGGTAACTCACTCTTCAAGGATACCTAGAAGGAATTTCGCTACCCTTAATGGAAGCAACAACAAAATAACATCTAGATATTTATACTTTGATGACACTTTGATGGAATTTCAAGGATGCAAATGCAACAAATCCTCTAGGAACATTCAGTCATTCATTATCCATGAGTAACACATGTAAAATTTCCCAATAGCTTCAATGCTTAGACAAAATTCACCAATTAGTGCACAGTAACAACCATGAGAATATTCCATGCATTATACATTAATAAAAAATAAAAAAATATAGCATTAAACATCACTTACAAGACGATGAAGAATATATCCATCCATCACAATGCCAAAATGGAGCTCCAAGAGAAATAATGAAAATTTTCAAACATCGAAATGCATCTAAATCATCCAAATTCATCCAACAATTGCAGATCTGAAATTCTCAAGAAGAGATAGAAATCCAGACTAACTCTCTCCTATTTATATAAATACTAATAATTCAAAATATGAAAAATTAAGCTCCTCCAATGCCTAAAATGTAAGGTAACCCACCCATGGTTACTAACTCACTCCTATTTATATAAGTACAAAGAATTCAAAGTATGAAAAATGAAGCCCCTCCAATGCCTAACAAGCCAATCATGATAGCTCAAAAATAATTTGAATAATCCCTCTAAATCCCATTGACATGGAGGCCTAAAGGGTCAACGTTGAGGCCTCATGTGTCGAGGATGAGAGTGAGGGCCACAAAAATGATGAAGAGGGTTATGCCCTCCATATGCTGCAAAACATATCCAAACCCCTATTTGGGATCTATGGGCTCCAAATGGGTCTCATGGGTCTCCAAGTGGCTTAATATCAAGTTAATGTTCCATCAATGAGGGCTAGAAGATGACATGTGTCCTCCCATGTCTCCCTAGGAAAGACATAACCTCCTCTGAGCCCTAGATTATCTGCCAAGTGTCGGGTGCAATGTGTAGCTGACTGGGAAACATGGTCCAAGTGCATCATCATCTCTGAATATCTGGGGCACAAACAAGAAAGTGGTGGTGTTGAAGAAGACCATGGTGTGGCAATCAATGCTTTGCATTGTCAGAGGCCCATGGCTCTCAATGCTCACCCTACATATTCCATTGTGATCCTCTGGAGGGCTTGGATCCCATATAGGGAGGCCAAGTCCAGGATGAAGACACACCTACAATCATGCATAAGATCCAATGTGTCTCCTCACCTTCCAATACAATAATTCATTAGTGTAATTGAGTAAATAAGCTTGCTAACCAAGGGCAGGAGTGGAAACTTCATAGTGGGTTTCCCTTCCAAATTTAGGGCTTTAGACATGACTTGGTGTTCCTCACTCGATAAGGGAGGTTAATTATGGACACTATTAGGTGGTTTCAACCTTTAAGGGAATGACAGGTCCAAGGTACACCCTTCATGTGGTAGATGGTATGTGAAATGATGTTGGAATGGAGTGGGAACAAAGGGAAGGGTCCAAGACACATGCCATGGTACAATGGTAGCTATGATGAAGGGGCCCACACCTGAGATATATGAATGTAAAGAGGGATCAATCGTGGTACATGAGCTAACCTGACCTTTTTTTTTCCACCCTTATTCATTTTCCTTTTTCCTTTCATTTATTTTTCTTCATTTTACTCTCAAGGCTCAAGGGGATGAGAGCATGATGTGTAAGAAGCAACAACAATTACCCCCTTAAAGTGGAGCAGTTCATCGCCCACCAGGGGTTCGGACATTCATGGGTTTCTTAATGATGCAGGGGGAACTCATAGGGGCCCTAGGAGCCAGATAATGATAGGGGTAGAGATTATGTTTGGCTATTTCCAACGTGCTAAATTCCTATATCTTGGTCATATTTCACATTTTGTGATACATTTCTTATTGTATGTGGCCAAATTATGCTTTTATCTTTTATTTTAGCTACATCAACCTCTAGGGTGGTGTTCTAGGCCCGACCCAAGGTGTGGATGAGGGGAGGGAGAGGCTAATACCTTATGGACCCAAATGGGGAAAATGTGTAAAGGGCTTGTAATGAGCAAAGGGGAGTCAAATATATGGTATTAGGAAGTAGGACCACACAACCAAAATCAGGATTTCCTATGAAGTGCCACTCCTAAAGCTAATAGCCAATAAAGGATATCCCACGGGACTAGGATATAGGATTAACCCCTTAGCTGAGGTAAGGAAACAAGAGTATATCGAAAGCCCTTCATTCTTCCAAGTCACCTAATAATCCATGCCCATGTGTGCCCAAGAAAAAAAGCATAAACACCCAAATACATAATCAAAAATCATACCTTCAGGGTTGGATGACCCACCTTCAAATATATTATCATGAAAGATGAGAAAGGGTGCCCAATGGATGGCTCAAGTGACAGAGAATAGCAGCACATCAACCTATCAAGTGGCTAGCAAGGTGCTATGGGCTTTCGACTAAAGACAAATCCAAGAGAAAAAATCTCCTATAGGAGTCACCCACTGGTGGTGGGTAATAGGACCTATCCATCACCTTGAGGCTTGAACCTTATTATTGACTATCTTTTAGGTGATTTGTATATATGGAAGCTTCCCTTGTGGTTTATGTACTAGTAAATAGCTAGAGAAAGTATGTTGAGGTGAAAGTGAGCCAATCCCTTGTTGCCACAAGGTGTCATTAGAGGAAATTTTAGCCTAAAAGTGGCCATGAAATTTTGATGTAATTCCTATGTCATAATATTTAAACCAATCAAAATCCTTTAAATTTAAAAAGAGGCACATGTAGATATTTTGGAGGGAAAAGAAGAAAGACTATTTTTTTAATTGTATTTTTGGCTTATATGTTTACTCAAATGTTAAGTGTAAACACTCGATGCGGAATTAAATTCCACATCGAATGAGTACCATTATGCATACTTTTGAGAAAACCCACATTGATAAAAATTGAAGATATATTAAAAAGTGTGTTGAAACACACTTTTTAATGTATCTTCAATTTTTATCAATGTGGACCTTGTCAAAAGTATGCATAATGGGTGCTTATTGGATGTGGAATTTAATTCCGCATCCAACTAGTGTCTACATTTGAAATTTGAGTAAACGTACAAGTAGATAAGCAAAAAATACATTTAAAAAATTAGTTTTCTTCTTTTCTTCCTTGGGAGGCCACTTTTACATTGAAATTTCCTCTAATGAGACCTGTCTTGTGAGGTTTTACATTAGGCCTGCTATATTTTGCAATAACAATGACATCATAACCATAGCCCACCAAGTATAATTCATCCACCATGATGTAAAATGATTTAATTCCTCTTTTAAAATCAATGCTTACACTAGATGATAAACCTACGAAAACCCTAAACCAATCACTTACCAAAAGGGTACTTATATTTCTTGGCATATAATTAAATATTTTTTATTAAGTGTAAAGAAAAACTTATTGTAAATTACAAGTCATCACAAGAGGAAAGTGTTAGGATATTCCGACACATAGGAAATAGTTAAGTACAACTTGGTCTAGTATAGAGTTAGGTATAGAGTTAGGTAAAGTGTGTTTCTTTACTGTTGTACATTTTGTAACTTACAATCCGACGGTCACGATATGTAGTGATCCGACGGTTCATTCTCTCCTCGGTATTACCAACACTTGATCCGTGGCTTGACACCCGATTGGTCCATGAATTCTATTTAAAGCGCATGGAGGGTCATTTGTAGGGTAATCCGTGCATGAGAGAAGCTTATGTAAATTTTCATTCTTTGATTAATAAATTGCCTTGAAGTGGCCGCGTTGGCTCAGGCCGTGGATTGTTTCCCTCTTTGAGGGTTTTAACCATGTCAAAAATACTAGTGTATTGATCTGTGATCTGGTTGTGAGCGGTGTCCTTTTGGTGTTCTTTCTGAGGAACTTACCCTGTAAATTCCTATATGGTATCAGAGCTATTTGAGGGCCGCGTCCGTTGGTGATCCAAATCTGAAGCCGGTATAACTGCATCCGACTGCCGTTTCCTAGATCTGTTGTTTCTAACTGCTTTCGGGCCGAGTGGACTGCTCTATTGTGTTCGGAGCATCTGTTCCAGTGAGGAATCCCTTTCGTTTCACGCGAAAAGGTTTCTGGTAGCCCTAGCTGCGTCATTTTTAAGATCTGGAGGTATACAGTGTTTATTTGCAGTTTACTGTTATTTTCTCTCTGCTTATTTCGGTTTCGGTTTATTTAGCTTTTTTTAACCGGATCTATACCTTTCATTTCTGTGTATGCTCTTTGCCCTACGACTCTGTGTGATCTGGGCAAATCAGAAACATAAAGGAAGGATTTTGCTCATGCGTATGCTCTTTTCCCTGCACCTTAGTGTGATCTCGGAAAATCAGAAACATTGAAAAAAATATATAGTTTTTCGGCTAAAGCTAACTTTGAGCCGCAAGGTTCAATTTTTGAAAATATTTAGTTTTTTGGGTTCAAGTCTTCATTTTGTGGGGGCGGACATTTTCATTTCCGCACATTCCCGCACTTCGTCGGCAACTTCAACAATTTTTTTTCAAAAAACCATAACTTCTTCATCCGGAAGCCTTTTTCAGAGCCGTTTTTTTTAAACCAACCTAATTTTTCGAGATCTATCCATTGGAACACTTACTTTTGGGATTAAAAATGAAATTAGAGCCCATCAACTTGAAAATGAGTTGCTTACATTGGACCCTAATACAAGCCCCCCCCCCTTCCTTTAACTCTTTTTGTGATTCTTTAATAAGAGAACAAGAAAAACTCTTACATCTTGGTCTTCTTAATCTTGGAAACTCTTCCAAGAAAGCGTTAGCCGCCCAGCAGCAACCAAATTCAAAGAATCCTAAGAAGTCATATCCTAAAAGGAATGGTCCTAAACCAAACAAGGGTCCTAAGCAATTTCAGCCCCAAAATGAAAAATCATTTCAACAAAATAATAAAAACAAAGGGAAGAAGACTGATAGACATTGCAATTTTTGTAATCGAGATGGCCACTTAGAATCAAAATGCTTTAAAAAGATGGAAGCCTTAGAAGCAGCAATGAAGAAGCATAACATCCATTTGGGGCAATCTTCAACTTCAACTTCATCTTCAGGAATGGCACTTTCTGCATGTGGTTGTCAAGCATCTCGGTCTGGCTATGCATTAAATGCATCTTCTTCTTCTTCTCATTCTCATGAGTGGCTCATTGATTCTGGAGCTTCTTATCACATGGCCAAAAACAAAGCCATGTTCTCTTCTTTAAATGATTGTAACACCAAAAATATATATGTTGGTGATGATAGATCTCTTAATGTTGTAGGGACTGGAACTGTTCATCTAAACAATGGTCAGTTCATCTAAACAATGGTCAGTTCATCTAAACAATGGTCAGTTTAATGATGTATTATGTGTTCCAACCTTATCTTGAAACCTTTTATCTGTATATCAGATAACTCATTCAGATGAAGGTAAAATCGTTGAATTTTCACCTCATGATGTTGTAATCAAGGACTTAAAAGATCCTAAACAGATTTTGGCTACTGGCATTGCTGATGACTCTACAAGGTTGTATAAGTTTCACAACTTTGGGTCATCAAATCTTCCCTCAGTATTTGTTGCTCATAACGATGAAGTGAGCAAACTTTGGCATGAGCGATTTGGTCACTTAAACTATCGCTCCCTTCAGCATCTATGTAAAGAAAATATGGTGACAGGTCTTCCTATGGTATCTTGCAGAGATGGTGTTTGTTCCGGATGTGTACTCGGAAAACATCATTGGGACAGTTTTGAAAAACGTGCCTCTTGGCATGCCTCAGCCCCTTTACAGCTTGTGCATAGTGATTTATGTGGTCCACTTCCAGTTGTGTCATTCTCTGGTTGCAAGTATTTCTTAACTTTCATTGATGATTTCTCCAGACGCACTTGGGTATACTTCTTAAAACTCAAGAGTGAAGTATTTAACACTTTTTTGGCCTTCAAGGCCTTTGTTGAAAAACAATATGGACATCAAATTCTTAAGTTAAGATCTGATAATGGCGGAGAATATGTTAAAAACACATTCATCAACTATTGCACTGAGAATGGAATTCAAATGCAACATAATGTTCCATATACTCCACAACAAAATGGTGTAGCTGAAAGGAAGAATCACACCTTAAAGGAAATGGCTAATTGTATGCTACAATCTAAAGGACTTGGTCTTAGTTTTTGGGCAGAAGCAATTAACTGTGCAAATTACATAATAAATCGCACTCCTACTAAGGCTTTATATGTTAAAAACACATTCATCAACTATTGCACTGAGAATGGAATTCAAATGCAACATAATGTTCCATATACTCCACAACAAAATGGTGTAGCTGAAAGGAAGAATCGCACCTTAAAGGAAATGGCTAATTGTATGCTACAATCTAAAGGACTTGGTCTTAGTTTTTGGGCAGAAGCAATTAACTGTGCAAATTACATAATAAATCGCACTCCTACTAAGGCTTTAAAGAATATCACTCCAGAAGAAGCATGGAGCTCAATCAAACCAGATGTAAGTCACTTTCGTGTTTTTGGAAGTGAAGCGTGGGCCCATATTCCAGATGAAAAGCATAAAGCTTTAGAACCTAAGAGTGAAAAATGTACTTTTGTTGGATATTCTGAAGATGTCAAAGGCTATAGACTTATTCCATTTAAGTCCAAAAATGTTATCATTAGAAGAGATGTAAAATTTGATGAAAATATATCGGCCTGCGAGCGTAGTCTGGCGGATGTGCCACCTCTCTCTATCTCTTCTACTTTTGAAAACATTTCTTCTTCAGATGATGAAAGTGAAGATGACAATCCTCCCCCACCTTCTCAGGATCCTCCTTCAGCTCCTGAGCTTCCAAAATGGGTTCGTGCTACTCGAGATGCAGCAGGTGATCTTGCCGGTGATCCTACAGATCAGCGACGCACACGTTCTCAGTTCGAGAGAGACTCTTCTTTACTGGCTCAAGCTCCAGTAAATTATGATCCTGACACCTTTGCAGAAGCTTCAGGCCATCCAGATTGGGAAGCAGCTATGAATGAAGAATATCATTCATTATTGGCAAATGACACATGGGATCTTGTTCCTTTACCAAAGGGACGAAAACTTGTTAGATGCAAATGGGTTTACAGAACCAAGTATGGACCAGATGGGAAAGTTGATAAACATAAAGCTCGTCTTGTTGCTAAGGGCTTTTCACAGGTTGAAGGCATTGACTACACTAAAACCTTCTCCCCTGTTGCCAAAATGAACTCTATCCGCCTTGTTCTTTCCCTTGCTTCCTCTTTCAAATGGGAAGTCCATCAGATGGATGTTAAATCTGCCTTCTTGCATGGGGACTTGCATGAAGAAATCTATATGGAACAACCCATTGGCTTCATACAAACAGACTCCAGCCTTGTTTGTCGACTTAAGAAATCCCTTTATGGTCTCAAGCAAGCTCCTCGGGCTTGGTATGCCAAAATGGATAGCTTTCTTTTAGAATCTGGCTTTTCTAGGTGTCATTCTAACAATACTGTCTACACCAAGAAAGTGGGCAACTCTCTTATCATCCTTGTTCTTTATGTTGATGATCTTATCCTTACTGGTAGTGATCCCAACCTTATAAACCATGTGAAGTCTAGCCTCAAAAGGAAATTTGAAATGACAGACTTAGGACACTTACACTATTTTCTCGGTCTTCAAGTCTTGCAATCCAAGGAGGGTATTTCCCTTTCCCAGTCCAAATATGCTTGTGATATTCTACGTCATTTTCACATGGAAGACTGTAAGCCAGCCCCTTCTCCCTTTCAGTCTGGAGTCAAACTCTCAGTCACTTGTACTTCTCCTGAAGTTGATGCTACCTTATACCGTCAACTTGTAGGAAAACTTTTGTATCTAACCCATACTCGTCCTGACCTTTCCTTTGTTGTTGGCCTTGTTGCTCGGTTCATGCAAAACCCCCGTGAAAGTCATTGGAAAGCAGCTAAAAGAATACTTCGTTATGTTCGAGGTGCAGTTCAGTTTGGGATTCATTACAGTGCCGAAGCAGCTCCTCTATTGGTTGGTTTCACTGATTTTGATTGGGCTGGTGACCCTGATGATCGGAAGTCTACTGCCGGTTATGTGTTCACTCTTGGTTCAGGACCTATTACATGGGCTTGTAAGAAACAAGCTGTCATTTCTCTTTCATCAGCAGAAGCAGAGTATAGTGGTGCCGTAGAAGCTAGTAAAGAAGCCTTGTGGCTTCGTCAGATCCTGTCAGAATTTGGCTTTCAGCAGCAGCATCCGACTACACTTTGGTGTGATAATCAAAGTGCCATTCAGCTATGCAAAGATCCAGTTCAACATCAGCGCAGCAAACACATTGAACTGCACATGCACTTCATCAGAAAGCTCATCCACGACCATGTTCTTGAAGTGCAATATTGTTCAACAGATGATCAAGTTGCAGACATCTTCACAAAGGCTCTCACAGAGGCGAAGTTCACTAAACTTCGATTTATGGTTGGAGTTCAGGAAGTTGTCACTAGGGGGGATAGGCTCTAGTGCCTCCTTCCTTCTCCTATTGTGTCATATTTGTAAATCCTTCAATCCTATCCCAAGTTGTTCTTAAGAGGGGATGTTAGGATATTCCGACACATAGGAAATAGTTAAGTACAACTTGGTCTAGTATAGAGTTAGGTAAAGTGTGTTTCTTTACCGTTGTACATTTTGTAACTTACAATCCGACAGTCACGATATGTAGTGATCCGACGGTTCATTCTCTCCTCGGTATTACCGACACTTGATCCGTGGCTTGACACCCGATTGGTCCATGAATTCTATTTAAAGCGCACGGAGGGTCATTTGTAGGGTAATCCGTGCATGAGAGAAGCTTATGTAAATTTTCATTCTTTGATTAATAAATTGCCTGAAGTGGCCACGTTGGCTCAGGCCGTGGACTATTTCCCTCTTTGAGGGTTTTAACCACGTCAAAAATACTGGTGTATTGATCTGTGATCTGGTTGTGAGCGGTGTCCTTTTGGTGTTCTTTCTGAGGAACTTACCCTGTAAATTCCTACAAAAAGAACATACCTTTGCAAGTAAGGCTTAAATATCTTGGTCTTGAAATTAAGGAGACCATTGGTTAAAATCAATGGAATAACATATACTCATAATGATGCTTATTAGTTTTGAAAAAAAAAATTTGAAAAAAAATTGTACATCCTCGTGGTTTCTCATTTAATGATAACAAAAGAAAATATAAAGTTTGTAGAAATATATAGCTCCATTGACTTTATATAGTAACTTATCAATTATAGGAATGAGGAACTTGTATTTGATTATAATTCTATTATTTCCTTGTAATCAGTATACAAGCACTGTAATCCATAATTTTTTAACAAGATGACAATGGAAGGGAATGATGCATTTGGGCTCCCATATCCAAAAATTCCTAAACTCAATACACAACCACCTTGATCCATACTTTTTTCTTGAGAGCATGACAAGTGTGGAGAATGTATGCATTTGGGCCTAATGACTCCCATATCCTACAATTCCTAAACCAAATACTCAATCTCAATTTTTTGTTGATAAGGATAGTGGTATAGCTTGATATTGAGAGGATTCCTCTAAGGAGGAAGGGAAATGGTGTGGTCATGGTCATGCAATGGGATTGGCTTGGAAGAGGCACCCAAGCATGGTTATCCAAAAGTGTTAACTCGTAATGAAAAATATCATAACCACCCTCTCCATATATGTTGTATGGGTAGGAAACAACCCATCTAGTCCCCTTTTCTTGTAGTTTTCCATTTTGTAAGAAAAAATTATACAATTTGGGGAAGTGTTCATCATACAATGTATAAGCATGACCCTCTTGTTGGAACTATAGGCACAATCTATCAAAATCCATATAAATAGAAAAGAGTGCAAAGGCATTGAACACCTAAAATAACACCAATTTCCTCCTAAACCATAGCATACAAGGAGACAACATCAGTTTCACCTAAACCAATATCATACATGTGAGGTGAAGAGTTAGTAATTGTATATTCTCAAATTGACATTATGACATTAATTGCAATAGATTAAACTTATATTGATAATCATCGCTTAATGTTTTTTTGTAGACTTGTGGAAACACTTGAGTTGTTCAACTAACTTACAATTAATAAAATTACAAGTGTTGCTCAAATCTTACAAGTGTTGCTCAAATCTTCTTGATGTGCTCTTTCATGCACAATGACTATATAGCTACACCATCTAAAGCATACATGCAGACTATGTGTTTGGTTCAACTCACATTATCTCCTTTCTTGCCCAGAGAAAGTCTTTCAAATAATTATCATCTTCCCCTTCTTGTTTATCTTCGAGAATGACTTTAGGCTAGTTTGTTCTCCAAACCTATGCCCTCTAACTTAATTTATAATCACACCTTCGACAAATATTTGAAACATATGGTTCTTATACCTTTTTCTTGAAAGTGTAGAAGAAATTATTTGACCCTTAACTTTTGTTAATAGAATAGTATAGTGAATGGGGATCAAAGTAATTTTTGGCTTCAGTATGTTAAGTGAATTGCATTGCGGTAGAAGTTTCCATGAGTTTGAACCATTTTAATTTCATGTTGTGTGTCATTGTGATTGATTACCATTTTCCAAACTAATTTTTTCCATATTTGAATTCAGCATTGCAGATTATGAGGGCAAGGAGAGAACCGTTAGACTGATGGTAGTTCATTGTTTTCTCTTCACTCTTACTTTATATTTTAAATAAAAATTTGGAGAGATCATTGCTAATTTCGCCATTTCATTATAAAACAGATAATGGAATCAGAGGCTGAAATACAAAAACTTCAGAAGAAGTATGCTGAACTGTTAGCTGAGCGGGATCCATCTTCGTCTTAGAAAATAATCCAATTCCTTTTCACTGATGTTAAATTGAAAATTGATTAAACCGTATTGGCCATTTGATCAAATGAGATTTTTGTTTTTTCAACAATGTTTGTTTTGAATGATCCATATCTCTGGTTATGCTTGTTCAAGATTCATGTTATGTTGCTATTTTTTTCTAATCAATGAAAGTCCACTGGGAAGCTTATTGAAAGAAAGAAATTGAATAAAGATTGGAATCTTTTTGTGTGTTTATTAGATGGAATGGATATGTAAAAGCACAATACTGAGAACCTGATAAGACTAAACTGGGGCAGTAAATTTTCAGCAAATTATGTATTTTTTTTATTCGTAGCATGCTTCAATATTTGTTGAATGATAAATATTTCATCATTAAGGATAGAGTAATATTTAGAATGAGGTATATAATAAGATTTGAAGTTATTAAAAGAAATATTTATTATGAATTTAATATGTTATAGGGAGGATAACAATTTTTCCCTAATCAAATAAGCTAAACTTTTATTCTATTTATCAAAAGTAATTAATTTTTATAGTAAATTATTATTTTTGAATTTAAAATCAATCAATTTCCATGATACTATTTCTCATAATACTTAAATAATTATTGCTAAGGACCAAGATTAAGTGTCAATGGCAACTCCATCATCTATCAACACCTTTAATGTGTTCATGAGTTCACATATAAAGATACGGAAAGTTTCATGTAAATAATATCCCAACCATTACAAGAACTTTATCTTTGAATGTGTATCATTAATATGTTAAGCTACAATTGATGTCACATTTTCCTTCTTTTTGTAGGGAGTAGTGATAGCATCTCATTAATATTACGTCATATAATAGGACTTGTCCTCATGCCTACTACAATCATATGGCAACTTAATAAATTATAAACATTAACTATGCCATGTAGAATCCACCCAAAATCTTCATCAATTCTTACATCTCAACAAATGGTAGTTGACTTAGCCTTGGAAGTGGCTTACCCTATCTATTCAAAGGACATTTGGTGGGATTCCAAGGTCAAGGTTGTCTTAACTAGCGAAAAATGAAGAGGCCAACTATGTAATATCACATATGGTTATACCAATATGCACTTGTTGTTCTCTCGCAATGAAAATGTAGCAACATTGGAGGAGGCTCAAATTTGTAACTTGTTGTCCTCTTATATTGCATGAAGAGATTGTGGTCACATATTTAGACAGTCAATATGAGCACCACTCTTTCCAGTGGCATGATGTTCTAGGCTCACTCTTTCCAGTGGCATGATGTTCTAGTCCACACCCATTGTGAGCACCTCAAATTGGTCATCATAAGTATATGGTTGACGACAACTTCCACATATTTTCTCTATATGATGGTCTATTTCATATAGTGGACTTGCCTACCTGATTCCTTGATGTACATCAGCTTGAAAATGGATATATTATGCACAATTCAATTGAAGTTGGCATGCAAATGGTACATGATGATATTATACACATGATGAGAGCACCTGAGGTTTCCAGTGGTATATTGATATATTATGATGATGTTGTATTGGATAATGTCATATCTTGTATTCTTGTTATGTATGATGATATGTTTCCATGTATTGGTCAGACTGTGGTGAGCATTGATGTAATATAATAATGAATCATAAAAATATACATTCTTGTCTTTTGTTTTGATATACCATGTTTGGTCATCATTTTCCTTTAGATAAATGTTGCCACTTTTTTATTTGAGATGTTTTACGAGAGACCTAGGTAGGTGTGGCTTGTCCCAATCATCTTCCACACCTTGTTATCTTCCCACAAAATCCATGAACATTCATCATTTTCTTGCTCATGGTTGATTTATCATATGACATATAACAAGGTCCAAAGAAAATAAATATGTATGAAAAATCTATCTAAGTCAAAATGGCTATAAATTCTCAAGATTTGCTCAAAATTCTGCGTCCATGTAAAGTTTAAGATATGTCACTTTGAAAAAAGCACAATTTCCCAATTCCCATGTTTAATAATGCTATCTAAAGAAAGGGACCAAATGAATAAAGAAAATATGAAGATAGTGAAAAAAAGAATCTCAAGGAATGGTAACTCAAATAATGAAAAAAAGAATCTCAAGGAATGGTAACTCAATGTTAAGTACTCCCTCAGGCACACTAATTTGGAATGAAAATCATAACCCCTAGTTCTTGAAAGCTAGAAAGGTAGTATCTATACATCGTCATATGTGGTTATGAGTCTAAGTTCATGAAAAATCCCCCCCCTAACATCACATCATATACTCCTAACTAATGTCCTAGGAAATGCTTCTTGTTTTAGGAGTTGCTACATGTAATAAAGGTTAATTATGTCCCCACCATGCTTAAAATTAGTAAATGATAAAACTTTAAATGAGGCATCAAGGATTTAAATGATGCTACTTAATGGTTCACTACCTAATGACATGAATATTTAGGCATCATTTATCATTATTGGGTGGCATCCCCACATTGGGATCTATATACCTACCTAGAGCATTGTTTGTCTACTTGAGAGTTGCATGCATTTTTTAGAGCTATGTACATACCTTGGGTGTTATGACCCTATTCCTAAGGCGTTACAACATGTATGGAGCGTTGTGTTGACTGATTGGGCATTATGACAAAGAGTCCACATCATCTTGATACATGGGCCTTCTATGTTCTTTATGAGGTTGACTTGCTTCTTAGATCGTGGACACATGCATTAGAGTTACATGTGTCCCTTATTCCACTCATTTAAATATTTCAAAGACGCATCAAAGCATTTTAGTGTTTTTGACACAAAAATATGGATTTTGAGAGTAGAGTTCTTGTTTTAAGGTCAGTATCCTTGTTAAGTTGGTAACTATGTTCACATGCCAATGTCTATACTCAAAAATCAAAAATTTCATAATAAATACTTATGAAATGAAATTTATTATTATGTGTTCAATTGATATGCAAATGAAACAAAGGAAGTGATGCACAATCACATCTAAATAAAACCAAAATTTTCACAATAAATACTTATGAAATGAAATTTATTATTATGTGTTCAATTGATATGCAAATAAAACAAATGAAGTGATGCACAATCACATCTAAATAATGAAAAATTGCATGGTTTTGACAAGGTCACTATTTGCAAGCCAAAACAACTCTATATTTTTTAGAAATATGTAATATTCTATGTCAAAAAAGCATTGGGAAATTTTCTAACTAATGGTTTCTTGGTTTTGTGGCAATCAATTTCTATATCAAAATACATCAACTAATAAATCCATATGGCCATCATAGAAGAGAAAAAAGTGGTTGATTTTGAATCAACAGTAACCTCACTTTTCCAATTTTGCATTGGAAGAATTTTTTTTTAACTAGGATCTAATTTCAAGAGGAACATAGATCTGTATCTATTTCCTTTAGATTTTATATTAAAAAAAAAAATACATAATTTGATATGAAGTCCAATTCCCTACTTTTAAGAAAAAAATAAAAAACCAACAAAAACAGTTCTTCCCTGGTGGTGTTGTCAATTTTGTTGTAGAGGAAATTCTCATGTAGACAAGGGGGGGACTATTGAGACTAGTAATATATGGAGGTATAGATCTCTATGATTTCTGCACACTATATCTATAATTTCCTATTCAAATTTCACTAATGAGAAAAAGAGGGTATGTTGGAATTGATGTTAACATACACATAGAAGAGTTTGTCTTATGTTGATGTCAACTTGGTTTGTATCTCACCCTTTATGATTGGAAAAAAAAGTTATAGGAGGATGCACATGTACTCGACAAGATGGTGTTTTATGTGGATGTCTTGACTCTTGTAGAGAACATGTTTGTAGGCTTTTCATGATTATCAAAGACTTGGCATGAGTTTGCAGAGGCTCTACAAGTTCAGGGGGTGTTAAAGAGGTTGATGAACATGTTCTAGAAGTTTGAAGTTGAGCAGATCGATGAAACGAGGTTCGGCAAGGGTAACGCGGGTAATATGGAGGAAATATACTTTAGGAGCAAGGGTAACCCAAGTTCTCGGTATATTACCCATGTTAGTAACTCGGGCAACACCCGCATTACACTCTGTAAGTGATTTATTTTTTGGATTCTATGTGCACTCAAGGCATTTCTAAGGGTATTTTCACTTGGTAATTGATTAAATAGTATGAGGAAGTCCTCTAGAATTTGGTTAAAGTTGCATAGATCTCTCATTTAATGTAGACCATGGAGGATCAAGTCAAGGAGGAGATATGCTCAAAATACCAAATCAATCCATGAGTGTATGAACAGAGTTGTTTGGTCTTTGTACTCCTTTGTAATTATTGTCTTAATCACTTCAGATCATCTATGCATTGGATGTATTACTAATGTGTGTGAGGATTAGAATGTGAAAGTAGAGCAGAGTATGCAGATCTCTTGAAGACTTGCAAAGATAGAAAAGAAGTGGAAGCAGGTAGCAGAAGCATGTTTCAGGTAAAATTTTGAGAAGAGAGCGAGCAGATGGTGCAAAGGGATCTTTGTGTTAATTTCTCTTTGGGCTATATTTTTCTTTTCTTTGATAATTGCATCACATTATTTACACATTGAATTCACCCCCAAACATTATAACATCATTACATCATATGTAATTATGTAGAAATAACAACATCATCAGTAATAGAGACCAAAGAAAAACCCCACAATGGAGAAAACCCAAAATTATTCTTCTTCCTCCATTAGATTTCATCAATTGATCACCTGAGATACAAAGTACTTTCATAGAGAGTTACATCAGAATTGAAGTCATGATAGATACTAAACCAGCAAGGTCTATTCATATATCACAACTATTACATGATGTATGTATGGATACCACAATGGAGAAAACCCAAAATTATTCTTCTTCCTCCATTAGATTTCATCAATTGATCACCTGAGATACAAAGTACTTTCATAGAGAGTTACATCAGAATTGAAGTCATGATAGATACTAAACTAGCAAGGTTTGTTCATATATCACAACTATTATATGATGTTATGTATGGATACCACTATGGATGACACACTACAATACACTAATACATATGTTTTTCCATACAAACATAAAGCTCTACTCTACAACATACCAATACATATATCCTTCCATCATACCAATACAATGTTCTTTGTACTATGAATATATTTTCGATGCCATGTAGAGGAACCATATGTAACAGTGAAGAGGATACATACAAATAACGTTCAGGAACCAAGTAGTTTGAATCCAACCACATCATAAAGGTGACAATCATATGTAGTAGAGATACCATGGAATATCAAACATAGGAGCCATTGTTGCAACACACATAGGATCATACCTGAATCATACTACTTTGTTGCACATATACATACATCTCATTTCCAATGCCATACATACTTCTCATATACAACGTTGTACATATAATACAGTGCTAGGAAACCATATACATAAATAATTGTGGCCATATTATTGTGTCAGGACTACTGTGACAAGAGACAAGCCTACTGTGATAAGATTGATCATGAACTACAGTGTTAAATCTAATCATAAATTGTGTATTGATGCCACCAAGGTCGACGTATCATACGATTCTTGTAGCATCACCAAGAGCGAGTCCTGCACAATTTATGTGTCAATATCACATGTAGAGATTCCATATGTACTGTGAGTTTATATCATGCAAATTGCAGAGGATTGTGCCAATACCATCATAATGAATCATGTCAACTACATCACAGAGGAGTATTATTCCTATGTTATTATAGAGATGATGAAAGCCAATGATACCTTTCCAAATACTACAAAGAGACACGATATTGTTATAGTAAGACATGGGGCTAACAATTACAGTAGTCATGTAGCATAGGTGCGAGAAAAAAATAAAATGCTTGTAATATATCAAGATCAAGGTCATATAACCCATGTGAATGTGGTCTTGTAGCATACAAATTGTGCCATGCGAACTGAATTGGGTTATATGAACTGAATTGATCCATACGAAGTGAACCATATGAACTGAAATGAGCCATATCAAGTGAACCATACGAACTGAATTGAGCCATAGAGTAATGTGATATATCCTATAATGTGCAATGAACTCTTATGCCATCCATACGAAAAGATAAATATGTGTATTATGTGTAATCAATGGGACCTCTATTTATACAATATAGAGAAGGCGCATTACTTGAGAAGTCGACCTTTGATTTGGAAGGAAACTATTTTAATTTTTAATTTGAAATTTTATATTCTTATACTTATTTTCCTCATATAATTCTTTTTACCAATCATCTTTGACTAACACTTATTTATTTGGTAATTTCTTCATGGCTGCCAAATGTAATATAACACTCCCTCTCAACTAGGGAGAAATTTCCATCTGCATACATAGAATCATCTCCAAGAATAAAAATAATGCATAATCAGTGGTAGGGGAGATAAATCCTCATACCCTACTAATCTCTAGGCCAGATCTAATTACCTCCATCTCAGCTATGTCAAAAAAAAAAAAAAAACTATCTCATCGTCCTTTGATCATCTGCAGAACAATCTCAATCTAAAGAAGAAGAATATGAATCATCATAGGGGGAGTCTATCTCAAATCAAAGCATCATCGTAGGGAAGCATTCGACTTCCATCCTATATCCAATAATCAATACGGTCATCTGAAATAGAATCATCATCGTCATCAAGTCACATCTTGTCTTGACTCATCTTGCTTATCTCCATCCGATGAACAATCTAGATAAGAATGCTATGACATCATAGGTGATCCTAGCTCAACCTATAACAACATAGGAGAACTTAACTCAATCTAGAAAAACATCAGGGAGCCTTGTTCAACCTAGAATGACATTGAGGAGCCTAGCTCAACCCAAAATATCATATCTTCCAGCAGGGAGCCCAATGCTACTACCTGGGAATCATATGTCATCAAGGATTCAATGCTACAACCCAAGAATCTCTACCAGTAGGGAGCTAATGCTACAACCTAGGAACCTTGTCATCGGGGTGGCAATGCTACCACCCAGAATCTACAGACAATAGGAGGAATTCCACTCACCTTATGAGGTAAGGATCACGCTTATCCTACTACCTATAAATAATAGGATGGATACCACTTACCATGAATGGTAAGGTTGTCCTATTATATTTTGATCTTCCCAACATGACTTTAAAGATTTAAGTGGTAGAACACCTACATCTCTAGCTTGAGCGGGATGCCACTTGCCATAAATGGTAAGGATAGCCCCTAACTCAAGTAGTCAACACCCATTGGCTAGATGGATAGAAATGAAAAATGCCAACTAGGGTATACTCGATAGGGGGAGTTACCCACTTACCATGAGGTAGGATCGAACATGACCTGAGATGAAAATAGGGGAGATACACACTTAGTGTGAGGTAAGGATCAGACACACATATTGTCCATGATTTTCCTCAACCCCAGGATCTCTTCATCTCAATGTGTCATCCTAGGAGCTCAGATGGGGGGTGGGGTGGGTGGGGTGGGAGAACTAGCTCAATGTCCTTAAACAGTCGGGACCCTTACCTAGGAGGGTCATAGCCATCAATCCATGCTACTCTTTGAAGATCAGAAACATATCAAAGTTCATGTATCTAGTATCGACTCAAACAACTCATGAAAGAGTTCAATCTCACTTCCTCATGCATTATCAGTAACAAGAATTCTCTATTTTCATATTCATATAGGACATCAAATATTAGAGAAAATATATATAACATAAATAAAGGAATACCATATTCATCCTTTCTCCCTCTCACCTAGGGAGGAAGTAACCACAAGCCTAAGCTTGTATCATGCAACAACATTATCTTAATCCATGAAGATGTCTTTGTCCCAACTATATATGTGACTAGACTTAGTCTGACTCAGAGTGTATATAAGGATCCAATGAAGATGTCTTTGTCCTAGCTATATATGCAACTAGACTCTGTCTAACTCAAAGTGTATACAAGGATCCATCTACCTGATACAAGATCCACCAAATCTAGTAACAATAATTAATTCAATCCAGCATGCTAAAAACACTTATACATGAGAGGTGGATCCTTATATTACATGGGGTAAACCATTTATGTCAACAAAGAATTGTTAGATCATAAAATCAATAATCAAAGGCATATCATTCACAATATCAATTGTTCATTAATTCATGTCCTAAATACTTGTTCCATTTTGCAATCATCGGAATTCTAATCATCCACCGCAAAAAGATAGTAGGTGTGGGATCTCATCAAGGGTCTATCCTTCTGAATCATGAGCCTCTTAAAATCATAATCAATAAAGACATCAACTTGTCTATCATATGTCATGCATCAACAAAACTATCAGATCGTGGAGTCAAACTATATCAAGTTCTATATATATATATATATATATATATATATATATATATATATATATATATATATATATAGTAGTCAAGACAAGTCACCATCAGTTGTTTCATGGTCACGTATGAATATGTCATCAAGCATTCATCAAGTGTTAGTACTTCAAAGATAATAATCACAACATCACTTCTTTATCACATTATAAAAACATTTTTCATTAAAGTGATAACACTATTAAGTTAGGAAAGTGTTAGTACTTTAAAGATCATAATCACAACATCACTTCTTTATCACATTATACAAACATTTTTCATCAAAGTGATAACACTATTAATTTAGGACATCCATTTTTCCACATTGTCAAATTGTTAAGTCATCAGAGCAGTTACAGTTTATCAAAAACTTATCAAGATCAACAAGAATATCTAGACAATAGATCATGAAAATCAATCTTACAACCACATATTTCCATTAGGGTTACCATACAAGTAATGAAAACAGTACAAGTTACCATATATCAAAAATCATAGACTATAGAGTGCACTAGCATATCGGAATCAAACTTACTCACATGTGTATATGACAAACATGCATTGCTCAAGAGTACTTGTATGGATCAATGCCTCAAGTCTTGAATATACTATACATACCTTGTAATGTTTAGATACCCTTAGAAATTTTCAACATTTGATTGTCATTGGTAGTTGTAGTACTTGCATGTTGTAGCTACTTTGTCAACTTGCATAATTGCTCTAGCTTCATTTTCATGCACCATCTTTTCTTTTCCTGTGCTAGCTTTTCTTTCCTTGCACCATCTCTCTTTGCCCACACCATATAGCATCCATATGATCCTCACAAAGGATTTTCTTGTCATATCTTCAGCAGGAAGTTAAAAGCATTCAAATACTCAAATATGCATGCAATAATACATAATCTAAATGATAAAACAAGAGTATTGACATAAATAAATAACATAAGTCTAGAAGGTGCTTATCCTTGACAAGGATTGAAGGAAATGGTTAGCTCATCCTTGATGTAGCTTCCAAGAGTCATTGTTATCCAACTTCCACATATCAATGTTGACTTAAATATTTTCAATGAACTTAATCAACAACCAAGCCCAACTGAGAATAGCCCATATAGGGTTTCACTGAATTTTTAAGAGACTATCCAGCAACACGAACAAAATAAAACCCAAGAGATAAGCTCAATAGGAAGATCAGATCCAGGCCCAGATTTTCTAATCCTACAGTCAATGGTCAAAGTCAACCATCAAAAGTAAAAAAAAACCCTAGGTCATATCTGCACGAAGCTAGTGACCATGCATGCGGCTGAAGCTTTCCTGCTGCATGGAGCACCATATCAATTGTGTGGCTACAACTCAAAATTCTATGTTCCAACCCTGCAGCCATAGGGAAAATTATTTTCTTCACATATGCAAGCTTAGACCTTGTTGAGCTAATCATATCCAGGTCCTTCCTCCACACATAATTCATTGGTTTCTTCCAAACCCTAACCTCATGTTATCTACCAAACCCTAACTCCTCTTAGCAAGGGTGCCTAGGGTTTCCTTCAAACCCTAGAATTATTTTAGGTCTCCAATATCTTCACCTCTTTCATCATGGTTTCTTCAAGGGGTGCGATCTCAATAAATTTCTTTTAGGCCAGCTCTGATACCATGTTAATACCATGTTAATTTCTCTTAGGGCTATAATGTTATTTGCTTTGATAATTGCATTACATTATTTACACATTGAATTAACCCCACAACATTATAACATCATTACATCATATGCAATTATGTAGAAGGAACAACATCATCAATGATGTAGTGTAACAGAAAAATGAACAACAGAAGAAAAGAAAGCACACATAGAGACACTAAGATTGTTCAAAGACCAGGGAAAAACCCCACAAGGGGGGAACCTAGAATTCTTCTTCTTCTATTAGATTTCATTAATTGATCAATTGATATACAAAATACTTCCATAGAGAGTTACATCAGAATTTAAGTCATGACATATACTAAACCAACAAGGTCTCTGCAAATATCACAACTACTATATGTTGTTATGTATGGATACCACTATGGATGGCATACTGCAACACACTAATACATATTTTTTTCCATACAAACATACAACTCTACTCTACAACATACCAATACATATATCCTACCATCATACCAATACATATGCCTTGTACTACAAATATATTTTCAATGCCATGCAGAGGAACCACATGTAACAGTGCAGCGGATCCATACAAATAAAACTGAGGAACCTAGTACTTTGAAGCCAACCATATTGCAAAGGTGACAAGCATATGTAGCAAAGAGACCATGGAATATCAAACATCGGATCCACTACTGCAATACACATAGGATCATACCTGAGTCATATTTCTTTGTTGCACATATACATATTTCTCATTTCCAATTACATACCTACTTCTCATATACAACGTTGTACATAGGCTACAGTGCCAGGAAATCGCATACATATACCATTGTGGCCAGACTATTGTGTTAGGACTATTGTGACAAGGGATGAGACTACTGTGACAAGATTGATCATGAACTCTAGTGTTGAATCTCATCACAAATTGTGCATTTATGCTAGCAAGGTTATAGAGGAATGATTCATACGATTATCGTAGCATCACCAAGAGTGAGTCCTACACAATTTGTGTGATAATACCACACATAGAGATTCCATATGTATTTTGAGTCGATATCATATAGATTGTAGATGGTTGTTGCAATACCATCATAAGGAATCATGCCAACACCATCGCATAGGAGTATTATGCCTTTGTTATCAAAGAGATGATGCAAGCTAATGATACCATGCCAAATATTACAAAGAGACATGATATTGTTACTGTAACCATGCAAGTGTACTGGAATCTTGTAGCGAGATGCCAGAATGAGAGTGTCATTACAGTAATACATGGGGCTAACAATTACTGGAGTCTTGTAGCATAAGTGCAAGAACAAAGAGCGAGAATAAAAGGCTTGTAGTCCTGTAACCCATGTGAATGTGGTCCTGTAACCCATGTGAATGTGGTCCTGGTCCTGTAACAAAGAGCAAGGGCATGGTCCTGTAACCCATGTGAATGTGGTCCTGTAACATCACTAAGAGTGAGTCCTGCACAATCTGTGTGTCAATACCACACATAGAGATGCCATATGTATTGTGAGTCGATATCATATAGATTGCAGAAGATTGTGCCAATATCATCTTAGGGAATCATGCCAACACCATTGTAGAGGAGTATTATGCCTCTATTATTAAAGAGATGATATAAGCTAATGATACCATGCCAAATATTAAAAAGAGACATGATATTGTTACTGTAACCATGCAAGTGTACCTGAATATTATAGCGAGATGCCATAATGAGAGTTCCATTACAATAAGACATGGGGCTAACAATTATGGGAGTCTTGTAGCATAGGTGCGAGAATAGAGAGCGAGAATAAAAGGCATGTAGTATAGTGAGAGCAGGGTCCTATAACCCATGCGAATGTGGTCTTGTAGCATAAGAACTGTGCCACGTGAACTAAACAGGGCCATATGAACTAAACTAAACCATACAAAGTGAACCATATGAACTGAACTGAGCCATAGAGTGATGTGAGATCTCATGTAACGTGCAACAGACTCTTATGCCATCCATACGAAGAAAAAAAATATGTGTATTATGTTTGATCAATAGGACCTCTATTTATGAAATATGGAGAAGACCCATTACTTGAGAAGTCTTTTAATTAGCAGGAAACTATTTTAATTTTGAATTTTACAAATTATATTTTTATGAGTATTTTCCCTAAATAATTATTTTGACCAACCATCTTTGACTAATACTTCTTTATTTGGGAATTTCTTCCTAGCTGCCAAATATAATACTTTGAGGATATATCTTGTGTATTTTGTTGTTGCTAATGTGTTTATTAGATTATCTAATGTGGTTTTTGTATTGATCGATTTTATCATTTTGTAGAGAACTAATATGATATTGTTGAGTTGTGTAGTTCTCCTTGGAGTCTAGTTTGAAAATGAATGAAAGTGTGGCTCTAAGAGTTTGAGGAGGTGGTGGCCTCCATCAAGTAGTGGTTGAACAAGATAGGGTGGTGGCAATAAAAATAGTATATTGGGAATAGCATCTCCATCTAGTGGTGGTTGGGCAAGGCTTATTAGGAGTGGTGGCTTCCAGTAGGTTGTGGCCTACAAACACGTGTGTGTAGAGACTTCCTAGCTGGTGGTGGCCAACGATACTGTTCATAGGGGTAGGGTTAGGGGTGGAATCATCATAATAATGGTGGGTGGTTTTTCTCCCCTTGAGGGTTTCCACCATAAAATATTGGTATCTTTATGTGTGTGATTATTCCTATGGTCAAGTGTTTTCTATGATGTTGTCATCTCCTTTTATTTGTTTCATATTTTGAATGTTTAAAGGTTAATCAATTAGAAAAAAAAATATAAGTGCCATCACTATTGATTCACCCCCCCCCAAGTAATGATATACATTTCTAACAATTGGTATCAAATTCGGTTCTCTATAGTGGAGCTTGATCGCTTGAGAGTAGATCATGGAATTATAGCCAGAAACAAGAAGAAGCGGACTCAGAAAAAGAAGGCCAACAAACAAACTAGAAATAATTCAGATCTAGAAAAAACCCCACTTCTTGTTGGTCAAGGATGCAGATAAAAATCACGAAGGTAATTTAGGTGACGCATTTTGTGTTAATTGTAATCGTTATGGCCATTATACATCTAGATACCTATTTCCTTGTACTAACAGTGATGATGGCCTACTTGGGAATATTGAGCTAGAAGATGATAATATTTCATTTTAATTTGATTCTCCAAGTGCAAAGATAGTTGCTCGTCAGATGGAGAAATCAAGATAAGAATGTTTGGAAGATGAAAAGTAGAGCAAAATAGCGGCACTTGAAGCTGAGATTAAAAGGCTCACAACTAAAAACAATGATCAGTAGAAATTACTACAAAGTTTTGATGAGAAGTAATGTTCCATCAAAGAAGTAATAATTAGGCTAAAAACCAAACTAGAAGAAGGAAGGCGAGTTGAAGAGGGAATGAGGAAGCAATACATAGAAAAGGAGGATCGGTGTGAGAAATTAGAAACTAAAGTGGTTTCATTAAGGAGTTATTTATAGAATAAAACCACTTAGTTGAAGAGCAACCAAAATTCTACATGTGTCAAATCGGATTGCAACCTGCACAATGGAGAAACCAACTTAGTTGTAGCTACAAGAAATACAAACAATAGCATTAGAAAAAGTTTCAAGAAATAAATCCATCAATAGAACCACTAGTCAAAGAAGGAGCTCAAGGAAGATAAGACAAAGGTCATGCCAAGAAAAGCACCTAGAAGATCATTCTCATCCTTGGGAGATGTGAGACTCTTCAGCTATCAGAAGCTTGGACATATTGCAGTAAATTTCATAGGCATGCAACAAAAGAAGCATTGGGATAGAAGGTCCTATTGAGAAAACAACCAAGGAAGATTGTCCCATTTTCAAATTTTAGCAACAATCAGGTATAGTAGTTCCTTTTATGGTTATGTTACTCATGCAATGATTTTGGCCATAAGGTTGTTGAATATAGGCTTTATGCAAAAAGGAATAAAAGGAAGATCATGAGATACAAGTCCTTTCCCCTATTCCTTGGCCACATCAGATGCTACGTGTGTGACAATATTCACCATATGGCTAAAGATTACAAGCTACCAAAATTCTTAAGGACATCAAATCAAAGAGCAAGTATCATGTAAAGCAGGCCAGACAAGAAGGAAGAGAGAGATCCACATGTTAGAGATCAACCCCTCAAAATTTGGAGGTAGAAGGAGAAGCAAGAACTTGTAAGAATAAACTAAGGCTTACATGGCCTTAGGGGGATCATATGGCTCATCATGATATTGCATGTACGACCTTTGGTTAAGGTGTTTCCATAGAAAAGCTAGTGTATGTGAACAAATTTGCCTCTTAAGGAGGTGCATGAGTTCAGGGGGAATATTGCAAGGTTTACTTTATACTACTAGTTTATCTTTGTCTTCAACATTGACATTGATTGGTTCAGCCACGAGTAATTTTTTTGATGTATGCATCTAGGGTTTGATTATGATTATCCTTTTGATGTTGTTTTACGCTACTGATGTTGCATCTGTTGACGCTATTGTGATTAGGGTTTGATAAGATGTTTTGTGATGTGAACATGAACACAAATCTCTCCAAGATAGCATTTTCCAAGGCGTGGAGATTATATGCAGATGGCACGTGTCAGGGGGCTCATCTCATATGCTTTCACTATTTCAACGATTTATTGATGGCATTATGGTCCCTTACTAGCAAAAGAAGAAGAAGACATTGTTTGGAGGAGTTTCTTGTGTTCCTTATGAAATGTGCTTATCTGAAATTGGTTTATTGCAAAAGTATGTGCCTTGGTTTTGCATGGCTTATGTGTTGCCTCATAGTTCTGTGTGAGTTAATATGCAACTATTTTCAGCTTGAGGCATAAATTTGTATTCAAAATGGTGGTTGTTTGATCTCATGATATGCCATATATAATTTCCATTATATGAGGAAGTTGTGTATGTTGCTAGTGAGCATGGGATTTTTATGCTTTTGTTGCGGCTATGGCAAACATAATTATGGTGGTGTATCATACTTACAATGTGTGGTTGTAGTTGTTTACTTTGTTCTAGTGATAAAGATTTGTAACTAGTATGCAAAAGAATTAGGAGTTGATCATGATAGATCTATGTTTTGTTGTTTCTATTGTTATACAGATCATGGTGGTTGCTTGATACTCATTTGCCACATTATTTACTTGGACACTTACCAATGTTGTTGATGTATTGACTCATTTACTGCTAGAAATGTTCTTGTTGTTTCCTGATTTGTTATCTAGAGCTAGAGTTTGTGCTACAGGAGTATGGCTCCATGTTGGTGAGCCATGTGGTGTATGATATCTATATTGATGTAGAGTATTTTTGAAGTGATGTGTATTTTTTCCATCACTGCATCATTGAATTTATGTTACTGCTACTAGTTAAGATTAGCTTGTAGAGGTTTATGCTCTATATGGTGGTTGTTTTGTTGCCATGTTTTTGCTACAAAGGGTTGATATCTAGTGATTAATTGGTGTGTTATGTTGCTAGTTATTTATGTTGTTGATGTGAGGGTTTTCATGTTGCAAACACCTTTCATTTTGCTGTTGATATATGTTGTTAATAGCCACTAAGAATTACCATGTATTTTTTATTGTTACTGCTAATACTATGGCTGAGACTTTGACAGTTTGACACATGATATCATGATATATGTATTGTGATTATATCTCTGGTATGTAGAGCACATATCGCTACTCATATATGCCATGTAATTACATTATGTTATGCATGAGAGGTTTCTATGGAGATCAGATGGTGTATTGAAGTTGGCACATCTAGAGTGTACATATTATTATTTATGTCTAGTATATCTAGATGAATGATGCATGTTGTTGTTGAGACGTTTTGCATTTCGATGGCTAAGTTGTAATGAGATTATGCACTTGTGTGAGTTGGATTAAAAGTATAATCGTTGTTGATGCTTGGAGTATGTTGATGCATTAGTCTCATGAGAGTATGCATGTTTCCTATGATGTTTTCATTGATATATTTCTATTTCCTAGGCTTTTGATCTCATTATATGAGGGAGCGAGTGAGTTGATCTTGATAGCATGATGTCAAGGAGATGATGAGTTGATGAGTTGTTTATAGTGCCTTATTGTAAAATCTTATATCGTTGTTGTTGTTGCTTAGTGCTTCTTGGATGTATTGCATATTTGGCCACGTCTTGATGGTGTTGGAGAGAGTGTTGTTACATTGTCTTATTAGCTACTAGTGATGCTTTTGTCATTTGTTGACTTGCTTCTGAGTTAGAGTTGGTGCTACTGGAGTATGTTGCTTTTTGTTGAGCCTCATTGATGATTTATTTCTTACTAATGATGAGGACGTATATTTTTTTTTATTATGTCATACTATTCATGTTGTTGCGATCATATGATTATGTTGCAAATGTTTATGTGGAGCATGGTGGTTGCTAGTGTTTTTATCATGACTTTTCTACAGATGTCGCAATCCTATGTTGTTGGGGTCCTTGATTATGGAAGAGGTGTTGAGAGAAGCCATGCCAGTGTATTGTACTACTATTGTTGTTACTACATATAGAGCATATGTCATGGTTGAACAATGTAAACTTTGAAACAAGAACTGATACAATTACCCGTTTCGTTGAGGTAGCAAAAACTTCAACCGATTTTAGAAAGTGGTGATGCATAATACACATTTTTTTTAGCATAGTTTATGACACTTTAAAAAAAAATTATGTACATTATTTTTTAGAATGTTAGTGATTTTCATGCTCACTTTAAAAAGTGAGGCCCTTTTTTTAAAAGAACTATTTTTTTTTACTTTAAATTTTGTAATGTATTAAATGTGAATAATTTTATAAATTTAACAATTTTTGAAGTTTCTTCTTCATATTTTCTTGTTTTTCTTTTAATTTTTTATTATTTTTTTTGTAGTGAGGTTTTTATTTTTTTGCATAGTTAAAGAAGAAGGTCAATATTTTAAAGTTTCAATATTCTACATATTTATATATCGTTAATTAATGTTTCAACGCACGCCAAATAATTGTCTCTAAAAACAATAATTTTTAACAATTGACATAAAAAATAACCATTTTGAACATAAATATAACTACATATTTATATATCGTTAATTAATGTTTCAATGCACGTCAAATAATTGTCTCTAAAAACAATAATTTTTAACAATTGACATAAAAAATAACCATTTTGAACATAAATATAACTAAAAAATTACACATTTTGATAAAAAAAAAAATTGCTAGAAATGACATGTCAAAATCACAATTTTTATAGAAAAATTTAACAAAAAATAGTTAAATAATAGTTTTTTTATGAATATCATGGCAAAAAATAATAATAATCACTATTTTTTTCAAAAATAATGATTCACATAAAAATTAAAGCAAAAATCACATAATACAAATATTGAACACATAACAACATTAATTGAATGCTTATTCTTCTCATAAAATGTCAAATTCAAAACATTACAAGTATAACTAATTAATAGTTACAAAAAATGAGCTTGAATTCTAAACATAACTTAAATTTAATTAATAATATCAGGTAATCCAAGCTCTTCATTCTCTAGAGTTTCATCATTGTCTTCTTCCACAATATTTTCTGCTTCATTTTTCTCATTTTCCGTTTCTACTTTGATGTTTGCGAATCTCCCAATGTATGCCTTTCCAATCATTCCATGTAATGGTTTTTGAGGTTCCTTTGCCTTTTTTGCCACACGAGATTCACTAAAATCCCCTTTCTTCAACCCAATTTCTTGCATTGTGTTTGGAAGGAATTGAAGAGCATTAATTATTTGTTGAATAAATTTGCACTATATTGGATCTAGTGTTGTACCTAATTATCAAGAACAAAAGAAATAATGAAGTAAATTAGTATAATGACATATAAATTAAGAAAGAAGATATTGAAATTCAATTCTATATAATAAAACTTACCTGAGCCAGAAAATAAATCTAGAACCCGATCTCCTTCATTTGAACATAAGTCTATAAGATAGTTAATCAATGATTGTGGTTTTTGATAAATGTTAACTATCTCTCCTTTTGCTTCTTTATCTTCATATGTTAGTTTTTTCACAACAACGACATAAACCAGTACTTGGCTATGACTCTTTCCATCTACCCGATTAAAAAGCTGTTATGAAACCAGCTCACAAAAAGATAGAAAAGAGAGATCAACGCCTTAGAATTCAGCCTCTTCGAGGGGGAACCTCCTTTACATTACACAAATGAAAAATTCTTTGATGATACAAATGAAAAGACCTCCTTTCTATATATAGGAGTCTAAGGGGTCATAACATAATTAGAGCTTACATAACAATAATAATGTAAGGGCACAATAATAACAATAGTGGGCTTCTATGGGGCACAATAGTAACAATATGTGCACTACATGGGTACATCAATATAATAAGTGGGTTGTACTAATAGCAATAAGGGGTTACACTAGTAGTATAGGGGCCTAACATGCCCCTCTCCTTCAAAAAGCGTTGTCCTCAACGCTTGTCCTCCCATGTGGAATCTTCAGCGGGTAAGTTCTTCCACTTGATGAGATACTCTGAAATTGATCAATTTCGTAGCTGTCGGGTTCTTGTTTCTGTGATTGCTCCAGGTTCCAATATGATTTTTCCTTCCTCTTCAATTTCTGGCAACACTGTTTGAATTGGGATCTTTTGCAACTTTTGAATAAGTGGCCATACTTCTTCGTCCTTCTTCCATTCATCCCTTGCTTCGTTTATCCAATCTGGTTGGATAATAGAAATAGAACAAAACAATGCTTCCACATCCTCATCCTTCAAGAGTCTTCCCATTCGGTAAGGACGCCATTTTTTAATTGCATGTAGTATTGCCAACATTTCCTTCTCATAAATAGCTTGCTTGAGATGTAGCAGTAAAAATACCCAATCACCTACATCAAAACATTTTTCACTACAATGTTGATCTACTTGTTGTTTCATTTGATTTTGCACCGAAGTGGCATTATCCTTTAAAATTTGGAGAACTTGTTGTTGATGCTCGATGTGATCTTTCACTGCTTGAACCTTTTTCTTCTTGATATGTCCTTCTATCTCTAGAGTTTGAGGAGTGGTAATTTCTTCCAATCCTTTACAAGATATGGTCGGATTCATTTCTTGATGCTCGATGTGATCTTTCACTTCTTGAACATTTTTCTTCTTGATATGTCCTTCTATCTTGATAGTTTGAGGAGCGGTAATTTCGACCAATGAATTACAAGATATGGTTGGATTCATTTCTTCTTTCTGGATGTGATATTTCACTTCTTGCACCTTTTTCTTCTTGATATGTCCTTCTATCTTGAGAGTTTGAGTGGTAATTCTTGCCAATGCTTTACAAGATATGGTCTGATTCATTTCTTCTTTCTCTGGGGTGGGGTCCTGGCGTATATCTTCTTCTTTTGATGTTTCTTGATCCTTTTCTTCCTCCTCTTCATATTCTATTTAAAATAATTTCTTCTCAACACACTTATGACCTTTAGTGCATTTGCTGTCACAATTGTAACAAAGCCCTTTTTCTCTTTTTTCTTCCAATTGTTGTGGTGTAACCCTTGTAGGTTGTGGAAGGCTAGGAGAAACAACACTTCCATCTTTATAGTTGTGAGGGGTATGCTTCCTGGTTTCCATAATTTTGCTTTCCACTATGTCACAAAGCCCTTTTACTCTTTCCAATTGTTGTGGTGTTGTTCTAAAGAATGTGTTGCTCTTTGTATCCTCATAATGTGCTATCATTTCCTCCGTAAAAATTGACCACATAACAAGTTGTTTACGAGAACAAAGCCCTTCATACCATAAAAATTGATCCGGTTCTAAATATGAAGATGCAATACATACATTTTGCAATAGTGGTACACCATGTAGATCAAAATATTGCTCCATCTGAAGTATCCAATTTACCGGATCCGTGCCATCAAACTTCCTCATCTTGCTTTTTCTTGATTTTAGGAGCTCGATATTGAAACGATTGTAACTCTGTACTTTCGAATCTTTAAGTTCTTAAATTGCGACCTGTAGTAGCCCTCTGTGTCCTCTTTCCAATGCCACCAGTCTTATCCAAATTGGATTCTCCAAGAAAGAGTTATGTCAAATTTCCCATAGTGACCTGATTATAGACTGGTTCAGTAGAGCGAACTTGTATGATGTGACACGTGTCCCTGTTTGGACCTATGGCTCTGAAAAATATATACAAAAAACTACAATCTGTCCTCTTTCTGCACCTTCTTACAAAATTTCAATCCAGTGCTCAAAGAAAAAGTTATGATGATTTTCCTCAGGTCACCTGTTTGGAATTTAATTCAGGAGTCTTCAAAAAGACCAACTTCCTTAGATCATATCTCCACACATATAACACGAAAAGCTCTAAAATTCGGATCCGAGATTTAGCGAGATGTCTTCTCAAATGGGTTTTTTTTTAAGCTTCTGGAACGTCGCAGAAAAAAAAAAAAGTTATAGCGAAAATGCCACGATGACCTGTTTGGAGCAGCGAAACCCTAGAATCCAAAGCTCTGATACCAAATGTTATGAAACCAGCTCACAAAAAGATAGAAAAGAGAGATCAACGCCTTAGAATTCAGCCTCTTCGAGGGGGCAACCTCCTTTACATTACACAAATGAACAATTCTTTGATGATACAAATGAAAAGACCTCCTTTCTATATATAGGAGTCTAAGGGGTCATAACATAATTAGAGCCTACATAACAATAATAATGTAAGGGCACAATAATAACAATAGTGGGCTTCTGTGGGGCACAATAGTAACAATATGTGCACTACATGGGTACATCAATATAATAAGTGGGTTGTACTAATAACAATAAGGGGTTACACTAGTAGTATAGAGGCCTAACAAAAGCATAGACATGTAACTATCATCTTTTGTCCAACTATCAATATGGATGAACTCACAATCATTTATAATTGGTTGATCTTCACGGTTAAGAAGATTTGACTTTTTCCTGTAACATGAAATAGTAAAAGTTCAATTAACTTGTACATAAATGAATTTTTTAACATTAATCAAACATACATTTTCAACATTTTACCATGTAAGTTGCATCCTTGAGTTTTTTCCCCTTGAAGTTTGACAATAACATTGTCAATTGTGTGTCTGAATGAAATGTCACAAATCTCCATAATGGCGATGATGTGACTTCTACAAATCCCGCAACCACTTTACTAAGAGCTTGATAAGTATAAGGTTCATTATCATAGTCAATGTTTGGGATATCGAAACCATGGGGAATATTTGCAATAACTAGGGAATAATCCCTTTTAGGTATGATTTTAGGAATGTCTTCATGGTCACCTTTTATTACTTGATATTGAATAGTTTCAAGCTCATTCCAAATGAAATGAGTAAGATTTGGATCAAGTTCAACATTCCTAAGACGTTGTTTTCTCGGTTTTTTTATCTTAATTTTTTCAATAAAGGTTCTGAAACTATCCGGTGCTCCATTTTCATCCTTCCTCATCTTTAATAAAATAAACAAATATATGTATAACTTATAAAATAAAAAATAGTATACAGATGAATAAAAATGAATGTATAAATCAACATATCTTTCTAAATGCAAGATAAAAATATTTTAGTGTTGATTTAGAACTTGAATCTGGATAGTTGCATACAATATCATCCCAACTGTCTTCATTCGACAATTTAACCATTTGTTCTTGCATTTTCATGTAAACTTTGTGAATGAATAGATAATGTAAAAAAATTAATATAATGATATGCATAACAAATACTACCAAGAACAATATGTTATAAAACTAGTTCTTTTAAGAAGAAGAAAAAGAAAGCCTCTTTGATCAAATTAGATGTAAAATTTGATTTTCCAATTTATGATAGATAACTTAATGTTGAAAAGCTTGATAATTGGATAAGGCAAATTGATGTATATTGCAGGGTGCAGAAAGTTGATTCAGAAGGAAAGAAGATCCAGCTTGTTAGCCTTCGACTTGAAGGAACCGCACTTGTATGGTGGGAAGGCAAGACACAAGCAGATCTCCAAAAGCATGATAAAATCATTTCAACTTGGAATGAATTTGTTTCTGTCATTAAAAAGAAATTTTATCCATTGGCTTATATGCAACAAGTAATGATGAGTTGGAAAACACTACGTCAATTAAAAGGTCAAAGTGTTCAAAGTTATACTCAGGAATTCTGTAAGAGAGTTTTAACATTAGGCATTTCAATGGACTCACCAGAAACATTGTTGAAATACATAGGTGGTCTTCATAGTTATTTGAGGCATACCATACTTATGTTTAATCCAACTAGCTTAGATGACATATCTATTCAAGCAACTCATCTAGAAGCTAGAGGTAAAAATGTAACCCCAAATGTTGGGAAATCATCCAAACCTATTGAAAACAAGAATAAAGGCAAGAAAAAACTTAAGTGGAAGGAGAAGAAAACAAACATTGTAAATAAAGACAAACCTTCATGCACTTATTGTTATATACCTAGGGGGGATAATATGGGGTACCAAGGGAGGTACCCAAGGTAATAATATAATAATGGGATGGGCCATAGTAATAAATAAGGTGGTTAACCCATATCATGTAAGGGACCACAAGCAGTTGGTAATAATGTAATGGGCCCATGGTATTAGTTTGATGGTATGAGGGAACCATGGTAATGACCCATGGTATTGTATGTATGAGGCCTATATAGAGGCTAGAGATTTCATGTCAAGGAATAGTGAAGGATTATTGTATGAATAGGCATATGGCATGTGGAGTGTTCTCCTTCCTTAAGGAGTGAATGTATGGTGTTGCCCTACCTTAAGGGTTTGATCAATAAAGAATCATTTCATATTATTTCTAGGTTTATTTGCATTATCTTATATTTTCATATCAAATCTATAGTATTTCCGGGTTAGATCCATAACAAGTGGTGTCAGAGCACTTTCTTGGGCAAAAAAGTGGAGAATTTTTTTTTTATTTTTGCAGGATTTCGGGGGCGACGAGTTTATAGATCATATTTGTATGTTTTGATACAAGATTTTCAAAATCTAACTACAGATCTGGATTCTATGTGAAAAAATACCCGATTTCAAAAAAAAAATCGGCTAAATCGGAGTCCGGATGAAGGAGATATCACTGATCTAAAAATCAGTGGTGTTGCAGACAATTTTTCGGGGCAGCGAATTTGCGGCGCATATCTGGACGTCCTGGCACAATATCTGCAAAATCTAATTGCAGATCTGGATTCTTTGTGAAAAAAACTCAATTTCAAAAAAAAACAGTCGAATCGGAGTCCGGATGAGGGAGATATCGTTGATTTAAAATCAGCTCTTTTTTGCAGAAATTGTGGTGACGGCGGGAGAGTAGCAGCGCAGATCTGAAATTCCAGTGTCTGGATCAGGATTTCTATCACATGGGCAGATGCAGAATGGTTGTTTCATTTCCGAAAATAGGTCATAATACGAATTCTGAGTAATATTGTCGGAATTGTGACCATTTCAAATTTTCGCCAATTTTTTTTGTGATGGCTACCCTAAGTCAGAATTTTAGGGACTTGTATAAATTTGATGGCTCTCATCCAGCCAAATGGACAAATGGAGAAATATTTTAGATTGAATTACATCATGGATGATGAGACTCAGTTGAGTGTGGGAATAATGTACTTGGACAATGACAGACGGCAATGGTGGCAATGGCATCGACGTTGCTATCGAAGACCCTTGACTTGGGACACATTCACAAAAGATCTTATGGACCACTTTGACCGTAAAGCTAAACTTGTAGATAAACTCACACAGACAGACACACAGCCTAGCAAAGATTTTATAGAAAAGAAGGAAACCAAGGAACCTAAAGGGTTATTTTCTGCTGGTATCTCCTTATTGTAGGTTCATGGATTGATTCAGAAAGAGAAAATCATTGTTTCTATAAATCCTAGTTGCAAGCATAATTTCATCAATGTTAATTTGGCAAAAAAATTGCAAGTTCCAGCAAAACAAATTGAAAATTTACAGGTTGATGATGAGGATGTTCAAATTTATAAGGATTTGAAGCTTTCTATGGATAAGTATGTGTTGCATGGTGATTTTTATACTTCAGAGATGGATAATATGGATGTTGTTTTGGGATATCCTTGGATGGAATCTGCGGGTACTATCAATATTAATGTGCAGAAGAAATTCCTGAAACTCTGGTATAAAAAGAAGAAAATTACATTACAGGATATTTCCATTAATAAACAGGTAGAGTCCAAGGAGGCTGAAGGAGAAGATGTTCCAGGGTCTGACATATTAGATGATGAGCCAGTGATGATAGACAATCAAACACAAACAGAGGCTGAAAAGGTTACAGGTGTTGATACATCAGAGGAGGGCTCAGTGGTTGAAGTCATATTGGAAAAGAAGACACCACAACAGGCACCACAGCAGGGTGAATTAAAGAAAAAGCTATTGTGGGTTAAAACTTCAACATATCATCACCCACATCACCCCGCAAGACAACCATCAAGATGGCAACCAATTAGCCACACGGACAACAACCCCCGCAGGACATATAGAGAGGAGCGAAGATCCACCTACTACACATCAACACAGAAGAGCTACCACAGTCAACTTCCATCTCAAGCGAGCGAGGCACCAGCGAGACTGAGGGTTCACCTTTCTCTTGGATGGCTAGATTCACATGCATGGTACCAGTGGACTACTCATTTGAGTAGATCTTATTATTTATGTTCTTCCCATGTTTCGGGGACGAAACATGCTAAGGGGGGTGGAATGTTATATACCTAGGGGGGATAATATGGGGTACCAAGGGAGGTACCCAAGGTAATAATGTAATAATGTGATGGGCCATAGTAATAAATAAGGTGGTTAACCCATATCATGTAAGGGACCATAAGTAGTTGGTAATAATGTAATGGGCCCATGGTATTAATTTGATGGTATGAGGGAACCATGGTAATGACCCATGGTATTGTATGTATGAGGCCTATATAGAGGCTAGAGACTCCATGTCAAGGACTGTCAAGGATTATTGTATGAACAGGCATATGGCTTATGGAGTGTTCTCCTTCCTTAAGGAGTGAATGTATGGTGTTGCCCTACCTTAAGGGTTTGATCAATAAAGAATCATTTCATATTATTTCTGGGTTTATTTGCATTATCTTACATTTTCATATCAGATCTATAGTATTTCCGGGTTAGATCCATAACACTTATTGTAAGAATGAAGGACACGATGAGGCACATTGTTGGTCATTGCATTCAGAATTGAAGCCTAAGAAGTTTGGAGGTAAAGAGCGAAAGAATGTTGCTGCTATTCAAAAGGACTTGGGATCAGATTCAGGTGACGAGACAACGATTACAGCTAAAGGTATAAAAGGTAAAGATTCTAAAGCATCTACAAGTACTTCTTCACATTCTGTTGATAATGATAATGACGAGAGGAAAAGAAATGAGCTATTTCACATAAGAGTCATTTCCAAGCACACTAAAATTGATATTTTATTTAATAGTGGGTCACAAGTTAATTTGATTTCTGAAACAATTGAAAAGAAGATGGGTCTAGAAACAAAACCTCATAAAAAGCCATATCCATTAGGTTGGGTGTGTGATAAAACTAAGCTACAAGTTACGAAACAATATAAACTTCATTTTGTTATTGGGTCAAAGTTTATAGATGAGATTGAGATAAACATAGTCCCATTGGACATATGTGGAATTGTGTTAGGAATTCCATACTTGTAAGATAGAAATACTATCTTCTATCGAACTGAAAATAAGTATCAACTCACTACAAGTTATCGAATTGAATAAGTATCAAAGATAACTTCTCTCTCATAAATTCAGGACAGATGAAAAGAATTGTAAATGCAAGTAAACAATTTTTACTTATGATTGTAAAAGCAAAGGATATTGATAAATCTGATGCATTCTAAGGCCATAATCCTAAACAAAAAGAATATCTAGTTAAAGTTGTTTCCAATTATGATGTTCTATTTCAAGAGCCTAAAGGGCTGCCACCCAAGCGAGAGATAGAACATGAGATTTATTTGCAGCAAGATGCTCCACTACCTAACATTGGAATGTACAAGTTATCAGCTCTAGAGAATGTAGAAATAAGGAAGCAGGTACAGGAGTTGCTCGATCAAGGGTTTATTCGACCAAGCACATCACCGTGCGGATCACCTATTGTGTTAGTGCGAAAGAAAGACGGTTTGTGGTGAATGTGCATTGATTTTAGAGCATTGAATAAAATCACAATAAATAATCGTTATCCTCTTCCTTGTATTGATGATTTGTTAGATCAGTTAAAAGATGCAGTTTACTTCTCTAAATTGGACTTGCGAAGTGGCTACCATCAGATCAGAGTTGCAGAACAAGATGTATGGAAGACTGCTTTCAAAACGAAGCAAGGACTCTATGAATGGATGGTTATGCCTTTTGGCTTAACTAACGCTCCAGCTACATTCATGCGAGTCATGAATGATGTATTTAGACCATTCATTGATGATTTTATAATAGTCTATTTAGATGATATTCTTGTTTTGAGTAGAACATGGGATGAACATGTAAATCATTTAAAGCAGGTTTTAGATGTTTTGAGAAGAGAAAATATCTATGTAAAATTGTCAAAATGTGAATTTGGCAGAACATCTTTGAATTATTTGGGTTATATTGTAGGGGTGGTGAATTGAAGATAGATCTCTCTAAGGCCGAAGTCATGTAAATTGGCCTAAGCCCAATACTACTATAGAAGTTAGAAGTTTCTTAGGGGCAGCGCAATATTGGAGAAAGTTTATTGCTAACTTTTCTTTGATTGCAGCTCCTTTACATGATTTTACAAGTGTGAAACAGGTGTTTCAGTTGGGAGGCACACAACAGAGATACTTCGACACATTGAAAGAAAGGATCAGTATAGCGTCAGTACTAGCACTGACAGATCTTCAGCATCCATTCGACATCAAGACATATGCAAGTGAATATGTCATGGGGGAAATGTTGATGCAACACGGAAAGCGTATATGCTTTCATTCTGAGACATTCACATGAGTAGTAGTTAACTATCCTACATATGATAAAGAATTATATGCATTAGTTCAATGTGTTAAAAAGTGGAAACGTTACATAATGGGAAAAGAAACAATCATACACATAGATCATCAACCACTTCAATATTTACACTCACAAACTAAATTGCAACAATCACGACATTATAAGTGGATGGGTTTTTTACAGCAATTTCATCTTGTTATTAGATATAAGAAGGGCATGCATAATAAGGTTGTAGACATGTTATCAAGACCAATTATAAATGCATCCACAATACTTAAGCATAATTCAGTAATTCATGAAAGTTACATTGAACAATATGCTCAAGACACAGATTTTAAGGATGTATATGCAACTTTAAGTCATGGAAAGCACGTAGAAGAATTGGATTATTACATAAGGACAAACTCTTATATCATTTAGGAAAGTTATGCATTCCACAAACTAAAAGAGTTAATATAATTCGAGAAGCACATACTTCTCTCATATCAGGTCCATTTGGTGTAAGTAAAATAGTTGCACAATTACAAAGATTCTGCTATTGGCCACGAATGAATGAGATAGTTTCTAGATATATTAAAGGATGTACTATGTGTGCTACAAGCAAGCCAAGTAATAGAAAATTAGGCTTGTATACTCCATTACCAATTCCTTCTCGTCCTTGGGAAAGTGTTTCCATGGATTTTGTTGGGGGATTGCCAAAGTCTAGAAAGGGTCATGATTATTTGTATGTAGTTGTGGATAGGTTCAGTAAAATGTGTATTTTGACACCATGTAATAAACAGGTCACAACTAAACAAACTACAAAGTTGTTCTTTCAAAATGTATGGGTTTATTTTGGGTTACCCACTTCTATTGTATCTAATCGATATTCTCGATTTTTCGGGAAATTTTGGTCAAGTCTATGGGAGTTAATGGACACAAAGTTAAAGAAGAGCACGGAATTTCATCTGCAAACAGATGGTTAGACAAAAGTGGTCAACAAAACAGTGGTATAGTTGCTTCGAGGAAATTGCAGCAAGCATCCCAAACTTTGGAATGAGCATTTGTGTTATGTGCAGCATGCTTACAACCATGCAAAACATTCTTCTACTCAGAGATCTCCTTTTGAGACTTGTTTTGGTTTTATACCAAAGTCTCCCTTGGATTTTGTCTTTAGTAAAGACATAGCAGTTGATGGACACAGTGATGTGGACAAAGGACCAAGTTCATTGAACAAATCCAAGAAATTCACTAGGTAGTACAGGAACGGCTAGAAAGAAATCAAGCAAAGTATGAAGCGCGACATGACAAGCATCGAGTTGAGCATAGTTTCCAAGTTGGTGATCAAGTGTGGTTGTACATCAGCAAAGAAAGACTGCAAGGGGAAGGTAAAAATTTGAAACCAATTATATATGGTCCTTTCAAAATACTTGACAAAATTGGTGAAAATGTTTTCCGCCTAGGTCTACCAGCTTATATGCAAATCTATTCTGTCGTAAATGTTGAAAACTTGCGATTGTATGAGTCTTCATTGATTGAAGATCCCGAAGAGCAAGGTCAGCTGCCTTCCATTGAAGATCTTTTGCCCGAGTATCTTAATGAGCTATAGGAGGACACAATTCTTGACAGGAGGGTAAGGACTTCACAACAGGGAAATGTTGAGTATCTTCGCGTTGGACTCAAAGGTACAAATCCAAGTAAAGCACGATGGATAGAGATTGGAAAAGTGAGGGAACTTTATCCTCACTTACTCGATAACTAAAACCAACTTTTGGTGGTCCAAAAGCTTCCAGAGGGAAGGAGTGATCCAAAATGGATCCAGTTTTGCCTCTAGATCAAAGTATTCAAATGCAAATGAAAGTGGGATCAAGTGGAAGTGTTCGTTGAGACGATTCCAACGGTGCAAATGACGCGTAAATCATAGTTCAGATGAAGAAGTTAAGGCCAGTCAAAGTTTCAAGGCAAACTAGGGCAAAAAGTGAAAAAGTCAAAGTCAACAGGTCAACAGTCAATGCTTACATCAGCAGGACACGTGTCGTCCCAGGAATGCACCACATGTTTTGGATGACGTCAGCAGAGAAGGTGACGTGGTAGTTTTTTATTGGTTCACATGGGCCAATCCGGTGCTGACACGTGGCAGCCCGGATTTGCCCAATGTTGGCATGAATCCCAAAATTTTGGGGGTCAGGGAGGATCGAACCCTTGACCTCCCAGAAAGGCTAAGACTTCGCCAAATTCCGCTCACCAGATGAGCTATGTTACTGCTTGTTATTTAAGGGGCGGATAATATATTTAAGGTGGATAGGTTTGAACCGCTAGAAAAGAGTTGGATGGTCGGGGTCAACCCCATGACTGTCGGTCCCTTAGAATTTATTATTATCACAAAGAACCAAACCATATCCCACATTCACCGCACTTATCAACAACACATGGTATACATATACCATAACACCGAACATTAATCAAATGACAGAGATATGATATGCCAATGAAACTATGGTTATGTGATATGGTGTTATCCCATGTAAAAATGTTGGAGTGTCGGGTGGGGGTTTCGACCCACCGACCTCCCACTATATATACCAGCGCCTTAACACAAGTGCAATAACCAACATACCAAGCGGCGAAACTTGGTATTCAAGCCTCCCAAATTTTATGTATTGTTATGCAAGTGTCGAACCCGCAACACCACCAGTGCACTTTTCAAAGCGATTTTTGTATGCAGAGGTGGTTTTGTGCAGCAAAAAGGTGGTTTTTGCAGGTGTATGGTGGTTTTTGACTTTCCAGGGGGTCTGGAAGTCACTGTGGCCAAATATGGTCGAGTTTACACTCATTTGACTCAAAATTTCGAGTTGGACGTGGTAGTGATGTCCATTTTTTGATTTGAGACTCTGTTTTTGAGCGCCTGTAACAGCATATTGAAGAAAAAATAGAGAGGTCAGCACTGGAAGCGAAAGGACCAGAAGACGTAGCCAGAAGGTCTGGTGAACTCCTTTATTAAATTTGGTTGTGTTTATGTGTTTAAATGTGTTTTCAATTTGCTTAAGTGTTTATGTTATTCACACACTAAGTAACATAAGAGAATTCACACATAGTCTATAATACCTTTTTTTCATTAATGGATCAAGAAGAAGCGCTAGGATAGAAGGTTCTATTGAGAAAACAACCAAGGAAGATTGTCCATTTTCAAATTTAGCAATAATAAGGTATAGTTGTTCTTTTTATGGTTATGTTACTCATGCAATGATTTTGGCCACAAGGTTTTTGAATGTAGGCTTTATGCAAAGAGGAATAAAAGGAAGATCATGAGATACAAGTCCTTTCCCCTATTCCTTGGCCACATCAGATGTTATGTGTGTGATAATATTCACCATATCACTAAAGATTACAAGCTACCAAAATTCTTAAGGCCATCGAATCAAAGAGCAAAGATCATGTAAAGCGGGCCAGATAAGAAGAGAGAGATCCGCATGTTAGAGATCAACCCCTCAAAATATGGAGGAAGAAGGAGAAGCAAGAGTTTGCAAGAATAAACTAAGCCTTACATGGACTTAGGGGGAGCATATGGCTCATCATGATATTACATGTACGACCTTTGGTTAAGGTGTTTCCATAGAAAAAATAGTGTGTGTGAACAAATTTGCCTCTTGAGGAGGTGCGTGAGCTAAGGGGGAATTGTGCAAGGTTTACTTTATATTACTAGTTTATCTTTGTCTTCAACATTGATGTTGATTGGTTCAACCATGAGTAGTTGTTTTGATGTATGCAGCTAGGGTTTGATTATGATTATACTTTTGATGTTGTTTTATGCTACTGATGTTGCATCTGTTGACGCTATTGTGATCAGGGTTTGATAAGATGTTTTGTGATGTGAACATGAGCAAAAATCTCTCCAAGATAGAGTTTTTCAAGGCATGTAGATTATACGGAGATGGAACATGTCAGGGGGAGCGTCTCATATGCTTTCAATGTTTCAACAATTTATTGATGGCATTATGGTCCCTTGCTAGCAGAAGAAGAAGAAGACAGTATTTGGAGGAGCTTCTTGTGTTCCTTATGAAATGTACGTATCTGAAATTGGTTTATTGCAAAAGTATGTGCCTTGGTTGTGCATGGCTTATGTGTTGCCTCATAGTTCTGTGTGAGTTAATATGCAACTATTTTTAGCTTTAGGCATAAATTTGTATTCATATTGGTGGTTGTTTGAGCTCATGATATGCCATATATAATTTCTATTATTTGAGGAAGTTGCGTATGTTGCTAGTGAGCATGGGATTTTTATGCTTGTGTTGCATCTATGGCGAACAGAATTATGGTGGTGTATCATACTTACAATGTGTGGTTGTAGTTGTTTACTTTGTTCTAGTGACAAATATTTGTAACTAGTATGCATAAGAATTAGGAGTTGATCATGATGGATCTATGTTTTGTTGTTGCTATTTTTATACAGATCATGGTGGTTTCTTGCTGCTCACTTGTCACATTATTTACTTGGGCACTTACCAATGTTGTTGATGTATTGACTCATTTGCTACTAGAAATATTCTTGTTGTTACCTGATTTGTTATCTAGAGCTAAAGTTTTTGATACAGGAGTATGGCTCCATGTTGGTGAGCCATGTGGTGTATGATTCCTATATTGATGTAGAGTATTTTTGAAGTGATGTGTATTTTTTCCATCACTGCATCATTGTATTTATGTTGTTGCTACTAGTTAAGATTAGCTTGCAGAGTTTTATGCTCTATATGGTGGTTGTTTCATTGCCATATTTTTGCTATAAAGGGTTGATATCTAGTGATTAATTGGTGTGTTATGTTGCTAGTTATTTATGTTGTTTATGTGAAGGTTTTCATGTTGCAAATACCTTTCATTTTGTTGTTGATATATGTTGTTGATAGCCACTGAGCATTACCATGTATTTTTTATTGTTGCTGATAAGATCTTAGACTATGGCTGAGACTTTGACAGTTTGACACATGATATCATGATATATGTATTGTGATTATATCATTGCTATGTAGAGCACATATTTCTGCTCATATATGCCATGTAATTACATTATATCATGTATTGTCATGCATGAGAGGTTTCTATGGAGATCAGATGGTGTATTGAAGTTGGCACATCTAGAGTGTACATATTTATTTATGTCTAGTATATCTAGATGAATGATGCATGTTGTTGTTGAAGAGGAAAATGAGCAAAATCCCCTCTCTTCAACCCAATTTCTTGCATTGCATCTGGAAGAAATTGAAGAGCATTAATTCTTTGCTGAGTAAATTTGCACTTTACTGGATCTTTTTCAATGGAAATGCAATTTCTTCCTTTTTGTAGCAAACATGCTAGTGTTGTACCTAATTATCAAGAACAAAATAAATAATGAAGTAAATTAGTATAATTACATATAAATTAAGAAAGAAGATATTGAAATTCAATTCTATATAATAAAACCTACATGAGCCCAAAAATAAATCCAGAACTCGATCTCCTTCATTTGAACATAAGTCTATAAGATAGTTAATCAATGACTATGGTTTTTGATAAATGTTAACTATCTCTCCTTTTTCTTCTTTATCTTCATATGTTAGTTTTTTTACAACAACATCATAAACTAGTACTTGGCTATGACTCTTTCCATCTACTCGATTAAAAAGCATAGACATGTAGCTATCATCTTTTGTCCAACTATCAATATGGATGAATTCACAATCATTTATAATTGGTTGATCTTCAGTTAAGAAGATTTGACTTTTTCCTGTAACATGAAATAGTAAAAGTTCAATTAACTTGTACATAAATGAATTTTTTAACATTAATCAAACATACATTTTCAACGTCTTACCATGTAAGCTGCGTCTTTGAGTTTTTTCCCCTTGAAGCTTGACAATAACATTGTCAATTGTGTGTCTAAATGAGATGTCACAAATCTTCATAATGGTGATGATGTGACATCTACAAATCCCTCAACCACTTTACTAAGAGCTTGATAAGTATAAGGGTCACTATAATAGTCAATGTTTGGGATATTGAAACCATGGGGAATATCTGCAATAACTAGGGAATAATCCCTTTTAGGTATGAATTTAGCAATGTCTTCACAGTCACCTTTTATTACTTGATATTGAATAGTTTCAATATCATTCCAAATGAAATGAGTAAGAGTTGGATCAAGTTCAACATTCCTAAGACTCTACTTTCTCAGTGTTTTTATCTTAATTTTTTCAATAAAAGTTCTGAAACTATTTGGTGCTCCATTTGCATCCTTCTTCATATTTAATAAAATAAACAAACAGATATATATATATATATATATATATATATATATATATATATATATATATATATATAAAATAAAAATAGTATACATATGAATAAAAATGAATGGATAAATCAACATACCTTTCTAAATGCAAGATAAAAATATCTTAGTGTTTATGAAGAACTTGAATCTGGATACTTCCATACAACATCATCCCATCTATCTTCATTCGACAATTTAACCATTTGTTATTGCATTTTCATGTAAACTTTGTGAATGAATAGATAATGTAAAAAAAATAATATAATGATACATGTAACAAATACTACCAAGAACAATATGTTATATTTAAAAGAAAATTATAATCTAGAAATAAGTAAAAATAATTCAACAAACTTACTTGTGAAATTCCTCAGACATTTCCTCCAATGATAATTCTCCTGACTTCACACGAGATAATATTGTTTTGACAAGTTTTTCATCCTTCACTCCTTACATTTCTCTCCAAGGTGTGATTGTCATATCTTCTGGAAGCTACTTCATTTCGGAACTTGATTTATTGTTGCTACATATCAATGGTTTAGACCTTTTGACCTTCTGGTTTTTAATGCCAATGTTCTGCCACATGCTAAAAATCTCATTAATCAATTCTCATATCTCTCCAATTATAAATGCCAACTGGAAAATGTTATCAATACTTTTGAATATATCAGTATTTACTCTGCCACCTTTTGAACTCATTTTTTCCTCAATTTGATAGCTTATTTCCATACAACATTCCTTTTGAAATTCTATATTAATATTTATCTTATCCCCACCACATTTTTCTTCAAATTCATTGTGAATAAATCTAACCCTTTGGATGAAAGTCATAGACATCCTATATTAATTATCTGAATTATGATCCCATGTCAATAACTTTTCTTTTGTATCTGATAAACCAGCATAAATGATACATTTCATTGTTTCAAAGCATGGGTTATTGGGATATTTCTCCATCAATTTCCTTTGAGCTTCTACAGAATGGTCCCCCCCAAGCACATATAATTGTATTCAAAACATTTTTACTTATCAAATGCTTCTTTGTTGGGAACTTGAACTTGATCAACAAGAAGCACATAATTAACCACATGAGCATATGGATTGTACCTCATCAATGTCTTCAAGTTGTGAACATGCAGGTGGTGTGGCTTTTTGATTTGATATTTAGATTGTCCTTCACTTGGCTTATAAATTTGTCTCACATTAAGTTGAAATATACAACCACCATCAATTAAGTTTGTATTTGTCAAGTTATGTTGAATGGCATTTTGTTTTGTTTTAATAATTTCATCCTCTAAATCAGCTCTTGGTGCAATGATTTCCCTTCTTTCTTTTGAATTTTAACTAGGATCTTCACTATTGGCAATGACTACTTGAAAATGTTCAACTTTCATTTTCTTCCTCCTAACCTTCTCGTCATTAACTAGAATAGAGGCATTCCTTATCATTGTTACTTTTGGTCTTTTATGGCTCTTCTCCTTTCTAACATCAGTTCTAATGTCATCCTTAGTAATGGAAACATATTCTTCAACGTTCATTTCAACTTCCTCATCTTCAAAAGTAACCTATCTACTTTTGCTAGATTTATCCACTATAGATATTCTTTGTTGATCCCTTGGATGTAGTTTTGTAGCACCATGAATTACTATTTTTTGTTTCTTTTTCATATCTTTTTCTAACCCTGAGTAGAAAGTGTTGACAACATTCATAATATCTTTCTCTATGAAATGAATGCCTCCCAACATAATTGAAAGATTTTCAATAAAATTTTGTCAAACAAAATATCATGTCAATAAAAACTAAGTTATAAAAATATAATGATACAGTTACAATAACGCAAAAAACAAATATAAATAAAAATACTTACCATATATTGTGCAATTTCGTTTATAATTTGTTTACACAACTTTGTAGATTCCTTTGTCATGTCATACAATGACAATGATAACTGATATTTAATCTTGTCATGTGACTTGGGTGGTTTTGTAAGTACATAAACAACTTCAGTGTCCAGTATCAAACAGATGTCTATGACTTTTCCCAGCACCTCATAAATTCCATTATCGTTAGGGATATCAACATATAGATATATCTGCATATGTTGTTCGCCTTCTCTATCTTTCAAATAGCATACATTTTCTGTAAGCTTCACTTCTTTTGATTTCTTCCAGTATGAAATCGTCTTCTTATCATTTGAGGCACTTGATATATTTGTAGTTATTAGCTCAGGTTTGGTTCATTCAACAGTTTTTTTTTAGGATCCACCTTTAATTTTAGAAATTTTTGGCCCAGAAATATTCATAGAAATCTTCTTTGATGACATTTTACTATTAAAAATATACACATATATAAATCAATAAATTACAAAAAACACAAACAAAATCTAAAAATGATAAATAATCATAAATCATAAATAGTTTTGTAAAACATAACCTTTTAAAAACAATTTAAAAATTAAAATTAAAAATATGCAGCTCCCTCCTGCCCCACCCCGCAGCCCAACAGGCCCATGGGGGTGGAGGCTTGATTCTCAAAATCAAACCTCCACCCCCATGGGCCCAATGGGTCGTGGGGGTGGGGAGGAGGGACTGCTCAGAATCGTGCCGCCACACCCACAGGCCTGATGGGTCTCGGGGGTGCGGCAAGAAGGGCTGCATGCAACCCCCTCCCGCCCCAGCCCCGTGGCCCAACGGGCTCGTTGGGGTGGAATCTGGATTCTAAGAATCATCCCTCGCCGTTGGCAGGTTGGGCCGCAACGATGGGTTTCGCCAGCAGGCACCACTAGGCCCACCACGCTCACTACAGACGTAGGGCCTTCTACCTTCCATGGGGCTATCAGGTAAGCCTGAATCATTTAAATTTTTAATTTGTAAGAAAAATCTAGATTTCATTAATAAAAAATTAAGTATTATTTTACTGGAATTTTTTATTTTTTTTCACTAGGTATTTTACATGAAAATAACAACCCAACTGACACATAACTACTAATAAACCCATTGAATTTTAAAACTTGCACACAACAAAAGGGAAACTAACCTTTCAAATGTGATAATATTCTGTTGAATATGTTGTCGATAACAATGTAGTTGCTCCATAAAATTTCTCCAAGTCTTTTAATGAACCTTGAAAAGCCTTGATGTGATGTGAGGAATAGTGATAATGAAACTTATGATACAGCAGAAATTATGGAATTGTTTTACTACACGGTTAATGTGGGATTAATTTGTTTTTATAAAAAAATTAACATATAAATTTTGTTATGGCAATATAGGGAACTATGATTTTAGTTAAATTTTTTCAATAAATTGTAGAAAAAAAAATGGAGGAAAATACATTAAACGAATTTTTTGGAGGGAAAAACTTCGGCAAAAAATATTTAGAGGGAAACTTTGGAGGGAATTTTTCATTCTTTAAGCTATATATTATCATTAGGAGAGAGATCATTTGTATCATTCAACCTCTTCTGTTTGAAAGACATGGATTCTTCTTATAGGGAAGTTTCTCTTTTTGAAGCATAAACATCTTTGTCACGTAACAACTCTATTCATATTGATGAATATAACGGAACTTCTTCCACTATGAATAGAGAGTCAAATCTTCCACTTAGTCCTAATCCTAAGGACTATGAGAGCAGCACTGATGAAGGGCAGAATGAATAATTTCAAGTAAATAAAGAGTCACGATTTCCACTTAGTCCTAATCATATGGACTATGAAAGCATCAATGATCAAGAGCATGATGAAGATTTTCAAATAAATAAAGAGTCGCGGTTTGCACTTAGTCCTAATCCTATGGACTATGAGAGCAGCAGTGATGAAGAGAATGATGAAGAATTTCAAATGAATAGAGAGTCACGGTGTCCACTTAGTCCTAATCCTATGGACTATGAGAGAAGGAGTGATGAAGAGCATGATGAAGAATTTCAAATGAATAAAGAGTCACGTTGTCCACTTAGTCCTAATCCTATGGACTATGAGAGCAGCAACCATGAAGAGCATGATGAATAATTTCAAATCAATAGAGAGTCATGGTTTCTACTTAGTCCTAATCCTATGGACTATGAGAGCAGTAGTGACGAAGAGAATGATGAAGAATTTCAAATGAATAAAGATTCATGGTGTGCACTTAATCCTAATCCTATGGACTATGAGAGTAGCAGTGATGAAGGTCGGGATGAATAATTTCCAATAAATCGAGTCACATTTTCCACCTAGTCATAATCCTAAGGACTATGAGAGAAATAGTGACGAAGGTTAGGATGAAGCACTTAGTCTTAATCCTAAGGACTATGAGAGTAATAGTGACAAAGGGAAGGATGAAGAATTTCCAGTAAGTAAACAGTCACATTTTCCACGTAGTTCTAATCCTATGGACTATGAGAGTAGCACTGATAATGCACATGATGAAGAATATCCAATAAACATCGAATCAAATTTTTCCCTTTAGTCTTAATTCTAAAGACTATGAGGGTAGCACCGAAGAAGAGCAAGATGAAGAATATCCTCCAAGTCAGTATTTCAAAAGCACAAATGATCATAGTGAGGATAATATTCCTCATAATGATGATGAAAATTCTTATACAGATGATGATCCAATGATGGAGATGTTGCCAGCAAATATTGTATCGAGAAGTAGGATCATACCTTTTCGTATCAATCCAAGATGTTATAGTTATACAAGGGGTAGAGTAGAATATATAACAAGAATAAGTTCTATTAGTGCTCTCATTTTGCCAAAAATATTGTTTGACACATATGGATTTCAAGCTTGCATTGGAAAAAAGGAAGAGATATTTGTCAATGAATAAAAGCATGCAAAATTCGTATGTAGTGGGGTGCATGCAATCTACATTGTCAGGTTATGATTATCATATTGGGTATTTATTTATCTATAGAAAGGCTTTCAAAATGTTTCATTCAATGGGTAATTTTCGTCTGTTAAGAATCCAAGAAATTTTGGAAAAGGATCCCACATTTTATTCAGAAGTACGTCATAGACGACAGTTTGGTCCACTATCAAAATATTGCAATGTCATGGATGAAAGACTTCTTTTCAAATCATGGAGAGTGTATGCCAAATAGAGAGACAATACATATTCCAGATAATTTCTCAAGACGAGAAACTACAACTTATACAAAGAATATGCAGAAGGTGTTGAAGGACATGGTCGATTTATTACATATCAATATTTTGTGAAGATATGGAAGAAAGGATTCAACAATATGTGTATTCCTAAGAAGACAAGGATGGGGATTTGCAGTACATGTGCTTCTCTTAAATCAAAAAGGGATAAATGTGAAGGGGTAGAAAGAGGTAAGCATTCATAACATTAATTTTTAAAATTGTATAGTCATCAACTATGAAAACGTATTTATTAATGACTTTATTTTATGTTGTGTAGATTCCATTATCAAAGTGCTTCAAGAGCATCGCGAACAACAAACATGTGAAAGGAAAAAGGTGTAAAAGCATCGAAAGAAGTGTTATGATAATCCAAATAAGTATTTGGGTTTGATAATTGATGGTATGGACCAGAAGAAAACACTTCTACCACATTTTGTTCACACACCCAGAAATTTACAGGAGGAAGATTTTATTCAATATCACTTGGTCAGTTGTATGGTCTTCAATGGGAAAATGTTGTCAAGGGTATACTTCATAGCTCCAAATATTCATAATGATGCATATCTGACAATAACCATAATTCATGATGTGCTTTCTCATTGTTATGGTAATCTTCCTGAAATTTTGTATCTACAATTGGATGACACTTGTCGTGAAAACAAAAGTCAGATTATTTTTGGATATATAAACATGCTTGTTGAATTGATAATTTTTCAGAAAGTAAAGGTTGGTTTCCTTCTTGTTGGGTACACTCATGACCATATTGATCAGATGTTCATTCATTTTTCAATCACACTGAAGAGGAAGGAAGTTGGGAGCTTGCCATCATTAATTGAATGTATTAAGGAATCATACATGCCAGAGCCAATTTTTTAAGTGTTGGATGAAACTGTTGACATGCGAAGGTTTATTCTGGGATCGCATGGTGAGGAGAAATGCATTGAAAAACTTAATGACATTATCTTCCAACATCAATTTCGTATCAAAAAAATTGATGGGAAAACACTAATATGGGGCAAGAAGTATTCAACTACTGCAGAATCGGTGTCGTCATCAGGTTTGGAATTTTTGAAGTTCATTCTAGATCATCCAATATTTGTGTCAAATATATTTTTATTATAATCATTTGTTGAAGTTCATAATGGACGCAGGTAGAATAGAGATATAAATTATTCGGATTGCCTGGAAGAAATTAAAAAAATGTATTAGATATACATATGAGTACTTTGATATTGTTGATTCAGTTTGGTGGGAGTATTTTTTCAATAATCAAAGTGATATCATTTCAAGAAAAAAAAATGAAGATATACCTTTGAAAACTCCATTTATTTGTCTAGAAAATGTGTCAAGTGAACATGAGGAAAGAAACATCGCTGAATGGCAACAATCTCAAGGTATTATTAATTCTTCACAAGTAGAGGAAAGAGAAATGTATATTGGTTCCAGAACATCTCGTGCACAACGTGAAGCCATGGAATACCTTTAGAAGGGTTCAGTATAGGATATTAAGGAGGGTTGCATTATCGCATTGCTAGCAGATGGAGATCCCAAGGGCTATCCATTTTGGGTTGCTAAGGTTATAAAGGTCATTACAGAAAATGAAGATGTTGCAGGTGTTGAAGTACATTGGTATGCCACAAATACACACACATTCAATGGTTTGTACAAGCCAGAGATGGTAGTTGATAAAAAATTGGCGGAAAGAAAAAAAAGAAAGGGTACAAATATAAATCGTTGCTGCACATACCTCTTAAAGTTGGAGGATGTTGACATACTTGTTTATGACTTCAATTTAACAAAGAGAGGAACTCTTCGCTTCAAGATGATAGAGATTTTGAAGAGGTTGTTACCTAAAGGAACAGTGTTGAGATGGGAGTTTGTTGAAACCAGTCGTAGATCCAGAAGAATTTTGAAACCTGAAATGGTGGGCATGCATGTGGACTCAGATGGGTCACTAGTTGATAAAAGGGAAGAATATGGAACATCTTCATCTGCATCCAATCATTCATATGAAAATGTGAATTTTGATGGTGTGCAAGAAAATATGAGTGATTTTGAATAATTGTCTAAAACAGTTTATATAACTAATGTTTGCATCGTATCTTGAAATAAAAATTTTGATTCCCATATGGTGTTAAATGAAGTTATGAGTCATTTTTATGTTTGTTGGATTATATGTTTTAATTATGATGATTTTTATTGTTTAGAGTATATACAATGCAACAATAACTTAGAGATATAATTTATGTTTCATCCTATCTAAAAGTATTGACATTTTGATTAATTGAGTCATGTAATTTTTTCATAATGTGTTGAAAACTCAGAGTTTTTTAATTCTATGGTTGAAAATTTTCCAATTTGTCCTGTATCTTAATCTTATGGTTGAAAACAATTAGAATTTTAGCGATCTTTAGTGGCATGTTATTATATGTTTAACAACATGGATGAAAACTAATGGACTTTTAATGTGTTTCAGATCCCATTATTTTATTTTTATCGTCATTATTAAAAAATGTTGAAATTATACCTAGAAAATAAAAATGTTATTCTACCAAAAACATTAGTGTGTTTTTTTCCTAAAACAAAATTGTTTTTTGCACAAGCAAAAATCGGTTTTACTGCCATTTTTTAAAAATGTTGAAAATTGACCCTAAAAATAAAATAAAAAAACATCGTTCCAATATACACACTTTTCGTTTTTAGCACTTTTTTTCATGGTTTTTTGGGGTTTTTTTGTTAGAGTTCTCATTTTGGGTTTATAGTTCCCGTTTCAAAGTTTACATTGTTGCTCATAGATGCCATGTCTTTGATGTATGTCATTATATTGGGAATGCATAGAGGAGAGAACACTTGTGTCAAATTGTGAAAGATATGCATCATCATTGTCTCATCTTTTGGTGCATTGGTCATGGAGAGACCCATGGTGTTGTTGACATGGCGAATTTTCCGCTATGCCAACAAGGGGAACTAACCCGATCGCAAGCTCCAATTAGGCCTGCTTTCGTTTGGAATGGATAGTCCCAACGGGTTTTAAGGGACCCCGTAAACTGTTAAATGTGTTGATAGGTTGCTTACAGGTGGAATACTTCAATTAAATCAACAAAAATAAAACATTTAACCTTTATGTATTAAATCCTATCTACACTTCTTCTAACTACTCTAGTCTATATCCTAACTATCCTAATCTATCCTGCAGGAGCATAACAAAAGAGATTAAACACCATTAAGAAATTCCAAGTCCAAAAGAATCAATTACTGAGTTCATAGATGAAAAAGGTTGTATTAGAGCTTGATTGCAATCAGATTACTCATACAGGAATACACATTCATTTCTGTACAAATAAAATAGAAACTAGTGTTTAATACAGTTTTGAATCAAAGATAGCTCATAAGTTAACCATGTAATTGAATCATATTCAAATAAACAAGACTAATCATGAAAAGTATGCCATCAATATGCATAAACACAAATCACATTTATATTCATGCCAGCAGCAGCACCCTGCTTCAAAACACCTCAAAGGAAAATAAATCAGAAGCTAAAGGCTCCTTCCTTAACCAAACAGACCTCCTTATTCATAATAAATCAAAATTGTTCTTATCCAAACAAAAACCCCCTTTTCATATTTAGGGGTAATACTTATGCAAAAGCCTGTGACTCTTGGTCTTCCCTGCCTCCTCATCTCCCTCCATTGTTTTCGATATACAAGCCGAGTATACAGAGATAGGATTGTTAGCGAAACCGCTGACACGTAGAAAGCGTATCTGCTGGAGCACTTCATTTCCTGAGGAAGTGAATAGATGTTGATAAAAGGGGTGACTATGTGTCGCCTTTCTATGATGGAAAACCGGGACAACTTTTCTTTCAGTCTGTATAGGCAACGTGTGGGATTCCAACTTGAAACGCCTAAGGGCGAACCTCCAAACACAACTCTTCTGCATACATGACTCTTCGAATCCACTCATGTGTCATTTACTTCTCACCTGCAGAGATAGCTATCATTAGCTTCATATTGTGAACAATATAACAGAAATGTTCAACAAAAAATAACGCAGCCTTCATTAACTTTTATAAAACTATGGGAACAAGTGTGAAAAGGATTTAAGCATAAAACACAAGTAACACACAATTTCCCGCTCAATCAATAGGCTTGGCACAGTTTTCGAGGGCTTATTTTGATCACAATCGGGTATTGGCCCCTCCACAAGTTGCAGTACCCATGCCTTCCACTTCCCCGATGTGCGATTACACTATCGGGACTCCACAGGCCCGCCTTTTACACTAAAAACCCGCTCCCTTTGTTATATCGAGAATTTTGAAAAACACGGGAAAACAAAGAAAATCCTGCCCCGATCACTCAGGCCAGACCTCAAATTTTATATATCGGGGCTTATAAATATTGTCGGGTCCGGCATATCGCATATCGCAATATGCACAAGCCTAGGACTCCGCCAATTGCGATATGTGACGGGGCTTCGGACCCGAAAATATATATATCATATTTGATAGGCTCGACGGGTCCGCCATATTGCTACGTGTATTGTGTATAAGGCCCAGGCTCCGCCGATATGCGATATGCGATTGGGGAGCCGGACCCAATAATGTATACAATGTGGTTAATAATGTTGTCGGGTCCGGAGGCCAGTGGCACGCCATATATATATATATATATATATATATATATATATATATATATATATATATATATATATATATATATATATATATATATATATAAACCTTGGACCTTGGCCGATTGCGATATGCGACAGGGCTTCGGACCCGACATATATATGAAGTATGGTTAATAGTGTCGTCGGGTCCAATGCCTTATGGTATGCATTATGTGCCAAGGTTATATGCGATAAGCAAAAAGGGAGGATATATGCATGTTTTGAGCATTTCCGCTATGAAAGGCCACAACGGGAATAATGATGTGATGGGGGTTTTGTGAGTTAAACAAACAAACAATTATAATAAGGGTGGGGGTGATGGTTTGTGCAGGCACAAATGTACCATGCATGTTTGTGAAGATTAAAAGGTCCCAATGAAGGGAGTGAATAAAGGGCCAGGCTGTGTCATGAATGACCCATGCAGCAGAGGTTTATTCAATGGCTTAGCCATCAGGCATTGAAAATTTGACTCGGCAAGGAGTTAACATCCATGTGATAAAACAAATCATTTTGAAAGATGAAAGATCAAACTTCTAGGGGACCCATTGAAAATTTGCTATCAGAGCATGTTTTAATAGGGTGATAGTTGTGGCTACAACAAATTGAAAACCGTTGGGCGAACCAGTTATCTCTGTTTCCAAATAATCCTCAGATCAATAAAACATCAGGGTGTTAAGATAAACTTGAAATGCCAACTATATAGATGGACAAGCATGGGTTCCACTTCAACTTCAGTTGCTTCAGGTGGGATAGAGAAAAATAGCTTCTACTTACTGATAGGATTTTGACAGGCATTCTCCAATGGTAGTGTTATGGGATTTATTAACCTTCCTTTACCTGTTTCCTACTTTCAAAAATCCTTTTGGGGCCATCACTGGTTTGTCAATACCTGTTTAGGTGTGTACCTCAGCTCTTTATTGTTCATCAAACTTGATGTAGATATGTTTATCTGCACTTTATATGAGAATTTCAGTGTTATATTTTCATATGATTGAGTGGGGCGCAGTCATGGATCATGCCATATTTTTAAACTGTTTAAGCAAGGTTGGGCTTGTTGTATCAACCGGTACTCTGAGCCCAACAACAGTCCTTACTCTAACCGGCTTCCCAAACAACCTGTCCTTCCAGATTGGCACAAGGACTTGACATTTCATTTTCTTTTAAATAAGTCCTTCCAGTTTCAGGCACAAGGACTAGAGCACAATTGGATTTGCTACAGGGTATATGACAGTGAGCTTAGCCCATGAAAGGAGGTTTACTTGTAGATAACATGTATTGGACAATTTAGTGTGGTGTATGGGACCACTGGAGAATGACTGTAAACCTTATAGGCAAGTATAGGCTAGGTCTGAGTGGCATTACTTAATATGCAGCGTTCTTCCATGCCATTCCAGCTGTAGTTACACATTTTTTGTTTTATAAAGATGCCCCTACATGCTCGAGATATCCAAGTTATCAACAGATCTCACATAGTTCCCAACAAACGCCAATGAGGGGTTTGGTTTGAATTCCACAGTTGATTTTCAAGTGCTCATGGGATGATAGAAAGTTTGTTTAATTTGCAGGGAAATGATGGATTTAGGAACAGCAGAATCATCAGCAGGTTAATGAGGAAGGGAAAGGCTGAAAGTGGTGAATGAGGGAAAAACTGAAAGGTAGAACGAGACTGGAGGACCAAAATCAGCTGGCTGAAAAGGACTGCAATTCAACAGAAGGAAAATAAAATTTGCAGGAAACAAAAGAAAAAGACAGAAATGCAACTAAACTAACAGCAAAATAAGATGAATTCTAACCTAATCAGGAAGTAACCACCATGTGGTGGCTACTGGAAGTATCTCTTAAGATGATGGCCATTAACAGGGAGTTTCTCAGTATCTCCCTGTAGAATTTTCAATCTGTAAGTTCCCTGGCCAATTTTTTCCTCAACTTGGAGCGGGCCTAGCCATAAATGTTGGAATTTCGTGTGCCCGCCCTTTGGGGTGATGCTATCGGACCAGGGGACGTTTATTAGAGCGTTGTGCCAATTCCCCTGGTCGTTAGTGACAAATGTGCGGATCACGTGGATGAAGTTTTTATTTGAGGGTTCTGCGACTCTATTTCCCTAGGGGTAATAGCTTGATGCATATCTTATGCAAATTGATTTATCGATAGCGAATTCAGTTAGCTTTAGTGATGAAAAATAGGAAGCGTTATTAAACATGAGAGCATTAAAGATGCCAAACCTGTTGACAATAGACTTCCCAATGAAAGATATTACCTCGTTTTTACTCTTACTCATAAGCCTGTCATGCTCCCTTTTAATGACGAGTTCATTTCTGAATGTCTTCCTGCAATGCAGGAGCTCAAGGATCTGCTTGTCACCTTTGAATGCCTGCCAATTTGAGATGTTATCAGGTATGAATGGCCTGAAAATCAATTCAACATAATATTTATTCTTGTTTAAGCTAAGATCAGGCAAAGGTTTTGCAGCCAAACCAGTCATCAGATCCACATCTTGGTTTTGCCATCGAGGTATGTGTATGATATTAGAAGAATCAAAACTATTAATTAAACTCCATACCTCATGTTGGTATCTTTCCAAGTATGGTGAATTGTGATGTATCCTTTCCCTCACCTGGTCCACGATTATCTGTGAGTCACCAGAAGCTTTGAGATTTCTCACCTTCATATCAAGGGCCCTTTTCAAGCCTTGTAGCAAGCCTCTATATTCTACCGTGTCATTGGTGCACGCGGACTCCAATTGGCTGGCCATCGAATGTTGGTTCCCTTGTGGGTCCATAAGAATTCTCCCAGCACTTGTGCCTTCAAGGCAGTTAGAACCATTAAAATAGAGTGTCCAAAAATTAGAGTCTAACGTTACATTAACTGAATTGCTTCCCACAAGACTAGTTTTATCATCTACTATATTACAGGGTGGTTTGTCAGTTGGACTACGGGGGAGAGCTTCCAACCATGTGTTTATTGCAGTTCCTTCACTTGTTTCAGCATGGAATTTCCCAAAATAGGTTTCTGTGGCACAAACATTGAAATTGTAATTCCCAAGGATAGAGTTGGTAAACATTACAGGTTCATTGGGACCATTTAGCTCTGTCACCACATACTTCATGTATCTTTCACGATCAACTCTCAACATATCACCTTTTCCCCTCTGAGGCAACAAGAGATGGGACCAATCAGTTGAGAAATATCCATTCAGATTTGATGACCAGTCCCTACTGAGCAACATTCCATAAGCCTCGGGTATGTCGACTACCACTATGTCAACGACTTGTGTGTATTGTGGTTTAGCAGCCATCCGAATCAACACATCTTTTAACTCTCCAATTACTTTCACATTTGTCCTGTCCAATTGCATAATTCGGGTCCCAGTTTTCTCAGGTATTGCATGTAGTCTTTTAGCAACATCATAAGGCATCATAGTGGATGAGGCACTAGAATCTACTAGGAAATTGTGCACATTCATGTTGAGGATTTCAAATGTGATAAGGAAAGGTGGAGTCATGGATTTTGACTTTCTCCCTATCATGGCTGCATTGACATCTTGGGGTTTTTGATTCATTTTGGACAACGTGGGTTCCATAGCTAATGGCATTTGGGTTGAAACGAAAGTGTTGACAGGTCTGGACACTGACTTCTTGGTTTAGTTGATTGGGATGGTGGGAGCTTTGGAGTTTCTCTCATTCATAGATTTCAAGAGCAAATCTCTTTGCTGCGTTAATTTCAGCAAATCAAAGTATGTGATATTAGCCCTAGATTTCTTAAGCTCATCCACAATATTGTAATCAATGTTATAAACAGGATAGGGCAGAGTAAACATGCCTATTTTGTCATTCTTAGGTGGGATTTTACCATCTTGAGTAGCCTTCGTTGCAGTGGGAGATGCATTTTCTTTCTCTGGATGGTTTGCAACAAGGGTATTCTTGGATTGACCACCAGGTCTACTCTTCTCAACAGGAACTTTGAGAGTAGGTGATTTCACAAGGCGAACATCTTTCTTGGTCTGATCTACAAGCTTCATCACACCTGCAAATGGCCCTTTGCTTCGTGTGTGGATTTCATTAGTGTGGATTTCTGCCATACTGTCTCCTTGGTCATCATCGCTCTCATTTGTATAGAAATCCCACATTACGTTGATTTCAGATTCTTCTTCCAAGGGCTCTTCTACTCGGTATTCTTCCTCATCTTCTTGTTTCGGCTCTAGCTCCACTATAGGTTCTTCTTGGTTGAGGAGCGATCTGATAAGAGCCAGCTCTTCTGTGTTTAAATTCCCTTCATTGGTGGAGCAGACAGTGCAAGTTGACCATGACCACCTTTTATTTTCTTACGATAGAAAAGCTTGAAGGGTTTTATGTTGTTATAGTCTCCTCCACTACCACTAGTACTCTCTCCATGATTCCTTTTCATATCAATGACTGTGTTTGTTAGTTTCTTAATGATCCGATGCAAACCTTCCACATCCGTGGTGTCCTTTTCTTTGGTTTCAGCCCCCTTGTTATCATTCCCATTATTCTTCTTGGATGCCTGAGAGGCTTTCTTTTCTCCAATTGTAGGGTGGCATGCTGTGAGACTGAGTATTTCATTCTCGACCTTTACTGCTTCATCGATAGCACCTTGTAAGGTTCGTGAATTACTCCACTTAACCCATATCGTAGTAGGAACGGGGAGAGCAGTGATGTAGAATTCCATGAGCACCTCTTCTGTAGGTCTGGCGGTGGTCGTAATTCTATTGAACAAGGTGTTGAACCGGATATTGAAATCCTTAACCTTTTCTTTGGTTTCCATTTTCAAACGGGATAGTTCTAGGACTAAGGCAGTAGGGGTTTTTTCATCGCCATACTTGTCTAAAAAGGCTTGTTGAAAGGCAACCCACGAGGTGATCGATCCGGTTCTCAAGCTAAATTACCATGTGGAAGTTGCTCCAGTCAGGGTAAAAGGGAATAAGCGACAGACTATATCTTCGTCAGCTACCCCCAGTATGTGCACAGCCAAGAAGAACGAATTGATATGGTTTTCAGCGGTGTCTCCCCACTCAGGGTCAAATTTAGGCAGTACCTTTTCTGCATTCTTGGGTAAGGGATGCTGCTGCCCAGGTATCGCCATGGCATCCTGAGCGAGCCAGGGAGGCAGTGCTCCCAAAGGAGGTGGGGGTTGGTTTCCACCCGGTTGAGGAATATTAGCCATATCAAGGATAGGGATGTGCTAGTGGAGGTTTTCTCCGTTATGATTTTCCAAATCAGGCCAAGGATTGCTTTCAGAAGGGGAATCCTCAGGAATTTCTTCCCAAGGAGAGTCGATGCTCTGTAAGGAATCAAGCACAATATCTTCAAGAGAAGGGGCTGCAGAGGTTTCTTCGTTTATGTGATAGACCCTTGGCTTTCTTTTTGCTATCGGAGGTAATGACTGAAAGATAGGGAGCTGTGATAGGGAACAAGCGTAAGCCCGAGTGAGTCTTCTGACTGGTTGTTCCTGAGTGACAGGATACTCCCACAATGTCTCTTCTTCGAAATGAGGCTTTTTCAAATGAGAGGAAGGGTCTTTTCATTAATCTTCTTGAATCCATGCGTGGCACTTATGGAAGAAATCTTGAAAAGCAATGGAAGGCGGTTCAGGCCCTCCTTCTAGCGCCAATTTGTTGACATGGCGAATTTTCCGCCATGCCAACAAGGGGAACTAACCCGATCGCAAGCCCCAATTAGGCCTGATTTCATTTGGAATGGCTAATCCCAAAGGGTTTTAAGGGACCCCGTAAACTGTTAAATGCATTGATAGGTTGCTTCCAGGTGGAAGACTTCAATTAAATCAGCAAAAATAAAAAAATTAACCTCTATGTATTAAATCCTATCTACACTTCTTCTAACTACTCTAGTCTATGTCCTAACTATCCTAATCTATCCTCCAGGAGCAAAATAAAAGAGATTAAACACCATAAATAAATTCCAAGTCCAAAAGAATCAATTACTGAGTTCATAGAAAAGCAAGGTTGTATTAGAGCTTGATTGCAATCAGATTACTCATACAGGAATACACATTCCTTTCCGTACAAATAAACTAGCAACTGGTGTTTAATACGGTTTTGAATCAGAGATCGCTCATAAGTTAACCATGTAATTGAATCATATTCAAATAAACAAGACTAATCATGAACAGTATGCCATCAATATGCATAAACACAAATCACATTTATATTCATGCCAGCAGCAACACCCTGCTTCAAAACACCTCAAAGCAAAGGAAAATAAATCAGAAGCTAAAGGCTCCTTCTAGAACCAAACAGTCCTCCTTATTCACAATAAATCAAAACTGTTCTTATCTAAAAAAAAGGCCCCTTTTCATCTTCGGGGGTAATACTTATGCAAAAGCCTGTGACTCTCGGTCTTCCCTGCCTCCTCATCTCCCTCCACTGTTTTCGATATACAAGCCGAGTATACAGAGATAGGATTGTCAGCGAAACCGATGACACGTAGAAAGTGTATCCACTGGAGCGCTTCATTTCCTAAGGAAGTGAACAGATGTTGATAAAAGGGGTGACTGTGTGTCGCCTTTCCATGATGGAAAACCGGGACAACTTTGCTTTCAGACTGTATAGGCAACGCGTGGGATTCTGACCTGAAACGCCTAAGGCCGGACCTTCAAACACAACGCTTCTGCATACATGACTCTTCGAATCCACTCCTGCGTCCTTTACTTCTCACCTGCAGAGATAGCTATCATTAGCTTCATGATTGTGAACAATATAACAGAAATGTTCAACAAAACATAACGCAACCTTCATTAACTTTTATAAAACTATGGGAACAAGTGTGAAAAGGATTTACGCATAAAACACAGGCAACACACAATTTCCCGCTCAATCCATAGGCTTGGCACAGTTTTCAAGGGCTTCTTTTGATCGCAATCGGGTATCGGCCCCTCCGTGGGTCGCAGTACCCATGCCTTCCACTTCCCCGATGTGTGATTACACTATCAGGACTCCACAGGCCCGCCTTTTACACTAAAAACCTGCTCCCTTTGTTATATCGAAAATTTTTGAAAACACGGAAAAAACAATGAAAATCCTGCCCCGATCACTCAGGCCGGACCTCAAAATTTATATATCGGGGCTTAGAAATATCGTCGGGTCCGGCATATCGCAATATGCACAAGCCTAGGACTCCACCGATTGCGATATGCGACGGGGCTTCGGACCCGAAAATATATATATCATATTTGATAGGCTCGGCGGGTCTGCGATATTGCTTGCGTATTATGTATAAGCCCTGGGCTCTGCCAATATGCGATATGTGATTGGGGAGCCGAACCCGATAATGTATACAATGCAGTTAATAATGCCGTCGAGTTCGGAGGCCAGTGGCATGCCATATATATAGATATAGATATAGATATAGATATAGATATAGATATAGATATAGATATAGATATAGATATATATATATATATATATATATATATATATAAACCTTGGACCTTGGCCGATTGCGATATGTGACGGGGCTTTGGACCTGACATATATATGAAGTATGGTTAATAGTGTCGTCGGGTCCGATGCCTTATGGTATGCATTATGTGCCAAGGTTATATGCGATAAGCGAAAAGGGAGGATATATGCATGTTTTGAGCATTTCCGCTATGAAAGGCCACGACGGGAATAATGATGCGATGGGGGTTTTGTGAGTTAAACAAACAAACGATTATAATAAGGGTGGGGGTGATGGTTTGTGCGGGCACAAATGTACCATGCATGTTTGTGAAGATTAAAAGGTCCCGATGAAGGGAGTGAATAAAGGGCCAGGTTGTGTCATGAATGACCCATGCAGCAGAGGTTTATTCAATGGCTTAGCCATCAGGCATTGAAAATTTGACTCGGCAAGGAGTTAACATCCATGTGATAAAACAGATCATTCCGAAAGATGAAAGATCAAACTTCTAGGGGACCCATTGAAAATTTGCTATTAGAGCATGTTTTAATAGGGTGGTAGTTGTGGCTACAATAGGTGTCTAACATGTATTGTAAAAGTTTTCAAAGCAGATATGTATGGGCTAATGGGTGTGCAAGCCATGTCTAATTTTGTATATCATTGATTTAGGCCTATTGCATTGGGTGAATGATGTAAACTTGGGTCCATAGAGTCATTGGTTGGTGTTAGGTATGCTTATAGAGGAGCCATATGTCAATCTTATGTACTTATCATGGCTATTTCATTTGCTCCATGAATCCTTGTATTCATATGGCACTTCATTTTATATCAATTCTCAAAGTCAGTTGGAGTCTTAGTCCATGAGGAGTAGTCTCTTGCATTTGGAAAGGATTTTTATTGCAGAGAAGCAAAAGTGTTACTATAGTATCAAAGAGAGTGTGTTTACAAATCCATTTACATGCTTAGGGGGAGCATGTTCAACATAAGAGGATGCATGATATTGGCTAGACACATGTTGCAAGTTGAGTTCAGTGTTTTACATGTTTATCTTGCCAAATATACATTCTTGATTCATTGCTTTATATCATCCTTATATTGGCATGGTGTTGAGCATGACAGGGGAAGTATGTTTCTCATCCCTTGGCACTGTTATTCAATGTTGTTTGTCTTCCCTTGGCATTGTTATTCAATGTTGGTGTTGTAACTATTTCTCGTCTCAAAGAAGGTTACAATTTTTTTTTATAAATTTACCAATTTCTACCTTGAAATCAAGGCAAATAAGTGCTACAGAGGCAAATAACCAAGCATAGTGCTACACAATTCAATAAGCTATGATTTTTAGCCATATGGCTAGTTTCTTAAAATTAAATTTTGTTCGATCCCAAATTGGGCATATGTCACCGAACCTAAATTACCAAGGAAACACACAAAATATCATGGTGAATGAAGCTAAGAAAGCACACAATAAAAGCGTTAGGTCAAGGTACAGAGGAGCATAGATAGTGCATAAAACGTCAACAAGTTTAGGAGTTTTGAAACATATAAACACCACATTTAATGGAAATTGACAAATGTGGGATATTCTTAAATGCCAAGGTTGACAGCTAAGCAGCAAAGGTTATAATTAGATGTCCAATTCTACAAATTGTGCATTCCCACAGAGCGGAGGCAGCGATAATGAAGGTTTAAGTGTCAAAGGAAATTGGAGGAGGGAGAACATAGAAGTTTAATATTTCATAAAACATAAAATGACGTGCATAGATGAATACTTGTACAATAAATCAAACAGAAAAAGATCCTTCAATGCAAAAATTGCTACAGGAAAAAGGAGCATACAAAGGTTTATTGCTTGGTTTAAAACCCTTGCATTTTTCAACGAATGGTGTTGATGTTAAAATATCAACAGTTAATATGAATTTTTGGACCTCTAAGTTATCCTAGCTATAACGAAAGAATGGGGTCTGCAATGGTCCATTTTACAAAACCACTTCTAGTGACGTGGCAGCTCCAAATGCATTGCAGCATCCCCAAGCGAAATACCACTTACCAGAATGACCCCTCCCCCCTTCCACAATTTCATTTATGTTTTTCACCTAGCAATAAGTTGTTACATATTTTGGGAAAGCCAGAGAAAGAAATCGTATTGATCTAACTACTCGAGAAATCTTATGATTTTATAGGTGATATACAACCAACAAAGATGCAGAGTTAATATCAGTTCTGCATTTTGGAGTAGGAACAAATCACTAAATATTGTTGGTACAATTTGAGCTCATTATGCAAAAAATTGCAAAATATTATTGGTGTAATTTTTGCAAGCACCAACACGCAACAAGAAAACTACAATAGTCTGGAGATAACAGTCCTGGCTTGATTTGTATCTATTTTTTTCAGAGAGAAAAAAACATAATAGATTATATTAAGGAAATATAAAGATCTGTATACATGATCAAAATTCATGAGCTCTACACTCTCTACAGTTCCAAATCTATCATTTAATGGTTTTTATCTTTTCAGTAAAATACTACAATGTGATCTTACAGAGAGGGTTTCAACAAAAGCATCCTTCAATTATCCTTCCTTTGATAATCTAAACAAGTTTCAAAATGCAATAATTGTATTAGCAAGACAGAGGTCCGACACAAATCTTTCCTCATCTTCAAATTTCTACAGGGGATTCATTCCATTGGTTCCTTATCAGAGATAACTATGCTAGATTGCAACCTCGTTATGGATTTTTGTCCAAACCTGTTTGAATCTAGATAATAAAACTTTGGGAAATTATAAATTGAAGAATTTTATATCCTGTACCTATTTTCTTTTGAATTGACATTTGTTGGTGTATATAGTTATAGTGATGATTTTGAATGTTCAATTACTGAGGACATTTCATTTCTTGCGATACACTTGAGAGATGATCACAAGTTGAGTAATGAAGGTTATTAAGCTTTCTATAAGGCATCCAAAATTATTTTCAAAGTCTTGGAATAGGTCAACTCAAAGGTGTAATATTGTTTGGACCTCCTAGCACTAGAAATACATTATTGGCCAAAGCAGTAGCTCATCCCACAGACTGCACTTTTATCATATTTTTGGGCTCTAAACTAGTTCAGAAATATATAGGATAAAGGATAGGATGGTTGGAGTGTCTAAGGATATTACTATAGGTGTTAAAAGGATTTATAAGATGTAGGTTAGTGGAACTTTGTTGTTCCTTTATATCAATCTCTTTCTTTGTTATCAAAAGCAGGTTTGATAACTTATATGAATGTAGACACTCTCTCCCAGATGGTCTAATGAAATCCATAAATATCATGATTGTTGGTAAGGTTGCTCTTGTATATGAATATGGAAATGTTGGAAAGGGTTGTAAAATAGCCCTAAAAGTTGTTGGACCTCAGGTAATTGTTATAGAAATTGATTCTATTTGTGCCCTGCAATATTTTATGGAAGGTCTTCCTATCCTAAATCTAGACAATGTGGTTAGCATTGATAGTATTTATGTCACCAACACTTGCAACAAGGATATCATCATGGTGGATCACATGAGAAAAATGAAGAATAGTGAAAATTTTTGAAACATTGGTTAAATTCCCAATGAGATAAGATGAAGACTATTAATATCATGGACAAATCATAGTTCCATAATTCAGGATATCGACTCAGCATATGAAAGGATAATATTTATCGAGGATCTTATTAAAAAAAAAAAATTCATAAAACAAATAGAAAATAAAATATGACAAATGGAAAATAGCCTCTAAATATTTCTAATATAGGGAGATCAGATCCAAATTTCAAGGAGGTGAACCCAGGTTTCAAGCATCAAATAACTGTGAATGTCATGTAAAAGATCATTACAAATCCAAGACAGTTTTCAAACAATGGAAATACAAATTTGATTGTGCACTTGTCAGCAGAAGATAAACAAACATATATGGAAGTTCAAGTCCATTTTGTTTAGCAGAAGAATCAACAGTGAAATAATCAACCCAAGGATAGTTTCAAATTTTTAAGAAGAGTATTTAACAAATAACACTTGGTATATCAACAAATCTTCATTTTATAAAGTTACCCAAATTTTATTGCCAACGAATCTTCATTTTATAAAGTTACCCAAATTTTATTGCCAACGAGATGATCAATGGGAATAATTAAAGGATGACTATTTAAATAGGTGGTAGAACACCTAGCAAAAGATTCAACCGTCAAAGAAGCAAAGGTAGAAGATTTTCCATAAGTTCCAAATTTATTACAGTGATCTAGAGATTGCTTTTATTTTTGGTAGATTGTGTATATTTTTCTTCCAGGAATATTGTAACAGTGTGAGGAAGATGTTTTCCTATATATTATTTCATTTTCATTGAAAAATGGGTGGCTTTTGATGCTAAAACCTTGCCATTTTTGTAAAGGCTTTTATTGCAAATTTTTTAATTGAAGTATTCTAACTTTAGTTTCATGACAAAAAAAAATTCATGTATGTCTTTCCCTGTTATTTCATAATTTGTTTCTGCATATGTTCAAGGTAACATAGGAGATATGGAAAGGCTAGGTTTCAGTATCAACCTCCCTGACAACCCGCTGCAAATTTATCATCGTTTTGGAGACTAGCTAATTGAACAGACTACTTAAAATAGTTCCTTTGCATCATTTAATTGTTGCCTTCTATCATCTCTTGAATGTATGTGTGATTGGATGTATAAGTATTCTATAGCATCTAGTAAATCTAATTGATTGAGTATTCCAAACTGGATCCTTAACTAATTTCTCTTTTATTCCTCTACCAAACTCTTTAAAGCTATGTTATTTTTTCTAAACTGGACGTTGGCACTTTGATAAAACCTCAGCAAGAGAGGAATTTATTTTTGGGTAGAGATTGGATACTCATTAGCAACCACTTATACAAATCATAGATCTATCCATTATGCTTCATAGGTTGTTGTCTATTGACAGTGAACAGTGTTAAAAAAGGCCTCGTAACACTTGAGGGAGCCCCCTCTAGTTCGAGGGGCATCTTGAACCTAAAGTTTGGTTGAGTTGGTTTATTGTCGGAGTTTCGCGGCCAACAACTACCTTCGAGAAACAAATACAACAATTGGTATTTCCCCTTTCCATTGATGTCAAAGGGGGGGAGAAAATCGAGAGAGTATGGAGATTAGATCAGCCTCAAAGTTGTGGAGACTAGTTTAAGGTTGAAATTAATGCTAAAGGGGCATGTCAGCATTAATGTCAACAGGCACTTAGAAGAGTTTGTCTTTTGTTGATGTCAACCTGGTTTGTATCTCTCCCTTTGTGATTGGCAAAAAATGTGTAGGAGGATGCACAGGTACCTGAAAAGGTGGAATTTTATGTGGATGCCTTGATGCTTGTAGAGAACATGTTTGGAGGCTTTAACATAATTACCAGAGACCTGACATGAGTTTTCACTGCCTCTACAAGTTCAGGACATGCTTGAAGATGTTGATGAATACGTTCTAGAAGTTTGGAGCTTAGAAAATGGATGAAAGGAGGTTTTGCAAGGGTAAAACATGTAATATGAAGGAAACTTGTGTTATGATCAAGGGTAACCCAAGTTATCAGTGCATTACTTATGTTAGTAACTCACTTCTTGAAGGTAACACTTGCATTATACTCTGTAAGTGAGTTTTTATGGATTGTGTGTGCACTCTGGACATTTCTGCGGGTATTTCTAATGGTAGTTACACTTGGTAATTGATTAGAGTCTAGGGAAGTCTTCTAGAAGTTGGTTAAAGTTATATAGATCTCTAATTTAATGTATATCATGGAGGATCAGGTTAAGGAGGATATATGTTCAAAATACTAGACCAATCCATGAGTGCATGAATAGAGTTCTTTGAGCTTGGTACTGCTTGGTAATTATTTTTTAATCACTTCAGATCGTATATTTATTGGAGAGAGCTTCATGTTGGGTAGGTTGTATGTATTTTTAGTGTGTGTGAGGACTAGATTGTGCAAGTAGAGCAGAGTATGAAGATCCCTTAAAGACTTGCAGAGATAGAACAAAAGTGGAAGCAGGTAAAAAAAATCATGTTTCAGGTATCATTTTGAGAAGAGAGCAAGTAGACGGTGAAAAGGGAGCTTTGAGGATCTACCTTGTGTATTTTATTTTCATTGATGTGTTTATCATATTATCTCGTGTAGTGTTTGTATTGATATATTTTATCATTTGTAGAGAATTGATATGTTGTTGTTGAGTTGTGTAGTTCTCCTTAGAGTCCAATTTGAAATATGAATGAAAGTGTGGCTCTGTGAGTTTGGGAAGGTGGTGGCCTCTATTCAGTATTATTGAAAATGATAGGGTGGTGGATCCTTGCTAGTGGTGGCCAACAAAACAATATATTTGGAGTAGCATCTTCATCCAGTGGTGGTTGGGCGAGGCTTATTGGGAGTGGTGGCTTCCAGCAGGTGGTGGCTTGCAAAGTCGTATGAGTATAGACTTCCTAGCTAGTGGTGTCCAGCAATACTACTCACAAGGGTAGTGGCTCCTAGCTGATGGTGTCCATCTCAAAGATGTAAAATATTTCATCTATAATAATAATAATAATAATAGAACGAGAAGTAACACAACAACAACAGGAGGTTTTCCCCCTTGAGGGTTTCCACCAAGAATCATTTGTGCCTTTATGTGTGTGATGTTTTCTATGATTGTGTTTTTCATGATTCTCTAATCTCCTTTTATGTGTTTCAGATTGTGAATGTTTAAAGATTAATCAATTGGAAAAAAAATATAAGTGCCATCACTATTAATTCACACCCCCCTTTTAGTAGTGATCTACATTTCTAACATATTAGACTTTACCTTATGTTTAAGGTTGTTCTCATGTGAACTCAATTGATGTAGCTTCAAACTTTTAGTCCTAAATTTAGCACCTCAAATCCATACACACATGAGACAATATACGTCCCTAAAACCCATTTGTAACCAAAAGAACATAATGACATATGGGCCTCCAAATTAGGTACAAATTAAGGCCCATATAACCTTTCCTATGCACATTAAACCTCTCCTTTTGCACTTAATAATGTATTTTTTAGCTTTAATATGTTCTTAGGAAGGTTTAGAGATTATTAGCATATCTTGTGTTCCTAATGTGTTTATTGCATAGAATATTAAGAATATTTGGTAAAGATCACAAGGAATATTGTTAAACAATAAGAAATTGATAGCCAATATATGAATGATAATAATTGAATGCATCTTATTCACAATGCTATATATATTAATACATTTTCCATGATCCTTGGTTTCATTATCCAAGGTCCCTTGGACTCCCATGACTATTCACATTCCACCACACCAACCCTTAGCAAATAAGGTGTCCAGAATTCGCCCCCTTAATTTGAAGGGGTATATACGAGTCCAAGAAGAGAGCTATAATAAAAAAATACAACTATGCATGACATTAATAGGTTTAATTTTCTCTCTGAGATGATGATATAAGGTGGGAGAACTCAATGTCTCAATTGGCAGTGTTTTAAGGATGACCACCAACACTGGAACCCTTTGTGTAGTTCATATAACTCTTCCAAATCTGGCTAGAAGTTGAAGTCTTCTACTAGAGTAATTGCTCCCTATTGTTTTGAAAAAGGAGACCATTGGGGTATCAACCTAGAAAGATAGTGTAGTTCCCAGAATGGTTCCAAATCTAAAAAAAATTATTAGTCTTCTGTTAGAGGAAGTGTCCCTAATGTTCTGAAAAGGGAGACCATCAACCTGGAAAAGGGAGGTCTCAACTTGTGGAAAAAGGGATAGCCTCAACCTGAAAAGGGAGGTCTCAGCCTACAATAGTTTAAGGAAGGCCACCAACCAAATTGCATGCTCAGGGGCTTCTCCATCTTTGGCTACAACACTAAATCTGGGTATGGATGTCTCTGGTGAAGGCTCTTGGAACATGTTCATGTTGTGGCTCAAGCTTGCTTAATGTATTTGTGAATCTTGTAGATGACCATCAATTACACAGCTATTAGATACAAGGTGAGAAGATTAATAGATCTCAACTGAAATACTTTTCAATACTTGAGAACAAATTATGTGATATCACTGAAATATCATCTTTCTTGTTGAAGTCCATTGCCAAGAAGTGATCCATCCAAGATGAATCTTAGTTTTTGCAGGAGGCTTGTTTCTGAAGTATTTGTTTGAATGATGAGTATGTTAACCACAATACGTACAAGGGTTAATATCAAAACAGTGATCTTTCACATGGCCAACTCCATGGAAAATTTTAGGGGCTAATATTCACAGGTGGATTAATTTTCCACATTTTTTCAAAAAAAAAGATTACCTAATTTCCATATATTAGAAAAATTATTTGCCAAAAATTTATAACACAAATTTTGTTTACCCTAAAAATCATTAATATTTATAGAGGCAATATAAAATCATTAGAAATTTCAATACTTTTACAAAGATATCACCTATCATTTTATAGTTTTCATATTAGGGACTAGGAATATTCCCCAAGGCTTTAAACTTTAAGATAAATTTCCATCCTTAAAAATTTTTGTGACCAACTCTGTTACAATGTTGGAAATTGACAATTTTTTTGTGGCTTTGGAAGAGGAGCATATGCAATTAATTTGTCCTGAAAAAATCCAACACTCTGAAATTTAATGGCCTTTGAGTTGTTTGGAGTATGAAAGGGCACCTCATTATCACATCCAAAACTTGTTATGTGCTTATTGTTGAGAATCTCTTCCCAAGATCTGATGATGGGCTTGGGAAGTGGAACTTGAACTTCAGCATCTTTATGCAAAATTTCTCCTGAAATTGGCACTTGATGGGATCAACCTCAACGTTACTGACTTATCAGTTGTTGGTTTTTTATGGGAGTATGTTTCAACCTCAAATATAGGATTGTTTTGAACAAAAACAAGTTCAGAATGATGTATTTTCTGTTGTATCTCATCTTGTTGTAGTTTTGATTCAACCTGCAGAAACTTGATCATTTCTTGTGCATTTTGCAAACAAGTTCTAATATCAATAGGGTGTCCTTGCTGATTTTTACCATCCCATCAACAGTGGAATGAATTAGATATTCAAAAACTCTAGTGCATCATCAAGCCTAGCCATTTTCTCAACAACTCAAGGCAGGTGTTAACTTTGACCAAAAATGAACTTGTGAAGACAAATAACTACAAATGCTAAATCACCGCAATTGAGTAGCATGTTATGAAAAAATAGTGAAAAAAATTATCTCAATGGTGAATCAAGTGAACCTCACAAGCATTGTTCCCAACACTTTATACCATAAATGGACTACTAGGGACTTATATCTTTTCTCTATACATTAAAAGAGGAATTTGGAAAAATCTATGGTGAATTCAAGTATTTATATAAATATTTAGGATGAATTCAATGCCTCTTCAATATGCCAATATACTATGAGATTACTCAATTTAATTTATGGAATTCTTTGAAGTATGATTGCAGGCTTACCAATATAATGCATATACTCTCATTTAAACCAATGCCTATGAATATAACAATTCAAGGCAATGTATATCACATATCAATGCTTCAATGTAGAATAGAAAGAGTATGAATCACATGAGACACCAACCATACGCAGTAGAATCAACAGCAGGATTTTAATTAACGACCACCCTTGCATACCATTGTTTCAACGCTCTAATCAACACTACTTCAATGCGTTGTTCAAATGGACTACCAAAATGAACATTCAACCAACGCACCATGAGTTCAAACAACACATATATACCAATATTTGATTGCACCATTAAACACATAGGAAATTTTGAATGCAGCATTCAATTTTAATTCACAGTGCCAAATTTTATATATATGTGACCATAATTCGAACCATGTAAATCACCCAAACAATACAATGCATCTGACCTTTAATGCACGGTGATTGAAGGTAGGTTCCAACGTTATATATCAGCGTAAATTCCAACATCCAATATATACTAGCATTCAATAAGAACCAACGATGCCTCAACCAGTAATATCAATCTTCAACGATTTCAACGCACTCACAAGACCGCATTCATGATAGTTTAATACACATATAATTTCACATACCATAACTTTTTCAACGCATTCTACACCAGCTCGACTATAAGGAATTAAAATTTGCACTAAATTCAATACTCAAATACGCAGTTGGTTTCAAGCCCACCAAAACTTCATGAAGGGTGACCACTATAGGAAAGTCTTTGGCAACGCTTTTTTTTTTTCAAAATGAAATTTTTCCTTCATAACTGGAAGCGACTAGAGGACCTTTTCCCTTCAACATTTATCCCTCAAATTCCTTTCACGAAGGTGTTTGACCAATTGGTCCATCTAGGCTTCCACGTAAATCCATATGCAAATCACAGCTTAACATTTAGTGGATGATGGTGAAACTGTAGCTATTCAAGAATAAAGGGAGACAGTCCAGGAATCTTAGGAACCATTATGATCTGGAGAATGCTTAAAACTCCCCACGCACCTTGACCAGTGAATCAAAATGACTCCTTTTTAAAAATTAAGAACAAAATATAATACTATCGCCTAGGGTAAATTAAATATTAAAAGCCTTTTTTTTCACATTCCAAGCCCACTATCAGTAAACATACTATGTCTATCAAATGGGGACATGCTAGGACCGAGCGACTATTTCCTCTTTATATATCCACACGTACCTTCTTTCAAGGGAGGCGGTCGAAGTTAGTCGAAGTTGAAGTGAGCCCTGAGCAAAGAGCCTACCAGAGCTAAATATTTGAACAAAATAATTAATTAAGGTGATTTTAGAATTATTTTTAGAATAGCATGCAGCGGGGTGTAAGAAAACAATAGAGGATGGCATAAAAAACGCTTAGGGGAGGCAGTTCCTAAATATGATAGGCAAAGTTGCTGGATGACTGGTCTCTTCTCTTACATATGCTCAGAAAGGCACAAAACCAACGAGGAGAACGCAAGTTTATAAAGGCCACAAAAACAAGTGGCTCACACTTGAGGAGGGTAGGAGATCGCCCACTTTGATAACATGTTAAACAATAAGAAATTAATAGGAAAGATATGAATGATAATCGTTCAATGCATTCTATTCACATTGATATACGTATTAATACATTTTCCATGACCGTTGGATTCATCTTCCAAGGTCTCTTGTACTCTTGTGATTGTTCACATTCCACCACACCAACCCTTAGTGGATAAGGTGTCCAACACATCCAGTCAAGAGAAAGATATGGGACCTATCCCCTAGTGAAGGATGATCAAAACTAGGTTGGCTTAAATAATTTACTACCCCTCCCTATAGTTGTGAGGTCACATGGAAATAGATCCTATTTTCTATGATTTTTGGAAGAAAGCAATCCTATCTTCAAGGATTTTTAATAAATAAGAGGCTTTAGTAGCCCATAGGAATAGATTTTTTGGAGGTTAGAGTCGAGAGTAGTCAAGTGAAGGATTTTTCCTAACATTTCAATTTTGTAATGAGAAGCATTTTTGGTTCCTAGTTTGTTCTTTCTTCGGGGAACTTATTATCCTTAGGTTAGGGCCCAACCTAGGTGCTTAGGCCCCACTCATTGTACTTTTACTTTTCATGCATTATTTCAACTATACATTTCTGCAATTTCATTGCTTTAATATTATTTTCTACAATATTTATAAATCAGTTTGTTTATAAGCTTCTTTCATTCATCTTGTATTAGTAAATTTAGCCATAGTCCTTTCACGCAATTTAGTGTCCTTTCTCATGAACTAGTTTGTTTATATTTCTATTATTTAATTGTTGTTCACATATTTTTTAATATGTGTTACATAAATTCCTATTTTGCAAACTTATAGGAACCTCCCGATTTACTATTTTGAAGAATATAATGATTCATCATATGCATAAGGACTTGGAAACACATTATTGGCCTCTCCTTATCCCTCATTTACCTTATCAATCCTTCAAACTACAAGTAGAATGCATAAAATTGTTCTCATCTATCTCTTGTAGCAAGACAGAGGTTTCCTATAGTAGTACATAGATTGCATTTGAACACCTCTAGATTTGCACTCAAAGCCTATTTTTCATTTCTTAGCACATTACAATGCACATCAGACCCTGGAGATGGATTTTAGAAGTAGAGAGACCCCTTAGAAAACCTTGTATAAATTATTATGTAGATTCGAAATTGCTCATGAAATTTACTAAAACACAAGACTCAAATCGACTCTACTATTCTGCTGAATTTAATTCACGATTGAGAACGCAAATCATAAACATGAAAGAATAATTATCACACATGCACGGAGATTTATCTAGGGGAAAGAAACTGCTCAAAACCCCTTCCTATCTGTATATTGCATTAATGAAATAATAGAGATGAATACATAGGCTTGCTCACGCCTGAGCACAACTTACAAGTGTATAGTATATCACTGTGATTTCCATGCATGCGATGAGAGTCAAGTCAACCTTGAAATGTGAAGCCAAAGCTTCACCTGCTACTGCTACTGAAAGCTCCTTCTTGCTTTCTTTCTTGTGTCGACACTTAGTGGCATAGTGCTTGAATTCATGACAATTGAAACCCTTGATTTTAGACAAGTCTTTCTTCTTTCCCTCTTGGCTAGAATTAGCCTCACCTTGGGACTTCTTCCCCTTGGCCTTCATTCCTTTGCTAACTAATGAAAATTACTCTTCCTCTTATTTGGATGAGTTCCCATCTCTAGTATCCTGTCTTATTTCATCCTACACCAAGTCGGACCATAGGTGGTCCCAATTTGGTAGTTTCTCCCTCCCATTCACTAAATCTTGGTAGCTGTCCCATCTCTTGGGAAGGCCTAGAATGGATAGGCTTACCAAATCATATTCAGTAACAGTAACACCAACTTGACCAAATTCATCACGACATTGTGTGAACTTGCTCAGGTACTGTAGAACAGTGTTGTTCTTCTGCATCTTGATATTTCGAAGTTTATCCTTGAGCATTAGCTTCCTATGGTTACTACTATGCTGGAAAAAATAATTCAATTCTTTCCACATTTTATACGGAGTCTCTTTCCCATTGATATTAGAGACAATGTGGTCTCATACTCCCTCCAATATTATTCTCCTCGCCTTGGGTACACACTTCTTCCATTCAGCTAGATCCTGAGTATCAGCTGTTGTTGGTTTCGGGATGTCAATATCAATAAATTCCTTCAATCCATTCTCTTCCAGTGCTGCCTCCGTGCGGTCTTTCCAAGCAACATAATTCGAACTTCCCTCAAAGGCATACTAGCTAACTCTGAAGAATTGGTCCTACAAATTTGATCCTCCTGTAATAACAACATCAAAATTTCTGCTCTATTATGAATCCTGCTCTAATACCATGTAGAAATTATTGTGTAGAATTGAAATTTCTCATGAAATTTACTAAAACATGAGACACAAATCTACTCTACTAATCTACGGAATTCAATTCACGATCGATATCACAAAGCATAGACATGCAAGAAGAATTATAATACAGGCATATAGATTTATCTAGGGGAAATCAACTACTTAAAACCCCTTCTTATCTGTATATTGCATTAATCAAAGAATAGTGATGAATATATATGCTTTCTCAAGCCTGGTCACAACTTGTAAGTGTATATCCTATCCCTCTGCCTGACTGATTGACTATGGCCAACACTTAGCCAGTTTTCAAGCTCTCGAATCTCTTATTTCCTTGCATTGTTCCTTGAGGAATTAGGCCCCTATTAATTAGGAAAATCCTCAATCAGAAATGTGCAATTCCTTTAGACTCATCCTCTGACTACATGCACCACGTGTACACTTTGGAATAGTATACAACTAATAGTACACTACCTTGGAATCTCCATGTCAACTAGGTAACTCGAATACTTTGCATGCATGAGCTAATTTAGGTTGATTGATTAGTTATTTGGGTAATCACTAAGTGTGGTTGAAGTTACACTTCCACAACTTGACCTTCCACTAGTTCCTCCAATAGTTGGAACTAGTTTAACTTACCATAACTCAATTTAACTAAATTAGATTGCTACAATTGAAATTAACTCAACCTAGGCTCCTAAAATTTAGGAATCACTGCACACAACTAAACTTCATGTCCCTAACTCAAATTAAATGAGCTATACTCCTTTTTTTAGGAATCAACTCAAGTAGACAAAACTTCAACTCATTAAATCGAATTGAGTTTTATTAACTGAGTGACAAGAGCCATGTCACCTCAGTAACTCCTCCAAGTTGTCTGGTTATATGGAATTTCAAATTTCCTCAAGTTGATCAAGGAAAATTCAAAGTTGAGACTTCCTTGCTGCATTTTCAACTCTCCCTCTCAGCAAGAAAGAGATTATCAACCACCCCTATCCTTCACCTATGGAATTTGTTGCATGCAACACATCTCACTATTGCTACTACTACTACAACATCTGTAACTGAGAAGCATCCAAAAAGACCAGAATCAACTATGTTTGCAACTGTCTATTGGGAAAATTGTGTTGTTGTTGACTCTACCACTGAGCCTCATGCTCTGTTGTCAACACTCCTTTACACTCCTCAGTATCTGACTGACACTAATCCTCCTACTAATTAATACTGTGGGACCCCCTAGCAAGGTAATGATCCATGAGGAGAACGCCTCAATGGACCCTACCCTAATTTCTGCAGTCCTAGGACTGGGGCTTCACATCACCCCACCTCACACCTAGAAGTATGGTTGAATGTTCTCCCTCTTCCCACTTAGCTCGAACTCTCCACCTACTAGAGGTCTTTTCTTAAGTGGATGTCTCTACTCTATCTCTTGTTTGCTTCTCCATTTGTGGTTGCTCCACAATTTCCTGAGGCTACTTCTGAGGCTCCATTTTGAGAGGTAAATCATGCTCCCTCTAAACCACCATGTCTCTAACATTTCCCTTGCTCCCCAACGATTTGCATGCATCTTATACCTCAAGTGCATACATGTTCTTGACACGAGCACCGATCTGTTTCACCTACCTCGTGGCTATGTGTCTCAAGAATTCATTTCCTTTGTTGAAGATCACATCGTTACCATGGTCTTCCAACACTGCTACAGAGATGAGATTTTTCTTTAATCCTGGAACAAACATGACATCCTTGAGTATGAGAGGAGATCATGACTCCCTCTGAAAGCTTATTGTATCGATCTCGGTAACATTTTAGCTTCCATCATCTCCAAAATCAATTTTCATCTTGATATCTTTCTCCTCCAAATCACCGAAAATTTATCTATTCCTCGTCATGTGGAACGAGGCACCATTTTCCAAGTACCACACAGTCCCCATCACTGTGCTTTCCATTCATGTGATGAGAGTGAATTCAATCTCAAACTTTGAATCCAAAGCTTCACCTATTGCTGCTATTTTAGGCTCCTTCTTTCTTGCCTTCTTGTGTGGACACTTCATGGCATAGTGCCTGAATTCATGACAACTGAAACACTTGATTTTAGACAAGTCTTTCTTCTTTCCCTCTTAGCTAGAATTAGCGTCACCTTGGGAATTATTTCCCTTGGCCTTCATTCCTTTTTTGACTAATGAAAATTCCTCTTCCTCTTCTTTAGATGAGGTCTCATCTCTAGAATTCCACCTTATTTCCTCCTACCCCAAGTCGGACCATAGGCGCTCCCAATTTAGTAGTTTTTCCCTCCCATTCACAAAATATTGGTAGTTGTGCCAGCTCTTGGGAAGGCCTAGAAGGGCTAGGCTTACCAAATCATCTTATGCAACAACACCAACTTAACCAAGTTCATCACAACATTGTGTGAACCTACTCAAGTACTATGGACTATTGTCATTCTTTTGCATCTTGATATTTCAAAGTTTATCCTTGAGTACTAGCTTCCTATGGTCACTACTATTTTGGAACAAATATATCAATTCTTGTTACATTACATAAGGAGTATCTTTCCCATGGAGATTAGAGACAATTTTGTCTCGCACTCCCTCTAATATGATCCTCCTCACCTTGGCTACATACCTTTTCCATTATGCTAGATCCTGAGTATCAGTTGTTGTTGGTTTCAGGATGTCATTATCAATAAATTCCTTCAAATTATCCATTATCTTCAAGCATTGCCTCCTTACGGTCCTTCCAAGAAAAATAATTTGAGCTTCCCTCAAGGGAATACTCGAGTCGGTCCATAGAAAGCCATCGTTCTAGCTTTGAAGAATTGAAGCAAACAGTGCTCAAGTACATGAAAAGAGAATTGAAAATGAAAAGTACAAGCTCCTAGATCTAGTAGTCCCTATCCTTCACTAGAATTTTGAATCCTTCTATGCCCTTGGGCTTCTTTATTTATACAAAAATGGTTGAGGGGGAATCCTCCTTGGGAGGAGGGGTTCTTCCCTCCAAAATCCCTATAAAGGTGGATCTAGCTCCCTAAGATCCTCATGAGCATTAAGTGCATCAATTGTCCAATATATCTTCGATATGTAGGTGAGTAAACATAGGGGGAAGGCCAAGTTGTAGGTGAGTAAATATAGGGTACAAGCCTCCTACATCCCCTCCAGCTAGTTCCAACTGTATCTTTGAACATTTAATTCCCTTTTTCCTGCACATTCAACTAGGTTAGGCTACAAGATATGACAATAATATTTTCCCTAACTAATGAACATATTATAGCTCAAAACATGTCATCAAATGCAGAGGGAGAGAGGTAAAAGTAAGATAAATGATGGTCAGATGGACCTTGTTGTGCACCTATTAGGAGGACCATCAAGGGGATCGGGAGAATAGGAAGAAATGGAGAACCAGTTGAAGAAAGAACTCGGAAAATATCAACCCATTTCAAGTGTCATGAATCAATCACAGCCCCTATTCAAAATGGAAGTGAAGGCCGATATCAAGCCATACCACAGATCAATGCTCTGAACCTAAATCATTGTTTGCAGCAACTGGAAAGGTATTTCAGTGTCCATCAAATTGAGGAAGAACAAAATATTTCATTTGTGTGGCTGAAATTAAAGGGTAATGCCCTAACTTGGTGGGAAATCCATGTGGAGATATTGAGGTTGGAGGGAGAGCATCCAATGACTAACTGGGAGGAATTCAAAATCGTCATTAAGTCATAGTTTTACCATACTGGGTATGTAGAGGACCAGTGGATGTAATAGCATTACTTCAGGAAACGTTGAGGAAAAACATGCAGGACTACACCACAGAGTTCAGAAAGAGCTATAATGTTGGGTATCTGCCCAAAGAACCCAAATATATTCTTCAAGTATTTCAAGGTCTACACTGCCATCTTCGAGATAAATTAATTCCATTCAAGCCTGAATCAGTTGACAAGGCTTGTGTATAGTGGCAATACCTGGAGAACATAGGCCTGAAGAAAGCATAAATAAGTGGATCAAAGTAGAAGGAGAAAAATAATGCTTCTAAGGAGGGGGAAAAGATAGAGACGAAAACAAAAACACACCAATGAAAAGATCCTAGCAACCACTGCAAGATTAACATCCATACAGAAGAGAAGTGCTAGAAGTTGCATCTAGAGCTTAACCCAAAGAACAAAAAGAAAGACGATAAGAAGAAGAATCTCATGGCCACTAATTTGAGAAACCAATTTGAAGGTATCTTAGACATGGATCAAAAGATCGTTTATACATCGGTGCAGAAGCAGGTCAATATGAGTAGCCTTCAAAAATAGGAAGAGAGATAAATGACCAAGCTCTTCCATATAAATATACAGGTCAAGAAGACCGAGATTGATGTTATATTTGGCTCAGAACTGTAGGAAATAGTCTAGAAATTGGGATTGAAATTTCATGATCATCCAAGCCCATATCCACTGGGATGGATAAATAAGGATGCAGAGTTGAAGGTAACAAAATAGTGCAAAATTAGATTTGCCATCAGTGTTGATTTTATTAATGAATTAGAACTAGATGTGGTTCCCCTTGATGTATGTGGAGTCATGTTTGGAAGTACCTACATGTACATGAAAGATGCAATATTCATTCAGAGGCCCAACTAGTATCGAATCGTTAATGATAGAAAATCGTTCAAAGTCAATGCACTGATAAGTACCAACCAATCCAAGAAATTGTTCAAGTCTAGCAAGAAGTATGTTTTATTATTTTTAAGAGAAAATAAGTTTGTAGAATAGTTAGTAAGAGGAAAGGCATCCCTAAAGGGGTGTACTAAGAAATAGAAACAGAAATTAGAAGAATTTCTACAAGCATACAAGGATGTATTCTAAGAGGCTAAAGGGTTATGACATAACAGGCAAGTGGAGCACAAGATCCAATGATTGGAGATCAAAAATAGGCTCAAAAATTAAAGTTATCAGAATCTCCTAAAACTGGTGCCAGATCATAGTGTTTGTTGTCCCGATTCCAACATTGCTTGAATCGCTTCAATCCGATGTCGTATGCTCATTTTATTGTGTTCTGAAGTTTTGGCCAAATAACTAAAAAGTCAAACAGTAGGGTTGACTAGGTTATTGACTGGGCAAGCTATACAATTAATGTCATCAACTAACTATGCAGAGTATGAATGATTGTGGGCCAATCTAGGCTTGACACATGGCATAGTCATATAGGTCAAAGTGGCACAGTTTTATTGGTTGGTTTGTGTTTGGGTGTGGCCAATAAGGAGGCACCATGTGGCCCTCGGTGGTTGGTTAAAAATTTTATAGATTGGCCCACTGGACTCGGTGGGCCCCGGGACCTCCGATCAGCCAACCAATATTCATATCGTTATGCCACACGATGGTTCTTAACCCCTATGGTGGCACGTTTTTATCTATAATAGAACGGTGTTATAGTTTGCAGGGGGTGGGCTACATGGCCCCAGCCCCTGTTTTATGGCACACATATAACCACACGCAACATATAACCTACGTTACTTCCGCTTCAATCCATCTGGAGATCAAAAATAGCCTCAAAAATGAAAGTGCTTGGAATCTCATGAAATTGGTGCCAGATCACAGTTTTCGTCGTCCTTATTCCAACGTCGCTTCAATCGCTTTAATCCGATGTTGTATGCTCAAGTTATTGCATTCTGAAGTTTTGGCCAAACAGCTAAAAAGTCAAACAGCAGAGTTGATTGGACTACTAATTGGGCAGGCCGTATAGATGACATCATCACCAGACTGTGCAGAGTACAGATGATGGTGGGCCAATATGGGCTTGACACATGGTCCAGTCGTACAGGTCAAAGTGGCATAGTTTTATTCGTTGTATTGTGTGTGGGTGTGGTCAATAAGGAGGCGCCATGTGGCCCTTGATGGTTGGTTAAAAATTTTATAGGTCGTTTGACTGGCCTTGGTGGGGTTCAACCTGGGGACTTTCATCAATCCAACAAAGAGTCTTGTTGTTACACCACACGATGGTTCTTAACCCCTATGGTGGCATGTTTTATTTAAAATAGAATGGTGTTATAGTTGACAGGGGAGGTGGGGTACATGACCCTAGCCCCTAGTTTTATGGACCACATATAACCATGCACAAGCATTTGGGGGTTGGGTGGGTATGCCCTCATCCTGGTCCATTTGACACCAATACAACCAAGTGGAGGATCCAGCGGAGGGGGCGAGTGGATAGGCCCTGGCCCCCAGTTCTTGGTGGCGGTTATGACCAACGGAAGACGGGTTGAGATCCACAGTAGTGGGGGTGGGTGGTTGGCCTGACCCCCAGTCTTATTTGTTCCACGTGAGAAATGTTCAATGAAGAGAAATCTTAGCTGGCGGGGGCTGGCGGTTAGCCCCGACCCCTGGCCATATGTGCCCACATGACCGCCCTTAGGGGCTATAAAATCAGTGCTTAAGGGTTATTGGGGGATTTAATGACGATAAATTGCATCGTTTCTGGGAAAAATTGTCGCTCATAGGTTGGTAGAAAGGTGGGATTCATAGAATAAATAGCAAGTTTTGCCAATTTCCAAGACAATTAGCACGAAAAACTTCCAAGGAGCATATCTTGCTTAGTTTTTAACCTTTTTTAGCTCAAGAAGAGCCTAGGCAGGGGTTTTTTAGTATTATAAACTCAATTTAAGCATTAGATTTCTTATTTGAACACTGTATTATGTACTTTTTTCAGATTCAAGTCCTTTAGTGCTAAAGACAAAGAGAGTTTTAAGGCTGGATGGAGGCATATTTGAGCATGGAAAGAGCCTAGTTAGAGGTTTTACATCCTTCCAGTTAGATCTACAGTAGTTGTTACTTCAGTAGAGTATTTGTTTTTAGTCCTTTCTCAATGTGCTTAAGATCAAATCCATTTTCAGCACTTCATTGTGAAGTATTTGTATGTTTATGCTTTTTTATTTCAGGTGGAGTATAAGGATATATTGTGAGAGTGTCCTTTTTCTATTGACATAATCATGACTTGCTATAGCGAGTCATATTTTTAAGTGATAATTTTTTGTAGAAGAATGTTTCTTTGTAGGAGAAATGATGCCACTCTAGAGTCAACAATTTGTAATGTGCTCATTTGCTCCTAAAATCAATAAAGTGTTCTAGCCATTGGAGCAGGTCCCGAAGACGTATCTCAGGAGGGGTGAACTCAGTTATCACTTTCTTTCTTATTCTTTGCATGGATATCATCTTGAGTTGCATTTTAATTTGTTTCAATTTTAAGTTCATGTGAAAATTTAACCACTCATCTTTGAAGAGGTTGTGAAGCTAGTTTTACATTTAAAGACCCAAATTATCGGGCTTGCAAAGTGTCAGAGGGCGATCGAGTTTTCTTTCATTTTCAGATCATCTAATTATTGTCGAAATCACCATTTCCAAACATTGGGATGTACAAGAAGTTTGTTATAAAATAAAACAAGGTGAAGAAACAATTGCATCAACTACTACAACAGGGTCTCATTCGACTGAGTACATCACCATGTGGTTCACCCATCGAAATTTTTCCAAATAAGGATGGGACTTAGCAGATGTGTGTAGATTACAGGGAATTCAACAAAATCATGCTTAAGAACAGGTACCCCCTACCCAAGATTGATGATATGTTGGATCAATGGCAACAAGAAAAATACTTCCCCAAGTTGGACCTAAATATCACCAAGACTTATAGATAGTTTCAGAGGAAGCACAAAGAAGGTTGAAAGGAGGGATGTATATGATACCTTTATGCACAACCATAGGGGAAATTCGGGCATGAATATCATCAATATAAATTGCAGAGTCGGAGGAACCCCTGCAACTCCAAGCATCCATCTCCATGTCCTTGGTGCCTGTATCAAAATTAGCAATATGAGACCCAGAAAGCTATGGAAAAACTTCATAAGAGCATTATGCATTCAATTTCTTACCTTGTTGAAAGCATAATTGATAGTGTATGACAAGAACTAACCACCACTAAGGAGAAATGCATTGAAACTACACAATGCTTCCCTCACTTCGGGTAGTGACATGAAATTTCAAAGATATAGAAAGTTGCACATATTGAGGCCACACCTAAACCCAACCCGACCAGTAATATCTCCACTATGAGCACAAGAACATTCGATGCAACTTCCATCAGAATTGTTCCTACATAGCAATGACATTCGCCTCCCAAACCATTCGCTAAACAGACCTCCATAAGTAGCCCAAGGAGAATGTGAATCAAAGCATTGCGGGAGAATATGAATGGACGACGTGTCGGCGTGGAGGGTGTTTAGGGAGCATGAAAGAGATCATATGGCGCGATAACATAATTAAATAAATATTGTTAAACAACAATGTAAAGCAAAACAAATAAATTGATGCCAAATTTCTCTCGATGAACATATTAGATAAAGAATATTCTCTAGGCATTAAATCTAAACCATCTTTTTAATAAATAAAAAAAATCTTCAACCTCAATTCCAATTCCAATATAAACCACACCTATTGACATAAATATAAATATTAGTATGACCGACCAATAACGTAAAAAATAAAGATGTACAAGAACGGGAGGTTAAATCTTGGGTACATACAAGTGAAAATTAAAAGGATGAAAATTAAAATCATAGAAATTGGTGATTTGAGATAATAATGATTACGATGAAAATGATCATAACCATGGATTGGAAGAGTTGAACAATAACTAATTTCAAGAAATGTATCATCAATTTAAGCTAATACTAGTGTTTAGATTGTGTTCCCGTAATAATATTTATAAAATTTTAGCTGCCAGTTAATTAATCCTTTCATTAGTAATGTGAGATTTCTTTTGGTTAGAGATGATCTTTTTGCCCTGATAAAGATGATACATATTTATAATAATTTAGAAAAACAAATTAAGGATGAATATGAAATCTTAATTGGCAAATATGTAGAGCCACTCTACATTAGGACACACAAATACGGTTCTATTTGACTTGTAGGAAGATTAATTGGAAAATATGTAGAGCTACTCTGCCGCAGGACACTCAAAAACGGTTCTACTTGATTCAGCAGATTGGCTTCTTTCAAACATGAACGCTCATGTCTCAGGGAAATTTATGCATATCGCACTTCATCCTTTTTTTAGGTATTTATATGTAGTGTATTTTCTTCAAGGACTATGAAATCTACTTCATTCTAGACTATTTGCTTTCCTTTTCTTTGTGTATTTTTAAGAATCTTGGTTAAAGCTACCATTAGGTTATAGGGCTTGTTAATGACAATGAAGATGTATATTATTTTAATACATTTTCTTTGTGCAATTTTATATATATATATATATGGAAAAAAACAAACAAAATATAGTTATATTTTTATGATGCATTTTCCAGGGAAGTAAATTTGTAATATTTGTAATATTTTTTAATAAATTTTCTTTATATAATTTTTATAATTTATATATATATAGGAAAAAACAAACAAAGTGTAATTATATATTTATGATACATTTTTTCCAAGGAAGTAAATTTTTTATTTTTTATTTTTTATTTTTTATTTTTTAGATGATCAATAAATTATTAAGTTCTTTCGAAGATCATTTCTCTAAGTGATTATAGTAAAAAAGTTTGTACAAATTATTATTATGATCATTTAAACATATGAATAACTACAGCTTAATTTAGTAATAAGAAAATTAATAGTTTTCGCAATAAAAAATATGTATGTAGTTATATGTTCCTTACATATTATATTTGTTATTAGACATCATATTAAGAATACTAATCTAGATCTATTTTAACTTCGGATCTACCAAGCGCTCTTCACTCTAAAGAGATTTGCATCTCAAGCGATTTGATCTCTCAACGCTTAATAGATCTAAAGCTAAGATAGATATAATATGGTTTATATAAAAAAAAAAACATCTTCTTATAATTACTTTTATATATATATATAATTTTATCTATTTTTCCAAAAAAAACATTTAATCATATTATTTAAATTTTCATCATTCTATAAAGTTTTATAAATTTATTCAATAAAATATAAATTTTAAAATAAAACTATCCATCAAATTTAATAATTTCATTAACTTGATAATACTAATTTTAATATTTACTAAAAAAAAATATTAACAATAATAAGAAATTCTTAACCACCTAATGGGAAAATTCCAACTCTGCCTACGACAATAGGCCCGTTATTATTATTTTTTTAGATAATTGCTTTGACCTATGTCATTAGGAGAGTTCGTCCATTTTAATACTATTTTAAAATCATTTTTTATAATTTATAACTATATCATTAATATAATAATTATATGGTTTTTAATATGGCTTTCAAAATATTAAGTTGATATTGAAAAATGCTGCTCTATGTTATCTTTCTTACATTACACTTACATGTCTCTCATATATTGGGTTGTAGATTGCCTCTCGACGTAATAAGAAGTAAATATTTTTTTTTTGAGTAAAAAGCCATGATATTACATTTGTGGTACACAAAAGTTACAATCATTTGAGTGTTGAAGCTCAACATAAACCAGCCATGATTAGAGGCCTGAGGTTGAGAGATAGAGTATTTTAGAAAAGCAAGAGGAGGCCTGTTATGGAACCAGCTCAAGAAAAGATAGAAAAGATAGATCAACGCCTTAGAATTCAGCCTCTTCGAGGGGGCAACCTCCTTTACATTACATAAATGAACAATTCTTGGATGATACAAATGAAAAGACCTCCTTTCTATATATAGGAGTCTAAGGGGTTATAACATAATCAGAGCCGACATAACAATAATAATGTAAGGGCACAATAATAAAAATAATGCGCTTCTATGGGGCACAATAGTAATAATATGGGCACTACATGGGTACATCAATATAATAAGTGGGTTATACTAATAACAATAAGGGGTTACACTAGTAGTATAGGGGCCTAACAAGGCCTTTGCCCACAAAGGAAAAACCAAAAGTCCTCTGGACCATTACATTACAACAAAATAGACAAAACCATGGAGAGATATGAGAACATAAAGATATCAAGACCACAAAAGGAGCTAGCTTGATGATCGAGCTTTACCCAGTTAGTGCTCTAGAGGGTCTCCCTAGACCATAGGACATGGCTTGTAGTAATCTAGGTCATCGAGGAGAAGGTGAATAGTGGAAGCCAGTTGACTGGATGAAGTTGGATGTGTTGATTACAGAGAGACATTGTGGTTGCTAACTTGCCACTTTCACTGTTGGAGGGGCCCAAGCCAACTAGAGTAGGCTTCGAGTCATTATGAGTCTTTTGACATCTTGGAAAAGGGTTGCAAGGTCTGTCATGTTGGGATTCAATCTAAGCTAGAGAAATTGAAGGGAATTCATCCACCATTTTAGTAGAAGGGGGCACAGAGCTCTAGAGCTACATGCCCAGGAGGTTGGCAATGTGGTGGTAGGTTACCTTGGCGTGGTGTAGATGAAATTCCATATTGAGCAGGTTACCCTCGAACATCACATTAATGTCCTCTTGGTCCTTGAAGTGGCGGCCAAAAATATTACGTAGTTCCCACAGGTTGTCTCCCTTGACCCTGAGCTCCTAAGCTTTTACTTCAGCCACCATTCTTCAATAGCGATGAGGGATGTTGCATTTGAAGTGTTCATCACCCTGATCATACCAGGGTTGGAGTGGAGGCCTTCCCCTTCCTCAGCCTCCTCTATGAGGGTGACCTAGTTCTTGCACCATATCTACAATGAAATCAGTCTCAATTCACATAGTCTAAACTCCTCCCATCTCGATTTATAGCAAATATGAATGGAAATTACTAATGGAACCAAGTGTTATATCATTGTGATCCTTTCACCAAGCATTGGGTCAAATGTACTAGCCTTTCATGCACCTCAAATGCCGGGAGAGGGTGGTCTTGCCACCACCTCCCTACTCCAAGCCAAATACGTTGTGGAAGGCGTGTCAATGGCACAACCAAATTCCCATGCCAAATGAATTATGGGTCCTATTCATGAAGGTAGTAAATGCCTAGGGTGTGTTGTCCAACACTTGAATTTGGGGCTCTAAGTTCCTATTGAGCCAATTATCGACACTGGGAAATCCAATTTGGGGAGTGGGGGGACTTGTAAGGCACTTTCCCTATTGGCATGCATTCCCCAATCCCTTTATTAGCTAGAAAGTTAGCTAGGGAGTTAGCCTTTTGTCAATTTTTTAGTGCAATTAGGGGTAACACAATATTTCTAAAATTCTGATAATTACTTTTGATGTAGATCTTCTTTTAACTATTTCAATATATCATTCAGCAATTATACTTCATAAATTCAAAAATAAAGAACAATAGAATAGTAGAGATCACAATGTACAAAAGAGAGACAAGATTTACCCGAAGGAAACCACTACGGGGGAAACCCAGGAACCCTCTCAATAGAGAAATAATTCGTGTTCAATAAGAGACACACTTAGAACTATGGTCAAACCTATCCTTATCCTCCAAGTCAAGCCATGAAAATTGATCCTACACATTGTTTTTCCTGCCTAATCTATAAATTTCAGCCTCCCAACAACTGTCTAATAGCCTGGAATTTCAGCCGCCAAAAAATGCCCAGTAACCCACAAATTTTTGCCCCCCCTGCAATGGAATGCCTAGAAACAGTGCAAATCACAAATAGATATTTATATCCACACATGCAAGTTGATGAGAGAGGAGAGAGAGAAACTCAACCTTCTTTTTTTGTCCTTCTTCATCCTTATTGGCCTCCTTTGCTTGCCCAAAATTTTTCTTTGGTGAGGATGTGAATCTGCCAAATGAGAAGCTCAAGATGCCTTCATATAGTAATCTATCTAGGGTGAATAGATGTGCCTCTTGGCTAGGGCCGACTTGACTTGGAGGAAGCCGACTTGTCACTTTTTGGAGCCAAAAATTACATTTCAAAAATTCAAATTTACATGTTTCAAAAGTCACAATGGGACTTTGACTCAAGCATTAAAAATATTCCTTACAATGATAAATATAATTACACCAAGTGACCAAAAGTACATTATGAAGGCTGGCCATAGTTATAAATTCAACACTCCCTCTTAACTAGGGAGGTATTCATAATCATTTTCATAGATGTTCTCATATTGAACAAATTTATCTAAATAAAAGGTTATTCATTATTACCAATATCATCATTATTACCAGCATCCACTAGCAGCCATTTTTGGAGTGGTACCAAACCCATGGAAATGTCATCAGCATATTAGAACTCACTCCTCCAGAGTGATCAGTCCTTGAATCCCATGGCCACCACCTAGGCCAAAATGCTAAGACCCTCAACTAGCAAGCACTCACTCACCCTTCCTCGTGAACACACTGGGCCAAGGCCTCACTCAACCCCTTCTCGGTTAGTGATCGGGTCTAGATGTTGAACCGGACCTCACTCCACCCTACCTGGTGTGTGATCAAGGTCCAGGACCTCACTCCACCCTACCTGGTGTGTGATCAAGGTCCAGGACCTCACTCCACCCTTATAGTGTGTGATCAAGGTCCAGATGTTGAACGACCTCACTCCACCCTTCCAATATGTGATCAGGGTCCTTATGTGAAGGAACTCACTCCATGCCTGGTGTTTGATCAGGGTTCAGGAAATTACTCCACCATTTTTGTGTCTGATCAGGGTCCTTCTCTAAGAGACACTCATTCATTACTGCTTATTGATCCCTCTCAGTCTCTTGGACCCATTCTCCCTTTCAGGAGAATGCCCATCCATGCTGCATACAAATCAACACTCCCTCTCAATGAGAGGGGTGATCTTCACTAGCCCCATCTTGTCTCTAAAGTATATGAACTTGTCCCTCAGTAATAACTTCGTCAGAACATCAGTTGTTTCCTCATCGGTGGAGATGTACTCGAGCCTTATTGCTCTCCTCTGCACCATATCACGAATGTAGGGGTACTTGATATCAATATTATTTGACATGTCATGGAACATAGGATACTCTTAAAGCTTCACGCAGATTTGATTATCGTAGTGAATTCCATCGATTCCAACTCTTGGCCAAATAGTCTTGCAAATAAATTTTGAAGCCATACTGCTTCGGTACAAGCCTCACTAGCAGCGATGTAACTTGATTCATTAGTTCTGAGTGTTATTAACCTGTGCTTCCTACTCATCCATGATATCATATCGGATCCCAAACTGAACCATACTCCCAAGGTACTCTTCCTATCTTCAGCACTTCTTTCCCAATATGTGTTTGTATATCCCCAAAGTTGTACGTCCCTATTTGCAACATATTTCAAATCATAATTCATTGTACCATTGAAATATCTCAATATATGTTTTGTTGCAATCTAATGCTCATGTCTTAGTTCTATTTGGAACTCGCTCAAAGTGTTGACAGCAACGCAAATTTCTAGCCTAGTGTTAACCAAATACATCAGCATACCGATCAATCGCCTATAAATAGATGGATCTACCAAACTAGAGTTGGAGCCTCTTAACTTCTTCAAATTAGTCACCATGGATTTGCAATCCATCATTTCAAAACTTTGAAGGATGTTTATCACATACTTCCCTTGACCGAGGAAGACTTCACCAGGTTTCTGCCATACTTCTAATCCAAAGTAATAGTGCATCAACCCAAGATATATGTATCAAACTTGGAATCCAATTGCTTCTTGCAATGAATGATAAGAGGCTTGGCACCTGGAAGTTGGAGCAAATGTCTCATCATATTCTTCTCCCTCTTTCTGGGAGAACCCTCTAGCCACGAATCGTGCCTTGTATTTGTTAATAATCCCATTTGCAGCATTATTAATCTTATATATCCACTTGGAAGTCACTACTAACTTCCCTTTAGGCCTTGGTACAATTTCCCAAACATCATTCTTCATGATAGATAGGTACTCTTCATTCATTTCTTCCTTCCATACCTATTGATTAGTTGCTTCTTCATATGTGGAAGGTTCTTCATCAATGATTTTTGTCATAAGAGTTTCATAGTTGGAGAACCTTCTAGGTTTCTTTACTTCTTTAGATGTGCCATCAAGAGCTACATGTCCTTCTGCATTTTCTAATGTGGATCTAAGCCATTTTGGTGTCTTCTTGATCTCTGGAACTATGACTGGTTCTGTCGAATCTTAAGGCCCTTCTGGCCTTCTGATACATTATGAATAAATTTAATGTTCCTCCCTTGAGGCATCCTATACTTCATACAAGTAATCTATGGAGACTTCCTTAGACATCCAATATGCCACTTTCTCAGCTAAAAGCGACATCTAATCTAACCTCAATTTGTCATTTCTCTGGAATGTAAATCCGGTAGGCTTTTGAATATTCATTGTATCCAACAAATATGCCTTTATTTCTTGAAGGCTCCAACTTGTTCCTCTTATACTTAGGAACATTAATGTATACATGACAACCAAATATTCTCATATTTCCAACCTTTGGCTTCCTTTTAGAGAAGGCTTCTCAGGATTCATTCCTTCCAGAGCTCTATGAGGGCTTCGATTTTGAGTGTACATAGTTGTTTGTGATTCTTCGCCCCACAATAATAGTGGCAAGTCCAAATCATGTATCATTTCCTTGACATATTCTTCAATGGACATGTTCTTTCATTCTATTACACCATTATGTTGTGGATTATAGGGGACAATTAGCTCCCTCTTAATCTTAGCCTGCTTGTAGAAAGAAACAATCTCTTTTGAGGTGTGTTCTCCTCCATTGTCAGATCTTAGTATCTTTATCCTTTTACCTGTCAAGTTTTCCAAATCATCTTTGAATTCTTTGAAATTTTTTAAACTTCATATTTTGTCTTCAAGAGAAATATGTACATTTTACAAGAGAAGTCATCAATTAATGTCACATAATACAACAAACCAAAAAGTGATTTTACGAGCATCGGACTGCATACATCGAAATGAACCAAGTCCAAAGCTTCCTTAGATTTGTTGTCACTCTGTGGAAATGGCTTCTTGATGTTCTTCCTAACAGCATAGCCTTTTCATACATCATCATTCTTTACCTATAGTTCAAGAACTCCTAACACTATTTTACTTAATTCGGGAAATGCTCTGAAATGACGATGTCCATACCTTCGGTGCCATAGCTCACGTGGGACTATTTTTTCATGTACTAATTCTTGATATGGTTGACTCACAAGTCTATATAGTATACCATCACGAATCGAAATAAACCTAGCATCATCTATGCTAGATCCCTTAGACCAAACAAATACTTTTCCATCCGCAAAAGAAACCCTATCTCCTTTATATTCTAAAAAGGAAAGAAAGACAAGATTCTTGATCAAACCCGATACATAGAGGGCATTGTTGAGATGAACATTGTTACCATATTCTAGCTCTATGGATGCCTTCCCAATTCCTTTAACTGTATAATTGTTTTTGTCTCCCAATTTAACCCTTTGAGACAACTTATTTTACATCATGCTTGAAAGATTCCTATGCTCTCTAGTCATGTGTCTATATGCTCCACTATCTACCAACCACATGTCATCATCATCTATAAAGGAACTTGTCAAAGCATAAAAGTAGAAGAAATATTTGTCGCCCTTAGATCTCTTTATTTTTTCATCTTCTTCAACTTTTTCTACGAAAGCATGTTGCTTCCCTTTTCTTTTATTGTTAGTCATATTAGGAAAATCTCTCTTGGAATTTCCATATTATTGACAACCATACATTGTATCTTAGATAAGTCTTTCTTCTTCTTAGAGGAAGAAGACCCTTTTCCTAACTTATTATGTTGAGGTCCAAACTTATTCTTTCTCTTTTTCTTGAAGCAAGTTGCAAGGGCTTGAACTTCTTCATATTGACGATCTCTAGACATCAATATTGGTTTTTCTTAAGCTCATGATGTCCATAATTTATCAAATGAAGGAGCTTATTTCCAACTGCTTATGCCTGCTACAAATGCACCCCATGATCTAGGGAGACCATTGAGTGTGGTAGTCACAAGTTCTTGATCAGAGATGGTTTCTCCAATAGCTAAAATTTAATCTCTTATTTGTGAAATCCTTACGAAGTATGAAGCCACAGTGTCATCATTAGTCATCCTTTTATTTAGGAGCTCATTCTTCAAACTCATGTACTAGCCACCATTCTTGATACTGTAGAGATTTATTAGGGCATCATACATCTTCTTAGAGGTATCATGCTTTGTAATGTAGGGAATGAGATGATCTCTAATAGAGTCCACTATTAGACTCATGGTCGTAATATCATCCTCCGTGAACTTCTCTTTTTCGATTGCATTGTTTGGTTCAGTATTCTTTCTTGTCACAATATCTAATGCATTTTTTTGGCAATAATAAGATCTATTTTGAATTTCCAAGCTCTGATGTTTGATTCTTCCTCTAGCTTGTTTATGGGTTTGATGTAAGAAGCCATAGGAGTCAATATACAAGGAGGACTTTAGTAATATGTTCTCTCTAGGGTTTTTTCAAAATTGATCTCGATATACCTTCCTTTCATCACTGAGGCTCTGATCCCATGTTGATTTTCTAGTGCAATTAGGGTTAGCACAATATTTCTGAAATTTTGATAATTACTTTTGATATAGATCTTATTTTAACTTGTTCCAATATATCATTCGGCAATTGTACTTCAGAAATTCAATAATAAAGAACAGTAGATATCACAATGTACAAAAGAGAGACAAGATTTACCCTGGGAAAACCCACTACGGGGAAAAACCCAGCAACCCTTTCAATAGAGAAATTATTCATGTTCAATAAGAGGCACACCTAGACCTATGGTTAAACCTGGCCTTCTCCTCCAAGTTAAGTCACACAAATTGATCCTACACTTTGTTTTTCTTACTTGATCCAGAAATTTTGGCCTCCCAACAACTGTCTAGTAGCCCATAATTTCAGCCCCCGGAAACTTCCCAGAAACCCAAAAAAAATTCCCCCCCTTCAACAGAATGCCTAGAAACTGTGTGAATCACAGAGAGAAACTTATATCCACATGTGTGAGTTGATGAGAGATGAAAGAGAGAAACTTGACCTTCTTTCTTTGTCCTTCTTCGTCCTTCTTGGCCTTCCTAGTGATCTAATTAATAAAATTAGTTTTGTTGTGCTAAAATTCCTTTTCAAATTATATTAAATATGCTTGAGGAATTGTGAGATTGTTTGCAAGTTTAAACATGGGTTTTTGAGTGTTTTTATGTAATTTTTATGTGCAAATTAACATAAACAAATGACTGAACAGCATCAAATGACATCAACCTTGGAGGGATCTATTTTCAACTCACCTCCTCCAATAATATGACCCAAGTAAACTAAGGAAGTTTTTCCAAACTCACACTTTGACATCTTTAGATACAACTGTTCTTTCTTTAAAACATCAAATACTTTTCTGACATGCATGACATGTTCATCGCGAGATTTACTGAAAATTAAGATTTCATCTAAGCATACTATAAAAACTCTTCAAGACATGTCCTCAACACATCATTCATCACACGCGTGAATGTAGCAGAAGCATTACATAAACCAAAAGGCATAACTAGCAATTCAAACAAACCTTGTTTTGTTTTGAATGTTGTCTTCCAAATTTCTCCTTCAGTTATTCTAATTTGATGGTAGCCACTCCTTAAGTCCAACTTATTAAAATACTTTGCATATTTCAATTGATCAAGTAAATCATCTATTCTAGGTAGTGGGTAACGGTTATTTACCGTAATCTTGTTCAATGCACGGAATTCCACACACATGCGCCATGTTCCATCCTTCTTTGGAACCAAAACAATAGGTGAACCACATGGTGAAGAAGATGGCCTGATGATCCCTTTATCCAAAAACTCTTGAATTTTCTTTTTAATTTCTACACTTTCCATCACTGACATCATGTACATGCCAATGTTAGGAAGAGGACTATCTTGTTGCAACTGTATCTCATGTTGGATTCCTCTCTTGGGAGGCAATCCTTTTGGTTCCTGAAACATCTCATCATATTGGTTAACAACATCAACCAATTCAGATTTCAATCTTGAATCACAACCTTTAAAAGCTTCATTATCAACATCATTCTTGGGTTTGAGAAGCACAAATTTTTTGCTTGAATTCGCTAGTCTTTTCATTTTTCCCACATTAACAAGTGAAATATTTAGTTTCTTGCTATGAGCTCTCACAATATATTCTACTCCATCTTTGAACAAATTGTATTTTTTTTCATGTCTATGGAAGATAGCTTTTCTGTCATAGAGATACGGGATGCCCAAAACTATACCGCATATGTCTAACGACACAACATCAAGCTCCACTTCATCTATGAAATTTGCAGTAATGGTGAATTTCAATTTACACTTTCTAGTTACATGCAATTTTGCATTGTCACACACCCATCCAAGTGGATAAGGTTTATGATGTGGAATGGTTTCCAAGTTTAAACATTTGACAATGTTTTCAGAGATAAGATTGGCTTGATAGCCACTGTCGAAAAGTGTATCATTTTTGCTATGTTTTGAGATCACCCTTATGTGAAAAAGTTCTATCTTCTTCTTTTCATTTGGAGTTTAATTGTGTGAATTTGAATTACTAGTGCTAGCAATGGATTCTTTTCCTTTCATACCCATGGCTGTAAGTTTAGTTTCATCGCCCGAATCGGATCCCAAATCCTGTTGAGTGGTTGCAATTGTCTTTTGTTTTTCCTTGTTGTTGAATTTTTTTGGTTTCATTTCGGGTTGAAGCTTCCAACAATGAGCTTCATCGTGACCCTCTTTGGAACAATGCTTGCATGTTAATTTCTCCCCTTCTTTCCTAGTAGATGCATTTTTCTTTCCCTTCCCTTTGAAACTCTTTTCTTTTCCTTTACCCTTAAATGCCTTTTTACTACCTTCTTCTGGAGTGTTTTTCCCTCTTGCTTCAAGATGAGTGGCTTGCACACACACATCATCTAGATTATAGGGATTAAACATTAATATAGTATGCCTAAGGTAACTATGTAAACCCCCTATGTACTTCAGCAATGTGTCTTGTGATTGCAAGTCTACACCTAACGTTAGAGAACTTTTTTCTGAATTCTTAGGTGTAATCTTGCACATTTTGACCTTTAAGTTGTCTAAATTTCTGCCAATTTATGATGGTTTTCTGCATATAAGCTAGAGGGTAGAATTGTCTTTTAATTGCAGCAATGAAATCAGACCAAGAAATTGAGATCTTACTATGTTTTTTTATCTTCTCTTGTGTCTTTGATTCCCACCATACTAATGTTGCACCCTTCATCCTCAAGGAAGTTAATTGAATCTTTATGTCATCCCCTTGAAGGTTTTTAATTTTGCAATAGACCTCCAACTGATGAATCCAATTATCAAGCTTCTATGCATTCACTTCACTATTATACATGGGCAGCTCAAATTTAACATCAAGTTTTAATAAGGGTGATTTACCACTTCCTTTTAAGGTATGTTGATGAGTATGAGTAAGGGTTGTGTTAGTGGAAGAGGGTGAAGATGGTTGTGAAGAAGAAGATAAAGAATATGGTGGAGAGGGTGGAGGTTTACTTCCATTTCCATTACCTCCTCCTCCTGAAGAACCTTCTCCTTTGGGAGGTTTAGAGCTTTCACCCTACAATCTGGTATTCCTCTCTTCATATAATACCTTCACCATATTTGTCATATCAAATAAAGCCCTCCTGAAGACCTTTTCATCTAACAATGTAAACTTTGAAACGGGAACTGATACTGTTACCCGTTTCGTAGAGGTGGCAAAAAAATGACCCGATTTTCAAAAGTGGTGATGCAGAATACACATGTTTTTTTTAGAACATGGTTTTTGGAACTTTAATTTTTTTAAATTCTTGTTATGTACATTGCGTTTTAGAATGGTAGTGATTTTCATGCCGATTTAAAAAAGTGGTTATTCTGCATCAGACCCTTTTTTTAAAAACCCTGTTTTCTTAAATTTAACTTTTCTAATGTATGAAATGTAAACAATTATTTTGTAAATTTAATAATTTTGAAAGTGGTCTTCCTCTTCATAGTTTTTTGTTTTTTTTTTTTGTAGTGAGGTTTTTATTGATTTGCATATTTAAAGAAGAAGGTCGATATTTTTCATTTTCGATATTTTACATATTTATACATTGTTAATTAAATTTTCAATCCAAATGAAATAATTCTCTCTAAAAAACAAATAAAAAATTTTATATAAAAAAAAAGACAAAAATAAAAAATAAAAAATGTTAAAAAAAATATCTTATAAACCATAAAACAATTTGGAAATAAAAAACAAAATTAATATAGATATATATAAGTCAGAGAAAAAATTGAGAGAAAAAGAAACATGAACAAAAACTAGGGAAAAAAAATTAAAAAACAAACTAAAAAAAAAAATAATAATGAAAAAAATTTAAAAAATAGTAAAATTAATATTAAAAAAAAAAATGTTAAAAAAATTATCTCACAAACCATAAAAGGATTTGGAAAACAAAAAAAAAAAAATACAAAATTAAAATATATATATATATATATATATATATATTAAAAAAAAAAAAAAAAACAATAGAAAAAACCGGGAAAAAAAAAAAAAAATTAAAAACAAACTAGTTTTAAAAAAAAATAGAAATTAATGAAAAAAATTTAAAAATTAATAAAATTAATATTAAAAAAGAACAAAAAAAATTTCAAATAAAAATAAAAAATAAAAAATAAAAGTAATTAATTTTTATTAAAAATAGATATTTTGTTTTAAAAAAAAAATCAAAATCTAATTAAAAAAAAAAAAAAAAAAAACTTTTTTTTTATTATTAAAAACAAATTTTACTTTTATTTCTACTTTTTATTTAAAAATAAAACTATTCAACAGATCTTTTATATTTAAAAAAAAAATAAACCTATATTTTATATTTAAAACAAAAATTTACTTTAAATATTTTTTTTTAAACAATGTTTTTAAAATGGATTTTTTTTTTTAACAACTATTTTTTTTTAAAACATTTTTTTTTTGTTATAATTAAGAATAGTTTTTTTTTTAACCATTTTATTGTTAATTTTTTTTTTTTTTTTTTTTTTAAGTATTAAAAAAAAATTAAAAATTTAAAAATAAAATCGATTTTTTTTTTTTTTTTAATTAAACATTTTAAAAATTCAAAATTTTAAAATTTTAAAATTTTAAAAATTAAATAAAATTTTAAAAAAATGAATATCGTTTTTTTTATATATATTATAAATTTTAAAATTTAAAATTTTTAAAATTAATTTTTTTTTTATCAATTAAAAAAAAAAAAAGATTGGGTCCCCGCCCCGGGCCGCGCCGCCACGGGCCGCCCGGCGGCCGGGCGTCGATTCCCGAAATCGACGCACGGCCGCCGGGCGGCCCGCGGCGGCGCAGCCCAGGGCGGGGACCCAAAATATTTTTTTTTTAATTAATAAAAAAAAAAAAAAAATTTAAAATTTTAAAATTTATAATATAAAAAAAATACGATATTTATTTTTTAAATTAATTTTTTTTTTTTAAATATAAAATATAGCTTTATTTTTTTTTAAATATAAAATATCTGTTGAATAGTTTTATTTTTAAATAAAAAGTAGAAATAAAACTAAAATTTGTTTTTAATAATAAAAAACGTTTTTTTTTTTTTTTTAATTAGATTTTGATTTTTTTTTTAAACAAAATATCTATTTTTAATAAAAATTAATTACATTTTTTTTAAATAAAAAATACACTTTTTTTGTTTTTTCTTTTATAATTTGAAATTTTTCTTGTTCTTTTTTAATATTAATTTTATTAGTTTTTAAATTTTTTTCATTAATTCCTTCTTCTTTTTTTTTTAACTAGTTTGTTTTTAATTTTTTTTTTTTTTCCGGGTTTTTTCTAATGTTTTTTTTTTATTTCTCTATTTTTACTTACTTAATATATATATTTTAATTTTGTGTTTTTTTTGTTTTCCAAATCCTTTTATGGTTTGTGAGATAATTCTTTTAACATTTTTTGTTTTTTTATTTTTGTCTTTTATATATATTTTTATATTTGTTTTTTAAGTAATTAACATTTTAATCTTAATTTTAGTAGCTTATAATTTATTTATTTTAATTTTCTATTTTTTTTTTTAAATTTAGTTTGTTTTTAATTTTAATTTTAAATTTTTTGTTTTTTTGTTTTTATTTTTTTTCTATTTTCTATTTTCACCCACTAAATTTTTTGTTTCTTTTAAATGTTTTTTTTTTTTTTTTTTCCATATATATTTTATTTTGCCAATTTTTTTTGGTTTACAAGATTACTCATTTTTTCCCCATTTTTTTAAAATATTTTTTTTACTATTTAATTGTTTATAATTTTTTATTTTTTATTTTTAATTTTTTAGTTCTTATCATTAATTTCGTTCTTTTTACATTTTATGATTGATTTTTTTTTTCATTTTTTTTTTTTTGCTTTATATTTTTCTTTTAATAGATATTTTAATCTATGTTTTGTTTTTTTGGTTTTTTATTTTTATTTTTTTTATTTTTTTCTGTTTTTCATTGTTTTAATTTATTTTTTTTTTTTTTTTTTTTTTTTTTATGTTTTCATTATTTTTTTAAATTTAATGTTTTTTCGGGGTCATGATAAATTTTTTTTTTTTTATTCATGCCATTATTTCGAGATGTTGAAATTTAGCTTTTGAAAAAAAAAAATCTTCTTCCAGAATCAACCCTTTTCATTTTGATGGTGTTTTTTGGATAATTTTTGCGCAAAAAATTGGTTTTCACAGGCATTTTTAAAACAGCCGCAAAATTGACACCTAAAAAAAAAAAAAACATCGTTCCAGTATACACACTTTTCGTTTTGAGCACTGTTTTTGTGGTTTTTTTGGGGTTTTTGGGCCAGAGTTCCCGTTTCAAAGTTTACATCGTTATCTTCTTTCATGTTTGTAGGTTCTCCTTTATGAGACCTACTCACTCGAGTCTCAACTACAACTTGAGGAAGAAATGGTGTTGGAGATCGTGGAAACCTTCCCCTTGACCCAACTTCAGGGCTTTCAACCAGTTTCCCTTCTCCTCTTTTGAGTTTTAACCTTGTAAGCATGACATAAACTTGCAAATAGTAAATCCTTCTTGCACGAAGAAAACCAAGAGATCTGATACCAAACTTGATATGATTAAGAAAATTAGTTTTGTTGTGCTAAAAATCATTTTCAGATTATATTAAATATGCTTGAGTAATTGTGATATTGTTTGCAAGTTTGAACATGGGTTTTTCAGTGATTTATGTAATTTCTATGTGCAAATTAACATAAACAAATGATTGAACAATAGTGAATGACAGATATTAACATCACCATAAACAATATCACAACAACACATGATAAAGGATTTCACCCCTCCTGGGCTACGGCTCCTTGGTCCATCTTCCAATGGCTTGGCCCTCTCTATTATTCTCAAAAGTTTGAATACATCATTTTACAATGCTTGGAATGCTCTGAAACTTGTTCCAATGGCTCCAGAATGCCCAAAAATGCCTGTGTAGCCTTTTTCTGCTCTTGATTTGGTAAAAAATTGTAGAAGTTATGGCCTTTCCCAATCTTCTACTAATCGTGGCACAAATTCCCCAAAATTTGGCATCATCCTACAATTTCACCCGTAAAGCACACTAACAAAGCAACAATTTCACCTAAAACGAGGCGAAATTGTTGAATAATTAAAATGCCCGCTAACGCTTAAGTTCTAAAAACTGTGGCCACTTGGGGGGGCATGTGCCTGGGGCTAAGGCCAATGGCCTGCCCCCGCTGGCCAGGCCCCCACTCCTCCACGGTGATCACATGCGCAGTTATAACCATGGGTGCGAGCTGGCTCATTCTTTCGAACTTTGTGCCAACAATCTTTAAATATAACCCGAACTCTATGCATGTTAAGAACTATCGCTGCAGTGTAATGGTAAAGATTTTGTATTAGCGTTGGGAGGCCATGGGTTCGACCCCTGCTGCCTCGCCCGGACTATAGCAAAGTTTTTGGTGGCCTCCCAGGACGCCACGTGGCAGACTCTCGCTGGGCCACGTGTCAGCCCGTGGTTGGCCACCCCACCAGCCAATTAAAACCGCATAATTTCAACCAATAAAAATGTACCACTTGGCACGATATCATTCGTCGAGGAGCCTGTTGACCAATTCAACGACCACATACCCTGCCCAGTGATCGCCAGGTCAACAGTACAGACTGTTGACTGGGCTATCCATTTTTTTTTAAATTCGCCTATTTGGGAAAGTGAACAGAACTTGTTTCTGGATTGATACGGAGTACATTTCGCGTAAAACAAGTTGTGTTGGATTCAGTATGACGAGCACTATGCATTCGTTCAGGTTCCACACTAATCCGACAACTTTGAATTTTGAGCTATTTTTTGAGCACCTGATCACTTAGCTTGTCGACAAGCTATCTTTAGTGAGGAATGAAAATATGCCAAATGAGGAGCTCGAGTTGCCTTTATATAGTATTCTACCTAGGGTGAATAGACATGTCTCTTGGCCAGAGTCGAATTGACTTGGAGGGGAGCCGACTTGTCACTTTTTGAAGCCAAAAATTACATTTCAAAAATTCAAATTTACATCTTTTAAAAGTCACAATGGGACTTTGACTAAAGATAAATTTTCTTTGACTCGAGAATTTTTAAACATGCTTTAAAATGATAAATAAAATTACATCAAGTGACTAAAAGTACATTATGAAGACCGATCATAGTTACAAATTCGACACCTTTCACTTAACATGGGAGAAGATGATAGCTTCCTAAGGGGAAAGGATTTGAGCAAGGTGTTGAGAGAGGAGGTCCAGTCTCCAACCAATAGAGCATTTGGAATGGGAGGAACTTGATTGAAGCCTATTGGCCATCTAGATTATCAGTTGTGAATCCCCTTCAGCAATGAGTGGGAGGAAATTGTTGTGTTAGGCTATGAGGATCCCTTGAATTAAATCTTCAAATTCAGCATCATTGTTGCTTTCATGTCCTATGTATCCATGGTAGATGCTTATGATTTCCCCTATGTGGTTATGAATTTCACCTTCAATTCCTGCATCCCCTAGGTTTCCTTTTGAGGCACCATAAAAATTTAGTTTAAAGTGTTGGTCTGAAGGATGAGTCCAAGAATCAAAGTTGGATTGAAAGGGAGGTGGGTGAAGGGGAGCCAGAGTAGTAAGAAAGCAAGAGAAATTCCACTAGTTAAAGATCAAATTTTCTTAAGGGAGAAGGGAGATATTTTACATCCCAATTATATAGGAATATATTTTCTTCGAGTTTCTTATGAAGAAAAAGCCAAATGAAGTGAGGATTTTTCTATTTCTCATTGAATTTGTGTTGAGTATGCTCCTTCCAGATATCCCAAACTAGAAGCCTAGGGTTCATTTCCACAGTTTTTTAAAGAGAGGGCTTTAAAAGGGGTCTTTGGGCCAAGTTTTGAGTGTATGAACTACATCTCCTTGATTTATAAGAGGTATGTTGAAGCCATTTGATATTCTGATCCAAATACTACTAGCTAGCTCACAGGTGCCCAATACATGATCAATGGTTTCTATAGTTGCTTACAAATGCAGCACCATGATCGACCTATGAAGCCCCTTTTAAGGAGGTTCTCCTAAGTGAGGATTCTTTTCCTAGCTACCAACACAAGAAGGTGGTAACCTTGGGTGATAGACCTAAAGTCCATAGTTCCTTCCAAGCAAGATCAGGATCAAATAGGGGAGTTGGTCTAGCAAGAAGGTAAGCTTCCTTAATGGATACAGATCCTATCAGGTTGTATCCCCATCTAAGGGTGTATTATCCCTCTCTTATTTTGATTTTTCATCTTCTAAACTCCATCCAAAGGGGAAGGGACTCTTCTTGTTGGTCTGCTTATTGCCATCTATCTGGGTGGATCCACTGTGTGGTAGAGTTGGTGTCGTCCTCCTTCCAATAATGTTTGACTTGGGTTTTGCCTTCAAGTTGAGAATTGCATTTAGTTAAGGCCAATTGAAAGATAGAGGTCGGGCTTAAGAATTGCAGCTAGGAATCCTCTTAGAACTTCACAGATTTATCATTTCTTATTTCCCATAAGAAATGTGATTGGTTGACTTCTTTGTTGGAGTTTGTTATGTTCCATATTAGTGAGCCTTGCAAGGTGGATGACATGTGTACCATATTTTTCTTTTCTTTGTCACTGGCATATTTCATGTGCCATAGATGAGCCCATGGCTTTGTGGAGTAATTGATCCATCGCCGCCATATTGTAACTCCCAAGACTTCGTTTACAAGTTTAGAGTCGCACAAGCCTAGACCTTTCCCATCTGATTAGGGGCCATTTTTGCTTGAGGCTATTTCCTCCCAAAATAAAGGTTCTTTGGAGAGATTTGATGCTTTTCATGACCCATTTTGGAGTAGCTAGCACAGAGAAGAGGTATAATAGTAGGGATTAGAGCACATATTTGAGGAGGAATAGACTACCAGCTATGTTTAGGGAGCGAATGGTATAGCTATCCAAGCGACGATTTATTTTGTCAAGAAGATCGTGCCATGATGAGTGTTGGATGGAAAAGTCAATTAGAGGAGAACCCAGGAAATTGGACAAGAGAGAGGAAACCAGGAAGCCTAAAATTTTGGAAATTTTTGTCAAGGTTATGAGAGTGGTGTTGAAGAAGAAGATCGAGGACTTTTCCTAGTTAATGGTCCAGCCAAAAGCATCAGAGAAAAAGTTGATGATCCCTTTGATGGTTTTGGCTTCTTTAACTGAATGGTGATTCATGAGAAAAGTTTCATCCATAAATTGTTGGTGCGTTAGGGGGGATTCATCATGGAGGGTTATCCCTTTCAAAAAAAAATTACCGTGGGTATATTTCAAACATCATCCTAGACCTTCCACCATTAGGATAAGGAGGAAGGAAGATAGTGTGTCTCCTTGTTAGATGCCATGGGAGGGAGTGAACGGGCTTGAAGGAGAGTCGTTGATAAGGATTGAGAAGAAGGTTGAAGAGATTAACGAGTGACCCAGGTTGTCCACTCCTCAAAAAATCCAAAGGAGTGAAGAAGGCTTTCTATATATGACTAGTTTAATTTGTCAAAGGCTTTGGAGAAGTCAAGTATTAACAACAAGCTAGGCATGTTGAGAGTCTTTAGATAATGGATAGTTTCATGGGTTGGGGTAATTCTATCTACGATTTGACGCCCTTCAACATATCATGTTTGTTGAGGTGAATGAAGATGGAGAGAATAGGCTTGAGATGGTTAGCTATGACCTTAGTGATGAGTTTATATATATAATTGCAAATGGATATGGGGCGAAATTTACCTGGAGATGCTACATTCTCTTCCTTTGGCACCAACATTATGAAGATAGCATTGAGAGCAAGAAGGATGCTTCTGCTGGATAAAGATTCTTCCAAGATCTTGAGGACCTCGCTATGAAGGAAGTGTAAGTAGTGTTTGAAGAAGGAAACAATGAAGCCATCTAGTATAGGAGCTTTTTCGTCCTCCATCTAGTGAAGGGTTTCTTGGGCTTCTTCTTCATTAATTGGTCTCATCATAGTTGTATTGTGAGCCTTTGTTACTAGCTTGGGGATGTTGGCCATGATATTGTTGATAGCTACTTGTTGAAAAGGCATGGAATCCATGAGTATATCTGAGTAGAAGTTCACCATGGTGTCCTTTATTTCCTCCTAGGTCTAATAACAATCCTCGTTGTCCATCCTGAGAGAAGTGATTTTTTGTTGGATCTATACTAGATAATCGAGCGATGGAACAGGAAGTGTTTCATTCTCCTTCTTTGATCCAATTGATTCTTAGACCCCTTTATAGGTCATGCATTTTTCCACTAGGATTAGATTTTGTTGATAATAGTAGTGTCAGTGGGCTAGATTTGTTCAAACATGAATTGTCTCTTGATCGGTTTTCCTAGATTGTGTTGTGCTAGGAAAATGGGCCAATGATCGGAGCTTGTAGACTGTAGGATCACCATTGTAACTTATTGTTTATTTGTGATAAGAAGTTTTGAGGCTAAGAAATGGTCAAAACAAATGAGATTTGAACCTTGCCCACTTATTTGTTGTTCCATGTATAGAGGCCATTGGTAGTTTTTAGATCTACCATATCATTCTCCTCAATAAAGCTTTTGAAATCTTCTGACTATGTTTCCAGGGGTCATCTCCCTTCTTTTTCCTTTAGGGAGGTGATAATATTTAAATATCCTCCTATTATCCATTTTTGGTTATCCAAATTCGATTGAAGAGAGTTCAAGTGTTGGAGCATTCTAAATTTTTTGGCTAGCATTTGAGCATCATAAACATTGGAAAGAAAAGCATGCGAGTTTGTTCCTAGGAAATGAAAAGATGCATAAATCATAGTTGAGTGTAGATACAGCTCACCTACACTAATTTGGATAGGGTTCCCAGCAATACTTAGGCCTCCCGAGGCGCCATCACAATCCACTGCAATATTCTTGGCATTTCGCCAAACCAAGATGATTATTCTGTCAAAATATGAGCCAGAGCATATGGTTTCTTGGATGAACAACACTAATGGAGTGTCCTCTAGATCATCCACCAAAGAATATAATGTTTAGAGGGGTTAATCATTACCCTTATACTCCATGAGATTATCTTCAGGAAAAATGGGATAAGGGAGAGGCACAGATCTCTGAGATCTACTTGTATTGCAGAAAATCAACTAGTTTCCTCCCTAACGATTCAATGCTTTGGAGAGTTGATTTTGTTCCTCTCTTCTTGGATTGTTTGGTTCCTTTTTTTATTTCTTTAGAGATGGAGCTTTGAAACCCTAGCTTTTGTATTGTCTTGGCTTTTTATCTAAGTAGCACAGGTACTACTCTCGGCCATTGGAGAGAATGTACCCTAAGCTCTGGCACTCCTGGGAGCGTGGGAGCTAGTACGAAACATTCCAAAATTGGTGGGAGCTTCGTTTGGTACTTTGGAGCGTTTTGGGAACTTACTGGTTCAGAAATAGGCATTCCAGGTACTGGTTTCTGTGGGGAGCGTGGCTCGGGAGCCTCTAAGATCTCCCATCCATCAAGGAGTAGCTAGTTGTTCCTCAATGGATGGGAGCTCCCAGAGGCTCCAGGGCCATGTGTACTACACATTCCACAAAGCCCAAGGAAAAACCTGTGAAAAAACCCAAGGAAAAACCCGGGAAAAAATGGTGCGAACGTTTGGCAGCAAATCACTGGTATTTTTTCTATATAATAAATCATCCAGAATAAGTCAAGCCATCATTTTAATTTATCATTTCTCAGACTCAGCCTGCATGAGGGATGCAGCCACGTGGTGAGGGAGATAGTGAGGGTCTAGCAATTGCAAGTGCTTCAAAGGAACAAGTGTTTCCATTGTCTAGGTATCTGTCATTTATGCACAGAGTATTCCATCGTTGTTGTTGCAATATGTATTTATTTTAGTTTTATGATTTATAAATTATCATTATGATTAATAACAGGTTGAATCGATTTCTGAACAGTGAAAATATTTTTAAAGACTTAGCAAGCTATTTAAATTTTAATCATGTGATGAGTGTTGTTGTACATTGTATATTTCTATTATGCCTTCTACATTACAGTCTTTTTGTGAGTTGTCTGAATTCTCATTTTTTCAGGTCGCCTAGTTATTGTAACAGCGTAAACTTTGAAACGGGAACTGATACGATTACCCCTTTTTTTGAGGTAGCCAAAAAATCAACCAATTTTGAAAAGTGGTGATGCAGAATATATATATATTAGCATTTTTTTTGCACTTTAAATTTTTTTATGTACATTAGTTTTTAGAATGTTAGTGATTTGCAAGTGTTGATTCTGCATCAGGCCCTTTTTTAAAAGGCTTATTTTTTAACTTTAAATTTTCTGATGTATTAAATGGGAATAATTATTTTCTAAATTTAACAATTTTTGAAGTAGTCTTCTTCTTCATATTTTCTTGTTTTTCTTTTAATTTATTTTTTTTAGTGAGGTCTTTATTTTTTTGCATAGTTAAAGAAGGTCGATATTTTAAAGTTTCGATATTCTACATATTTATATATCGTTAATTAATTTTTCAATGCACATTAAATAATTGTCTCTGAAAAATAATATTTTTTAATAATTGACATAAAAATAAACATTTTGAAGATAAATATAACAAAATAATACACATTTTGATCATTTTTTGGTAGAAATGACATGTCAAAATCACAATTTTTATAGGAAAACTTTAACCTTTTTTGTCCTTCTTGGCCACCTTAGTGATCCGATTAATAAAATTAGTTTTGTTGTGCTAAAATTAGTTTTTTTTATGAATTTCATGTCAAAAATAATAATAATCATAGTGTTTTTCAAAAAATAATGATTCACATAAAAATTAAAGCGAAAATCACATAATACAAATATTGAACATATAACAACATTAATTGAATACTTATTCTTCTCATAAAATGTCAAAGTCAAAACATTACAATTATAACTAGCTAATAGTTACAAAAAATGAGCTTGATTTCCAAGCATAACTTAAATTTAATCAATAATATCACGTAATCCAAACTCTTCATCCTCTAGAGTTTCATCATTGTCTTCTTCCATAATATTTTCTGCTTCGGTTTGCTCATTGTCCTCTTCTGATGGATCTTTGATGTCTGCGAATCTCCCAATGTATGTCTTTCCAATCATTCCATCTAATGGTGGTTGAGTTTCATTTTCCTTTTTTCCACACGTGATGCATTAAAATCCCATTTCCTCAACCCAATTTCTTGCATTGCATCTGGAAGAAATTGAAGAACATTAATTCTTTGCTGAACAAATTTGCACTGTACTGGGTCTTTTTCAATGGCAATGCAATGTCTTCCTTTTTGTAGGCAACATGCTAGTGTTGTACCTAATATCAAGCACAAAAGAAATAATGGAGTAAATTAGTATAATGGCATATAAATTAAGAAAGAAGATATTGAAATTCAATTTTATATAATAAAACTTACATGGGCCTGAGAATAAATCCAGAACCCAATCTCCTTCATTTGAACATAAGTCTATAAGATAGTTAATCAATGACTGTGGTTTTTTATAAATGTTAACTATCTCTCCTTTTGCTTCTTTATTTGCGTATGTTAGTTTTTTTACAACAACATCATAAACCAATACTTGGGTATGACTCTTTCCATCTACCCGATTAAGAAGCATAGACTTATAGCTATCATCTTTTGCCCAACTTTCAATATGGATGAACTCACAATCACTTATAATTGGTTTATCTTCACGGTTAATAAGATTTAACTTTTGTCTGTAACATGAAATAATAAATTTCAATTAACTTGTACATAAATGAATTTTTTTAACATTAATCAAACATACAGTTTCAACGTCTTACCATGTAAGTTGCATCCTTGAGTTTGTTTTCCCCTTGAAGCTTGTCAATAACATTTTCAATTGTGTTTGAATGAAATGTCCCAAATATTCATAATGGTGATGATGTGACTTCTACAAATCCCGCAACCACTTTACTAAGAGTTTGATAAATATAAAAGTCACTATCATAGTCAATGTTTTGGATATTGAAACCATGGGGAATATCTGCAATAACTAGGGAATAACCCCTTTTAGGTATGAGTTTAGCAATGTCTTCACAGTCACCTTGTATTATTTGATATTGAATAGTTTCAAGCCCACTCCAAATTAAATGAGTAAGAGTTGGATCAAGTTCAACATTACTAAGACGCTACTTTCTCAGTCTTAAGCTTCTAAAACTATCTGGTGCTCCATTTGCATCCTTCTTCATCTTTAATAAAATAAACAAATATATGTATAAGTTACAAAATAAAAATAATATACATATGAATAAAAATGAATGTATAAATCAACATACCTTTCTAAATGCAAGATAAAAATCTTTTAGATTTGATGTATAACTTGAATCTAAGTAGTTGCGTACAACATCATCCCAACTACCTTCATTCAACAATTTAACTATTTGTTCTTGTATTTTCATGTGAACCTTGTGACTGACTCTCGATAAAGTAAAAAAAGTTAATATAATGATATGTTTAAAAAATACTACCAAGAACAATATGTTATATTTAAAATAAAATTATAATCTAGAAATAAGTAAAAATAATTCAACAAACTTACTTTTGAAATTCCTCACACATTTCTTCCAATGATAATCCCCCTGACTTCACATGAGATAATATTGTTTTGACAAATTTTTCATCCTTCACTCCTTGCAATTCTCTCCAAGGTGTGATAGTCGTATCTTCTGGAAGTTGCTTCATTTCAAGACCTGATTTACCACTGCTAAATATCAATGGTTTATACTTTTTGACCTTCTAGTTTTTAATGTCAATGTTCTCCCACATGCTAAAAATCTCATTAATCAATTCCCATATCTCTCCAGTTCTAAATGCCAACTAGAAAATGTTATCAATACCTCTGAATATATCAGAATGTACTTTATCGCCTTTTGAATTGATTTTGTCCTCAATTTGATAGCCTATTTCCATACAACATTCCTTCGGAAATTCTAGGCTAACCTTTGCCTTATACCCACCACATTTTTCTTCAAATTCATTATGAATAATTGTAACCCTTTGGATGAAAGTCATATACATCCTATACTCATTATTTGTATTATGATCTCATGCCAATAACTTTGCTTCTATATCTAATAAACCAGCATAAATGATACATTTTATTGTTTCAAAATGTGGGTTATTGGAATATTCCCCATCAATTGCCTTTGAGCTTCTACGGAATGGTTCCCCCCAAGCACATAATAATTGTATTCAAAACATTTTGACTTATCAAATGCTTCTTTGTTGGGAACTTGAATTGGACCAACAAGAAGCACATAATCAACCACATGAGCATATGGATTGTTGTTAAATTGGCAACTAGGGCCAAACTCCATGTGGGTCTGCTTATTTATGGCAGCTGATATTTTTATTGGATCCCTCTCGTCGAGAGGTGTAGGATTGATCCAAAGATCATCCGATTCCGATAAGTATTTATGGAGATATGAATTTATTTTGTTTATATAATTATTATCAAGCCGACCAGCTCTTATGTAGGCTCTAGAAGCCCAAACGTCATGTCTGGGAAGTATGAGCAGCATGATGTATATGGGTAGTATGAGCAGCATAATGCATATGTATGAGATAATGAGCATCATGATGAATAAGATCATGATGGGCATGGGAAGCAAGATGATGCTAAGAGTAGATGAGAGCAGCTTAGTCATAGGGCTGCATGATGATAGAGGATGCAACATAAAAGGCAGCAAGATAATTAATAAGATCATGGACATGGGAAACATGATGATAATCATGATTAGTGTAACATGGTGTAGTATGCCGTGGTGCAGCAAGAGAACCAAATGCAGCTCGATGATAGGTGAAGGAGTCACCTTGGAGAATCAGTTGAAGCAGAATGTCTTCAACTGATCTCATTGTTATAGAAGATGATCTATGCTTAGATCTAGACAAGTCAAAGTGTTGACTTCTGTTGTAATTGTACTCTCTCTCTCTCTCTCTTTTTCTGCTGAACTTTGAAGATAAAAGAAGATTTGATCAAAGGGTTTCCCCACACATTGTGGGGTTTGTCCCTGGCTCGTGCCATATCTTGTGTCCTCTTGCCTTGGCTTGTCTTCTGCGTTTTTATGTTCTATCTGCAGTTTATCATAATGCTGATATGATTGCTAACTGTGAAAATTTAAATAAATTGCTCTAGCATAGAACATACCAAAATTTAACATGGTATCGGAGCTAAGGTGAAGACAATGCCCAAGCAAGAGTGAAAGAGCAATCACCGAAGACAGATGGGACAAGATAGAAGGATCAATGGGTTCCTCATAATTCACCTAGGGTGAAGTCTAAGCAGAGAATGTTATCAGAATGGCGCAGCGGAAGATTATGATGGTCCATCTTAAGATCACTTCATTGGGAAGTTCGGATCTAAGGGTGGAAGGAAAGGTGGATGCCTTGTTGAAATAAGTTCGGCCGTTATGCGGAGGAGTGTTCGAATGGCAAAGACACATATCTTGATGAAGATAACAATCCTTCCTTGGACAGCTTCTATGATCAAAAGATTGACTGGTAATGCAGGTCATCAAGGAAATGGTCGACTCTGCCACGAAAGCAAGGAACCCCAAAATCTCTTTTATGTACCTGATCAAACCTGATGTCCATCTCGGAAATGGAAGTCAAAGGTTGCAGGGTGGCACTTATCGATGGAAAGGTATGTGTTTGAAAATAGATTTTTTAAAGATGTTTTTGAGTTCAGGGTTGTATCAAGTTGCAGGAAGTCCACTGGGGACCATGTCCATTGACTCAGCTCTAGAGGTCTGTGAGTCAAATGGTGACTAGGATGCCTGAATTCAAAAGGAAGCATGAAGGTACATGTCTGAAATGTACCAAAGGAAAATACTATAAGGGTACCATTCCCCTCATGCAGCAGGTTCACAGGTTTGGAACAACCCGAGGAGTTTGAGAATCATGATCAAGGAATCTCATGTATACAGGTGGAAGAAAGCCCTCTATGGCTTGAAGAAAAAATCTCAGGCATAATATGAGAGGATTGATAGCTGTCTAATGCAGCTGAGATTCACTAGGAGTGAAACCAATCCAAACCATTACTCGAAGGCTGTGGATGATAAACCTCTCGTATCGGCACCTATGTCTGACAGGTGCAGACCCTCTCATTTATAGGAGACAGAGGGAGTTGGATTCTGAATGTGGGAAGATAAGATGCAAGCTTGTGACTGCCTCGAGGATCTTAACTTTCAGAAGTTATATGGTAATGATGTCGGACCAGATTTGGAAAATGCCTCTGAGTTTCATAAACTCATTCGCGTTGATGTTCTTGGAGAACCTCCGTCCGGACATCTGTGTTGCAGTTAGCATGGTGAGCTCATATTTGGTTGAGCCTCACTAGATTGGTGCCAAGAATCTTCTAAGATATCTTCAGGGCACAATCTCTCATGAATTGAGATACACTGTCGGAAATATGAAACCACATGATTATTCGAATGATGAATGGGCAAGAAGTATGGAGGATCACTAGAGCACTTCTCAGTGCTGTTTGGAATCTGCCTTGATATCCTGGATGAGCAGGAAGCAGAAGTCGGTGACTCTGAGCACCACCAAGGTAGAATACATTGCTGATAGTATGGCCTTCTGTGAGGCAGTCTGGTTGCTGAAGCTCTTCAGTGAGTTGTTTGTACACATGATGAATACCACTGTGAATCTCTGTGACAATCAGAGATGGGATTCGATTATTGAGGAATCCCGTATTTGACAATTGCTCCAGCAGATAGACATCAATTACTGCCTTATCTGGGATATGGTAAGTCGATGATCAAGGAGGCTCCATCACACTGAGATGATGTACAGGACAGAGCCCTGAGGAAAGTTCAAATTTGTGATTTTCCCGAACAACTTGGAGTCGTCGAGAGACCTTTGTAAAAGGGTCCTGCATGCTGCATACATTGAGCTCTAGGAGCTTTGGGGGGTTTGCAGTTCTATTGGAGCAACATACGACCACAGGGTGACTCACCCTCCCCTGGTGGTGCGCACTGAAACAAGATGATTCGCTCTCTTGTGGGACAAGATGATTCGCTCTCTTGTGGGACAAGATGATTCGCTCTCTTGTGTAGCAGGATGATTAGTTCTCCTGTGAGGCCTGGATTGATGTGTTCTCCATGGCGATTGTAGCAGGATTGATGTGTTCTCCTGTGAGGCTTGGATTGATGTGTTCTCCATGGCGATTGTAGCAGGATTGATGTGTTCTCCTGTGAGGCCTGGATTGATGTGTTCTCCATGGCGATTGTAGCAGGATTGATGTGTTCTCCTGTGAGGCCTGGATTGATGTGTTCTCCATGGCAGCCTGGATTGATGTGTTCTCCATGGCGATTGTAGCAGGATTGATGTGTTCTCCTGTGAGGACAGGATTGATTAAGTTCTCCTGTCGAGGCATCCTACCCATGCAGTCTGGGACTCATGGGAAGTACCTCTCATCTGATCAATGAGCAGGAAAATGAAGTTAGGGACCATAGTAGTACCGATGGACGCATTGTTGTATCTACCGTACTCCCTACGCTAGGATGTCCTCCATTGATCTGGGATCAATGATACTGGTCTGGGACCAGTGGTAGGAGTTGTACATGCTATGACGCTGACTTCGGGTCGGCTGAGACTGGTTTGGGACCAGTGGTACATACTCCGAGACTGACTTCGTGTCAGTGCAGTACTGGTCTGGGACCAGTGAGAGTGGTACATACTATGACGCTAACTTCGGGTCGGTTGAGACTGGTCTGGGACCAGTGGTACACTCTCTGAGACTGCGATACTGGTTTGGGACCAGTGGTAGGAGTGGTACTTACTATGAAGCTGACTTCGGGTCAGTTGAGACTGGTCTGGGACTAGTGGTATGCACTCTAAGACTGACTTCAGGTCAGTGGAGAATGATATGACTCATTCTCGATCAATTCTTCTTCTTCATAGTTCAGCGGAGATGAGCAGAGCAGAGCAAAGCTAGCAGAGCTGAGTTGAGCAGAGCAGAGCCAGTAGAGCTGAGCAGAGCCGAGCTAGCAGAGCTGAGCTGAGCAGAGCAAAGCCAGCAGAGCTGAGTAGAGCCAGCAGAGCTAGGCAGAGTAGTGCAAGGCACTAATGGCAGAGATAGTACAGTCGTACATATGGATCAGCGAATGGAGTTCTCCCTAGTTGAGAGGGAGTGTTAAATTGGCAACTAGGGCCAAACTCCATGTGGGTCGGCTTATTTATGGCAGATGATATTTTTATTGGATCCCTCTCGTCGAGAGGTGTAGGATTGATCCAAAGATCATCCGATTCCGATAAGTATTTATGGAGATATGAATTTATTTTGTTTATATAATTATTATCAAGCCGACCAGCTCTTATGTAGGCTCTAGAAGCCCAAACGTCATGTCTGGGAAGTATGAGCAGCATGATGCATATGGGTAGTATGAGCAGCATAATGCATATGTATGAGATAATGAGCATCATGATGAATAAGATCATGATGGGCATGGGAAGCAAGATGATGCTAAGAGTAGATGAGAGCAGCTTAGTCATAGGGCTGCATGATGATAGAGGATGCAACATAAAAGGCAGCAAGATAATTAATAAGATCATGGACATGGGAAACATGATGATAATCATGATTAGTGTAACATGGTGTAGTATGTCGTGGTGCAGCAAGAGAACCAAATGCAGCTCGATGATAGGTGAAGGAGTCACCTTGGAGAATCAGTTGAAGCAGAATGTCTTCAACTGATCTCATTGTTATAGAAGATGATCTATGCTTAGATCTAGACAAGTCAAAGCGTTGACTTCTGTTGTAATTGTACTCTCTCTCTCTCTCTCTTTTTCTGTTGAACTTTGAAGATAAAAAAAGATTTGATCAAAGGGTTTCCCCACACATTGTGGGGTTTGTCCCTGGCTCGTGCCATATCTTGTGTCCTCTTGCCTTGGCTTGTCTTCTGTGTTTTTATGTTCTATCTGCAGTTTATCATAATGCTGATATGATTGCTAACTGTGAAAATTTAAATAAATTGCTCTAGCATAGAACATACCAAAATTTAACAATTGTACCTCATCAATGTCTTCAAGTTGTGAACATGCAGGTGGTGTGGTTTTCTGATTTGATATTTAAATTGTCCTTCACTTGCCTTATAGATTTGTCTGAAATTAAGTTGAAATGTACGACCACCCTCAATTAAGTTTGTCTTTTTCAAGTGATGTCAAATGGAATTTTATTTTGTTTTAATAATGTCATCCTCTAAAAACACTCCTAATCTAATGATTTCTCTTCTTTCTTTTGAATTTTCACTAGGATCCTCACTGTTGGCCTTGACTATTTGAGAATGATCAACTTTTATTTTCTTCCTCCTCCTTTCTTTTAGATAAGTAATGTCCTCATCATCAACTAGAACAGAGACATTCTTGGGTATTTTTACTTTTGGTCTTTTATGCCTCTTCTCCTTTCTAACATCAGTTTTAATCTCATCCTCAGTAATGGAAACATATTCTTCAGTGTCAATTTCAACTTCCTCATATTCAAAAGTAATATGTCTACCTTTGCTAGATTTATCCACTATAGGCATTCTTTGATGATCCCTTGGATGTAGTTTTATAGCAACATGAGTTACTATTTTTTGTTTGTTTGTCATATCTTCTTCTGAGCCTGAGTAGAAACTGCTGACAACATTCATAATATATTGCTCTATGAATTAAATGTCTCCCAAGATAATTGAAATGTTTTCAATAAAATTATGTCAAATAAAATATCATATGTCAATAAAAACTAAGTTACAAAAAATATAAGGATACAATTACAATAATGCAAAACACATAAATATAAATATAAATACTTATGATATCTTGTGCAATTTCATTTATGATTTGTATACACATCTTTGTAGATTCATCTGTCATGTCATAATTTACAATGAAAATTGATATTTAATATTGTCATGTGACTTTGGTGGTTTTTTAAGTACATAAACAACTTCAGTGTCCGGTATCAAACATGTGTCTAGTACTTTTCCCAACACCTCATAACTTCCACTATCGTTTGGGACATATATATATATATATATATATATATATATATATATGTTGTTCGCCTTCTCTATCTATCACAAACCATACATGTTTTGCGTGCTTCACTTCTTGTGATTTCTTCCAGTAAGAAATCAACTTCTTATCCTTTGAGGCATTTGATTGATTTGTAGTTACTAGCTCATATTTGGTTCGTTCAGTTTTTTGAGGATCCACCTCTAATTTTAACAGTATTTGGCCTAGAAAGATTCACAGAAATATTCTTTGATGCCATTTTCCTGAAAAAAAAAAAAATAAATAAATAAATAAATAAAAAATAAAAATAATAATAATAATAATAATATAGATAATAAAATAAAATAAAAACGAAAAAACAAAAAAAATATATACACACATATATATAAATCAATAAATTACAAAAAAACCAATAGCTTAAGTAAACAAACAAAGCGAAACAAAATCTAAAAACGAAGAAATACCAGAAACATGCTCATCGACCCCCACGACAAGTTGGATGTTAGGTTCATATAGGAAACAAACAAAAAATCCATTCCTTAGAAAATAACTGTTTATTTTTTCATTTATCCCCGGCCCCTTGGCAGGCCAGGAGCCGATTCTGAGAATCAACCCCTACATGCCAAGGGGCCGATTCAGAATCGGCCTCCTTCCTGCTAGGACTCCACCGTACATTAGTGTCATTTCGTGCATGTGCTTATGGGCAGGTGCACCCAGCCGTGGGCGTGCCCACTCGGGGCTGATTCCCAAAATTTCCCCCGACAGGTTAGGGGGTGATTCTGAGAATCGCCACCTGGTCTGTCGGCCTGTCGAGGGCGATTCTAAGAATCGTCACCCTAGCAGACCAGGGGATCATTTTTCACTCTGCCCTGTCGCTGGCGGTCACGCCCACGGCCAGGCACGCCCGCCGGCGGCACCCACCCCTCTGGCTCAGCCCGTCGAGGGTGAGCGTCGATTCTCATAATTGTCCCTCACCTGGGCGCGCTCGCCAGCGGCACCCACCCCCACGTCCTAGCCCCCCGAGGATGAGGTTTGATTCTCAGAATCATCCCTCAACCCTGGTGAGTTGGGCTACAGGGTTGGGTGCCGCCGACGGGGGCGCTCGACAGTGGGCATGCCCGCCCACATCAAGGCAGAGTGTTGTTGGCCTATGGGCGTTCTCGCCCTATCACGGTCGAACAAGCCCATGGCTAGGCGCACTCGCCAGTGGTACCCACCCCCACAGCCCATCCCACCAAGGGTGAGGGTCGATTCTCATAATAGGCCCTCAACCTTGGTAGGTTAAGCCATAAGGGTGGGTATCGTTGACAGGCACGCCCGGTCGTGGGTCCACCCACCCGCAGCAGAACGGCCCCCAAGTAGGCCAAGGGGCTGATTTCGAGGATCGTCTCCCTAGCCTACAAGGGGGCCACTCTACCCCGGGAAAGAAGCCCACGACCGAGCTCACCATGCCCATTGCTGACGTAGTGGCCTCCTGCCTGCTAGGGGGCTGTCGGGTAAGCTTGGCTCATGTCAATTTTAATTTCTAAAAGAAATCTAAATTTCATTAATAAAAAGTTAAATATTATTTTACTGGAATGTGTTTTTTGTCTGGTATTCTACACAACGATAACAACCCAACTGACACATAACTACCAGTAAACCTATGGGAGTTTAAAACCTGCACTTAGCAAAAGGGAAACTAACCTTTCAAATGAGATAATCTTTTGTTGAATGCGTTGTCGATAATAATGTAACTGCTCCATAAAATCACTCCAAGTCTTTTAACGAACCTCGAAAAGCCTTGATGTGATGTGAGGAATAGTGATAATGAAATTTATGATATAGCATAAATTACGAAATTGTTTTACAGTGTGGTGAATGTAGTATTAATTTGTTTTTATAAAAACTTTAACATATAAATTGTGTTATGGTGATATAGTAATTTATGATAAAGTGAACATTACGAAATTGTTTTATCGCATGGTGAATCTAGTAGGATTGGACCTTCAAAACCCTAACAATGGCACTAGGTATTATTTTGATGCAGGGGAATGACAACAGAGGGAAGGCCGTAAGCAATGTTGATCGTGATACTTGGAGGTAGTTGTCAGAACTCGAAGGGAAGTTGGTCAGTCATTTTCACCAAGTTTGGACACATTGGGAATGATGATGAAGGTAAATGGGGGTATATGGAGGAAGGAAGATGGAGATTGGTTTTATTTTACTGTTTGTTTTTCTCTGTGCTACCAATAGTAACCATCTGCACACACCTGCGGAAGGAGAAAACACTTACATTTCTGGGGAGATTCCAAACAGCGAACAGGGGGAGAAACCATGGTCAACCAATGGGACTTTGTTGATCTGGATCCTGAACCTAGAGACATTTTTTCAGTGTGGGGACTGGAAGTCATGGAAAAGATTATAGAGAAATACATTCGTCTAGTTGGACTTCCAGGCGGGAAGAGGCGAGGCAAGGGGGAGGGATGGAGATAGGGAAGAGATTTAGGGCTTCTGGAGTAAATCTTATGCATGTCAAAACATGAGAGCTGGGAAACTATCAAGGAGCCAGAGGGGAGACAGGAAGATTTATGTTCTTTGACAGGCTGCACAGTGGTAGAAGCGGGCCGGAACCAAGTAAGTAAATTGTCATCTAGTTTTTTCAAAGAACAAGTTTTCTTCTCGAGTGGGCTAGAAGATATAGTCATTAGTTGTGGGATCAAGGGATAGGAGGGGTTGAAATCCTTTATGGTGGAAGATTTGGGGCTATCGGAAGCCATAAGGGGGAAACGACTAGACAATACCACTGCATGTAGGATCCCTCTGCATTTGCAAAGCGGGGAGGGTTTTTGCAAATAAGGAAGTCATTTCTCTGAGTTTCTAGGGGAAAACGGATAGTTGGAGGGTTTGATTAGCTTTTAGAAGCTCTCAGAGGCTGGGGTGGGGGAAAATTGTGAGAAGCAGGGAGGAGATTTTGTTTCTTTCCACTCGACGGAGTGGGAATGGTACACTCGGGCATAACGATATCCAAAAGTGGGGGAGATACCTCACCCTATGGAAGAGGAGGGTTAGACAAGGGAAGGATTCTTATCTGACCACAGAAGCAACTGGGCAGAGGGGAATTTAGAGCTGCTCCTAGTAGTAGATACCAATGCGGAGAAGAACTTACCAGGGATTGGGGAAGGGGGGAGGCATAGGAATATAGGGGAGAAACGAAAGAAAAATAAATTTATTAAGAAAAAATAGATTACCCCAAATTTGGTTCTTAGAGTCGACCTACAGATCAACGAAGCAATGGAGGCGGCAGAAGTTACATTGGTCGGGAGGGCCAAAGGTAAAAAATATTCAGCAAATTACATTAAGGAATGGACTACTAGACTTAGAAGGAGGCACCTAACCAATATTTTGAGGTATAAACCCTAGCCAAGGGATGGTTCATGATTAAATTCACAAAGGGTGAAACCCTTAAATGGGTTTTGGAAAGGAATTGGAGCTTTGGGAAAAGCCCAATATTATTTAAAAGATGGAATCCTTTATTTGATGCTCAAAGAGAGAAGGTAGATGAGATTCTGGTATGGGTGATGCTTCCAGGCCTCCCTCCAAACTTCTGGACGGATTCAGTCTTCATAACAATTGGGAATATGTTGGGACAGTTCTTGGAAGCTGACATGTCCTTCTTTCATACCAGGGATAAAGGATTAGCAAGAATCCTGGTAAGTTTAAACCCAAGGGAAGGTTTGGGAGAGGAAATCCATCTCAAATATAAGGATTTCACCTAAACTCAGATGATCGATTATGAACAATTGCCTCTCTATTATCATTGATGCCACAAATATGTTCATCTTGCCAGAGAATTCCCTCTGGGGTTCGGAAGAAGAAGAAGGCATAGAAGCGAGGTGGGAATGGCAAAAAAACATTTGGAGGAGGAGAAGGGGAAGGAACATTCAGAGGAGAAGGGGGATAGGAAGGAAGAGGAAAATATGCAGACATAAGTCGATGAATCATAGGATATGCAGATAGGGGAGAGACTTGTTCATGAGCAAGAGCTTCGAGAGGAGACTGCTCAGGTAGAGATAGTGGAAGGTGAAGAAGTGGTTTTTGTGAATCAGATGAAGGGTATGGCTCTGGAACCTATCCCTTATTTTAATTCATCCTTATTGTCTATACACAATTCTTTCTCAAGGCCTGGTCCTTCCAGGCTGCTGAACTCAGAAAATCTACATGTTGATTCTGTAAATGAAGCACTTGATAGCATTATCACTTCTATTCATGAGATTCAACTGAACCATACTCCAGTGCCAAGACTTGAGACCCCTAGTATGTCCTGTGGTTGTATATAGAAGCCTCATTATAACCTCAGACCTCAAGAAAAAAACAAATCTCCAATGGGAAGTTGTGGGGGGGTTGGGGATCCATCCAATTTTGGTTGGCCCTCGAAAATCCATAGGAAGGAAGTCAAACATATCAAAGGCTCAATTAAGAGAAAAAAATTGATATTGTTGATGGGAAACAATTATATCTTTCCGGGGTTCTTAGAGTAGAGCAAAACCCCTCCCTTGGTTTTAAATGATTATAATGTCCTTTAATTGTAGAGGGTTTGCTAGTGCTACCAAAAAACTAGCCCTAAATGCATTAATAAAAACCTGTGATACTGATGTGCTAATGTTGAAAGAAACCCTAGGATATGGAGAGGAGATTAGTGGGGCTTTATACAAAATGCTTCCAGGTTTGACTTTTCAATCTTTGGATGCAAAAGGAATATCCATGGGGGTTGGCGATGGGAGTTAAAGAAGTAAGACTAAAAGTCCTAAACAATTGGGGACTGGAGTAAGATTTGGGAGTATAAGTTTACTCGTTGGAGCTATGCACAAACTTATTAATTCTAAATATATATGGGCCCTGTCAAGACAGTGTCCTTTACTGGAAAAACCTTTTTTTCTAAATCATTTATGTAGAACCTGAATCTGGTGCTAGGTGGGGACCTAAATTTCTCATTGGACCTCTCGGAACTTGGGGACCTTCAGCTCATGTCAACCCATTGGTAGACTTCTTCATGAACAATATCAGCTCCAGGAAGCTTATAGACATCAATGTGATTAAGTCCAGACCAACTTGGAGAAATAGGAGAATAGGGGAAGCTAGGGTGGCAAAGAGGTTGGATCGCTTCCTTCTTAGAGAAGAAGTGGTGTCTGGACTTCTGGTCTTTAGAAATTGGGTGAGGGTAGGAGGAGATTCAGGCCATCTCCCCATCTTGCTGGAGATGAAAGGCCAAAATAAAAAAGCCTAGTGCCCCATTCAAGTTCAATCTGTCATGGCTCAAGGATGAATCTTTCAATAATCTGTTCAAAACCACTTGGAGTACAAGGGTTGATGATCAGGGTAGGAACAAAGCTTATTTGTTCATGGAAAATATGAAACATATGAAAAAGGAAACCATTGAATGGGCTAAAATCAAGAAATACAAAGAAGAAGTTGAGCTAAAAAAGATAGGCGAGGATTTAGATTTCTTGGAGAGCCCGGAAGCAGATGGATATGAGTCAACAGAGAAGAGGGATAGGATCAAGTAGTTGGAAACTAATCGAAGGAAAATTCTCGAAGAAAGATGCCCACTCTCCCCTCTACTTTTTCTCCTAGAAATAGAGGGACTTAGTCAAACGATCTTAGAAGCAAGGAGAAGAGGTGATATAAAATGCATCGAAGTGGTTGCCAACTTTCATATATCTAACTTGTTGTTTGTTGATGACATACTTCTCTTCAGTGATGGAAGTAGGATTGAAACCCGTTAGCTAAAAAAATCATTGGTGTGTTTCTAAAAGCCATTGGAATGTGCATTAATATACAAAAATCTTCTTTGATACTTGAAGGCTTCACAAGGGCAAAGATTCGAAGGATATCAGAGGACCTTCCCTTTGAGACAAAGAGGATGACGGATAGCTTCAAATATATGGGGTTCCATTTAAATCTACATATAGGATACAAGATTGGTATTGGTTGGTGGCGAAAATTGAGAATAGGGTAAAGCATTGGAGCTACAAATGGTTGTCGAGAGCGGTAAGGTTAGTATTGATTAAGTCAGTGCTTATGGTGATCTCGGTATACTGGATTGCCTTATCATGAGTTCCCAAAGGAATTCTTGCAAGGGTAGGGAAAGTTTGCAACAGATTCTTGCGGGCCAGCTCAAAAGAGGACTCAGTTCTCCCATGGGTGGCTTGAGAGAAAGTCGCAATACCAAAGGAATCGGGGGGGTGGTGTATAAAATACCTTTTAGCTTTCGCCACATCTTTAGCAGCAAAATTGTGATGGAGGCTTATTTCGATGGAAAATCTATGGACGTCAGTGGTCAAAAGGAAATATATTGATCCAATCCCAATGGATGAGTGGCTCAAAAAGCAGGATAATAGATACCCCTAAACCTCTGTAGTGTGGAAAGCAACATTGGACTCGATCAAGGTCATTGAACAAGGGATTTCCTTGCATGTTGGGAACGGAGAGCAAATAAGGAAATGCCCTATCTTGGGAGATCATCGACCATTTAAAATAGAGAAGGGTTTATAACCTGTGCCAAATAGAGAAGGTAGGACAGTCAACAATTTGGCACCAAGCATGTCTATCAGTGAGGAACCTGCATCTGGAGCCCCAATGGTTTGAGGAATGGCATAATTTTATCAAGGAACTTTAGAGATCAAATGTATGCCTCAGAAATCACCCAAACACATTGAGATGGGTTCATGCACCCACAAGCGAATACTCACCAAAGTATGGATACAACTATCTAGTGTCAAAGAAAGGATGGGCCAAGCTGAAGTGGTGGTGTAAATCCATCTGGAAATTAAAATTCCCAGCTAAAGCTAGACTGTTCTTTTGGTGTATTTTAAGGAATAAAGTACCAACATGGGATAATATTCAGAAAAGGAATAAAATGGGACCAGGTTGGTGCTCATTGTGTAAGAAAGAAGAGGATTAGCTGGAACATTTGTTCCTAAAGTGTCCTTTCAACAAAAGAGTATGGGACGAGACTTTGAGGCTGACAGATAAATCCCAGAGGTGTGGTGGAGAAATTATTAGAAAAGTGTGGAAAAAAATGGTGGAATGACACTCAAGAGGAAAATTTGAAAATTTTACCTTTAATAATATCGTGGGGCACCTATTTTTTTGAAACCTGGCTTCGGCTCCCACTCTGCAACCTGCGAGATCCGCTTTTCGCGCATGCTGAGCCTGCGCACGCACCCGCTCTCTGCGAGTCCCGATCCTGGTGGACGTGTCCGCCGGGAGCTTTGCTTCAAAGCTGCGGTCAGGCTGGCTGGAGATGCTGCCCTCCATGGAGGAGTTGACTCCTCCTCGGGGGTCTTCCTCCCCTCCTCCGTCTTCCGCCGCTGAGGCCTTCAAAACCTTGCTGGCCTCTCTGCCAAAGAAGAAATCAGTGGAAGCTGCGAAGTTTGTGAAAAGGCTGGAAGATATCCCCGAGATTGCCTTTCCGCCTAAAGGTCCGATTCAAGTAGCCTTGTCCCTGGAAGATCATGCCCTGGTCGGTCAATTCACAGGACTATGGCCCTCTCTGAAATCAAATGAGAACTGGGTTGCAAGGAATTGGGCTCCGCTGATAAAAGACAAGGTAACCTCTTACTTCCTCGAAAGAGGATATTTTTTATTTGAATTCTCTGCAAAAGAAGACAAAGATCTCATTTTTAGGAATGGCCCCTACTTCATGGGCCCCCAAGGCCTGTATTTAAACAAATGGACGCCAGACTTCGATCCGACGGTGGATGTGCCTACAGTGGTCCCGGTATGGGTAAGACTCCCAAATATACCTGTCCACTACTGGAACTAGGAATCCCTGAAGCATATAGGAAACTCTCTTGTGAAATTCATTGACAAGGCCAACAGCAAAGATCGGTATGACTGTGCCAAGATTTGTGTGGAGGTAGATCTAGAGGTCGGACTACCAGAAGCCGTCAAAATAGTTGTAGGTCCTTGGACCCATGTTCAGAAGTTGGACTATGAACAGTTGCCATTTAAATGCTGGAAGTGTCATGTCTACAGACACTTTGCCAGAGACTGCCCGTCCAAGGGGGTGGAAGAAAAAGGGAAAGAAGATGGGTGGAATCAAGCAAAGCATCCCAAAACTTCACACAAGAAGAATGCAAATGCAAATTCGAAAGCTCCCCAAGCAGGCCCGGTTCAGAAGCCATCCATGGAACGCCAAGGAAATAAATTTGAGATACTTGGATCTGAAATAGTGATCACGCGGGAGACAGAAAGCCCTAAGGAGGCCCCTCCATCCAAAGCCTCCCCCTCCAAGAGCGTACCAGAGAGATCCAAGGAGAGCTTATCAGAGGAAGAATAGGAAACCCAAGAGTCTGAGGAATCGGAGGAAGAAGGGGAAATAGGTGAATCTCAGTCTTCCCCCAGAAGATCTACAAGAGGATGCATGTCAACAAAGGAAAAAAATAGAACAAGAAACCTATAAGGACAAGCTTCAGAGCAGCCAGCCAACTCTAGAGAAACTCCTAGAAAAAACCCCGAATATGAAGAAGATCCAAACCCAGAGCTCCAAGGGAGCTCACCACAGCAAAAGTAAATAATGAAAATAGTCTCCTGGAACTGTAGGGGAATGGGCACCAAAGCCAAGGAAGAAGCAATGAACAGTTTAATTAGATTGGAAGCCCCGGACATCCTTCTCATCCAGGAGACTAAATTGGAGGATTCAGCCTTCCTCCAGGCAAGCAAAAAATTTTGGAAGAAAGAAGGAGCGCATGCAACCTCCGCCCATGGAGCTTCGGGAGGACTTGGGTCGCTCTGGAATCCCAATAAGTTCTCATTAATCTCTGAGTCCCTGAACACCCATTGGATTTTTTTTAAATGCAACACTTAGAATCTAAGGAAATTATTTGTTTGTTCAATGTTTATGCTCCTAACAATGCAGGTGAGAAAAAACTATGTTGGGACTCTATCAAAAAATTTGCAGATCTAGAAAACTTGGAGAACACAATCATAGCCAGAGACCTCAACCTCACCCTCCTCTCGTCAGAAAAAAGAGGAGGCAGCATCGTCAGGGATCCGATAAGAGAATTAGTGGAAGACCTCATGCGAGATTGGGACTTGATAGACATTAAGCTGACCACGGGTAACTTCACTTGGTCAAATAAGAGAGTTGGCTCGGGATACATAGCGGAAAGACTAGATAGATTTTTGGTACAAAGTTCCTTCCTTCTTCTTGGTTTAGAAGCTAGAATTCGAATTCTCCAAAGCAGTGTTTCAGACCACAAGCCCATCAGCCTTGAGCTATTGACCCCCAAGGATTTGGGGCCTATACCTTTTAGATTCAGCTCCCTTTGGATCAAAGAGAAAGACTTTATGGAAAAGATCAGAGACTGTTGGAAAGAGCCTGTCAAGGGATCCGCTTTTTTTGTGTGGGAGGAAAAACTAAGAAGAGTTAAAGGCATGCTGAAAAATTGGGCTAAGACCCTGCCCAATCCTGCTGCTGAAAGGAAAAAAATACAAAGTGCTTTAGAAAGACAGCATCTCCATCTTGAAGCAGCTGATATCACTAAAGATGAGTTGGAAAAGGAGGCCAAACTTCAACAAAGCTTCCACAAGGCCTGTCTGGCAGAAGAAGAATACTAGAGGCTCAAGTCCAGGAGCCTCTGGCTCAAATCTGGAGACAGAAACTCCTCCTTTTTCCATAAACAAGCCCAAGCCAGGAAAGGCCGCAACTCCATCACTGAAATAAAAGAAGACAACTGCGTTTTGAAGGATTTTACCAACATAAAAAAGGCAGCCTCAGAGCACTTTGAGCAGCTGTATAAAGAAGTTTCAGGACCTGATCTAAACACTTCCCTGTTGGACGTTGTCCCTAACATGATCACCTCCAAAATGAACTAGGTACTTGAAGGCAAAATCACGCAAAAGGAAGTCAAGGAGGCTCTCTTCGCAATGGATCCCAATAAAGCTCCGGGACCAAACAGTTTCACGCCCAGATTCCTCCAGACCTGTTGGCAGATTGTAGAGAAGGAGTTCTACAAAATGATACAGAAATCCCAAGACTGTCAGAAGATTGGAGGCTGTACAAATTCAGCCTTTCTTGCCCTCGTTCCCAAAGAGAAAGGAGCAAACTCTTTTAGCAAATTTCGCCCAATTTCCTTATGCAATATTGGGTACAAAGTCATAGCCAAAGTGATAGCTAACAGGTTGAAAAGAATTCTTCCGAAAATCATCCCGGACAATCAAGGTGGATTTATCCATGGCAGGCAACTGGTGGACAATTTTGTGTTGGTTCAAGAGGCAATCCATTCCAACCTGCACCGAAAGGAAAAAGGTATGGTTATTAAATTAGAGCTTTCAAATGCTTTTGACCATGTTAGACATAGTTTTTTGTTTGAGGTGCTGCAAAAAATGGGATTCAATCAAAACTTCATCAAGTGGATTAGAGCCTGTATCTCGGAACCTTGGATTGCTCCCTTGGTGAACGGAAGGGAAGCTGACTTCTTCAAAGCCTTTAGAGGGCTGAGGCAGGGGTGCCCCCTTTCTCCACTCTTACTCGTTCTTCAGGCCTCTGTTCTCAACTTCTATCTTCAAAGAAAGCAGCAAGATCAAGACATCCCTGGCCTATGCATAGCTAGAGGGGTTAAAAGCATCAATCATGACCTCTTCGCGGATGATACTCTTCTGCTGGGGGTTGCAACTCCTCTTTCAGCAACCAAATTCAAAGAAGTTCTAGAAGATTATTGTAAAGTCCCCGAAGTGTTCTAAACAACGCCAAATGTCACATCTACTGTTGGAATATCCCTGCTTCAACTGCAAGCTCCATTGCTAGATGTCTCGGTTTTGCAGTCTCAACTTCTTGGTCCTCATTTAAATATCTGGGACTGCCCATCTTCCATAAAAAGGCATTGAGTAAAGATTGGTATCCTCAATTAGACAAATTTAAAACAAAAAAGTAGGCCTGGGGGTCCTCCTGTCTCAATATAGCTGGAAAATCAGTCCTCATTAAAGCAGTGCTCAGCAGCCTTCCTCTATTCAAATTCTCGGTTCTATTGGCGCCTGTGGGAATCATCAAAAATATGGAGGAAGTAATCAGAATGTTTTTTTGGAAAGGAGGCAAGCAAAACGAGAAGAAAATTTCCCTAGTTAATTGGGAAACAGTCACCAAACCAACTCAGGAGGGAGGCTTGAACTTCAAAGATCTCAGTGTCCAAAACTTAGCCATGGGAGCCAAATTGATTTGGAAAATTATAGCTCCAAATCCTGGTTGGGTGCAAGTTGCGTTGTGGAGGAAGTACTTCAGAGGATCGTGACTTAGATGTCTGGATCAGCCCAAGAACCACTTCAATTCTCCTTTCAGCAGGTTCATCAGCAGAACTAGTCCATTGATAAGGAATCATTCCTTCTGGATTCCAGCAAATGGAAAACGCATTCATCTCTGGAACGACAACATCTTAAATAGACCTTTGCTGGTAGAATCGAAAGGCATGCCTGAGTTGCAGCGCTGGATGTCAGAGGCCAGCATAAACTCATTGTGGGATCTCTCAATTTGGAAAGACGATGTGTGGTCGGGTTGGAAACAGCTCCCAGTCCCACCCGACTTACGCCCTAACCTAGAAACGTTAGTCACGCAATTACATGGGTTGGCTCCAATTCAAGTAAGCAAGCACGACGTGAGAGGCTAGGGATCAAATCGAGCAGGTTATTCTGTAGCCTAGGGCTATATCAAATGCCTTGAGAGGCCCCACGTGCCTCCCAATCCTGTCCCCTGGGTCGCCATATGGAAAATTCCTTCAATTCCTAAGGTTGATCACTTATGCTGGCTTCTCTGCCACCAAAAAATTCTGACTAAAGACAGGCTTCAGAAAAGGGGCTTCTACGGGCCTTCTAGATGCTCTCTTTGTAAGGAAAATTCAGAATCCGTCTTCCACCTCATGATTGAGTGCAAGTTCGCAGCCTCCATATGGCAAGAGCTACTTGTCTCCTAGAAGTATAAATTCACTTTCCCCTCCTTAGTCTTGGAACTATTTGCAGGCTGGATGGCCAGATACCTAGGCCCATCTCCAAAAAATAAAACAATCAGGTCAGCGTGGAGTGCTCTGCCTAAATTCATCAGCTGGCAAGTCTGGCTGGAAAGGAACCGAAGGATTTTTCGAAATAAGGAACAGGACTTCAAAATAGTGGCCAACTCAGTAAAATATCAGCTAGTTGAGTGGCTGGAAGACAAAGGAGACGACACAAATTTAAGCCAGCAGGACATAGAGCTGGGAATTGCTCTCAATTTCAAATTTCCAAAAGTGAACAGCTCTCCTCCTCCTTGCAAAGAATGGCAAGTCAGGAAAAATGAAGCTGATTTTAAAATCTGGATGTCCAATCAAACTCTTCCATCCCTCTTCTTCGATGGGGCTGCCAAAGGGAATCCAGGTACTGCTGGAGCAGGAGGTCTCATCATAAATCCAGATGAAACAGCTGTGCACAGATTTGCTTGGGGATTAGGCCACTCCTCAAGTATTCAAGCTGAAGCGATGGCCCTTTTCCAAGGAATCAAATTCCTCAAAGAGCTGGGCTACAAGGAGGAAAATGTCTTCGGAGACTCCCAGGTGATCATCCAAGCAGTGGCAACCAACTCCAATCCAGCGGACCTACAGCTTGCAAGGATAATTTCAAGGATCAAAGACATGGCAAAATCCCTGAATCTGAAATACTTCCATGTTTTGAGAACAAATAACAAAGAAGCAGATAACGAGGCAAACAAGGCAATCCATTTAGATGCTGGTTCTTTTCTCAGAGACAATGTAATCCTTTGGGATCCAATCCCTTAAAGTGTCATGTTCTTTTGCTTCCTTCTGCATCAGTTTGTTTGTATTTTTCAACTCGGGAAATTAGCAGCAGTAGTATACTATATTAAATGTAAAAAGAGGAGCCTGCTAAGAGTAGGCGTTATATTCCTCTGGCTGAAAAGTCACGCAGAATTCTACCTCTTCTTTTGTAACCGAATTTGTGGCTCTTTGCCACTCAGTTAATGAAGTCCCATAACCGTTTTTGTAAATATATATATATATATATCGTGGGGCACTTGGCTGGTCCGGAATAGGAGAATATTCAAGGACTTGGAACCTTCACATGAGCACATTGCAATTGAATGCGCTTCAATTTATGAGAGCATCCATTACCAAATCCAAAAATAAAAGAGAGGGGGATTAGGGAGGAACAGATCAGGGGAGATATACCTTGGGCATATTTTGATGGTGCCTCTGATCATCGAAATATATGAGGGGCATGAATAGTCATCCATACAAATGCGCAAAAAAATCTTAAAAGCCTCGGTGGGCCTCGAAGCAGGATCCAACAATTATGTTGAACTCCAAACCTTAAAACTTTTACTATGTTGTCATATTCACCTAGATTTGAGATCGGTTCAGATTTTCGGTGACTCTCAGAATGTTATCAAATGGTTTAATGGAGAATTTAGAAGTCAAAACTATATGTTGAGTCCTTTCTTAGAAGTTTTAAATTTGAAACAACATTTTAATTATATTACTGTGTGCCATATTTACAGGGAACGAAACATTGTCGCAAACCTCCTGTCCAAGGAGGGTTTACAACAGGTTGTGGACATTTGGAGCATAAAAGAAACATACCTATATATGATGTCAAATCAGCCACCGTTTGTGCTTTGAAGCTCTATTTCCAGTTTCTTTTTGTCTTTTATATGGAACTTAGTATGAAACTATACTCTAATTTTGATTGAGATGTAAAAACACAATTTTAATGAAACAATTAAAATCCCAGTGCTTTACTATGTTTTTTTTTTTTTTGCAACATGACAATAACTGATTCGGATCCTGTTTGGGTTGTTTTCCTCACATATGAGGAAGCCCGGGAACTTGAATCAACGCTTTTTTGCATACATTGGGGGAGGAGAAGTATTGGTTTTTTTGCTTACCATCCCAGCGTTACGCTATATGTTTTGTGAAGAACATACAGTATATCGAATGCTTTAGTGCATATACTATGTACCTTTTATTGCCTTAATAGAAAGTTCAATTTTTTCTCTGGGAAAAAATAGTGAATGTGGTATTAATTTGTTTTTATAAAAAATTTAACATATAAATCGTGTTATGGCAATATAGTAATTTATGATAAAGTGAACATTACGGAATTGTTTTACTGCATGGTGAATGTGGTATTAATTTTTTTTATAAAAAACTTAACATATAAATCGTGTTATGGTGATATAGTAATTTATTTTAAATGTGTGATAGAAGATATAATAAAAATTAAAAAAATTATTCAATTGTCTAGTAAATGCTATATAGTTTAAGTAAAAAATTAATTTAGGTAAGATTTACTTTACAATTTTTATTTAAATATTTAGTTTAAAATATTAATTTCATAAGAAATTTTAGTTAAAATTTTTCAATAAATTGTAGAAGAAAATTTTGGAGGGAAATACATGAAACGAAATTTTTTGAGGGAAAATTTTCGGCAAAAAATTTTAGAGGGAAATTTTCATTCTTTAAGCTATATATTATCATTAGGAGAGAGTGCATTTGTATCATTCAACCTCTTCTGTTTGAAAGGCATGGATTCTTCTGATAGTGAAGTTTCGCTTTGTGAAGCATCAACATCTTCGTCGCGTAACAACTCTATTCATATTGATGAATATAACGGAAATTCTTTCACTGTGAATTGAAATTCAAATCTTCCACTTAGTCCTAATCCTAAGAACTATGAGAACAGCACTGATGAAGGGCGGGATGAATAATTCCAAATAAATAAAGAGTCACGGTTTCCACTTAGTCCTAATCCTATGGACTATGAGAGCAGCAGTGATGAAGAGCATGATGAAGAATTTCAAATAAATAGAGAGTCTCGGTTTCTGCTTAGTCCTAATCCTATGGACTATGAGAGCAATAGTGATGAAAAGCATGATAAATAATTTCAAATAAATAAAGAGTCACAGTTTTCGCTTAGTCCTAATCCTATGGACTATGAGAGCAGCAGTGATGAAGAGCGTGACGAAGAATTTCAAATAAATAGAGTCACGGTTTCCACTTAGTCCTAATCCTATGGACTATGAGAGCAGCGGTGATGAAGGCCAGGATGAATAATTTCCAATAAAACGAGAGTCACAGTTTCCACTAAGTCCTAATACTATGGACTATGAGAATAGTAGTGACGAAGGGCAGGATGATGAATTTCCAGTAAATAAAGGGTCACATTTTCCACCTAGTCCTAATCCTAAGGACTATAATAGCAGTAGTGACGAAGGGTAGGATGAAGCACTTAGTCCTAATCCTAAGGACTATGAGAGCAGCAGTGACGAAGGGAAAGATGAAGCACTTAGTCCTAATCCTAAGGACTATGAGAGCAACAGTGACCATGGGAAGGATGAAGAAATTCCAGTAAGTAAAGAGTCACATTTTCCATGTATTCCTAATCATATGGGCTATGAGAGTAACATTGACAATGCACATGATGAAGAATATCCAATAAACATCGAGTCAAATTTTCCATTTAGTCCTCATTCTAAAGACTATGAGGGTAGCACTGATGAAGGGCAAGATGAAGAATATCCTCCAAGTTAGTATTTCAAAATCACAGATGATCATTCAATGATGCAGACATTTCCAGCAAATATTGTATCGAGGAGCAAGAGCAGACCTTTTCATATCAATCCAAGATGTTCTAGTTATACAAGAGGTAGAGCAAAATATATCACAAGAATAAGTTCTATCAATGCTCTCATTTCAAGTGAATTTTTTCAAAAGGATTGCTTGAAACATATGGATTTCAAGTTTGCATTGGAGAAAGGGAAGAGATATTTTTCAATGAATAAAAGTATGCAAAATTCATATTTAGTGGGGTGCATGCAATCTACATTGTTAGGTTATGAGTATCATATTGGGTCTTTATTTATCTGTAGAAAGGATTTCAAAATGTTTCATTCAATAGGTAACTTTCGTTTGTCAAGAATCCAAGAAATTTTGGAAAATGATCCCACATTTTATTCAGAAGTACGTCATAAATGACAATTTTGGCCATTATCAAATACTGCCATGTCATGGATGAAAGACTTATTTTGAAAGAATGGAGAGTGTATGCCAAATAGAGAGACAATACATATTCCATATAATTTCTCAAGACGAGAAATCTACAACTTACACAAATAATATGTAGAAGGTGTTGAAGGAAATGGTCGATTTATTACATATCAATATTTTGTGAAGATATGGAAGAAAGAATTCAACATTGTTTGTATTCCTAAGAAGACAAGGATGGGGGTTTGCAGTACATGTGCTTCTCTTGAATCAAAAAGGGATAAATGTGAAGGGGCAAAAAGAGGTAAGCATTCATAACATTAATTTTTAAAATTGTATAGTCATCAACTATGAAAACGTATTTATTAATGACTTCTTTTATGTTGTGTAGATTCCATTATCAAAGCGCTTCAAGAGCATCGCGAACAACAAACGAATGAAAGGAGAAAGTTGTACAAGCATCGAAAGAAGTGTTGTCATAATCCAAATAAATAATTGGGTTTGATAATTGATGGTATGGACCAGAAGAAAACACTTCTACCACATTTTGTTCGTTGTGCACCCAAAAATTTATAAGAGGAAAATTTTATTCAGTATATTTGGTCGGTTGTATGGTCTTCAATGGGAAAATGCTGCCAAGGGTATACTCCACAGCTCAAAATATTTATAATGATGCAAATCTGACAATAACCATAATTCATGATGTGCTTTCTCATTGGTCTAGTAATCTTCCTGAAGTTTTATATCTACAATTGGACAACACTTGTCGTGAAAATGAAAATCGAATCGTTTTTGGATATCTAAGCATGCTTGTTGAATTGAGAATTTTTCAAAAGGTAAAGGTTGGTTTCCTTCTTGTTTGGAACACTCATGACCATATTGATCAAATGTTGAGTCATTTTTCAGTCACATTGAGGAGGAAGGGTGTTGGGAGCTTGCCAGCATTAATTGAATGTATTAAGAAATCATACATGCCAGAACCTATTTTTTATGTGTTGGAAGAAACTATTGACATGCGAAGGTTTATTTTGGAATCACATGGTGAGGAGAAATGCATTGAAAAACTTAATGACATTAGCTTCCAACATCAATTTCACATCAAAAAAATTGATGGGAAAACACTAATATGGGGCAAGAAGTATTCACCTACTGCAGAATGGGCGTCGTCATCAGGTTTGGCATTTTTGAAGTTCATTCTAGATCATCCAATATTTGCGTCAAATATATTGTTATTACAATCAGTTGTTGAAGTTCATAATGCACGCGCGCAGAATAGAGATATAAATTATTTTAATTACCTGGGAGAAATTAAAAAATATATTGGATATACATATGAGTACTTTGATATTGTTGGTTCAGTTTGGTGGGAGTATTTTTCCAATAATTAAAGTGATATCATTTCAAGAACAACAAGTGAAGATATACCTTTGAAAACTCTATTTATTTAGCCACAAAATGTGTCAAATGAACATGAGGAAAGAAACATTGTTGAACAACAACAATCTCAAGGTATTATTAATTCTTCACGAGTAGAGGAAAGAGAAAAGCATATTGGTTCCAGAAGATCTCGTGTACAACGTGAAGCCATGGAAGACCTTTACAGGGGTTCAGTACAAGATATTAAGGAGGGTTGCATGATCGCAGTGCTTGCAGACGGAGATGCCAATTGCTATCCATTCTAGGTTGCTAAGTTTATAAAGGTCATTACAGAAAATGAAGATGTTGCAGGTGTTGAAGTACATTGGTACACCACAAATACACACATTCAATGGTGTGTACAAGCCAGAGATGGTAGTTTATAATAAAAAATGGTGGATTGAGAAAAAGAAATGGTACAAATATAAATCGTCGCCGCACAGACCTCTTAAAATTGGAAGATGTTGACATACTTGTTTATGACTTCAATTTAACAAAGAGAGGAACTCTTCACTTCAAAACGATAGAGATTTTGAAGAGGTTGTTACCAGAAAAAGCAGTGTTGAGATAGGAGTCTATTAAAACCAATCGTAGATCCAGAAGAATTTTGAAACCTGAAATGGTGGGCATGCATGTGGACTCAAATGGGGCACTAGTTGATGAAAGTGAAGAATATGGAACATCTTCATCTAAAGATGTGAATTCTGATGGTGTGCAAGAAAATATGAGTGATTTTGAATAATTGTCTCAGACCGTTTATATAATTGATGTTTGCCTCGTATCTTGAAATAATAAAAAATTGATTTACATATGATGTTAAATGAAGTTATGATTCATTTTTATGTTTGTTGGATTATATGTTTTAATTATGATGAGTTTTATTCTTTAGAATATCTACAATGCAACAATAACTTAGTTATAATTTATGTTTCATTCAATCTATAAGTATTGACATTTTGATTAATTTAGTCATGTAATTTGTTCATAATGTCATGGTTTAAATGTGTTGAAAACTTTTTAATTCTATGGTTGAAAATTTTCCAATTTTTTTAATCTTTAATGTCATGTTTTAATGTGTTTTGGATCCAATTATTTTATCTTTATCGTCATTACTAAAAATGTTGAAATTATACTTGGGAAAGAAAAATGTTATTCTACCAAAAACATTAGTGTTTTTTTCATTTATTTTGCACAAACACAATTGGTTTTTACACACACAAAAAATGGTTTTACAGTCATTTTTAAATATGTTGAAAATTGACCCTACAGAAAAACATTACACATTTTTCGTTTTTAGCACTATTTTTCATTTTTTTTTGAGTTGTTTTTCTAGAATTCTCATTTCAAAATTTACGTTATTTTGTCTATAAATACCAAAAAATCCTAAGGCGACTGTCTTTCTTATACAGGCCAATTTCCACAAGAAAATTCAAAACCCTGTTTATTATTTACTATTTAGTATTTAGTCAATTTTCTTAATGAGAAATTAGAATCCTCTCCCATTGTTTGGCAATTTTGAGAGAAATAAGTACAATGTTAACTTTCAATGGAACTTTCCTCATTTCTGGGAAGTTTTTTCAACAAACATGCCCTTATGTTAAGAGTTGTTGTGTTGCCCCACATTAAAATTAAATTTTAATACTTTACTGACCTTAGCAATGAAACAAGGCCCCACTTGAATTTTGTGACTTTTGAAATAATGCAAGTAGTTTATTAATTGCCAAAAAAATAAATTAATAATGCAAGTAGTTTGATGAACACTTGCTTTAAAAATATTAGTTTGTGCACTTTCTTTAAAAGTATTGGTGGAATCTTTAGTTTAACATTCAATTTATGGGCCAATTTCATTGTTAGCAGACAATCAAAGTCGAAGGACTACATTATAAATAGTGATATATCATACTTTTAATGTTATTTTTAGATTCAAAGCGAGCCTTTGCAAAATATATGACAGGTGCGATGAATCAATGCTTTGATTCAGATATAACTTGAAAAATCTTGTTAATAAAATAATATCTTGAATATATACAATACAATTTTGAATTTAGTAATTTATTTTTTTTATTTTTGAGTTGAAACTTGAACCTTTAGTAATTTAGTAATTTATTTTTTTTAACTTCTCAGTTGAAACTTGAACTTTTAACAATGTTATTAGTTATAATAGCCTGGAATTTAATTAGATTATAAATTCTAAAAATATTTATTTAACAATTTAGTAATTTATTTTTTTAATTTTTGAGTTGAAACTTGAACCTTTCACAATGTTATTAGTTATAATAACCTTGAACTTAATTAAATTATAAATTCTAGAAATATTTATTTTAATTGATGTTAGACGGTTAGTTATTTATTTTTATTTATTATGTTTTTAAATTAAATAATTTTAAAATGTTTTAAAAAAAAACTTTCAATTTTGTAATTTTATTATATTAGAAAATTCAAAATATGAATTTTGTTTATTATACATTTTACAAATTTTAATTAATTTTTTTATTTTTTATTTTTAATATCTTTTTAAATTTTTAACAATTTTAAATTTTTAGTAAGTTTTATTTTTAATTATTTTTGCTTTGATGTAAATTTTAAGTATTGATATTATGGATAGAGGGTTGGGTAGTCAACGTGGGAAAAGCAAGATGAGACTGCATTACCTCCACAAATCCCACAAATTGAACAAAATGCAGAGACAACGATAGCTACCCCCACTCAATCAAACAACATTTCCAAGAACCCCTTATTGAAATTCATGAAAAAAATAACACAAAACAAAGCAAAAAATAGTGGTGGTTGTGAGGAATGGCAATGTATTTTGTGTGATCATATATTTAAGGGTAACTATACAAGAGTATGTCATCATCGTTTGGGCATAACTGGGTTAGGAGTGAAGGGTTGCACTTGCAACCTTGAACAAAGAATGGTGATGACTAGCTTCACATGAAAGCTAATGGAAAAAATGAATGTGATAGTAGCACAGATTCTCGTAATAAGAGAGATAGACATGAAGATTCATTCCAATGTATGAATAAACAAAGTCACATCCAAATTGAACCTACTCAAAGGGGTTCTAATACTAATAGGACTAATGTAAATGAATTCATTCAAAAAATGTACAATGTTTTGCATAGAAATGAAGTAGATGATGTTATCACAAAATTTTTATCGCAAATAGAATTTCATTTAATGTCACTCGTTCACCATACTATAAAGAAATGGTGAAAAAAAGCATAATTGCAGGGACAGGGCATGCAACCCTAGGTTACAACAAAATGAAGACTTCATTGTTAGATATAGGGGTGACAAGAATGCATGGACTCATGGAGGACCTCAAACAATCTTGGATTCAATCAAGTTGTTCAATTGTTATGGATGGTGGAAAGATATTCAACAAAGACCTTTGTTGAATGTTATTGTCACATCACCAACATGGCCTTATTTTTTAGAAGCAATTGATTGTAGTGGAAAAACTGAAGATGCTACTTTCATGTTTGAAATGTTGAAGGATGCAATTGATGAGGTTGGTCCTTCAAATGTGGTACATATCATCACAGATGCAGCACCTGTTGGTAGAGCAGCGATTGATGATCCAAAGTCGATATAGACATATCTTTTGGACACCTTGTTGTGTACATGTCTTTAACAATCTCTTAAAAGACATTGGTAAAATATAGTGGATTGCAAAAATCATTTCAGATACAAGAGAGGCACAAATGTTCATCTCTGACCACCATGCTTCTTTGGCAATTTACAGGACATATTCAAAGAAGCATTTTTTAAAACCTGAAGAAACAAGACATGGCACATACTTTATTTTGCTTGAACGCATGGTTGAGGTCTATGCATCTTTACACACCATTGTTGTTTCTTCATAGTGGGATGCATGGATTGAGTCTAAGTCACCTCAAGAGGATTGGTGGGCTAATTGTAGATATGTTGTATCTTTCACAGCTCCAATTGTGGAGTTGATCAAGGATGTTGATTCAAATTCTCCTGCTCTTTGAGAAATATATAAATGTATTGATACCATGGTGAGAAGGTAAAGCACATCATTCACCAAGAAACCCTTCTTTGGAATTTTTCCATGAAATCCAGAAGTTGATTGAGAAAATATGGATTAAACTCAATTCCTCCCTTCACATGGATGCCTATGCCCTTAATTCAAAGTGGTATATGGAAAGACCAAATAGAATTTCTTCCCACTGATGTTGAAGAGGTAAAACAAGAGTTTCTAGATGCTATAACTAAAATGTATATTGTTGATGAAACAAGTGTGATACGAGCGCAGTTTATTGATTTTGGTAGATTAAGCCCCCTTGCCTTGACCCAAGATGCAAAGAGGGACATCAAGCATTATGCTCAAAAGAAACCCCTTATGGTGGAGAATGTATGGGGGCTAGGTCCCAGAGCTTCGAAAGCACAATGGGATGTGAATGTTGAAGATGTTGCCCAAATTGACGATGATGATGACAATCATTTACCAAATGCATGATTAGTTAGCATACCTTTAGATGACATTATTGAATCTGATGATAATGATGATGATGTTGATCCAATCCCTAGTGAGGCTCAAGCTTATATGCGTCTCCTTGATGCTGAAGATCATACTCTATGATCACCTTATGCTACATATTTTGGTTGCTATATTTTGGGTCTTAGGCACTTTGAATTATGTACTACTTTAGGCTTTTGCCATTTTTCTAGTGTGAACATCAATATGATTTGGGTGGCTTTTAGTTTTGGTTTTAACTTTCTATAGGTGCCTCTTGACTCATTTAAAAATTCAATTTGGCATATACATTTAATCTTCACACTTTATTTAAAAATATATATATTTAAACAAAAAATTAATATATTATATTATTGTCGCTCCCAACTTGACGCTTCATGTAAATTTCAACAAAGCTTCTAACCATACCAGATACTCATTCCCACGTATTAGAAACTCATGCAACATAACTTTTTATAGTGCTACCGCCACAAGTTTGATTTGCTTATGGGGTATCGCTTCCAAGTCATTCCTCCTACAAGTATCATCCATGCCCATTAGATCTAAACCTTTTATTTCCATGAGATACTCATCTTCCAACATACTTGTGTACTTTGTTTTCCTTCAGGCATTTTCCTCCAACTCTTGTGGTGTGCTTGGGCTATGTTGATGCTAGATGGAGTTGTTCCTTCTTCCATGTGTTGTTTCCCTAATCCTCCTAGGGTGTTTTACTTTGGGGGTCTTGAGTTGGGGCTTCTAGGACCTCTTGCAAATCTTCTAGCACCTCAAAGATAGTGTTAGTCGCTTTCCTTCTAGTGGCACTGAGAGCTTTAGTTTTCTTTTACTCATGAGCCAAAATGGATCAAATTACTTTTAATACAAAAAATAATGTGTAATTTGTTTAAATTGAATTTTGGAATGGTATAGAGATTGCACAACATTCATATTGAGTCATTTTATAAATGTGTATTAAATTGGCTTTTTTTGTTATTAATATATTTTCAAGTATACGTCAATTTTATTTCATATTAAAATATTTTATTCACAACTTACATTGGATATTTTATTCTATACAACGTTAAAATATTTTCTTTTAACATTTTTTATAAATAGATATATATGAAGTTGATATCACTTGTTAAAATACCTTTGAAAAATATAAAATTTAAAAATCTTACATAACAATAACAACAACAACAAAAATTACTTCTAATTACTTTAGATTTTTTTATAGCTAGCTTTACTTTTCTATTTAAAGAACATTTTATTTTTATTTTTATTTCAAGAACAAACATTCTTTTACATCACCTTCACACTGGTTGTAAAATAATTCTCTGTGCTCAATTTCCACATATTTGTGTTTTATATGTATTAAGATTAATGCTCCCAAAAACAAAAACTTACTACATATCATTTTCCAATAATTTTAACAATTGTATTTCCATTCCAACAAGTCCATTAACTCCATGACACTATACTCGAGGAACTCCATGACACTATACTCGAGGACTTTAGTATGTATCTCATACTAAAGTCATTACACTCTTCAGAGTTTTAAGCGTTCATGCAAATCCAAGAACAATGCTGAATATTCGAGGTCTTTAGCATGTATCTCATATATTTCATCAAAAATACACCGGAACTCCATGACACTCTTCAGAGTTTTATGTATTCATGCAGATCCAAGAACAATGCTGTATATTCGAGGTCTCATTAGTATGTATCTCATATATTACATCAAAAAATACACCAATAAATGCTTTCAATATTAGACTAAGAACTAGACATTCTGAGATCAAAATCCTAAAAGTGGTGCATTCAATTCTGCAGACATGGAGAGCTGATTTTTGGAATAAATTGACCGTCAACTTTCTTGATCACCCTCCTATTGGTAAAGACGGTTGATTGTTTTTGCACCACTTAAAGAAAGCATTTCTCAGTAGCTTACCAGTTATGTAATCGTGACTAATCCTAGGTTGAATTAAATTAAAATGCATTTCTTCGAATCTCACTTGAAAAATTCAAGCAACATATCAATGATCTACACAGCATTTTTTTTGGGTGTGCGCCACATCGTTCACATTTTTTCCTTCTTGGACATTACTAAGAGTTCACTCCATCTACACAGCAATTTTTTTTGGGTGTGCGCCACATCGTTCACATCTTTTCCTTCTTGGACATTACTAAGAGTTCAATCTCTCGATCCCTCAAGTTAGACTCAATAATCAAGGCTGATGGGTAAGTTTTTTTGAGAGTAAGAAAGAGAATATATATATAATAGATATATGAAAATCATTTTTAGAAATGCCTTGACAGATAATGAATATGGAATTGTTTTTTAGTGCAATTTTTTGGACTTTCCAATGCTGGAATACAGTAGAAAAATTTAAGGTGAAATCTATTTAAGGTGAAATCTCTATTTGTGTTATTTAAACTGGTTTTTAACTATATATATGGATTCAGCACCCTAAGAAAACCCAAAGCACTCCAATTGTGCAAGAGTTACTCCATCAAACTTGTGATATCAATAAATTTCTGACAGATTTTAGAAAAATTTAAAAAAAAAAGCTTCTGACAGATTTTAGAAAAATTTAACAAAAAAAAGCTTCCAAAATCGCACTAAAGACATCTCGAATGAATATTACAGACCTCCTATGTTATCAAAAGAATATTTCAGGCCTCCTATGTTATCAAAAGGTCCAAGAGTATCGAGTAATTTTCGACAAGAAACACTAAGAAACAGAACCTGTAAACTCACGAGCAAATGTTCGTTTTTAAATGTTTGTTTCTTTAGCTTGCCGCTCTTTGATTTATAAACTACCGGTCCCAAACAGAAACAAAATCAAGATATAGCATTTCCATCCGTCCGCTGACTTAACAAAAGGCATCGTAAACCTCTTACGCATCTTTACCACATGCAAAACCTAACTTGAGAACTTCAAGTACAAGAAATTGAATCCAAAACAAGATTTAATAAACAGCCAACGGTCAAGACTAAAACAACAATATTGTAATTATTGCACCATTACTGCATACATACCTACCTAGTCTGCGACAGAATGAAATAAAGCTATTTGAAGTGTGAACCTAAGACAGCCAATTTTTATTGAAAAGTGGATTCATTATATATTCATTTGTGAAAACTTGACTCTGAAACTATTCCAAGGCAAAAATACATTAAAAAAAAAAAAAGTTGAAAAGTTAACGTCATAAAAAACAATACGCTAAATAATCTGAATCAAATAAAACATTGGCAAATCACTGCCTACGAACATCCAACATCGCGTGACTAAATGCATAAAGTGTGATAAACCACTTGAAAAGCCACTCAATGAAAAATTTTAGGGAGAAGTTCTGACAATATAAACATTTGAGTTATTGAACATACTGCTTCTCATGTAGCACCATCTCAAATGATTATCTATCCTGCTGTCCTAGTTAAACTAATTTGAAATGTCATGCCACAACAGCACTCAACTGACTGCTGTAATTGCTCTTAGACAATTGAACATAAAAATTGTTTAATCCTTCCGTTGTGGTTCCAAACAACATACTGAAAACCAATTTATGAAATCCATATCTTTTACCAGACTATCAATTTTGAGATTGATGTCCATGCCAATTCAAGAACTAGTTCCAGGGCTCTCTCTGAAAGCAGATGAATCTCTGATTGGGCTTGAGCTTTGATTTTTCATGGCATCTGGGCTTACATCATGACTGGGCTTGCCGTTTGCAGCTGGACTTTGGGATCTTACAGGAGTATCCCTCTGAGGACTAGCAATGTCCCTTGACGCACGGTCAGTGTCTAGTGCTGGACTGTCACTCCTGCGACTGTTTCGTTTCGGACTATATCTACTGCCCCTCTGGCCACTTGCATTGTCAGCTGAACGACTGCTGCTCCTGCGACCATCTAATTCTGGGCTTTGTCTCCTTGCCCTCCTAGGACTGTGGCTGTAACTTCGACTTCTTGATCTCCTTTCAACCTGAACTGCACTACGGCCATCTGTCCTTGGTGACCTGGGGGATCGACTGATTTTCAACAAATCAAGATTAGCATAAGGTCATCTTAAAAAAATGAAAAAATTGGTTGAGTCTGATTATCAAAGATGATCAGTTTACGGACATTTGCTCAAACACAGTCAGTATGCAAAGAAATATTTATCATGAAGACCTGTAGCTGCGACTTCGGCTGTTGTAGCTTAGACTGCGGCTTCTTCCACGACGATGCGACAATGACCTAGAACGTGATCTTGAAATAGACCGCTCACGCCTATAGCCCACACACATATTATAATAAAAAACATTTTTGTTAGCTTTCAGGAAGTTGCTACTTCACAGACATGGGCCAAAAGTAATAAAACACACCTGGTTGATTTTGGACTGTTTTGACAGTTTCTTTCAATATGACCACGCTCACCACAACGATAACATTTGTTTTTCCAATCCCCTGCTTTACAGTCTCGAGCCCAATGGCCATCATTCCCACAATTAAAGCACCGCCCAGACCCAGGGGGAGGGCCCCTTCCTAGATATTCTCTAGTTCGACCAGCTCCTCGTGGTCCCTATATATAAATCAAAGGGATAGAAATGCAACAATAACAAAAATTAAGTATAAACAACCATACATATCTTGCCAAGATCATTTTTCCTGGCTAAAAGTACTGTAGCCCAAAAGTCACGTAGAAAAGATAGAATCTGATTAAACTGGGAAAACAAAATTTAACATTACCCCTCTTGCAAATTCCACAACAATGCGACTCCCATCCAGATCTCTTCCATTAAGATAGTATCTTGCTTCATCCGCATCACGAGGATCACTAAATTCCTAAGAGAAACCAAGGGTAACACACGGAAGAACAAACCATAATTGCATGACCAAGATAACAAATATTATTCAAATAAACTCGAATGAGGGAAAAACATTTGTCCGCTGCAATTAGATCAATGTGTTCAATCCATTTCTTAAATTATTTGACTATCGATATTTACAAATTTGGCGTAGATAACTAGATAACATTGGTCTTCCGAAAGTTAACATGCATGATACAGCCACATCCATAGAACATATATACGCAGTATCCATAACAAATTCGAAAGGTACTGGATATGGTTTTGAATACTTACAATAAAGGCGAAGTCGTGCTTCAAATCCACATCACGGACTCTGCGGAAACGTTTGCCAGAAACAATGAGCAGTGCATCAAGGTATCGAATCGAATGATAGTTCGCCTCTCAGATGAATCAAACACCATTTTGCACCCTTGCCATTCCATAAATGTACGCAAGAACATTACAGAAAGATGCACGTCTAGATGCGCCAAAGTCTCCTATTAACACCCTTGCAAGAATAGCCACCAATCCCACCAAGGTCACTCTCTCCCCATTGACCTCCAGGCCGGGTAAGAGCCGACTAACCTTCAACAACATCATTCAAGTTAACACGCAACTTGGGCTGGAACTTCCTCAGAGAGTTAAAAGGCACAGAAGCAGTGAAACAATATCCCAACAATAAGGAATCCATGGCTTGGCTAGGACCCACCCCACCCCATCTCCTTCAATCTCGAAGGAAACAAAACAGACTAACCCATTATAGCATACAATATTCCATAGAAGGAAATCCATGGCTTGGCCATCTTCTAAAACATAGAAGGAACAAAACATTGAACATACCAAACCGTGGCAGCATAAGAGAAGAAAAGATGAAAATACTGCCAGCATTAAAAAAATTACCTGACAACAGGAAGAGGAAATGATTTTCCCATATGCCCATAATACCACAAGTACTCCATAAACCCCAAGCAAGACTAAAAGAGGTATGGCCCTAGAAAAAGAATATCTATAAAGTCAATGTACAAATAGCCCAAAACCAAACCAAAAAAAAAAACAATTGCAATTCAACACCCAACAGAAATAGGAAAGATGGGCAAAGAGAGGAAAGTGTCAATGCGGACTATGCACTAATAAAGGGCAAACCGTGTAGGGTACACCCAACCAAGAAATAGCAGAAGAGGGAAAACATGACTTGGCAACCCTAAATTAGGAACGACTAAATAAAAAGAAAAGACAGAGGGGTATATAAGCAATAAATTATAGATTATAACAGACTATTGTTTGGTAGCTCTTTAAGATTATTATTTAGGACAAACATCTAAACAAATCACATTCAGTGAACTAACCTTCCATATCTGTTGAAAAGATCCTCAAGATCACGTGTACGGGTACGAGAAGACAGTCGGCCAACATAGAGCCGTGTGTTTCCAGAACGATCATCATAGCGGGGCATTTTTAATCACTACAACAGGAAAAACAGTATTAGCTTCTGAAAACATCCATAACATGTTTTGAAAGTCCAAAACCAGGAAAATGTAGAAACTGGCCACAAGAATTCTACCAAACTAAACTAAAAAGTCACAACAAATAAAGGAGATTTGACACCAAAAGAGCAACATTTCAATAAACAAGATGAAGAAACTCTCCTTTTCTTACTATTTATGGAAATATCAGATGCATTATCCCCTCCAAAACTTGTAAAGCTATACCATTTCTTATGATGTGATGGGCAAACAAAATTACAACATAATATGCTAATGCCTCTGATCAACATCAGCCAATTCTAACTATAAAAAAAAAAAATAAGAGTCAACAAGTGCCACTGAGCCTGGGTCAATGAGCAAGGGATCTGTTTTCAAAAAGACTAAGAGAGCTTCCCACAGTTTAAACTAAATTCCTACACTAATAAGCCAATAATAAGCCAAAAACAGTCAAATTTATTGATAAAATACGAACATATATACAAACCGGCCTAAGGGGTTGTCTCAGCCGGCCATCACTAATGTTACTGGGCATTTAGTCTTTTTTTAACTTTGAATAAAATAAGAAATCTTACATGGTAATTATAGAAAACCCCTGGGATCTAATCATTTATTTGATGAAACTTTATACAGTAATATACTATAACCAAGCATCAACCATAACCACTAAAAAATGAGCGTTTAAACAGTTATGCACATAGAAACCTTTATAAATAAATTTTTCATTTCCTTCCTAGTATAATGACAGCAAATGAAATACACAAACAAGGCCCTATAACCAGAGAAGCCACAGATTATACTAGCTTGAATCTTCAGAGTTACAGTACCCTTGGTCTAAGGAGGAAGAAAGATACAGTCAACGACAAATCTAACATGTGTAGATCTATGGCTTCGCATCCACACTCTTGCACAATATGACAGTACATGCAAACAACCAACAACCTGACTACTGCATAACGTAGCATGGGTTGTAACGCCACACCCAGGCACGAAGAGGATCTGAGATCTACAAGCAACTATACTGATTTTGCAGTTGTTTGAGCACCTACCCAGAATTAAAACAAGAGGAAAAACACACAAACTAAAATAGAAATTAAAAAATATACATATAAAGCAAAAAAAAACCAACAGATACCGACTTCCCCCAGAATAGATCTCCCCTACTGGCACCGCCAAGCACAAACATCCTTTCAGCAGTGCATGCATCATCCATCAGATAGTAACCATATTGATATTCTCAGCTGAGATTTATAATTCTGAATACAATACCTATCGGATACAAGGTTAATACTGAAGCCCCAGCACACAGCGCTTTAAACTAACAGGAAAAAAGAGAGATCCAGAATAAACGGGCAAAGGAAACCAGCAAATTAAAATCTTAGGGTCTAAAATAAGGGCAAAACTTCAGCAGAGAGCTATTTAGATAGATTCAGCCCCCCAAAAAAAGGACAACCAACAAAAAAAACCCGACCAATCCATCGGCCGCACTAGTAAAGATTTGTCTTTAGCATAACCAGATGTAAGAGTCATCCCTAAATCTCTGAACTTCAAACACTCAGATTTCAGAACCGCCATTAAAAAAAAACAAAAAAACCAAACCCTCCCTTATTCAAAAGCCATGATTCCTTGTACATACTTTCCAATCCTTGAAAAATACGACAGAAGAAAGATTTGAAGGCAAAGAAGAATACAGCGAAAGGGTTTTACAGACATTACCGTTGAAAACAGATAGCACCTTGCGAAAATCGAACAAGTTCACCCCACTCCTCCTCGCGTCCTTCTGTATTCGAGATAGGCTTGAAGATGGGTATAGATAATAATGTATATATCTCGATCGATCTAGATATATAGATATATATTTAATGTATATCTCGGTGAATTATACTCGACTGGGTGATTTTTAATAGACCGTGGTTAACTTACAGAGCCCCATTTGAGGCATGGTTTAGGTGTAGTTGACCCCCAGGGGTTTTAAAATTCCACACAAGTGAATCACGGTGATTAGGAAAGGAAAACCCATATCTAACCATGGTTATGGAACTGGAAGGAAGACCCATATCTAACCATGGTTATGGTTCTGGATTACCTATTTGGATATGCATCAATTTGCTTCTTTGTTGACTTCATGAGGAATTCATGCTTTGTTAATTGGTGTGATTATCCTCGTGATTAAGAAAGGTTCCTATGTGTCCGGATAATTAGCCCACAAATTATGAAGGGATATTAGTGTCCCAAATTTAGTTCAAACATATAAATTGATCGCATTAAAGATGGTTTTAGATCTTCAACAAAAAAAAGAAATTGGTTAATTTTTACGTATTTTAAATGTATAAATTAATTTAATAGGTTAAATAAAATTTAAATTTATAATTTTAATTAAAAAATTTGTAAATTTGGTGGGATTCTATTTTTATCATATTTAATATATTACCTTGATTAGAGAGGGGAATTAAACTAATGATTTAAGTAAAAAAATTCCGTAAAAATCACATAAGGGAAATTTTGGTTGACACATTTCGAACCAACAAGTGTGGTTCATCACCAGATGAAGAGGCAGACGATGGCAAAGGCTTAAAAGAGAGCAATGTAGAGAAATAAGTAACGGCTATATTTAAACAACAATATTTAAATTATGATATTAATTTATTAATATATTAAAAACAAATATTATTCAATAACCATTATATTCAGTAATGACTTTACATCAAAAAATGCTTTAAAAAAACCGTAGCCAACATTTATCCAAAATTCCATAAAATAAAATTAACCAAAAATATTTTACACATTTTAATTAAAAAACTTAAAAGTAAACTATTTCTTTCCTATCAAATACAAAACAAAAAGATAATTTTTTTAGGGTTTGCATTATGTAGAATGTTAAATAAATGGTTTTCGTTTTATTGCGGGGGTGTTTGGTTGGTTAAGATTTCATGTTGAAAATGTTTGAAGTAAATCAATGAAAAAATATTAATACTATTGGTTTAATAAATTGATAATAAATACGAATTTATTATATAAATTTTTTACTCAAATTGGGTTGACTAAATGAATATTGAAGAACAAGCTTAGTGATAATAACGAAAGAAATTGGTCATAATGAAAAAATAAAGGACGTAAATTGTCTTGTCCCAAAAATTCTGGTTTACATTGTGATCTTGCTATGTGTACGTTATAATATTAGTGTACACGAGAGGAGAGGATAGGTTTGGAAACCTCACCAAAAAAAAAGGTATACGATGCACTAGGTCAATAACAACAAAAAAGAGGACACACACCAAGGGTTCATGTGACCTGGTTGAAGGTTGTCCTTCACAAATTAAAGATAAAGCTTTAGAAGATGATAAGGATAGGTATGAACAAGATAAAAGATATTTATGGGCAGAAAGGTGTAAAAAAAGGATAGTCAGAGAGGTAGAATTGGATAACTACAGTGATTATTGGAAAAATATAGTATTAAATTTGTTTTATTGTTTGTATTTATTGTTCACATTATAGTCATTGGTTGAGGTTTGAAATTATATATTAATTTAATGTTATGAAAATTGAAAATATAAATGTATATATATATATATATATATATGTTTTGGTATGATTAAATATTTTTCATACTTATCAAAGTCTAAAAGTTTTTTAAAAATAAGTAATTTGAGAGTGGATATTTAAGTAGGTTCTAATAATAGAATCAAGGTTTTTTAATAATATTATTAGTCTTTAACTATTTTGTATAGAATGAGAATTTTATTTTCATAATTTGAATTAATCAACGCATCTGAGGAGTTGGACAAAGTCTTGAGGATCGCTGCAATATTAGGAGTCAAAATTATCCCTCTGGAGACTGGTTTCAAATATCTTGGTTTCAAGATGAAACCCAATAGATATCATTTGGCAAATTAGCAATGGGTATTAGACAAATTCAGAGTAAGACTGGGAAAATGGACTCACATATGGTTGTCTTTAGGTGGTCGATTAATACTTGCTCAATATTTCCTACAAAACATCTCGGTGTACTGGATGCACCTATATAGACTCACAAATGCTATTATTAGGCATATTGACTATATCATTGCAAAATTTATTTGGGCATGGTCATCGGGAAGTAGAAAAATACATATGGTTAGTTTGGACCAAATTGCAATCAAAACCGAAAAGGGAGGATGGCGTCTCAAGAGAACAGACTTCTTCAGTTTGGTGCTTCTATTTAACAGTGTTTGTAAGGTTTTTTCTGGCATAGGCATTTGGCATTATCAGTGGTAAATATTTAATGAATATGAAAGTCACAGATTAGTTGAGATAAGGGTGCTATGACAACCAAGAATGTCTCATACATTTGGAAATGTTGTATGGGGACTAGGTGTTGGACGATCGAGAATATGAAGTGTCTTATGGTTTCAGGTTATAACACCTTAGTTGATAGAGACCTAATTTATGGCATGAAGAGTTGGGATATCCTACCTACACTAAGCATTGATCATCTACATATGCAGGGTATCTTTTTCTTGTCTCAAATCAAGAAGGATCAAGATCTTTTATGCTTATACCCAATCTGAATGAACGTCGCGGACCTGGGCTCGAGCGATGATTTGTCATCAATATGGAATTAATATATCCTTCAGCTCCAAATGGATTGCTTACAAATAAATCACTTTCTTCTTCGTTATCAGATGCTCCCAACAGAGGACTGTACTCAGCAATTGTATCTAGATCTTTTCTAAACTATTTCCCACTTTGTGTAGCTCCCGGTGAGCCTCTTCTAAACATCAATTTGGTGGCATAACTCGTTTCTCGCACAATAGCATTTTAATCCAGGTTTTTAGAGACTTCAGATACTTACCTCTTGGTCCTTTGAAAAATTAGTGTTCAGCTTCGCTATAACTAACAGATGTATCAATCATGAACTCAGTGATAAATCCGCCCAAAATACTATCGATCTAGTAATCGACAACCTTCACAACCTTATATTCTGATCCTTCCAAGCACTTCACTAACTCTGGAGTCCACATAATAAGGTTATCTAGCTTCTAGGTAGGTTGACCATCCGCCAATTTAGCCAACCATTCATATAGTTCACACGGAAAACAGCGAAAGAAAACTTCGTGTTCCTCTGTATACAGATATATCTGCAACCACTCTTCTTTCGATAGACGCGGATTCCTATTTTCTTGAGCTGCAAACTCGTGCAACTTCTGATCTATCCACTTTTCAATCTCCTTCTTTGTTGGTCTCCACAGACCCCACATCACACATCCCTCAGATAGATCCTGGTCCCAGCAATGGAACCATTTGTTGGCTTGATGGGGCTTGGACCTAGGTTTGGAGTTAGCTGCGATAACCAACAAAACCATACACTATCGGCCCTTTTGGAAACAACCTGCGTAGCATAGGCTACAGTCTCATCCGAGGCAGTATTGGCGAATGATAGAACTAGGTTTCTGCATCTAAAGGGTTATGTGATGTGTTTTCTGCAGATATAGGGCTTTATCTTGACCTTCGCAAACCCTAACCCTTGAAACCCAGAACTTACAGTAAATAACAGTTAACATATTTCCGTCCTTCGTCGATTGCATTAAACATGCATAACATCGTACAAATAAGCAGATCTATGTTTTCACGAATATATTAAGTACTTTTCCTTATTAGATGCATTCAACAGTTTATAAATACAGCAACTTCAAAAATAAACAATAATACATAGATACACAGATATCACTTCAAAATATATCTTTATTATGCTTCATATTTTTAGATACAAACTCTTTCCAACCCTGCGCACACAATTACAGGCGTCCGTGCACTCAGATGCGGACTTACCAAGGTCTCAACACACACAGTGGCAGGAGCCTTCCCCTTCGCCCAAGTACAGAATAAACAAATTCAGACTCAACTCATGTACTTCCTTAGCTTCGCTTTTTTATGACTCTTCTATGACTTCCTTTTATACTCTTTCTTCATTGCAATACCATGGTCCACGAACCATGGACGGGTCTCAAAACAACTTGAATTTAACAAACTAAGGGTATTTGACCTTCTCAAAGCCCCTTTGACTCCTATTGACCTGCACTACTTGCTCCGCTCCTCAAAATGTGGAGACTTTACAATATATTTGCAATCTTAACAACACTTTAACAAAATTTGACCGAGGGGACCCCATCCCAACAGTGCTAAAAATCATACCATAAAATCTAGTAGGTTATAAGGAGGGAAATCCTATGGGATAATGAGCTAGACAAAGTGATAACAATGGGACAATGGCCCACTTTCACCACAAGTAATATCCCCTGATATTTACGTACTTTCACTGATGGGAGGAGTCCTAGTAGGATGGATAATCACCTTTGATAGATATTATAGGGTTAATGGTTCTATGTGATGAGGTAGGGCCTCTCAAGGGAAGCTCTATGTGATAATATGACACTTCTAAAGGTTCTTCGCTCCCTCTAAGAGACCTAGAAAGGACTTGCACTAGTTCTAGGAAAGGAGGAAAATTGGATTCTTATCATTTTCTTCATGAAGAAATAAGCTCATACAACCCTCAAAGAAGTCCCCAAGTTAAGGAAATACTATCTAGGGTTTCCCTCTTAGGGCACACCTAGGGCAAGAGATTTTATGGATGAAAACCAATTAGATTCTTGTCAAAGTTTGAGGTCTTGTAGATGAGACCCTAAGCATGATGCTTATGATCTTCGAATCCACCAATTCACTCTCCAATTTAATTCGGTCTATGCCCTAGCCTAGCCATCCTAGTTTAGGGGACCGAAATTTAGAAGAGGAAATTTATGGAGAATATTTGAGTTTGATCACCAAAGGCTTGGACCAATGCCTTTTCCTTTGGGCATAAGGAGTCATAGATTCTTTAGATTAGCCAAAATTGTCCTTAAGGATGTAAATAATTGATGCCTTGGGTACTAACCGTCAACAATTACCCACTTAAGAATTATGGATTTTTATGGAGAAAAACAATATTTCACCACTAGGAACATTCATCACATGTCATGCTATGAGTAAAATAGGCAATTTCCAACCAAATAGATTTCAAAATTTATCTTCACAAAATTAGGGCACAACGTAGCATTAATCTAGTTGCAACAACTCCATACATTATAAATTTTCAAAAGTGAATTTGCAAGAAAAATCACTTACAAGATGACAACATGATATATCCTAAAGAAGATCAAAATTGAGCTCCAAATATCGAAATGCATTCAAGATCATCCAATAGTCAATCTAAGAACAAGTGTGAATTTGCCAAGAAGGTTGAAATTCCCAAGTGATGATGGTGATCAGTACAAATGAATTTATGTTCTATTTATATGAGTCCTACTAAGTCAAATTATGTCTAAGAGCCCCTCAAGAATATAAAAATGGGCAAGATACATCCCTTGGTCACAAGTTGACCAAATAGATTTTACAAAATATGAATTAACCATCTGAATGCAACCCAAAATGATGATGGCATGCTGATGTAGAGTTGTTGGAAGGCAACATTGAGTCCTCTTTGTGCCAAAATGTGTGGGAGGGATCCATAAATATTGAACTAGGGGATGGCCCCCAACTCTCCAAGTGCTTCATTGTGTGGGGCCCTAATTTTTGTTTGGGGCACAAAAATTGGTTTCATGGGTCTCCTGATGATGGAATTTGTTGTAATTTTTCCAAGGTTGAGGGCTCTTATGATGGTGCTTTCCCTCTCGTGTCTCTAGGGGAGAGAAAATCCCCCTCTTGGATATGGATCAACTACCACAACACGCGGTAAATGATAATCCAATTGGGGTACACTGGTCCAAGTGCATCATCTCGTGAATGATGTGGGGAAATGAGTAGATTGTTGAGGGTGCTAAAGGTGCCCATGGCGTGAAATGATGTTATGCATATGATGGGAGTCCCATGGCTCTCAATGCCTCACCCGGGGGTGTCAATATGATCCTTTGGTGGACATGGGCCCCAATTAAATTTCCCAACCCAGGATGAAACCACCTACTAATTACATATAATGTCAATTGTCACATCCTCAACATCAAGTACAATAATTCATTAGTGCATCTAAGTGAGCCAAGCTTATTAATTAATGGCACATTAAGACTTCCTATTCATTAAGGGAATTTTGAGATTTAAAATGGGCCTCCTAAGAAAAATGTACAACCAAAATAAAATTTATAAGAACCAATAGGATTCAAGATGATGATGTTAACCATGGGGGATGATTCACCATTTTTGGAGTAAAAAAGTAAAAATATTAAAAATAATAAAATATTAAAACTACTTTTTCAACTCGTATTTTAAACTTATCTCCCTAAGGGTTTACTCAAATTTTGAGCGTGAGTACTCGTTGGATGCAAAATTCAATTCCTCATCCAAGGAGTACCCATGTTGCATACTTTCGATGGACCTTTCTACACAAAAATGAGAAATACATGAAAAAAACATGATTGAAATCACATTTTTCATGTATTTATCATTTTTCGTGTAGCAGGGTCCATCAAAAGTATGCAATATGGATACTCCTTGGATGAGGAATCAAATTTTGCATCTAACACATGTTGCCGCTCAAAATTTAAGTAAACCCGTAAGGCAATAAGTTGAAAATACGAGTTGAAAAAACAATTTTTTCTTTTTTCCCTCTAAAATTTGATGATGTAATCTAATCTTATTTTATTATTTCCACTATTATTTTATAATTTCCTTAGGAGGCCTATTTTATACCTCAAAATTCCCCTATTGTGGGCTTCCCTTGCAAATTAGGGCTTTAATCTCGTAATAATGTTACCTCTCTAGGGAGGAGTGGCTAATAAACAACATAATTAGGTGTTCCCAACCCTTAAGCGGAAAGGCCAGTCCCTAGTACGTCCTTCAATTGATAGATGGCATATGAATGATGATGAAGTGGATGGGGTCATAGATGCCTTGAGGAAAAATTCCATGGTTTCAAGGGTGGCAGTGATGAGGGATGTCCACATATTGGGTGTATAAATGTAGGAGGGAGAAATTGTGGATAAATGAGTACCCCAACCTTTGTTTTTCCACCCTTATTTATTTGTATTTTTCCTTTTCTTCATTTTCTTCTTTGTATTACTACTTAGGGCTCCAATAAATGAGAGCATGTTGTGTATGATGTAAAGAAGTTATTACCCCCTTAAGGTTGGGAAGTTCATCGCCCATCAGGAGTTGGGATGTGCATGGGTTCCTTAATGATGTGGGGGCACTCATGGACCCTAGGAACTAGGGTGATGGCCATGATAAAGAGCTAGAGCTCATGTTTGTCTTTTTCCCACGTGCTATATTAAATGTTTCGACCATCTTTTGCATTTTATAATATTATTTTCATTTGTTTCTTGCTTGTGACCATGATATGATGTTAAATTTCTTTTAGATGCGTCAACCTTTGGGGAAACATTTCCAGGTGTTAAAATTGTAGCAAGGAAGGGCTTCTTTTGACTTATGCCTTAGTCAAAGAAGCAAATTTGAATTCAGCCTCATAGAAATTCGAGTTAGTCGTTAGTTAACATGTGTGATGTGACCTATCACTAGTTTATTGTTAGTTAATTCAAGTTAGATGGATTTCAGTGAGTTGTGGACTAGTTGATGGCTAAAATTAGCTAACTATTTGAGTTATCTCTAATGTCTATCAGTTAATTGATCTCTAGTTCTATATTATAGATAGTTATGAGTTTAGTTGGGTAGTTGACTTTCTGTTAGCTCAACTTACTCTCAATTAACTAGTTGTAGCTGCTAAAATTAGTCGTAGTAGGTCATGTAATTTGAATTGCCTATTGACATTGGATGAAGGCACAATTGTAATTCAATATTTTACAACAAGTTTTTTGTACATGCTTAAGAATTGAGTAAGCCTATTTCTCTTGGGAGTTGTGCAAGGAAATAGGAGCTTAATTGCAAGTTTATTTGGCTATGTGTTGGGAAGTTCTTGTGACGAGCTGATCAGTATTACAGGGGCTTTAGGCTTGAAGTAGATTCTTTGTAATAGATCAGATTACTCAGTTGATAATACAAGCAAGAGGGGTTTTTCCTAGTTGGGTTTCCTAAATAAATTTCTATGTGTGATTAAGATATGTGTGATTTGGCTCTATTCATTGTTTCCTTTCCGCATAATTTTGGTAGAGAAATCTTGTTTCTTTTGCAAATTTGTTTTCTCTCATTAGAAATTGCAAGGTTTCAAGTATTTTCTACATGGTATGAGAGCTAAAAACAAGATAGAGACCAAGTTCCTTGATCAAATTCGAAGCACATTGAAGAGGAGATCAATTGGTGCAAGAGTTATACAAGTGTAGGAATCATGTTAGTCTATGGTTTGAGGAGAGAGCATGCCCTAGAAAGGACTTCAAATTTGTGTGCATGTAAGGACATGATGGTGACTATGTTAGATAATAAAGTTTTGGAAAACGTCAAGACTGATATTCCCAAACCTCCTGCATTAGATGCATAACAACTAACTCAATGGAGGAAGGTTATTTCCAAATCTAGGAGGATGATCCTAGAAGGAGTTAGAGACCATATTGTTCCACATTTGCATGGGAAGGAGAAAACATTCCAGATGTGGAAGGCCCTTACTAATATTTTTGAAAGCGGTAATGATGCCAAAAAGCTTGCTTTGAAGAACAAATTTAGGAGCATTCGAATGGGCAAGCATGACCCCATTGTTACATATATATCCAAGTTAGCTCAAGTGATGAATGAACTTGGAGGTGTTTTTGATACAGTTCCATCATCAGAGATGGTGAACCTTGCTCTTCATGGGCTTCCAAAATCTTGGCATAGTTTCGAGGATGTATTGAATGGCAGAGATAAGCTCCTTGATTGGGAGAGATTGTGCTCATATCTCATACAAGAAGAGATAAGGAGGAATACAAAAGATGGAGTCTCAGCTAAGAATCATGAGGAGGAGAAAATTTCACTAGCTATCAAAGGGAATAAATCCAAGGGAAAGAAGGCCCAAGGAAAGCTTGAATCTAATCATAATGGAGGTAAGAAAAAAAAAGTTCTCAGAGATATCAAGTGTTTTCATTTCGATGAATTTGGGCATTATGCTACAAAATGTCCAAACAAGAAATACAACAAACATGTTGTAGCAATAGTAGGAGGAGAATCACTCTCTTCTCAAATTGAATTGGATTTCTCTCTAATAGCTTGCATGGAAAGCTCAGTTCAAGGTAGTGTGTGGAATATTGACTCAGGGGCTTCATTCCACATGACAAGGAATAAAATGTTCTTCAATAGCATGGAGGAAAAAGACATGCAATTACATATCGAGCTTGGAGATGATGGAAGATATATGACCAAAGGAGTTGGTATAGTAACATTTAAGAGGGACTCTGGTTCCCTCATCCATCTCAATAATGTGATGTATGTCCTAGGATTGAAGAAAAACCTTTTCTCAGTAGCAGTCCTTGAAGACAAAGTGTATGATGTAGTATTCAACAAAGGGAAGCCCTACCTTAAGCATTCTTCTTCATGTCAATTCAAGCACAATGGTATCAGAATTAGAAACCTCTACAAGTTAGAGGTGGATGCATGTGCACCCTTGAGCAGCAAGGCAAAGTTCATTCAAGGTTGAGATGTTGGAGAACTCTGGCATAGGCACATGGTACATCTACATCATGGAGCTTTGAAGATACTAAAGCAGATCACCACTGGGCTACCTCAGAGCACCCTTGAGCAGCATGATGTGTGTAAGGGTTGCACTCTTGGAAAATATGCCAAATATTCCTTTCAGGGATGAGATAGCAGAGTTGGATCTATTTTGGAGAGATTTCATACAGATGTTTGTGGCCCCTTTATCTCCACAGTTTTACTTAGAAAGAATAATTATTATGTGATATTCACTGATTATTTTTCCCGTAAGTGTTGGATTTATTTCATGAAGAAGAAAGATGAGGTCTACTCCAAGTTTGTGGAATTCAAGGCCTTAGTCGATAATGAGACAAGGAAGAAAATCAAGTCCCTGAGGAGTGATAATGGAGGAGATTATATCTCAAATGCCTTTAGAGATTTATGTGCCAAGTAGGGAATTAGGAGGGGGTTGATTGCACCCCAAAATCCTCAACAGAATGGGGTTACAGAGAGGAAGAATAGGAGTATTGTTGGGGTTGGTAGAGCCATGTTTCATGATCATGGGTTTCCCTTATTCTTGTGGGAACATGTATGCAACACAGTTGTGTACTTGCAAAATAGGATTCCTCATAGAGTTCTTGGGATGATTACACCTTAGGAGGATTTCACTAGGAGGAAGCCAGATGTCTCCCACTTCCACATTTTTTGAGGCATGGTGTATCCTCATATGTATAAAGATGAGAGGAAGAAGTTGGAACTTACTGCAGATAGGGGGTTCTTTGTGGGCTATACTAAGACAACACATATTTACAGGGTGTACATTCCCTCTCTTAAAAAGACTATTTTGAGAAGAGGTGTCATATTTGATGAGGAGAAATACATGAGGAGTTATCTAGAGTGAGAGTTGAGCATATCACCAGAAGTGGAGCTTCTAGATCCCAAGGAGGAGCCTTAGTCAGATTCACAAAGTCAGTCCTTGCCTCAGGGAAAGAGAGCATTCTAGGAGAATGATGTGGAGTAGCCACATGATGAGGTTTAGAGACCAAGTTGAGCAAATGCAAGCACTCACACAGTGACTCCTAGAGAAGGGAGGAAGAGGACCAGGTTGGTTGACAGATTGGTGCAAGAATATCAGGAGCATGTTGGACTTCCTAGTTCCTCACATAGACAATGCAGATCACCAAATAGATACACAAGATACATGGCTCTCATGACAAAGTTGATATATTTTGCGCAATATTCTTTTGGATATGTTTTTTTTCTAGTAGGTATGGGTGGATGCCATGGTGGACTATGACTCCATCATGAAGAATGATGCTTGGGAGGTTGTGCCTAGAGCTGATGAAAAATATTTTATTGGCTCAATGTGGTTGTATAAGGTGAAGGGTGCAATAGATGGTAGTGTTGAGAAGTACAAGGTCAATTTTATGGCTAAGGACTTCTCACAGATTGAGGGTATTGATTATGAGGAGACCTTTTCCCCTATGGCAAGGTAATAATCTATCGAGACCATACTTGCATTAGTTTCACAGATGGGATGGAAGATCCACTAGATGGATGTCAAGACAACTTTCCTCAATGGAGTGGTTGAGGAGGAGATCCACACAGAGAAATCATAGGTATTCAATACCTTTAGTAGAGACAAACATGTGTGTAGGCTGAAGAGAGATCTTTATGGGCTCAAACAGGCACCTCGTGCATGGTATACTTGCATTGATAGTTATCTCAGAGGATTGGGCTTCACTGAGAGTGAGGCATATGCCAATCTATACTACATTATAGTAGATGGAAGTCTCCTCAACTTAGTTCTCTATGTGGATGATTTGATTATGATAGGAGATGAGTGTTTGATCCTGAATTACAAGGAGGGCCTTGCAAGAGAGTTCAAGATGAAGGATATGGGGTTTATGCACTATTTCCTTGGCTTGGAGGTTTGGTAGGGTGATGGAGAGATATTTGTTAGCAAGGGGAAGTACACCTTTGAGATCCTTCAAAGATTCCACATGCATGATTGTACACCCATGGGTACACCTCTAAGTACTAACTGGAGGAAGGAGGATGCCTCCATAACAGATGTAGTAGATGGTACAATCTACATACATTTGATTTGGTCCTTGATGTATTTGGTGAACACAAGGCCTGATATTTGTTTTGCAGTGAACGAGTTGAGTCACTTTATGGTGGATCCTTTCAAAGTCCACTGGAAAGTAGAAAAACATATTTTGAGATACCTCATAGGCATAATATACTATGTATTGTGGCAAAAATAGGTTGATGTAGTGAAGCTTCAAGGCTTCATAGACGTATATTAGGAAGGGAGTCCCTCACATAGGAAGAGCACTTCAAGAGAAATATTCAGTATTGGGTCAGTTGCAGTTTTTCGATACAATAAGAAGTAGAGGTCAGTTGCTCTCAGTTTAGCAAATGCCAAGTATATGGCTTCCAAGCAGGAAACATGTGAGGCTATTTGGATGAGGAAGATCTTGGTAGGACTCTTCAGTTAGGGGATAGATCCTACATTGATCCACTGTGATAATCAAAGTTGCATAAAACTCTCTGGAAGTGTTTCATGATAAGTCTAAGCATATAGAAATCAAGTACCATCATCTTAGATATTATGTGCAAAAGAGGATTGTGATGCTACAATACATTCCTATAGAGGAGCAAGATGCAGACATCTTGACCAAGGCCTTATCAAGGGGCAAGTTTGAGTTCCATAGAGGAGGTATTGGGGTTGTCCATAATCCCTTCCTCGCTAAGAGGTGATGAAAACTTAACTAAACTGATAGGGGAGGTGAATTGGTTTATTCCATTCATGGACATTAAAATTCAATTCTTTAAACTCATTAATTGAAACATTAAATGAGCATATTAACAAAAGCAGATTGAATATGTGAATAGTGAGCAATAAGCGAACCAAAAGATCACATGAGCACTTAATAATAACCCATATTGACACCATATGTAAGTGGAAAATCATAAAGGGAGAAAAACTCAATTTTGTTATTGTTATGATGCAAAGGAAAGCTCCTACTCCCTTAATATATCTGATTTTTTGTAGGCTCCAACCTACAGGAAGCTACTACCTCAATTTTTTGCAAGCTGCAACATGTAAGGAAGGTCCAACTCCCATACGTTTTCTATAGGCTACAACCCATAGGAGGCTCCTACCTCAACATGCTCCAACTTGATATTTATCAGGCCACTACTTGAAAGGAGACTACAATCCCCTCATGCAAACAAGAAACAACAATGTGTTAGTTTAACTGGTCATCAATTCTTCATATTTGCCTCTTATTCCCTTCAAATATGCTTCACATAAGTTTCATATGTTTTAGTTAACTAATGCATAACACCTCAATCAACTCTCACACATTCTCTAACTCTTTTCTTGCCTTCCAAAATCACATCTTTTATAAACATAATTTGTTGGTTGTTTGTATCCCACATAAGAACATGAAGTGAACATGATTGTCTCTTTTCCTTTCACTCATTATTTTCCAACCCTTCATATTTTGAATACAAGAACACAAATAAGTGCTCAAATACTATTTTCATCCATCTATAATGATTAAATACATCAACATCAACATAATGCCAACATATGCAATCAAAAAACACATTATAACACCATGACACATATGTAAAACATTCAATTTCCCATATATGCAACATATGAAGGTAATGCATCACTCTCCAAAGCCCTATATTTGTTCTGTAACATATTGTATTGCCACTTCTCAATGTCATTGCCTCAACAACCTTGAGGCTTGCCTTGTTTTCCATGGAGTCTTGCCTTTTCCTTGCATCACAACATCTCACTCATCATATGCATACAAAAACATAAACCAACATCATCATTTCATCAACATCCCAAGCTCAATAGTCTGATTCACATAACTTCTCCTTGCCTTGCTGCTTCATTGTTTCTCCTTTTCCATTTGTTCTTTTTCCATAACACCTTTGTTGCTTATTTTCCTTGATCACAAACATACATGCTTGTTGTTTCTCCTTTGTTGTTCCTTGTTGTTGCTCCTTTTCTATTATATTGTCTTTGATACTCTTTTCCCATCAATGACAACAATGGCATAAATCTCCCGCTTTGGCATTGATGGAAAAATTGTTCTCCTCCCCCTATGGTCCTGAGAATTTTTTTTTCATCTCTGGTTACCTATCATGTTGACATCAATGGCAAGGGGGTATGATTCTCAAGGCTTCTTCAGAAGTACTTTAGGTGTAGAAACTAGAAACTCATTACTAGTGACATTTGATTTGTATGGATGAGCACAAATATTACTATTTTGTTTTAGACCATGAAATACTTGCTTTCATGAACTGTGAAACTCTCCATGATCTAGCACCATCATGAAAATTGGGTATATTGTCTGAGAAGGACAAGCTTTGGGGGTGTGAATAAAACGTGGTTTCTCCTATGATACATCCTTAAAAAAACATGTTTTCTCCTATAGCTTTGGGTTAATGAATAAAACATGGTTTCTCCTATTCCCACAACAATAACAATGAAACTTCTCCCCATAGAAGCGTTTAACCTGCATCACCATTCCATCTGGATAAACAACAACAATATCCTTGTAGACATTATGTACATTTGTTATACTTTTGTTCTTCTTTTTTACCCCCCCCACAATTTTTTTTTTCAAAAGGAGATCCTATTTCTACATCAAAGGGTGCTTCGTCAATATATGTGTTCAAAGAGTCTACAAGACATCCTTGCATTGTTTGTTTTTCATTCAAGTAACTGTTGACTTACTATCTATAATCGATACCATATATAAAACACTTGAATGGCTACCACTTGAGTAGTTACCATACACATCAACAGGTGATGCTCAGCCATGATGATCTTTCTCAACCCACATTTTATGTCCATCAAACTTATATCCATCTTTTCCTTTGATTTCATCCTCTAAATCTCAAGAATTATCAAACTCAATGAAGCAATACCTAGGTGGACGTAGTGGAAACTTCAAATTAATGTCTATTATCAATCCATACTTGTAAAACATATCTTCAATCTCACTCTCATGTGTATCAATATGTAAACTATGTGTTCTCAACACTTCTCTGAATATGTGACTAAATACAATAAAAAGAAACGAAGAAAATCGTTTGTGTAATATTCATGATTAAGATTTTCTGTCAATATTTTGCACCCTGTTGTTCCTTTAAAACACCTTCAATCTTCTTATAAGCGTTCTTCTTAGTTCTATATTGTATTTATGGATTTTCCATGGTACGAGAGAGTTATGTATACTTGTGTTTTCATTTTGATTGGTGTGGGATCCATGGCTCTTCAGTTCAATGTCTCTTCCATTCCCTTCAAATTATTTGACATTTCTCGAAAGATGGTAGGAAAATATGAGTCCAACACACTAGATTCAAGGTCACGAATGTGTCCAAGGCTCCTTTGTTCTAACAAATTCAAAAGCAAGACCTAGCGACATGAAATCCCAACTACTCATGGCTCTCTGCTTTTCTATTTGTCCTTATAGAATGAATAGATAGTAAGGTCCACAACAACAATATAAAATATGCACCAATCAACTGCTTATGATAATAGATAGTATAACCAATGAGTATATAATGCAACTTCAATAAGTATATAATGCCAACATTTGGACCCAATAATATATCTCAACAATAATAGAGATAAAAGACATATAATGATTTATATCTTCGCACCAATATATATATATATATATATATATATATATATATATATAATTGTTCCTCCGTGGATGTAGCCCCAAATTGGGTGAACTACATATGTGTTTTCTATGTTTGTGTTTCTGCGATATTTTATGTTTTCCATTGCTCTGTAATATATAGTTTTTTAACATATAACACCAAGGAATAACACAACACCAATAATAACGCCTTTTATAATATAATGTAAAGCCATAAATTATGTGATAATGTGAACTAGGGTGATAATCTCATTCTCCATATATAATGCATTGTATTAACATTGGCAGCACTACCAGCACTGCAAATATTATCTTTCACCTTGCTTTTGGCACCGATAAAGCAGTCTTTAACGCACTTTATATAATGCACTGAACCATATAATGCATTTTCATCAAAATTGGTAAGGCATTGGCAATGAATTACATTAATGTTTGCACAAATTAATGCTTGTAATCATTATCAATACATTGGAATATGTTTGTCGTCCACCGTAATATGGGATATCAATGTGAAATATTAATGCTAGCAAACCATAATATTTTAACGTTTTGTAATATTAACTTATATAGTGCTACTGGAATATTATCGTCGTAATATTATTCAAGCATGTATTAAATATTACTTTTGAAGCCGACATGTGATGTGTGGTACGTTATAACTTATATCTTCTTTGTAGCATAACCAATTTGCGATTTTCCAACCTTGTGATTGTGAACTTTCATGACATCACAAATTATTTGCAACATCTAGAATTTACAATCTTTAAACCACTTTGTGACCAATCAATGAGTATAGAGACACCAACATCGTATCCACTACCAGTCAACGACTCATTGAGGTATGGAGCATATGTATAGACATGGGTAGAATAATCCATTGTATCCACTATATTTCAAGCTTGGATGTTGGTAACATTTGAAAACATATATAACCTGAATCCTCCAAAATTAATGACTACACATTTCCGAATAACAATGTATGAAAGGGACATAGTTGTGCATTCAGTTGCGTGCTATCAAACTCTACAACCCTTATGGAAACATGTGCAAATTTCCAACAATAAATTAGACATAAAATTTGGCTGGCAAACACTCCAATATCAAACATAATTTTTGAATGTCACATGCCCAAAATGCAACCATTTCAAGCAATGGTGAGGAATGTCGAGCTTTGTCTTTGAAGGGCTTTATATTCCAACGTTTGATTTTAAGACATTTCTATGGCGCAAAAAAAATAAAAAATCTATGTTTTGCATAAAGTGTTATCTTCTCCAAAGGACTCCATGGAATATTTGAATAGCCTCGTGTCTCCAACAACCAAAGTGTCCCAGGGGCATTTGAAATTGATATGCTAGGTACTGAAAATCGCAGAAAAAAACATAACCAATTATTTTCCAAGACCGCTCCAAGTTCATACCAAAATAGTAAACATTTATCATCTATGCATGCAAATTATAGTGAACCACTCGACAATACCTAGTTCTTATGAGATGAAAAACAATATTGATTATGATAACCATCAATCTAGTCATGAATTTTGTATGATTTAACGTATGCTAGCACATAGAATTCCAGTACCATTAATCGTGTATTGTAGGATTTGTCATCCTCCTCTAGCATCCGTTGCACTATCGTCCTCTGACCATAATGTTTTAACTCTCCTGTAACTGAGTATATAACATTCTAGATTTTTTAAGTGTTGTAACTTCCGTGTCTACTTGAGTCCATTGATTAACGAATCCCTACATATCTGTCAACCTCGCATACGTTTCTATCTGTCACACATGTTAATCATGCTTTCTTATCTTCACTACGTCGTTTTCACCATAGGTTAACACTCTCTATGGTTATGAATCTTTTGCCATTGATTAAACATTCTTCCTGTATCTGTCTCAGATACACATTACCTCTACATCCTTGTCTGAATTTTCCATCTGGTCATGTGATAGTTACACTTTAGATTCTCCTTCAAGATGGATGATAACATAGTTCTCTTTATTTTACAATTTGTTTCAGGTTAGATACTCTTCAGCTAATACTTTGTCTTCATGTTTCTCGTTCCTCTCCGATTCTACAAGTGGATTTGTTGAAAAAAAGTTCTAATGTCACAATGTGTTGGTCCATTCAGCGCTGGAACTATCCTCCATCTCTAGTACTGGTTGCACGTTTGTCTTCCTTTTGTTGGATTTTATTATCTCACATCCTTGATAAACACCCTTTATAAATTTCAAAACCAGTTATGGGAATCCACAACTTCAAGATGACAAATATTTGTATCTTGGTAAAAACCTTGTGTCAGTTGAATTCATTGCTTTTGTCCACCATTAAGGTTGATCTCTTGCTACTCAATTTCAATATTTCATCCAAAATTCATTATTTTTAAATCCTTTTGCAGTGCAAACAACCTAATTTCATTTTGGTACTTACCATAGACCATGGGAAATCCAAAAAGAATGTTTTCTTCCATTGTTTTGTCCCATGTCCATAATGTTTGTGCTACATGCCAAGTGTTGAGATTTTTGGCATCCATTTATAGTAGGATATTTCATTGATTTTGGCATGTTCTTAATTTCCTCTTTTGTCATGTGATTAAAATCTTCTTCAAGTTGAAATCTCACTATGTTCTTATCTGCAAGTTTTCTTACATCTTCAAGGTTCTCTGTCATTTCCTTTCTAGTCTTAATCTCATCCTACAACTCGTGAAACATATTATTGATCCTACCAACCTTATTAATATTTTGTTGATCCTCCTCCCATGTCACCTCTTATCCTGCAACGACCAACTTTTCCTTTTCAGATGACACCAGAGGAAGGCATATCATTTTCAAGTTGTAGCTTGGCATTTCATTTGGAGTCAAGTTACCTTGTAAATAATAAGTATGATATATGATGGCTTCCCTTACTATTTGTCTAGCCAATGTTGTAGACTTTCTGAAGATAATTATTTTTAGTGTCTCTTCTATTTAAGCAACCACCACATCTACATTAGCTCTCCTCAAATTTATTACTTCTTCCAATGCAATCTTGAGGTTGTTATCCCCCTAAGATGGTGCTACTCTAACATTGTTATAAATAGTATTCTTCATTTCTTTCATGAGAATCTCTCCTTGAGACTAGGTTGACTTCACCTTATCATAAAAGTAAAAAATTTCTCCTTTTTCTTCCTCTTCCATACTTGAGTGGTATGTCTCTTTTTTTTCTACATTTATCTTTAACTCATTGCTTCATTTGCTTGGAATGAATTCCTTCTTCTGTTTAGAGATCTTTAGGGTATATAGCAGCTTGCAGTCTTTGGCCTTGTGGCCAAGATTGCTTCACTTATAACACCTTGTGTGGCCAAGAAATGGAGAAAAATGCTTGTGTTTTCTATTTTTCTTTTTCTAATGTTTGCAATCAGCGAATTTATGTCCAAATGTGTATCATAAGAAGCAATAGCCATAGAAGAAATTTGTGTACATGATGATTGATGGTCTTCTAGTAGGTAGAGGTCTCCTTTGATTGCTTATTTTGTTGATAATATTTGGTTTGATTTATCCTACAATCCATGGTTGAATGACCAAGTTTATGGCAATGGCACCAGCTGACATTATTCCTCTTTTGAATTCTTGCGGGATTCTTAACCTCGTCTTTAGGAGAAGATTTATTTTTCTTCAATTTATTTTTTTCATTTTGATTCCGCTTCTTTCCTTTGTTGTTTCCTTGTTAATTAGATTGCATATTCATTCTCCTACATGTATTTTTAGGGATTATGTCTTCTTTAATGGCTAATTATTTTGAGTTCTTCATGGAAACATTTTCCTCTTCTATTTGTTTACACAATCTATCCCTTTCTTCTAACTCACTTCTAACTGAATTAGTCTCAGTCCCTAACCTTTCAAATTATTTTTCTTTCTCCTTTAGTTGTCTTCTAGTTACCTCCTCTATTCTTCTTGCTTCTTCAAGTTGTGTCCTTAGGCTAATTATTTCCTCATTTTCTTCATACTCTCTTTCATCACATATTTGATCCAATTTCTTAGCATCTTTGTTTTCATTCCTTAGTATTTCTATTTCAGTCAGGTCTGAATCAAGATTGACTTATTCTTCAGCTATTTTTTTTTTCAAGTTCATTCACACATATAAGGGTCTCATTTAACTGAACAATTACCTTTTGATAGGGTTTTTTCTTCTTCCTATTTCCTTTTCTTTTTTTGTACTACTGTTTCTTGTCTCTTTTTCATGAATGAGATGAAATCTATCCTAGATTTCTTTTGCAAAATCTAAATATATTACTGTACCAAGATCCTTATTATGAAGATTGTTATACATAACACCTATTTCCTTAGCATTCATTTGTTATTCTTTCACAGAGGGAGATTCTTTATAGTAACTATCACATACTAATTTCCATATACTAGGTCCAAAAGATATCAGTTCATATTTTACCTTATCTCTCCATTCATTAAAGTTTGTTGCACTTAGTAGGGAATCACTTTGATAGTTCGTGACAAACCTAGCTTTACCTTCAAGTTGTTAGGCTTACACTAAAGGAACCATCTTTGATACCAATTGATGAAAACTTTACTAAACTGAGGGGAGGGATGAATCAATTTATTCCATTCATGGACATTATAATTCATTTCTTTAAAATCATTAACTAAAACATTAAATGAGCAGCTTAACAAATAATGCCCAATAGATTGAATATGTGAACAATAAGTAATAAGAAAACCAAAACATCACATGAGCACATAATAACAACACATATTGACACCATATATAAGTGGAAACCCATAAAGGGAGAAAACCACATTTTTTTATTGTTGTGATGCAAAGGAAAGCTACTACTCCCTTATTACATCTGATTAATTGTAGGCTCCAACCTACAGGAGGCTGCTACCTCAATTTTTTGCAACCTGCAACATGAAAGGAAGCTCCAACTCCCATACGTTTTTTGTAGGATATAACCCATAGGAGGATCCTACCTCAATAGGGTCCAACCTGATATTTATCAAGCCACTACTTGAAAGGATACTACAATCCCCTAAACAATATTGTGTTGGTTTATCTAGTCATCAATTATGCATATCTCCATAATCATCTTTGCCTCTTCTTCCCTTCAAATCTGTGTTAGGTAACTAATGCATAACACCTCAATTAGCTCTCACACATTATCGAACTCTTTTCTTGCCTTCCAAAATCACATATTTTATAAAGATAGTTTGATAGTTGTTTTTATCTCACATAAGAATATGAAGCGAATAGGCTTGTCTTTTTTGCCTTCCACTCATTCGTTTCCAAATGCTTCATATTTTTTTATATAAGAACACAAATAAGTGCTCAAATATTATTTTCAGCCATCTATAATGATTAATTACATCAACATCAACATAATGCCAAAATATGAAAGAAAAAGACACATTATAACATCATGATACATATGTAAAACATGCACTTTCCTATATATGCAACATATGAACGTAATACATCACTCTCTGAATCCATATATTTGTTCTGTAACATCTTGTATCACTACTTCTCGATGCCTTAGAAACCTTGCGTCTTGCCTTTTCCTTGCATCACAACATCTCACTCATCATATGCATACAACAACATAAACCAACATCATCAGTTCATCAACATCCCAAGCTCAACAACCTGATTCACATAGTTGCTCCTTTCCTTGCTACTTCTTTGTTTCCCCTTCTCCATCTATTATTTTTCCATCACACATTTTTTGTTTCTTTGCCTTGATCACAAACACACATGCTTGTTGTTGCTCCTTTGCCTCATTGTTTCTCCTTTGTTGTTCCTTTTTCTTGCTCCTTTGCTATTATTTTGTCTTTGTTGCTTTGTTGCCATCAATGACAACAATGCCATTAAGAGGGAGTGTTAAAATTGTAGCAAGGAAGGGATTCTTTTGGCTTGTGCCTTAATCAAAGAAGCAAATTCGAATTCAGTCTCATAGAAATTCGAGTTAGCTATCAATTAACATGTTTGATGTGGCCTATCACTAGGTTATTTCCAGTTAATTCGAGTTATATGACTTTCACTAAATTGTGGACCAGTTGATTGCTAAAAATAGATAATTAGTTGAGTTATCTCTAGTGTCTATTAGTTAGCTGATCTCTAGTTCTATAATAGAGTTAGTTATGAGTTTATTTGGGAAGTTGACTTTCTGTTAACTAAACTTACTCTCAGTTAACTAGTTGTAGCTGCTAAAATTAGCCCTAGTAGGTCATGCAATTCAAATTTCCTATGGATAGTGGATAAAGGCACAATTGTAATTCATTATTGTACAACAAGTTTTGTGTACAGGCTTAAGAATTGAGAAGGCCAATTTCTCTTGGGAATTGCGCAAGAAATAGGAGCTTCCTTGCATGTTTATTTGGCTAAGTGTTGGGAATATCCTGAGGAGTTGATCAATATTGCAGGGGCTTCGGGCTTGAAGAAGATTCTTTGTAATAGATTAGATGCTTAGTTGATAATATAAGCAAGAGGGGTTTTTCCTAGTTGGGTTCCCCAAATAAATTTCTATGTGTGATTGATCTATGTATGATTGTGGTTTTATTCATTTTTTTATTTCTGCATAATTTTGGTAGAGAAATCTTATGTCTTTTGCAGACCAGTTTGCTCTCATTAGTAGTTGAAAGGTTTCAAGGATTTTCTACTCTAGACTCGACCTAGACACGTGGACAAGGGTAGGGGAGTGTCAGTGCCATGTGGACCTAGTGGAATAACGCTTCCTATTCACCCAATAATCCATGCCAAAGATGCCTAAGAAAAAAAGCGTAAGCACCCAATTACAGAATGAAAAGCATACCTTTTGGGTTGGATTTCCCACCTTCTAACATATGCTCTCAATAGATGGGAAAGGGTACATATGACTGATGTAGGGAGTGGAGATCAAATGGCACAATATTTCGATTACATCAATGGTATTCAAGGGTTGTTGGCTGAAGAGATAACTATGAGAGAAATTATCCCATCGGGTCACCCACTTTTGGTGGGTAACATGGACCATTTATTACATTGGATCCTAAACCCTGTTGTTGTCAACTAAAAAAGCTCTATTGTGATTGCCATGCATGTTGTATAGGAATAATGCATTGGTGTATATTTTCTTGTCAAGATCGTTAGTTTAAAATGTACATAACATTAATTATAAGACCAAAAATGTCATGTTTTAGAATTTTTTATAAGTTTGATAGTGCACAATAAACAATAATGAAGAATAGGTACTTCTATTATTTTATAAAGCACCACATGAATATAACAATTTGTAAAAGAATTTTTTTAATTTCATATAGCATGATAATCATATATTAGTGCATATACACATTGAAAATGCATATTAATTCATTTTTTTTTCTTATATGCACTAGAATCTTATTTTGTAAAAAATATTACATAATTTCTATATATGATGTTTGCTAGCTTTTTTAACTAGAAGTTCAAGGAAAATAATTTATTGTAATGAGTATGATGGTAACTCATCTAAATAAGGGTACAATACAAGTTCTTTAGGTTTTATTAAAAAATTAATATATTTAAATCATCAGTGGATTTGAAATACTAATGTTTATTAGTTAATATGTATCATGCAAAGCAAAAACCTTTAAAAAACTTAATAAGCTTTTTCACAATATGAGTGCAAAAGAACATAAAATATTTATGGAAATGTTACAAAGAGAGAAGTTAGATGGATCAAAAGGTAATTGACATGAATTTTTCTTTGGCATTTTACTAAAAATGATTTTTTTAATATTAATCACTAGCATTTTCTAAACACTTGATTACATTTTTTTTAAATGTTGTGCAAGGACTAGTAGTGAGAGAACAAAATCCCATCATAAAAATATAATTATGAAGGATGTAAATAATGTTTAATTGGTCCTTATTTCAGCTAGAGTGGTGCTAGAAGTTAATGAGAGGGTGGAATAATTTTACAAAACTATGAAGGATATAGCGTAAATAATGTATCAACCCGTCTTCGACTTAAAGTATAAAAATCAATCTATTGAATCCAAGACTTAAGTCATAGAAATTATAGGAAGTGTTTCCAAAGAAATGCTCAATGCAACCCATAATACTTGCAATAAATAAAAACTTACAATCACAAAAAATGAATCATTTAAAAAGTATTATTACTAAACATACTTGTATACAATATATCCCAAAATTTACCAAAATATATTTTTTAGCTATATTTACTTTCATATATATATAAGAAGATCATACAAATTCCAAATTACAAATTAGGAGAAAATAGGTACATGACAATAAGGATGTCCAAAAAAATGTACAAGGCGACATTAAAATAAATGAATATAATTGCATCATAGAAGGATCCATCCCAAAAACAATGTACATGAGAGGTATGTAATCATAGATTTAAGATTCCCATGGCATGGATTATTTTATTGCCATCTTCTTCCAATGCAATCTTGAGGTTGTTCACCCCCCAAGATGGTGCTACAACATTGTTATAAATAGTATTCTTCATTTCTTTCATGAGAATCTCTCCCTGAGACTAGGTTGACTTCACTTTATCATAAAAGTGACAAATTTCTCCTTTTTCTCCCTCTTCCATACTTGAGTGGTCTACCTTTTTTTCTACATTTATCTTTAACTCATTGTTTGATTTGCTTGGAATGAATTCCTTCTCCTGTTTAGATATCTTTAGGGTATATAGCAGCTTGTAGTCTTTGGCCTTGTGGCCAAGCTTGCTTCACTTATAACACCCTTGGGTGGCCAAGAAATGAAGAAAAATGCTTGTGTTTTCTATTTTTCTTTTTCTAATGTTTGCAATCAGTGGATTTATGTCCAAATGTGTATCATAAGAAGCAATAGCCATAGAATAAATTTGTGTACATGATCATTGATGGTCTTCTAATAAGTAGAGGTCTCCTTTGATTGCTTATTTGAGGTAACTTCCTTGTCTGATGCATATTTTGTTGATAATATTTGGTTTGATTTATCCTACAGCCCGTTGTTGCATGACCAATTTTATGGCAATGGAACCACGTGACATTATTCCTCCTTTGAATTCTTGTGAGATTCTTAACCTCATCTTTAGGATAAGATTTTTTTTCTTTAATTCATTCTTTTCATTTTGATTCCGCTTCTTGCCTTTGTTTGTTTCCTTGTTAATTAGATTGCATATTCCTTATCCTACATGTATTTTCAGGGATTTTATGTCTTCTTTAATGGCTAATTTTTATGAGTTCTTCATGGAAACATTTTCCTCTTCTAGTTGTTTACACAATCTATCCCTTCCTTCTAACTCACTTCTAGCTGAATTAGTCTCAGTCCCTAACCTTTCAAATTATTCTTCTTTCTCCTTTAGTTTTCTGCACGTTACCTTCTCTATTCTTCTTGCTTCTTCAAGTTGTGTCCTTAGGCTAATTATTTCCTCCTTTTCTTCATACTCTCTTTCATCACATATGTGATCCAATTCCTTCAAATCTTTGTTTTCATTCCTTCGTTTTTCTATTTGAGTTAGGTCTGAATCAAGATTGACTTATTCTTCAGCTAACTTTTTTTAGGTTCATTCACACATATAAGGGTCTCATTTAACTGAACAATTTCCTTTTGATAGGGTTTTTTCTTCTTCCTCTTTCCTTTTTCTTTCTCTGTACTATTGTTTCTTGTTTCTCCTTCATGAATGAGATGAAATCTATCCTAGATTTCTTTTGCAAAATTTAAATCTATTACTGTATCACGATCCTTATTATGAAGATTGTTATACACAACACATGTTTCCTTAGCATTCATTTTTTGTTCTTTCACAGAGGGAGATTCTTTATAGTAACTATCACATACTAATTTCCATATACCAGGTCCAAAAGATATTAGTTCAAATTTTACTTTATCTCTCCATTCATTAAAGTTTGCTGCACTTAGCACGGAAACACTTTGATAGTCCGTGACAAACCCAGGTCTACCTTCAAGTCGTTAGGCTTACACTAAAGGAACCATCTCTGATACCAATTGATAAAAACTTGACTAAACTTAGGGGAGGGGTGAATCATTTTATTCCATTCATGGACATTAAAATTCATTTCTTTAAAATCATTAAATAAAAAATTAAATGGGAAGCTTAATAAATAATGACCAACATATTGAATATGTGAACATTAAGTAATAAGAAAACCAAAACATCACATGAGCACATAATAAAAACACATATTGACACCATATATAAGTGGAAACCCATAAAGGGAGAAAACCACGTTTTTTTTATTGTTGTGATGCAAAGGAAAGATACTACTCCCTTATTACATCTGATTTTCTGTAGGCTCCAACCTACAGGAGGCTACTACCTTAATTTTTTGCAACCTGCAACATGAAAGGAAGCTCCAACTCCCATACGTTTTTTGTAAGCTACAACCCATAAGAGGATGCTACCTCAATAGGCTCCAACCTAATATTTATCAAGCCACTACTTGAAAGGATACTGCAATCCCCTAAACAATATTGTGTTGGTTTACCTAGTCATCAATTATGCATATCTCCATCTTCATTGTTGCCTCTTCTTCCTTCAAATCTACTTCACATAAGCTTCACATGTGCTAGGTAACTAATGCATAACACCTAAATTAGCTCTCACACATTCTCTAACTCTTTTATTGCCTTCCAAAATCACATATTTTATAAAGATAGTTTGATAGTTGTTTTTATCTCACATAAGAATATGAAGTGAATAGGCTTGTCTTTTTACCTTCCACTTATTCGTTTCCAAATGCTTCATATTTTTTTTATATAAGAACACAAATAAGTGCTCAAATATTATTTTCAGCCATCTATAATGACTAATTACATCAACATCAACATAATGCCAAAATATTCAAGCAAAAGACACATTATAACATCATGACACATATGTAAAACATTCACTTTCCCATATATGCAACATATGAAGGTAATGCATCACTCTCCAAATCCCTATATTTGTTCTGTAACATCTTGTATTGCCACTTCTCGATGTCGTCGCCTTAGCAACCTTGCGTATTGCCTTGTTTTTTGGTGGAGTCTTGCATTTTCCTTTCATCACAACATCTCACTCATCATATGCATACAAAAACCTAAACCAACATCATCAATTCATCAACATCCCAAGCTCAACAACCTGATTCACATAGTTGCTCCTTTCCTTGCAGCTTCTTTGTTTCCCCTTCTTCATCTATTATTTTTCCATCAAACATTTGCTGCTTATTTGCCTTGATTACAAACATACATGCTTGTTGTTGCTCCTTTGTTGTTCCTTTTTCTTACTCCTTTGCTATTATTTTGTCTTTGTTTCTCTATTGCCATCAATAACAAAAATGCAATCAAGAGGGAGTGTTAAAATTGTAGCAAGGAAGGGCTTCCTTTGACTTGTACCTTAGTCAAAGAAGAAAATTTGAATTCAGTCTCATAGAAATTCATGTTAGCTATCAATTAACATGTGTGATATGGCCTATCACTAGTTTATTTCCAGTTAATTCGAGTTATATGACTTTCAGTAAGTTGTGGACCAGTTGATTGCTAAAAATATATAACTAGTTGAGTCATCTCTAGTGTCTATTAGTTAATTGATCTCCAGTTCTATAATAGAGATAGTTATGAGTTTATTTAGGTAGTTGACTTTCTGTTAACTAAACTTACTCCTATTGTGTTGATCATCCCCTTGAATTCCTGTTTCTTGTAGCTTTCCTGCTCAGCTACCTTAACCTGCCCAGGCTAGTCATGATCCGAGGACACTTATTCTGTCTCCGCCTGGGTATACTAGTTAGAGGTATGGGTCTGCTACTTGTGCTACTGGCTGGATATCATTCCCCTCCTACTGGACAGTATCGACCTACCAATAAGACCTAATCCAACCCAATTAACTAGTCGCAGTTGTGATCCGGATTTAAACAGGAACGCAACAAATTACAGAGATAACCATAAACTTAGAGATGCAACAGTAATAATACTTCATTTCATTAATGTAAAATACTGAAATATGCTTACAAACAACAATGGAAATACACCAGCTAGGGCGATGGTAGCTTGTCTCTGAGAAGAGATGTGGCGGCTACATCCCTCTCAACTGTGTTACAATGAGGCTCGAAGGCCTATTTATTGTTGAGAAACAATGGAAAACCCTAAACATCCAAAAACCTAACCCTAGAAGATGAAACGCCAAACTGTGGGTTCCGTTTGGGTAAATTTATACATCAAATTCCCGGGGTCGTAACTTTGGCATAAAATCTCCATTTGACACGCACAATATCTCGTTAGAAAGATCTATCCGAGACCTACAACTTTGGGAAGAGAAACATTGGTCCACAGACCCATGTTGCTCTTAGTTTTCCCAAAAAATGTCGTTTAGGGCCTTAAAACGGCTCCGGAAGTTCAAGACCCGAAAAACTGCTAAAAATAGTAAATTGTGCTACAATTAAGGAAACTGAAAAGCTGAAAGAAACAATGGTGGGGGTCCAAGTGGACTTGGCGGGTGGCCACCATTATCCACCTGGACCATTAATCCCCCCTTAGGAAGAAATGGTCCCCATTGCGTTGAGTTCCTCCATGAGATGAGGAAACTTCTGCTGAACTTGGTCCCTGGTGAGCCACTTGCCCAGGTGAAGGAGTTGGCCTGCTTTGACAACTCGATACAGTTGGATATTCTGTTGGTGAGTGTGCTTGATCTGTGTGTCCATGATTCAATCAGTTGCAGCTTGTTCCATGCAATCTGGATTTAACTCTGTGGGTGTGAGCTGTTCTGCAATGTTGGATGTGTCTGGTAATGGTGGAAAGTATGGCCGAAGGCAGTTCACATTGAACACTGGGTGTAGGCCAAGGAATGGGGGAATGCTGAGCTCAAATGCATTGTCTCCCACAGCCTTGGTAATAGTGTAAGGACCATATTGGAGTGGTCTGAGTTTCCCATAGGCTCCAGTAAGGCGTTCCTTTTGCAAATGCAACTAGACTTTGTCGCCCACCTGAAACTTGTGTGGCACTTGATGTTGATCATGTCGTTGCTTATACTTGGCATTTGATTTCTCCAGGATGTCATGGACCTGCTCGCGAATATGTTGGATGTGCTCAATGAAGCCGGTTGCCTTATTTATTTTGGATTGGACATGAGCCGAATCTGTGTGATTAGCTGCAAATGACATGGCCACATCAATGGGACATGGTGGCTGGAATCCCAAGCCCACCTGAAAAATGCTGTGGCCAGTCGAGTTGTGAAGAGCCCGGTTATAACTGTGCTAAACATAGGGGAGGCTCTCGTCCCATGTGCATGGATGCTTTGAGTTGTACATGCGCAGAATGTGTACCATCATCCTGTTGACAACCTCAAAAACACAGTCATTTCCATGCTTAGTGGAAGGGAGGCCTGACATGTAATCCATGGAGATGGATTCCCAAGGTTGACTAGGGGTAGGTAGCGGGGTATAGAGGCCTTGCTTCTTGATGGTCAGTTTGGAAATGGTGCAGGAAGTGCATGATCTGATGTACTTCCCAACATCTTGTCGAAGATTCGGCCAATAGAAATGCCTCTGTAGTACTGCCACCGTTTTCTTGACCCTGAAATGCCCAGCAGCCCGACTGTAGTGTGCTTCCCAAATCATCTTGGCACACTCGCTTGAAGGAACACAAAGGTGACCCAGGTGGCATAACAGGGCATCCTGGAGGTGAAAATTTGGAACATGCTGACCCTCCAAGAGTGTCTGGTATGTGTGGCCGAATTCTGGGTCACTTTTGTAGAGAAGTGGCTAATCAGAAGTCTCGTGCCCACAAGAGTTGAGCACAGTGGTTAATGCCATGATCGGTGGTCGACTAAGGAAATCTACAACATTATTGGTGTTGCCATTCTTATACTTGATATTCAAATGGAACTGTTGCAGGTATGTGGACCACTTTTGATGGCGATCATTCTGTAATTTCCCTTGGGTCTCTATGAACTGCAGGGGTCGGTGGTCTGTGTGGACGACCGTTTCCTTCCCCAAAATGTAATGCTTCCATTGTCAGCAGGCTTGCACAATGGAATACATCTCTTTGTCATAAGTGGGAAACTTCCGGACTGTGTCTGAAAGTGTCTCATTGTGATATGCCACTGGATGCCCGTGTTGAGTAAGGACTGCCCTAATAGCATAGTCAGAGGCATCTGTCTCGACCTCAAATGGTTGTTGCAAGTCTGGTAATGCGAGAACCGGTGTCATGCAGAGCTGATCTTTCAACTCCGTGAATGCCTTCTATTGAGATTCAGACCAAAAGAATTTTGCTTTCGCTCCTCCCTTAGTGACTTGACTCAAGGGCCAAGTAATATGAGAAAATCCCAACACAAACCTGCGGTAGAAGTTGGCAAGACCTAGAAAGTTGCGGAGCTCTGTTAGAGTGGTTGGAGATGGCCAATCTCGAATGAATTGGATCTTGGCTGGATCCACATGCACCCCCTGTTCATCAATAATGTATCCCAGATACTGAACCTGGGTCATGCCAAAAGTGCGTTTCTCCAAATTGGCACATAACTTGTGTTGCCGCAGTGTTTGGAGAACCTCTCGGATGTGGTGGAGGTGCTCTTCCCAACTCTGGCTGAAGATCAGGATGTCATCCAAGTACACCACTACAAATGAGTTGGTGAATGGCCGCAAGATGTCATCCATTAGCCTCATGAAGGTTGCAGGAGCATTCGTCAATCCAAAAGGCATAACCAACCATTCGGAAAGGCCCTCCTTGGGTTTGAAGGCAGTCTTCCACACATCAGAGGGTTCGATTGGTACCTGGTGATATCTTGACTTCAAATCGATCTTGCTGAAATATTTTGCCCCCTTCAGTTGGTCCAAGAGGTCATCAATCCATGGTATCGGGTACTTATTATGGATAGTGATCTTGTTCAATTCCTGATAGTCAATACAGAGTCTCCAAGTCCCATCCTTCTTCTGTACCAACACGATCGGGCTCCCACAGGGTGATGAACTCGGACGGATGTGACCTTTCTGCAGCGGCTCCTAAATTTGCCTCTTGATTTCATCGTTCTCTAGAACAGAGCATCGATAGATTGGTTCATTGGGCAGTGGTGCACCTGGGGTCAGATCAATAAAGTGCTTGACCTGACAGTGCAGAGGAACCCCTGCGGGGGAAGTGAAGATGTCCTCGTAATCCTCCACGACCTTGTCCATCTGTAGTTGTTGTGCGAAGGGGCCCTGTCTAGAGGTCGTGGCCACCATCTTCTTCTTTTCTTGAGGGCGTATCATTAGGAAAACAAATTGGCCGGTTTTGGAAATGAGCTTACTACATTTTTTTGTAGTAACCAAAGAGATTGCGGTAAGTGGTGCTACCTCCGATATCCTTTACAAATTATTTCCCAAAGTAACAATAATAGCATGACGCCTTGATTCATACACAACATGTCACTTCCACAAGTATGGTTTTCCTAATAATACATCGCAAACATCAAGGGGAGCAATGTCACACAATATCTCATCCGTGAAGGGCTTGATGTTGTATGGAAGACGACACTACTGGCTCACGCGAAGATCCCGTCCTTGGTGAAGCCACCCGATGGTGTATGGTTGTGGATGTGTTGTGGTCGGTAAGCCCAACCTCTTCATGACCTCTACCGAAATGAGGTTCTTTTGGTTCCTGCTGTCGACAATGCACTGTAGTGGGGAGCCCTTTACCCACATCTGGGAGTGGAAGAGACACTCCTCCTCCTCTGGATCTTCAGGTTCCTCCTTCTGTATCTTCATGGTGGCAACGGTGGCATTGGGCTCCGCGTCGATAATCTGCTTCCCTTTGTCATTCCCCTTGTCAGGTTTTGACTCAGAGTCGGAACATGCATCTGATTCTAAAACCTTTAGCTCGGCCACCAGTGACTGCTTTGCCCGACACTCACTTGTGTTGTGAGTGGAGCTCTTATGGAACTCACACCACTTTCCCGTGTCCTTTTTCGGCTTCACGACGCTATTCTTTGCTTGCAGCTTTGGCGGGTTGTCTTGGGCCACCCCACCTTAGCTTTGTCCTTTCTTCTGCGGTTTGTGGGCACCTTTCCCTTGCTTCAGATTCACAGATCCAAAATCTCGCTTCTTCTGTTTAAACTTTTGCTCGATCTTGACGGCATATCGGTATGCTGTGCCGAGCGAGGGGGCGTTCAGGAATTTTATTTCTTCTTAGATGTACTTGTGCAGGCAGCCGTGGTATTTGAGTACCAAATGCTGCCCTGAATCCTTGATACCCAACTTTGTGCGAAGTGTATGGAAAATATTGGTAAACTCTGGCACATCTTGGTCCCTCCCCTACCGCAGCATGGTACACTTCATGTATTGATCCTCATAGCTTCCGACAGGGTAGTACTGCTCCTTGATGGCATCTCGGAATGAATCCCAAGTGGGTGCGACTGAAAATAGTGAGCCTGTACTTTCATCCTTCTGCTCGCAGTAGGTTTCCCACTAGTCCTTGACGTGGGGGGCTACTTTGAGAAGAGCGAAAATAATCTTTTCCCGACTAGAAAAATCATGAACAGAAAAATAACCCTCTAGCAGATTTAACCATTTATCGGCAGCATCTGTGTCTATCTGACCCTCGAATATGGGGATTTCAAAATCAACTTGTACCTTAAACAGTGTGGCATTTCCAGAGTAGCTGTTGGAAGCCGATGTGTCGCCCCTGGGTAGCCGCTGAAGGATTTGGGCAAAGCTATCCATCATCACGTTCCTTTGTCGCTCGAGGGCTTCTTCAAGCAATATTTTGATAGGATCTCCTGCCCCCTCGTCTTTCTTTTCATCTGCCATGAGAGGCCGTCGGGATTTGCGAGGCTGGTCTTGCAAAGGTTCGACCAGTTCAAGCCCTAACTCCTTATATCCCGGCCTCGTTGGGGACATGCAAAGAAAAACAAAGAAAAAACAGACCGCTCTGATACCATTGATCTGGATTTAAACAGGAACGTAATAAATTACAGAGATAACCATAAACACAAAGATGCAGTGGAAATAATACTTCATTTCATTAATGTAAAATACTGAAATATGCTTACGAACAACAATGGAAATAAACCAACTAGGGTGATGGTAGCTTATCTCTAAGAAGAGATGTGGCGGCTACATCCCTCTCAACTGTGTTACAATGAGGCTTGAAGGCCTATTTATTGTTAAGAAACAATGGAAAACCCTGAACATCCAAAAACCTAACCCTAGATGATGAAACGCCAAACTGTGGGCCCCATTTGGGTAAATTGGTACATCAAATTCCCGTGGTTGTAAATTTGGCATATGATCTCCACTTGACACACACAATATCTCGTTAGAAAGATCTATTCGAGAACTACAACTTTGGGAAGAGCAACATCAATCCATGGACCGATGTTGCTCCCAGTTTTCCCAAAAAACGTCGTTTAGGGCCTCAAAACGGCTCTGAAAGTTCAGGACCCGAAAAACTGCTAAAAATAGTAAACTGTGCTACAATTAAGGAAATTGAAAAGCTGAAAGAAACAATGGTGGGGGTCCAAGTGGACTTGGCGGGTGGTCGCCAATATCCACTTGGACCAAGCTGCTAAAATTAGCCCTAGTAGGTCATGCACTTCGAATTTCCTATTGAGAGTGGATAAAGGCACAATTGCAATTCATTAGTGTACAATAGGTTTTGTGTACAAGCTTGAGAATTGAGCAGGCCCATTTCTCTTGAGAATTGCGCAGGAAAATAGGAGCTTCCTTGCATGTTTATTTGGCTAAGTGTTGGGAAGTTCCTAGAGTTGATCAATATTGCAAGGGCTTCGTGCTTGAAGCAAATTCTTTGTAATAGATTAGATGCTCAGTTGATAATATAAGCAAGAGGGGTTTTTCCTAGTTGGGTTCCCTAAATAAATTTCTATGTGTGATTGATCTATGTATGATTGTGGTTTTTTTCATTTTTTTTTTCTTTTATTTATTTATTTCCACATAATTTTGGTAGAGAAATCTTGTGTCTTTTGCAGACCAGTCTTCTCTCATTAGTAGTTACAAGGTTTCAAGGATTTTCTACACCAGAATTGACCTAGACACGTGGACAAGGGGAGGGGAGTGTTAGTTCCATGTGGACCCAGAGAAGGAAAATGATGAAATATGGCTTGTAATGTGCAAAGGGGAGTGAAAAGTGTGGAATGGGAAAACGGGACCACGCTACTGAAATTGGGTTTTCCCAAGTGTTCCCTTCCTAAAACCATAAGTTAATAGGGGGGATCCTAGGGGACTAAGATTGAGGATTACCCCCTGCCCCCCCCATTTAAGGTGAGTGTACAAAACGACAGTCAAGGCCCTTCCTTCTTCTAATTCACCCAATAATCCATGCCCAAGATGCCTAAGAAAAAAAGCGTAAGATCCCGATTGCATAACGAAAAGCATACCTTTTGGATATGATTTCCGACCTTCTAACATATGCTCTCAATAGATGGGAAAGGGTACATATGACTGATGTAGGGAGTGGAGATCAAATGGCACAATATGTCGACTACATCAGTGGTATTCAGGGGTTGTTGGCTGAAGAGATAATTACGAGAGAAATTATCCCATGGGGTCACCCACTTTTGGTGGGTAACAGGGACCATTTATTGCATTGGATCCTAAACCCTATCGTTGTCAACTAAAAAAGCTCTATTGTGATTGGCATGCATGTTTTATAGGAATAGTGCATTGGTGTATATTTTCTTGTCAAGATCATTAGTTTAAAATGTACATAACATTAATTTTAAGACCAAAAATGTCATGTTTTAGAATTTTTGATAGGTTTGACAATGCACAATAAACAATAATGAAGAATAGATGCTTCTATTACTTTATAAAGCACCACATGAATATAACAATTTGCAAAAGATTTTTTTAAATTTCATATAGCGCGATAATCATATATCAATGCATATACATATGTAAAATGCATATTAATGTATAGTTTTTTCTTATATGCACTAGAATCTTATTTTGTAAAAAATATTTCATAATTTCTATATATGATGATTGTAGCTTTTTTAAATAGAAGTTCAAGGAAAGTAATTTATTGTAATGAGTATGATGGTAACTCATCTCAATAAGGGAACAATACAAGTTCTTTAGGTTATATTAAAAAATTAATATATTTAAATCATCAGTGGATTTGAATTACTGATGTGTATTAGTTAATATTTATAATGCAAAGCAAAAAACTTCAAGAAACTTAATAAGCTTTTTCACCATATGAGTGCAAAAGAACATAAAATATTTATGGAAATGTTGCAAAGAGAGAAGTTAGATGGATCAAAAGGTAATTGACATGAATTTTTTCTTTCGCATTTTACTAAAAATGACTTTTTTAATGTTAATCACTAGCATTTTCTAAACACTTGATTACATTTTTTTTTAAATGTTGCGCAAGGACTGGTAGTGAGAGAATGAAATGTCATCATAAAAAATGTAAATTATGAAGGATGTGAATAATGTTGAATTGGTCCTTATTTCGTCTAGAGTGGTGCTAGAAGTTAATGAGAGGGTGGAATAATTTTACAAAACTATGAAGGATATAGCGTAAAGAATGTACCAACCTGTGTTCGACTTAAAGTATAAAAATAAATCTATTGAATCCAGGAATTAAGTTATATATAAATTATAGGAGGTGTTTCCAAAGCAATGCTAAATGCAACCCATAATACTTGCAATAGATAAAAACTTACAATCACAAAAAATGAATCGTTTAAAAAGTACTAAACATTATACAATATGTCCCAAAATTTACCAAAATATGTTTTTTAGCTATATTTGATTTCACACACACACACACACACAATATATATATAAGAAGATCATACAAATTCCAAACTACAAATTAGGAGAAAATAGGTACATGACAATAAGGATGTCGAAAAAAATGTACAAGACGACATTAAAATAAATGAATATAATTGCATCATAGGAAGATCCATACCAAAAACAATGTACATGAGAGGTATGTAATCATAGATTTAAGATTCCCATGGCATGGATTATTTTATTGCGGGTTTTTTGGAGAATTTCCCATAGCATTAATCTTCTAGAATGGTTGATGTTTCAAATCATGAATATGAATCTAGCTAAAGATTCAAAAGTTTGATGATTTTGCAACAAATTATTCAAGAAACATGCAATCAAGTATGTAATAATTGATTTGTTCTTCTATATACATAATGAAATTTAATTATCACATGAAATACTAATTTTCAATTATTTTATTTTCTTCTTTATTGATTTTTTTCTTTCAAAGGGAACCCATTCAACACATAAAATATGATTACAAGGAAGGAAAGGGTTAAGTGCAAAGTTTGAAAGTACTTACATTTTTGGTCTTAATTAAGATTTCATATTTGTTGTAATATTTATATTTAAATATTAATTTACATTTGTCCGTCTATGTCTTCTTATATGTGCTAACATATAAAGAAAATCCAACTAAAGAATTGATCAACATTTGGTTAAGTATGGGTTGTGAGTATATATTGAAGTATCAACAGTTTACTGAACAATTTGTAAGTAGTTATATTGTTTAAATTCCATAATTTTATGATTAAGGGAATAGTGATAAACCTTTATGATGAGCCTAAAGTATTGCAACAAGAATGTTGCAACTCCCAAGGCTACCAACTTAAATTATCAACCTAGGGTTCGTACAAACTTAAGAGGTGTCATCACTATATGTGCAACATGCAATGTGTCCTTTTGTTTATCTAATGCAACAAAGTGAATATCATCAAATCGAACCTAAACTAATTGCAGAGATGGAAATGCTTGAAATGAAAACCTTAACCTATTGTAGGAAACAAAAAACAAGGAAATAAAACCTATCGTAATCGCAAAATTAAAGAGCACGAACCAAATATCCATCATTGCATTCAAAAGAGATTATACCTAGTAATACAATTCATTAGGTGCTTCATAAATTAATCATGAAAATCATCATTATGTCATTCAATTCATGAACTTGTCTACTAACCTATAATTGTTAAAATGTGTTGCAGTGTAAAAAAGGAAATTTCTAAGTGGTAATTGGTCTTTCTCAATCATGGTTTCAGAGCCTAAGGGTAAATATTCAAGGTTAAGAGGAAAAAATCAATCTTTTGGAACAAATCTAGCCAAGTTTACACAATGCTACATGATGTTACATTATTTCTACAGGATGCTACATGATTGCCCTGTTTTGCTACAAGATTGGATCCATGAGCATTCTGAGGGTGGAAAAGGTGATATAAATGTGGGAAAGGGTATATGAAGGTTGTATGAGTGTTTTTCCAATCTTATAACCTCTCATAAGCCCATATTTCAAAAAATCAAATGCATATGGTGTCCTTCAATGACCCAGAAATGTACTTTCGGTGGCAAAGTTTTGAGGGCATTGTGTAGTGAAAAGAAAGAGTTTGATGATGGTAGGAGGAATGTAGGATGAAAATGCTAACCCTGCAAATCAACAGTTGTACCTTCACACCACAAAAATATTATAACTTTTATACTTGCAAAGACTAAAATACCAAATCTGTTACCTAGTATGTGCTGCAATTTATCTCACTGAATGACCAAGAAAATCAAATGAAAATGACATGAGGTAAAATTTGTTATTAAATAGGATTTCCTAAGACTCCAATATAAGTGGAATCACTCAAAAATACCATTTTTACGTGTTCTAAAAAATAGCAGAAAATTATTACTCCAAAAACTAGAAATTCAAGAATCAATGAACTAGTTAACCTACCAAATGCCTAACCTGATCAAGTGCAAATGATATGGATTAAATTTTGTTATTAACTTGAATGTTTTTATGAATGAATAAAAATGGATTCAACTTGAAATAATCTCATTAACACGTTCTAAAAATTAGCAGAAAATTAGTACTATTCTGCTACAACAAAGTTTCAGAAATTCTAGATTTGTGAACTAGTAAACCAATCCAAGTAGCTCAATGATGAATATGAATTTTCAAAGTTGTTATAAGGATTCATCATGCTTAAAACTCTATAAATAACCTGTAGAAAAACTCACTTCAATCATTTAACCAATATAATATACAACAATGGAAGCATGCACGCTGAACAGAGAAATAAGAAATGCAAGTGAAAAAGACATTCGAACAAAATAAAGGAATTGTGCAATAGGGATATGAGGCTCCTAGGATGGCCAAGTCCAAGGATACTTAGAGTCCTATGAATTAAACCAAGCTTTAGAAGCTAAAAATGGCACCAAACTTCATTATTTGAATCAATCCAAGTACATCCCTACTAGAAATGAAAGTGGAGCTTGTTCCAAATGATTTTCTGGATCCATTGCATTCATGATAATTTGGAGATTGATGTTTCAAACCCACAATTGCGGTTCATCTTCAAGATATACATGAATATGGAAAACTGATCAAGCCCTAGGTTATAATGAATAGGAAAAATTAGGTTTGGAGAATAACGGGGGCTTCACTGGGGGAGCAATACCATACCACGTGCATTCATACATTAAGGAAAAATGACGTAATATATTGAACATATAATAGGGGGTAAAGGGTTTTTATATTGGCAGGTATAAAAAATGTAGCTCTAATTTAATGAAAAAATATAAAGGGGTATAAAAAATGTTAATGAAAAAATGGATACTTACAATATCTAGTGAAAGTAGGGGTTTTTTTAATTGGGAAGGTGTATTGGGTTCGTATTGGTAGGGGGTTTAATGTGAATTTTAGAGGTATTTTCCAATATTTAGTTAAATTAAGGGTATTGCTTAGTATGTCATGAGCGTACATGATATGTCAGAGATTCATTGAGTGAAGCCCCCATGTGGAGAATGGCTGACAATAAACACCTTAAATAAAAGATTTTATAAATATATTATAAGTTGAGTGATGTAATATGGTCTCTAGAAGTTATGTTATTAATAAAATTATTAAGGAATATAGAAAATGATACATATTAAACATTAATTATGATGTTTTTTCAAATATTGATTAATATATTTGTTGTATATTATTAAAAAAATTAATCTATTTGTTATATATAAAGAATAATTAATATATTTGTTATTAAAAATAATTAATATATTAAAGATAGTTAATATATTTATTATTAATTATGCTTTGTCATAAATAATGAAAGAAATAATATTAATTAATGAAACCTAGGGGGAGTATTATTGATTAATGAGACTTAAGGTGAGGGGGTTTGGGAAGATATTGATTTAGATGTTAAAGTAGGAATCCAATTTTCACTTATAATCCATCCTTCATCCCTATTAAGGTTTTTAGGATGTTTATTGATTTCTATGGCCTCTCTAAATTTTTTGTGGAAGTAGTGGTCAATTTTAGCAAGGATGCAAGTTTTTTCAATGCAAATATGATGTTTGGTTTTGTCAGAATGCTCTGTTAGTGCAAAGTTTTTTGACCGATTATATTTTATGTTAGCTGAATGTTCAAGGGTTCTAGCATTGATGGATCAACCAGTCTCCCCAACATATGGAATTCCACAAGAACATGGAATTAAATAAATTCCTTTATGGTATTTAGGGTTAATGGGATTCTTAATAGAATTGAGGCAACTGCGGTTGGTATTTAAAGGTTTGAAGGTGGTCATGATTTTATTTATTTTAGGATATGGGAAATTTTATCGATAGTCCCAAGAATTTATGGAAGGTTCACTTTACCAACAAAGTTATCCAAATTTTTATTTTTATGACAATTTTCTTTGTTAGCGTTGTTGAAAGCCTTGATGGCTTGATATATTTTGTATCCATTTTTCAAGAACACATTTATAAGATGTGCTTTCTCCATTTCTAAGTGTTCTTTATCAGAGATTCAAACAACTCTTGTTGTTAGAGTGTTTAGAATCCCTAATTTTTGGGTGGGATGACGATGAGAAGTGGCATGAAGATATTGTTCGGTATGGGTAATTTTTTGGTAAACTTGGTGTGATATGGAACCATCTGTATTTTAGGTGATGAGTATGTGAAGAAAAGGAAGTCTATCATTGACTTCTACTTCCATGGTGAATTTTGTGGATGAAGAAAGACTATTTAAGTGTTTTTTAAAAGTTTCTAAAGTGTCATGCCCATGCGGCCATATGATAGAGTTGTTAAATAACAAGTTTTCTCCACAAGAAGACTAAGAAATACCTGCCCCTAGAGGAAAATTCGAATTTTTACTTATACAAATCGATGGAGAAGAATCCTCCTTGAAAGAAGGCAACTTTCCCCTCCAAAATCCATCAAAAGGCGGATCTAGTTCCCAACTGTAGGAATCTTCATTAAATGATGGGGAGGACATTCCTAGATTTTCTCATTCACTAGAGCTCCAGAATATGTTAATGATTTCATAATATCTTGTTCATTTATTATCCAATATTGGTCCATCCTGTAGTAGGTAACAAGTTGCTATATTATCTCATTCAAAATTTACTCAATATTTACTCAATATTCTGCAAAAATAAATAATATTAGGCACATAATATGCAATTATCTCTAAACCTTATTAAGAACATATTAAAGCTAAAAAAAATTATTAAGTGTAGAAGGAGAGATTTAATATAGCCTTTATGTACCTAATAAATGTTAGATGGGCCTTAATTTGTGTCTAATTTGGAGGCCCATCATGCCCCCTACTGAAATTGTTGCTCATCCTATGAGCAACCTATCCATCTTCTTGCCATGTTGTTCTTATTTTGCGCCTCAGATGACTTTTCATGCAATTCCATTCCTTAGCTCATTATTCTTTTAGGAAAATGGCATATGATTTGGATAGCTGCCTATGTTGGATGGCCTTTATGGACAAACTTTCCATGGTGGCAAGTTGTGCCTCATTTTCCTGTAGTTTCTTTATCAGCCTCTTGTTTTCTAATTGTAGTTGCTTCTTCATGATTGATTCCTTTAGCCTCAATTCATCCAATTCCTTACCCATTAGTTGCACCTTTTCCTCCATGAGGACCACATCCTCTACTTTCTTGGATTTTGCAATTTGCATCCACTAGTGAATTTTTCCTCCTCTTGAGTGGTTGTTGTCCCTTCCTGTAGAAAATTTTCTCTTTCTTGTAGAAGTTTTTTTCCTTCCTATAGTAGCTCTATTTTCTCCTATAGCATCTATGTTTTCATCCTTACCATTTCTTTTGAATATTTCCTTGCTTCCCAAGGCTCTAGTGGTTGTTCTGGGCAAAATTTGCCTTCCTGTAGCTCTTGGTTAGCTTCATGTAGCAGGTTGTCTCAATCTTGTAGCAGTCTATTATGATCCTGTAGCATCTTATTTTGATCCTATAGCACACAACCCGAATCTTGTAGATACTAATCTTTTCATGCCAAGATATGGTGGGTCCACCTTTATTATTATTATTATTTTCCTATAGATACTAATCTTTGCATGCCAAGAGTTGGTGGGTCCACCTTTATTATTATTATTATTTTCATTATTTTCTCTTTTTTTCATTGCATGCAAAATAAACTCAAAGTGCTTTGAGTTAATTGACCTTCACACTCTTTGTCTTCTATCATGACTAAATGATAACAACTCAATTTCTCGAGTCTTTTTAACTTTTGTCTTGTTCCTCTCCCACACAGGTGGGTGTGTTGGTGGAAAAGTGAAGTTAATTACTAGATAAGGTCAAGGTTGCTCTACTACTAATTTTGGCTATAAAAAACTTTTCCTTCATACACTTACAATGTTTTTTTGAGATCAAATAAGTTTGTAAGAGAGGTTTTGAGGTTTGCATACCTAGGCTTTACCCTTGATGTGCTTTTGCATGTGATACTGAGGTTGTTGATATCACTATTGAAGCTGCATTTGGTGGTTCTGAAACTGATGTGTTGATCACTTGATGTTTGCATGTTGTTTTTTAACAAAGGTAATGGTTGATCTACTAGATTCTTGAGGTTTCATCTTCTTATGCTCATTGCTCCATGATCTCGTCCTTCTTTTGAACACAATAGTTTTGTAGATATTTCTGATAGGTGCTTGATTGAGCGAAGTCTATTAATGCAAGTTCTTCAAATTATGGATCAATTTGTTGTTGTTGGAGATGAATAGTAACCCTGTAGTATCTCCTTGAGATTTTTTTGGCTGACCAAGATCATGGTCCTTCAATATTTCAAGATGGCTAAGTATTCATTCTGGTGCGATCAAGTGCATACAACTGTGGTTTTGTAGGGTTTGTGCAGGCTTCTACAAGATTGGATTTCTTCTAGTAGAAGTTACAAATGCCCCTCCATGGCCATAATAATATTCATGAAATGCATTCATAATCTCTTATAGTTCATGGTGAGCTCATGGATAGGGCCGACTATAAACTTTGGTGGTGGTGAAATTTGTGGAAGAAGGGGTGAAAATGGGTTTTATTCATGGATAGAGATGAATTTTTGGATGGATAAGTGACTAAATGGTGAGGAGTATGGATGATGGAGGTGAGGTAGACTTAATTTTTCATTCCCCCAAGGAAAACATAGGATTTGACCCCTCTCTCTATGCCAATCATAATCATGTAGAAATTCTAGTAAATCCTGTAGCAATACAGGAGAATCATGTAGTAGACTAGTTTAATCCATATCTATCAAATAGTAGATTATATTCACCTAAAAAAATTTCATCATGTTTCCATCATTCTCATCCATCTCCCCATAAAACATATTGGCCAATGGACACACGAATCTCAAGAAAAATTAAAAATGGATGTAGGTGATGGTAGTCGATTTCTAAAAAACTATGCACTAGAATTTGATAATATTTCTTGAGAATGTTACCATCATCCTTATGCATCTCCCCATGAAATGGTTCGACCAATGGATGAATGGTTTTCAATATATGATAATAAAAAAATTATGCCCTGTGTATTTTGGCAATCCTACAACAAAACAAAACTTTCCTATAGCACTTCAAGACAATGAGGAAAATGATTGGGAAAGGATTGAGAATCATGGGTGGATGTTGGAAGTGGATGAGAGTGATGGATTGACATGTACATGGTCCTATTGGAGCATCTGAGCAAAGGAGGTGAAAGCCTAACTTTGACTTCCCTTGACTAGATTTCTGATCAACTTTTTATTATAGTGCTAGCTTGTTCTTGTTGCTTGTAGAGGTTGGAGAAAACTTACATTCACCAGAGAGAGATTCCTGGGGCAAATAATCTTTTTTTCATTTTTTGTCATCTTTTTCATTTTTTTTCTTAGGCCTTCTAGTTGCCTCAATGAGTTTTCAACTAGTAGGTCTGCTTAGGCGCCTCATAAGAGGTTTTCACCTAGGATCTTATTCTTTTTTATCTATTATTATTTTTCCAACCCACTAATCGCCTCATGGATGTTTTCAATATGTGAGCCAATCTCAGGCGCCTCAAAGGAGGTTTTCACCTAAGATTTTATTTTTTTTCTCTTATTTTTATTTCCTATTTTTACTTCTTTTTTCTTTCCTACTCTATTTGAAAAAAAAAACAAAATCTCTTTCATGTATAGGAATAGTTCCAATGAATCCATGTGCACATCAATATGACAGCTAAAATCATGTGTAGGCTCAAAAGATATGCTTTGAAATGTACCTGAATATGAGAGACCAACTTCTTTAACTGAGATCAGATCAAGAATTATTGAAGAAGAGTGTGTTGTTGCATCTTAATGATTTTCTGGAACCAAATTTCAATATAATTGTGATGCCCTTGGTTCACTTGCCCATTTGGATCATATTTTGTGTCCTCTTCTACCATGAAATTTAAATCTTCTTCTTTTTGTTGATTATTCTCTTGAACACATGGAGGTACTGATGGTAAACATGATGGAACTTTCTTAATCTTTGATTTTTGATGTCTGCTCTCCATCAAGTGTAGCCCATGATTCTTTGGTCTCCTTATTTGAATCTCATTTTTCTAAATGTTTTCATTAAATGACATCAAGAGAATCTATTTTTTGCAATATTCTTCCTGATCTAATATGAATACCATTTAGATCAAGAGGAGTTGTTTGGAAGTGTTGTAACTCAACATTGTAAGTGGGTTGAGTTACTTTATTGTTTTGGTTTGGAAATGGTTGTACAGGTAGTTGAGTGGGAGTGGATCTTTGAGATGGATGTGGTTAAGGTTGTGGTTCTAGTGGAGGTGGATGGTAGGGATAACATGGAGTTGGGTATGAATATTGAGGATATTGTGGAAAATATTGAGGATATTGCGCAAAATATTGAGGATATTGTGGATTTCTCATATAAGGTCCTTTCCAACCTTGTTGCCAAGATTGGTTTTGGGGTTGAGATGGAAAAGGTTGATAAGTAAAGGGTGTGTTCCAATTACTTTGATATGGATGTGCACAACCTTGAAATTATGAATTAGGCTCTTGCATCATACTAGGTTGACTAGGTTTCCATGGTCTTCTTGGACGTACATAACAGAGCTACTTTGGTGATTGACTTGCTCCATTACCCTCCTGGTCAACTTCCTTTAACCTTGGTAATGATGGACAATATTTAGTAACATGTGTTTCCACATGAATAACACATATATTAACACTCTCCTTTTGCTCATTTTGCATTCTTAACACATATATTTGTTCACTTAGATTGCTAAGAATTTCTATTTTAAATTTGTCAAGAAAATTTCCAAGTTCAACTTGACTTACCAATCTCGATGTTAATTTACTTACTCTTGCCTTTACTCTTGATATGTGTTTGCATATTTCACAAATTTCTTCAAATGATAATTGGTATACAACACTTCTACTCATTAGATCAAGGAGATCAATCCACTCATCCCTAATTGTTCCAAGTAAGAGGGTTTTTAGTGTGTCAAATCCTAAATGATGTAATTTTCCCCTCTTAACATTATACATGAATCTCTCTATTAGATCCTCAAGACTCTCATCTTCTTTTTGAGTCATTCTAACGATTTCTTCTTTAAGATCATAATCTTTACATTTTTCTAGAAATATCCTTTTCATATCATTCCATGATATATTGAATTAGTCCCTAAATTCATGAACCATTTAAGATCTCTATCCTTCAATATTGCTAGAAACCATCTCAATTTTTGAGTGTTTAATAAGCAACCATAATGTCTACAAAGTATTTCAAATTAAAAGAGAAAATTTCTGGATACTCTTACCTCATACCATGGAAGTTGGGGAGGAAATATGGAGGGATGTTCTTCATATGAGCACTAATATCAATATCTTGAATGGGAAATCCAAGAGTATCTTCCTCATTGTAATAATCTTCGTCCATTTATTCTACCTTCTCTGCCAACTCTCCTTCTTCTATTTAAAAAATTGGATGGTGATGTGGTTCTTACTACACCACATGATCAAATGGGGGGACGGGTTGGTGATGGAGAAGGAGTTTTTCTGTTTTCAATTTTTTTTTGAATAAGAATTTAATGCAATGTAGTATGTATTTTTTTTTTCATAAAGTAGAATAAATTAAACAACTATGGAAGAAAACAACACATGCTTTGACACCTCCCCGACAATGGCGCCAAAAAGTGATGAGCCTCAAGTATTGCAACAAGAGTGTTGCAACTCCCAAGGCTACCGACTTAAATTATCAACCTGAGGTTCGTACAAACTTAAGAGGTGTTGGAACTATATGTGTAGCATGCAGTGTGTCCTCTTTCGTTGATCTTATGCAATGAGGTGAATATCATGAAATGAAACCTAAACTAATTGCAGAAATAGAAATGCTTGAAATGGAAACCTTAACCTATTGCAAGAAACAAAAGACAAGGAAATAAAACCTACTCTAATTGTTGAAAAGTGTGCAACAAGAAATGCTTGTTGAGAGTGCAACAAGATGATGGAGCTTAGTGAAAAGAGTCGCCTTCACTAAGTGGGCCCGCATGCTATTTTTGGCGCAAGTCTATTTTTAGACTATGTCTATTTTTAGACATATGGATCATGTCTATGGATTGCAGGTTGCTGTTTATGGATGATTGGTCAAGTTGGGAAAAATAGATGGACTTCTATTTTTGATGAAAGTGTGAGTGATCACAGTGTGAGTGATCAAAGTCTATTTTTAGACTGGCTGTCAAAAATAGAAAAGTCAAATATTATTGTCTCATAATAATATTTGGACTATAAACTTGATTTTATTCTCTTGGAGCACTTCAGTTTGAGCTACGGAGGTGGCACATGCAGCTGTCAGAAGGAAATACGCTTTTCTTATGAGTCAGTTGAGTTGTTGCATGCAGGACTTCAGTTAGAACTCAAGTGAGTTGAGTTTAGTGGACTGGAGGTGCAGTTGATGGAGTTGTGTTCAGTTTAGCTTTGTTAAACTAGTTGTATTTAGTCTAACTGATCAATAGACTAGAGATGAGTTGGGTGAATTAGTTATTAATTAATTCACAAGTTATTAACTCATAATACAACTATAGAATACATCAGTTAACTCAGTTGCATGTCAGTGCATGTTCAGTTCAACAGGGACAGGTGGTAGAGAATCAGATTGCTATCAGTTGTGACTATAGTTGTGCACCAGATCTTGCACAATCAAGGGATTGAGGATGCCAATGAGTTTGCTCACGTATTTGACTAGTATTGTAGCCTTTGCTCACATCCAACAAAGTGTGAGTGATTATTTTGAGGTGAAATACGAGTTTGGGAAGCCATTCTCATCAGTTCTTGAGCAGGTATTGAGCAATGGAGGCAGGCAAGCAGTGGAATAGATTTGGAGATCAGATCTGAGCTGTATTGTGTGTAACAGGTGGAGCTGGTACTGGATTGCTTGTGATAAGAATTGTACTTTGTAATGTTACATGATTCAATCAATATAATATACAGATAGTTGGGGTTTTTAGCGAGATGCTTTCCCCGGGATACATACTGTGTTTATGAGTTTGATTGATGCTTCTATGTGTGCCTGTGAATGTTTCTGCTTCTGTAAATTGATGATCAACGTAGAGGAGATTATGTATTATACATGTTCCGCTTATAATTGTATGATCAAGATAATCTCTGTGAATATGTGTTAAATTATTCAAAATTTCTACACTAATCACATAAAGTAAATAACATGAACCAAATCTCCATCATTTCATGAACCTATCTACTAACCCTTAATTGTAAGAATGTGTTGCAATTGAAAAAATTCAATTCCTAAGTGGTATTTGATCTTCCTAAATCATCGTTTCATAGCCTAAGTGTCATTATTCAAGGTTAAGAGGCAAAAATCAAGCTTTTGGAGAAAATCTGGCCAAGTGTACATGGTGCTACAGGATTGCTACAAGATGCTACATGATTGCCCTGTTTCGCTGCAAGATTGGATTTGTGAGCATTCTGAGGGTGGAAAAGGTGATCTATAGGTGGGAAAATGTATATAAAGGCTATATGAGACTTTTTCCATGCTTAGAACCTCTCAGAGGTCCATCTCTCAAAAAAAAAAATGCACATGGTGTCCTTCAATGACCCAAAAATGTACTTTTAGTGGCAGAGTTTTGAGGGCATTTTTTAGTGAGGATAAAGAGGTTCATGATGGTAAGAGGAATGTAGGATGAAAATTATAACCTTGAAAATCAGTAGTAGTACCTACACATCACAAAAATATTACGACTTTTATACTTGCAAAGACTAAAATACCTAATATATTAGCTAGTATGCGCTCCAATTTATCCCACTGAATGACAAACAAAATTGAATGCAAATGAGATGGGATGAATTTAGTTATTAAATAGGATGTCCTAATACTCCAATACAAGTGGAATCACCCAAAAATACCCTTTTCAATATGTGCTAAAAAATAGCAAAAAAATACTACTCCAAAAATTAGAAATTCAAGAATCAATGATCTAGTTACCCTACCAAATGCCTAACCTGATCAAGCACAAATGGTATGGGGTAAATTTTTATATTGAATTCTTTTATGACTCAATCCAAGTGGAGTCAACTCGAAATAAGCTCATTAATACGTTCTAAAAATTAGCAGAAAATTACTGCTATTTTTCTTCAAGAGACTTCCAGAAATTCCATATTTGTGAACTAGTAAACCAATTCTAGTAGCTCAATGATGAATGTGACTTTTCAAAGTTGTTCTAAGTATAATCATGCTTGTGAATATGTAAATAACATGCAAAAAAACTCACTTCAGTCATTTAACCAATATAATCGACAACAAAGGAAGCATGAACATTGAATGGAGAAATAAGAGATGCAAGTGAAAAAGACATTCAAAGGAAATAAAGAAATTGTACAACAGGGCTCTAAGGCTCCTGGGATGATCAATCCCAAGGATACTTAGATTCCTATGAATGAAACCAAGATTTAGAAGATGAAAATGACACCAAACTTTATTATTTGAATCAATCCAAGTACATCCTTGCTAGAAATGAAAGTGGAGCTGCTAAATAACAAGTTTTCTCCACAAGAAGACTAAGAAATACCTGCCCCTAGAGGAAAATTCAAATTGGTACTTAACAAATTGATGGGGAAGCATCCTCCATGAAAGAAGGCATCTTTCCCCTCAAAAATCCCTTAAATGGTGGATCTGGTTCCCCATAGTAGGATTCTTTTGTAAATGACAGGGAGCACATTCCTAGATTTTCTCAATCACTGGAGCTCCAAAATATGTTAATTATTTCATAATATCTTGTTCATTTACTATCAAATATTGGTCCATCCTATAGTAGGTAACAAGTCCCTATATTATCTCATTCAAAATTTACTGAATATTCTCTCAATATTCTGCAAAAATAAATAATATTAGGCACATAATATGCAATTATCTCTAAACCTTCTTAAAAACATATTAAAGCTAAAAACACATTATTAAGTGTAGAAGGAGAGATTTAATATAGCCTTTATGTGCCTAATAAAGGTTAAATGGCCCTTAATTTGTGTCTAATTTGGAGGCCCATCACTTTAAATTAATTAGATTCACTATGCTTTGTCATGGTGCATTAAACATTCAAGAAATGAAGTCTAGAGTGGAGCCCACAAAAAATATTTTGAGAGATGGCATGCAAAATGGCTTCAAAAGAATGTGTATTGTACAGTTCATACTATAGTACCCTTTTTTATTTACTCGTCCATTTATATCCTAATATATAGGTTTGTAACTACTTACCTTTTCGATCTTACCCAAAGATTTCATATTTGTTATAATCTTTGTTGTACTTAGCTTTTTGACCTTACTTGAGATTTCATATTTAGTATAATCTATAATTTAAATTATTAATTTACATTTGTCCATGGTTGTCTTCTAATATGTGTTAACATATAAAGAAGAGCCACTTGAAGAATTGATGGACATTGGGTTAAGTATGGGTTGTTAGGATATATTGAAGTAGCAAGGGTTAAATAAACACTGTGTAAGTAGTAATTATTGTTTAAGTCATTTTATGATTAAGGGAACAATAATAAACCTTTATATTAATTATATTCACTATGCTTTATGATGATGTATTAAACATGTAGGAAATCAAGTCTGGAGTGGAGCCAACAAAATTCTTTTGAGAGATGGCATGCAACATGGCTTCAAAAGAATATATATTATATAGTCGCTACTATATTGTGCTTTTCTGTTAGTCATTCATTTATATCCTTCTATATAAATGTATATATACTTATTACACATTATTACTATGCTTGTAGATTAAAATGAAGAAGAAAAACATTAAAAACAAGTTGATTAGGAAAAAAAATAGGTTAAATAATTGCATTATAATACAAGTGATGAAGAAATGAGGCATGCATGTAGCTTGAGTGATGATAGTAGTTGAAGTGGTGAATTGAAATCAATATAACTGAATGTGACTACAAGTTGTATGTTTTAGAATATTTATCTATGAAAATTGGGAATTTTGTTCAATGCACTCAACATATTGTCCCAGAATTGCATGAGAACATATTACCAGTAAGTGTAACAATTACATATTGATTTTATTTTTATTATTGTGCGCCTTTGCATTGTCCCATATTGTATGATGGTGGGTATCTTATTCATATATAGTAAAATAAGTTTTTTTTTTAATTGCATTGTCCATTGTTATAAATTGTTGTGTTTTTTATTAATTAATATATGAATGATTTACATTGTTATAAATAATAGAGATGTAATATGTTGGATAACACATTAATGTAATCATTATATCAAATTGCAATAGCAAAAATATGAAAATCAATATATTATTGTGCATCTTTACATTGTCCCATTTGTATGATGGTGGGTATCTTATTCATATATAATAGAATAAGTTTTTTTTTTAATTGCATTGTCCATTGTTATACAATATTGTGTTTTTTATTAATTAATATATGAATGATTTACATTATTATAAATAATAGAGATGTAATATGTTGGATAACACATTAATGCAATCATTATATCAAATTGCAAGAGCAAAAATATGAAAATCAATATCATTATAAAATATATTTGATTTTCAGATAATGTACTGAAATTTTATATTTAATAAGAATAATAATTAATTAAAATATATACATGGTAGTGCATCATATCCTTTTGAACTCACTAAATAATGTGCCATAAATATAAATATTAGAATATTTTTATGAGTAATACACATTGGCACCTATGAAATTCATTACTATACCAATGCTAAAAATTATGAAAAGGCATTGTTACTTTAAACGAGAACCTATGATATTATATTTAATTGTTCAAAATATTACAATGCATATAATTATAGTATGCACTGGTGATCTACATATATTATAAGAATTGGTGCTTAGTAAGAACAAATGGGGTTTATCACCTCAAATATTCAAAATTCCACGTCCCACTAGCGCGGGGTAATATAAGTATCAATGTGTTTATATATATAATACAATACTCAATGCATATTGGTGCTTTATTTAGATCTAGAAGCACCAAATATTTTAAAACAAATAAGAGTGAACCAAAGTGTGAAAATTGTACAAGCACTAGTGCACCATAAAACAAAAAAAACATAATATGTAATATTGGGACGAGCATCAATGAGTCATATAACAAAAAAGATGGTACCTATGTACAATAACCATACTATAAATGATGTGTTTCATTTATCTATGACCCATTATATTAATTAAACATTGTTTGTACTTGTCACCAATATGAGTACCAAAAAAACAAATCCTCCACTAAAATTTCTACCCACCCAAATTTTTTTAGTTATAGGGGGCATCCATTAAAACCTCCACTATGAATAATAGAGGCTACGATGGATTTTTTTTCAAATATTTTCCCAATCTTGTAACACTAAAAACTTCCCAAAAAAACTTACTCCATTGACAAAGAAATGATGCACATAAAAACACTTAAATTTTCTCTACTAAGAAAGATACTTTAGTAAAGTATCTATTTTTTAAAATAAATGCACATTATCCAATGTTTCCATAGAAATTTGATTCAAATTCTTAAAATTGTGAGATTTATGATCACAATATTGAAAAATATTTGAATAATTTACACTTAAGCACAATATATTGTATTTATCTTATAGTGAAGAAATATTCAAACCTACTCCACTGAGAAAGAAATGATGTACACATAAAAACACTTAAACTTTCTCTACTACGAATGATACTTTTGTAAAATATTTCTTTGTTAAATTAAATGCACACTATCCAGTGTTTTGATAGAAATTTGATTAAAATTCTTAAAATTATGAGATTTCTGATCAAAACATTGAAAAATATTAGAATCTGATCAAAACATTGAAAAATATTAGAATCATTTAATCTCGTTTATGTTGGATAAAACTTTTTTTTGGGAGTGAATTCATTACTCCAATTGCAAATGTATGTGAGCCAATTCTAAACTTTAGGAAACCCAAGTTTAAAATTTCATCCCCACTATAACGCAATAATCACACACAAGGGAAAAAAACCATCTAATAATGATCAAATCCACTTTTTATAGAGGAGAAAGTAACATAATTGCTATAGAGAAAGTTTAGAAATGACTTTGGAAATACATTTTTAGCAAAGAAATATTAGCATATAACACTTTCCAATTTGATGGAGTAGAATTTAGTCTTTGAACTCTGAACAAAGTATCAAGCTCCTCTTAATCCACTAGAAGTTGTTTTTCACTTTAGTGAAGTAAAATTCCCCAACAAAGAACAATTATCACTTTGGCGAAGTAGAGTTTGGACTTTGAAGTCTGACCAAAGTGAAAATTTTCCTCTTGAAATAGTCATACAAATCATTTTGGACTTTAGACTTTGTTTTGAATGTTACTACTCCAAAATGTAAATTCATTAGGGAAGACTCTAAAATTTATGCAATGGACAAAATGAAGTTTTGGTTTTGATTAAAAATGAATATTTACCTTACCATGTAGTTTTTTGAAAGGATTTTGAAATTTCTAGACTCAAACCTTTTTGAAGTTAAAAAAAAAAAAGAAAGTACTTAAGATAATTTCTTAAAATAAGGTTATGACTAGTATTTAAAAAAAGAAATATTTTGCCCCAACCCCCCTTCCCCTGCCCACGGATGGGGTGTTAGGGACACTATGTGAAAGCTCTAATGCCACATCTCCATCATCATTCACTGATTATCTAATAAACGCGATGACAAGTGGATTGGAAGGTATGAGAGAGTTGCAAGATCTCATCATGAGAAGGTTTGTGGTCATCACAATCCCATTCTTTGCATTATGAAGAGAAACATGGGAAATATGGGGAAGGATTAGGTTTTAATTATAGAGAATTCCAGAGATTGAATATCAATATGTTGTATCCTCGCAAGATTCAACATTTTGGTTTTACCTCTATTTGACATTATTGCTCTCATAATGGTTGGGCTTTGGGTAAGTTTTCGCCTAAATTGGATCACCCTTCTAAATATTTAGGCCCCGCATGTTGGTTTAATACAAATTTATTGCTTAAAATTTTTATCCCTTCCTCCATTGGTTTTCCATTGTTAATTCCCCCTTGTACACTTTGTGTCCTTCTCCTTTTCTCCACCACTTGCCTTCTCCCATTTTGACTCTACCCCTTGGCAACCCGCTTCAAGAAAATATCCCACCCATGGCTTGCAATGGCTCTAGGAATTGAGCGCATCTGGTAATCATAACCCTCTTTTTAATTATGGTTGACTCAATGCTAAACCCTCTTCCCATTCTTACATAGCTCTGATTCCAGTGAAGATTCAAACTGAGATTGAAATTGCAGAAGTAGATGCTTGGATAGAATGAATCTACCTTGCATATTAAGAATTAGATTGATCTGGATTGGATCATTATATTTTTTTTCATCCATCTTGATGCATTTGGAGTGGGAAAAGTGGAGGAATCAGTTCGTGGGACCGTTTCTACCGGTAGGACTCAGCTTGGCGAAACAAGGTCTGAAACATTCCGGGAGCATTTTGAGGCATCAAATGGAATGTTTTGGGGGTAAAACTTTGTCACTTTGGAGAACAACTTTTCATGTTTTTCTACACATAGAGATCTTTCCAACAACGAAAGAAGCGCGTTAATCAGAGTCTGTATGCAAAAGTTATGCCACTCAGAAGTTGACCTTCCTTCTTTCACACCTATAGTTTGGGAGGATGTCGCGTCAGCCCCCATTATTCATGGAAAATGGGCTAGCCATGTGCTTTTTATGTAAAAGACTCTATAATATATTATAACTCTAGTTAAGAGTTGATGTAGTCAAACTTAACCATTAGTAGGCTATCGGTTTGTGTTATAACCGGGCCACAAAGAGGAAGAGGCATTCCATTCTTTCAAGAGCATTTTGTTCCATAGTTGAGCAAAGATAGTCAGGAGAGACATGAGGTAGAGCACGCAGAGAGTATTTTTGCACTATAAAATCCCACGTGCCACAGAAATTACTTCTTTGTACCTTGTTGTAGCTGCTACAACACCCTCCAAAATTTTGGCTTACACTCAATTCAGAGAATTCCTTGGTCTTGTACATTGTTTTCACAAACATCGAAGCTTAAGTCATGAGATTTCTTGAAGTATTTTGTTCCCTTTTGCATGTTGGGTAAACTGTCATCTTTTGGCATGATTTTCCGTTGCACAATGTGTACAAGGCTATTCTGATGGTTTCAAGGGTATATCTTTGTGTATATGAGTTGTTCTAACTATGTAAACATTTGTCTCACTCATTCACAAAGTTCTGAGCATTATCGCACAAGTGTTTTCACGGCTGTCCCAAAGTCTATCTTAAGTGTTGCACTTGTCATAAATGGTTGTAAAGTGGTCACATAAAGGGAAATGCATTTTTCATGTGTCATCGGTGATCTATGTGGTTATGTCATCAAGTATTCTAAGTGTGAGATCACAATCAAATCTTATCACTGTTCACATTAGTCTCACTGGTCTTACACTTAACCATTTCTGAGAAGGATTCCTCACTAGCAACTTGGATTCACCCGACCTCCCTGAACTACGCACTGCACAATTCCCCTTAACACTACTCAATGTAAAGTTCCTATCTCCGAAGATTGCTACACTGTGTAGTTCTTGTGCTTAATCTATGGTCTTAGCCTCCATAATTGAGAAATCATTCCTCCTAGCCTGGCCTTCACTGTGCATTGCATAATCACTGTTATCGGGAAAACTAGTGTCCATTCAGAGCTGCTAGTCCCACTAAGATGGGTAGCTATCTTAGAAACAAACAAACTAAAGTTACTTGTGTTTTCCTTTATGAGAGATAGATGAGAGAGAAGCAAAGAGTACCAGCCTTAGTCTTTCACTAGTCTCCTTGCTTGTTTCCTCTCTCCCTTGATAGAGCTTTCGCCACTCCTTTCTCACTTGTCCCGCTTCAAAGAACATCTGTAGAGTCAAGGAAAAAAAATACCATCAAATCATAGAGATCTATAACCATAAACAATATAGGATCAGATGTATATTAACCATACAAATGCATATACAAATACAAGATTCAGAGATATACAAATATATGGAGGAAAACTCAAATAGCTTTATTGATAGAAGTAGAAGAAGAGAGGATTATAACCAAGCTGTCTGATCCAACATCATCCTCCCAGCATGAAAGCCCTCTTCACCTCATACAAAGCAAGATCACCCAATAATACAATTTCTTCAAAGAGAAACCAACAACACTTCCTTACAAATTACAAAATTCCAGCCTTGATCTCTAGGATGAGGGATCCATATATAGATGTTTGCAGGAGAGTGAGTCAGCTTCTGGGATTTTGATTAGTGTCATTTCACTGATAGTTCTTGGTTCCACTTGGAGATTTCATGATCTCTTACTCATCCCTGGGCGAATTCAGAGAGGCAAGTGTCATATGAGCAGTTTCTAGAAGATTCTTTGAGTTTCCACCTAGCAAACTACTTCTGCCATTTGTCTACTCTCGCTCATCGCACCCTACAAAAGTGCTTTTCAGTATGCATTGCACCCCCCGTGTGTGATAGGTGAGATGCATCGCACCCTCAGCATGGAGAAGTCTGTATGGTCCAGTTTTGACCAGTTCTGAGCAATTTTTCAGGGATAGCTTTTGGGAAATGATGTAATCAGTTGACCTTGATCCTTTAGGGTATGAAACAACACTTTTAGGGGTTTTAGAGCCCTTGGTTTATGGACATATGTGATTGGGGTTGTAGTGCCCAAATATGTCTATAACAGTTGCCCCCTAAAGCATGAGGTCGTAAATCTTCTGATGTCGGGTGAAATGCTTTATCATGAGGATCCGAAGTTTTTCGAGCTAGAAGGTAACCTGTAATAAGATATAATACAATACATTATCTTCATAATATTTTCATGATCTAGCTGAGGCGGGCATTCCCATGCTCAACTTTATAAATTCATTTTCATATACATAGGACAGACAATCGTCTGTGTGGTAGACTGATGATTCTGGTAGAGCCATCATCCCTTAGCTTGGATGATTATCTGTGCAACAATGATGTACATTTGATGTCTTTATTTTCCTAAATATATCGCAGCCCGGATGGATGAAACTAGATCCGGGGTCTTCAAACTCGTTCAATCTTCGCCCAAAGTACAAGTCGATCCATGTGAAAAGATGTTCTGATGTCGAACATGGAAAGACATCACCTGATTACTAGCAAATGATGTAAGCTGTTAACAAGCGCGAGAGGAATCACCAATAATGATGATGACCCTCAAGGTACCGCAGTACAATTCACGTGGTGTGAATACATGAGTCGATGTCAAACGCCACGCAAAATCTTTCGGTCGAAGGCCATTGATGTAAACCTGTCACCGGAAGTGAGAAACTTGTCATTGAGGCATGCAAGCTTCAAAGTACTGAAAGGGTTGTTCCTAAGTCAACTTCTTGGATAATGAGCTGATGTCGACAAGAAGTGACCTGTCGTAGGAGGGCCTTAATGAATCCCACATCTATGACACGGAACGGAGCAAATGATTTTGTGGAGGTGAAAACGATCTGATGATACAAGGTTCAGGGTGGTGGTCATGAAAGAATGGAGCGTTAAGGTATTGCAGCGGATGAGGCGTTAGCTAGGTTGGTGAATTCTCTAAGCGACTTCTCTTGAACATATCGGCGACACTGAAATGGATTGGTAGCGTTAACCCCAAGATGGATGGTATGGAGGACCAATGGTGATATGACCAGCAAACGGAATAACCCAACCCGACTCAATCATGGTGATGGAGTGAAAGTGTCATGTTCAAGAGCGACCTGCTACCAATGAAGTTATTCAAGTTTTCTTCCCTTTTTCCCCAGTCATTGCTGACCAGTACCTCTTTATTTTTGTTAAGCTTGAGGAGGATAACATATGCTTGTTCTATAATTTTCCCTTCGGGCAAACTTGTTGCTATGTTTTAACAAGCCTAGCGACAGTGAAACTCGCTCTTGTTTGCATGGACAAGTTTGTCGCTATTATTTTAATGAGTTTAATGACAAAGATAACTTGGTCCTTTTCAATTTTAGAGAGTCTAAAAAGAGACGGAAAGGCACCTCCAGTAGTCCTTTTTCGTAATATAATCCCTTAAGTCTGAAAAAGTATAAAATAATACGAAAGGGATGACTTTTTGATAGTTTTAACGAGCCGAACACGACAAACGCTCGATCTTTTTGTGTAATGATCCCTCAGGTCCAAAAGGATTAAAATATAGAGAAGGGATGGCACTTCCAATGACTTTAATGATTTGGAGAGGCCAATTTCTCGGTAATCTTTTCATATTTTACGAGTCAGATGAAAAGAGCTTAAAGGAGACTCATTTTTGAGGAACGAGTGATGTTTTCAGGTAGCAGCTAGTTCCAGGTAAGGTTTGGAACTTTTTCAATCAAGACAGTGTAAAGAAGGTGGCTAATAGAATCACTCGTCATAGCTGTTCCTCAAGAGGGTAAACAATCAAATGGAGGTGTATGATCGGCTAAAAAATAGTGGAGGTGATGGTAAGAACACGACCAAGGTTCAAAAGCTGATAGTTATGTGATCACAAAGATTATTTACCGAAGGTGGGTTCATTTTTTAATGAGCTTAAACTCTGGGGGAACATGTGCTCATTGCTAGGTTTATTTTTTAACGGGCTTGAACTTCGTGTAAACCTACTCATGCCAGTCGTATAGTAAGGATGTCTCTCATTAGTAGGCTCATATTTTACGGAGCTTGCACTATGCGAAACTTTGCTCCAGAGCCTTTTGTATGCAAGCTAGGAACGACCAACCTACGAGGTTAAAGGGTTGAGAGCCTACAAACTAAGAAAATAAGCCTACAAACTAAGAAAATAAAAGGTTGCTTTTCATTTGCATGCCCTCAGGTATAAAGAGTAGTAGGCGATCACGATGGGACCCTTTTTCCAGTCTTATCCCATTTTCCTAAACGGACAGGGGCGTCAGACTAGTTTTAAATCCTATGCGGAAACCTACCTTATAACTAGGGTTTTCCTGCTGAAGCAGACCATGGCGCATGCCTCCTAGGTTTAGTCACAATCACTGAATCACTCGCTCTCATTAGGTGGACGGACTGGAGGTTTATGAGACATTCCTTGTGCAGAAAGACCAATTAGGGATGGCATTTGACTAGTAGCTATGTTCGAACTAGGGAATGAAAGCTGGTCAACTAGGTGGACCACTCTGCCTTCATGCGGAAAACACATCACTCGAAAGAGTGAGGAAACAATAGCTCCCATGCTGTAAATGTAGTCATGCTCAAGGAGTAGATTGTAATCTAGGGGCCCTTGGACTACCATCACGTTTAGATGAACGATTTTCCTTCTCAAAGTTATAGGCAAATTTGGAAGGATCCCTAACAGTCGACTGGTTCCTTTGATGAAGCCTGTCAGATTTCGACTCTCAGGCAAAAGCGATGGCGAACCAAGCACTTTCCAAGCAGTTGATAAAAGGATACTCACAGAAGCCCCTTCATCTGTGATAGTACCAACCATGATCATTTTGTAAGCTTGTACTATGTTTCAGATTGGTACATTAGATGGTAGGCGGGGTCTCCCTAATAGATTCCAAGGAAAGGAAACAACTGGATTGCTTGAAGGAGGGACCAAATAAACGGCCAGATGCATCTCTGATGAACTTCCTTCCTGCGGTAAAGGAACGGGTAGATTCCCCCCATGTTCATCGGATTATGTGTTAACGAAAAGAATTTGAACGGTGTCGTTCTCGTTCTCTTTGGTGACTGTAACATCTGAAGGTGGACCTTCTGAAGACAAGACTGGGTCGACTGCCGTCTCGACCTGTTGAATTTGGTTCGATGTGGACTCAGAGGGTTTATCTTCAATGATAGGTGCTTTGATCGATAACAAAGGTGTGTCAGTCGGATTTTCAACTAGCGATGGACTCTGCAAGAGTTTCTTGTACCTAGGAGGAAGTCGATGCGGTGAAGCAGGATGGTTATCCAAGACTCTTTTAGCTTCGTCGAAGAAGGGACAACGGTGGAGGGCATGATTGCCTTCACACAGCCTATAAGGAAATCTAGATCTTCCTTTCTGTCATTGACTTCATTTTCGCTAGTTGATGGTGTGCTCTCAACATGATCGTCAGAGGTTGAAGACACCAGATTGTGCAAGCGGGGAGACCAGTCCCTCAGGATCCGTGGGATGCAGGGACAATCTCGATGATAATGGTCTCACTTGCAAATGACACATTGAGATTTAGGTTTAGAAGGTCCAGTGTGTGAATTTCCGCCAGACAATGCATGGTTGCCCCTTTCGTCGTTGGCTTCTTCTTCTTCTCCTTCCCTTTCTTCTTCTTCTTAATTACTTGGTTTTTAGTGTTACTAGCTTCACCAAGCGAAGAGGAAGAAGGAGAGGGAGAAACAAACTGGTTGCTGATTTGATTGCTAAGGAATTGCGGTGTTTTGAATGACAGATGTCGAGAAAAACCATACTGGTAGGCCAATTGTGAGTCCTGGAAGGGACAATGTAGCCATGTGTGGAGCACCAACATCTCCCCAAGAGGAGAAGGGACTAGGATTTCCCCCAAGGGGAAATCCTTGATTGGTAGACTCCATTTTCTCAACCTAAGACCAACAAAGGAACATTGACGTTATTCTGATTAAAATAAATTTTATGATGCTTTGAAACAACTTGCTTTTTCAATTTTTAAGAGTCGAGAAAAAGATAAATATGACTCTAGTCACCTTCGATTTTTAATGAGCCTGAAGTGACAAGTGCTCAGATGGACCTTTTCTTTTAAGGAGTCCGAAAAGGAATGAAAGAGACTACTCTAGAAATCTAGACAGAGGGATTACCAAACCAATCGAAAAGCTGCAGAATACTTTTTAAGATACGGTAGTCAATCTTCCTGAATGTTGTGTTCAGTGCATTGCGATTGATAGGGCGACAGACACGGCTTCCTAAGGATAAAGGATATAGCCTATTGTGGTCTCCCAATATATACTCGACGGTACATGGGAGCACAAGTCCGTACTGGCACTTGTTGTATCAAAGAGGAGGAATCACCCAACTTACGATGAAAACGATAGTTACCAGGCTTTACGATGCCAGAATACGTCTCTAGCCTAGACTTCTAGATGTTGTGCGTTAGGTTCCAAAGTGTTTTTATGTTCATTGAGGTTTATTTTATAGTTGATCTTTCTTAAGAAGTTTGCCTTTAAGGTTAACCGCGTGATGTAGATATACAATTCCTAAGCATGCAATCTAAGATGATAAACAATCATTTACTTTCTTTTAGCAATGAAAATCCTACCTACCAAGGAAAGAGAAGTAAAATTCTTTCAACATAGAGCAGAGAGCACACACTAGATGCACTTTTCCTAAATCAATTTCTGCATGCAGTCTAAATGCAAATGCACATGCATGTATTTGTTTTTCAGTTTCCTTAAAGTGAGAATGATAAAAAGAAAACTAAGTACAGATCTGAACTATCTTCTTTCAAAGCGACAGCACTAACAATTTTCTCTTCAAAAAACGAAAGGAAGGCTAAGACGACACTTTGCGATTTTGAATTAAAAACTGCTTCCAACACTTGAAATACTAATAATTTCAAATCAAGTATAATGGAAAAAGTGTAATCGACTATCTAAAAGATGAAGACTTTACGACACTCTTTTTCTTGACAAAAAACGACAGTTGTGACACTTTCAAATCAAAAGACGACAGTTAGATTAAGCTAATATTTGCAAAGGAGAACTGTAAACAATGAAAAATACATAAAAAACATTCACAATTCTTTATCAATGGAGGCTGAATAATGTAAAGGAAGAAGGTTTCAATAGTGATATACTGATCATAGACATCAAAACTACTGAATAAAGCTGAAGAAAATGAAGAAAAAACCAAAATCTGGAGCAGAAACAGTCTCACTCAATCATTGCACTTGTAACACAGGGAAATAGGGATGCATCTCACCTGCAACACATGGGAGGTGTGATGCATCTAGGTTGCCAATGAGAGACAGTGCGATGGACCAGGGATGAGACTGAGCTTGGATTTCACTCACAGTTTGCGGCTAAGTTTAGGGATTTAGGCTGAGCTAATGATAGATAGTAAACAAAAAGTATAGGGGCTGATCTAATGAGGTTATTTGAGCTACCACTAGGGCACTTAGGATGTTTTCAAGTCAGATGTTCAACTCATAAACCAACTCAGAGATTGACTGAAGCAACGTTGATCTACTTTGCAGTTGCATAGCAAAAGCAGTTTGAAGGCTAGCTGGCTTAACTTCAGGCTCCGTCTGTAGTTTATAAAGCAAACAACAATAACAAAACAAACAAACTATTCGCTCCCCAGCGGAGTCGCCATTTTGTTATCGGGAAAACTAGTGTCCATTCAGAGCTGCTAGTCCCACTATGATGGGTAGCTATCTTAAAAACAAACAAACTAAAGTTACTTGTGTTTTCATTTATGAGAGATAGATGAGAGAGTACCAACCGCAGTCTTTCGCTAGTCTCCTTGCTTGTTTCCTCTCTCCCTTGATAGAGCTTTCGCCACTCCTTTCTCACTTGTCCCACTTAAAAGAACACCTGTAGAGTCAAGGCAGAAAAATACCACCAAAGCATAGAGATCTATAACCATAAACAATATAGGATCAGATGTATATTAACCATACAAATGCATATACGAATACAAGATTCAGAGATATACAAATATATGGAGGAAAACTCAAATAGCTTTATTGATAGAAGTAGAAGAAGAGAGGAGTACAACCAAGCTGTCTGATCCAACATCATCCTCCCAGCATGAAAGCCCTCTTCACCTCATACAAAGCAAGATCACCCAAAAATACAATGTCTTCAAAGAGAAACCAACAACACTTACAAATTACAAAATTCCAGCCCTTGATCTCTAGGATGAGGGATCCATATATAGACATTTGCAGGAGAGTGAGTCAGCTTCTGGGATTTTGATTAGTGTCATTTCACTGATAGTTATTGGTTCCACTTGGAGATTTCATGATCTCTTACTCATCCCTGGGCGAATTTAGAGAGGCAAGTGTCATATGAGCAGTTTCTAGAATATTCTTTGAGTTTCCACCTAGCAAACTGCTTCTGCCATTTGTCTACTCTCACTCATCGCACCCTACAGAAGGGCTTTTTAGTATGCATCGCACCCCCCGTATGTAATAGGTGAGATGCATCGCACCCTCAGCATGGAGCAGTCTATATGGTCCAGTTTTGACCAGTTTTTTAGGGAGAACTTCTGGGAAATGATGTAATCAGTTGACCTTGATCCTTTAGGGTATGAAACAACACTTTTAGGGGTTTTAGAGCCCTTGGTTTATGGACAAATGTGATTGGGTTTGTAGTGCCCAAATATGTCTATAACAATCACAAGCCTCAATCTCATTCCCTAAGCCTCTAAAATGTGCAATTGCACAATAGCCTTATCTCCCTTGTCTCCCAAAACTACGCAATGTGTCCTCTCGGTGCTCATTCCTTCAACCTATCCCACTGGCTTTCAAAACTGCACAGTCTTGTCCCTCAACCCTACCTGAACCATGCACTGCGCAGTCTCATACCTCAAGCACTTCCCCTGATTGCTAGAACTATGTATTACACAGTCATTGCGCCCTTTCTCCTAACCTGTCATCTAGTTTTGGCTTAGTTAATGGATCAAAATGCACTATCTTAGACTAGGGTGGTTTCGAATTGATGTCGTCTTGTCATGAGTGAATTGCAGATGCAAGTACTCTATCACACCATGGAAAGATGATGAAGAAGGATATGAAGGAGGAAATATTTTTGAAAGACACACTTGTAGTTGAATACACAAGCTAATCAATCAAGAGAAGCAGAAGGGACATCAATTTGCAATTGCAACTCAAGACTTAAGATCATTGAAGATTCCTTATCACCAAGTCATATGGAGGTGAAAAGAAGAAGGAGACACTCACTAATTAGCAGCAGTAATGGCTTGACATTGCCACATCATCATGCAATCCATGTCAGCAGTGTCATGTCATCTCATGAGTAGTCACATGCAACACCTTATGGCCAATGATCTAACATATATTTCATAAATGTATTGTAAAGTGAAAGTCCAAAGGACATGTGTGAAATACAAAGAGTCATGTAATTGAAAAGTCATAGGAAGTCAAAAGTTCATGAGGGTAGAGAAAGAGTCACAAGTAAGGGGAGGCATCACCTCATTATATGAGCAAAGGAATTTTTCACCTTTGCTCCTCCTGCAAATCATTAGAGAGATAAGCTAGTTCTTTGAGGAGCAAGGAGTGGCTCCAATGATCCACTACTTGAGCTAGTGATGTACATTGTAAACATGTGTCTTGGAACTTTTAATTAATAACAGAAGCCTTCAAGGCCAACTCGTTCTTCATGCATGGATTATGAATGTCTGTAATACTATTTTGTAGATGTTTGTACTTCATGTTTGCTTTCACATGTGCTAAGATAGTTGAACTATTTTGGTCGTTTTAGTACTTATCTTAGTGAGAATGTGTTGTAATGGTTGTTATTGTTGTTCCATCCTTGTGGACTATTATACAAGATATTAGAAAAAATATTTCTTCATTTTTTTGTTGTAACGACCTGTTGAGGCCTCAAAAATCATTGCTTCAACACAGGGGGAAAACCACCCAGTCTGGACCTTAAGGCAACTCCTTTTCCGTTTAGGTAGTGGATCCGACTGGATTGTATGGGACCAGTTTCCCAATGAAAGGTGATTGAATGAATGTGTAATGCTTAGAGTGAAGTGAAATAGATGGATTTGCAGTAATGAATTAAATGGAAAAATATATGCATTAATCTACTCTATAACCTGGGATGTTTAACTTTTATCTAGATGCGATCTATAATGATTTTACTTAGTAAATTACAATATAGATTGTTCAAAGACCAATGGAAATGAAACAATTTCAATATGATCAGTTTGATTAAATAGTTAATCAAAATAATGTGTAGACTCATATCGCATTTAGAATATCAAAGAAAATTGCTTAACATGTATAAAATTATCAATGGTGGCATGATCAATAGTGAATACATGTAACAATGTTCTTTAAATATCAAGTAATAAGCAATGTGAAAAGATAAATTTACTATTTACTTATGAACAAAACAGAGGTACAATGATAGAAATACTAGATACACTTTGCTTAGCTCATAAAATAAATAGCAACAGTTTATTCCTTCCCACAAAAATGATTCCAGGAGTATAGTAATGCAACTTCTCAAAATTCTTTATGAAAATTCCTAAACAATGTTCCAGTCGTTCTATTGAGAAAAGGATGAAAGTACAGTAGTGCGAGCTTTCGTAAGCCTTTCTTCATAAAATTTAGAACCTTTACTTCATACAACAAGTAAGCTTAAATAACAGTAAACAAATGAATCTATTGTGTATAGTATTAAGGGCATTTAAACAGGTCCCTTTAACAATGCTTAAAGGAAAACATTTTTTTGATAGAAGTTTCTAAAAGTGATTCATTGTCTTCATCAACTTCATTTGTTCTATCGAATTTTATGGATGTTTGTCTATTTGTTTGAACTGATATGCCACTTATCAACATAGTTGTCTTCCTCTGTCATGAACCTAAACAAAGAAAATAGGAATCGATAAGATAAACATAAATGAGATGATAAGCGAATTTTATTTGAAACAAATCACGTTTTGCAGGAAATTAGGAAAAACGTAGAGTGCAATAAATCCCGACACATACATCATGGAGAGGAATGTGGAGTGAGGAGGTGGAATTTATGGCTTATCACAATCAGAAATCAGAGTTTGGGGCAGATCATAAAACAATTGCAATCCAAATAGAATTAGGGGCGAAACTCAGAAAAATCACAATCGGTTTAGACCGGGAGTATTTCATACAAGATCCCAAAGGGGGCCTTTTCAAATAAAATTGCAATCGCAATCGGAATGGGCAGGAGACAATGAAATGGTGATCTTTTGTTATTTTTGATGGCCATGGATGCGGGGTTTTATAAATTACAGTGTATAATCCTATCGGGTCCAGGGCTTATCGCATATCGCAATACATAGGATTTATCGCAATCGCAAATCGGAGTTGCAGATTATAAGAAGTGGCTGAAAGATTTATGATTTGCGATATGCGGGACGACATCAGGGATGATGTCATGGTGACATGGTATATGATGTGGCAGGTGGCAGGTGACTTGGCAGGTGACATGGTAGATGACGTGGAAGATGTCGTGGAACTGACATCATTGCTGACGTCATATCGCAATTGGCAATCGGGTTCATATCGCAATTTGAATTAGCATGAGGCATGGTTTTAGAACTTTACGATTGCGATATAAGCCCCAGACGCGATATTAATATAAATTGTAGTGAATAATCTAGGCGGGTTGAGGCCTTATCGCATATTGCAATTAGAAAAGGGAGCAGGGTATGGACTTAAGTTTTTGCAATAGCCTGCGGACGTGATATTAATATGTATTTACATGTATTTTCCCTTTAGGTCTGGGGCTGATTGCAGATCGCAAATCAGCGAAGGTAATGGGGCAAGACTCTTTGGTAACTGCGATAGCTCTGGATGCGGGGGATTTATGGAATGGATTTTATAATCTTGTCGGGTCCAAGCTTAATCGCATATCGTAATTCTTTAATGTACGATAATTAAGTTATGTGGTTTATTACGATAGCCACGGATGCGGGGAATGTATGAATTGTTTTAATTTTGCGGTCGGGTTTGGTCTTAAATCGCAATCCCAATCGAGGATGCAGAGTGGTATTTGATTTATAACTTTGTTTATTTGCGATGTGGGGGAGCCTTAGCCTTTAGATAAGTCAGAGTTTGCGGGGAAGTCTTTGCCTTTAGAAACTTTCGATTATTTAATTTTTCATATAAATAACCCATTTTTTAATACTTAAGGCTTTAATTAAAAAACATAAGTGTAAGTCTTGGTTCCGGGGGGCTATTTAATTTGGTTTTTTGAGATAATCAAGGTTTAATACTTGGGTTTTAATTAAAAATCCTAAGTATTAAACTTTGATTATAAGAATTTTCTAAAATTGAAGGATCCCTATTTTAATATAATAAATTTCATAATTTATAACATATTAAAATGGGGGGATGTTGAACAATACAACAATTGGCGATTCACTGGAAGAACCAATTATCTCTGATAAATGAAATTTTCCAAAAATTTAGTAAAAATAATCTAAGAAGTGAAAACTACTTTTCGAAACATTTAGATAAATAAAATTACTCTGACTATAAAACTCATTAAATTGCAATCTCTTTTAAAAACCTTTTGTGAATGAAAAACACCTATTTACTTGTATTAGTGATTAATCAATTTATAAAAATAAAGTAGGGGACCTTTTACGACTTAGCTTAAAATGTACTCGTTCATCACAGGTAGAGCCATTGCTGCCAGCAAGCATTCATAGCCTCAATAGGGTTACCTTTTAACTAACAACAATCAAGTATCCTATCCATTTAATAGTGCAATAATTTAGAGGTAAATTTTATTTTTCATTTCTTTTCTCTTTTTTTTTAATGCTAAAAAGCCACTGTCCTTGTTTGGTGGCTAGATAACGACAATGCCATTCACCGGTAATAATAAAAAATGAACAAGCTAGCTCATGATGAGACCTCTTATCTTTTTAGATTTATTATATTTTAGAATTACACTCTAAAAAAATCCCTTTTTAATGGATGAGGAGGATGATTGACTCCTTAAAAGTTTTGGATGACAAATTCGAGTTGAAAGTGTTTTAGTCGTAAGGTGGTCTTTACTTTTTAAGGATAACCTTTTTTTACCGAAACTGGAGTAAAAGGATATAATTTTTTGAGGATTTTAAATATTTTACAACTTAATGGAAAAGATTAATTTCATAGTTCTATAATTTTTATCTAATTTTCAATTTTGGTAACCACTTCTTAAAAATTCCTACCTTCAAAATGAAAAAGTAAAAATAACTTCAAGAGATGTTTGAAAAGTCAATAGAGTACTACTGAATATTTTTTTAACAAAATCTGTAAAAGGAAAAATAAATTGTAGTGGGATGTACAATGGGAGTGATTTTCTACATATTTTATTCTTTATTCTATTTTTTTAAAGAAATTAAGAAAATAATTTCTTTAAGATGAGCCCATTTACATGAAGAGAATCTCTCTTTCTTGATAAATCTTGAAGTATAAATGTAGATGGGCTTATCTATTCAACAATCTGAAATGGACTAAGCCATAAGTTCTGAAATTTGGTATGTTTCCCTTTTTCTTTGTGTTCTTTGTCCCACTTGAGAACTAGATCTCCAACTTGGAAGGATCTTTGTGTGACTGAACTTGCACCAAAAGAAGCTCTCACCATCTGTTGATGTTTTGTGTGTGTGAGTTTGGCCTTTTCCCTTTCTTCTTCCAATTGTAGTATTTGTGAATTTCTTAATTGCAATGAAGAAGAAGGTTTTTCTTCATAAATTAAACTAGGGCTAGTGAAGGAAGAGCTAAATGTGATGGAATAATGGCTTCCTTCCCATAGACTAGGTTAAATGGAGAAGTTCCTATAAAGGCCTTTTGAGTTATCCTATCAGCCCATAGAGCAAATATTAAAGCTTTGTGCCAGTTTATTTGTTTTTAATCTACAATTCTTTTTATTATTCTAAGGAGATTTTTATTAGTGGATTCTGCCAAGCCGTTTCCCTAGGGATAGTGTTATGGGGAAATCTAGTGTCTATGTAGAGCTGCTAGTCCCACTAAGACTGGTAGCTATCTTAGAAACAAACAAACTAAAACTACTTTCATTTTCCTTTATGAGAAGTATATAGGAGGGGAACAAAGGAGACCAACCTCTATCTTGCGCTTGATTCCTCTCCCTTTTGATAGATCTTTGCCACTCGCTTCCTCGTGTACCCAGCTTCAAAGAGCACCTGTGTAATCAAAGCAGCATAGCACTATCCAAGAATAGAGATCTACTATCATAAACAATATAGGACCAGATGTATATTGACCACACAAATGCATATATCATCAATCATACAAGAATGTGGAGGAAAACTTGAATAGCTTTATTAACATCAAGAATAGAAAAGAGGATTACAACCAACTGTTCTGACCCAACGTCATCCTTTCAGCAAGAAAGCCCTTCTTCACCTCATGAAAATCTTAGATCACCCAACACTATGATGCTACACCAAGAAACCAACAGCACTTCCTTACAAGATACAAAATTCCAACCTCTGGATCTCTGGGATGAGGGATCCATATATATATGTTTGTAAGGGGGGTGAGTCAGCTTTTGAGATTTGATTAGTGTCCTCTCTCTGATAGTTCTTGATTCCACTTGGAGATTGATGATCTCTTACTCATCCCTGGGCGAATGCATAGAGGCAAGTGTCACAGGAGAAGTTTCTGGAAGATTCCATGATCTTCCACCTCGCAAATTGACTCTGCCATTTGTCCACTCTCGCCCATCGCACCCCATAGAAGGGATTTTCATTATGCATCGCACCTCCCGTGTGCATTTAGGTGGGATGCAGTGCACTTTAACCATGGAGCAGGTGAGATGGTCCAACTTTGACCAGTTCTGAGTAGTTTTTCATGGAGAACTTATGGGAGATGATGTAATCAGTTGACCTTGTTCTTTTAGGGGTTGGAACAACACTTTTAGGGGTTTAGGAGCCCTTGGTTTATGGACATTTATGATTGGGGTTGCAGTGCCCAAAAATGCCTATAACGGTTGCCCCCTAAAGCATGAGGTCGTTAATCTTTTGATGTCGGGTGAAATGCTTTATCATGAGGATCTGAAGTTTTTTCGAGCTGAAAGGCGACCTGTAATAAGATACAATACAATACATTATCTTCATAATATTTTCATGATCTAGTTGAGGCGGGCATTCCCATGCTCAGCTTTATAAATTCATTTTCATGTACATAAGACAGAAAATCGTCTGTGTGCAGACTGATGATTCTGGTAGAACCATCATCCCTTAGGTTGGATGATCATCTGTGCAGCAATGATGTACATTTGATGTCTTTATTTTCCTGAATATATATCGCAGCCCGGATGGATGAAACTAGGTCCGGGGTCTTAAATCTCGTTCGATCTTCACTCAAAGTACAAGTCAATCCATGTGAGAGATGTTCTGGAGTCGAACATGGAAAGACATCACCTGATTACTAGCCAATGATGTAAGCTGTTAACAGGCGCGAGAGGAATCATCGATAATGATGATGACCCTCAAGGTAATACAGTACAATTCACGTGGTGTGAATAAGGGACTTGGTGTTGAACACCACGCAAAATCTTTCGGTTGAAGGCCATTGATGTAAACCTGTCGCCGGAAGTGAGAAACTTGCCATTGAGGCATGCAAGCTTCAAAGTATTGAAAGGGTTGTTCCTAGATCGACTTCCTGGATAATGAGCTGATGTCAACAAGAAGCGATCCGTCATAGGAGGGCCTTAGTGAATCCCACATCTATGACACGGAACGGAGCAAATGATTTTGGAGGTGAAAACGATCTGATGATATAAGGTTCAGGGTGGGTCATGAAAGAATGGAGCGTGAATGTATTGTAGTGGATGAGACACAGGTGAATTCTCTGAGTGGCTTCTCTTGAACATATCGGCGACACTAACATGATGGATTGGTAGCGTTAACCCCAAATGTGGATGGTGTGATGGACCAATGGTGATATGACCAGTGAATGGAACAACCCAACCCGACTCAGATGCGGAGTGAAAGTGTCATGTTCAAGAGTGACTTGCTACCAATAAAGTTTCTTCAAGTTTTCTTCCCAATTTTTCCCTAGTCATTGCTGACCAGTACCTCTTTATTTTTGTCAAGCTTGAGGAGGATAACATATGCTTGTTCTATAATTTTCCCTTCGGGCAAACCCATCGCTATGTTTTAACGAGCCTAGCGATAGTGAAACTCGTTCTTGTCGGTATTGACAAGTTTGTCACTATTCGGTTTTAACGAGTTTAACGACAAAGATAACTCGGTCCTTTTCAATTTTAGAGAGTCTGAAAGGGACGTAAAGAAAACTCCAACAATCCTTTTTCGTCATATAATCCCTCAAGTCCGAAAAAGTATAAAATAATACAAAAGGGATGAATTTTCAGTAATTTTAACGAGCCGAACAAAACATGCGCTCGATCTTTTTGTGTAATAATCCCTCAGGTCCAAAAAGATTAAAATCTAAAGGAGGGATAGAACTTCTGGTCATTTTAACGAGCTGGAGAGGCCAATTGCTCGATAATCTTTTCATATTTTACGAGTCAGATGAAAAGAGCTTAAAGGAGACTCGTTTTTTGAGGAACAAGTGATAAATTTGGGTAGCAACTAATTCTAGGTAAGGTTTGGAATTTTCCAACCACGGCAGTGTCACAAGGATGGCTAACAGGATCACTCTTCGCATCTGTTCCTCAAAAATGGTAAACAATCAAATGGAGGTGAATGATCGGCCAATACAGAGTAGAGGTGATGATGAGAACACGACCAAGGCTTCGAAGGCTGATGATAATGCATTCACGATGGTTATTTACCGGAAATTGGTTCATTTTTTAATGAATGAGCTTAAACTCTAGGGGAAACATTTGTTCACTGCTTATGTTTAATTTTTAACGAGCTTGAACTCCACATAAAAAATGCTCGATATAATGGTCATTGATTACCTTGATTTTACCATTGACAACTTTGTTTCTTCAAAGGTTGTACTGCCTATTCAATTGCTTCATCAAACTAGTTAGAAACGAATAATATATGCTTGGAAAATGAGTCAAAACACTAATATTTTACTTGAATTACGTGAAAAGTAATTTAAAAGTGGTTTTTACCTCTCATTTTACCATTTCATTTTAACTTTGGTTTGTTGAAGCTTTGGAGGTGCTTTCCCCTTGATTTTCACTAGCTAATTTCAGGAGATTCTGTGGACGATTCTTGGCGCCATTTGGACCAGGTAAGAGCTAAACCTGAGCTCTTCAGTTTCATTCTTTCCTTTTTGAATTCTGAGCATGTTTCCTGGTTTTTCTGAGCCCCTGGGGTTTGAAGAATTTGCCCTGGCTCCATCGCACCTTTCCTATATCGAAAGGTGCGATGCATGTTGGCTTGGCCATTAGCCAGTCAACATGCATCCCACCCTGTACACTGCTGGGGGTGCGATGGGCGCAAGGAGGGAAACTTGTGCACATTTTTTCATGGAAAGTTTTGTCTGTTTTTCACCAAATCAGGATCCTGACTCTTCTCTTGTTTGTTTTCAGAGATTCATTGGAGAAAAATGCCTGTTACATGGCAAGAAAGTGAGCATGAAGAAGAGGACATGCTTGCTTTACATGATCCGGTTATGGTAAATGCACTGCGGAACTGTGGCCTGTTCAAGTTTTTCCGCATCTCTAGCATGAGGCAACAAATCAACTTGTTGCAATATTTTCTTGATGCATCGGATCCTACCAACCAGGTGTTCTAGATTAGGGGAAAATTCATCCCCTTGACTGTCATGGACATCTATTTTTTGACCGGCTTATCGAGGCGTGGTGCCCCTATCTCATTATCAGGTTCGACCCGTGGGGGTGAATCTGTGAGAGATTATATTCGTTGGTACTGCAGAGAGGGATCTCAGCTGAGTAAGGATGGCAAGATCAATATCCGAGATGTCACTGACAGGTCCTTGAGGACCATTCTATTCACTTTTGCTAGACTAGCTGGTAGTATGACTCTTCATGTGGCCAACAGGTCTTATATGCAGTATGCCTTGAACCAAAGGTGTTCAACTGGTGTGATGCAATACTCTCTGTGATGAAAGAACAACTGACTAAGGTAAAAAAATGGAAGATTGAAGAACTTTGGATATGGTTCTATTTTGAGCGCTTTTGCCTTGGAAAAGATCCCGCTGATGCAGCCGCAGTATGTTTCACTTGGTTTACCTCCACCGAGTAAGCCACGGATGCAGAGATGGGTCGACCTTATGGCCAGACATGCTGGTCAGTCCCAGGTTTCCTTTTCTGATACCTTCTTCGAGTGGTTCAATCGTCAGGAGATGGTTTTTTCTGAGTATCCATATGCTGGTATGGATTTCCGGGGTGACCTGGATTTGGTACTGTCGGCTGGCGAGCAGTGGGGTGCCATCAGTAAATTCTCTGACCATATCTCTGTTTATCATTTCTTTTATAATTTTCTTGTGCTTTCTTCTATCAGGACTAATCAAAACTCATGTGCTCATGCAGATGTTGGACCAGTTCGGCCAGTAGTACGCCTGAGAGTGCCAGCTGCTGCTCCAGCAGGAAAGGCTGTGGGAAGGGCTATCCTTCGCGACCTTGATGTGGCCGAGACTCTTTCAGCATTACAGGATCAGGTCAAGGGCCTCACTCTTGGTCTTCTGGACATGAGGACTGACGAGCTACCTCTGAGGTTGCAGCGACATACTACCAGCGTGCCGAGTCGATGGACTAGGCTTTTACACATGATTGCATAGGCGGTGACTTGTTATCACCAGCATCATTAGACTAGGGTGCCCCTAGCGTTTTGAGTTTTGGGTCATCTGACCAATTTTGTCTTGGTTACAAAACATTATGTGTAAACCATAAACTGTTATATATATATTTTTTATTTTCGGAGTTTTATTTTGGTTAAGTTACATGATCCTGATGCGAATATTGATGAAATGCTTCTTTTAATAAATGTTTCAAATGTCTATCTAACACATAATTTGCCAATGAGTCTGTTAATGTGTTTAAGTTTCTGGAAATATGCTGATATTGAATAAAATCAAATTGCCTTTCCAAAATCTTGACCCTTAGGAACATGCGATAGATAGCTGGATTTCAGACGGAGTAGATACCAGTGAGTTGTAGTATGACGAGTTGTGAGTCTAGCCTGACGACAAGTCAGCGTATGCCATGTGCGATGGAATCAGAGAGAAGTTCTATCAACGCGCTATATTCAACGATGTTATTTGTTGACCAACCAATACATACCCCTCTGAAACTTACTAACTCGCCACTTGGATAAAAAATGGCCCAGGCCGTAGAAGATAGGTTCCACGAACTACGACTCGCTCTGTCGGCATATCCAACAAATGATTCCAATAGGTTCAACATCTGCAACAAATGTAAAAAGTGGATTACTTGACCAAAAAAATTACTCTTAGCGAAAACAAAAATGTAACAAAAGCATAGGGGTTACTACACTGAATCATGCATAGTAACGCTTAAGGTACAACCCATTACGGGGTTGCGCCAGTGGAATCCCGTCACAATCCACTAACTTGTCGGCCCCTTTTGCTAATACACGTTTAACAACATAGGGGCCCATCCACAAAGACTTGAATTTACCTGCTCCCAATTTATCGAATTCCTGGTCGTAAAGTAAGACCAAGTCACCTTCTGAGAAGACACGAGGTTTGACATTCTTGTCGAATTGCGGCTTGACTCGTTTCTTATGGGCTTCATTAGCCAAAGTGGCATCACGACGGGTTTCATCCAATTGGATTAGTTCCAAGAAACGAGCCTCCTCTTCTGAATTTCCGGGGAGAAGGTCGACTGCAAGTTTGAGGGACGAGATTTCACACTGAACTGGTAAGATTGCTTCTAGGCCATACACCAGTTGAAAGGGTGTAAACCCGGTTGCATTCCTTACTGATGTTCGGTATCGCCACAAGGCTGAGTACAGGATCAGGTGCCAACTCCTTTTGTGGACTCCAATCATCCTTTGTAGCATCCGCTTCAAGACTTTGTTGATTGCTTCAACTTGTCCATTGGCCTGCGGGTAATATGGAGTAGAGCTGTCATTGGACAACCCAAATTTGGTAGCCAATTCAACCATCATGTGATTGCGAAAATGCGATCCATGATTTGTGACTATGGCCTGTGGAACGCCAAATCTGGCGACTACATGATTGAAAAAGAAAAGGGCAGCTGTTTCGCCAGTGTTGTTTAATGTAGGCATCGCCTCGGCCCATTTGGTAAAATAGTCTACCGCGACTATGATATACCCATGCCCCTCGGTTGAGGTGGGGTTACATGTCATGAAATCTATGCACTATTTGGCGAATGGCCCAAAAACAACTATTGGCTGTAGGGGTGCGGGTGGTCTTTTGGTTTTGCTATCGAAAATTTGACATGCATGGCAACTTCTGATTGCGGTTATGCAATCTTTGAACATTGTTGGCCAAAAGTATCATGCTCGTAATTTTTTTTGCGCTGTAGCGTAACCAGATTGATGCCCCCCACACGTGCCTGAATGGAAATCATTCAGGACTTTTTCGGCCTCCTCATGGGTGAGGCACCTCCTCAGAACTGTATCGACACCACGACGGTAAAGTGTATCACTGACGATCATGTAGTCTTTTGATTGGTATCGAATACGTTTTTGTTCTGAGCGAGAGGTATTAGACCTATATTTTTGGGTTTGGAGATAGATGATTATATCTCCATACCACGGATTACTTGAAGATATCAGAAACAAAGACTCGTCCACGATGGTTTCTTCAGATGTTTCATCGTTGGACGACGATGGTAGATCGCATAGTAATTCCACGAAAACCAGGGATTTCTTCGATTTGGATTTTACAAATTCCAGATCAAATTCTTGAAGAATTGCTATCCATTTTGAATATTTGCCCCCCAGCAACTGTCGCGACAATATATAAGTCATGGGGTTGCAATCTGACAAAATGGTAGTTTTTCGAAAGAGGACATAGTGTCAAAATCTCTGTATCGCTTGAACAGCTGCGAGAGCCAGCTTTTCAACATAGGAATACTTGCTTTCTGTATCATTTAAGTTTCTACTCAAATAATATATGGGATGTTCAATTCCATTGTCTTCTTGAACTAAAACCATTGCAATGGTTGTATCCGCTGCAGCTAGATACAGGTTAAAGTCTTTTTGATAATCAGGAGCATACATTAATGATGCTTTCATTAGGGATTCCTTTAAAGCATCAAAGGAAGCTTGCGCGACCTGATCCCAGATGAAGGGTACTTCTTTTTTCAATAGACGTGTATAACCTTTAGCAAGTTCGACGTAATTTGGAATGAACCTCCTAAGAAAGTTTGCTTTCCCTTGGAGTTTCTGAATTTGAAGCAAATTTGAAGGTGGAGGCAAATTTATGATTGCCTGAACCTTACATGGGTTGAGACGAATCCCATCCTTTGAGACTACAAAGCCAAGTAAATGACTAGAATTGACACAAAACACACATTTGTGTGGATTGAGTCGTATCTTGTAGTGTCGGCAACGTAGAAATATCGCTCTTAAATGCTGCGGATGATCGGTCCGCTTTCGTGAATGAGCCAGAAGATCGTTGAGATATGGTTGAACGATGTTTTTGATGTCATGGAAGGCATAATTCATTGCCCTCTGAAATGTTGCCCCTGCGTTCTTTAAACCAAAGGGTAACTTACGATATGCAAATGTGCCCCACAGACAAATAAATGCAGTCTTTGACTGGTCCTATGGGCAGATATTTATTTGATTATAGCCGGAGAATCCATCCATAAATGAAAAGATTTCACATCTGGCACATTCATCAATTATCTGGTCAATAAAGGGTGTAGGGTAGTTGTCTTTTGGACAAGCTTGATTTACATCCCTATAATCGATGCACACTCTAATTGTTCCTTGTTTTTTCATTACAGGAACAATGTTCGATACCCAATCGGTTAGAGGAACCGGGTAAATAAAACCAGCATGGAGAAGTTTTTCAACTTCTGCCTTGATGGCAGCGGCTTTCTTGGGGTGCACCTGCCGTAGCCGTTGTCGTACTGGTTTGACATCTGGATACATCTTTATTTCGTGTTCAACTATACTCGAGTCAATGCCTAGCATTTCATCATATGACCAAGCAAAGACATCTCTGAATTCGTGAAAAAGAACTTTTTATATTTCCAGTTCTGAAGGAGGACAACATTTGCCAACATAAATATTCTCTACAACATTTGTTTTGGTCGAGATATTAATGGCGATAGTCTCTTCAATATTGGACAAGTTTCGCTCGGAATCCACCGTGTTTACAGTATTTGATAGGAAATAAAAAACTGAAGGATGATGAAGGTCATCAGGAGTATCTTCTTGACAATCCGGAAGATGGGAACGATGGTGGTAATCTTCCCATGGCGCCTCGTCAATTATCATTGACTGAAGCATTCCTTCGTCGGTGTAATGCACTTGCGACCAAGGATCTGAAGGGGTGCCATATTCCTTAGACCTATCTATCCAAACGCTTAATGAGCGTTGATTTGGGTTTGCCTCCCATGCCAAAAACATTGATTGCTACAATATTTCTATTGGGCTTGGAGGCAATACCTGCAGATGATCCATGTTAATATCGTTTTCTGAGATCTTTTGAATAGAAGATATCATATTGCAGGTTCCTACCATCGCCACTTCCGCCAGATTGATTGGAGGTGGGAGGGAAAAAGTCCCCATTAATATAGGGTCTTTTAGTAGGCCTACTCTGATATTTTGAAGTGAATGGGGGCTTCCATGGATCATCAGAATGCTTCTCGTAACTTGGGAACTATTGGGGAGAAATGTTTGTTGGTCGACGATTGTAATTCCTCCTTGAAAGGGAAATGCAATCTTCCTAAAGTAAGTCGACACAACGGCAGCCATAGCATATATCCAGGGCCTTCCCAGTAGGATGTTGTAATCGAGGTTTCCGTCGATTACTTCAACATCTATTTCTACTGTTTCCCCCCCAGTTCAACTTGCAAGTTACTTAAAATCCCATATGGGGTATATGTTCGTCCATCAAATGCTTTTAATGTCGTCGAAGATCGCGACAAGGTTGGAGATCCTAAAGTTTTCCAGCAACTCATCGACATAATACATGTAGATGCCCCCTCATCAATAATTGTTCGATGAACAGTTTTGTTGAGGGCTTTCACTTGAATGAGGAAAGCTAGTTGAGCTGGTAACTGAGGATCGTACCCTTTGTGATTAAAGGACACGAGATTAGAATCCTTTGGGTCAATCCCACCTATTGCTGATAATAAAGCCTGCTTTTGGGAGGGGCAATTTTGCAGTACCTCAAGTGTCGACATAGCAGATGGCGATTGGGCCAGATCTTCCACTATATTATAATGTTGTGCTGCTCTGGCACGCGGATTAAATGTCGACTTGTGTACTACTCCCTTTGGCGGTTTTATTGTCAGCTCTGGAATGATGGGCGGCGCAACTTCTGTCAAAGTCGTTGTCGAACTACTAGGTTGATCTTTATCCTTGTTGTTTGACAACTGTGGATTCCCGTAATCTTTATTCCTTGTCGTTATCAAAGCATCATTTTGCTATTTCGAAACCGACAACATCAACACTTGGGACGGGGAAGCATTGTCACTAGCAACCAGATTTGTTCCTGGATTTGGAAACGGATCAGTCAATACCGCCGAGGTTTTTGAATTCTTGAAGAATTTTCTAAGCTCAGCTTTATATGGACACTCTCTTGTCCAATGATCCTCATCACATATAAGACATGGACGATTTGGTTTCTTATCTCCAGAAGGGTTTGCAAAAGATTTTTCAGGTGATGATTTCTCCTGTTTCTTCTTCTTCCCTTTGTTTTTCTTCTTGCCTCCTGGTTGCTTGGTTTCTTTGCCTTTGTCAGTTGAGACGACATTTACTTCCGAGGCGAGAAGTTCTTCTTTTGCATTTTGACTAGAAATCTTACGGGCTTTTTTAGATGTAGCCTTTGTTGACTTCGTGTCTGTCGTACCAATCACGCCATCACCGGCATGAGAGTCATTGTTTGATTTAGGAGGAGGAGGAACGGAAAATTCCGGTCTAGGAGCGTCAGGGATTTTATCGTAGAGAATGCCAGACTGAGTATAAATCAAGTCTAAATATTACGCACGAGCAATAACTTTCTCTTCATTGACGACTCCTCCCTTTGCCACATCTTCTGTAATGGAAGGTAATAATGACTTAATAAACCATTCAGCTAAAAGCTGATCAGGAACATACATTTTTACCATTCTACGATGACGTCGCCACTCATGAATATGATCTGATATGTGAGTGGCCGTTGTTTGCTTGAAATTGGTAAGAAGTTCTGTTCCCGTTTCGTACCTTATGGGTAACTGAAAATGGGTTAAAAAGGTCGTGGCTAGGGTACTGAAGTTATCAAACGAAGCTCTAGGTAATTCGATATACCATTTTGCTGCCAGACCAGTTAACGTTCTCTGAAAAAGGCGAAGCCTAATCGAATCATTGTTTAGGTTTTTGATGAACACCACAGATGAAAGGTCATCACATGATTCGATGGGTCTTCACCTGGATTTTCATTAAATTTAGGAATATCTAACGAAAGTTTATGTGGAATCACTGGCCACCAAGGGGCGTAAGCAATTGGATCGTTCGTTAGCTGATTTAGATCAGGTAACTCTAAAGTCGCCACGAAGGGTAACTGTTGATTCAGGTCTGGCGAAGCATACCCAGGATAAAATGGAATTGCCTGAGCAGTTGGTCTTTGCATACCAACATAATGCATTTGATGCTGGTAACTTTGGTAAGGTTGATGGGCATAACCATTATATAATGGTTGATTTTGACCGTTTTGAATATACGGCTGCCCATTATTTGCAAAGATTTGTTGCTCAAATCCTTGGTAAATTTGTTGGAATTGTGGTTGTTGATATTGCACCAGCCATGGTTGTGACGCCATGGGATTTTGTCCAATACTGGCTGTTTGACCAAGATGAGGGGTAATTGTATGCATTTGGGCCTGTGTCATTCCACTAGTTGGTGATTGTGGTTGAGTCACAGGGATAAGAGGCTGTTGCATTACGACCTGAGAAACCTGAGGTTGGCATACAACAGGCAACACTTGTACTTGCGACACCGTCACAATAGCAGGCGTAGTAGGTATATTTGACATAGGTAAATATTGTTGCGTCGAGTATACAACTCTTGGTTGTTGAGGCAGTATTGGTGCCCAACTGCTAGATGTAATTCCAGCATAACCTGAATTTTGTTGTGGACTCTCGTATGGTTGTCCTCCCGGAGGATACAATGAAAGGGTATATTGCCCTCCATACGGCGGTAATCTGGTACTTAAAGGAATGGTTTGTCCTTGAGGACCGGAATTCCCAAATTGACACCATGAAGGATCAATTTGCTGAGACTCAACATTAGAGTTCCCGGATATTATTCCGGATGAACAAACGGGAACGGACCATACTGTCGAAATAGCCCCTGAGTGGGCCCCATCTAGCGATTGAGAGCTATTTGGGACAGATGGTATGCTGGCGAACATTGTTGGAGTGATAGCAGGAAGTTCTGCCGTTGCTATGTCGGATGACACAGTCCTAGATGTCGACGGTTGTTCAGAAATTTCTAGTCTATCCAAAAGATATCCTAGCGATTCTACAGGAGCTTCCGATAATGGTAGACTAATTTCTGATGAAGAAGGATATAGGGTGATCCCGACTCCAAATTGTAATGGAGTACTAGATGGAGGATCCTCCATAATCTCTTCTATAGCAATCAGACCAGGTGGAAGAGGTAGACCGTCAGGTCCGTAAAATATTTCCGGTGTCAAAGAAGGTATAGATTCTGCAGTGACAGATGTTTGGGGAATAACACCTTCTGAATCAGCTATAGATGGAGCTGGTTCAGTAACACAAGTGTTTACCTTCACACTAGGATTAGCCCTATTGTCCTTTGGTGGTTGTGGAACTTCTTCTATAAAGGTAGGGATACTAGAAATGTTTGGAGTAACCAGAGTCTCTGATGGTGTTGGAACACTTGTTCTAACTTTACCAGGGGATTTGAACCGGTTAAACGAGTTCGCTTCGTCCGTAACAGTTTTGATTTTGGAGACAAAGACAGTTGACTCGTAAGCCTCCGTGAATGACGGGGTTTCAATTGACTTTCTTCCACGATTGCGGATTACTCGATCAACTAAAAATCAAGGGGAAATATGTTTCCGAATTAAATGAATTTTAGACACTTTGACACAACTTGCTTTTTCAATTTTTAAGAGTCGAGAAAAAACAAAAGATGACTCTAGTCGCCTTCGATTTTTAATGAGCTTGAAGTGACAAGCACTCAGATGGACCTTTTCCTTTAAGGACTCTGAAAAGGAACGAAAGAGACTACTCTGGAAATATAGACAGAGGGATTACTAAACCAATCGCAAAACTGCAGAATACTTTTTACGGTACGGTAGTCAATCTTCCCGAATGCTATGTTCAGTGCATTGCGATCGATAGGGCGGCAGACATGGCTTCCTATGGATAAAGGATATAGCCTATTGTGGTGTCCCAATATATACTCGACGGTACGTGGGAGCACAAGTCCGTACTGGTACTTATCGTCTCAAAGTGGAGGAATCACCCTGTTAGTGTCAGTCTTTCCAACCTTCCTCCAGTGATCAAATATGCTCTTACAAAGTGGTCTCAGAGTTTCCAAGTCAAATTTTGTCATTTCAAAGAATTTTCAAGCAAAATTTGCTCACTAGGCATTAGGTCTAGGGTTTGTTTTCACTCTTTTCAAAGTTGTCCAAATGGCAGTCTATGTCACTATTCAGCTGAGCCTATCATCATTCATAGGGTTGTCATTATCATGTCAAGTTCCATAGGGTCATCTTACAGCTTATCCATGCTTCAGTTGCGCCTAGGCAAGCTCATTTCCCTCTCCTAGGGTTTTGAAGGAAATTTCTCTTGGACGGTCAAATCATCGGAAAAACTTGTATCCTGATGTTCATACACCTTCCCCTATCCTTAAAGTACCTTATCAAACACTTCCCAACACTCAGATCCCCCAAATTCCCCATTTTTGCACAAACCCTAGTTTTTTGCTACAACCTGGCAATTTTCTAGGTTGGGCCTGTGTTTTTACCTTTTGGACCCCTTCCGCTCACTCAATCTCTGAGATTCCACTTTCCCCTACTTCCTAACATCCCTCCCTACTCCCCAAAATTTCCCCAAGAATTTAGAAGTCCCCTATCCCCTTCATTTCGCTCCATTTCGACAAAATTCCTTGTTTCACACATCGGGACAAGTTTCACTCGAATGATGTTTCAGAGCAATAGAAGATGAATTTTGGAAAACCGAGAGAGGTTTTTGTCCAAAACATGCCAAAGAAGAAAAATGTCCTTCACGTTTTGCACAGGTGTCATGGTTTGAGAGAAATGTCAAGAATACCGTTGCCTCAGGAGAATCAAAGACACCTCTGAAAGTGACCTTGGGAAAATCCAGTTTTCTCCTAGCTTGGTTGGCCAAATTATTTTCTTGATGGGTAAAATGATAACTAGACACAAATATATTTCCAATGAGCTATCATGAGCTCAATTTGGGGTTGAGGAAGGCATTCAAAAGTTGACTGCAACAACACTCTTCCTTGAGGCAGCCTCATTTGGCACTTTTTGACCAGTCTTTGGAGATTTGATTTTTGACAGATCAAATCAACTCCAAATTGAAAACTTCCAGTTGAGTTGGAAAGTAGACTCAAAGACCTTTCTAACGAGCTATCCTATGCCCGATTCTGACACAGGGAAGGCCTCCAAAAGCCTCCTGAAAAAGCACGACCCGTTGAGCCTGGCGCGCGACTCGTCAGAGGCGCGCGACTCATCAGGCTGCCTTTTCCAGTGTAAAATTTACACAGGTGCGACCCGTCAGGAGCGCGCGACCCGTTGGGCGAGGTGCATGACCCGTCAAGCTGTCTCCCTTCAAAACTATTTCAAGTTTGCTCAAACGCCTTCCAAGCCATCAAATCGCTTGAGGTAGGTTCTCTAAGCTTGGAATGATTGCTGGTTATGGTTGATGGATATTATGAATGTGTTTTTAATGATCAAAATGTTCAAGAGAAAGACCTCCATATGGCTGTATGTTACATTGCAAAAGAGTGCTAGGGTTTAGTGCTGTTTCATGGTTTTTCCCTTGTAATTATTTTCCCATTCCCATTTCATTTTCCCTATACTTCTATGTCAATTTCCCTTATAAATTTGTAAAGAAAATAAACCCTACCCCTTTTCCCTAAAAAAATAAAAAATCAAGCCCTAAACCCTACTCTTCATAATACCCATGTAAACACATGAATTTGATGATGCATGTGCAGTGATGTTTGCAGTGTTTTTTCCCTAAATTTCATGTTATATACATGTATTCCCATTTTCCTTGTAAAAATGTCCCTCCCCTAACATTTCCCTCATGTTCCTTGTCCCCTTGAAACAACATATAAATCAGCTTTTTACAGGCAGAAATAGCAGCACAATTTGTCCACTTTGCTCCTTAAACAATGTCAGAAACTGAAACCTATGAGCAAAGTGATGACCAGGCATCAGCTTCAGAGATTGAGATGCAGAGGAAGAGCCCGGCACAGCAGTACAGGAGCCTTTACCATTATGGTTTGATTCAGCTAGTGGTATTACATCAGTTGGCTCAGCAGGGCATCTCATGGGAGGAGTTCATTTCCCGTGAGTTTTTCACAGCACCACCCCAGCCACATCCTGAGGTCATTCAGGAGGAGGGAGGGCCATCTCAGCAGCCTGATATTCCTGCCACTAGACATATCAGTTCCTCACCTCAGCTCACTTATCAGAAAGGCCCGAGGGCCTTATTTGCAGCAGCTAGGCGAGTGTTATCTCCACATCAGGTGGAAGGGGCCTCGCTTTCTTCACCAGTACAGGTACTAGAGAGGGGCAAACAGCCCATGATTGATGAGGGTCCATCAGGAGTTCCCGATATTGAGTTTGTTGACCTTGAGGCCAGTTCTCCTAGCCAAGAGGCAAAGGAGGTCATTCAGCATCTCAGAGCTGAAAATGATGCCTTGCAGAGGAGATTAGAGGGAGCACAATGGACCATCACCTACCTTGAGCAGCGCAACAAACAGCTGGAAGATGAGCAGGCACTTGATGAGTTATGGAGGATTCGTAGTGACCGAGTCTTGAACCGAAGAAGACCCGGTGATCCTTTGCCCGCTGACCGAGAGTCCATGCTCATCCAGGAGAATGCACACTTAGAGAGGCTATTGGCTAAGGCCAACCAAGATAAAAAGTTGCTGAGGAACATGAAAAACCATTACTGGGCAAGAATGCATGTGTGCAAGGCCAAAATGAAGATGTTTCAAAGGCGGTTGTCCGAGGCCCTAAAGGGGAAAAAGAAGACCAATCCACTCCGTATCTTGGCTGAGGCTTCACTCAAAGATCATGGCACTCAATAGCCTAGCCACAACTCAAATCCCAAATTTTTTTGAGAATTTTGGGTAATTTTGGCATTTTTTGGTAATTTACAGGTTTTTCCCATTAACGGGTCTCAACCCGCGCGCGACCCTACATCATGGCAACTCCTTTTGGCGAAAACTCAGCATTTCTAGATTTTTCATGCAAAGTTACATATGCCCACGGATGGACTTGAGATTTTGTGCAGTTTTGGTCCCCCAAAAGGTCAAAAAACTACCAAAAAATGACTTTCTGGCCCTTTTTTGAGTTGCAGAAACCAGTCTTGGGAGAATTAAGTTTTGACAGGGAAAATGACCTCCAAATTCAAAAATTCCAGTTGGGTTGGAAAGTAGACTCACAGACCTTTCCAACAAGCCCACTTTTGCTCAATTTTGACACCTGCAAGTACCCCAAACAGAGCTCCAAAGGGGCGCGACCTGTCAGGCAGGGGGGCGCGACCCGTCAGGCAGATTTGTCCAGAAATGCGCTGTACAGCCCAGAAAACGCAGATTTGACTCAGTTTGACTTTTTGAGGTTAATGATGGTCCTCTTTGATGTAATTGTGACACTTTTTAGACACTTTTACCCTTTTATAACTCTTCTATAAGATTCATTTATGAAAAGGGTAAAAATTAAATGTATGAATTGGTTTCCAAGTTTATAGAGGCAAGTTGTTTTGACTGCCTAGTTTGTAGTGCTTAGTTTAGAAGTGGTTGAAACAGCTCCTAGGATAGTGAGCTCGACCCATGGAGGCAGGGAAAGAGGTTAGATCATCTATATTATGTACTTTCTTGCTCATTTTCATGGTTGGACTCTTGAGGGAGAAGCTATCATTGTAATATTTCACTGTATCTCTGCAATATTTGGCTAAGGAAGACCAGGGTTTTGCAGTCCTCTTTGGGATTCTTGTGGACTCATGTGTTGATGGTGTGCTTATCAATGTACTTGTAAGCTTGTTATGTGATTCATTTCCTTTCTGTTACTTCTGCACATTAAACAAATGAAGTGTTAAAGTAAGAATTCATGCCTGCCATGCTTTGCTTTTAAGTTTGTTTAATTTCAATGTTTTCTTCTGTCTAAAGAGAATTCAAAGTCATTGTTTGCTCTCTTTAGCTCTTCATCTTTCATTCCTGACCATCCACCTCAGTTAAAGGCATCAACACTGTCTCCTACCTCGCCCCAAGGAACCCCCTGCAGAAACTGTGTCCAATCCCCGCACCCAAAATTGCTATCCCCTCAATTTGCCACCAAAAACCCAAAAAACCCCAAATCAACCTTTTTAATCAGTTTACTAGCCTAATATCTGTGTTACCTTGTTTGGTCATCTCATCCCATTGAAGATCTGCCGAGATTGACCGGAGAGAGCCTTCTCCTGCCCCGTAGGGCTAGCTACGAGGCTAAATGGTTTGATGTTGCCTTGAGGTTTACCTTTCTTAGCCTGAGGTGAAATTTCAAGCTCTAACATACTGGCGACCATACTGGGGAGAACAAACTTGTTTGTGGATTGATGTGTTTGTTTCATAAGTCTTAGACGGAGCCTGAAGATACGCCAGGTAGCCTTCGAAAACGCTCTTGCTTTGCATCAGCGCAAGTAGATAAACGCTGCTTCAGTCAATCTCCGTGAGCTTGTGAAAACAACACTTCGATTGCATTTTACCCCAGCACATGTATCAAGTTTAGATCTGATTGTTGATGGTGGACAACGATCAGACACTTGCAAGGCTGAAATCATTCACTGGCGACTCCTTCACTGAAAACTCCAGAGATCAATGCTTCATGGTGACTTCACTGCAGGAAGATCAGTAGCTTTGAGATTTTCAAGATGGATCGGATTGCAAGAAGATACGCTCCCTTGAGCCGAGATCACATTCTAGGTTTTCCGAATAAGATTCCAAAGGTAGATTGGTCAAGGAATCTGCCTATATTTAAAGATGATGGTAAGAAGGATGCTGCTTTACATCTAATTAGATTTCACATGCATATTCGCAAGTTGAAGGTGGATTTTCCTGAAGATTGCTTGATGAAGATATTCTTGGCCACTCTGGAAGGTAAAGCCCAATCATGGTATGAAAGTTTGCCACCTGCTTGTATTTACTTAAAAAGGATTTTCATGCTATGTTCATTGAAAGATATAAGGACTCTTATCCATCATTGAATTTAGTTCAAGACTGTTGCAAGCATGCATATAGTTTTATTGAAAGCCTTGAGAAGTTTTATGAAGATGATAATTTCATGGATGAAGAGATCATGGAAGCCCTGTATGAAAAGCCGTTTCAGCAGCACATAGAAATCTTAGAGGATACTTGTCAAGATCAGCAGGTTGAAGATGGCCATATGGCTGTAATTGATGAAAGAGAAGAGCTTGTTTCAGATCTGCTCACAGAAGAAGACAGCGTGCAGGGTAGCCAAGATTCAACTTTAGAATGTAATGCAGTCAACTCAGCTATTTCAGATCAAAATTCAGATCATGGTGACCAAGAATACCTTGTGTTGAATCCTATAAAGAAGAACTCGACTGTTGAGATTAGCTGGCATGAAGAAGATCTTCATGAGGAGGTCATTCAGTCAGCTCATGAACAACAAGGTGAGATCTTTGCTCAAGCAAGTGAAAAAGGTTTTCTGCATGAATTTGTGGTAGACGATATAAATGATCATCTTGTGCTTCAAGGACCATCTGAAGTTTCTTCTCTTATGATTGATGAATGTAATGAGAATCTGGCTATCATATCATATGAGGATGACTTACCATGTATTCAAACTACAAAAGATCAGATCATTCAGGATTCCATTTCAGATTCTTCCTCATATGTCTCATGTTTTGAAATGTTATTTCAAGAGGAGATCTGCGCATCTACTTGTTCAGAATTTTTTGAGGACCAGGAACATACTCTTTCCGAAGCACATGATGAAGGCATATCAGAATTTGAAGCAAACGATACCTTGTTCTTTTAGCAGGAGGTGGCAATGTCAAGTCTTCATGTTTTCCAGGATCCAATGGCAGATTTGTTGCAGCCAGCAGTGATAGTGTTTGTTGCAGTATTCAGTGATGAAGGAGAATATGGTCAACTATGTTTTTGGATGCCTAGTGATAGGTTTGTATTGTTGACCAGAAGATCTAATCAGGAGAATCAATCAAGAAGGCATCTGCTTGATTGGTTGCATTGGCATTTTGATATAGTTTGATGGTATATTGTCTTGTAAGAAACAAAGGTGGTTGTCATCATGATTTCAAATCTTGATGGACTGCTGCCCTTCAATAAGCTTTGTAAGTTCTTGTTTTCGTTAAGTCAGTCATGAGTCATTTGTGTTTGGTCTATTGAGTGAGTTTTTTTCAAGTTATTTCAGTTTGCCATTGAGTCGGTTAAGTTTCAGTCAAGTTTTCATTCAATAAATGTGTCAAAGTTTTGTGTCAAAGGTGTAAATAATGACTCCATCGCCCAATGGTCAAAAGCACTGGTCTGCTCTCCCAGAGGTCTACGGTTCTTGGCACCTCCAAGGAGCTACCATCCCCATTGGAGCCAATGTTAGTGTCAGTCTTTCTAGCCTTCCTCCAGTGATCAAATATGCTCTTACAAAGTAGTCTCAGAGTTTCCAAGTCAAATTTTGTCATTTCAAAGAATTTTCAAGCAAAATTTGCTCACTAGGCATTAGGTCTAGGGTTTGTTTTCACTCTTTTCAAAGTTGTCCAAATGGCAGTCTATGTCACTATTCAGCTGAGCCTATCATCATTCAGAGGGTTGTCATTATCATGTCAAGTTCCATAGGGTCATCTTACAGCTTATCCATGCTTCAGTTGCGCCTAGGCAAGCTCATTTCCCTCTCCTAGGGTTTTGAAGGCAATTTCTCTTGGACGGTCAAATCATCGGAAAAACTTGTATCCTGATGTTCATATACCTTCCCCTATCCTTAAAGTACCTTATCAAACACTTCCCAACACTCAGATCCCCCAAATTCCTCATTTTTGCACAAACCCTAGTTTCTTGCTACAACCTGGCAATTTTCTAGGTTGGGCCTGTGTTTTGACCTTTTGGACCCCTTCCGCTCACTCAATCTCTAAGATTCCACTTTCCCCTACTTCCTAACATCCCTCCCTACTCCCCAAATTTTCCCCAAGAATTTAGAAGTCCCCTATCCCCTTCATTTCGCTCCATTTCGACAAAATTCCTTGTTTCACACATTGGGACAAGTTTCACTCGAATGATGTTTCAGAGCAATAGAAGATTAATTTTGGAAAACTGAGAGAGGTTTTTGTCCACAACATGCCAAATAAGAACAACCTCCTTCACGTTTTGCACAGGTGTCATGGTTTGAGAGAAATGTCAAGAATACCGTTGCCTCAGGAGAATCAAAGACACCTCTGAAAGTGACCTTGGGAAAATCAAGTTTTCTCCTAGCCTGGTTGGCCAAATGATTTTTTTGATGGGTAAAATGATAACTAGACACAAATAGCTTTCCAATGAGCTATCATGAGCTCAATTTGGGGTTGAGGAAGGCATTCAAAAGTTGACTGCAACAACACTCTTCCTTGAGGCAGCCTCATTTGGCACTTTTTGACCAGTCTTGGGAGATTTAATTTTTTACAGGTCAAATCAACTCCAAATTGAAAAATTTCAGTTGTGTTGGAAAGTATACTCAAATACCTTTCCAACGAGCTATCCTGCGCCCGATTCCAACACCGGGAAGGCCTCCAAAAGCCTCCTGAAAAAGCGCGACCCGTTGAGCCTGACGCGCGACCTGTCAGAGGTGCGCGACCCATCAGGCTGCCTTTTCCAGTGTAAAATTTACACAGGTGCGACCCGTCAGGAGAGCGCGCCCCGTTGGGCGAGGTGCGCGACCCATCAAGCTGTCTCCCTTCAAAACTATTTCAAATTTGCTCAAACGCCTTCGAAGCCATCAAATCGCTTGAGGTAGGTTCTCTAAGCTTGGAATGATTGCTGGTTATGGTTGATGGATATTATGAATGTGTTTTTAATGATCAAAATGTTCAAGAGAAAGACCTCCATATGGCTGTATGTTACATTGCAAAAGAGTGCTAGGGTTTAGTGCTGTTTCATGGTTTTTCCCTTGTAATTATTTTCCCCATTCCCATTTCATTTTCCCTATACTTCTATGTCAATTTCCCTTATAAATTTGTAAAGAAAATAAACCCTACCCCTTTTCCCTAAAAAAATAAAAAATCAAGCCCTAAACCCTACTCCTCATAATACCCATGTAAACACATGAATTTGATGATGCATGTGCAGTGATGTTTGCAGTGTTTTTTCCCTAAATTTCATGTTATATACATGTATTCCCATTTTCCTTGTAAAAATGTCCCTCCCCTAACATTTCCCTCATGTTCCTTGTCCCCTTGAAACAACATATAAATCAGCTTTTTACAGGCAGAAATAGCAGCACAGTTTGTCCACTTTTCTCCTTAAACAATGTCAGAAACCGAAACCTATGAGCAAAGTGATGACCAGGCATCAGCTTCAGAGATTGAGATGCAGAGGAAGAGCCCGACACAGCAGTACAGGAGCCTTTACCATTATGGTTTGATTCAGCTAGTGGTATTACATCAGTTGGCTCAGCAGGGCATCTCACGGGAGGAGTTCATTTCCCGTGAGTTTTTCACAGCACCACCCCAGCCACATCCTGAGGTCATTCAGGAGGAGGGAGGACCATCTCAGTAGCCTGATATTCCTGCCACTAGACATATCAGTTCCTCACCTCAGCTCACTTATTAGAAAGGCCCGAGGGCCTTATTTGCAGCAGCTAGGCGAGTGTTATCTCCACATCAGGTGGAAGGGGCCTCGTTTTCTTCACCAGTACAGGTACTAGAGAGGGGCAAACAGCCCATGATTGATGAGGGTCCATCAGGAGTTCTCGATATTGAGTTTGTTGACCTTGAGGCCAGTTCTCCTAGCCAAGAGGCAAAGGAGGTCATTCAACATCTCAGAGCTGAAAATGATGTCTTGCAGAGGAGATTAGAGGGAGCACAATGGACCATCACCTACCTTGAGTAGCGCAACAAACAACTGGAAGATGAGCAGGCACTTGATGAGTTATGGAGGATTCGTAGTGACCGAGTCTTGAACCGAAGAAGACCCGGTGATCCTTTGCCTGCTGACCGAGAGTCCATGCTCATCCAGGAGAATGCACACTTAGAGAGGCTGTTGGCTAAGGCCAACCAAGATAAAAAGTTGCTGAGGAACATGAAAAACCATTACTGGGCAAGAATGCATGTGTGCAAGGCCAAAATGAAGATGTTTCAAAGGTGGTTGTCCGAGGCCCTAAAGGGGAAAAAGAAGACCAATCCACTCCGTATCTTGGCTGAGGCTTCACTCAAAGATCATGGCACTCAATAGCCTAGCCACAGCTCAAATCCCAAATTTTTTTGAGAATTTTGGGTAATTTTGGCATTTTTTGGTAATTTATAGGTTTTTCCCATTAACGGGTCTCAACCCGCGCGCGACCCTACATCATGGCAACTCATTTTGGAGAAAACTCAGCATTTCTAGATTTTTCATGCAAAGTTACATATGCCCACGGATGGACTTGAGATTTTGTGCAGTTTTGGTCCCCCAAAAGGTCAAAAAACTACCAAAAAATGACTTTCTGGCCCTTTTTTGAGTTGCAGAAACCAGTCTTGGGAGAATTAAGTTTTGACAGGGCAAATGACCTCCAAATTCAAAAATTCCAGTTGGGTTGGAAAGTAGACTTACATACCTTTCCAACAAGCCCACTTTTGCTCAATTTTGACACCTGCAAGTACCCCAAACAGAGCTCCAAAGGGGCGCGACCCGTCAGGCAGATTTGTCCAGAAATGCGCTGTACAGCCCAGAAAACGCAGATTTGACTCAGTTTGACTTTTTGAGGTTAATGATGGTCCTCTTTGATGTAATTTTGACACTTTTACCCTTTTGTAACTCTTCTAGAAGATTCATTTATGAAAAGGGTAAAAATTAAATGTATGAATTGGTTTCCAAGTTTATAGAGGCAAGTTGTTTTGACTGCCTAGTTTGTAGTGCTTAGTTTAGAAGTGGTTGAAACAGCTCCTAGGATAGTGAGCTCGACCCATGGAGGCAGGGAAAGAGGTTAGATCATCTATATTATGTACTTTCTTTCTCATTTTCATGGTTGGACTCTTGAGGGAGAAGCTATCATTATAATATTTCACTGTATCTCTGCAATATTTGGCTAAGGAAGACCAGGGTTTTGCAGTCCTCTTTGGGATTCTTGTGGACTCATGTGTTGATGGTGTGCTTCTCAATGTACTTGTAAGCTTGTTATGTGATTCATTTCCTTTCTTTTACTTCTGCACATTAAAAAAATGAAGTGTTAAAGTAAGAATTCATGCCTGCCATGCTCTGCTTTTAAGTTTGTTTAATTTCAATGTTTTCTTCTGTCTAAAGAGAATTCAAAGTCATTGTTTTCTCTCTTTAGCTCTTCATCTTTCATTCCTGACCATCCACCTCAGTTAAAGGCATCAACACTGTCTCCTACCTCGCCCCAAGGAACCCCCTGCAGAAACTGTGTCCAATCCCCGCACCCAAAATTGCTATCCCCTCAATTTGCCACCAAAAACCCAAAAAACCCCAAATCAACCTTTTTAATCAGTTTACTAGCCTAATATCTGTGTTACCTTGTTTGGTCATCTCATCCCATTGAAGATCTGCCGAGATTGACCGGAGAGAGCCTTCTCCTGCCCCGTAGGGCTAGCTACGAGGCTAAATGGTTTGATGTTGCCTTGAGGTTTACCTTTCTCAGCCTGAGGTGAAATTTCAAGCTCTAACACACCCAACCAACAATGAAAACAATAGTTACCAGGCTTTACGATGCCGGAATACGTCTCTAGCCTAGACTTCTAAATGTTGTGCGTTAGGTTCCAAAGCGTTTTTAGATTCATTAAATTTATTTTACAGTTTATCTTGCTTAAGAAATTTGTCTTTCAGGTTCACCACGTGATGTAGATATACAATTCCTAAAATGTAATCTAAGATGATAAACAATCATTTAATCTTCTTTTTTCAATGAAAATCCTAGCTACTAAGGAAAGAGAGATGATATTCTTTCAACATAGATCAGAGAGCACACACTATATGCACTGTCCTAAATCAAACCAACAAACAGTCTAAATGCAAATGCACATGCATGTATTTGTTTTCAGCCTTCTTAATGTGTGAATGATAAAAAGAAAGCTGAGCGCAAATCTGAATTATTTTTCAAAGCGACATTACTAACAAGCTTCTTTTCTAGACAAAATGAAGACAATGACGACACCTTGTGATTTGGAATGGAAAACTTGCTTTCGACACTTGAAAAACTAATAATTCAAATCAAATACAAGAGTAATAATGTAATAGACTATCAAGAACAATCAGATTCTCTTCTATGACTAAAAACAACACTTGCGACACTTCCAAATCAAGAAACGATAGTTCAATTACGCTACTTCTTTGTAAAAGAGAACTAAAAATGGCTCACAATACATAAAAACATTTACAGTTCTTTGCACAATGGAGGTGGAATAATGGCAAGGAAGGGGGTTTCCAACAGAGGTATACTGACTATAGACAACAAAACTCCTGAATAGAGCTAAAAAGAGTGAAGAAAAACCAAAGTCTGGAGGCAAAATTAGCCTTTTCTGATCAGCACACCTGTTACACAGGGATTCCAGTATGCATCCCACCTACAGCACACGGGAAGTGCGATGCATACTAATATCCTTGAAGAGAGGGTGCATGGTACAGTGCGAGACTTTTGATCCAGTTTTTTATCACAGTTTGCAGCACAGTTCAGGGATTTAGGCCGAGCAAGTGGTAATCAGTAAATAAATCACAGGGGTAGATCTAAGGAGGTTACTAGAGCCACCACAAGGGCAATTAGAGAGTTTGTAAATCGATTGTTTAGTTCATAAACAAAACCCGGAGATAGACTGAAGCAGCATTTATCTACTTTTCACTTGCATAGCAAATGCAGTTCGAAGACTAGCTGGCTTGACTTCAGGCTCCGTCTATAAGTTTATAAAGCAAACAAATATAGACAAACAAACAATCTATTCGCTCCCCAGCGGAGTTGCCATTTTGTTATCGGGAAATCTAGTGTCTAAGCAGAGCTGCTAGTCCCACTAAGACTGGTAGCTATCTTAGAAACAAACAAACTAAAACTACTTTCATTTTCCTTTATGAGAAGTAGATAGGAGGGGAACAAAGGAGACCAACCTCTGTCTTGCGCTTGATTCCTTGCTTGATTCCTCTCCCTTCTGATAGATCTTTGCCACTCGCTTCCTCGTCTACCCAGCTTCAAGGAGCACTTGTGGAATCAAAGCAGCATAGCACTATCCAAGAATAGAGATCTACCATCATAAACAATATAGGACCAGATGTATATTGACCACACAAATGCATATATCATCAATCATACAAGAATGTGGAGGAAAACTTGAATAGCTTTATTAACATCAAGAATACCAAAGAAGATTACAACCAATTGTTCTGACCCAACATCATCCTCTCAGCAAGAAAGCCCTTCTTCACCTCATGAAAAGCTTAGATCACCCAACACTATGATGTTACACCAAGAAATCAGCAGCACTTCCTTACAAGATACAAAATTCAAGCCTCTGGATCTCTGGGATGAGGGATCCATATATAGATGTTTGCAAGGGGGGTGAGTCAGCTTCTGAGATTTGATTACTGTCCTCTCTCTGATAGTTCTTGATTCCACTTGGAGATTGATGATCTCTTACTCATCCCTGGGCGAATGCAGAGAGGCAAGTGTCACCGGAGAAGTTTCTGGAGATTCCATGATCTTCCACCTCGCAAATTGACTCTGCCATTTGTCCACTCTCACCCATCGCACCCCATAGAAGGGATTTTCAGTATGCATCGCACCTCCTGTGTGCATTTAGGTGGGATGCAATGCACTTTGACCATGGAGCAGGTGAGATGGTCCAACTTTGACCAGTTCTGAGTAGTTTTTCATGGAGAACTTCTGGGAGATGATGTAATCAGTTGAACTTGTTCTGTTATGGGTTGGAACAACACTTTTATGGGCTTAGGAGCCCTTGGTTTACGGACATTTATGATTGGGGTTGTAGTGCCCAAAAACGTCTATAACAGATAGTAATTAGCGGAATATTTGAGTTAAAAACCTCCCATAATTGCAAATTCAATCATACTAGTACCTGAAAAATAAGATGCATTATCAAATATAAGTGAAAAAGGCAAATCAAATCTTGTAACGATAAATTGATCGATAAATTCAATAACAGATTTAGAATCGACTACCTTTAGCGGAATTGCTTCCACCCACTTAGTGAAGTAATCTGTAGTAGTCAGAATATACCTATGTTGTTTAGAATAATGAGGAACGATCTCTCCTATGATATCTAGTCCCCATTTTTCGAAAGGTTGTTCGATGTTGACTGGCTGCAGAGGCAAGGCTAGTTTCCTTTGTCTTCCAGAAGCAGTTTGGCATGTTTTGCATTTCCTCACATATGCGTGGGTATCTTTGAAGAGAGTGGGCCAGTAGTATCCAACATGTAATATTTTGTGTGTTGTAGTATCTCCTCCAAAGTGTCCACCTGCTGGTCCATCGTGAAGTTCCTGCAAAACTATTTGTGCTTCAGAATTTTCTAAGCATCTTAACAATATGGAATCATAATTTCTCCTAAATAACACATTATCAACAATCTCATAATTTTTTTCTTTTAATCGTAAAGATATTTTTCTTTTATAATTGAGTTCAGGAGGAGCATATCCAATTTTCAAATAAAAAAATTAAATCAGCGTATTGGGAATGAGCATCAATTACACTTACCTCATAAATGTGTTCATCGTTACCTGTGTCCCCTTCGACGGGTATGTTGGGTTCTCCTGTAAGTAGCTTGCAGAAACCATGCCCTCTGACAATTTTGGCTAGTTTAATTTCAATATTGTATTCCTGCAGAGTTGTTACCCAATTCACTCTCTTTTCTCCTAATTCTTTCTGCATTAGTAATTGTCTCACTATTGGGAATGAGACTATTACTTTTGTGTGTGTTTTTAAAAGAAAGGGTCGAAAATGCTTTACAGATTTATATATAGCATATGCTTTTTTTTCTACTTCTGAATAATTCAATTCAGCACCATGGAAATTTGAACTGAAAAATGAGATGGGTGCTTCGATTTTCTGATTATCAATTTGTGTCAAAACAATAGCATAAGACATTGAAGAAGAAAATGTATATAAGATGAAATGATTGGAGAAATTCGGAGTATTTAAAGAAGGAGCATTGATAATTTCCTGTTTGATTAAATCAAATGCTTGATTTTCATGATGACCCCATTTAAAAACTGTGTCGTTCTTAATCATTTGTTGTAATAGAAAAATAATTTGTGAGAAATCAGGGATAAACCTTTTGACAAAATTGATCTGTCCAAAAATGTTTGCATGCTTTTTTGGTTATATGGTGGAGAAATTTTTGAAATTTTTTTTATTCTATCAAAGTCAATGTAAATTCCATTTTTTGAGACAATGAATCCTAAAAGTTTCCCTTCACTAAGAGCAAAAAAAGATTTTTTTAGATTTAATGAAATACCTTATTTTCTACAACGTTCAAAAATATGTTTTCAGTCTTGCAAACGACTACTTTTGTTCTTTGAATAAATAGTAATGTCATCCAGATAAACAACAACCATTTTGTTTAACAGTCCTTTGAAATCTATATCTGTGTCTCGTTGGAAAGTGACCCCTGTGTTTATTAAACCGAATGGCATTTTTTGGTAGGCATAAGTTCCCCATTTGGTTCTGAAAGTAGTCTTTAGCCTATCATCTGGGTGGACCATGATTTGATTATATCCATAGAAACCATCAAGGAAAGACATAAGTTCGGGACCAACAACTGATCGTAAATATATTCCATAGTGGGTAGAGGGAAATTATCCTTTTGATTGGCCTTATTAAGATTCCTAAAATCTATACAAATGTGGGTATCACCCTTTTTCTTCCTAACAGGTACCAAGTTAGAAACCCATCTTGAATGCCTAACAAGGAAAATAATTTTAGCCTTAAGGAGTTTATTCAATTCCGTTTTGATTTGATTTTCTAAGTTCAGGGTGAATTTTCTTTCATTTCTGTTGGATAGGTTTATCGTTTGATATAATTGGGATTTTATGTTGAATGATGGAAGTGTCGAATGTTTTCAGACCTTCGTAACTCCAAGCAAAGACATCCTTATATTTCTTTAAAAAATGAATGAAGGATAACCTTTCTTCAGACGAAAGACCAAGTCCTAAATTGACATTCTGAGGTTTAAGAAATGTCCCAAGATTTATTAATTCAAATCTCAGAGTTGAACTCTCTAGTTTTGAATTAGTAACTCTTTAAAATTTGTCTTTTAAGTCATAGAGATCCTCAAGTTTTACTACAGATCTAGGTATGGGATTATCATCAATTTTTTGTTTTAATTTATCATTGTGTTCATCCTCATCAATTATTTGGTCATCGTATGTTTTTCTCAGAAGTTAAGAAGCTTGAAATTTCATCATCATCATTAAATACTTGCCAATTGGTAATATTACCGGGAATGGATGGTCTAAATATTAATTCTACAAAAAAATTATCGGGACTGTAATCTTCGGATGGGATCAGTTTTGATGCAATGTTAACAAGTAGGTTAGTGCTGGCATTCTGAATCCTAGGAATAACATAAATGTTAAATGCTAACAAATGTGAAGTGAGAAGCTAAACCAAAGACTGATAATGCTTCAAGTGTGTAGAGATATAATGCATCATGTTTCTTACTTGTTTAACTACAATTTATGAATCTCCAAAAACTTCTAGGTATTTAACATCAAGGCTAATTGATTTATATATACCTTGTACTAATGGTTCATATTCCACAATATTTTTTGTGCATTCGCCAATCTCCAAGTCAACATTGTCTTCACACCTTCAGGATTAGTCAATATGCAACCTGCTCCTACACCATCACTTGATTTCGACCCATCAAAATACAATGTCCGAAATAAAGAATTAACTATTGGTTTTTATAACATATTTACACAACTGGAAAAGTCTGCCTGTGAAAAAATTCCAGTTTGAGAAGTTACATAATTACTCAGAAATGATAACGATTGTGCTTTAAAATTCTCAAAAAATGATTCAGTAGAGTAGTTTCCAAGAATGTTGTTATTAAATGCTACTGCCTCATTTTCAACTTCGAAATATGTTACTGAATGTTTCATATGTTTTTCGCGGTTGATTCTGATTTGATTTATCTTTCCATTAAATGGTAGCCATAAGTGAGACCAATCAATGGCAAAATAACTATGTAGTTTTTTTGACCAATCTCTACTGAGAATTAAATCGTAGAAATCTGGGATATCAACAACAAGTATATCAATTATTTGACAAACTTCAAGATTCGAAGATAATCTAATAGGAACTTAATTCATTTCTCCTATGACTCTGACTTTTTTCCTATCGAGTTGCACAATGTGAACTGGATTTTTATGGGGTGACATATTTAATTGCAGACAAACTGAATATGGCATGATATTCGAAGAAGCCCCTGAATCTACCAAGAAGTTATGTACATTTTTATTAAATATTTCAAAATTCAAAATAAAAGGAGTATGTGAGTTAGACTTGTCACCTATCATAATAGCATTAGAGGAATCAGATAATGAATGAACATGAGGTTTACCCATTCCATTAGAAGCTTTGGATACCACAACAATAGGAAGAGGAGAAGCAGGTACTGCATTCAATTCTTTCAGTAAAAATTTCTGTTGTTGTTTGAGTTTAGTGAGTTCATGAAGGGAAATGTTTGCTTTTATTTTCTTCATATCCTCAACTATATTGTACTCAATAGTATCTGAAACTACTAAGGTTCTAGGTGAAGATGGAGAATTGGATGAAGATGGAATTACTTGGGGAGAAGTGGAAGTGGATTTTTTAACAATAACTTTATCTGGATTTAAGACATGTGTGGTTTATATCTTTTGGCTTAGTTATTAATATTAATTAATTTTAATATATTAATTATTATTATTATTAATATATTTTAATATTAATACAATATACAATATTCTAATATTACTATTCATTAAATACTAATATATATTAAAAAAACTATTTCACATACTAATTTATAATTAATAATATTATACTAACAAATATTAAATATTAAATGCTTATATGAAGTATTAGTACAATAATTACTAATATTTATAATAATGATTACTACCTTAATTATTAATATCAATTATTAAAATTATTATTAAGGTTTAGTGATATTAAGATTAAGGATTATAATAATAATTTAAATTAATAAATTAACTCATCAAAAAAAAAATCCAATTAATATTATTAAACAAGCCGACATTCATCTCATCCTTAAAATCTACTCTCCTCATAACTATTTAAAACCCTCAATTAAGCTCTTCTACTATCAACATTCAAGAAGTCCTGATGATGGATCCCGGTTGGGATTTGAAACGTTGACGGAAAAATGGTTTTTACTGTGGATTCTCTGGTAACTAAGTCATAAAATAACTTTATCTTTAGCAGTGGAAGTTGAAAATTTTTGTTTTCACATTGATTGTATAGGATCAACTGAACCTTTACTTCTTATGCTAACAGGTAATGCTTCATATTCATTTTCACTATCAGAAATAGGAAGAATAAACTCCCACATTCCATTTAACTCAGCTATATTTTCATCTTGGGATTCATGAGCAGAAAATCCTACTTCTTCCTCATTTTCATTATCAGTTTTTGTATTAGAGATCGTGTTTGGAGGTTGTGGATTAGGTGGCTGATTTCTTCTGAATGGTCTAAAAGTTTTTTTGGAAGAGGATTCAACTACTTGTTTTTTGATCTCTATCATCTCGTTAGATAAAGTGTTAAGGACTTGTTGTAAGCCTTCAAGATAAAAGGGATCTGTAGGTGCTTTCTTTTTAGCTTCATCCTTAAATGTAACTCTTTTTAATCTTATGTCTTCCTGGTTTTTTTCTTTTCTAGTGCATTTATCCCCTTCTTTACAGACACAACTTCTTTCATGTTTTCTACCAAGGTATTTTTATTAGCTCTATCTACAAAAATCCCATGTTAGAAGAAAGAGATGAAATATACCATTCAATTTGTACATCGACACCAGGTCTAGAAGTAGCTGGGATTTTATTTAACAATTTGTTAAATCTGGAATTGAAATCTTTTATATTTTCCCTTGAATTCGTTTTTAAATTAGAAAGGTCATTGATAAGAGATGCGGTTGAGTAATTATCACCAAATTTAGTTAAAAATTGTACTTCAAAAATATCCCAACTAATAATAGAATTGGCTGGTAATGAAAATTACCAAGACCCTGCAGATCCTGTAAGAGTGTATGGGAATAATATAACAACAACATTTTCTTCATCTACCTCATTAAGATTGACGGATAACATATAATTATGAAGGTGCTCTTCAGTAGGTAACCCATCAGAAGGATTGAATTTGGGAAGACATCTTTCAGGATGTTTTGGTAGAGGATGAAGTGGTGCTGCCATTTGAATAGCTTCGGAATTGGACCATGGTCTAGTTGCCATTGTAACAGTTGGGGAGGTGGATGTGATGAAAGAAGAACAAGTAGCTGTGATAGTACTGCTTGAGGTAGCACTAGCTTTTTGTGTAGAGGAAACATAAATAGATGAAGTGAACGGTAGAGAGAAAGGAAATGAAAAAGGAAGAAATGGAGATTTTGTTGAAGGAGAGAATGAGGTAATCTCACCAGTAGATGTGTGGGGATATAATGTAGTACTTTTATTTCGGCGGGATTGAAGTGGAAATTCAAATGGTGAGATGCCAAGTTTTTCACTTTGGGACCGAGTTAAAATGCCGGTTCCTTGAAAAATAGAAGTTATTCTTCCTTCAGAATGTTCGAATGATTCAAGCTTTTCTGCTGAAATGGAGACGTCTTCCAATTTCTTTATCAAAGCTGTAATTTCTAGTGATTCTGGAGTATAATATGCAAGGATTACCTCAGGAATTATTCTAGGAGACTTGGGAGGTGATTGTACAACTCCTGATCTAAAAGTAGGAGATTCTGGAGGGGATCTGGAAGTTGTAGGAGATTTGGAGGGAGAATGACTCTTGGAATGGCCTTTTGTTTTTGGATTGGACTTACTTGCCATTCATAGTCTGCATGCCCTCCTTCTAGTGCCAAAAAGTGTTGAGGCCTCGAAAATCACTGCTTCAACACAAGGGGAAAACCACCCGGTCCGGACCTTAAGACAACTCCTTTTCTGTTTAGGTAGTGGCTCTGACTGGATTATATGGGACTAGTTTCCTAATGAAAGGTGATTGAATGACTTTGTAATGCTTAGAGTGAAGTGAAATAGATGGATTTGCAGTAATGAATTAAATGGAAAAATATATGCATTAATATACTCTATATCCTGGGATGTTTAACTTTTATCTAGATGTGATCTATAATGATTTTCCTTAGTAAATGACAATATAGATTGTTCAAAGACCCATGGAAATGAAACTATTTCAAGATGATTAGTTTGATTAAATAGTTAATCAAAATAATGTGTAAAGTCATATCACATTTAGAATATCAAAGAAAATTGCTTAACATGTATAAAAATATCAATGGCTGCATGATCAGTAGTGAATACATGTAACAATGTTCTTTAAATATCAAGTAATAAGCAATCTGAAAAGATAAATTTACTATTTACTTATGAACAAAACAAAGGTACAATGATAGAAATACTAGATATACTTTGCTCAGCTCATAAAAGAAATAGCAGCAGTTTATTCCTTCCCAAAAAGTTGATTCGAGGAGTACAGTAATGCAACTTCTCAAAATTCTTTATGAAAATTCCTAAACAATGTCTGAGTCATTATATTGAGAAAAGGATGAAAGTATAGTAGTGCGAGCTTTCGCAAGCCTTTCTTCATAAAATTCAGGACCTTTATTTCATACAACAAGTAAGCCTAAATAGCAGCAAACAAATGAATCTATTGTGCAGAACGTTGAGGGCATTTAAACAGATCACTTCAAAAATTCTTAAAGGAAAACCATTTTTTGATAGAAGTTTCTAAAAGTGATTTGTTGTCTTCATCAGCTTCATTCGTTCTATCGAACTTTTTGGATGTTTGTCTATTTGTTTGAACTGATATGCCACTTATCAGCACATATGTCTTCCTTTGTCATGAACCTGAACAAAAAAAACAAGAATCCATAAGATAAACATAAATGAGATGATAAGCGAATTTTATTTGAAACAAATCACATTTTGCAGGAAATCAGGAAAAACGTAGATAGCAATAAATTTCAACATGGACAGCATGGGGAGGAATGTGGAGTGAGGATGTGGACTTTACGTCTTATCACAATTAGAAATCAAAGTTTGGGGAAGATCATAAAACAATTGCAATCGGATCAGAATTAGGGGTGGAACTGAGAAAATCACAATCGGTTTAGACCGGGATTATTTCATACAAGATCCCAAAAGGGGCCTTTTCAAATAAAATCGTAATCACAATTGGAATGGGAAGGAGACAGTGAAATGATGATCTTTTGTTATTTGTGATAGTCGAAGACACGGGGTTTTATGAATTACAATGTATAATCCTATCAAGTATGGGGCTTATTGCATATCGTAATACATAGGATTTATTGCAATCGCAAATCAGAGTTGCAGATTATAAGAAGTGGTCGAAAGATCTGTGATTTGCGATATGCGGGATGACATCAGGGATGAATTCATGGTGACGTGGTAGATGATGTGGCAGGTGGCATGTGACGTGGCAAGTGACATGGAAGATGACGTGGAAGATGTCATGGAATTGATGTCACTGCTGACGTCATACTGCAATCGGAAATCAGGATCATATCGCAATTGACATTAGCATGAGGCATGATTTTAGAACTTTTCGATTGTGATATAAGCCCCCGACGCGATATTAATATAAATTGTAGTGAACAATCCATGCCGGTTCAGGCCTTATTGCATATCGCAATCTTCAAAGGAGCGGGTATGGATTGAATTTTCTGTAATAGCTTGTGGACACGATATTAATATGTATTTGCATGTATTTTCCCATCGAGTCCGGGGCTGATCACATATTGAAAATCGGCGAAGGTAATGGGGCAGGACTCTTTGGTAACTGCAATAGCTCTGAATGTGGGGGATTTCTGGAATGGATTTTATAATCCACTTGGATCCGGGCTTAATCGCATATCACAATTCTTTAAGGTATGAGACTTAAGTTCTGTGGTTTATTGCAATAGCCGCGGACGTGGGGAATGTATGAATTGTTTTAATTTTTCCATCGGGCCCAATCTTAAATCGCAATCGAAATCGAGGATGCGGAGTGGTCTTTGATTTAGAACTTTGTTTATTTGCGATGCGGGGGAGTCTTAGCCTTTAGATAAGTCAGAGTTTGCGGGAAAGTATTTTCCTTTAGAAACTTTTTATTATTTTGATTTTTCGTTTAAATAACCCATGTTTTAATACTTAAGGCTTTAATTAAAAAACCTAAGTGTAAGTCTTGGTTCCGGGGGCTATTTAATTTGGTTTTTTGAGATAATCAAGGTTTAATACTTGGGTTTTAATTAAAAATCCTAAGTATTAAACTTTGATTAGAAGTTTTTTCTAAAATTGAAGGGTCCCTATTTTAATATCATAAATTTCATAGGAAAATTATAATATATTAAAATGGGGGATGTTGAACAGTACAACACGATTGTCGCTTCCTTTGTGGACTATTCTAATGGATGTTATATGGATCCTTATGGTTCATGTGTGTCCCTTCTTACGTGGTACTATTACCTCTCACTTTGGGGCTCACTTTTATCCCATCTCCACACTAGAAGAACCTTGGAACACTTACAACTGAACACTCACCAGGCACACCTTCTTTCTTTTCGAAGATACCATTGCATCCCTCTCTCTTGCTGTCAGTTAGAGCCAAGGAAATTCTTTAAGGATTCGACAATCAAGCCATTATACCGGATGGGACTCCTACACCAAACGGTGTGACGTCTAATTGGGAATATATATCGAGGATATCCCCTGAATGTGGGCGGGTCTAGCACTATCAACATTTATGGTGCTAGATGGAGGGTAGCCATAATTTTATGTTTCATAACCCCACCAACCCAAATATTACTTCCTCTGGTCAAGGTAGTAACATCCCAGCAACTCCCTTGCACACATTCGTGAAGGTGGTAATTCTTCTCAACCTAAGACTACGTAGCCTTATGTTGAGGCCTCGAAAATCGCTGCCACAACAAAGGGGAAACCACCCGGTCCGGACCTTGAAAGCAGCTCCTTTTCCGTTTGGGATAGTGGTTCCGACTGGGGATAATGGGACCAGTTTCCCAATAATAGATAAAAGTGGGATGGATGAATAACTTGTGAGGTATGATAGTGATGAATAAACAACTAAAACTATCAGCGAAATATATATTAACTATAATCTAATCCTAGAACTTATCAATCTTTCAAAGCGTAGCGTTTGATAATCTGTGCTTTAAGGCAGGCATATAGATGACTCTAACACTAAAGCATAGATGTTTAAACCATTTAAGATTGCTCTGCATAATTAGTTATGCAGAGCGATAATAGCGAATTACTACACATTGTCATTCATATCATTGCTACATGCATGATTTAAAAGAAAGGCATATCACAAAACATCCAATAGTGGAATGAAATGAAGATTTGCTGTTACAGCGCATACATGTATTCAACAATAGCAAAAGATAATAACACAGCAATTCATATGAAAGGAAAGAGGACAGATGCAGATAAAAGTACCATGTAAGCTGCTCAACAATCCATTATATAAATCGCTATGTCGCAGTCCTTCCTTCAAACCAGAAAGCATTCCAAACAAGAGACAATAGTGCACAAATGCATAAAACAACCTTCTCGTCAAATAAAGGACTATTGGTCGAGTTTCACAAAAGAATATAGGCTGAAGCACAGTAGTGCAAACTTCAGCCTTTAAGTCTATTACAAAATTTTACGACCCTTTCCAAAACAATGAAAGGGTCTATAAATACTAATCTAATCTAAATATCTAAGAAAAACTGAACAACTATGAAATTGGCATCAATAAATGTTTCTCCATCTTTCTTGGCGATCTGGCAGTCGGCAGCAATGCTTCATTCGGTGGGCTCTTTGCCTTTAAACCTCAACTGACATATCGTAAGCATCGGCTGTACTTCCGGTGGAGTGTTGAAACGCGACGTGAGCTGGGCATCATATGTGGCATCCTGAATATCGGGGATTAGGCACTTGAGAGCATCTGTTAAACACTTAAGAGCCGTCCTTTGAGTGTGCGGCTTGATTAGAAAGTGCCAATATGCGTCGGAGGTTAAAGTATTTACTCCAGCGATTAACTTTCTCCTTTCTTCCAGTCCATGATAATTTGTTTGTTCAATTATGTTCGCCGTGGTTATGCTTCCAGGTGTACACTGAGAGATCATATTGGCCCAATAGAGTGTATTGTTGACCAAATCAATCATATTGTTGGCAATCATTTTACACCTTGAAGCTGCCCTTTCCGCTTTCATCATCTGAGTGTTCCATTCCGTGAAGAGTATGTCTTTGAATGGCTCATAGATCCTAGGCAATTTTGCTTCTTTCCCCATATCAGTATCTTGCCAATCAAGATATGAAGTTATGGTTTCTTCGGTCTGATCTAGCTCATTTCTGGCTTTTTCAATCTGCTGACATACTGCTGTAGATACTTCACATAATGGCTCAGCCTCAGTTAATTGTTGGCACAAGAGTCTAACCTGAGAGATTAATGCATTACTTATTTGAGCTGCCTCTGCTCTGAAATTCTCGACTTTCTTAGTGCCCTTGATATCTTCGAGCTGTGCTAATAGTTGAGCAATTTGCTCATCCTTTGACTTTGTCATTAGCTCGTTTGCTGCTTTCAATTGTGCCAATGCCTCCGTTAATTCTTTTTGCTTTTGGATTGCACTCTGATCAATCCTCTGTTTTTCAGTCTGCAGTTGCTGGGTTAATACATTGTTTGCTTGCTGTTGCGCCAGCAACTGCTCTTCTACCTGTGCTGTCTTGTTTCGTGCTTCGGCTACTTCTGCTTGCAATGCACAAATTTCCTGGTCCTTAGTCTTTAACAAAAGACTTACCTCTGATGCTTTATCAATAGTTGCTGCAGAATAAGCTCCCGCATACTGCGATAGCTTGGTAAGATCATCAGAGGGGTCCAATTCTTCCGTCCAGACTACATTCCCTGTGACTGTCTGCTCAGGAAAGATGGAAGGTTGATCAAGCCTTCGTCTCTTCCTTGAGCGCTTAACAACTGCTTTGAGCCTCGGGCTGTAGAAAACGCCCAGGGGAGGAATATCTTCCACCTGGAGTACAATCTGATCGGAAGGGTCTTTGGTGATTACCTCGAGATCCTTTGAAATGGGTGGGCCGCTGGTTCCGCTTAGAACCTGAGAAGAAGTGGTGTCTGGTGCGTCTTTAGAGCCTTCCTTTCCATTGATAATGGAATCGAATTGATTCCATTGTTTCAGCAATTCAGGATCTATGGAGGTCTGTGATTTACTCTTCTCCTTTTCTTGTTCCAGCCTCTTTTGCTCCTCCAACTCTTTCTGCCGCTGTTCTTCTAACTCCTTTCTCTGTTTCTCTTCTTGCTCTCTTCTTTGCTTATCCGCTAATTCCTTTTTCTGCCTATCTGCCAGTTCTTTCCTTTGTTTTTCTTCCTCTTCCTTCTTCCGCTGTTCCTCTATCTGCTTCTACTTTCTCTGCTCTTGTTCCTTCTGCTCTTTCTGCTGCTTAGCCATTTGCTCCTTTTTCTGCTTCTCTGCCTGCTGCTTCTCTTGTCTTTCCTCCTGTTGTTTATTTTGTTCTTTATTTACAACAGGAGATTGGGTTGTCTGCTTCTGACCAGGCTCGCTTGAGGAGGACGCTGAGGTTAATGACAATAAATCTAGAGGCAGAGTTTGCAACCTCTGCTCTCTAAGTTTATTGAACTCAGTTAAACTCTCATCATTGTATCTCATCTTGGCAAGCTGCTTGGTTTGGCCTATTGAATCGGCAGCTCTGAACAGGTCATCAAACTCATCCTCTTGATGGTCAATCTTAGTCAGTTTGGCCTGTTCTAGGGCATTGTAAGCAGTTTTATGTGGATCATAGAGTCTGGCTGGCATAGTGGGCAGGGATAAAGCTTGCATCTTTATAGCCTCTTTTTCTGCATGTTGGAGATTATGCAGAGTAAAAACACCCATCCTTAAGGGAAAAGAGGGCCAGCCCCTCTTCTTCTCTTTCTTGAGTGTTTGGGTTACACTCTCGGCCATAATTTGGTAGGATATCTCTCGGGCTAACAGTTTGTCTGGAACATATAGAGGGAGAACATGCGGTTTGGCTTGGCTTCCATAAACCCTAATATAGGTAAAGTGCTCTTCTCCAAACCATCCTGCGATAGCTGGTAAGTCGAAGGAAGCGAGATAGGAGATTTTGGGAATAGGCCGATCAAAAATGGAATAATGAATGGGAACCATAAAACCATTGCAAATTTGATACAAATGGTCCTTGTAAGAGGACTTCCATAATTTCCGATGATACAAATGAATGGGCGAAGGGTCTTGGGTGGTCCATCTCCAACCGAGGATGGGAAACTCAGAGTTAAAACACAATGTGTCCATAATGTAGGCGCTATAATAAAATGGGGGGATTTTCCTTTCGGTGACTACAGATTTAGCTCTAAAATCCCGAATAGCTACAGTCAATTTATCAGAAAGAATGGTGGCCCAATCCATGATAAAACTATTAACAGCTGCTTCCATTAGGGGAACCATTTCTATATCGAAATTGGCAGAATCATGTAATCCCCATAGCCTACACATCATAATTCCCGCATAGCAATAGGGAGAAGCCAAGGAATCGACGGAATACTTACCCGAGCTTTCGTGCTTGTGTTTGGCCGGGTTCTGCCTCCAATCCCGAATGGGCTCAGATGGTACATCGTTTTCAGCTGCAAACTTCTCCACGAAGTCTTTGTTGTAGATTTTCTCTGGCTCAGGCAAATGATACATTTCCCTCAGGTGCTCTGGCTTGAACGACCCGAAAATCCGTCCGTCTCTTGTGTGGAACGTTCTGTCAGTGATTGGAATTTCCTCAATTGCCCATCGCACTACATCAGTGTAGGGAAGGACTTGCTCTCTAGCAGCTATTCTGTGAAGAAAGGAATCGGCCAACTCCTTGAGAGTTGCGTTGGACTTTTTGAGTGGGTCCGCAGTAGCCACTGTCACTGAAACTTGCGGTTGTTCGGCCTCTAGTAAAATATATGTGCCCTGCCATGTAGTCTTGTTAAGACCAGTGCATGTAGTGTCTGAAACGAGGCCTTTCTTGCTATTTACAGCAGCTTGACCTGCTACAGGTGTAACAGCAGAGCCCGTAGCCCTCTTGGATCTTTTCCCCATCATGGTTAAGCTTCTCTCAAAAGACGAATTCTACACAATTGCAAGAGAAATCGTAACAACATAATAACAATGACGCTACACAGTGAGATAGATATATCATTTGAAGCGTGCCAAGATTAATTTTCAAAAGTGGCTGCGGATCCAATCGCTAAGAGTATATTGCAGATGCATTAATGGTGATTTGAGGCCTACTACCCATTAAATGTGATAATTATACCGTTATCCGGGTGAATGACTCACTTAAGCGTGCAACAGATATTCTGGCGGTTAAACGCAGGTGTTCATTAATCGAAGGGGCAAAATCTTTTAAATACACACTCATTACCTTATCACTTGTATTAACGGCATTTTGGGATTCGCGCTTTGTCCACCGGATATGAATATAAAATTAAAGCTTTTAAGTGATGGCTTTTAAGACTGCCGACCACCGATGAGCGATATTGCATCGCTTCGGGGAATAGGTGCTGCACAATTATTACCAAAAGATCGTGCCGATAGCCGATAAGCGATATCGCATCGGGCTAGCGCATGGAAACAGAAGTAGGCGCATATGCAATGGTTTGGGGTTACCGATTGCGATATCGCATCGCATCGGGGGTAGGAATCGAGTGCCTTACCGAAGTGCGCGATGGCCGATAGCGATATCGCATCGGGTCGGGATTTAAATCACAAAGCGGTTTCACATGAGGTATCGCCGATAACTTATCGCCGATATAGTGTCGCGTCGGGGCATGAGTTATGTGCCTTTACTTGGTGTGTATGTAACGTTGCCGATCGCCGATAGCGATATCGCATCGGCGGAAACCAAAATGCCTTTTGAATGCATCTCTCATGTTGTTGCGATATGCGATCTTGCGATCGCTTTATCGCAATAATAAAAGATTATTTATTATTTGAAACATTAATGTCCCAAAAAGGCTTAAGTACATGAAAGCTCATTTGATTATGCGGCCTTTTTTGAACATGCAAGCATTGATGCCAAAATTTTAAAAGGGACCCATTCCATATGTTAATTTTTGAAAAATAAGAATGATATGAAATGGGGGGTTGTTGTAGGGCACAAAAATTGGCGATTCGCTGGAAGAACCAGTTATCTCTGAAAGTAATCCAAACACTTAAGCTTTTCAAAACTAGAAACTCAATCAAAAGGGAAAAACTTCTAATTTAACTGGATATTCGCGTGTTCTGAACCAAGTGAATTCTGTTAACCTATTTCCTTTTGGTTTCGAGAAAAATAAATACATTCTTAGTCTTAAAATAGGCCTTTATTGGTTTATAATGATAAGACAAAAACTTTCCCAAATCAGCTTTTATAATTAACCCCTCTGTCAAAGGTAGAGCCTCTGTTGCCAGCAAACGTTTATAGTCTCGACAGGGATACCTTTTAACCATAGTATCATTCACTTTTCCATTCACATAAGATTGTAGTTAACAGAATGAAACTAAAATATGTTGCCATATTTTATTTTTTTATCTGTTTTTTCATTCTTTGTCATTGATAAGATAAAAAGCCATTGTCCTGGTTTGGTGGCCAGCTATTGACAATGCCATTCACTGGTAATAATTTAACTGAACAAGCCGGCTCGTGATGAGACCTCTTGTCTTGAAATTTCAAGCCATTACCCTGTTATGATAGGCAGTATTGGTAATGTCAGTCAAACTACTTTCCTATGAACATGGTAAGCAGGCTTGTAATAAGACCTCTTATCTTTAATCTTCTATATTTTAGAATTACACTCTGAGTAACCATAAACTTTAGTGAATGGGGTGAACAATTTTCTCCTTAAGAGCAAATGGATGACAGGTGAAGAGTTGAAGATGCTGAAAATGGGTTAGTTTTTATCTTAAAATGAATAACCTTTGGAGACCAGTTTTTTGAAAACCGAGAATGATTTACAGAACTTTAACTTTCGAGAAGAGTCTTCAAAACGTTAGGTGGTGATTTCAGAACAAACAGATATCTAGTTCCCTAGAAATTATTCCTTTTGGTTGAGGGTTCTACTATCTAAAAGCAAATATTTGTATTATTTTGTGAGACAGCTTTTTCAAACCAAGCTAAAGGTCAATGGAGATACTCTACAGTTTTATTTCCTATTGATCCTACAAACTACACAAATCTACAAAGAGGAGAAGGGATCACCTTCTCAATTAAAGAATTTCTTCAAGACCAGGCCATTAACAGGGAGAGAATCTCTCACCCCTGATAAGTCTTGCAATATAAAGGTTGAATGGCCTATCTTGTCACAGATCTGAAATGGTCCAAGCCACATTTTCTGAAATTTGGTATGCTTACCTTTATCTTCATGGGCCTTGTCCCATTTGAGAACTAAGTCACCAACTTGGAAGTGTTTGGAATCGGATGAGGTTAAGTCAAAGGATGCTTTGATCATTTGTTGATGTTTGGCGTGAGTGATTCTGGCTTTCTCCCTTTCTTCTTCTAATTTGAGAATTTGGTCATGTCTGAGTTGGATAGAGGAAGAAGGAGTCTCTTCGATGTACTGTACTAGGGCTAAAGAGGGTAGAACAAGATTGGTAGGCAATACTGCTTCTTTTCCATATACTAGATTAAATGGGGAGGAACCTATAGAAGCCTTTTGTGTAATCCTATCAGCCCATAATGCAAACACTAGAGATTTGTGCCAGTTTCTATGATTCTGTTCAACAGTTCGCTTAATGATTTTGATGAGATTTTTATTAGTAGATTCTGCTAAACCATTTCCCTGGGGATAATAATTAGCAGAATATTTCAGTTTAAACCCCCTCTTAATAGCAAAATCATATATAGCATTTCCTGAGAAATAGGAAGCATTATAAAAAACGAGAGCGTTTGGGACACCAAACCTGGTAATGATGAATTGGTCTATGAACTCGATGATTGCCTCTGAATTTGCTGCCTTCAAAGGAATAGCCTCTACCCATTTGGTAAAATAATCGGTAGCAGTGAGGATATACCTGTGTTGTTTGGAAGATGGTGGAGTAATCTCTCCAATGATATCTAATCCCCATTGTTCAAATGGCTGTTCAATGTTGACAGGTTGCAGGGGGAAAGCTGATTTCCGTTGTCTTCCACTAGCAGTTTGGCAATTGAAGCATTTTCTTACGTATTCATGAGCATCTCTAAACAGTGTAGGCCAATAATATCCAGCATGAATAACTTTGTGGGCTGTCGTGTCCGCCCCAAAATGTCCTCCCGCTGGCCCATCATGTAGCTCCTGTAAAACTTTTTGAGCTTCAGGTCTCTCAAGACATCTTAACAGGATAGAATCATAATTTTGTCTAAAGAGCACATCATCAATGAGAGTGAAATTCTTCGCTTTTAACCTAATGGCCCTTTTATTTTTGTAAGATAAATTTGGAGGAGCATAACCATTCTTCAAATAAAATATCAAATCTGCATATTGAGATTCGGAATCAGTGACACTTATCTGATTGATTGATTGAGTCTGATCCATATCGCTTGATTCAGGAATGTTTGATGCTCCTGCCAATATCCTGCAAAAACCTTGGCCCCTAACAATCTTTGCTGGCTTTATTTCTAGGTCATATTCTTGAAGTGCTGTGACCCAATTGGCCCTTCTTTCACCTAGTTCTTTTTGAATTAAAAGTTGCCTTACCGCCGGGAAAGGGACTATAACTTTCGTGTGAGTTTTCAAAAGAAAGGGCCTGTAATGTTTAACTGCTTTGAACACAGCAAAGGCTTGTTTCTCCACATCGGAATAATTTAGTTCGGCACCCTGAAGATTTGAGCTAAAAAATGAAATGGGTGCTTCCAAGTTATGAGCATTTGGCTGCGTGAGAACTGCAGCATAGGATACATCGGACGCAACGGTATACAATGTAAAATGATTAGAAAAATTGGGAGTATTCAAGGCTGGGGCATTGATTATTGATTGCTTGATAAGATCAAAAGCTTGCTTTTCTTCTGCTCCCCACTTGAAGACTGAATTCTTCTTGATCATTGTCTGAAGTGGTAATACAATTTGAGAGAAATCTGGAACAAATCGTTTGACAAAATTAATCTGACCCAAAAATGACTGCATTGATTTTTTATTGTGTGGGAAAGGGATTTCGGAAATTTCCTTAATCCGATCAGGATCAATATAAATGCCATCCTTGGATACTATAAAGCCTAAGAGCTTTCCTTGATCAAGAGCAAAGAAAGACTTCTTTGGGTTTAGAGAAATACCATATCTTTTGCATCGCTGAAAGATTTGATTTAAGTCATGCAAATGATTATATCTCCTTTTAGAATATACAGTAATATCGTCTAAGTAGACGACTACTGATCGATTAATCAACCCTTTGAAGGCTATATCCATGGCTCTCTGGAATGTCGCTCCTGCATTTATGAGTCCAAAAGGCATTTTCTGGTATGCATAAGTTCCCCATTTTGTTCTGAATGTGGTTTTAAGTTGGTCATCAGGATGAACCAAAACTTGGTTGTATCCGGAGAATCCATCAAGAAAAGACATCAATTCAGAACCTGCTACTGATTGAAGAATTTGCTCCATAGTAGGTAACGGGAAATTATCTTTCAAGCTCGCTTTATTGAGGTTCCTGAAATCAATACAGATTCGAATGTCGCCATTCTTCTTCCTGACTGGCACCATATTAGAGACCCAACTTGAATGTTGGACCGGAAAGATAATTTTGGCTTTCAAAAGCTTATTAAGCTCCGACTTTATCTGGGTCTCCAAATTTGGATGTATTTTTCTTAATTTTTGCTGAATTGGTTTCTGATCAGGAAGCATAGGTATGGTATGCTGGATAATAGATGTATCATATGTCTTTAGGTCATCATATTTCCAAGCGAAGACCTGTTTGTTTTTTCTCAATAGTTTAATGAATGCTTCCTTTTCTTCTTGGGAAAGTCCTATTCCTAAGTTGATGTTTTGAGGAGCATCTTCTGTGCCTAGATTTATTAATTCAAACCTAAGGGTGGAACATTGAAGCTTTGCATTAATTACAGGTTTAAACCTGTCTTTGATATCATAAAGGTCTTCAAGCTTCACCACGGGTTTGGGAATTGAATTTTCTTGAGGCGCTTGTTTCATCTTTAGATCGTGATCATCTTCCTCAATGACTTGATTGTCATAGGATTGTTCCGAAGTTAGAAACTGCAAGATATCTTCGTCATGGTTAAATACTCTCCAATTAGTGACATTGTCAGGAATTGAAGGTCTAAAAAGTAATTCTACAGAAAATCTATCAAGGCTGTAGTCTTCGGAAGGTAGCAGTTTGGAGGCTACATTGGCTAGTAGGTCGGCTGCTGAATTTTGTGACCTAGGAATAGAAGAAATGTTGAAGGCTGAAAAGTGTGAGGTAAGATCCTGTACTAGCGATTGATAATGCTTAAGGTGAGTCGAAAGGCAATGAATTGCATTTCTAACTTGTTTAACAATGATTTCCGAATCGCCGAACACTTTTAGATATCGCACTTCAAGGCCGATTGCTTTATATAAACCCTGGACCAAAGCTTCATATTCGGCTGTGTTATTAGTACACTCAAATTCTAACCTACAAGACAACATTGTCTTTTCTCCTTGCGGGCTAACCAAAATGCAACCTGCTCCTGAGCCTTCACTGGACTTAGAGCCATCAAAATATAAAGACCAAAATAAAGGAGTATTAACAAAAATATCTACAATTTTCTCAGCATCATTAAAACATCTGGACTTATCTGTTTGTGAAAAATTTTCAATTTGAGATGTAAAATGATTAACTGAAAAAGGAGATGGTTGGGCAACAAAGTTGCCAAAGAATGATTCGGACGAATAGTTCCCCAAAATATTGTTGTTGAATGCCACAGGTTGGTTTTCTTGCTCAAATTCAGTAACTGTGTGGGTCATATGCTTCTCCCGATCGATCCTTATTTGATTCGGCTTTCCTTTATAGGGAAGCCACATATGTGACCAATCTGTGGAAATATACCCATGCAGTTTTTCGGACCAATCTCTGCTTAAAATCAAACCATAAAATTCAGGTATGTCGGCAATTAAGATGTCAATCCTCTGAACTATTCTGGGGTCGGCTGACAACCTGATGGTTACAGAATTAATTTCTCCCACAACCTGCACCTTAGTCCTATCCAATTGCACTATATGAATGGCAGACTTCTGGGGTTCAATGTTCAGCTTAGAGCAAACTGAAGCTGGCATTATATTAGATGAGGCCCTTGAATCAATTAAACAGTTGTGCAAGTTTCTATTATAAATCTCATAAGTGAGCAGGAAGGGTGGAGTGTGAGAATTTGATTTATCTCCGATTAAAACTGAATCGGTAATTTCAACCATACCTGCAGGAGGCTGGCCTGAATCGTTGGCAGCTCTTGCACTGGGAAGGGGAGTAGAGGGAACAACATTTAATTCTTTGAGAAGTAGCTTTTGTTGATGTTTCAGTTTACTAAGTTCAAACATGGTTATATTTGCCTTAGTTTTCTTCATGTCATCAACAATGTTATATTCCATTGAATCGGATACCACTAGAGTCTTAGATGTTGAAGGAGAACTAGAAGTTGAAGGCTGGTTTTGAGGAACTACTACAGGTGACTTCTTTGGGGGAACTTTTTCCTTTGCTGTAGTAGCGCCTGCGCTCCTCTTCTTTGAAATTGCCTGGGCGGGTTCAAGAGTGCTTTTACTTCTTGTAGTAACCGGGAAGGCTTCTTCTTCATTCTCCGTATCAGAGTTTGGGAGTATAAAATCCCACATTCCGTGGCATTCAGCTACTTCTTCTTCATCATCGGTCTGTGAAGATGTTTCCTCTTCCTCTTCTTCTTGGTCTGAATCGGCGTTGGATATAACATTGGGCGGCTTTGATTCGGTTTTCTTAAAAGTTCTAAATGGTCTTTTGCTTGAAGTTTCGGCCACCTGCTTCTTTATCTCAACCATTTCGTTAGACATTGTTTTAAGGACCTTTTGTAAACCTTCCATGTCATACGGGTCCTTCGGGGTTTTCTTCTTGGAATCTTCTTTAAACGAGACTTTTTTAGCTTTTCTATCCTCTAGAGCAGCTTTCTTTTCTAGAGCGTTAATGCGCTTTTCAACAGCAAGTGCCTCTCTCATGTTTTCAGCTAAGGTAGGTTTGCCAGCCCTGTCTACAAAAATGGCTATGTTGGCAGGTAGGGCAGTGATATACCATTCGCTTCGGATTTGTTCACTTGGTTTAGAAGCAGTAGGGATTTTATTCAGTAGTTTATTAAATCTGGCATTAAACTCTTTTATTGGTTCCCTGTGCTCTATTCTCAAATTGGAGAGGTCGTTTATTAAAGTTGCTAGAGACCTATCATCTCCATATTTGGTGAGAAACTGCTCTTGGCATGTGTTCCAACTGGTAATTGAACCAGAAGGTAAGGAAAAATACCAGGATCCTGCTGATCCTTGTAAAGTGTAAGGGAAAAGTCTTACAACAACATCTTGCTCTGTCACTCCTTTTAGGTTAACTGCTAACATAAAGTTGTTGATGTGTTCTTCAGCCTGGGTCCCATCATCTGGATTGAATTTAGGCAGCCATTTTTCGGGATAATCGGGTAGATCATGCAAGGGTGCAGGCATATTGACTGCTCCTGGCCTAGTCCATGGATCTGCCATTATGATAGCAACAGTGGTTGAGACTACTGCTGGGATTCCGGATGTATGGGAAGGGATTAAAGATGAGGAGTGAGTGGATTGAGATATTGAGGCTTCTGACCCCTGGTGAACGACAATTTGTAATGGGGGAGTGGATGGTCGACTTTGCAGTGGAGAAAATGAAATGGAGGACGTGGATGAAAGCCCTTCACTATCAGATCCTTCAGTAATTTTCTTTGCCTTTTTCCTTTTAGGTAAAGGGAACTCAGTGGGTTCAATACCGAGTTTTTCGCTCTGAAGTCTGGTGAGAGGGTGAGTGAGGTTGAACTGCGAAGTCGCACTGCTTTCTGATACCTCAGATTTCTGTGGTGAAATCGAGAAGCTCTGAAGTTTATGGATTAGAGACTGAACTTCAGGTGATTCAAGACTTAATTGTTCTGTGGTATGATGGGTTTGAGCAGTGGTAGTTGATTCCTCTTCTTCTTGTTCGGGTACCGGCGAACCAGTATAAAAATGGGAAGATCGAGGAGATTCGGAGGGCGAAGTACTCTTAGAATGGCTTATAGGTTTGGACTTATGTTCCATTCACAGCTGAGGCCCTCCTTCTAGCGCCAATTTTGTTGAGGCCTCGAAAATCACTGCCACAACAAAGGGGAAACCACCCGGTCCGGACCTTGAAAGCAGCTCCTTTTCCGTTTGGGATAGTGGCTCCGACTGGGGATAATGGGACCAGTTTCCCAATAATAGATAAAAGTGGGATGGATGAATAACTTGTGAGGTATGATAGTGATGAATAAACAACTAAAACTATCAGCGAAATATATATTAACTATAATCTAATCCCGGGACTTATCAATCTTTCAAAGCGTAGCGTTTGATAATCTGTGCTTTAAGGCAGGCATATAGATGACTCTAACACTAAAGCATAGATGTTTAAACCATTTAAGATTGCTCTGCATAATTAGTTATGCAGAGCGATAATAGCGAATTACTACACATTGTCATTCATATCATTGCTACATGCATGATTTAAAAGAAAGGCATATCACAAAACATCCAATAGTGGAATGAAATGAAGATTTGCTGTTACAGCGCATACATGTATTCAACAATAGCAAAAGATAATAACACAGCAATTCATATGAAAGGAAAGAGGACAGATGCAGATAAAAGTACCATGTAAGCTGCTCAACAATCCATTATATAAATCGCTATGTCGCAGTCCTTCCTTCAAACCAGAAAGCATTCCAAACAAGAGACAATAGTGCACAAATGCATAAAACAACCTTCTCGTCAAATAAAGGACTATTGGTCGAGTTTCACAAAAGAATATAGGCTGAAGCACAGTAGTGCAAACTTCAGCCTTTAAGTCTATTACAAAATTTTACGACCCTTTCCAAAACAATGAAAGGGTCTATAAATACTAATCTAATCTAAATATCTAAGAAAAACTGAACAACTATGAAATTGGCATCAATAAATGTTTCTCCATCTTTCTTGGCGATCTGGCAGTCGGCAGCAATGCTTCATTCGGTGGGCTCTTTGCCTTTAAACCTCAACTGACATATCGTAAGCATCGGCTGTACTTCCGGTGGAGTGTTGAAACGCGACGTGAGCTGGGCATCATATGTGGCATCCTGAATATCGGGGATTAGGCACTTGAGAGCATCTGTTAAACACTTAAGAGCCGACCTTTGAGTGTGCGGCTTGATTAGAAAGTGCCAATATGCGTCGGAGGTTAAAGTATTTACTCCAGCGATTAACTTTCTCCTTTCTTCCAGTCCATGATAATTTGTTTGTTCAATTATGTTCGCCGTGGTTATGCTTCCAGGTGTACACTGAGAGATCATGTTGGCCCAATAGAGTGTATTGTTGACCAAATCAATCATATTGTTGGCAATCATTTTACACCTTGAAGCTGCCCTTTCCGCTTTCATCATCTGAGTGTTCCATTCCGTGAAGAGTATGTCTTTGAATGGCTCATAGATCCTAGGCAATTTTGCTTCTTTCCCCATATCAGTATCTTGCCAATCAAGATATGAAGTTATGGTTTCTTCGGTCTGATCTAGCTCATTTCTGGCTTTTTCAATCTGCTGACATACTGCTGTAGATACTTCACATAATGGCTCAGCCTCAGTTAATTGTTGGCACAAGAGTCTAACCTGAGAGATTAATGCATTATTTATTTGAGCTGCCTCTGCTCTGAAATTCTCGACTTTCTTAGTGCCCTTGATATCTTCGAGCTGTGCTAATAGTTGAGCAATTTGCTCATCCTTTGACTTTGTCATTAGCTCGTTTGCTGCTTTCAATTGTGCAAATGCGCACTCTGATCAATCCTCTGTTTTTCAGTCTGCAGTTGCTGGGTTAATACATTGTTTGCTTGCTGTTGCGCCAGCAACTGCTCTTCTACCTGTGCTGTCTTGTTTCGTGCTTCGGCTACTTCTGCTTGCAATGCACAAATTTCCTGGTCCTTAGTCTTTAACAAAAGACTTACCTCTGATGCTTTATCAATAGTTGCTGCAGAATAAGCTCCCGCATACTGCGATAGCTTGGTAAGATCATCAGAGGGGTCCAATTCTTCCTTCCAGACTACATTCCCTGTGACTGTCTGCTCAGGAAAGATGGAAGGTTGATCAAGCCTTCGTCTCTTCCTTGAGCGCTTAACAACTGCTTTGAGCCTCGGGCTGTAGAAAACGTCCAGGGGAGGAATATCTTCCACCTGGAGTACAATCTGATCGGAAGGGTCTTTGGTGATTACCTCGAGATCCTTTGAAATGGGTGGGCCGCTGGTTCCGCTTAGAACCTGAGAAGAAGTGGTGTCTGGTGCGTCTTTGGAGCCTTCCTTTCCACTGATAATGGAATCGAATTGATTCCATTGTTTCAGCAATTCAGGATCTATGGAGGTCTGTGATTTACTCTTCTCCTTTTCTTGTTCCAGCCTCTTTTTCTCCTCCAACTCTTTTTGCCGCTGTTCTTCTAACTCCTTTCTCTGTTTCTCTTCTTGCTCTCTTCTTTTCTTATCCGCTAATTCCTTTTTCTGCCTATCTGCCAATTCTTTCCTTTTTTTTTCTTCCTCTTCCTTCTTCCGCTGTTCCTCTATCTGCTTCTGCTTTCTCTGCTCTTGTTCCTTCTGCTCTTTCTGCTGCTTAGCCATTTGCTCCTTTTTCTGCTTCTCTGCCTGCTGCTTCTCTTGTCTTTCCTCCTGTTGTTTATTTTGTTCTTTATTTACAATAGGAGATTGGGTTGTCTGCTTCTGACCAGGCTCGCTTGAGGAGGACGCTGAGGTTAATGACAATAAATCTAGAGGCAGAGTTTGCAACCTCTGCTCTCTAAGTTTATTGAACTCAGTTAAACTCTCATCATTGTATCTCATCTTGGCAAGCTGCTTGGTTTGGCCTATTGAATCGGCAGCTCTGAACAGGTCATCAAACTCATCCTCTTGATGGTCAATCTTAGTCAGTTTGGCCTGTTCTAGGGCATTGTAAGCAGTTTTATGTGGATCATAGAGTCTGGCTGGCATAGTGGGCAGGGATAAAGCTTGCATCTTTATAGCCTCTTTTTCTGCATGTTGGAGATTATGCAGAGTAAAAACACCCATCCTTAAGGGAAAAGAGGGCCAGCCCCTCTTCTTCTCTTTCTTGAGTGTTTGGGTTACACTCTCGGCCATAATTTGGTAGGATATCTCTCGGGCTAACAGTTTGTCTGGAACATATAGAGGGAGAACATGCGGTTTGGCTTGGCTTCCATAAACCCTAATATAGGTAAAGTGCTCTTCTCCAAACCATCCTGCGATAGCTGGTAAGTCGAAGGAAGCGAGATAGGAGATTTTGGGAATAGGCCGATCAAAAATGGAATAATGAATGGGAACCATAAAACCATTGCAAATTTGATACAAATGGTCCTTGTAAGAGGACCATAATTTCCGATGATACAAATGAATGGGCGAAGGGTCTTGGGTGGTCCATCTCCAACCGAGGATGGGAAACTCAGAGTTAAAACACAATGTGTCCATAATGTAGGCGCTATAATAAAATGGGGGGATTTTCCTTTCGGTGACTACAGATTTAGCTCTAAAATCCCGAATAGCTACAGTCAATTTATCAGAAAGAATGGTGGCCCAATCCATGATAAAACTATTAACAACTGCTTCCATTAGGGGAACCATTTCTATATCGAAATTGGCAGAATCATGTAATCCCCATAGCCTACACATCATAATTCCCGCATAGCAATAGGGAGAAGCCAAGGAATCGACGGAATACTTACCCGAGCTTTCGTGCTTGTGTTTGGCCGGGTTCTGCCTCCAATCCCGAATGGGCTCAGATGGTACATCGTTTTCAGCTGCAAACTTCTCCACGAAGTCTTTGTTGTAGATTTTCTCTGGCTCAGGCAAATGATACATTTCCCTCAGGTGCTCTGGCTTGAACGACCCGAAAATCCATCCGTCTCTTGTGTGGAACGTTCTGTCAGTGATTGGAATTTTCTCAATTGCCCATCGCACTACATCAGTGTAGGGAAGGACTTGCTCTCTAGCAGCTATTCTGTGAAGAAAGGAATCGGCCAACTCCTTGAGAGTTGCGTCAGACTTTTTGAGTGGGTCCGCAGTAGCCACTGTCACTGAAACTTGCGGTTGTTCGGCCTCTAGTAAATTATATGTGCCCTGCCATGTAGTCTTGTTAAGACCAGTGCATGTAGTGTCTGAAACGAGGCCTTTCTTGCTATTTACAGTAGCTTGACCTGCTACAGGTGTAACAGCAGAGCCCGTAGCCCTCTTGGATCTTTTCCCCATCATGGTTAAGCTTCTCTCAAAAGACGAATTCTACACAATTGCAAGAGAAATCGTAACAACATAATAACAATGACGCTACACAGTGAGATAGATATATCATTTGAAGCGTGCCAAGATTAATTTTCAAAAGTGGCTGCGGATCCAATCGCTAAGAGTATATTGCAGATGCATTAATGGTGATTTGAGGCCTACTACCCATTAAATGTGATAATTATACCGTTATCCGGGTGAATGACTCACTTAAGCGTGCAACAGATATTCTGGCGGTTAAACGCAGGTGTTCATTAATCGAAGGGGCAAAATCTTTTAAATACACACTCATTACCTTATCCCTTGTATTAACGGCATTTTGGGATTCGCGCTTTGTCCACCGGATATGAATATAAAATTAAAGCTTTTAAGTGATGGCTTTTAAGACTGCCGACCACCGATGAGCGATATCGCATCGCTTCGGGGAATAGGTGCTGCACAATTATTACCAAAAGATCGTGCCGACAGCCGATAAGCGATATCGCATCGGGCTAGCGCATGGAAACAGAAGTAGGCGCATATGCAATGGTTTGGGGTTACCGATTGCGATATCGCATCGCATCGGGGGTAGGAACCGAGTGCCTTACCGAAGTGCGCGACGGCCGATAGCGATATCGCATCGGGTCGGGATTTAAATCACAAAGCGGTTTCACATGAGGTATCGCCGATAGCTTATCGCCGATATAGTGTCGCGTCGGGGCATGAGTTATGTGCCTTTACTTGGTGTGTATGTAACGTTTCCGATCGCCGATAGCGATATCGCATCGGCGGAAACCAAAATGCCTTTTGAATGCATCTCTCATGTTGTTGCGATATGCGATCTTGCGATCGCTTTATCGCAATAATAAAAGATTATTTATTATTTGAAACATTAATGTCCCAAAAAGGCTTAAGTACATGAAAGCTCATTTGATTATGCGGCCTTTTTTGAACATGCAAGCATTGATGCCAAAATTTTAAAAGGGACCCATTCCATATGTTAATTTTTGAAAAATAAGAATGATATGAAATGGGGGGTTGTTGTAGGGCACAACACCTTACAAACTAACATACGAACAGCTCCGGGCCATCGGCCTCATCACCCAAAATTTTGCGAGAGCTATTGGATTGATACATGGAATAGAAACTCTTCCATGTTTTCTGAAGAAGAACCAAACTACCCCTGTTGAGAAAGTGGTTTTAACAGTTGAAGAGTTGATTCTCACCACCCTTGAATAGTTAGCAGATTCTAAAGAAAAAACTAAAAGACAAAAACAACCTCCAACCTTCAATGGTGGTGGCAGTGATAACAAAGTGCTCTCAAATGATAATTTCTGTGGGTTTGGAAAAGAAGAAGAAGAAGAAGAAGAAGTCCAATCAGGTTCTAAATAAGAAGGGGAAGACAACGAAGAAGACATGACAGACCAATATTTGGATTGGATGTCTCAGGGCCCACTTGCACTACCGGGTGTGTTACACAAGATGCCAAGGCATCCGAAAAAGCTCCTAATGAAGTATGACCCTAACGGAGCAATAAAAGCAAAGGATCATCGAGACAACTTCTACCTCCATATGCAAACACTTGAGGTACGCTATGATGATGTTGCATGTAGACTATTTCTGTGTATCTTAGATGGTAGAGCATTCATGTGGTATCATAGTCTTCCAATGAATTCCATCTAGAACTGGAGGGGGTTTAAGAAAAATTTCCTTTAGAAATTCACTGATGACAAGACCCCCACCATGTTATTGAAAGAGTTGGGCAGTCTTAAGATGGAGAAAAAGGAAAAAGTGAAAGATTTCAATCAGACATTTAGCTGCATTTTGAATAAGTTCTCAACAAACACTAAACATCACGACTCTATAACCATCAATTATTAAATTTCTTCCTTTCTGACTAGCATTGCACAGTTTGTAAAGAGAATTGCAAAACAAACGTTGATCGAAAATTATGAAGAGGAAATCACGGTTGAAAAGGACTTGCACGCAATTGGATTAATTACAGACACCAAACTAGCTAAAGACTCCAAATACATGGGTAAAAAGTCTCAGGCCTCTGCAAGCAAGGCCAAAGAGAAAGAAACTATTAATATTGAGAGTTTGACCCGTACTATCAAGTCTTTGTCGAATGAGTTGGCATAGCTCAAACAAAGGTCAAGTGAGACCACCGTGAGCAAAAAGCCTCCTAAGTTCAACCTATTTAGAAGGACTGCGAATTCTGGAAGCAACAAAAACCAACCAGCTAAGTCTGCAAATAGCTCAAACGTTGTATTGAATATTGAAAACATGGGCATAGACCAAAATTATTCCTACCATCAAGAATATCATTCCGAGAAAACATTCCCACAATGGAATAATTTCATGAGAATTCTTACTATGCATCTTGTTGACGTGGTAATGGCTAAGGAGTAGATCGAGTCTATAGAAGAAAAGCCAGAAGCTGCTACAACCGAAGAGACTCTGGGTGTCGAGCATGTAGTAAATAAGTTCAATTGCATACTCACAACCAAAAGAGTATGGCTGACAAACAACCTTCGAGTGATGGTTCAGCCCAAAAGTAGACCAACTGGTATAATCTAAGAAGCCAAGGGTTGGCCATTTCACCTGAGTTGACGAAGAAAAAAGTCAAAGAAAACTTGTTAAGAAAGATCATTCCACCCGTTAGTTCAACATAGAACACTCAGAGCAAGTATAGTAATGCAACTACAACAAAAAGTTCTTTTGTAAGTAGTAAGAGTAATACCAACATTTCGGAAGGGACAAACCAAGTCATGCCCCTAGACACTTTGACAATCCTTCCTGCTCTAGATTACAACATGGTTGACGACATGAAGAAGGTTTGTGCGAAAATATCAATGTTCGAAATAACAAAGATCATGAGCCAGTAAGACATCCTCTTATGCACACTTGGAAAGTCCATCACAAGTAATGATGCTTCTTCTGACAAGGGATCTGGTACATCCTCTAGTTCCCTCAAATCTGTGCTTAATGGATGCAAATACACTCTACCCTCCTTTTCTGTTAACATTTGAAATCTTCAATTTCAATATACATAATTTCTTTGTTGATTCTGGTGTGTCGATGAACGTAATGCCATTATTTTTCACCAAGAAAATCAATGCAAAATGGGACAAAACAAATGCACAAATCATTTAGCTGGACAAGGCTCTTGTCCATGCAGTTGGTGAACTTAGAGATGTGATCATTTGTTTATCATCCGATGAGAAAGTCCAATAATGTATCAACATAGTGATTGTGTACATTCTGGAAGCATATGGAGTGTTGTTGAGTATAGAATGGTCTAGCAAGCTACAAGAGTACATTTCTGTGGACTGGTCACATTTATGGCTTTCGTACAAGGGAAAAAACAATCAAATATGAGTGAATTAAGAGAGATACATGAAACATATTGTCACTCCTTTGAATGGACAAAATGAACTAATGGATTTCATAGAACTTATTTTCTGCAATTGCTTCCTGGAAACCCAACTAGGGTGCTATCTTGCACAACCATCCCCAGTTCCACCAGATACACAGTTGGAACTCTTTCCTAGTACAACTGGTGAAAATGACACTTGTACAGTTAGTAATAGTAATAATTGTACTAGTGTAGTCCCTAGTCCTTATACATATTATATGTGGACTTTGTACTTTGATGGTTCCAAAACATGGAAGGGATCTGGAGCTGGTTGCATTTTAATAGACCTGCTTCACAGAAAACATTTGATCTCTAGCTGCTTGGCATTTGAGTGCATGAAAAACACCGCAGAATGCGAGAAACTTATCTTGGGTTTGAAAAGAGCCATTGACCCCAACATTTCCATCCAAAAAATAGTAGGTGACTCAGAAATTATGGTTTGACAGGTACACAATACCATACATTGTGTGTCACCTCATCTTAAAATTTATCATCAAGAGTTATAGCATTTGATTTTGTAATTCCAAGCTTTTAATATCATTATTGTTCCTAGAATGTGTGGAGTAGTTGTGGATGCATTGGAAAATGTTGCTTCTAGGTTTTCACCATTAAGGGATGGTTTTTCTGTTGAGATTATTTGTAAGTCATACGCCCTTGATAATATCACTAATTTACGTGTTTTCAATGATGATTAGCAGATACTACAATTCATGGAAAATGTTAATGTTTTCAAGGACAAAACAATTGATAAAGACGAGCACGAAAGGACCTTGCAAGATGTAGTTAACTCAAGCAAAGGAAATCACATGCCAAAAGGTGTGGTATCACTGGGAAAGTTGTATGACTTGCAGAACCGCTTTCGGGGGCCTCTTAATGTTAAAACCCATAGTTCCACGATGTCGCACAAGCATACCAATTTGGGAACAAAAAAGGATTTGAAGTTTGTCAATCTTGGTACTTTTTGTACACCACAAGAGTGGTAAGCCTTTATCCACTTATTTAGGTAGTACCAATATGTATTCGCGTGGACGTATGATGAGCTAAAAAATTATGACATGCGAATCACCCAACACGTGATTTCGATAAAAGAAGGGGCCAATCCAATAAAAAAAAATATACGGAAGGTACATCCAACGCTTGAAACCCTCATTTAAAAGGAGTTAAGGAAATTTATGGATGCTCGGATCATATACAAAGTGCGACACTCCACCTGGGTATCAAACTTGGTCCCGGTGAGAAAGAAATCTAGGGAAATCTGCTTATGTGTTGATATTGCAAACAGTATCAGGGTCATAAATGTTTTCTCTCTTCGATGGATATTCAGGATACAACCAGGTTCTAGTCTCAAACCATGGTAGACTTAAAACAACCTTCCACATGAAGTGGGCCACGTTTGCATTCAAGTGAATTCCATTTGTGTTGATCAATGTCAGTGCTACATTCCAACGTTCCATGGACATCACATTCTAGGGATTGATTGGATAGAGCATAGTGGTCTATCTTGATGATGTTACAATGTTTTCTAAACAAAGATCCGATCACATACGTCACTTGAAGAAAATTTTCGAGCGATGTTGCAAATACGGGATATATCTTAATCCCAAGAAGAGTATCTTTACAGTGTCCAAGGGTAACCTCTTAGGCCACATCATTGCTAAGAGTGGGATTAAAGTGGACTTGGAGAGGGTCAAAGCAATGACATAGATTCCATTCTCAGAGAATAAAAAAGCTATGCATTCCTTTCTGGGGAAAATTAATTTCCTCAGCAAGTTAATTTCTGATTATGCTCAAATTATTAAACCAAAATAGGAAATGATAAAGAAGGATGCAATGTATAGATGGGGCAGAAGGGAAAATGACATGTTTTCCTGTATCAAACAAGATATCGTAGGAGCACCTGCATTATATAGCCTAGACTTTAGTGGATATTTTTTACTCTACACCTTTGCTTCTAACACTTCTCTTGTTGTTGTGCTCACACAAAAGGATGACCAAAATAATGAGTGGCCTATATCTTTCATGAGTGCTAGTCTTCAAGGACCTGAACTCAATTATCCCACCATTGACAAGAAGGCTTACGTAGTATACAAGGTGGTGAAGCATTTTCAGCCCTATCTTCTAAAAAATCATTGTATTATCTTTGTTCCCCACCCAATAGTCAGATCACTGTTTGTCCAACAAGAGTTGGGTGAGAGGAGAGCGAACTGGATGACTAGTCTATAAGAATATGACTTAGAATTCAAACCAGTTCACACAATCAAGGGCCACGGTCTATGTTGACTAGCATCAAAAGCAGTGGACACAAAGGAAGAAGAATATCTCTAAGGTTGGGAGCAAGAAATCAAAATGTACAATGTCGAGCGAGCATCCCCCACTACTAGTCTTGGTACATGGATGTGCGCCAATACCTTGATAACGACACCATCCCTCCCATCTATCCACGTGGAAAAAGAGGACACTTAGACTCAAAGAATTATCTTACCAGTTGTTGCATGGGGTGTTTTTCAGAAACCACCATAATGGAGTACTGCTCAGGTTTTTGGAAGCACATGATTAAGAGAAAGTACTGTGTGATCTCCGCAACAGACCTGTCGGGGGACATTTTTCGGGTAACAAAATAACACATAAAGTCATGTGGGTTGGATTTTACTGGCCTATAGTATTCATAGATTCTCATGCTTATGCCCGTAAGTGTTCGGTCTGTCAGAGGTGTGCCGACAGAAGCAAGAAGTTAGTTGCCCCATTGTAGCCCATTGTAGTGGAAGAACCTTTTCAATAGTGGGGCTTGGATATTATTGGAGAAATATTTCCGCATTCGTCGAAGTGACACTACTATATTCTCACTACTATGGATCATTTCACGTGGTGAGTAGAAATAGTTCTGCTCAAACAGGTGAATGACCAAGAAGTCATAAGTTACCTTCAACAAAACATCATTTCTAGGTTTGGCATTCCTACTTTACTTGTTTTCGACAATGCAACATAATTTTCATCTCTAAGATTGTAGGATTTTTCATTGGAAAATGGTATTATATTGAAACATTCAGCTATTATCTGCATGGTAATGATCTTGTTGAATCCACAAATAAGAACTTAATTTGCATAAAAAAAATGACCATATTCTCTGAGCAGCGAAACTGGAACTTTGCTTTGGTAAATGCTTTTTGGGCTAACCAAGTCATGCCAAATCCCTCTCTAAACACCTCCACTTACTTCATGGTATATGGAAAATAATCCATCCTCCCGCCCAACATCTACTTGCCTGTGCTCCAAATTTTGCAAGAAATCCAAGGCAAGTCATGCTTATTTATGAAGTGTAGGATGGACATCATTCACAAATTATAGGAAGAAAGGTGGAAAGCAAGAGGTGGTTCAAAAAGAAGTTTGTAGGGAAGAACAAATTTAGTGTGAGCGACTTAGTCTTGAAGTGGGACAAATCCCACGAGGACAAAGGCAAACACACTAAGTTTCAATCCTTGTGGATTAGGCCATTCACTGTCCACGAAAATATTGGCCAACACACTTATCACCTTCAATCACTTGATGGGAAGATTGAATCTCTCCCTGTCAATGGCCAAGACTTAAAATATTACTTTCAATGAAGATGTGGGGCTATGCCATACACTGTATACATAGTCTTTTCTTTCTTGTTTGTTTGAATTTTGTTTTGTTTCTGCCATGTGAATAAGTGTTGTGCGTGAACATCTTGTGGCTTCTTATGATGTGTGTGGTCGAACTCTAAAGATTATTGTGACACTTCAACATTTGGATAACATTCTTTCTATCTTCCTTTTGTTAGTTATATCATTTGGTCAATGAAGTTCCAAAGGAAAATACGATCTGTCTGTAAGGAGAGTTTTGGTCCAACCATGAACCTGTGTATATTGAGGAAACCTTATGCCCACAATTGGTTTTGTGTTTCGGTGTTTTCATGCTTATCCAATTAGTAGAAGAGGAGAAGGGGAAAAATCTAAATGAGAAAACCTAAATTAGAGGTTTATATATGCTTCTCTGTAGGAACAACCTCTTCTTCTCCCAATAAGTCGGGATCCCTGTTCCGCTCAAAAATGAATAAGTGTTGATGTACAATCCTATTTCAAATAAATAAATAAAGGTGAAATAAGGGAAAGGATTCCTGCACAGAGAGGTGAAGCAAGAAACTCCGTCGGGGTACTATCTAGGCTCGTTGGTAGCGAAGAAATTTTTGTGTTCCTGCATGACTTTGTTGGGGTATTGTCTAGGCCTGTTGGCAATGGAGCAACACTAGAGATGAAAAATTATACTCTAAAAATCTTAAGCTCATGAGATACACTACCCTTCCCAATTCAAAACATTGTGATATCACTGAATCTTATGTGGTTTCAATCGAGAAGGCATAAAGGGGACCATGTCTATTCATGGGATAAGTGGGAAGATCAAAGTAATCTACACAATGAATCAATACTCCCTAAAGAACCAAGGCCCTACATAAAAGAATTTAACCAAGATAGAGAAGTTGGAATTCAACTAGTGTGTCGCCAAGAGTTGTTGTTGCTACAAAACCCTCCAAAATTTCGGCTTACACTCAATTTCGAAGCCTTCCTTGGTCTTTTACATTGTTGTCACAAACACCAAATCTTATTTCATGACCTTTATTGAAGTACTTTGTTCCCTTTTTTCATGTTGGGTAAACTGTCATATTTTGGTATGATTGGCTGTCACACAATGTGTACAAGCCTATTCTGATGGTTTCAAGGGTTTATCTTTGTGTATATTAGTTGTTCTAACTGTGTAAATATCTGTCACACTCATTCACAAAGTTTTGAGCATTGTCGCACAAGTGTCATCACGGTCATCCCAAAGTCTATCTTAAGTGTCACACTTGTTGTAAATGGTCATAAAGTGGTCACACAGAGGGAAATGCATTGTTCATGTGTCTTGGGTGATCTATGTTGTTGTGTCATCAATTATTCTAAGTGTGATATCATAGTCGAAGTCTTATCACTGTTCACATCAGTCTAACCGGTCTTACACTTAGCCATTTTTGAGAAGGCTTCCCGACTAAGAAACTTGGCTTCACCCAGCCTCCCTGAACTGTGCATTGTGCGGTTCCAATCCTCGAGCTAATACCTTTCCCCTTGACACTGCACAATGCACAGTTCTTGTTTCCTAGGACTGCTTCACTACACAGTTCATGTGCTCAAGCTCCGACCCTGGCCTCCAGAATTGCGCAGTCATTGTTCCCAGCCCGACCTTCACTACACACTACAAAATCAAAAGCCTCAAGCTCATCCCATGAGCGTATGAACTACGAAATTCACATTATCCCTTCCTCCATTGTCTCCTAGAATTGCGTAGTGTGTCCTCTCAGTGCTAATTCCCTCAACCCATCCCATTGGCTTCCAAAATTGTGCAGTCTTGTCCCTCAACCTTGCTTGAATTATGCACTGTGCAGTCTCAGATATCAAGATTTTCCCATGGCTACTAGAACTGCACATTGTGAAGTCACTGATCCCTCTCTCCCGACTTGTCACCTAGTTAAGACTCAGTTAATGGATCAAAATGCACTATCTTAGACTAGGGGGTTTTCAGGCTAATGGCTTCTTGTCATGAGTGAATTGTAGATGCAAGTACTCTATCAAACAATGGAAAGATAATGGAGAAGAAGATGATCGAGAAGGATATTAAGGAGGCAATATTTTTGAAAGACACACTTGTAGCTAAATACAGACGCTGATCAATCAAGAGAAGCAGAAGGGACATCCGTTTGTGATTACAACTCAAGACTTAAGATCATTGAAGATTCCTTATCACCAAGTCATACAGAGGTGAAAAGAAGAAGAAGACACTCAACACTTAGTAGCAACAATGGCTTGAAATTTCCACATCATCATGCAGTCCATGTCAGGAGTGTCATTTCATGTCATGTCATGAGTAGTCACATGCCACGCCTTATGGCCAATGATATAACATATGTTTCAGAAATGCATTGTAAATTGAAATTCCAAAGGACATGTGTTGTTATAGGCCTCCTAATGGGATCAATTAACATCCTATTCCCCCTTTACATCATCATTGCACAAATCCCTATGCATGAATCTCTCATTCCCAAGAGTTTCTTCCCTAAACTACATCACCTAAGCCAGTTTTAGGACCAATGCACCTTGAATTCTTGTTGGACAACGTTCACCTACATATTTCTCCACTCTAGCCTGTGGTGATCACCTATAGGTTTCTCCCCTTTGCACCTGTGTTGGTTCTAGAAATTCATGAAAAAAAGAGAGAATCCCAAAGCCTCCATTTCCAAAAGCTTCCAGGATCTGTTGTAACCATTTACCTCAGATAAAAAATTTAGATCCTATCCTATCCTACCTTAGGGTTTCCATCCCTTATCCTTAGATATCATCCTCCCATCAAGAGTGGATCTCAATCCTAATATTGGTAAAAGGATAAGAATTCCCAACTTACCCCACTCCTCTATATTTACAACCTTCCATATGCTTTTGTTTTGAAAGCGATATTTTCATGCATTTGGGATGATTAGAGGTACACTTTTTGACAAAGGAAGGACAAGTCAACAACTTGGAGGAGCTCTTCTAAAATATCAACGCCTATTTATGGTTGTAACTCACTCCATTTATGTCAATACAAAGAGTTCTTTGTTTTCTTATTTGTGATGTCATTATTTCATATATTTCAATACCATGTTGATCTATTGAATAAAGTAAATAGATAATACTACATGGATCTCATAGTTTCTTGGCTTGCGTTTTCTAGTAGTTCAGGTTCTAATTTTGGCAACTGGAGCTAGGATTGGAGCATTCAAGCTAAATAAGGAGTGAAACTTGCGATAGATTCCAAGTATGTTTCATCCCTTAATCTACTTAATTTAAATAAAACATTGGGTCCTTTGTCTCTCTGTTGTTCTAGGTTAGCCACCAAACCTAGGGGAGATTACTTTTTTCCACAATCGTAAATCTTGCATAAAAAATTGGTAACCATACTGGAGAATGGTGTATTCCCTTGGCGGCTCCTTTTTCCATTGTGGTTGATTTACCTATTTCATAGAACTTTGTTTCTTTAATCAACCAAGAACAGACCTAGGAAGTGATTGTATTGAGTCTTGTTTGCAATTTTTGTGTCGGAATCCTCTTTCCCAGGACCAATGCACCCTCTAGTATGCTGATAGAGTGTTGCACCCCACCTGGGCCCTCTCCGTGCCTACGTTGCAAACCACTGGTGCCTCTTCTGCACCTACGTTCATCCCTGTTTTTGCACAAAATTTTCCTTCTTTTCTTAGTGTTTCACCCCACCTGGGCCCTCCCTATGTTTGCAATTTTTGTGTCAGAATCCTCTTTCCCAGGACCAACGCACCCTCTGGTATGTTGATAGAGCATTGCATCCCACCTGGGCCCTCTCTATGCCTACGTTGAAAACCATTGGTGCCTCTTCTGCACCTACGTTGATCCATGTTTTTGCACAAAATTTTCCTTGTTTTCTCAGTGTTTCACCCTACTTGGGCCCTCTCTGTGCCTACGTTGCAAACCACTGGTGCCTCTTCTACACCTACATTGATCCCTGTTTTTGCACAAAATTTTCCTTGTTTTCTTAGTGTTGCACCCCATCTGGGCCCTCTCTGTGCCTATGTTGCAAACCACTACTACCTGTTCTGCACCTACATTGTGTTGGCTTAGTGGGTCTTGACCTAGGTTCAGAGTTAATTTTGCCAAACAAATCCCTACACTACTGGCCCTTTCGACATCAACCCGCGGAGTGCAGACTGAAGTCTTACCCAAAGCCGTATGGGGGGATGCTGGAATCAAGTTTCTGCACCCAGAGATGAGCATGATGTCTTTTTATGCCCTAAACCTACCTTTGCACAGATTGATAAGCCTCTAAGGCTTATCGATATAGCTTCCTTTAACCAACCTCTAGACCTTCGCGAAGGTCTGTGACTGTCTTTCGCAAACCCTAAATAGGTGAATTAGCTCTTTATGCGCCTCTGTAACTACCCTTATGTCTGTATTTTCCCAAATCAGCTTAAGTGTTTGATAATATTAACATGTAATAAGATATTCTTCGTGTAAGTAGTTATTATTACTTGCGTTCATATGACAATGTAAACCATGTAAAATCACGCATCAATACAATGCTAATTCATAAACCCATCATTCATCATAACATAACAACGCATTCATTCATAAGAGAAATAAATAGACAAAACACAGGAATTGTTGGAATAATCCCTTTATTAATGCTTATGTTATTCTTACAGACTCAGGAATTCCCCATCCACTCAGCTACAGGGGTCCGCGCACTCAGCATCAAACTCTACTCTAAGCCTCTGGGCACACAGCTGCAGAGCCTCTCTTCTACTCCAACACTTCTTCATTATTACTACTAATGACCCATTACATCTTCATTCTTCATTACTATCTCTCTATTATGCCTTAGACTCTCTAAGACTCTCCTTTCTATACAATCTCATGGTCCGTAGACCATGGGTAGGTCTATACAAGTCGACACAACTTACATAACGGAAGGGTAAAACTCTTTGTGACACTTTACCATCTATGCAATCTGCGACCACATTTGCGGAGACTTTACACTTTTTACAACAAAACTTGGGCTTTTTGCCCCAAAACTTGACCCTAGGGGACCCTGTCCCAACGGGCCCCCAACATAAATATCATGACTCGCCCCCGAGTCACCCTGTTGGCGTGGAGATCTTACTGCGGAGACCTCCCAATTCGACTTGTGCCACTGCTACCTCAGTCGCGCTTTGCGTGGCAACCTACTTGATCTGCTCCACTAGCTGCTCCATTGCTGGTCCTGCACTGTCTTCCTTTATATTTTGTTGTGTCCTTTGTAGGCCTACCAGCTTCTCTTCAATGGTGGCAGAGATAACATAGGCCTCGTCCAACCAATGCCCCAATCTAGCCTTGAGGACCTTCACTTTCCTTTGTGCTGCCTCCACCTGTTCGAGCAACTGCTTTGCCTCATGCAGCTTAGCTAATCACTGTGATACTTGCTTCATCATACCACTGTTGTAATTCACGAGCTTCCGTATTCAACCTCTACAGGTTAGGATCCTCATGGAGCATCATGAATACCTCCATGGATTGCTTAAAGAGCGTGATGCAGTCTGCTACTATGACATCTACTGCTGCGACTCCATCCTTTACAGCCGCCTCACGATGTTCTCTAACCTCTGGTGGAGTTGAAGGTTGTGACTTAAACTCGAGCTCTATTATCTCCAGATTTAGTTCGAACTGAATCTTGGCCACTTCTGTTTTTGTGTTGCGCACGCCTGCAGCCAATTTTCTGATCTTGGCATCCACTAGCGATTCTTCTGGGATACGCAGTTCAGGGACTGTCTTGCATGCCTCGGTCACCACGGCTATAGTCTGCTTGCTCCGCACCTGCACTTTCTTCCATGCCTCCAACACTACTATATTCTCAATGAACATATGTTCATTGTTAACCTTATATACGTTGATCATGCTCAACGTGCGTTGCTCTCGGGCCTGAATTTTTGCAATCACACCTGCTTGTAGTGTGTGAAGGAATTCACTAGGGAGCACAGCCAAGTTCAGACGAATATTCCTCAAAATGCTGACAATAGCCTTGCTAGCGTCTGCCCCTGCTCTTAGGGCTCCATTAGGCAGCACGACTGCTCGAATATCCAAGGATCGAACCAACTCTGCTGCTTGAGTGGTCCCCGTCACCAAACTAGTTGATGTCGCATTGCTCTTCCCTGCATCTGCCTAAAGTCTAGTTGTTTGGATCTGCAGCTCATGCAGAGCCGACTATATGGTGACTAATGTTTGCTTCTGCAGCTGCTCAAACTGCTACAGTAGTTCTGCCATTGTGTCCCACACCTTATCGCCAATATCGTCCAAGTTTCCCTTTGTCATGGTAATTAGATCTAGTGACGACTTGGAGGCGTTTGTATTTTTATGCCGTCCCTCCTTCTCCTACTCCCTATACCACTTCACCCAGAAGGCAGTGATTTCCTGTTGGTCTCCATCGCCCTGCTCTGACCCCTATTCTTCCTCCCTTTGGGGCGAAGGATATTTCTGACTCCTTTCAGAGCCACGCTCTTCCTACTCGGGCTGTTCTTTTGCAACGCGCTTTTCTTCTGCTCGGGTATTCTCTTTAGTCTCCTTCTTTCTCTTCTCATCCAACAATTGTACCTTTTGTCTAGCCGCTTACTTTTTCTTTTTCTCAACGGACTTGCTAGATCCGGTGGCTTCATTGGATCAAACATGTTAGTCTGTTGGCCAATGCTTGATGACTTCTGCAATCACGTCATCTGTGGCTAGGTAGGGTAAGTCAAACCATTTCTGGTTAGGGTCCTTGCAAGCCTAGATGTAAACATGGTGGAATTCCGCCTTGAACTCCGCATACCTCGATAACTGCTCGAACACAGTTGGTGACAACCGCGGCTTTTGGTTGATGGCGATGCGAATACTCACCTCCATCAGCACCAAGAAGACTTTGCTTTCCATCACTCGCACAACATATTTCATGGCCCAAAGAGATGTGAACTTTGCTGCTTCTGGTAAATCCTTCTTGACAAGAGGAAATTGGCTATCCTCTGGCAAGTCCCACGTGGCCAGCGCTATTGAGACAAGTAGCCACGAATAGTGAAAAGTCTTACTCTCATTCTACGCCTCTTTACAGTTCATGAGGAACTCGCTACATAGGTAGCGCCCCCAGTTGAACTATATGCCTTCCGCACACTGAGCTGCCAAAGAAACTATTAGTGATGACACCTCGTCCGCGCAACACTTTCTCATCACCTTTCCAGCTAGAATTTGCATGGTGATCTTGACTGCGGGGTCGGTAATGCTGGTAATTGAATACCTGCATGGCTTTTTGACAAGCTTAAATTTTCCCTTCATCTTCTCAGTGAGGTCACGCTCGCTCGTGTTTCCGCCAAACACCTTGGCCAGATTCAACGAAGAGTGCGGTAATAGTGTGATCCTGTGGATTAACATGTCAGTTATGGGGATCACCTCATCCATCCATAGGCATTCATCGTGTACTAGGAATAACAACTGTCTGATAACTATTAGGTTTATGTTTGACTGATGGTAGTGCGAAACCCATAACAAGTTGAACAACCTTGACTTGTTGACTTCGTGAATCCATTCCACCGACTCCAACACAGTGACTCCAGACTCATAAAAACCTCTGCATGAAGGTGTTTGTAGCAAGGTGGGGGAACCGCTCATGGTCCGCAAAGTCCCAGTCTTCAAGCTTCAAATGCAGGACCCGTGCTAAGCGTAGACCTTCAAAGGTAATATTATTCGACAACAGGGGAGTGTTGAGGGAGAATTGTTCGACATCTGGGTCCTTGAGGACCTTCACCTTTCCCTTTCGTGGAGGGATATACTTTAGCAATTTTGAAATGGGGTCCACCCCATCAATGTTAGTATCCCTTGCACCCTCCTCTGCCTCCAGATCAACCACCTTCCCCTTCTCCTTCACGCTCGACTTTTCTTTTCGTTGTGCCTATGTAGCTGCATGTTTCCTAGGTGACTCACGCACTCGCATCGACTTCTTTTTCTTATTCTTCTTCGACTTAGGGACCTCTGTCGTCAGTGTAGGCTTCGGCCTAGGCGACCTCAACACCATAGGCATTGTTGCTGGAACCTCCATATTCACAACATCGGGGGAAGCTCCCTCAGAGGAAATAGTCTCTCTAGCGCTTGCAGTTTCTGCGGGACTTGGTCCTAATATGATGTCTCGAATAAGCTTGCAGTTTGACTCAGAATACTGAGCGAACACATGGGCTTGTGAGAAAATCCTCAAAGAACTCATGGTTCATGCACAACGAACAACACAACTCATAAATTCTTAGGATGAAAAGCATTTCTCCCTGGACAACCACATGTAATTTATAGGCGAATTTGAATTCAAATTCGATCATTCCCCCCAAAATCCGTCCATAAATGCGATATTGGTGGAATATTTCCAAATATTTCACACTTGATTTTAGCCTTAAATGCCTTAAATGCCAACTGCCTTCTCCTCTTAACCATCTTTTGGCAGTCAAATGATGAACAGTGATGGTAACGGTCACTTTTTGGCTGCGGTGCGCAGTGTCTGCCCTTATAGCGTAGATCCCTTCGCGCTTCTTCTGGTACTGTGACATCCTCCTGTTTTGCACAGAGCCCCTGTCATGTAGCTCTACAACTCGGGCAATGTAATTTATAGTCCCACGCCTCCTTGCATTTTCCTAGAGTGCTAAGATTGTACTACCATCATGTAGTCATTGGGCTAGATCCCTGGTGTATGGCTTCAATTGGCTGCCATTTACCTTTCCTGGAAATGGATCTCCATTCAATTTCACAAGCTAAACTACTCCACCATCGGTAATCTCTTTGATCACATATGGCCCTAGCCAATGCATCTGAAATTTTCCTGCAAATTTATCAACTTGTTGTCATATAATAAAACTAAATCATTTACCTTGAAGGTGCATAATTTGATGTGTTGATCGTGTCATGCCTTTTTGCGTTCCTTCTATACCTGCTGATGGAATCCAACCAAAAATATATCTTCCTCGAGGTCTGTGAGTAACGCGAGCCACTCTTCTAAGGATCCATGATCCGACATCCCTATGAATGCCGCTATGCGTAGACTAGGCACAATATACTCCATAGGCATCATAGCCTCCATGCCATAGACCAATCTAAACGATGTCTGACCAGTAAGCTTCTTACAAGTAGTTATATAGGCCCATAACACAGCTGGTACGCGCATGTCCCAATCATTCCTCTGCACATTGCAAACCTTTGTTAGTGCGTTCTCCAATATCTTATTAAAGCTTCAACCATCCCATTGGCCTGAGGATGATATAGCATACTCTTTTGATGATAAACTTGGAACTCCTCTATCAGCGCGTTGATGGTTTCATTAAGGAAGTGCATACCGTGATCGCTCATTAAAATCTTCGGGCAACCAAACCTGGTCCACACATACTCAAACAAAATTTTCACAGTTGTTTCCCTTGTACAGTCCTTCACCGGTTGCACCTCCACCCATCTGGTGAAATACTCGGTCGCAATGATGATGTACCATGCACCCGTCTTCTTTCTTGGAGGCTCAATTGGTCCTACAAAATCAATTGCCCATTTTTTGAATGGCTGCAATGATACCTGCAGATTCAGAGGTAGCTCATCCCTTCACGATGGCTTGCCTGTCCTCTGACATGCATTGCATGCCTTACAATATGCTTTGGAATCCTTATGCAATGTCGGCCACCACAACCTAGAGCATGAAATCTTCTGCGCTGTTGCTTTTCCTACATAATGGCCTCCTGCAACTCCTCCATGAGCTTCAACTAGGATACCGCTTCATTCAAAATCAGGCACATAGCATCGTAGTATCTCATCCGATCTCATTTTATACAAATGACCTACAATAATAGAAAAATTTGTCACGTGCACCACCAATTCCTTCTTCTGTTAACTAGTGTATCCTTCTGGATCCATTCCCGTAGTCAGGAAGTGAATGATGTCTGCAAAATTATTATATGAGATGTGCACCACAAAGAGTTGCGCGTTAGGCAGTCCTTCCTCTAAATTAGTAGGATCCTCTCTTATTTCAATGCGTGACAGATGATATGGTCCTGCATTCAATCTCCCTCGCTTCACAATTACTTCAAAATTGTACTCCTGAAACAGCAAAAACCATCTGCATATTCCCCCCCCAACATAGGCTTGTTGACCAGGTACTTTAATGCATAATGGTTTGTATACATCTTAAAGTGCCCGCCTAGCAAGTAATGCCTGAACTTCTGGAGCATGTACACCATAGTCAACCCTTCGCGCTTCGTCATTGAATAGTTCTTTTCAGCCTTAAATAGCTTCCTGCTCGTAAATTCTATCGGGTGATCCAATTCTCCTTCACCGGCCTATGTTAGTACTGCTCCTAGTGCAATACATGATGCGTCCACATGCACATGAAATTCCTTCTTCCAATCTGAGAAGACTAGGATCGGCGCGGTGACCATTTTTTCTTTGAATACATCCAGACTTCGTTGACATTCCTCATTCCAAAAGAATATAACGTCATTCTTCAATAGCTTTTCCATTGGCGCAGTAATCTGGGCATAGCTCTTGATGAACTTTCCATAGTATCCAGTATGACCCAATGTCGCGTGCAACTGTTTAACACTCTTTGGCACCTCCAAGTTAATTATGACCGCGATCTTAGCAGGGTCCACCATTAATCCTTGCTTGCACACTACATGACCCAACAAGACTCTGAAAGGGACGCAAAATAAACACTCCTTCAAGTTTAGCGCGATCTGATACCTCCAGCACGTATCCAACATCAAGCACAAACTAGCTACATGGTGCTTTACCAATCCAAACACTGTCCAATCGTCAAAGTATACCTCCAAAAACTTGTGAATGAACTCTTTGAACGCCACAATGACTACGCGCGAAAATATTGCTGGCACATTCTTAAGTCCACAAGGAATTACCGTATACTGAAAGCATCCCCACTTGGTTGCAAAGATATTCTTACTCCTATCTTTCGATGCGATCTTTATCGGATGGTATCCAGAGAACCCATCAGTAAACGAATATGCTTCTTGTCTGCCAACATTATCCAATACCTCATCCATGAATGGAATTGGAAAAGGATCATGAATGCAAGCATCGTTCAACTTCCTGAGATATACGTAGATCCTTATCTCATCCTTTTGCTTCTTTTCCTGAACTACCATAGGACTTACCCAATTAGAATCATTCACTGGTTCAATAATACCCGCTGCCAACATCTTTAATAACTCCAAGCGTACCTTTTCCTTGTACTTAGGGTTAAGGCGATATGGCCTCTGCTTAACAGGCTTCGCGTATGGTTTCAACATTATTTTCATCACTCCTAAATTGCCTATTATCCCCTTCAAGTCTGAAAACTTTGTAGGGAACAAATCCTGGTACTCGCGAAGCAACTCAACAACCTTATTGACCATAGCATCATCCCAATAGTCCCCTATCTTCGCAAACTTCGGCTCCGCCTTTGTTCCAATGTTCACTTGTCTAGTTTTCAGCGGTGCGGTGATATCTGGATTCTCTATATACGGCCCCTCAACTACGCAATGACCTTCTGCCTCTGGGATATTAATGTTCCTTAGATCCTCCTCTTCTTCTTCGATAATCACATTGTAGCACTCCAGTGCATGGCACAGCTGGGTGGTCCAATCTGGTTGAATCAAATCCAAGGGATCCTATGGGATTCTGAAGATCGCTGCTTTGACCTCCTGCAACACTTCATCGATGCACTCAAATCCATCCTCAAAGCTGAATTTCATCACAAATCCCTGTCTCAAAATATCCCATTCGTTCGTGCCATGGCGGAGCTTTGTTTCCAAGTACCAATTCATTGGTATTACGTCCAAAGTGTGACAGAACAAATGCACCCACTCCAGTTTCGGCTCTGTTCCATAAGCATCAAACAATTTTGCTAAGTGATCACACGGATCACTCCTCCCATCATATTTCTCTGTCAATCGCACTTTTGGGTGACCAAACTGCACCCTCATCATTCTTCTGTATTCGTGCCATCCATCAAAATTGTCTTTATGCGTACCCCACCATCTTGTAGTCGTAGTGCGCAATGCCAAATCCAGTGCTTGGAAACGATGCTTCTCAGGAACTTCCCTTTCAAATGCATCCAAAAATTTATCTAAGTTAGTTAGACCATCATAATAAGGCAAACTCCTTACCTTCGATGATACACAATGTAACGGTTTAGTCATCATGTTACAATGCAACGTAGATACTTCATGCAACCTATTATGCTAGTGTTCCAACTCCTCAACCGAATCCAATGTACGTGAGATTTCGTGGTCCCATGTAATATGTCCATCTACTGTCGGATTCACCCAATCTTGGTCTCACGCCGTTATTTTGTAGATTTGGTCCAAATCATCGTCAATTTCATAATCACGGATGGGTTCAGTATAACGCGGACCCTCTGTAGGTCCAGAGGTACTACTACGCGGAGCGATTTCCTCTCAAATGACATTGTCCACTTCTTCAAATTGATCACCCCATTCATGTCAATAGCCCAGTCGATCCCAAGGAGCGTGGGATAGGGATTGTTGTCATCAACAATCTCTATCACTTCAAAATCAACCAATGCACTCGCGCGTTCAATATATACTGTCACTCACTGCAATATTCCCATGGGGATAATATTTTTCTAATTTGCCATCCTCAATTGAATCGAAGACCACTGCAGCGTAGGTCTCCCCATTCTCTTCCATGCTTTTTTAGGAAAAAATTCGCATCTGACCCAAGATCCAAAATAACATGGCCCATTTCATATTCGCCTATTTGCACAGTGAGCCTCATCTCATGCCCTGTTCTTGCCTTATGTTTACCAATTTTCCTAACCACGCGTGGTCTTTCAGGAGCATTTTATTTACAGACACATTTATGGATCAACTCTTGTAATCATTTCACGGTCTTGCTATCATGTAGCAGCTTCATACAAGTCTCCAAAAAGGTAGTAAGCATGGATGGGTCCATTTCTTCAGACTTATTATCCTGACTTCCTGAGGTAGAAGCCTCAACGAAGATTTTGTTCACTTGCATGAAGGTTTCTTTCACGTGCTCGAAATCAAAGCCAACCTCCTTTTCTGGAGCTTTGAGGACCCATTCACTTTCTTTAAGTTGCTTCCCCTTATCCTTGTCAGTCGCCATTCGACTACGTATCACAATATTGACATTAGGATCCTCTTTGCCGGGTTCAGCCCTCATCATCTGCAGGTTTTGGGTAGGTTGCTGAGGCTACGTCCCCTTTTCCCGCATCTTAGCTATTAATACAGGGAAGTCTTCTATCAAGTGGTCAAATTGAGTACAGTATTGGAACGACATGCACGTTGGGTTCATACATTCTCGTCCGTAGTGTCCTAGACCTCCACAATTGTAGCAAATAACTTGTCCCCGACCTTTCGCAGGTCCTCCTCTGCCTCGGCCTTGTATGTGCCCCTAATATCTTCCTTACGCTCCCCCAGCACCTTGATTTGGAGGTCGATTTCTGTTTGCATCCGATACGCGAATGTTCTCTCCATCATTAACTCATAACTACAGAAATTGCACTCATCGTGACCTACTAATTTGCAAAAGTTGCAGAAGAGCTGTTGTGGTGTTTGTACAATTTTTTGCAGCAAGTGACAATTATCTATCACATGTTTTCCAGCGATTTGACATATAGCACACCACAGCACAGGCCCCGTACTTGGCCCTTCTCAAGCTTTCGGCCTCAGAGGCATCAACCCTCCTCCTGCAACGTAATTCGCGAAGATAGGGTAGTGATCTTTATCATGCCCATGGCTCTTACATTTCAGACACCAAACTTCTTCGCGCACCTCTGGCCAAGCTGCTCTATCCTTCTTTAGACTTTGGAATTCTAGGCAAAGATTTTGCAACTCTGTGTGAATCTGCTGAACTCCCAAAGCAGCATCTTGAATCGGTGTCTCATGCAATCTCATCGCAATCTCCAGGGCTTCCGCTTGGGTCCCAATCTTTTGTTGTGATAAAGCAACCCTTAAATGAGGCAAGAGCGAAGCTACAAACCATTCACGGTGCTGCCCATCCATAAGATTCATGTTAGCTTCGTGGATCTTGCATTTCAATCTTTGATATAGCTCCCAGGGTGTCTCGCCAGGCTTCATCATGATTTCCTTGAATCCAACGATTGATTGCACTTTAGAATTGGGTCTACTGAATTCCTTATTCAGCGCAGTATGAATGTTTGCCAACACAACTGTTTGGTTATCAGTACAATACTTAATGTACCACGTTAGCGCGCGATCCTTTAAAGCAGTAACCAACGTTTCTTTCTTCATCTAATCATCTATATTATTTTGGGTTGTCCATACAGCCTTCGCAACAAACCAAAACTAGTATGGGTCCTCATTGCTCAAGCCCTTGAAAATGGGCAACTCAACTGCCTTTGCCATATTGAATGGTGGTGGAGGTGGTGGCGGTGTGGGCGAAGGGGTATGCTGTGGAGGTGAAGATGGAGGTGGTGTGGGAGGATGGGGTATTCATGAGAACCCTTGCCTTATTAACTGAACAATGCTCTGCGGAGAAGCCTATTCTACTCCTTCGTCATCACTTAGAGGAAGCTCAATCAGTGGGCTATATTCAGGACTTGTTCTCCTTCTATCCCTGAATAAATTTCCACTTCGCGTAGCTCCAAACATCAGGTTAATTTCATAACCCTCTTTTCACACAAGAGCATTTTAATCCAAGTATTCAAAGATCTCAAATACTTACCTCGCAGTCCTTTGAAGAAGCGTCCCTCTGCTTCGCTATAGTTGACCGAGGTATCGACCGCAAACTCTGTCACAAACCCTCCGATGACATGATAAAGCCAGTGATTGACAGCGCGCTCGATCTTATCTTCAGAGGCTTCTAATCTCTGCACTAACTCCGAGGTCCACACTATTAAACCATCAAGCTTCCACCTTCACTATTTGTCATTAATTTAGCGATCCACTCATATAGCTCGATCAGGAAGGAACAAAAGAAAATTTCGTGTATCTCTGTGTACAGATACCTGTCCAACCACTTTTCTTTCGTCAATCATGGATTTCTGTTTTCTTGCGCTGCGAATTTGTGGATATTTCTATCCAGCCACTCCTCAATTTCTTTCTTTGTTGGATTCCAGTGATGCGACATCACACATCTCTTTATGTAGATCTCGGTCTCGTCAACGGAACCATTTGTTCGCTTAGTGGGTCCTGACCCAGGTTCAAAGTTAAGTTTGCCAAACAAATCCCTACACTACTGGCCTTTTCGGCATCAACCTGCGAAGCGCAGACTAAAGTCTCACCCAAAGCAGTATGGGGGGGTGCTGGAACCAAGTTTCTGCACCCAAAGATGAGCGTGATGTTGTTTTATGCCCTAAACCTGCCTTCACGCAGATCGATAAGCCTCTAAGACTTATCGATATAACTTCCTTGAACCAACCTCTAGACATTCGCGGAGGTCTATGGCTATCTTTCACGGACCCTAAACAAGTGAATCAACTCTTTACGTGCCTCTGTAACAACCCTTAAGTCTGTATTTCCCCATATCGACTTAAGTGTTTGATAATATTAACATGCAATAAGATATTCTTCGCATAAGCAATTATTATTACTTGCGTTCATATGACAATGTAAACCATGTAAAATCGCGCATCAATACAGTGTTAATTCATAAAACCATCATTCGTCATAACATAATAGCGCATTCATTCATAACAGAAATAAATAGGCAAAACACAAGAATGGTTGGAATAATCCCTTTATTAATGCTTCTATTCTTCTTACAGACTTAGGAATTCCCTACGCACTCAGCTGCAAACTCTACTTTAGGATTTTGCGCACACAGTTGAAGAGCCTCTCTTCTACTCCAAGACTTCTTCGTTCTTACTACTAATGACCCATTACATCTTCATTCTTCGTTACTCTCTCTCTATATGCCTTAGACTCTCTAAGAATCTAATTTTTATACAATCCCATGGTCTGCGGACCATGGGTAGGTCTATACAAGTCGACACAACTTACATAATAGAAGGGTAAAACCATTTATGACATTTTACCATCTACGCACTCCACGACCACATTTTGTGGAGACTTTACACTTTTTACAACAAAATTTGGGATTTTTGCCCCAAAACTTGACCCTATGAGACCCTGTCCCAACACGTTGATCCCTATTTTTGCACAAAATTTTCCTTGTTTTCTCAGTGTTTCCTTGATCATCCTGCTTCCAACTGAACTTCCTTGAGTCTTGAGTGTCTTGTGGTCTCTCTGAAGCCTCCATTTGGTTTGCATTTGTGTGTGATTGCCTTTGGTAAGAATTGGTTTCTTTTTTTATTTGTTCTTATCATTAGGTCACATGAAAACTTGTTTCGTTTGATCATTGATCGCTTGGATGAACTGTTGTTCTAGTCCTCATTCTGAAAAGTGCATTTGAATTAGTGATTAGACTTTACATCTTAGTTTTCCTCATTTTTTAAAATTAAGTGTGGTGAAAAGAATTTTTTTTGCATTTCCATTTAGAGTTTTCCATCTACATTGATTTAAGAATAACTGCATGAAAAGGAATTGCATTATACATCTTGTTTACTGCATTTTCTATGTTTCTGTTGGGGTAGGTTCCCCCAGGTCAATTTTGGGGTTAAAAACCCAAATCTCTGCAAACTATGGATGTGGAGCACGTAGGTAGCTAGGAGTCAAAAAGGGTCTTTACCCTCGTTTATGTAAAGTTGAGTTGGTTTTGAGATCCACCCATGGTCCGCGGACCATGGGATTGTATGTAAAAGGGTATAAATAGGTGTGTCTTAGAGAGTCTAAAGCATGTCCATGGGTATGAACAAATGGAGTCTTAGAGAGATAGCGTAGGGAAGTAAGTGTTAGGAGGGGAAAAGGCTCAGAAGCTGAGTGCATAGAGGCCTAGAGTAGTGTCCGCAACTGAGTGCATGGACCCCTATAGCTGAGTGCGCAGGGAAGTTTAGAGTCTGTAACATGATACTGAAGATCAATAAACAAGACTATTGGAGAAATTCATGTGTTTTATATGTTTACTTCTTTTGTTTATGTTTGTGATATATGTTGTGATGTGTTGTGCGCGGGATCCCCTAAGGGTCATTTTGGGGCTAAAAGCCCATATTTTGGTCAAATTTTGTAATCCAAGTATAAAAGACTTCACATTTTGTGGTCGCGAAGAGCGTAGGTGATAAAGAGTCATAGGGTTGTCCACCCTTATTTTGTAAATGTAATGTCAGCTGTAAAAGATCTACCCATGGTCTGTAGACCATGGGATTGTATAAATAGAGCTAAGCTCTAAGTAGTTACATAATGGAATAGGATGAAGAGACTCATAGCTTTAGAGAAAAATTCTAAGTCTTGGGTTGTAGCGTAGGTAGAGGCTCTGTAGCTAAGTGCGTAGAGGCCTAGGGTAGAAGTCCGCAATTAAGTGCGCAAACCCCTGCAGTTGAGTGCGCAGGGCGGGTCGAGTTTGTAATCGTCCAAAATTATCAATAAAGAGAAGTATTCTACAATTTCTGCGTCTTTATTCCCTGTTTATGCATCTTGTTATGTTGGATATGAATTTCACTTATAATGCTTATATGATGCACGAATGTGTGTAAATGTGTTGGTTAAGTGAACGCAAGTAAGAAAATCTATTTATGCGAAGCTAACTAAGATTGGTTAATAAGATAAGTAAGACACTTAGCCTAGTTTGGGAGATATCATAGTTCGTTGCCCTACTAGCGCAAAAGTACCTGAGTCACAGGTTAGGGCTGCGTGAAAACCAACTGTACCCGTTCGCGAAGGTACTGAAGGGTGGAATAGAGGGCTAAGCAACCTACGCGAAGGCATGTATAGCTGGAATAAATTGACATCACAACCATCTAAAGGGTGCAGAAACTTGGTTCCACCATCCCCCCATACTACTTCGGGTGAGACTTCAGTCCGCGCTCCACGGGCTGATGCCGAAAGGGCCAGTAGTGTAGGGATTTGTTTGGCTAACTAACACTAAACCTTGGTCAGGCCTCCTCAAGCCAATAAATGGTTCCGTTGTCGAGACTAGAATCTGCATAAGAGATGTGTGATGTCGTATCACTGGAATCCAACTAAGAAGGAGATTGTAGACTGGTTGGACAGAAAGATCCACGAATTCATGGCACAAGAGAACAAAAACCCGTGACTGTCAAAAGAACAGTGGTTGGACCGATACTTGTATACGGAGATCCACGAAATCTTTTCTGCCTCCTTTCCAGTTGAGTTGTACGAGTGGATCGCGAAGCTAGCAGATAGCCAAGGAAGGTGGAAACTCAACGGTCCTATTGTGTGAACCCTAGAGCTAGTGCGAAGGCTGGAAGCATCAGAGGATAAGATCGCTTGCACTGTCGATCATTGGCTTGATCGTGTCATAGGAGGATTTGTGACTAAATTTGCGGTCAACACCTCAATCAGCTATAGCGAAGCAGAGCGACGCTTTTTCAAAGGACCGCGAGGTAAGTACGTAAACTCTTTGAATACTTGGATTAAAATGCGGTTGTGCAAAAAATGGGTTATGAAACTAACTTTATGTTTGGGACTACCCGAAGTGGAAAAATTTATAGAAACGAAGGAAATAAGGGTCTAGAGTATAGCCCTTTGATTTCACCTTCGCGCAGGGATGAAGAAGGTATAGAGAAGGTTTCTCCACGAAGTGCTATTCAGTTAATAACACAAGGATTCCTATCAATACCACCTCCACCCACACCACCTTTGACTTCACCGCCATCGCCTCCAACTTCACTCGTACCACCTCCTCCTCCACCGCGGTTCAAGATGGCAAATACAGTGAAGTTGCCTTTGTTCAAAGGCTTGGGAAATGAGGACCCAGACCAATTTTGGTTCATTGTGAGGGTTGTATGGGAAGCTCAAGGTGTTACAAATGATCATATAAAGAAAGCGACATTGGTTAGTGCTATGCAAGATCACGCACTAACCTGGTATATTAAGTACTCTAACGATAACCCGAATGCTGGAGTAGTGGACATCCAAGCAACACTAAATAGAGAATTTAGTAGGCCTAAATCTAAAGTGCAGTCAATTGTGGGATTCAAAGAGATTGCGATGCAACCAGGCGAGATGCCTTGGGAACTAGATCAGATGTTGAAATGTATGATCCATGAAGCCAACATGAACTTGACAGATGGACAACATCGCGAGTGGGTTGTCGCTTTGCTACTACCACATTTAAGGAGTGTGTTGTCACAGCAGAAGATAACAACTTAGGCAGAGGTCTTGGAGATTTCCATGAGACTACATGAGACTTCGATGCAGGATCCTAATCTAGGATTCCAGCAGATCCATGTGCAGCTGAAGAATCTGTGCCTTGAGATGCAAAGGCTGAAGCAGGATAGGATGGTTCGTCCAGAGATATGCGAGGAGGTATGGTGCTTGAAATGCAAGAGTCAGGGTCATGACAAAGACCATTGCTCGATCTTTGAAAATTACCTTGTAGGAGGAGGACCGGTGCCTTTAAGGCCAGAGGCTCAAGTGTGACCTAGCACAGGGCCTGCATTATGGTGCGCTATCTGTCAGGTAGCCAAAAAACATGCCACGAATAACTGTCACTTGCTACAAAAGTATGTACAAGCACCGCAACAGTTGTTCTGCAACATTTGTAGGTCGGTAGGACATGATGAGTGTACTTACAAGAGCTATGAATTGATGATGGATAGAACTCCCACCTACTAGGTTCAGTCTGAAACGCGGCCCCTTGACTAGAATGCAGGAATGGTGTGGATAGGATTTCAGGGGCGTGGACAAGGCTGAGGCGGAGGAGGACCTGGTAGAGGTCGAGGACAGTTGATTTGCTACAATTGTAGAGGACCAGGACACTATGCCCACGATTGCACTAATCCAACACATCCGTTGTGCAAGTATTGCACGCTGTTTGATCATGAAATCGAAGATTGTCCCATTCTGATAGCTAGGATATGAGACAAAGGGGCACTACCACCTCCCTTGACTCAAAACCTATAGATGATGAGGTCTGAGCTGCGCGAGGAAGATCCGAACGTAAATATAGTGCTCTGGAGTGGAATCGCGACGGGAGATGACAAGGGGAAACAGTCGAAAGATAGTACATGGGAGTTTTTTTTGGAGCACGCTCGGGAAGCCTTCATGGAAGCTAAGAAGAGCTTCGTTGAGGCCTCCACGGATAAGCCTCAACCAGAGATGGACCCCTCTATGCTCACAACTTTCCTGGAAACCTGTATGAAGTTACTGCGTGACAGTAAGGCTGTAAAAGGGCTACAGGAACTCATCAATATATGCGCTGGAACCGCGCCAAGTGAATCGCGCGTAGTGCAAAAGTTTGGCAAGCATAAAACAAGGATGGGACGAGAGATGAGACTGACCACAAAAATAGGAGAGTATGAAATGGATCAAGTCATTTTGGACTTGGGGTTAGATATGAATGTTTTACAGAAGCAGACTTAGGAGCGAATGCGGAGACTTGCGCTGCAATGGTCTCTGATTCAACTGATTATGGCGAATTAGTAGAAAATCATACCCATGGGGCGGCTGTAGGGGGTGATCGTGGCTATTGAGGGAGCAAGTGTGTTGGTAGATTTTGAAGTAATAGAGATTGTGGATGATAGTAATCCCTACCCTGCGCTCTTGAGAATTGACTAGGCCACTGATATGAACGGGGTAATAAATCTGAAGAAGCAAAAGATGATCTTTGAGAATAAATCATTGCACGCAATAATACCCCTGGATCCTGCTGAAGGATCGTGCTATACGGAACCAATCTGCGATTATGAGAGTGATGATGATCTGGACTACATCTATAAGATAACAGTGCGAGACCAAGACTGGGTGAATCCCACCGTGGATGGATGGATTACATGGGATCGTGAAAGTTCTTGCTCTTTGGATTCCGACAAAGAAATAGAACGCTGGAAGAATTGGTTACACGAAGTAACTACGCTGAATTACAACATGATGACCTGCTCGCTACGTTGTGTGTTGTCAGAGGCAAGAAATATGCCTATTTATGATGGTCTAAATGAGGTAGATATATTTTTGGATGCATTTCAAAGGGAGGTTCCAGAAAAGCAACGCTTCTAGGCCTTGGACTGGGCACTGTGCTACGCCTACAAGATGGCGGGGTATGCACAAGGGAAGCTTTGATGATTGGCGCAAATGTAGGAGGATGATGAGAGCATGGTTTGGGAAGCCTAAGATGTGACTGACAAACAAGTACGATGGACATAATGATCCGTGCGCGCATCTGGCCAAATGGATGCAAGCTTATGGAGAAAAGCCACAACCTGAGTGGGTGCACCTGTTCTATCACACCCTAGATGTTATCCTAATGAATTGGTATATAGAAACAAAGCTCTGCCATGGGATAGGTGAATGGGATATCCTGCGTGAAGGATTCATGATGACATTCAGTTTTGAGGACGAGTTTGATAGTATTGATGAAGCACTACAAGAAGTGAAAGCAGCCATCTTTAGGATACCGCAGGATCCTTTAGACCTGATTCAGCCTAAATAGGCTACTCAGTTGAGCCACACGCTGGAATGTTATAATGTAACTACTGAAGAGGAGCATGAGGATCCGTGGAAGATTAACATTCCGAAAATAGAAGGCCACCACAAGGTTCAAAGACCGCAGATTGAGAACCCTGATATAACCGCGTCGGAGAAAAAAAAACAAGTTAACATTGGTGTGGAGGCAGAACCCAAATTCGTGAAGATTGGAGACTATTGGGACGACACAACGATGGATAAGGTCATTGAATTACTCTGCGAATATTAGGACTTATTCCCTACCAAGTTTACGGATTTGAAAGGGATAATCGGAGATCTAGGAGTGATGAAGATCACGTTAAAGCCCAACGTGAAGCCAGTTAAGCAGAGGCCTTACCGCCTAAATCCAAAATACAAGGAGAAGGTCCACTTAGAGCTAGACAAAATGCTAGTAGCAGGCATCATTGAGCCTGTGGAAGAGTCCGATTGGGTAAGCCCAATGGTGGTGCAAGAGAAGAAGCAAAAGGATGAGATAAGGATATGCGTGGATCTCAGAAAATTGAATGATGCTTGTGTGCATGATCCTTTCCCGACTCCGTTCACGGATGAAGTGTTGGACAATGTAGGTAGCCAGGAAGCACATTCCTTCATTGATAGGTTCTCTGGGTACCACCAAATCAAAATCGCACCGGAGGATAGGAGCAAGACAACCTTCACGACTGAGTGGGGTTGCTTTCAATATACTGTAATACCGTTTGGATTGAAGAATGCGCCTGCAATATTTTCGCACATGGTAGTTGCGACATTCAAGGAATTTATTCATAAGTTCCTAGAGGTATATTTTGATGACTGCACTGTAGTTGGGCTGGTCAAGCGCCATGTAACAAGATTGCGTTTGATACTGGATACTTGTCGAAGATACCAGATTGCGCTCAATCTCAATAAGTGTCTGTTCTGTGTTCCTTTTGGGAACCTATTGGGGCATGTGGTTTGCAGATAAGGACTGATGGTATACCTCACGAAGATCGCGGTGATAGTGAACTTAGAAGCGTTGAAGAGTGTGAAACAGCTGCACGCTACTTTGGGACATACGGGGTATTACAAAAAGTTTATCAAAAACTATGCCCAGATCACCACGCTGATGGAAAAATTGTTGAAGAAGGATGTCACGTTCTGCTGGAACGATGACTGTAAGAAATCTTGGATATATTGAAAGAAAAGATGGTTACTGCATCGATTCTAGTCTTCTTGGACTCGAAGAAAGAGTTTCATGTACATGTTGACACGTCATGTATAGCGTTGGGGGTAGTACTAACACAGGATGGCGGAGAAGGCTTGGACCATCTGATCACGTTCGCAAGCCTCAGATTGTCCAAAGCAGAAAAAATACTCTACCACTGAATGTGAGGGGATAGCTATGGTGTATGCGCTCCAGAAGTATCAACACTACTTGTTAGGAGGCCACTTTAAGATGTATACGAATCACTCGACGCTGAAATACCTGGTCAATAAGCCTGTGTTGGGGGGGTGAATCTGTAGATGGCTCTTATTGTTCCAAGAGTATGATTTTGAAGTTGTTGTGAAGCCTGGACGATTGAATGCGGGACCAGACCATCTATCGCGCATCGAAACAGGAGAGGAACCTACTAACTTGGAAGAAGGATTGTTTGAAGCACAACTATTTGCAGTGCGTGTCGCGGATGGTCATTTCGAGGATATAATACACTTTGTAACAACAGGAACTGCACCAGAAGGATACTTGGTCCAACAAAAGAAGGAATTAGTGGTGCACGCGATAGATTTCTCTGTCATTGCTGGGCATCTATACAAGATGGGGACTGATGAGATATTGCGACGGTATGTACCTGAGTTTGAATGAAGTAGCATCCTCGCGGACGCTCATGGGGGCGTCGCGGGAGGACATCATGTAGGGAGAGCAACTGTGCATAAGATTCTACGCGCAATGTTGTGATGGCCAACCCTTCATTAGGATTCAAAAGCATATTGCAAGGCGTGTGATGTATGTCAAAGAATAGGCATGCCATCGTGGAGGGATGAAATGCCTTTGAATCCACAAATGGCATTGCAACCTTTCGAGAAGTGGGCAATGAATTTTGAAGGATCCATTCAACCTCAAGGGAAGACAAGGGCGAGGTACATTATCACCGCGACATAGTATTTGACTCGTTGGGCAGAAGTGCAGCCGATGAAGGATTGCATGAGCGTGACGACCACAAAGTTCCTATTTGAGCATGTACTGACGTGATTTGGATGTCCAGTGATCTTAATGAGTGATTGTGGTACGCACTTCCTGAATGAGACGATTAACGCACTAATAGAGGAATTTCAGGTATATCACCAGAAGAGCACACCTTATCACCCACAGGATAATAGGACAGTGGAGGTGTTCAACAAAGTGCTTGAAAATGCATTGACCAAGGTTTGGAATGCTCAGCGAAGCAATTGGTACATACGCATACCTACAATATTATGGGCTTATCGGACGATGTGCAAGAAGTTAACGGGATAAACGCCCTTTAGGTTGGTATATGGTGTGGAAGTCATAATGCCTATGGAATACATCGTGCCTAGTCTACGCATAACAATGCTCACATGTGTGACATATCATAGAGCCCTGGAAGAGAGGCTTGAGCAGTTGGATGAGCTTGAAGAAGAGAGATTTTTGGTTGGATTTCATCAACAGGTCCAAAAGCAGCGCGAAAAAGCATGGCATGACTGACATATTAAGCTGCGCACCTTTAAGGTGAATGAATTGGTGTTGTTGTATGATAGTAAGTTAGATAAATTTCTAGGGAAATTCAAAATGCATTGGTTGGGGCCCTATGTTACTAAGGAGATTACCGACGGTGGCATGGTTGAGTTAGTTAAGTTGAATGGAGATCCCTTCCCAGAAAAAGTGAATGGCAGTCGATTGAAGCCATACACAGGTGCCCGACCATCTGACTATGTGACAGAAGCATAGTCTTAGCACTCCAAGCAGCTGAAAGGAGGCGCAGGACTATAAACTACACTGCCCGGGTTCGGGAGCTGCGCAATTACAGGACTGCGCAAAGCAGGGAAGTGTCACAGGGTCCACGACAGCGCGAAGGCAACTTCGCTACTCGTGGAAATAACACGTAGGTCCACCAGAAAGTGACCATTAAAGTCACTGTTCACGGTTTGATGGTCAAATTGTGGCCAAATGGAGCGGGCGGTAGGAATTTAAGGCAAAATTTATGGGTTAGATTCTTTAAAATCTGCTGCCAATCTAGCATTAATGGGCCGAATGTGGGGGGAACGGTCGGATTTGAATTCAAAAAGCCCTATAAATCACAGGTGGTTGTCTAGTGAAAAACACTTAGCATTTTGAAAATTTAGTTGTTGCGCTATCAGGTGTGTATGGACCATGCGAATTTTGAGGCTTTGAGAGCAAGTTCAGGATTTGAGAGATTGTCGAAGGAAATGCAGGATCTCCTGAATAGAATGATGTCAATACTCGAGGAAGACATGCATGAAATTGAGGTAGTAGAAGCTGCCTCAGAGAGTGTCGGAGTGGTAGTCGAAGTCCCTAAATCACCCAGGACACTGAGACCAAAGAAGGATAAGCAGGCTATGCTACCGGTGCGCATCTCACCAAGGAACCCATAGAGGACCAAGCTCACTTTGTAGGAAAAGGGGAAGGCCATTAATCCGGAGGTAGACAAGGAAGAATCTGAAAAAATCCTGGTGGATGAGGAGGGTTTGGACATGGAAGTTGGAACCCAGGGTGCAGACCCTATTACCAGCTTACCATAATATGTTCCTCCGTGCAAGGGCAAACCCAAGGTGCCAAAGGACATAGATGAGAACAAGAGCTCCCTGCAAACTCTGTTGTTCCGAGATGACATTGTTTTTGAGGGGCCACACTTAGGGTTGGTTCCTGTACTAATGTTCGAAGATTGGGACCTCACAGATCATGAGAAATTCCGTATTTAGCAACTGAGCAGCTAATGCACCGACGGATTGACACAACTGTTGGAACGATCGAATTAGAGCTACAGACATGGCTTAAGGGTGTAGATAAAGTCGGGTTGCACAACTTGCTTTGGGTACTGCATTACCACCGCACCCTAGTGACTGTCTTCGTCATTAGGCAACTACTCTAATTGGTGCATGATGGGTAATTGTGGCTGGAGGAGCCCATTCCCATCACATACCACTTGATCCATCAGATCACTCGATTGCCTTACTTAGGGGAGGATCCAACCAATATATCAGAAGGAAAAGGTGGTGAGTTGGCCCTCGCGGAAGCTATGAAGAAGAAATTAAAGTTGGAGAAGAAGAAGCAGGGATATGTCATCTCCAACATTAACAACCCTGCAGTTAAGGTAGAAATGCAAATATTAGCAGGGAAGGTGATGCGGAAGTGCCGCGCGGATGAGGTTCCCACGCTTGTGATTGCACTAGCAGCCCAATGCTCTGAAGGAGTCCAGTTCAACTGGGTGAATTATCTATGTGGCGAGTTCCTTATGAATTGTCGCGAGGCACAAGAGTAGGGAAAGACATTCCACTATGCATGGCTCTTGCTCTCGATTATGTTGGTGGCATGGGAGCTTCTAGAAGACAACTAATTCCCTTTGGTCACGCCGGACCTTCCAGAGGCAACAAAGTACACTTCACTGTGGATGACCAAGGACACACAACACATAAAAGAAACCAAGATCTTTTGGATCTTGATGGAAATGAGTATCTGGATGGGGATCAATCGCAAGCCGCGGTTGTCACCCACAATATATGCTAGTTTGCAGAGCTTTGTAGAGTTCAAAGTGGATTTCCACCATGTCTTTATCAGGGCATGGAAGGACCCTACAAAGACATGGCATAAATTACCATATTTGGCAACTGATGATGTGATCTTTGCAGTCCTCGAGTCTTGGCTGCCGGAGTGGCATGCTGCAACAGGCTCCGTGGTGGAAACAAAGATGTCCGTCGTGCAGCGTAAGAAGGAAGAAACAAAACTCCCAATGGTGCAGTTGGCTGAGAAGTGCAGGAAAGAGGAAGCGGAGGCTAGGACCCAGGCAGCACGTGATGTGGTGAAATTGGTAGAAAAATAAAAGATAGGAGGAGAAAAGCGTGAAGGACATAAGTCACCTTCGCCTGGGGCTGAGGAAGAAGAAGAGGAGCTGACAGAACAAGGTGGTGTGAAACCGCAGATGACGTCCACCCAACTCAAGCGTCAGTGACCTCAAGAGAAGGCAGTGCCACGAAAGAAAACCAAGGCTTCAAAGACATCCTTCGACCCAATCACCCTCACTGAGGGGTATTTGCACGATATTGGAGAAACGGTGAGGGTTGTCACTGCAGAGGCGCTCCAATAGTTCGAAGAGTAGTAACAATTAGTATTAGGGTCTCTCCTGACAAAGCTGTAAGAGTTGCAGGCTCGCACTCCACAGGATGGCACAGTGCCCACCAACCTCGCGACTAGCAATTCAGCTTTCGCGGAGATGTTGTGCACAAGGGTGACCAACACGATAGTGCTACTAGATGGGGCACTTACTACAAAAAATGAGGTCGACAGGCCCATGGTCAGCAGCTTGAAAGGGGTGTGATTGAATCTGGCCGTGCTCCATCAAGAGATGCTCCACCTCTTACAGGATGGAGTCACTGCGGAACTTAGGGTCTGAGAGAGTGGCGTTCTGCAGGTGATGAGTGAGTAGTGCATCAAGATTGAGAAGTTGGGCTTGTAGTGCAACGAGGCAGTGGAACAAAATAAATAGATCATGTAGGTTGTGAAGGAAGCCTACTGAATGGTCCTGGAGTTAGACATTCAGGCAGAAGAAGTGGTTGAGGCGCTCGTCCGTAAGTTGACCACAGGGGTGCGCGACGCTTGGATAGAGATGGCCAGGATTCAGCTGGAGCTAAACCTACAGATAACAGAATTTCAGTTGAGGGCTTAGCCTTCAACCCTGCCGGAAGTCAGGGAACAACGTGCCACCACTGTTGCAACAACAGTAGCAGCGGTCGACAATGTAGTAGCAGATTGCACGCGACTTTTTGAATAGTCATTCGAGGTCCTGACCACCCTGCACGAGGACCCGAATGTAGAGTGCCTAGAGACAGAGGCACACGAGCTACAACAAAGATATGACGTGATCAAAGGGACCGAGCAGACAGTCGCCCTTACATAGAGGCTCGCACGAATGCAGGAGGCAAAGGCACTTAAGGAACAGGTGGATGTCACTTGACACAAAGAAGCGGTCCTAAGAGTGCACCTACAGCCAAGGATAGATGAGGCATATACGATTACAACTTCCATTGAAGGAAATATCGCGACACTGTAGGGAACTCAGCAAAAGATTCAGGGTGGCAGTTCCGTGGTAGTCATCAAGCAGAGAATGGAAGAAGTCTAGCAGGCGGCTGCTCAGTCCGCTGCTGAGGTTGCGGTCATCCAAATGGGGCTGGCAGGTCTTCACGCTAAAATCTCCACACCTGCAGAGTGACTCGAGGGTGAGTCACGATGTTTGTGTTGGGGGTCTGTTGGGCACGGGATCCCCTAAGGGTCACTTTGGGGCTAAAAGCCCATATTTTGGTCAAATTTTTTAATCCATGTAGAAATTTTGAATAATATGACACTTATTCATAGATATTATCCCGATTATACACTATTGCGGAATACATGCACAATACATAACCTCCTCTACGTTGATCATCAATTTAGCAGCATTAAAAACAATGAAACATCAATCGCATGCACACATTAACACAGTATGTAACCCGGGGAAAGCATACAGCTGAAAACCCCACACTATCTATATATTATAATGATTGAGAACATGTAACAATACATAGTACAATACTCCTCACAAGTACTCAGTACTATCTCCACCTGTTACACACAAAACTAGCTCAGATCTGAACAAGTCACAGGTTCAAATCTCCTCCGCTGCTTTGCCTGCCTCCACTGCACAATGCAAAGTGAAAATCACGTGAGCATAGGCTACAATTGCCTTGATATTTGACCACACTGCGTAGTCCTCATTGGCATAACTCAATCCCATGCATGTGCAAATATCATGCACAACTGATAGTCACAACTCACCCTTTCACTTACCTCTAACACCTGTCTCTGTTGAACTCTCCATGCATTGAGTTAACTGATGTATTCTTCAGTTACTTTATGAGTTAATAATTAGTGAATTAATTAACAATAAATTCACACAACTCATCACTAGTGTATTCTTTAGTTAGACTAAATACAACTAGTTCAACTAAGTCAAACTGAACACAACTCCATCAACTCCACATCCAACTCCACAGAACTTACATGCATGAGTTCTAACTGAAGTCCTCCATACAATAGCTCAACTAACACATAAGAAACCACGTGATTCCTTCTGTCAGCTGCATGTGCCACATCCGTAGCTCAAACTGAAGTGCTCCAAGAGAATAAGATAATGTTTAGAGTCCACATATTACTAAGGGCTAATAATATTTGACTGTTTCTATTTTTTCCTGGCAGTCTAAAAATAGACTCTGATCACTCCGCTGTGAACCAAAAATAGAAGTCCATATATTTTTCCCAACATGACCAATCATCCACAAATAGCATCCTGCAACTCATAGACCATGATCCATATGTCTAAAAATAGACTTTGCTCCAAAAATAGCCTGCGGGGCCACTTAGTGAAGGCGACTCCTTTCCACTAAGATCCATCATCTTGTTGCATTTTCAACAATCCAAGTATAAAAGACTCCTCATTTTGTGGTCACAGAGCGCGTAGGTGTTAAAGAGTCATAGGGTTGTTCGCCCTTATTTTAGAAATGTCATGTCAGCTGTAAAAGATCTACCCATGGTCCGAGAACCATGGGATTGGATAAATAGAGCTAAGATCTAAGTATTTACATAATGGAATAGGACGAAGAGAGTCATAGCTTTAGAGCAAAAGGTCTAAGTCTTGGGTTGTAGCATAGGTAGAGGCTCTGCAGCTGAGTGCACATAGGCGTAGGGTAGAAGTCCGTAGCTAAGTGCGTGGACCCCTGCAGCTGAGTGCACAGGGCGGGTCGAGTCTATAATCATATGGAATTATCAATAAAGAGAAGTATTCTACAATTTCTGTGTCTTTATTTCCTGTTTATGCATCTTGTTATGTTGGATATGAATTTCACTTATAATGCTTATATGACGTGCAAATGTATGTAAATGTGTTGGTTAAGTGAACGCAAGTAAGAACATTTTTTAACGCGAAACTAACTAAGATCGGTTAATAAGATAAGTAAGACACTTAGCCTAGTTTGGGAGATATCGCAGTTCGTTGCCCCAACAGTGCGAAAGTCCCTGAGTCGCAGGTTAGGGCTAAGCGAAAACCAACTGTACCCATTCGGGAAGGTATTGAAGGGTGGAACAGAGGGCTAAGTAACCTGCGCGAAGGTAGGTATAGCCAGAATAAACTGACATCACAACCATCTCAAGGGTGCGGAAACTTGGTTCCAGCATCCCCCATACTGCTTCGGGTGAGACTTCAGTCCGTGCTCCGCGTGCTGATGCCGAAAGGGCCAGTAGTGTAGGGATTTGTTTGGCTAACTAATGCTGAACCTAGGTCAGGCCCCCTCAAGCCAACATGATGAAATAATGTCTTTATGAAATAATGATGCATTGATGTGCGAATCTACTGGATAAGTCTTATTAACTGAACGTAGTAATTATTAAGTATTTATGCGAAGACCATAATATGTTCCATTACATTTATTAAGCTCTTAATTAGATCTAAGTAGATCTCGATCTGAAGATAACTTATGATGCACGTAAGTAGATAATTCATCTGTTCAGGGCCCGAAAAATTCGATCATAGATCTTCGCGGGGTCCTAGGGAGTGTTCAAAGGATCTTATAGTACCAAGCCCTAAGGGCTTATAGATCTGTGTGGAGGCAGACCTAGGCCATAAAAATACATCACACTGATCTCTGGATGCAGAAACTTGGTTACAACATCCCGCCATACTGCTTCGGGTGAGACTTCAGTCCGCACTAAGCGGGTTGATGCCGAAAGGGCCAGTAGTGTAGGATTTTGTTTGGCGCAACTAACTTTGAACCTGGGACAAGACCCCCTAAGCCAACAAATGGTTTTGTTGTCGGGATTAGGATCTGCATAAAGAGATGTGTGATGTCACATCACTGGAATCTGACCAAGAACGAAATTGAGAAGTGGTTGGATAGGAAGATCCACGAATTCGTGGCGCAAGAGAATAGAAATCCGCGCCTGTCAAAAGAGCAGTGGTTGGATATATTTTTGTACACGGAAAAACATGAAATTTTCTTCTTCACCTTCTCGGTTGAGCTATATGAGTGGATAACTATGTTGGAAGACGACCAAGGAAGGTGGAGGCTTGACGGTCCAATAGTTTGGACTCCAGAGCTAGTGCTGAGGTTGGAAGCTTCTGGAGATAAGATCGCGCGCGCTGTTGATCATTAGCTTGATCAGGTTATAGGAGGATTTGTTACAAAATTTGCGGTTGGTACCTTAGTCAGCTACAACGAAGCAGAGAAATGCTTCTTTAAAGGACTATGAGGTAAGTACCTAAGATCTTTGAATAGCTGGATTAAGATGCTTTTATGTGAAAATTGGGTTATTCCATTTCCTTGATGTTCGGAGCTACACAAAGTGGAAAATGCTTTAGAGATCGAGGGAAGACAAGTCTTGAATATTGCCCGTTGATTAGACCTCCTTTGAGTGACGATGAAGGAGCGGTACAGCCTCACTGTGGAGTGTGGTCTAGCTGATAAGACAAGGTTTTCTGTAGATGCATCATCCATCCACTCCACCTCCACCTTCACCTCCACAACATACACCTTCACCCACACCACCACCACTGCCTCCGATGTTCAACATCCCAAACTCAGTAAAGCTGTCAATTTTCAAATATAGGGAGTGAAGATACGAATCAATTTTGTTTTGTTGTGAATGTTGTGTGGACCACGCAACAAATCACTAATGACAACATAAAGAAGGCACACTTAGTTACTACTTTGTAGGATCATGCACTGACATGGTATATTAAGTATTTTACTGATCATCCTTTAGCAACGTTAGCAGATACTAAGGATACTTTAAATAAGGAGTTTAGTAAGCCTATGTTTGACTCGCAGTTAGTCATTGGGTTTAAGGAAATCATGATGAGGGTTGGCGAGACGCCCTGGGAGTTAGATCAAAGGTTGAAATGTCTGATCCGCAAAGCTAATATGCAACTCACAGATGGTCAGCACCGCGAATGGTTTATAGCCTCACTTCTGGCCCACTTGAAGATTTCTTTTTCACAGTAGAAGATAGGAACTCAAGAAGAAGCCCTAGAAATCGTGATGAGAATGCATGAGACACCTATTCAAGACGTTTCTTTGGGAGTTCAACAAATTCACTCATAATTGCAGAACCTCTGCTTGGAATTGTAGAGTTTGAAAAAGAGAAGGAGGTTAGGTCAGAGGTGCGCGAGGAAGTCTGGTGCCTCAAGTGTAAGAGCCACGGGCATGATAAAGACCACTGCCCTATCTTCGCAAATTATATTACAGGGGGAGGACCGATGCCCTTGAGGCAGGATGCTCCACCAGGCCCAAGTGCGGGACCCGCACTATGGTGTGCTATTTGTCAGGTGGTCAGAAAACACGTAACAGATAATTTTCATTTGTTGCAATTTTTTTTACAGACACCACAATAATTGTTCTACGATTTTTGCAAATCGGTGGGCCATGATGAGCACCGCTACCATAGCTATGAATTGATGATGGAAAGGATGCTTACATATCGAATTCAAGAAGAAACGCGGCCTCCGGATCAGGGCATTGGGGGATTGCGTGGAGGATATCAGGGGTGCAGATGAGGCGGAGGAGGAGGAGGACCCAGTAGAGGTTGTGGACAATTTATTTTCTATAATTGCGGGACGTCAGGGCATTACGCGCAGGAGTGTTAAAACAAGACGTTCCCGTCATGTCAATACTACACTCAGATTGACCACACAATAGAAGAATGCCTTGTGCTGATAGCCAAGATGCAAGAAAAGAAGATGCAGCCTCAACACCTTACCCAAAACTTATAGATGATGAAGGCTGATCCTCGCGAGGAGGACCCAGATGTGAATATTGTGCTGAGAAGCAGAATCACGAATGGAGATGATAAAAGAAAACAACCTGAAGAAAATGGGTGGGTCTGCAAGGCCCTAGAAAAGGAGGTTGACTTTGATCTAGAATGCACGAAGGAGACATTTATGGAGGTGAAGAAATGCTTCACTGAGGCATCCACCTCAGGTAGTCAGGGAAAAATACCAGAAACCAACGTGCTGACTGAGGTTGATCCTTCTGTACTCACCACATTCCAAGAAACCTACGTAAAACTTTTGCGCGATAGTAAGGCTGTGAAGGTATTACAGGAGTTGATAAACAAGTGTGCTGGTAAGGAAAATTCTCCTAATGGACACCACATAGTTAGAAATATTAGCAATCATAAGGCAAGGACAGGGCGCGAGATGAGGCTCACCGCGTAGATAGGAGACTATGAGATGGACTAGGTTATTTTTGATTTGGGGTCTGATGTGAACAGTTTGCCTAAATAGACATGGGAGAGAATGGGGAGACCTACACTGCAGTGGTATCTGATTCAATTGAGGATGGTGAACCAACAGAAGATCATCCGTATTGGACAGTTACATGGAGTAGCAATGAATATTGAAGTTGCAAGCGCGTTGGCTGATTTTGAAGTGATAGAGATCGTTGATGACAGTAATCCATATCCCGCGCTCCTCGGAATTGATTAGGCCATTTATATGAATGGAGTCATCAACTTGAAGAAGTATATAATGTCGTTTGAATGGAAATCGCTCTGCGTGGTCGTACCATTGGACCCTACAGAAGGACCGCGCTATACTGAACCGGTCTGCGACTATGAAGATAGTGATGATGACTTGAATCAGGTCTACAAAATAACGGTGCAAGACCAAGACTGGATTAATCCAATAGCTGATGGAAGGATTGCACGGGACTGAGAAATTTCAGGTACCTCAGATTTTGATGAAGAACTGGAGCATTGGAAGAATAGGCTGCATGAAGTATCTACGTTGTGCTGCAACATGATGATTAAATTGTTGTGCTCTGTGTCATTAGAGGTAAAAAATTTACCCTATTATGATGGTTTAACTGATGTAGATAAGTTTTTGGATTCCTTTGAATAGAAGTCCCTAAGGATCATCGCTTTCAAGTGCTGGATTTGGCACTATGCGCTACGCCCGCACAGTGGTGGGGTACGTATAAGGACAAATTTGATGAATGGTGCGATTACAGGAGGATGATGAGGTTACGATTTGGTCGTCTGAAAGTGTGATTAACTGAGAAATATGATGGGAGAAATGATTCATGCAACCATTTGGAAATATGGACTAAAGTCTACAGAATAGAGCCACAACTAGAGTGGGTGCACTTATTCTATCATACTTTGGATATAATCCCTATGAATTCGTAGCTGGAAACGAAGCTTCGTCATAGCATCGCGGAGTGGGATATATTAAGGGAAGGATTTTTGATGGCCTTCAGTTTTGAGGATGGGTTCAAAATAATTGATGAAGCTCTGCAGGAAGTTAAGGCAACGATCTTCAGAATTTCGCAGGATCTTTTGGAGTTGGTTCAACCAAATTGGAGCACCCAGCTGTGCCATGCACTAGAATGATATAATGTGACTGCTGAGGGGGAGGGTGACGATCCAAGAAATATTAATATCCCAAAGGCATAAGGCCACTGCGAGGTCGAAGGTTCACAGATAGAAAATCCGGACATCACCGCGCTGCTGAAAACCAAGCAAGTGAACATTGGTACTGAAGCAGAGCCAAAATTGCGAAGATCAAAGATTACTGGGATGATGCCACAATGGGTAAAGTTGGTGAGTTACTCCACGAGTACCAAGATATTTTTCCTACAAAATTTTCGGACTTGAAAGGCAACATAACCGACTTGGGTGTGATGAAAATTAATTTGAAGCCAAACGCGAAGCCTATTAAACAAAGACCATATCTCCTTAATCCTAAATACAATGAGAAGGTTCGCTTGGATTTGGATAAGATGCTAGAAGCGGGCATCATCGAACTTCTTGAAGAGTCTGATTTAGTGAGCCCAATGGTGGTTCAGGAAAAGAAACAAAAGGGAGAAATAAGTATTTGCGTAGATCTAAGAATGCTTAATGATTCCTGTGTCCATTATCCTTTTTCGACACCATTTACAGATGAGGTATTGGACAATTTTGGAGGGCATGAAGCCTACTCGTTCATTGATGGTTTCTCTAGGTACCATCAAATTAAGATTGTGCCAGAAGACAAGAGAAAAACAACCTTCGCGATAGAATGGGGTTGTTTCCAGTATATAGTTGTTGGTAACGGGTCCCCAGGGGTCAATTTTGGGGTTAAAAGCCCAAGTTTTGGGGCTAAAGGCCCAAGTTTTGTATAAAGAATGTAAATTATCCACATTTTGTGGTCACAGAGTGCGAAGATGTAAACAGTCAAAAATGGTTTCCACCCTTAGTTTATATAGTTTGTATCGGCTTGATGCGATCAGCCCTTGGTTCGCGAGCCATGGGAATGTAGAAAGGGGGAGTCTTAGAAGAGTCTAAGGAAATTTTTGGTAGATTTCTAAGTAATTTTTTGGGTCTGTGAGAGCTAAGAGAGAAGAGTCTTAGCATAGGAAGAGGCTCTGCGGCTGAGTGAACAGAGGCCTAGGGTAAAAGTCTGCGGCTGAGTGTGCAAACCCCTGCAGTTGTGTGCGTAGGGAAGTTAGAGTCTGTACTGAAGATCTGAACCATCAATAAAGAGAACTATTCTGGAGATATCTATGTATGATTAATTTTACTTCTGTTATGAATGTTGCGATTATGTTATGTTGAATACTAGGTTTATGAATTAATGCTATATTGATGCGTGAATCTATGTATTTTACTTTGTCATATGAACGAAAGTAAGAATATCTGTTTACGCGAAGATAACCATAATGCATGTTTAAGTTAACCAACACTTAAGCTAATCTAGGTAGACACACAAGTAAGGGTAATTACAGAGGCACGTAATTGTCTGAATTGGCTATTTAGGGTCCGTGAAGGACGATTGGAGACTTTCGCGCGGGTCCTAAAGACGAATAAAATAAGTACATTGATAAGCCCTAAAGGGCTTATTGATCTGCACAAAGGCAGAGTGAAGGTCTAAAAGCGACATCGCTACCATCTCAGGGTATGGAAACTTGGATCCTGCATCCTCCCATACTGCTCCGAGTGAGACTTCAGTTCACACTCTGCGGATTGATGCCGGAAGGGCTAGTAGTGTAGGGATATACTTGGCTGCTTAACGGTGAACCTGGGTCAGGGCCCATCAAGCCAACAACGGTAATTCCATTTGGACTCAAGAATGCACCAACGATATTCTCTTGCGTAGCCATCGCGACATTCAAGGAATTTATTCACAAGTTCTTGGAGGTGTATTTTGATGATTGGACAATGTTTGGGTTAGTAAAGTGCCATGTAGCCAGTCTACGCTTAAAGTTGGATACGTGCCAAAGATATCAGATCACGTTGAACCTAAAGAAATGTTTATTTTGTGTCCCCTTTGGAATTATACTAGGTCATGTGGTGTGCAAGCAAGGTCTGATGGTGAACCCTGCCAAGATCACGATGATAGTAAATTCGGAGGCCCCGAGGAGTGTCAAACAGTTGCGCGCAACGCTGGGCCATACTAGATATTATCAAAAGTTCATCAAGGCTTATGCTCATATTACTGCACCTATGGAGAAGCTATTGAATAAGGACACTACATTTTTTTGGGATGAATAATGTCAGTGCAGTCTGGATGTATTGAAAGAAAATACGGTCACAGCACCGATCTTGGTTTTCCTGGATTGGAAGCAAGAGTTCCATGTACACATTGATGCCTCATTTATTGCATTAGGGGTAGTGTTGACATAGGATGACGAAGGAGAGATGGATCATCCTATAGCCTTCGCGAGTAGGAAATTATCAAAGGCTGAGAAGAATTACTCAACAACAGAGCGCGAAGGATTGGCTATGGTGTACGCGCTTCAAAAGTTCAGACACTATCTGTTGGGCAGACATTTCAAGATGTACACATACCATTCTACCTTGAAGTACCTAGTCAATAAGCCTATGTTTTGGGGGGGGAGATATGCATATGGTTGTTTCTATTTCAAGAGTATGACTTTGAAGTAATTGTGAAGCTAGGGAGGTTGAATGCAGGACCTGACCATCTGTCACAAATTGAAACAAGGGAGGAACCTACTAATTTAGAGGAAGGGTTGCCCGATGCGCAGCTCTTCACAGTGTGCATAGCGGATAATCATTTTGTGGATATTATCCACTTTTTGACTACCAGAGCGGCTCCAAAAGGATATACTAGTAAGCAAAAGAAGGAACTAGTGGTGCGCACGAAATATTTTTTGGTGATCGCCAGAAATTTGTATAAGATGGGTGTTGATGAGATATTGTGAAGGTATGTGCCTTATTTTGGAAGAAGTAGCATCCTAGCTAAACCTCATGGCGGGGCTACAGAGGGACATTATGCAGGAAAGGCAACAACGCAAAAGATCTTGCGCGCAAGGTTATGGTGGCTTATGTTGTATAAGGATACCAAAGCGTATTGTAGAGCATGTGATACATGTTAGAGAATGGGTAGACCATCGCGGAGGGACGAGTTGGCCATAAATCCTTAGGTATCATTGCAGCCATTTGAAAAATGGGCAATTGACTTTGTAGGGCCAATCCAGCCTCCAGGAAAGAAGACAGGTGCACGCTATATCATCACTATGATGGAGTATCTGACTAGATGGGCAGAGGCACAGCCTGTGAAGGATTGTATAGGAGCCACAACAACTAAATTCTTGTTTGAGTAGATGTTAGCAAGGTTTGGATGCCCAAAAGTGTTGATGAGTGATTGGGGTATGCACTTCCTCAATGAAATGATCAGTGCACTGACTGAAGAATTCTAGGTTTATCATCAGAAAAACACACCGTATCATCCTCAGGCTAATGGAACAGTTGAGGCCTTTAACAAGATCCTAGAAAACACGTTGACAAAGATTTGCAACGCACAGTGAAATGACTGGTATGTGCGCGTACCTGCAAGGTAATGGGTATACATGACTACTTGCAAGAAACTAACATGCTAGACACCTTTTCGACTAATCTATGGCATAAAAGTAGTGATGCCTATGGAATATATTGTGCCTAGTCTATGCATAGCAACTTTCATAGGGATGGCAGACCACGGAGCCTTAGAAGTTTCCATCAGCAAGTCTAGAAGTAACGTGAAAATGATTGCCACGATCGACACATCAAGATGCACATGTTTAAGGTAAATGATTTGGTTATATTATATGATAGTAAGTTCGCTAAGTTTCTAGGAAAGTTTCAGATGCACTAGCTTGGGCCATATTTCATCAAAGAAATTACAGAGGGAGGCATGGTTCAGCTTACGAAGCTGAATGGAGAACCTTTTCCGGGAAGGGTGAATGGAGGTTGATTGAAGCCATATACAGGAGATCCAACTCAATGAATACATGACAATAGAACAGTCTTAGTGCTCCAAGTAGTTGCAAAGAAGAGTGGGAATATAAACTACATTGCCCGGTTTGAGGAACTATGTGGTAGGGGGGCTACATGCAAAAGGGCGATGTCACAGTATCAGAAGTTGTGCGAAGGGAGCTGTGCTATGAAAGGAGATACCGCGCAAAATAGCCAGAAAGTGACCATTAGAGTCATTGTTCATGATTTGACAACCAGGAGATGATTAAGAGGAGCAGGCGGGTGGCATTTAAGGAAAAAATATTTGAAGATCTGCCACAAAAACAACATTAATGGACGAATTTTGGAGGGAATGATTGGATTTGAATTCAAAATTCCCCATAAATTACACATGTTGGTCCAGAAGAGAACACTTTCCACCCTTATAGTTTTTGAGCCCTGCTATCTGTCGCTTATGAATCATGCTATCTTCGATGAATTGGTCACAAGCCCCGCATTCGATAATTTGCCAGAGTTAACCTGGAAATTCATCTGCGATACCATGTTAAGACCAAGCCCCGCTGAGACTGCAAGCACTAGAGGATCTGTCACCTTTGAAGGGGCTATTCTAGACGTAGTGAGCATGGAAGCTCTGGCTCTTGTGCCTATAGCGCTGAGGTCGCCTAGGTTGAAGCCTAAACCTATGTGAGAAACCCATAAGACAAAGAAAGACAAGCAGAAGAGGTCAGTGCTAGTGCGCGAGTCGCCTAGGAAACATACTGCTGCACAGACATAGAAGAAGAACAAGCTACCTGAGAAGGTTGTGGATTTGGAAGCTAAACTGGGAACTGAGGATATAGATGTTGAGGGAGTGGAGCCCCTCACCAAGTTTCTTGAGTATATCCCTCTGCGAAAAGGGAAGGCGAAGGTCCCCAAGGACCCAAACTCAGATAAGTTACTTATTCATACACCCCTATTGCCGGAGTAGATGAATTTTGAAGGTCCACGCCTTGTGCAGGTTCCCCTGTTAAAAATGGAGGATTTGGACCTGGCTAACCATGAATGGTTCCGTCACCTTACGACAGATAATTACGTGAGGCGCGTGTACTACCTAGACTCAGGTGTCACTGAGTTGGAAATGGTTAAATGGATCCGCGGAGTGGAGAAATCCGGATTTTTGAACTTGTTGTTGGTTCGCCACTATCACTGCACTAATATTAACACCACTTGTGTGCGGTGGTTACTTACTCTCGTGCATGATGGGTGCTTATGGCTTGGCGTGCCTACAGCCATCACGGACATGCTCATCCACAGGCTCACGCACTTGCCACATGAGGGTTTGAATCCAGCCAAGGAGTTTGGCGGAAAAGCAGGTGAAAGTGACTTGGTAGAGAGGATGAAAAAGAAGTTTGAGCTTGTCAAGAAGCCGTGCAGCTATTCCATCACGTCCATCAATGATCTCGCGGTGAAGATTTCCACCCAAATATTGTTTGGAAAGGTTATGAGGAAGTGTTGTGCGGACGAGGTTCCGACGCTTGTGGTATCGTTAGCTGCACAATGTGTGGAGGGCATGCAATTTAACTCGATGCTATACTTATGCAGTGAATTCCTTGCGAATTGTCGTGAGGTCTAGGATAAGAGCAAGCGCTTCCACTATGCGTGGTTGTTGCTCTCCATCGTGTTGGTTGCCTAGGAGCTGCCGAAGGACAATCAGTTTCCTCCATTGAAGAAAGGGTTGCCATAGGTCGCGCTGTTCGCCTCCCTCTGCTCCACGAAGGACCTCGCGTGGGTCATAGAAACAAAGATTTTATCGGTGTTGATGGAAGCGAGCTTTCACATAGCCATCAACCAGTTCCCAACGTTGTTCCCATCCTTGTATGAGAAGTTGTCCGCATATGCTGCGTTTAAGCAAGATTTCCATTGCGTCTACATTCAGGTGCAGAAGGGCCCACAACATAAGTGGTTCGAATTACCATATCTGGTCACCGATAATGAAAACCAGGAGGTCATCAAGCTGTGGTCAGCAGATTGGCACACCCCGTCTGACTTGGATGCAGGTACTAGAAAAGGCACGAGGAGCTCAGCTGAGAAGAAACAAAAGGATGCAACAAAACAGGCGGCGCAAAAGTTGGTCATGCAGCGGAAGAAGGAAGCCGACGAGAAGGCTCGAATGGAAAAGAAGCACATTGCAAAGGAACAGGTTGAGTAAGAACAACGTGACTCTAAGCAAAGTAGCAAATCTCCTTCACCCGAAACTGAGGAGGAAGAGCAGTTTTCGCAGGGTTGTGGAGGTGATGAGGGGCAGAGTACCCCATTTCGACTAAGGAAGCGCAGAGAACAACAACAGGAGGGTTCCTGCAAGAAGAAGAAGTGGGCTAATATGCAGGTGGATCCCATCACTCTAATAGAGGGTGATCTTGACGAGATCGGTGACAAAGTGCGGGATGCTACAACCGAACTATTGCAGCAATTTGAGCAACAATACATGTAGACAATGGGGAGCATCTAGAAGGATCTACGCGAGCTGCAGATCCAAACTAGCAGGATACAAGTGGATGCAGGTCAAGCGAGCGCCGCACAAACGAGCTTGGCACTGGGGACAAGTTAGGCTACAGAACTGGTAAGGAGAGTGGACCTTAGAACAGTTGCTTTACCAGAGGGGTCCCTGAGCATAGAATCAGTCTATGACAAGATCATCATAAGTAACCTTAAGAACGTTGGCCCAAACATTACAACACTCCCCAATGAATTTCTTCATGCGCTACAGACAGGAGTGACAGCGGAATTGAGAGCTTGGGAGCAGCGCTCTATTATTCGAATTGATAAACATATCAATCGAAATTTGAATGTGTAAAAATGGTCCAATCAGACCGAATACTTTAGCAACTCAGGGAAGACTAATTGGAATGCAGAAGAACAAGAGATTTGGAAGATGGCTTGACTTAATCTACTGGATCAACAGAATAGACAAAAGCCAACTGCTGAAGCTTTATCACATTTATATACCCTCTAGAAAGCCATTACCCTCATTCTTACTACCTAAGGTAGAACCTCCTTCCATCGGACATCTCCCTTCCTCTCCTTATCAGTCGAGCAACTAAAGTTCCTCTCCTTAAAGGTTCGGGGAAGGTCTGGTGGGTCCAGTCAAGGTCCGGAGGGCAATTTCTCTGAAACTGAGCACGACTCTTTCATCGATCGGCTTTCATTGATCATTGAAGTTCATTTTATTGATTCGAGTAGACCTCGCTAAACATCCATCTAGCTCCGATTTGATTACGGAGTACACTTATTTCCCATGGATCAAATTAGTTTTCATTATAAAGAAAAGGTAACAAAGATAGAATACGAGCTCATTTAATAGCGTTAGTCATTAGACGTTGTTGTTTTGAAGTTAATCTTGGGCAGGTATTTAGCACATAAGTAAGGGAGAAGGGTAAGGTCAAAAGCCCTTGTAAGGAAAGAAAGAGATACTATCTAGGAATAGAGTTCCAAGCTGGCGGTCACAGTAGCAGAAGCGTGCAGAACAGTGTCAGAGTTACACATACCCAAGGACGCACAATGAGAGGTCAAGATCTGAAAATTAGCTGCAGGCGTCCGCGAGGCAAAGTCAAAAGTTGCGAGAGTTCAATTTGAACTCAACTTGAAGATCATAGAGTTGCAACTCAAATCGCAGCCACCAACTTCACCTGATGTCAGAGAGAAGCGTGGAGCCGCTATCAGAGAAGGAATGACCATGTTGGATGCTGCAGTAGCAGACTACTCGGCCTTATTTGAGTAGGCGATGGAATTGGTCACGACTCTGCAGGAGAACCCAAACCTGTAGATGCTCAATACAGAGGTTCATGAGCTCCAATGATAGTATGATGAGATCAAGGTGACAACATGCTCAATTGCTCCAGTGCAATGCCTCGCCAAGTTGCAAGAGGGGAAACAACTCTACGCGTAGGTTGAAGCAACTCAGAGGAAGGAGGTCGTGTTGAAGGCAAGGTTGGGACCTTGGTTAGATGAGGCTTACTAGGTTACCACCAACATTCAGGAGAAGCTGACAGGCTTGCAGACGACTTAGCAAATGATGAAGCTGGTCGCGGAAGGATCAACTACAGAGCAACTCGTCGAGAAAGTCAAGCAGGCTGCTACACAGAGTGTTGCAGAGGTCACAGTTGTGAGGTAGAGTTGGGGGATCTTCACAACAAGATCACCACTCCAGCCGAGTGACTCGACGACAAGTCACGACCTTTGTGTTGGGGGCCTATTAGGATGGGGTCCCCCGGGTCAGTTTTGGGGTTAAAAACCCAAGTTTTGTTGTAAATTTTGATGAAAAGATGTAAAGTCTCCACAAATTGTGGATGCGGAGCACATAGGTAGCTTGGAGTCAAAAAGGGTTTTAACCCTCGTTGATCATTGATCGCTTGGATGAATTGTTGTTCTAGTCCTCATTCTGAAAAGTGCATTTGAATTAGTGATTAGACTTTACATCTTAGTTTTCCTCATTTTTTAAAATTAAGTGTGGTGAAAAGATTTTTTTTTGCATTGCCATTTAGAGTTTTCCATCTACATTGATTTAAGAACAGCTACATGAAAAGGGAATTGCATTATACATCTTGTTTACTGCATTTTCTATGTTTCTGCTGGGGTAGGGTCCCCCAGGTCAGTTTTGGGGTTAAAAACCCAAATCTCCGCAAATTGTGGATGTGGAGCACGTAGGTAGCTAGGAGTCAAAAAGGGTTTTTACCCTCGTTTATGTAAAGTTGAGTTGATTTTGAGATCCACCCATGGTCCGCAAACCATGGGATTGTATGTAAAAGGCTATAAATAGGTGTGTTTTAAAGAGTCTAAGGCATGTCCATGGGTATGAATAGATGGAGTCTTAGAGATATAGTGCAGGGAAGTAAGTCTTAGAAGGGGAAAGGGCTCTGTAGCTGAGTGCATAGAGGCCTAGAGTAGTGTCTGCAGCCCCCTGCAGTAGAGTGCGCAGGGAAGTTTTGAGTCTGTAACCTGATACTGAAGATTAATAAAGAAGGTTGTTGGAGAAATTCATGTGTTTTATTTGTTTACTTCTATTGTTTATGTTTGTGATATATGGTGTGATGAAATAATGATGCATTGATGTGCGAATCTATTGGATAAGTCTTATTAACTGAATGCAATACCTATTAATTATTTACGGGAAGACCATAATACATTATGTTACAATTATTAAGCTCTTAAGTAGATTTGAGTAGATCCCAATCTGAAGATAACTTATAGTGCATGTAAGTAGATAATTCATCTGTTCCGAACCCGCAAAACCTGATCGTAGACCTTTGCGGAGGTCTACGTAGCGTTCTAAGGAAGTTACGGTACCAAGACCTAAGGGCTTATAGATTTGCGTAGAGGCAGGTCTACGCCATAAAAAGACATCACACTGATCTCTAGACGTAGAAACTTGGTTCCAACATCCCTCCATATTGCTTTGGGTGAGAGTTTAGTCCACGCTAAGCGGGTTGATGCCCAAATGGCTAGTAGTGTAGGATTTTGTTTGGCGCAACTATCTATGAACCTGGGTCAAGACCCCCTAAGCCAACAACTGCATGCTGTTTGTCTCTTCCCTTCCTTAGTTACATTTTCATTGAAGAGAAAGTTTGCATCTCCTCATGCTAGACTTGCATTTTAGGGAATTCAGGTGAATTCGTGGTGAGCCATAAACTGAAACTTAATTCAAGATCAATTTGAAATTTACTGAATTAGCCTAAGGATCATTTGTAACATTAATGCAAACACATAGAGGTTTAGGCTAGAGACATGTTCTGACGTCGTTAAATGTAGGATTTTTCGTTGATTTCTAGTATTGCATCCCGGGGTGAAATCTCATTTCACGGATGTGAGTGTATAGGATCGTTCTCCATGTACCTTTGGGTATATTGGTGGTGCTCCACATGCGTAAAGTATATGGGAATGCTCTCATCAAACGATTACACATTAGACAACACAAGTACAGACTGCACTCCCACGTACCATCGTGTATATTTTGGGAGTCCCCATTAGGTTGCTATCCATCCATAGGTAACCGATTCTGCTGCCTTGTATACCGTGATACATCGAACACATCATTTAGGGAGATTGGTTGTCGTATGTTAAGTCCTTGGTTCGCCAAGGTGTATATTGTAGTTCATGGTTGCTTGGTAATCCTTTATGCCTAGATTACCCTCTTTTTGATATATTTATGTTGTGTTAATAAAATTTATTATTCAACATGGAACAAAAATATCCCTCACTCTGTCGTTCATTTAGAATAGAAAATAAGCCACCTCTCCCACCAGAGGCTACCCTTGGTCATCATTAGAAGCATAAGAACATGTAGACTACTAAATAGGGAAGTTCAGAAACCACTTCTGCTCCACCTCCTGAATCTGATTGACCATAATCATCTCTCCCTTTGAGTACTGAACCTGAGGTTACATCTATTTTTGTCCGTGAAACTGACATAATCGATACTAAATTACCTAAAACTTTGTTTCCTGAGGTCATAGAATCTGGCCTTCCTTAGTCAGAAACTTTATTTCCTAAGGTCATCAAACCTGAGGAGCCTCAGTCATCTTTACTTGTTACTTCAGGTATTCCATCTTCTCTTGCTTTGTCTCAGATAGATTCGCCTACTATATATCTTAGCTTTGATGGAAAACCGCTTCCACCTGGACTTGTGAGTATCGAGGAGGTCCCACAAGAAGAGACACGTCCTTCTACCTCTACACATTTGGAGGGAATTTTCATTTATCCAACCCATCCTCTTTTTCCTCCACCTCCTGTACAAACTCTTTTATCTGGTTCTTTTGACTCACCTGCAAATTTCACGTGACGATTTACAATGGGATTATTGACCATGAATGGAACCGATATGGCTTCCCAACCTATGTCCACCACCATGGTTGAGAAATCAAAAGTTTCTTCCACGTCTATGTTTTCGACACCACCATAGGCACATCTGTATGGTGGTATGTCCGTCCCACCAGGTTATTAGTCCTTATCTAGTACCTTCTCTGGTGCATCTTCTAGTTTATGGACATCCCCCATGTCTTCCACTTTTGGAATTCCATCTAGCATTGCTCAGCCTATTACTTCTCCTCCTTTTACACCAACGATTGAGCAGTAGACTAGCCCTGATGTTAGTGGGCAAGATCCTCTTCAACAGACTAACTATCCTTATGTTGGGTACCCTCCACATGGGGGAAAATTGCCTCCATCATCCCCTCCTCTTTTGGCATGGGAGAAACCTATTGTTGGTATCCCTCAAATTGGAAATGAGCCTTATTATAGTCCTCCTTATCCTAGGATCGTTGCTAGAATTTTGAAGCCTACTTTTCTCATTCAACCTAGTTTGATGTTGGGGTCATTTTTTGTTCCTATCCCTCAATTTCTACCTCAACAAGTTCAAATTCATGTGACTCAACCTGTACAGGATATGATCTCATCTCAATTCATTCCTTCAGTATCTGGTACCTCTCAGGTACCCACTTACTAAGCCTTTACAAGTTCCTTTACAATCTCAATTTCTTGCACAAGGTATTCCTCAAATTCCAGTAGGACAGGCTGTATACGGCATGAAACAACCTCAACTGAAACCTCTTTATCATGGGAAAATACAAACTCCCATCAGGCGACAGTACAAACCATATCATAATATACCTCAGTTGCATTTTTAAGGCCATAAAATTCATGGTTACCCTAGGGCTGGTCAACAAGGTCATTTGTATTCTGGCTATCAAAATCCTCCTTGATCTAGTACCCACGTTCCTTATTACCATAACCCTCCTTATCCAAGAATGTATATGTTTGTTTCCCAGGCCATTCCTTCATATCTTGGTCATCCCCCGCCAGATTTTAAACAACAGTTACCTTTTGTGGCCACTCTTAAGTTACCAAATTTGACTCAGCTCACCAATGACCCCATCACTCATTCGCCTTGGTGGATGATTATTCCTACTAAATTTCCTTTTTATATCCATAAATTCAATGGGAATACAGGAGAATACCCATTGATGCATGTCATGATGTATCATTTATGGTTTTCATAAAACTCCCTTAATGATGATTCTATTTGAATTCGTCTTTTCCAAAGAATTCTTACGGGTATCGCTACTAAATGGTATATTGAGTTACCTAGAGCTTCATTCCATGATTTTAGCTCCTTAGCCACAACCTTCCTCACACACTTCCAGTTTCCCATCAGATATGAAAATGGAATGGAATTGTTAACCAACTTCAAACAATCTGATTCCACTCACATTTTAGATCACATTCATGAGTGGAGGCATCGTCGTCGTTTGGTCAAAACTTATGCTCCCGATTAGTTGCTCACATAATTGTTCACCAAATCTCTGTTGGCACCCATAACAGAAGATGTGGCCAAAGGTGGAGTCGTGACTGAAGAGCGAGTAATTTCTCATGCACAATATTTGGATTTGGTTTATACCTAATCCGACACACTCTACGATATGATACCTAATGCTCTGAGACCTTCAAATAATGTTCCTTCTATTTCTGGTAAGGAATCTCATTTTATTGATGGAATTATTGGTTCCAACAGCTCACAGATGGTGAGTAAACCATATGGTATTACTCCACCCGCATCTACTCAAAACCCTCAATCCCACTCTCCTATGGCTTCTACTTCTGAGATAAATGTCATTTCATCTTATAAAGGCAAGCCTCAACAATAACCTAGAAGAAAGAAGAAAGGAAAAGGTAAGAAAAATAAAGACCCCTCTCTGTAGGATAAACAAACAAATCAGTCTTCTGATGAGAAACGAAAGCCTCGATATCCTTGCTTGATTTGCAACAAGGAACACTTTACATGTGACTGTCCTCACCATGCCAAAGTGAATCGATTTCTTAAAGCCTCCACTTCTCCCGCAGCGTTGACCGACTCGTTTCCTAATCAAGAGACTCATATCATTACATGGGACCCATCTTCCTCTAACATGGTTTTGATGCTTTCCTCCTCAAAGCCGATATCTGAATTTTTGGTAGCTACTCGGAACAACTTGGATTATGGTAATGTGAATCCACCATATGGTTAAGGTACTGATCAACCTGCAAGTTCGACACCATCCTCATCAGATCCCACTCCATTTTTTATTCCTACCGAATTGAGTATTGAACCTCCGAAGGGCATTATTTATAAGTCTTCTTTCAACCCTTGTGCAAGATCAGCTCATAATTATAACATAGTTGAAGACTTGGCTCAGTCTCCATCAACTATGTCGACTCTTGAGGTGTTGTAAAATGGCCCCACCCAAAAGAAGGCTTTACTATTAGCTATCGGATGTGTTGATGATCCGAACTTAAATAGGAACGCTACAACTTATAGATATAATCATAAACATGAAGATGCAGCAGAAAAAAACTTCATTTCATTAATAGAAAAATACTGAACTATGATTACAAACAGAATGGAAATAAGATAGCTCGGGCAAGGGAAGCTTATCTCTGAGAAGTGGTCTGGAGGCTACATGCCTGTGAAATCAGTTACAATGAGGCTCAAGGGCCTTTTTATTATTGAAAAATAAGAGAAAACCCTAAACAACCAAAACCCTAATGTGAGGAGATGTAACACCAAGAGTTTATGGGCCCCGTTGGGGTTAGTTGGGTAGCCAACTTCTCGGGGTCCTAACTTGGTCATATTATCTCTGTTTGACGCGTATGATACCTCGTTGGAAAGATCTCTCGAACGAATACAATTTCCAATGTGATTTCCATTACAATCACCAAAGGAATTTTGCTAAAAAAAGTCATTTAGGGCCTCAAAATGGCTCTGGAAGTTCAGGACCTGAAAAAACTGCCAAAAATAGTAAATTGTGCTCTAATTAAGGAAATTGAAAAACTAAAAGAAACAATGGTGAGGGTCTATGTTAAATAGTAATTTGTCACTTCCTTCATCCCAGTCCTTCTACTATGTCACGTGTCCAGTAAAACATGTTCATATTAAACAAATTCTCTCTTATGTTGCCAATTGACCCTCTTTTCCTAAGTTTTCTGCCTCGTCATGCGAATACATTTAATACACGCAATGGAGCCCTGTCATAAACAGTCCTGTCGCGGGAGTACACCTGTTTCCAGCAACGGTCAGATTTCAAGCCCTGGCACTAGGCTATTGGCTATCTTTAGCGACGATCAGTCTACATACATTACTTCCTAGAGATGTAGGCGCTAAAGCTTAGTTAACGACCAACAAAGATCCATATTGGGCAAATTCGTTCCAACAGTAAGCCTTTTGGATGTCTCTAGACCTGCTTGTTGGGTCAGTTTGGGTCGCCCTTCTCTCTCTAGCATGTTACTTCCATCTTTTGTACTGCTTGCCCTGAGGATAAGTTCCCTCTCCCTCATTTCATGGAGACTCCTTCTCCTATAAAATCAATCACCATTGCTATCATCTGCTAGTTCTTTTGGTTGTACAGTGCTGTTTCTACTTTTGAGTTTGATAGATAGTTTTGGTGTGAGTGTGACAAGTGTGGGATTGCTACATAGTTTGCAAGAAGGTGTGGAGTGCCCTTAACTTTGTGTTAAAGCTTGTGAATGAGAGAAAGATATATTATTGTCTGGGAGACCCATCCTTGAGAGTGAAGTCTTGAAGAAACACACTGGCTGGACCCTCCGAGAAGGCTTGCGACGTCAAGACTTTGTTGTAATCTTTGCTCTTGTTTATTATTTATACAATCAATGATGATTTCCTATATGTAATTTACTTGATAGCTCATGACTTCTTGACTTTATGAGTAAATAGATCATTGTTGTTCTTGGTTACATGCTCTGTTGTTTTTTTGTGGTGTTTCAGGTTGATTTCTCGTTAAGGAGAAGGAAACGGAAGCTGGAGCAACGCAACAGAACTTCATCCACCACCGGTTTGAGGTAGGCCTCCAACGATGATTATTTAAGGGAATCAATTGTTGTTTTGTCCTTGCTATGACTAGACCCACTCTAGGGCTAGAGGGGTTATCTGCAGAGGGAACACTTTCTTGCATCACAAGTTGGCGACTCCACTGGGGATTCCTTTGCATGTTTCTTCTCTTGTTTGCTCTTGTTTGGTTTTGATTTGGTGTCTCTTGAATTTTGGGGTAAATTATCAGTCTTTTGGGTCACCTAGGTCAATCTAGGAAATCCCTTTATTCTATATGCAATAGGCTGGTCCTTGTTTAGGAGTTTTTGGTTTATCTTTCATTGTTTTTAAGATTGTCATTGGAAAAAGTTTAACAGTCGCGCCGACATCGCTTTGCCTCTGTTGTAAAGTTCTGTGTGTCGCTGAATCTTGTCGTACAGTCGCGACGATTCCTGAAATTGGCCCGTCGCAGAAGAGACGTGTACTCTCGTGACAACGTTGTTCTGTTGCTACAACTAGTGGATGATCATCCCTAATTGCTGGTGTTATGCCCGCGACGATTCCTGTAGGGTTGTTTTTTCAATTCTACCTCCTGAATTCACCAGTCCTGTTGATCCCCTGTTATCTTTCTCTTGCCCATTAGCTTGTTTTTGATTGCTTATTGTTAAGGTACTCTCTCTTTGGTTTTATTGAATGGATCTTGCATTTTTGGCTTCGTGACCCAGTTTGTTATTTCAAATTCTTGAATTACTTGGCTTGGTTGCTTGTTTGCCCAAGGTTCATCTACAACCTTCTTATTGATTTGTTTGAGGCTTCTCCATTTCTTGTTTCTTTCTGGTTGATTTTTAGTGACAATTATTGAACCAATCTTTGGTATTGATTCGATTTCTTTTCACCACCAAACATAGATCACAATTGTTTGGATTGACCAATTTCACACTTGCCTGCTTGTTTCTTTTAAATTCAAAACAATCAAAATCAAAAGACAACATTCATTTAGTATACGAAAGTGAAAGTGTATTTGCATTTCAAGTTTGCATATTGGAAAGCAAATAATAAAATCTATCATCAGTAGTATCCATGAACTGTAGGGTTGATGTGTTTATGCATTGTGTCTCTTAGCTTATCTTGGTTTTTCTTGGTTCGGGAATGATCTCTCTACCCTCCTGTAGGTAGGTGTTCATTGAAGTAAAAGATGTTGTACTCATTCTAGCTGCATCCTAGGTTTTTGTATACATACGGTAAGGCCTGAAAACTGAAACATAATTCAAGATCAACTCTAAAATGAACTGAATGAACTTAACAACGCATTGGAACATAACGCACATTATTTAGAGGTCTAGGCTAGAGACGTGCTTCGACATCGTTAAACCTAGTCACTATTATTTTCACTTAAGGTTGGATGATTACTCCTTCTTTGACACAATAGTGGTCTAGTACAGAATTGTGCTCCTAGTACCATCGAGTATATGTTGGGAGACCCCACTAGGTTATCATCCTATATCCCTAGGAAGCTGTGTCTACCACCTTGCAAACCGTAACGCACCAAACACAACATTCGGGAAGATTGACTGTCGTATGGAAAGTCCTTGGTTTTCATATGATTGCCAAGGTGTATATGCAGTTTTACGGGATGTTTGATAAACCTTTTGCCTAGTTTCTCCAGAGTAGTCACTTTCGTTCCTTTTCAGACTCCTTAAAAGACATCCATCTGAGCACTTGTCCTTTCAGGCACATTAAATATTCAAAGGTGACTAGAGTCATCTTTTCGTCCTTTTCTCGACTCTTTAAAGATGAAAAGGTCAAGTTCTGTTCCTGTGTCTTAAAATTTATTCGGCCACTTTCACACTTACCCTATTGGATCTTGTTGCGTTTTAGTTTGCGTAGGGTTGTTTTTCCTCACTCGATTAGTTTTCCTTAGGGCTTTTGAGTTAAATCATCCTGGCGGAATCACTGATCCCATCTCCCGTTCCAAGTGACCAAGCATCTCCATCTTCTGTCGCTCCTGAGGTACCGGTTGCTAGTGATATTCTTCCTGTTATTCCGAGTATCCAACTGCTTAACTCTCGCGGTCCAGAAGACGAGTCTTACGAGATTCATTGGAATCTTGTTTGGGAGCCTTCCGAAGAAGACTTTCCCCTTACTCCTCCTGGTGTTTCGGTCCCAATGTCTTCTTCTGACATGGATGAGACGAACCTCGTCACGAGTGAAGAGTCCTTTATGGCAAGTGGTTAAATTCTTATACCTACGGAAACTTCACCCTTCCATGTCACCTCTCTTGGTATCATGTTGCCTCTAGCTATAATGCTCTGGCTGATATCATGGGTTCTACGTCTCCCCTTACGAGTTCCATGTGGTCTCGCACTGTCACTCCAACTTCAGGACCTTTTACTCCCCAAATTCACAATGTAACTGTCACATCTGTCCCGATTATTCCAACCATTTGTGTGGCTTCCTCAACCCCCGTTGTTAGTGCCATCACTACATCTTCAATTGTGACCATTGTTTCCGGACCTTCCATAGGTCCTTCAAATAGTGGCCCTTCGGCACCTATATCTGGGGTTGTTGACCCTAGCCTTAGTGCCCCACCTTCTTCTGGTTCCATTCCAGCAGGGGGGGCATATGATCAATATCTCCAAGCTCTTCAGAATCCGGATCCACGAAATCCGTTCCACTATTATGATTCCCAGGGAGCCCATATCTACCACCCTGGACCCATAGCATCTCAGCCTGTGGTTGAGGTCTCGGTTCTGTTATCTGTTGCTTGGGGTACCATGGCTTATCATGGTGGCCAAGCACAGTCTTCAAATTTTCAAGGCCCACCCTATTAAGGTCAACCATCTTACGGGTAGCCGTACTACGAGCAACCTTATCTAGGGCAACCTGTCGGCCCACAAGGACAACCCATTCAGGGACAACCTTCGACCTTCGGTGGGTCTTCTTTCACATACTTAGGGCAACCTTCTGGTAACCTAGGACAACCTTATATCCAACAAGGCAAACCTAGTTCCCAACAAGGCCACCCTTTTGGACAAATTGGTCAGCCTCAAATTCAACAGGGCCAACCAATTGTTCAGCCTACTCAACCATCTGGTCAGTTTGGACAACCTTCTGTTGCGCAAGGTCAACCCAATACCCAGCAGGTTCAAACTTCTGGGCAGATGGGCCAACCTCAACCTCAACCGGGCCAACCTTCTGGCCAGATGGCTGAACCCCCATTTTCTCAAGGACATCCGTCTGGGCCTGCTCAACCGGGCACTCAAACGCTCGTTGCTTCTTAAGCTCAACCCAGTTTTCAACCCTAGTCTCGGCTCCAGACCCAATCCAGTCTCCAAATTCAGGTTGGATCCCAAACCTAATCTGCTTATCAAATGCAGTCTGGTCCCCAGGCTCAGTTTGGAGCCCAGTCGCCTTATGGTTTTCAGCAGTCCCAAGGGCAAACTCAATGTGCCCCATACCAAAATTATCAACAGCCACAGGTTAATCCTTATCAAAATTTTCAGCAACCATATGTTGCTCCTGTGGGCCAAGTTGGTAATCACTGGGATGCTGGGGTCAAATCCAGGGCAAGGATAATTTTAGGGGCGAATGTTCGCCCTTTGGCGAAATTAAGGGGTTTTAAATTTTTAGTGGGCGAATATTTTGTATCATAGTACATTTTTACAAATCACCTCAAATAGCCCACCTTATTTTAAGGGAGAGGGTAAAAAAGGTAAATTTAGCCCTTGAAATTAGGACTTACAACCTTCCATTGGCCCATTTTCAAGAATAGGTTTTATTTAAGTGAATCCATTCGCCCATTTTCAAGAATAGGTTTTATTTAAGTGAATCCTATGGGCCAAATACCATATTTATAAAAGAGGTATGGTAAATTAATAAAAATATAAATAAATGAGAGGTATGGTAAATAAATAAAACATTTTTTATATTTACTCCATAAGTCACCTTATATACATGTAAGGGTGTAAACAAATAAAAATATAAGTAAAGTGGAGGTATGGTAATTAAATAAAACGTCTTTTTATACTTACTCAAAAGGTATGGTAAATAAATAAAAATATAAATAAACTAGACGTATCGTAAATAAATAAAACCTCTTTTTATATTTAGTCCATAACCCTCGTTCTATTTATGAAGGCTCAAGAAAGAGGTTTTATTTAAGTGAATCCTATGGGCCAAATACCATATTTGTAAAAGAGGCATGGTAAATTAATAAAAATATAAATAAACGAGAGGTATGGTAAACAAATAAAACATTTTTTTATATTTACTCCATAAGTCACCTTATATTTAGGAACACTCAAAAAATGGGTTATATTTAGGTGAAACCTATGGCCAAAATACTATGGGACAAATACCATGGACTAGATTGTTATTAATACCATGCAAAAAACCATTATTAACCCTAATATTAGAATTAATAAAAATAAAAATGGCACATGGTATTGACCCATGGTATTCACCAAAATGGCACATGGTATTGACCCATGGTATTCACTTGGAATGTAGCCTATTTAAATGGGGGAATTAAACCATCATGTAGCCTATGCTAAGATTCACTAGGACTTTACAAAGTTTTATTATTTAGTGAAAGACTCGCCAAGATCTTACAAGATTTTATAATTGAGTAAAATATTCGCCATGCCTGGTGAGAGATTCGCCAAAAAATTATATATACATATTATATTATTGATAAAATCGCCTTCCATTTTTCCTATATACCATGGAGATTCGCCCATTTATTATATTTATAAATTTAGGGGGGTTCTTAAAATTTTCCCTGATCTAGGGTCAACCGTGCAGTTATAGCTATAATCCCTATGGAAAAAATCCCTATATACAAAACCCTTATAGGCCAAGTCCGTCCAGAAAAAATCAATGGGGGCAACAAGGAACTGGATGGAATTCTGGTGCTACTTCTTACCCGCAGCCTCAGATGTCCTTTAACCCTCAATTACCCTTTTTAAAAACGTTGGAATTACCGGATGTGTCCAAACTGACAAATGATCCCATTCTTCATAATCCGTATTGGCCACCGGTTCCAACTAAAATTCCAGGTGATTGTCCCAAGTTTGATGGTAAAGCTGGAGAAGATCCCCAAGCTCATGTCATGCCTTATCATATATGGTGTTTGTCAAATTCATGGCTTGATGATTCAATCTGGCTTCACCTTTTTCAACGGACTCTCATTGGCTCTGCTGCAAAATGGTATATTGAGCTAGCTCGCGGATCTTTTCAGGACTTTAACTCGCTGGCTATGGCATTTTTAATTCATTTTCAGTTGCTGATTCGATATGAAGCAGGTGCACATCTCCTGACATCCTTGAAGCAGAACACAGCCACACATATCTCCAATCATATCCATGAATGGAGGAGACGTCGCTGTTTGATTAAGTTCTGGATTCCCGATCAGCTTTTGATTGACTGGTTCACAACCTCATTTTTCGGTCCGATAGCTCGGGACATTGCTATGGGGGCATGTGTAATTGAAGAGCAAGCTATTGCGCATGCTCAGTACCTTGACTTTGTTTACTCCCAGTTTGGTACACTATATGATTATTTGCCTGATGCTCTGAGACCCGGAACTTCCAAAGCCCCATCAACACCATCTGTTGATGGTGTCATCGGTTCTGTCAATACGTCCTCTAAGAAATCTTCCGCGAACCCTGGGAAGCAAAAGCCGAATGCTTCGAATGAAAACGCTTCTCAGGCCATATCCAATTCTGGTAACACTTCCGAGGTTAACGTCATTCAGTCCACCACGGCAGACAAAACTTCGAAAGGAAAGAAGAAGGGAAAAGGAAAGAATAAGGCTGATCAACCAAAGCAAGATTCCCCTAAACCTCCACCTGAGGAAGGTGCTAAACACATGCCTAAGTATCCTTGCCTTATTTGTGACGAGGATCACTATACTAAAGACTGCCTGAGGTGGTCTGAAGTTAGTCGTTTGTTAAAAGGTGCCTCTGGGACTCCTGCCATGCTCAAAGAGCCTTTTCCCTCGCAACAAACTCAAATGGTGGCTAATCCATCTCAATCCTCCTCTCCCTTTGGTTCTCAGGTATTTATGGCTGGGATGATTCCCATCCACATTAATACTCGGTCAAAAGAGTATCCTTCGCCTGCCAGGAAGGAAACTGAGGTCCCCTCTAGTGCTCCTTCGTCCAGCTCTGGTCCCCTCCATATCGAGCGACCTAGTACTGAGGCAGTCATCCAACCTCCTCCTAAAGGGGTACTCCGAAAGTCTTCTTACAACCCTAATGCTCGTGCTGCTCAACACTATAGCATTGTTGAGGACTTAGCCCAGGCTCCATAAGCTATGTCCGCATTAGAGGGTCCTTCTAGAGCTGCCCTCGGTCATTGAGGACCGAGGCTGATCCTTGCTTCATCTCCTTAACCTGCTCCTTCAAGTAGGGCTCTCGAATCGTACGTTCAATCCCCTTGGCTTGGATATGGCGCTTCTTCAGACCCTCTACAAGAAATTTTTCCTTTTGATGAAGTGATTATTGAGACTATGTCTTTTGAGGAACCCCCTTGGTCTGATCATCACCATCGTTCCTTGTTTCTCCCTACCCATCGGAAAATGCTTACTTGTCTTGAGCAGTTTTCTCCTTGTCTCCCCTCCCAACCCCTTCAGACACCCATCCAAATTCATCAAGTTTCTTCTGAAGGGAATGTGGGGAACATTACACAAACTCAACCGATTGACATCTCTATTAAACCAGGGATTGTCGAGCACATTGATGTTGGAGTAACTTGTACTCCGGAGGAGATTCAACTTTATACTGATCTTTTTCACGAATTTCGTGATGTGTTCGCTTGGTCTTACGAAGAGATGCTTGGCATTGATCCTAACATCGTGGTGCATGAAATACCTACATATCTGGGTGCCAAACCTGTTCGATAGCATCTACGCCTCGTGCACCCTCGAAAGGTTGCAGCTATTAAAGCAGAAGTCGAAAAGCTTCTTAAGGCTGGCTTTATTTACCCTATCCCGCTCATAGATTAGGTTTCTAATATTGTCCCTGTGACTAAAAAATAGGGCACTATTAGGGTATGTGTTGATTATCGCGACATTAATCGTGCCTGTCCCAAAGACAACTACCCTACACCTTTCATTAACTAGCTCATTGATGAGTGTGCCAGGAGTGAGATATATTCATTCATGGACAACTTTTCTAGTTATAACCATATTAATATCTCACCTGCAGATCAACACAAGACCGCCTTTATCTGTCCGTGGGGCACTTTCGCTTATAAAAAGCTCCCGTTCGGTTTAAAAAATGCTGGTGCTACCTTCCAGCGTGCAATTTCTTACGCATTTCATGATATTCGACACATTGTGCAGCCTTACCTGGATGACCTTCCGTCTCATTCAGCGAAACGCCAAGACCATCCAAACCACCTTTGCAAAAAATTTCTTCATTGTCGACACTATTGTATCTGTCTTAATCCGCATAAGTGTGTCTTCTGCTTGGATTCCAACAGACTTCTCGGGTTCATCATCTCTCGGAGGGTATCCGTCTGGATCCCCTTAAAGTCGAAGCCATCCTGAATCTCCCTCCCCCTGCTTCTTTGCAGCAATTGCAAAGTTTGCAGGGTAAAGAAAATTTTCTATGCCGGTTCATTCCGAATTATGATGAAGTGGCCAAATGCTATACACGGTAATTAAAGCAGGACATTCCTTTTCTTTGGGATACTGCTGCACAAGAGTCATTCGAGCACCTCAAGGCCCTCCTTGTTTCTGCTCCGTTGTTACGTCCACTTGATTATCACCGTGACTACACTCAAATATTTAGCCGCTGCCAATACCACCATCGGCATGGTTTTGGTCCAAGACGATGATGATGGTACTGAGCATGCCATTTACTATCTTAGTCGCAATTTACTTGATACAGAAACTCGATATGCCTATGTCGAGAAGTTGGCATTAGCTGCCGTTTGTGCCGTCCAACGTTTCCGCCACTATATATTATTGCGCACCACGACGGTGATTTCTGATTGCAACCAAATGATGTACATATTGTCACGTCAGTTACTGGGGGAAAATACTCAAAGTGAATTGTCATCCTTCAAGAGTTCGACTTGGAGTTTACTACAACCAAGTCTAAGAAGTCCCTCGTCTTTGCTGAGCTGCTTTGCTGCCTACCATTTGTTACCATGCCCTCTCAGTTAGAGGACCATATCTCAGATGAATATCTGTTCTTGATTAGTACCCTCGATCCTTGGTACGAGGATATCATTGTCTATCTTCAGACGTCCTCTTTTCGTCCAGATTTGTCCAAGGATGCTCGATGACGAATTCGCCATCATTCTCAACCTTATTGCATTATTGGGAACACCTTGTACCGTCTCGACACCAAATTTGTTCTCCACCGGTGTTTGACGTTCGAGGAAGCTGAACAAGTTCTAAATGGCTACCACTCTGGCGCTTGTGGTGGTCATATGTCCGGGTATGCTACTGCTCAGAAGATCCTCCGTGCTGGTTATTTTTGGCCTTCTATTTTTAAGGATTGCATTTTTTTCGTCCGCTCTTGTCACAAGTGCCAAATCTACCAACAGAAGATGCGTGCGCCTCCTGCTCCTTTGTACCTTGTCGTTACCATCGGCCCTTTTGCCAAATCGGGCATTGATTATATGACCTATAACCCTCGCTTGGCTGGGGGGCATGGGTATATCATTTTTGCCGTCGATTATTTCACGAAATGGGCCGAGGTGATGCATACACTATCCGATGACAGTCAGACAGCGGCGCAATTTTTATTCAATCATGTCATTTCACGATTTGGAGTCCCTCAGACTATCGTCACTGATCACGGAAAACATTTCCGTAATCATATGATGATTGAGTTAACAACCCAGCTGGGCTTGTGGCATGATAGCTCAACACCGTACCATCCTTAGGCCAATGGCCAAGTGGAAGCTGTCAACAAAGTTTTGGTCACAATGCTTCAACGCACCATCGGCATGCACAAGTCCAACTTGCATTTGATGTTGTTCTCTGCCTTATGGGCCTATCGAACTTCAGTGAAGGATGCCACCGGGTTCACCCCGTTCCAATTGGTTTACAGTCTTGAGACTACCCTTCCGATTGAGTGTGAGATCCCTTCTCTTAAATTAGCTGTCGAATTGCTCCCAAACACTACTCTGGTAGAAGAATGCCTTCTTTACTTAGAGCGGTTAGACGAGACCCATCGACTAGCCTCTCTAGCCATTGAAGCACAGAAGAAGAGAGTGAAAACTCACTTCGACCAAGCTGTCAATCCTCGTTATTTCGTTGAAGGAGACTTAGTCCTGCTCTATGATCAAGCAAATGATAAGCTGGGGGCAGGCAAATTCGAGCCTATGTGGCATGGGCCTTATATTGTAAAACGTGTTTTGCAAAAAGGGGCCTATGAGCTGATCGATTACGAAGGGAACCCTCTAGATAAGCCTCGAAATGGGCTTTATCTGGAAAAATATTATGCATGAATCTCATGCATCTGATTTGTACATACAAGTGTTTTCAGCAGGTGTGATGTCACTGTGTGTTTTCATGTTTGGCTTGGTGTGTAGGCATAATTACCGCTTATTGTGTCCTTTGCTTCTTGTGCAGATGTCTGGTACACCTTATGTTGGTTTCGCTGATGGTGCTTGCCGCAGTACTCAGAACCTTTCTTCTGCGGCATGGGTGATCTACGATCCTCACGGTGAGTTAGTAGACCTTCAAGGTGTTTGTCTGGGTTGCATCACAAACAATGTCACTGAATACAGTGTTGTCATCGAATTTATGACCGAGGCTGTCAACCTCGATATTCGTGCATTGGTTGTGAATCTGGATTCTCAACTTGTTGTCCACCAGCTTAACGGGTGGTATTCCGTCAGAGATAATCAGATTTTAAGGTTGTATTTACATGTTAAATTATTGGAAAGGAATTTTGATTTTATTACATATCAACACATTCCAAGAAGATTAAACACATTAACTGATGCATTGGAAAATCATGTATTAAACAGATATTTACGCAACATGTAATTAAAACAATATATAGAAGCATTCAAAACATAATAATGAACCATAGAAATATGTATATATAGATATATATATCTCGTGTGTCGCATTGAGGTGCTTAAAAAAAGAAGTGTATATGTCAAAAATAGAGTCTGTGCTCTCCATACATACGAGACACATGTCTCTCCAAAATAAGCAGAAAGTAAAACCTAGGTATCTACTACGGTGGGTTCTGCTCCCTATAGCAGACCACTACTCATGCGACTCGTCTCAGGAGCCTATGCATCCTAGGTGGCACTCCGATAGTATGTCTCTGGTACTCTACAGGGACCTCCTCGATCCCCCTATAATCCGGGATCCCGTTTGTCAGGCCCTCAACGTTATGGGCTAGCTCCTCCATTGCATTGCCACCAGGGTGAACTAGGGCCAGCTCCATGTTACCCTGCGGGTCCCTTCGTGCCTCGAGAGCTAGTCCTTCTAGCCTCTTTGGTCCCACATCTGCAAGTAACATAAGAGACATTATTAAGACATATGCATGATAAAATCCAAAAACATTATAAAAAATCAAAACATAAATAGTGTGGTGTTTCAATCAAGTGTTTACCTCCCTCGTCCCACTGCTCTCCCGCAAGAAGCTGCATGTCGGGGTCTCCACAAAAATCTGTGCCTGCATATAGCCAGTCCTCGACTATGACCTTTTGTCGGTCTAGCCCTTTCGGTTGGTATATGGTTTGGAAGCTATCCTCTCAATTGAATGTGAAATTATATCATTGAAAATAGCTATTCAACTTCTTTCAGCCACTTCCATAGAGGAGGAGGGTCTTTTACATCTGACTCACTTAGATGAAACCTGACGCGATGCTGTTATAGCCAATGAAGCTCATAAACAACGCATCAAGGTGCAATAAGACAAAACATGTCATTCCTTGTGTCTTCTCAGAAATATACCTTTTTTTTTAATATGACCAAGAGTCCGATAAATTAGGTGCTGGAAAGTTTCAACCCATGTGGCTAGGTCCACAAATTCTCAAGCGAGTCCTTGCAAAAGAGGCATACAAGTTGATATATTTTGATGGAATTCCTCTGGCGCAGCCTAGGAATGGGTTGTACCTCAAAAAATATTATGCTTAATCTTAAGTGTAGTTTCATTGTGTACATATTGTCTACAGGTGTTTTGAGTGTGTTTGCAATGTGTCTTTTTAGAGTTTTACATGGTTTCTGTTGATTCCCTTTTATGTTTGGTTTGTAGATGTCAGAACCTCTTGAAACTTTCATCGGTTATGTTGATGGTGCCTATCGTAGTACTCAAAACTTATCTTTCGCAGAATGGTCTATCTTTTCTTCGAATGGTGAGTTAGTGAGTCTGCAAGGGATTTGTATTGGTTGCTCCACCAACAACATCATTGAGTATAACACAGTGGTCATGTTACTGTCTGATGCTATTGCACATGGTATCCGCCGTTTAGTTGTCAGACTTGTGTCCAACTTGTAGTGCTACAACTTGCTAGTGTCTACTCAGTTAGAAGTTCCACCATCTTATGCATGGTTTTAAGAGTTCGCCTTCTAGAAAGACATTTCGATTTCATACAATTTGAATGCATTTCTAGAAATCTAAACACATTGGAAGATGCCCTAGCTAATTATGTGTTAGATAGACATTTGCAACGAATGTAATTAATTTTCAATTCACATCACATCATATTAAAAGTATAATAGAAACCCAAAAACACTGAATATATATATATATTAAGTTTGGTTTTACAAAACTTTGTGCCTGAGAAACATATGGCTACATCGGCCATATGAGAAACTACATGTGAGGTCTAAGTAGACAAATGACAGGTGCTCATGATAAAATGAAACTGCACGAGCCATCTTGTGCAGTAGTTGACCAATATGACTAGGCACTCCTATAGTGTATTGCTGCAGTTGCAGCAGAATCTGGTCAACTGTGGTTTCATCAATCCCGTGTGTCAACCCTTCCATGTGGCACTCTAACTTTGATAGGACCTATGTCTCATCTGGGTCTCGTATCATATCCCGTCCTACCACTACGATCCGTGTTGGTTCTACTGCCTTGTTGGGCACGGGATCCCCCAAGGGCAGTTTTGGGGCTAAGAGCCCAGATTTTGGTCTACCTTTGTAATTACAATGTAAAGACTCCACATTTTGTGGGCACGGAGCGCGTAGTTGTTAAAGAGTCATAGGGTTGTCCGCCCTTAATTTGATAATGTAATGTTGGCTGTAGAAGATCTACCCATGGTCCGCGGAAAATGGAATTGTATAAATAGAGCGAAGCTCTAAGTAGTCAAAGGCATCTAATCTAACATAAGATCATGCAGATGTATGCGAGATAGCTCTGGAGTAGAATTCTAAGTTTGGGTCGTAGTGTAGGTAGAGGCTCTGCAACTGAGTGTGCAGAGGCCTAGTAGTCCGCAACTGAGTGTGCAGACCCCTGCAGTTGAGGGCGTTGGGTGACTCGAGTTTGTAATCATCCGGAAGTATTAATAAAGAGAAGTTTCTATCATTTATGCGTCTTTATTTCCTGTTTATGCATCTGCTATATTGGGTATGAATTTCACTTCTAATGCTTATATGATGCACGAATGTGTATCACTGTATTGGTTAAGTGGATGCAAGTAAGAACATTTGTTTACGCGAAGATAATTAATATATGTCAATAAGATAAGTAAGTTACTTAGCCTAGTTTGGGAAATAGTGCAGTTCGCTGCCCTAGCAGCGCGAAAGCATCTCAGCCCCTGATTAGGGTTGCGCGAAGGTCGATTGTAACGGATCGCGAAGGTGCTGAAGGTTAGAACAGGGCACGAAGTGGCCTACGTGAAAGTAGGTCTAGCTGGAATAAACCGACATCACATCCATCTCAAGGGTGAGGAAACTTGGTTCCAACATCCCCCCGTGCTGCTTCAGTGAGACTTTAGTCTACGCTCCGCGGGCTAATGCCAAAAGGGCCAGTAGTGTAGGGATTTGTTTGGCTAACTAACTCTGAACCTGGGTCAGGCCCCCATAAGCCAACAAATGGTTTTGTTGCCGGGACTGGAATCTATATGACAGATGTGTGATGTTGTATCATTGGAATCCAACTAAGAAAGAAATTGAAGGCTAGTTGGACAGAATAATTCACGAGTTCGCGGCACAAGAGAACAGACATCTGCGACTGTCAAAAGAAGAGTGGCTAGACAGCTACGTATATACAGAGATCCATGAAATATTTTTCGTGTCCTTCCCTACTGAGCTATACGAGTGGATCGCGAAGCTAGTAGATAGCTAAGGAAGGTGGAAACTTAATGGTCCTATTGTGTGGACCCCAGAGCTAGTGCGGAGATTGGAAGCATCGGCGGATAAGAGCACGTGTTCCATCGATCATTGGCTCGATCATATTATAGGAGTATTTATTACTGAGTTCGCGATCAACACCTCAATCAGTTATAGCGAGGCAGAGCGACGCTTTCTCAAAGGACCGCGAGCTAAGTACGTAAAGTCTTTGAATACTTGGATTAAAATGTTGTTGTGTGAAAAGTAAGTTATGCAGTTACCTTGATGTTCGGGGCTACACGAAGCGGAAAGGTTTACAGGAATGAAGGAAATAAGGGTCCAGAAAATAGCCCCTTGATTTCACGTCCACGAGGGGATGAGGAAGAGCTTGCGAAGGTCTCTCCACGAAGTGTTATTCGTCTAATAAGACAAATAATTCTGTGAATCCTACCCCCACCCACACCACCACCAGCTTCACCGCCATCGCCTCTATCTTCACCCGTACCAACTCCATCACCACCGTGATTCAGTATGGCAAACACAGTGAAGTTTCCTGTGTTTAAAGGTTTGGGAAATGAAGATTCAGACCAATTATGATTTGTTGTAAGGGCTATATGGGAAGCGCAAGGTGTTACAAATGACCATATAAAGAAAGGGATGTTGGTTAGCACCCTGCAGGATCGCGCGCTGACCTGGTATATTAAGTACTCCAACGATAACCCAAATGCGAGAGTCGCGGATATCCAAACAACGCTAAATAGAGAATTTAGCAGGCCTAAATCTGAAGCGCAATTGATCATGGGATTTAAAAAGATCACGATCCTGCCAGGTGAGACTCCTTAGGAACTAGATCAGAGGCTGAAATGTATGATTCATGAAGCCAATATGAATTTGACAGATGGACATCATCGCGAGTGGTTTGTAGCCTTGCTACTACCACATTTAAGGAGTGCGATATCGCAGCAGAAGATAACAACTCAAGCAGAGGCCTTAGAGATCACTGTGAGGCTACATGAGACCTCGATGCAGGACCCTAACCTAGGAGTTCAATAGATCTACATGCAACTGAAGAATCTATGCCTTGAGATGCAGAGTTTGAAACAAGATAGAACGGTTCGACCAGAAGTGCGTGAAGAAATATGGTGTGTAAAATGCAAGAGTTAGGGTCATTACAAAGACCACTGCCCGGTTTTTACAAATTACCTTGCAGGAGGAGGAATGATGCCTTTAAGGCCAGAAGTTCAAGCAGGACCTAGTACGACACCTGCTTTGTGGTGCGCTATCTGTCAAATAGTAGGAAAACATGCCACAAATAACTGCCACTTGTTACAGAAGTATACACAAATTTCAAAACAATTATTCTGTAACTTTTGTAGGTCAGTAGGACATGACGAGCGTACTTGTAGGATCTATGGATTGATTATGGATAGAACTCCTGCCTACAAATTTCAGGCCGAAGCGTGGCCGTTTGAACAGAATGCAGGAATGGCACGGACAAGATTTCAGGGGCGCAGACGAGGCTGAGCGGAGGAGGACCTGGTAGAGGTCGCAGACAATTGATTTGATACAATTGCGGAGGGCCAAAACACTATGCTCATGATTGCACGAATCCAATGCACCCGTTGTGCAAGTATTGCATGCTTTTTGATCATGAGATAGAAGATTGTCCTACGCTGATAGCTAGGATACGCGACAAAGGAGCGCTACTACCTCCCCCGACTCAGAACCTGCAGATGATGAGGTCTAAGCCGTGCGAGGAAGATCCGAACGTAAACATTGTGCTCCGAAGTGGAATCATGATGGGGGATGACAAAGGAAAATAGCCAGAAGACAGCGCTCGGGAACCTTCATGGAAGCTAAGAAGAGCTTCACTGAGGCCTCCACGTCAGGGAGTAGAGATTAGCCTGAGTCAGAAATGGATCCCTCCATGCTCACAACTTTCTTGGAAACCTATATGAAGCTACTACGCTACAGTAAGGCTGTAAAGGGGTTACAGGAACTCATCAACAGATGCGCTGGGACTGCGCCAAGTGAACCGCATGTAGTCCACAAGATCGGAAAGCATAAGACAAAGATGGGGTGTGAAATGAGACTAACGGCACAGATCAGAGAATACGAGATGGACCAAGTCATTTTTGATTTGGGATCAGACGCGAATTTTTTACTGAAACAGACATAGGAGCGAATGGGGAGACCTGCGCTGCAATGGTCTCTGATTCAGCTGAGAATGGTGAACCAGCAGAAAATCATACCCATGGGGCGATTGTAGGGAATAACTATGGATATTGAGGGAGCAAGAGCATTGTAAGATTTTAAAGTAATAGAGATTGTTGACGACAACAATCCCTACCTCGTGCTCTTGGGAATTGACTGGGCCAATGATATGAACGAGGTAATTAATCTGAAGAAGCGCAAGATGATCTTTGAGAAGAAGTCACTGCACGTAATAATACCCTAGATCTTGCTGAGGGATCTCGCTATACGGAACTAGTTCGCGACTATGAGAGTGATGATGATTTGGACTGCATCTACAAGACAATAGCGCGAGACTAAGACTGGGTGAATCCCATCGCAGATGGACATATTAGATGGGAGTGCAAGAGTTCCTGCACTTCAGATTCCGCAAAGAAGTAGAACGATGGTTGAATCAGTTACACAAAGTAACTACGTTGAATTGTAACATGATGACCCAGTCGCTGTGCTGTGTGTCCACAGAAGTCAGAGATCTGCCTAATTATGATGGTATAAATGAGGTAGATACCTTCTTGGATGCATTCGAAAGGGAGGTGCTGGAAAAGCAACGCTTCTAGGCCTTGGACTGGGTACTGCGCGCTACGCCCGTGAGATGGTGGGGTACGCACAAAGGAAGCTTTGATGATTGGCGCGAATGTAGGAGAATGATGCGAGTACGATTTGGGAAGCCTAAGGTGCGACTGACAGACAAGTATGATGGGCAGGATGATCTGTGCGCGCATCTGGCCAAGTGGACGTAGGCCTATGGAGAAAAGCCACAACCTGAGTGGGTGCACCTGTTCTGTCATACCCTAGATGTTATACCAATGAACTGGTATATAGAAACAGAGCTCTGCCATGGGACAGGTGAATGGGATATCCTACGCGAAGGGTTCGTGATGACCTTCAGTTTTGAGGATGGGTGGGACAGTATTGATGAAGCGCTACAAGAGGTAAAAGTAGCCATCTTTAGGATACCACAGAGCCAGTAGACTTGATTCATCCTGAATCGGCTACTCAGCTGAGTCGTGCGCTGGAATGCTATAATGCAATTGCTGAAGAGGAGGATGAGGATCCACAAAATATTAACATTCCAGAAACAGAAAGGCCACCGCGAGGTTCACGGTCCACAAAATGAGAACCCTGATATAACCGCACCTGTGAAAACTAATCAGGTAAACATTGGTACGGATGCAGAACCAAAATTTGTGAAGATCAGAGACTACTGGGACGACGTGACGATGGATAAGGTCACTGAATTACTCCGCAAATATCAGGACTTATTCCCGACCAAGTTTACAGATTTGAAAGGAATAATCAGAGATCTAGGAGTGATGAAGATCACGTTAAAGCCTGACGCGAAGCCAGTTAAGCAAAGGCCTTACCTCTTAAATCTGAAATACAAGGAGAAGGTCCGCATAGAACTAGACAAAATGCTCGCAACAGGCATCATTGAGCCTATGGAAGAATCCGATTGGGTAAGCCCAATGGTGGTACAAGAGAAGAAGCAGAAGGATGAGATAAGGATATGCGTGGATCTCAGAAAATTGAATGACGCTTGTGTGCATGATCCATTCCCAACTCCATTCACGGATGAAGTGTTGGACAATGTAGGAGGTCAAGAAGCATATTCTTTCACTGATGGGTTCTCGGGGTACCACCAGATCAAAATTGCGCCGGAGGATAGGAGCAAGACAACCTTCGCGACTGAGTGGGGTTGCTTTCAATATACTGTCATGCCATTTGGATTGAAGAATGCCCCTGTTATCTTTTTGCGCATGGTTGTTGCGGTATTCAAGGAATATATTCATAAGTTCTTGGAGGTCTATTTTGATGATTGGACTGTATTTGGGCTGGTTAAGTGCCATGTAGCGAGCTTGCGCTTGATGCTAGATACCTGTTGAAGATACCAAATTGTGCTCAACCTCAAGAAGTGTCTCTTCCTTGTTCCTTTTCGGAACCTATTGGGGCATGTGGTTTGCATACAAGGGCTGATGGTAGACCCCGTGAAGATCACGATGATTCTAAACTTGGAATTGTTGAGAAGTGTGAAACAATTGCGCACTATTATGGGACATACGGGATATTACAAATTTTTTATCAAAGGCTATGCCCAGATCATTGCACCGATGGAAAAATTGTTTAATAAGGATGTCAGGTTCTGCTGGAACGATGACTGTAAGAAAAGCCTGCATATATTGAAAGAAGAGATGGTTACTGTGCCGGTTCTAGTCTTCCCAAACTGGAAGAAAGAGTTCCATGTACATGTCAACGCGTCGTGTATAGCGCTGGGGGCAGTACTGATGCAAGATGGCGGAGAAGGCTTGGATCACCCTATCGCGTTCGCAAGTCACAGATTATCCAAAGCATAGAAGAACTATTCCACCACTGAGCACGAGGGACTAGCTATGGTATATGCACTCCAGAAGTATTGACACTACTTGCTAGGAGGCCACTTTAAGATGTATATAGATCACTCCGCTCTAAAGTACTTGGTCAATAAGCCTGTGTTGGAGGGGTGCATTTGCAGATGGATTTTATTGTTCCAAGAATATGATTTTGAAGTTGTTGTGAAGCCTGGAAAATTGAATGTGGGACCAGATCACCTATCACGCATCGAGATAGGGGAGGAACCTACTAGTTTTGAGAAAGGATTACCTGATGCGCAGCTCTTTGCTGTGCGCGTAGCGGATGGACATTTTGAAGATATAATACACTTTCTAACAATTGGAACTGCGCCGAAAGGATACTCTATATAGTAGAAGAAGGAATTAGTGGTGTGTGCGACAGATTTCTCTATCATTGCTGGGAATCTATACAAGAAGGGGAATGATGAAATACTACGAAGGTATCTACCTGAATTTGAACGAAGCAACATCCTCGCAGACACTCATGGGGGAACCGCAAGAGGACATTATGCGGGAAGAGAAACTGTGCAGAAGATTCTACGCACCGGATTGTGGTGGCCAACCCTTCATCAGGATTCAAAAGCATATTGCAAGGCATGTGATGTATGTCAGTGGATAGGAAGGCCATCGTGGAGGGATGAAATGCTTTTGAATCCACAAATGACGTTGCAACCTTTCAAAAAGTGGGAAATAGATTTTGTAGAACCTATTAAACCTCAAGGAAAGACAAGTGCGAGGTATATTATCATTGCGACGGAGTATCTGACTCGTTGGGCAGAAGCACAGTTGGTGAAGGATTGCATGGGCACGACTACTGTGAAGTTTTATTTGAACACGTATTGACGCGATTTGGATGTCCAAAGATCTTGATGAGCAATCGCGGTACACACTTCCTGAACGAGACGATCAGTGCACTAACAGAGGAATTTCAGGTGTATCACCAGAAGAGCATAGCTTATCAGCCACAGGCTAACGGGATAGTGGAGGCATTCAACAAAGTGCTTGAAAATGCACTGACCAAGGTATGCAATGCACATTGAAGTAATTGGGACCTACGCATACCTGTAGTGTTATGGGCTTATCAGATGACATGCAAGAAATTGACGGGACAGACACCTTTTAGGCTTGTCTATGGAGTGGAAGCCGTAATTCCTATGGAATACATCATGCCTAGTATGTGCATAACAACGCTCACAGGTATGATAGATCGCGGAGCCCTGGAGGAGAGGCTCGCGCAGCTGGATGGTCTTGAAGAAGAGAGATTTTTGGCTGGATTTCACCAGCAGGTATAGAAGCAGTGCGAAAAGGCATGGCATGACCGACACATCAAGCTGCGCACATTCAAGGTAAATGATCTGGTTTTGTTGTATGATAGTAAGTTTGATAAATTCCCAGGGAAATTTAAAATGCACTGGTTAGGGCCGTATATTATTAAGGAGATTACAGATGGTGGCGTGGTACAATTGTTAAAATTGAATGGCGATCCATTCCCAGGAAAAGTGAATGGTAGCCATTTGAAGCCATACACAGGTGGTCCGACCACGTGAATAGTTGACCGAAGCATAGTCTTAGCACTCCAGGCAGCTGAAAGGAGGCGCGGGACTATAAACTAATCTGTCCGGGAACTGCACGATGTCAAGACTACGTGCAATAGAGAAGTGGCACAGGGTCAGCGACATCGCGAAGACGGTTGTGTTGGCGCACAAGTCTGTCGGAAAGTGACCGTTAAAGTCACTGTTCATGATGTGATGGTTGGTTTGAGGCCAAATGGAGTGGGCAACAGGCATTTAAGGCAGATTTTATGGGTTAGATTCTTGGAAATCTGCTGCCAATCTAGCATTAATGGATTGAATGTGGGGGAAATGGTCGAATTCAAATTTGAAAGGCACGATAAATTACAAGTGGCTGTCTAGCAAAGAACACTTGGCAATTTTAGAACTGAGTTATTGCGTGCTCATGTATTCATGAATAGAGACTTATTTGATATTCTGAAAGCGAATTCATTGTTTGAGAAATTACCAGAGACAATGAAGGAATTGTGGAGTAGCGCTATGTCACCACCCGAAGAAGCCATGGACACAGGAGTAATGACAGTCAAGGAATCCGCATAGGAAATTGTGGAAGTAGAAGCCCCAGAGAGCGTCAGAATAATCACTGAGGTCCCTAAATCACCGCGCAAGCTGAGACCTAAGAAGGACAAGCAGGCCATGATACTGGTGCGCGTCTCGCCCAGAAATCCACTGAGGACCAAGTTCACATTGGAGGAAAAGAGGAAGGCCATTAATCTGGAGGCTGATGAGGAGGAAGAGTTTGAAGAAATCATGGCGGAGGAGGAGGATGTAGAGATGGAATTCGAAACCTAGGGTGTGGACCCTATCACTAGGCTATCGGAATATGTTCCTCCACAAAAGGGTAAAGCCAAGGTTCCAAAGAATATAGATGAGAGCAAGACTACAAATCTCGCTGCTCCCAGATGATATTATTTTTGAGGGCGTGCACTTGGGATGGGTTCCCATATTGAAATTTGAATATTGGGACCTTGCAGACCACGAGAAGTTCTCGCATTTAGCGACTGCAAAGATAATGCGCCAAAAGATAGACATGCCGACTGGAATGATAGAGTTGGGGCTGCGCAAATGGCTCAGAGTTGTTGAGAAAGCAGGGTTGCTAAACCTGCTCTGGGTGCCACATTACACTAGTAGAAAATGAGAAATTAGTGACTAGGTGACTAAAAATGTTAGTCACCACAGCTTTTCCAAGGGAAATACTACCAAAAATGAGCAATCCTAAGTGACCGAACTAAAAATGACTAACATAAATCACTAATTTAGTCACGGATTAAAATATCTGACTAGATAATAAGTAATACAACTAAAAATGACTAACATGAATGACTAATTTAGTCTACGAACAAAATACAACTACCTAACAAGTACTACAATAATATGAATCAATTTTTTATGTTAGTCATCTTAATTGTGTCAAGCAATCTAAACTTACAAGTGATAGGGGATTGAAAGGTTGTTAAATATTGGTTGAAAGGTTATCCTTCCTTAAACACTTCTTCATCCTCACATGGTGTATAGGTGATCCAACTTTGCATTATTTATCTCTAATACTTTGTAATTTTAAAAATATATATTTTTAATAAAAAAAATTATTTTATGTATTTTTAAAAAATCTATTCATTGAATCTAATTGGATCTAGTTCCAATTTGAAATTAATTTGAAGAGAAACTTTAATTTTAAGGCTATAATATCAAATAAAAACTACTTTAATTTCATATTAACCGACCTAGATCCATCTTAACTCCGGATCTATCAAGCGCCGAGCGGGATCCTATCTCTCGAGGTACAATTTTTTTTTTTTTTTCTAGTGCAAAACTTGAGGAAATGTTTGCACCTCGAGATATTGGATCCCTCTCTGCACTTGATAGTTATAGGGTTAATATGGATTTAGGTTGGTTATATAATACTATATAATATATATATTTGTATTTTTGTCTCTTTGTTATTCCCTCTCTCTATTCCCTCCCACTCTCCTCTCTCCCTCACTCTCTCTCCATGACTCCCTTGTCACCCCCTCTGTCTCTCCACCTTTCTCCCTCTATTTTTTTCTTGTTCCCTCCCTCTCTTGCCCCCTCCAATTCCATCTCTCTTTCCTCATCCCTATCTTCCTTCCTCTCTATCCCTTATCTCCCACCTCCCTCTATCTCTCCCCCCAAATCACTCTCCTTCTCTCTCTCTCTCTCTTCCATCCAACTCTATCACTATCTTGCCCCCTCCCTGTCCTTCTCCATCTCTCTCCCTTCCCCTTCTCTCCCTATCTCTGTCCTCTCCTCTTCTTTCTCTTCCCTCCTCTCCTCTCTCCCTCATTCTCTCTCCATCTCTCCCTTCTCACTCCTCTATCCCTCTCCACCTCTATCTCTCTATATATTTGTTCTTTCCTCCCTCTCTCTCCCACTCCAACTCCATGTCTCTCTCTCTCTCTCTCTCTCTCTCTCTCTCTCCCCATCACTCTCTCTTTCTGTCTCTCTCTTCCCTCCAACTTTTTCACTCTCTCCCTCCCTCTCTCCACTCCCCCCCAACTTTCTCTTAAATTCGATCACATTGTATTGTCTTTAAGAAATGATCTAAATTAAAAAAAACTTAATTGGTTGTAAAATATCAAACCCATATGTTGGGTCAATCACATCAAAGAAAATAAAATAATGAAAAACTTTAAAAAATCATGCATTATATTTAATCTATTATAATTAGTCAATTTGCCAATCCATCTTAGCTTAATTTTATTAAAACCTTAATTTAATTTCTATGGGAATATTTTTAGTAGTTGTGAGGATAGAGGGTTTAGATATATCTGAAATTGTAACATTTTCCCTTTTAGATTCAATTAAAAAAATGTTGTAAAATTAAATTAAAATAAAATATTTTTACTATGAAATAAGTTATGGTTTTTTGGCATGTGGTATTGATAAGCCATGGTATTGGCCCATGGTATTGTAACAAAGCCGATTTACAAGTTAATATCCATGGTAAAGTGAGGGTGAATATCCATGGTTAACAATATTGTCATATTGTTATAAAATATTTTGATTGTGAAATAATTTATGTTTTTTGGGCATGTGGTATTGATAATCCATGGTATTAACCCATGGTATTGTAACAAAGGCTATTTTTTACAAGTTAATAATATCTACCGTAATGTGGGGGTGAATATCCATGGTTAAGAATCTTGTCATATTGTTATAAAATATTTTGGTTGTGAAATAAGTTATGGTTTTTGGACTTGTAGTATTGATAAGCCATGGTATTGGCCCATGGTATTGTAACAATGTCTATTCACAAATTACAACATCACATTGTAGCACTGCATTTTTCTTTGCGTGGCCAGAAGAAGGAAGACCATAAACTTGATCTATGGATTTCATGGGATTTGAACCACAAATGGAGTTTTCATGGGAAACACCTTAGGAGTGTAATTCTGTGTGGAGATTTTGGCCATTTGTACATGGGTATGAATTTGGACTCTGCAGAGTTTTTCCTTTTTACTAAAGATGATTTTTGTTCCTATGGGTAACAACTTGAGGGTTTATATGATCAAATCATAAATTTCATCTAGAGTTGAGGGTTTAATGATCATGATAATGTAGATCTTGATTGTGGCCAACAATTCATCAAAAGGCAATGCAGATCTTGATTGCGGCCAACAATTCATCAAAAGACAATGCAAGTAAGCATTGCATGTCCTTATTGTACATTGGCGTGAACAATTCATCAAAAGACAATGGACAAGTAAGCATTTTTCATGTCTTTATTATACAGATCACTTTGTTCATCCTAACTTTTCTAGGTTCAAAATGCATGAAATTTTATTTTTTCTTTTCACCTTTTTTAGTGGTTGATTGCAGAGAGAGGCTATGGGGGTAGATCTCACATAAACATGTAAACGTAAATGTAAACATTTAACATGTAATGTTTAACATTTAACATTTTTAATCTATGTCAGCCCTATTTAGAAATCAATCTAATTATTATTATGTATAAACACAATATAAATTTAAAATATAAAGAGGTTTATGAACACTAAAAAAATAGTTATGGTAAATAAATAAAAATATAAATAAACTCAAGGTATGGTAAATAAATAAAGCCTATTTTTATACTTACTCCAAAGGTATGGTAAATAAGCAAAACCTCTTTTTATACTTACTCCAAATGTATGGTAAATAAATAAAAATATAAATAAACTTGAGGTATGGTAAATAAATAAAACCTGTTTTTATATTTAGTCCATAAACCTCTTTATATTTAAAGAAGACTCAAAAAAGAGGTTTTATTTAGGTGAAGCTTATGGGCCAAAGTCCATTTTAATACCATGGGCTAAATACTATGCACCAAATACCATATTTATAAAAGAGCTGTGGTAAATTAATAAAAATATAAATAAACAAGGTACGGTAATAAATAAAACATTTTTTTATATTTACTCTATAATTCACTTTATATTTACGAACACCCAAAAATGGGGTTTTATTTAGGAGAATCCTATGGGCCAAATAAAGATAAAGATGACACATGGTATTGACCCATGGTATTCAAGTGGAATGTAGCATATTTAAAGGGGGGAATTAAACCAGCATAGATCCATCTTTGCTAAGCACCGAGAGGGATCTCTACTAAGCGCGAGAGGGATCAAATATCCCGATATGAAAACTAGCATAGATTGAAAAAATGATCAAATATCATGATATACAAACTAGCATAGAGTGAAAAAAGATTTGATCCCTCTCGGTGCTTGGTAGATTCAGAGTAAAGATGGATCTATCTTGGTTGTTTGTGTAATGGAATCTATCATGCCCAATTTCAAAGGGCTCGAGTGATGCAAGCAAATTTTCTGGTAGGATGCAAATATTAGACCTTCCTCAAACTATGTTACATGAAATTAAAATTTCTTGTAATCATGAACATAAAATGTTTTTTGTTTCATCCTTAGATTCTGATCGCATTGCCTATAGTTTTAAACCATGTTACTATATCTTAAGTAGAATATACTTAGATCCATTAAACCTTACAAATCTCCAAATTTTAGGTTAATTTCACCTAAAAAGAAGGAACCTGAATGGCTTTTTCAATTTAGACTCAATGCTTACAAACAATGATTAAAAATGGAAGAACCCAAATCGTCTGATAAATTTTACCCACCCATCAATTTCCAAGACCTTAACTATTATTCTGAACCTAAACAGGGAGAGTAGAAGAAGAAGAGCAACCTAGATGAGGTGGACCCTGACCTACTTGATACTTTTCAAAAGTTGGGCATGCCCTTGACTAGAAGAAGAGATTGACCAACGTTGTTGTAGATGTCATTTTTGACACTCTTTTCATTGCTACCATGCATAGGTAGACTCTAGGAAGTTGAGGTTATATTTTGTTCGTTATAGGAGGTAATTAGGGAGTATCTTGATTTAGTTAGGAGGTAGATTGGCAGGTTTGTTCCTCCTGTTGATAACTATTATGTTTCATTGTATTTTTTTTAGTGATAACTCCTTCTATTAAATCCCCAAGCACACTTTGTCACCCATTGAAATATCCACTTATTTTAGGATGAACGAGATGGAGACCAAGAAGTTTGAGAGGACTCTTATTGTTGTAGATGAGAAGAGTTCTGTGAGGTGAGAGGAGTTTTGTGACATATGGATGCGCTGCACCATTTTGACACTAATCATCTCCATGCCGCAGTAGTGGATATTTATTGTATCGAGGGAGAAACTATAAAAATTACACTGTAAATAATTGGTATGTTGGGGATGAGGAATAAAGACGTGGGATTTATAATTTTATTACGAAAAGAGGTTTGTGTGGTGGAGACAAATCAAGGATTTCGTGGACCTGAGTAGAGACTGGTTTGACAATCACCTAGAAATAGTTAGGCATTGTTTTGAAAGGCGATGATGCAATGGGAGAGTTCTATTTTGTTTCCTTGAAAAATAACTATCAATAGGGGGGAAAAAGATGATCCATATAGGGAAGAATTGCAAGAGTAGGGTTGTTTCTAAAATTATATCTATTGGCAAGTCAAGGAACTAGTACAGAGGATTAGTGCAGGTGCAACCAAATTCTCATAATGCAAGGAATTTTTCATAGTGTGATTCGATGCTCATCAGTGACTAGGCAGCTGCAAATACTTATCGTTACATTCAGGTACAATTTGAGTTGCATGATAGAGTCTCTAATTTCATTTATTGATAGTCATTGTGAGGGGCATTGTGACAATATATGTACACTTCTCATTGTATTAGACAATCATCTCTCAGAGTGTGATATCCATCCAACAAAATGTACTCCCAGAGGCCATTGTGGGATTGAATTTTTTTCTTTCAGTGGACAAGTGGTGATATATTTTCTTAGGCCTTAGTGTTCTGCTTCCCTAAGGTTTTGACACTACTCACAGCTAGCACCTTCATTCAACCAAGTGAGGTACTCATCTTGGAAAGTTGAATCATTTTGTCTCCACAATCTAATATGATGTTGGATAAATCTCATGATCCTAAAAACATAGGTCATAATAGCGAGGAAATTTTAATGTGGCAAAAGAATATCCAAATTTAAGGAACATGACTCTTTTAGAACAAGCAATAAGGATATTTTTGTACACTGTTTTTTTTTTGGTTTTCACAAGTTATCAATTGCCTAATATTTTTAGCATGTAAATTAGTTGGTATGATTGTGCCTAAGGTTTTGTTGAAGGTTGAATACTAAGTTCCTAAGGTGTTATTTTCTTTGGTGACGTTTTATTTGCTTTGTTTATACATGTCATCTAGTCGCATAATGGCCACTATCGAATGTTGAGGTATATGTCGTATAAATCTCCTATAGACTATTTTATATTCAAGTATTCATCGTATTTCATGTCTTATACTCGGCGTTGTATCTTCTTTTATTTTCAAGAGAGGAACTCAATATTGGTGGTAAGAAGCAGCAATTGAAGAAAGAGGATAACAATAACACTGGAGCGACAAATGAAAAATGAGAGAGAGAAGAGAATATGTCTAGTGATACACTTAGAGCCAATATCCTGCATAAGACACACTCATAGAGACTGATGGTCAAGCCTTCAAAGTTCGTGAATTCACTTGCAATGCTTTGGCAACACAATGTTAATGTTTTGAAAGATGAAACAATATTTCATGTGTAAATTGTAGTCCAACCGATATTAAGTTGGAAACTCATATTGTAATACTTGATATTTTATATAATAAAATTTATATGGTTGAAATTATTTTTATTTGCATTTGATATTATTTAGACTTGTAATTAAAATATGTAACTTTGTGTTGTCATATTAGATAAACATGCACATTATATGGAATTTTTTAAAAATTTAGGCGCAAAATCATACTAATTGATTTATGTTGATTAATAATGAACACATAAAATCAATCTAAAACTACTAAATTAGTAGTTTATATTAATTAATGATGAACACGAATAAAATGAAAATATGACTAAATTAGTCTTTTATAATGATTATGAATGAAATTAAATGAAATGAATAGAAACCACTAAATCAATCGTTTATATAATGAATATGAAAATACCAAAAAAAGATAAATGACTACTGCAAATGATAATTTTTTGATTAAAATGATCACTAAATTTTGCATATATATGACTATTAGTAGCTAATTTACAATATCTTATAACACAACTAAAATTTAGTCATATTTCTTTGGTCATTAATTGGTTTTAAATGATGATTAAAATTTGCATATTTATGGCTAGTATTAGCGAATTTATAGTATCTTATAATAGGACCAACATTTTGGTCATATTTCTTTGGTCATTAATTGGTTTTCTCAAGGATTCATATAGTAATATATTTTGTTGTATATTTGGTCAGTAATTGCGACAATTAATGACTAAACCAATGAAAAATTAGTGACCAAATTAATGACTAAATATACTACTAGATGGTAAAATTGAGGAAACCAATTAATGACTAAGCTAAAAATGACTAAAAGTTGGTCGCGTTATAAGATATTGTAAATTAGATACTATTGGTCGCCGACTGAAAAATGATTGTTTATATGCAAATTTTAGTTGTTTTTTTAGTAATTAATTACTCATTTTGTACTAGTGTTACCACCCGCCCCAGTGACTGTTTTTGTCATCAGGTAGCTGCTCTGCTTGGTGCATGATGGGTGCTTGTGGCTGGAGGAGCCCATCCCCATCACAGACCATCTGGTTCACGAAATTACATGACTACCTTGCACAGGGGAGGACCCAAAAAATATTTTAGAGGGAAAAGGTAGTGATTTGGCCCTCATGGAGGCAACGAAAAAGAAGTTTCAGTTGGAGAAGAAGAAGCGAGGGTATGCCATCTCTAGCATCAACAAACCTACAGTCAAGGTTGCGACACAGATATTGGCAGGAAAGGTGATGCGAAAGTGCCACGCAGATGAGGTGCTTGCGCCAGTGGTTGCACTAGCGGCGCAATGCGTAGAAGGGGTCCAGTTCAACTGGGCTAACTATCTATGCGGTGAGTTCCTTGAGAACTGCTGCAAGGCACAAGAGCAAGGAAAAACATTTCATTATGCCTAGTTCCTATTGTCGATAGTACTGGTGGCATGGGAGTTTCCTGAAGATAACCAGTTCCTGTTGATCGCACAGGACCTTCCAGAGGCAGCGAAGTACGCTTCACTGTGGGCGACCAGGGACACACAGAGGATAAGGGAGAGAAAGATATTTTGGGTTCTTATGGAGATGAACATCCGGATGGGGATCAATCGCAAGCAGTGGTTATCGCCCACAGCCTACAACAATTTGCAAAGCTTTTCGAAGTTCAACGCTAACTTCCACCATGTGTTCATCAGGGCATGGAAGGACCCTATGAAGACGTGGCATGAGTTGCCATACTTGGCGACTAATGATGTAATTTTGGTGGTCCTTGAGTCTTGGCCGCCAGAGTGGCGCGCTCCCACTGACTCCGCGGTGGAAGCAGAGAAGTCCGCCGCACAACGGAAGAAAGAAGAGACAAAATTGTGGATGGCACAGCTGGTGGAAAAGTGTAGGAAAGAAGAAGTAATGGTTAAGGCCTAGGCGGCACGCGACACTCAGAAGTTAGCAGAACAACAACAGAAAACAACAAAAGAAGAGTGCAAAGGACAAAAGTCACCTTCGCCTGAACTGGAGACAAACACAGAACAAGGTGGTGTGGACCCACAGACAACTTCCACCCAGCTCAAGCATCCACGACCACGAGAGATGGTAGGGCCATGAAAGAAAACAAAGGCCTCGAAGACATCTTTCGACCCTATCACCCTTACTGAAGGGGAATTGCATGATATCAAAAAAATGGTGAGGGATGTCCCCGCGGAGGCCCTCCAGCAATTTGAGGAAAAACACCAGTTGGTACTGGGGGCTCTCTGGACACAAATACAGGAGTTGTAGGTGCACACTCCGTAGGCTGGCACAATGTCCACCAACCTCGCAGTCGACACTTCAGCTGCAGAGGAAATTTTGTGCGCTAAGATGACCAACACAATAATGCTACCAGATGGAGCACTCATCGTAGAGAATGAGGCCGACAGGCCTATGGTCAATCGTTTGAAAAGGGTCAGGTTAAACATGGTTGTGCTCCCTCGGGAGACGCTCTATCTTTTGTAGGATGGAGCCACCGTAGAACTTCAGGCTAGGGAGTGTTGCGCTCTAAAGGTAATGAGCGAGCGATGCATCAACATTGAGCAGTTGATCCTGCAACGCAACAAGGTAGTGGAGCAGAACAAACAAATAGTGCGGGTTATGGAGGAAGCCTGCCAGATGGTCCCGGAGTTGGCCATCCAAGCAGAGGAACCGGTGGAGGTGCACATCTGAAAGTTATCCATAGGGGTGCGCGACGTAAGAGTAGAAATGGCCAAGGTTCAGCTGGAGCTGAACCTACAGATAGCAGAACTGCAGTTAAAGGCTCAACCTTCAACCCGTCGGAGGTTAGAGAACAACGTACCACCGCAGTCACAACAACAATGGCAGCGATTGACAGTGCAATGATAGACTGCATGAAGCTGTTTGAATAATCGTTCCAGGTCCTAACTACCCTATAAGAGGACATGAACATAGAGTGCTTAGAGACAGAGGTGCGTGTGCTGCAATAGAGATAAGATGAGGTAAAAGGGACCGCGCAAACGATTTCCCTTACATAGAGGCTTGCAAGGATGCAATAGGCAAAGGCGCTCAGGGAGCAAGTGGATGCCGCACGGCATAAACAAGCAGTTTTGAAAGTGCGCCTATAGCAATGGATCGATGAGGCTTATATAATTACAACCTCCATTGAAGCAAATATCGTGCAACTGTAAGCAACTCGGGAGAGGATTCAGGGCAACAGTTCAACAATAGTGATCCCTGAACAACACGTAGAGGAAGTCCAGCAGGCAGCCGCTCAGTGCGCTGCCAAACTTGCAGTGATCCAATCAGAGTTGGGAGGTCTTCGCGCTAAGATTTCTGCACCTACAGAGTGACTCGAGGGCAAGTCACGATGTTTGTGTTGGGGGCCTGTTGGGCACGGGATTCCCCAAGGGAAGTTTTGGGGCTAAGAGCCAGATTTTGGTCCAACTTTGTAATTACAATGTAAAGGCTTCGCATTTTGTGGGTGCAGACCACGCAGTTATTAAAGAGTCATAGGGTTGTCCGCCCTTAGTTTGATAATGCAATGTCGTATAAATAGAGCGAAGATCTAAGTAGTCAAAGGCATCTAATCTAAGATAAGATAATGCAGTTGTATGCGAGATAGCTCTGGAGTAGAAGTCTATGTTTGGGTTGTAGCATAGGTAGAGGCTCTACAGCTGAGTGCACAGAGGTTTAGTAGTCTGCAGTTGAATGTGCAGGGCGAGTCAATTGTGTAATCATCTGGAAGTATTAATAAAGAGAAGTTTCTATCATTTTTGCATCTTTATTTCCTGTTTATGCATCTATTATATTGGGTATGAATTTCACTTCTAATGCTTATATGATGCACGAACGTGTATGACTGTATTGGTTAAGTGGACACAAGTAAGAACATTTGTTTACGCGAAGATAATTAAGATCTGTCGATAAGATAAGTAAGTTACTTAGCCTAGTTTGGGAAATAGTGCAGTTCGCTGCCCTAACAGTGCGAAAGCATCTCAGCCCCTGATTAGGGTTGTGCGAAGGTTGATTGTAATGGATCACGAAGGTGATGAAGGTTAGAATAGGGCACGAAGGCAGGTCTAGTTGGAATAAACTAACATCTCATCCATCTCAAGGGTGCGGAAACTTAGTTCTAGCACCCCCCCATACTGCTTCGGGTGAGACTTCAGTCCGCGCTCCGCAGGCTGATGCCGAAAGGGCTAGTAGTGTAGGGATTTGTTTGGCTAACTAACTCTGAACCTGGGTCAGGCCCCCATAAGCCAACATGCCTCCTCCTGTTGTCGTTCTTCCACATGACGAAGATATGAAGCACCGATAGGTAGAAATGGTCCCACACATGCATGAAACATCAATAGTTTAGTCTCAAAAACATAAAAAAAAACATGCACAAAAAATTGTAAAACTTTCAAAACGTAAAAGGTAAAAATTTCTTACGTGAAGCACCCCATTCCTCACCCTCAGGAAGCACAACCTGAGGGTAACCATGAAAATCCATGCCTGCGTAAGGTTAGTCTTTGATCTAATAAAATGTTTACGTAGCCATCCGAAGAAGGTTAGTGAGAAATTGATCACCGAAGACCCTGCATGTTGGGACATGTGATTTATCCACCTCCTCATCTGTGGCACCCTCAGATCAATAGGCTCGGTATAATTGACCCGTATCTAAAGTTCTTTAGTTTTCCTTCCTTTGATTTAGATAGTTATTCTTTCATATTGATCATAATCCCCTCGCTCCAAGTGAAGAGTGTTGGCTCTATACACTCCAATCCATATTGCATGTATGATCTTCTTGCCACATGCAATGTTGAGCTACTTGTCAATCTTGCAATAATGAATAGGATTATTCTCAAAGGTAATTGTGTCACTTCTTTTATACTAATCTTTCCATCCTTTGTTGGTTGGGCTCGAGGTCTATAATAGGTGGTGATATAATATTTCGTTGTCTCCCGACCACTTCTCCCACCTAGGAGAGATATGGGGGCACCCCTCATAGAAAGTCCGGTCAGAAAGTAGATATCCTCTACCTTTATCTCGAGCAAATGTTCTCCAAACTTGAACACTTTTGCCTGAATATCCCATAATCAAACAAGGTATTTCAACAACTCCATCTCTTGCCTCATACCATTAGAAAATGTTCTCCAAACTTGCATGCTTGTGCCTGAATATCCCATAATCGAACAAGGTATTTCAACAACTCCATCTCTTGCCTTATACCATTAAGCGAAAAGAATTTTAGTAATCCATAGTTCTTTAATGCATGGATGGTAGGAGAATCATTTTCTGCATTCAAATCATGTTCCTCATGTTATCTTTCTCTCCATATGAAATCCATTTTATGTTGATGAACCCCTGAAACATCAACAAGAGATTCATTTGGATCCTTTTCATGCAAAAAACTTGACATATTTTGAGAAAAAACTACAGAAAAAAACATTAGATTTGTGCCCAACGCACCCTAGAGAGAGTAAACCAGAACGTTGTACCCCTGCCTGCAGTGCATGACTTCTTGTGTGCAACACACTTTTCAACCCTCTGGGTCTACATTGGTCCTAGGGCAAAATTCTAGAACCCAAGGGACCTCAAAAACTCATAAAATTTTGCTTGAAATCATATAATGGAACCACATAAAGAAAGAGAAGGATTTTAGCTCCTACATGGAAGAAACCATTAGGGGAATTTGAGGTCTAAAATGGGCCTCCTAAGGAAATTATAAAATAATAGTGGATATAATAAAATAATATTAGATTACATCATCAAATTTTAGAGGGAAAAATGAAAAAACTATTTTTTCAACTCGCATTTTCAACTTATATCCCTATGGGTTTACCCAAATTTCAAGCGGGAACCCTCGTTGGATGCATAATTTAATTCCTCATACGAGGAGTACCCATCTTGCATACTTTCGATGGACCCTGCTACATGAAAAATGAGAAATACATGAAAGCGTGATTGCAATCACGCTTTTCATGTATTTCTCATTTTTCGTGTAGCAGGGTCCATCGAAAGTATGCAACATGGCTACTCCTTGGATGATAAATTAATTTTTGCATCTCATAAGTACTCCCACTCAAAATTTGAGTAAAATCTTAGGGAGATAAGTTGAAAATACAAGTTGAAAACGTAGTTTTATTATTTTATTATTTTTACTTTTTTACCCCAAAAATGGTGAATCATCTACCATGGTTGACATCATCATCTTGAATCTTATTGGTTCTTATAAATTTTATTTTGGTTGTACATTTTTCTTAGGAGGCCCATTTTAGACCTCAAAATTTCTCTAATGGGTACTCAAAATAGTCCATTGGATTGGCTGCAATCAGTTCCAGAAAGGTTAAAGGCAAAAGTACTCAGAACTCTCACTGTTGAAGGTAAATGTGAAACAGTAAAAATGAACAATCTTTTTTTAGTATATATGGTCTTATGTTCATTATTTTATTCATATTTAAAGTTTTGACCTAGTCATGATTCATTTTTACTATGAAACAAGTATGTTTACTCCTTTATGTGTTATTCTAAGTAGGTCGACAGCTATTAACGGATTTTGTCATGCTTTTAATAGGTTATTTTGACCGAAGAGTACAATTTCATCTCTTCTTCGGGCTCTTTAAAACCTATGAAAAAGGAACCCCTTGGAGTCCTCTTTTAGCTCTTTTAAGACTCTCAAAAAATGAAAAGGTTGTCGAGCACTTGTCTTTTCAAACTTGTTAAAGTAAATTAAAAGACGTCTACTCTATAAGTTTAACCCTTTTCTAGACTGAGATAAACTATCTACGAAAAAGGAATACCTTAGTCGAACATGGCTAAGAGGTTCTCTTGGGTATATTTTTCTACCTTTTCGGACTTAAGGTACTATCTATGAAAAGGGACATCTGGATTTTTCTTTTTCACCTCTTTTTCAACCTCTCTAAACATGAAAAATATGTTGATTTTTACCTTCATTGGACTCGTTAAAACATCAAACAATGATGGACTTGTCGAACATGACAAGGCCAAACCACTCCTTCTCAGGGTTCTTTAAATATACTCAGAGGGATTCTTCCAAAGGATGGACTTACATATCAAGCATATGTTATCCTCCTCAAGCTTGTTAAAAAATAAAGAGGTACTGACCAGTATGGTTGGGGAAATTGGGAAAACAGAGTACTCCATTTGTTAATGGAAACAAGTCGCTCTTGAACACGACACTCTTCCACTTCATCTCCAGGGTTGTTGGGTTGGGTAATTATATGCTTTTCTTTCAGTTCATCATACCTTCACAGAGCCTTCATTTTGGTTTTGGGTCAATGCTGCAAACTCTATTTAGTGTCGTTGTTGTGTTCAAGAAAAGTCATTTAGCTAATATCTATTACAATACTCTTAAGCCTTCTTTCCATGTTTTCCTTTCCTAGTCTAGTTCCATATAAACATCATTCTATCTCAATCATGATACCTGTTTCATGTCATTGATGGGGGATACATCAAGGCCATCCTACGATGAGTCGCTTCCTGTCGACATCAACACATTATCCAGGAAGTTGAATTAGAAATACCCATCAGTACCTTGGTGCTTACATACATCATTGGCAAGTTTCCTCACTCTCAATTACAGGTTTACATCAATGGACTTTGACTGAAATATTCAGTGTGGTGTTCGACATCAAATCACTTATTCACACTATACAGATTGTACTTGAGTACCTTGAGAACCACTAACATCATCGGTGGTTTCTCTCGTGTCCGTCAATGGCTTACATCATTTCTCAGTAATCAGATTGTGTCTACCATGTTCAACCTCATCTCATTGATTCACATGGTTAGACTCATACATTGGTTGGTCGTGTGAACGTGATAGAAGACCCCAAATCTAGTTTCCACCATCCGGGCTATAATTTTAGGATTATACAAGATCACTATGTATGATGGCCATGATCATGGTGATAGTCATCTAGTTGTGGATCCACCATTAGTCATTAGTGGACATGTATTTTGATCATTATACATGTAATGTTAGCTTATGTGCTGAGTATAGGTATGCCTCCCTCAACAAAAGGATGTCATGATGTAAAGGAATTGTAACAAGAGACAGTCTCGCCAGTTATTCTTGATCCTGAATTATCAAAAGGTAAAGCACTTCAGTCATCAATCATCATTTTTGACTTTGTGCTTTAGGGGACACTCTATTATAGGCCATTTTGTCACATCTGACCAAGAGGCCTCCTAACAAGATCAATCAACATCATATTCCCCATTTACATCATCATTTCACAAAGCCCTATGCATGACTCTCTCATTCCCCAAAGTTTCTACACTAAAGTACATCATCTGAGCTAGTTTGAGGACCAACACACCCTGGCCTCCTATTGGACAACGTTTACCTACAAGTTGCTCCATTATGGCCTGCGTTGATCACCCACAGGTTTCTCCCCTTTGTACTTGTGTTGGTTCTATAAATTTGGGAAAAAGAGAGAGAATATAGAAGCCTCCATTTCCATAAGCTTCCAGGATCTGTTGTAACCATTTACCTCAAATAAAACATTTAAATCCTATCATATCCTACCTTGGAGTTTCCATCCCTTATCCTTAGATCTCATCCTCCCATCAAGAGTGGATATCAATGCCAAGATTGGTAAAAGGATAAGAACTCCCAACTTACCCCACTCCTCTATATATTCACAACCTTCCATATGAAAGAGGTTGGATTTTGGAGAGTGATTCTACCCTTATGTTGTTGTTGTGGGAGTGATATTTTCATGCATTTTGGGTGATTGGAGGTACACTTTGTGACAATGGAAGGAAAATTCAATAACTTGGAGGAGCTCTTCTACAATATAAACACCTATTTATGGTTGTAACTCACTCCATTTATGTCAATATAAAGAGTTCTTTGTTTTCCTATATGTGATGTTGTTATTTCATATATTTCAATACCATGTTGATCTATTGAATAAAGTTGATAGATGATGCTACATAAATCTTGTTAGGTCCCTGTAATACTAGTGATTCCCCCATTATTATTGTCATTGTAGCTCCTTATTGTTATTTTTGTGCCCTTGTTGTTCTCATATTGTTATTATTGTGCCCCATAGAAGCCCACTATTGTTATTGTTGTGCCCTAATTACATTATTATTGTTACGTTGGCTTTGATTATATTTTGTCCCCTTAAAATCCCATATATAGAAAGGAGGTTTTTTCATTTGTATCGTTGAAGAATTATTCATTTGTGTAATGTAAAGTAGGTTGCCCCCTCTAAGAGGCTTATTTTGAAGTTGTTGATCTATCTCTTCTTCTATTTTGTGAGCTGGTTGCATAACATTTGGTATCAGAGCTTTGGATTCTAGGTTTTTTCTCCTTCAAACAGGTCATCGTGGAATGTTTGCTATAACTTTTGTTCTACAAAGTTTTAGAAGATGAAAAAAAACCCATTTGAGAAGCAATCATGATGAATGTTGTGTCTGAATGTTAGACCATTTCGCGCTGTATTTTTAGATATATGAACCGAGGAAGTTAGGGTTGTTGTAGGATCCTGAATTCCATCTAAAACAGTTGACCTTGGGAAAATCGTCATAACTTTATCTCTAAGCATCGGATTCAAATTTCGTAAAAATTGATAGAAATAATACAAACTATAGTTTGTTAGGTATTGTTTTTAGGGCTTAAGGTCGAAACAATGACACATGAATCTTTGTACAAGTTCACTCTACTGAACCAGTCTATAATTAGGTCATTGTGGGAAATTGGGCATAACTCTTTCTTAGAGAATCCAATATTGATCAGACTTGTGGGGTGGGAAATAAGACTCATAGGGCTACAACAAGACGAAATTTTATACCTTGAAAATATGAAATTGCAGAGATACAACATATTCAATATCGAACTCCTACAAAGAGAAAAAAGGTTTGTAGTCTTTTTTAAAATTTGCATAAGTTTTGTTTCAAAAATTAGTTTGAATTGATTAAAAGGGAATAGTGAAGAAAATTATCATTAGTTGATGCCCTGAAGAAAGAAAATGGCAGAAACTAAAAAGCAACCCGAAATATCTACTATGACACGTGTGAAGAGGAAGAATTGCAACATGATATATCAAAATTACAAGACCAAGTGCAACAAATTTCGCTCTCACAAAAAGTAACAAAAGCTAAGATGGATGGTTTGAAGAATTGCATCAAAGGTATAGAAGAAAAACTAAAAGACAACATTGAAGATATGAAGAAAGACATGGAAGGTTGGAAGGAAGTTTTGACAAAGTTGCTACAAGAAAGGCTTCCTAATGGAAAAAAGGTAGTAGAGGAAACTCATGATGAGAACAAAATAAACGTTAATCAAGATTTGAATAAAGACAACATTGAAGATTTGAAGAAAGACATGGAAGGTTTGAAGGAAGGTTTGACATGGTTTCTACAAGAAAGGCTTCCTAATGGTGAAAAGGTGGTAGAGGAAACTCATGATGAGAACAAAAGAAATGTTAAACATGATTTCATAAACTCTAACATTGGAACGAAGACCCACCACATTCCAAAGATCGATATGAGTAAGTTTGATGGAAAAGATCCTGTAACATGGATACTGCAGATGGATCAATGTTTTTATCTCCATAATGTGCAAACCACACAAAAGGTATGCATTGCAACTTTATATTTGGAACCCAATCAATTTGTATGGTATCGATGGCGTTTCTCTCATAAACAAAGTGTCACTTGGCTATTTTTTTACGGAGGAAATGATAGCACATTATGAGGATACAAAGAGAAACACCTTCTTTAGCCAATTGATAAATCTCAAACAAAAGGGTTCAATGGTGGAGCATATTGAGGACTTCTTAAAATTGAATATAATGGTAAATGATATTCCAAAGGAGCATAGGATTAATGTGTTCATGGGGAATTTAAAGGATAACATCCAACATGAGGTTTGCCTTTGGGAACTTGATTCATTGGAGAAGGCATTCAAGTTGGAAAGAAAATTGAAAGAAAAATTATGGCAACAAGGAAGCCTACCACTCACAACTATAAACATGGAAGTGTTGTTGGCCCTAGCCTTCCACAACCTACAAGGTTGACACCACAACAATTGGAATAAAAAAGAGCAAAAGGGCTTTGTTACAGTTGTGATACAAAATACACTAAAGGTCATAAGTGTGTTGAGAATAAATTATTTTACATAGATTGTGAAGAGGATGAAGAAAAGGAACAAGAAACGTCAAAAGAAGAGGATATACACCAGGAATCAACCCTAGAGAAAGAAGAAATGAATTCAACCATATCTTGTAATGCATTGGTAGAAATTACCACTCCTCAAACTCTCAAGATAGAAGGACATATCAAGAAGAAAAAGGTAATAGTGTTGATTGATTCAGGTATTACCCATAATTTTATTCATTGTAAGATAACCAAGTAATTGAATTGCTTCCTATATCCAACACCAGAGTGTCAAGTGATGGTTGCAAGTGGAGGAACCATAAATTGCTCTGGAAAGTGCCATAATATCAAACTATCCATAGGATAATATGTATTTAATAGTCCATTGCTTTCTATTTCAATGGGTGGTTCTGATGTTGTACTAGGAGTCCAATGGCTGCAATCTTTAGGTACGATAGATTTTAATTTTCAAGAAAATTTCTTGAAATGTTTTTTGGAAGGAAAGGAAGTTGAATTAAGGGGTATCGCAGGGAAACCGAGAAAGAGAATTAGTTGTAAAGGTATGACAAAGCTTCTAAAGAAAGAACAATGGGGTGTAATTGCACAATTATGTTCACTAGAGGTTCCCACATTGAAATCATTTATTTCTCCAGATCTCCAAAAAGTCTTGGACAATCATTCCAAGGTATTTGAGACTCCCAAAGGCCTCCCACTTATTCGTGATCATGATCATGCTATTCATTTGATTCCAGGAAGTGTTTCTCCAAACATAAGGCCTTACAAATATCTCTATGCCCAAAAGAGTGAAATTGAACGTATGGTTGCAGAAATGCTAGAGGCTGGTATAATTTAGCCTAGTCAAAATTCTTTCACTGCTCTAGTATTATTGGTGCACAAGAAGGATGGATCATGGTGCATGTGTCCATATTATAGGGAGCTCAACAAGCTCACTACTAAAGATAATTTCCCATTCTCGTCATTGATGAATTATTGGATGAATTACATGGAGAAATTTGCTTCACCAAGTTGGATCTTCATTCAGGATATCATCAAATCAGAATGAAGACTGGAGACATTCTAAAAACAACATTTAGAACTTGTGAGGGTCATTATTAATTTTTGGTCATGCCTTTTGGCCTTACCAATGCACCTTCTACATTTCAAGGTTTGATGAATTCCATTTTCAAGCCCTTCCTTAGAAAAGTTATGTTAGTATTTTTCAATCATATACGAATCTACAACAAGTCTTGGAATAATCATGTTCAACATGTTGACAAGGTGCTAAAACTATTGGAGGAGAAACGATTATATGAAAAAACCTCCAAAAATTTCTTTGGAGTACAGGAGGTGGAATATCTGGGTCATATTGTATCTCATGAAGGTGTTAAGGTAGACCCTAGAAAAATTCAAGCCATTAAGGAATGGAAAATCCCATCCATAAAGCATCTGTGAGGATTTCTTGGGTTGACAGGGTAGTATCACAAGTTTTTTAAGAATTATGGGAAAATAACAGCACCTATAACAACATTACTAAAGAAAGATGCATTTTCTTGGACTCCGGAAGAAACGAAGGCCTTTGGACATCTTAAAGAGGAAATGTGCCAAGCACTGGTCTTAGCTACACCAGACTTCACAAAAACCTTTATTGTGGAATGTAATGCCTCAAGAAATGGAATTAGTGTTGTCTTAATGCAAGAAGGAAGACCCATTGCTTTTGAAAGTTGTCCAATCAAAGGAAAGTATTTACACAGTTATTTATGAGAAGGAAATGTTGGCAATACTACATGCACTTAAGAAATGGCGACCTTACCTAATGGGAAGACACTTCACGGTAAAAACGGATCATGATAGTCTTATATACTTTTTAGAACAAAGGTTATCTTCAGAAGAGAAACAAAAATGGGTCACAAAGATGTTGGGTTATGACTTTGAAATCATCTAAAAAAATGGAAGAAAATTTTGTTGCAGATGTACTCTCAAGAAAGGATGAGGATGTGAAAGCATTACTTTGTGCCATTTATATCATCCAACCAGATTGGATAAACGAATCAAGGGATGAATGGAAGAATTTTGAAGAAGTGTGGGCACTCATTCAAAAGTTTCATCAAGATCCCAGTACCTCTGATACATTTATATCGAAAAATGATTCGTTATGGTGCAAATATCGCTTATACCTCTGTAAGAAGTCCCAACTCAAACAAAAGATTCTTATGGAATTTCACACCTCTCCCTTAGGAGGGCACTGAGGTTTTTTAGAAACTTACCATATGGTTAAGAAGGAATTCTTTTGGGATGGCTTTAAATTTGATATTCAAAAGTTTGTGGCGGAATGTTTGATTTACCAACAAAATAAAGTTGAGACAATTAAGACCCCGGGTCTATTACAACCTTTATCCATTCCAAGCCAACATTGGGAGGAGGTTTCAATGGATTTTATCACAAGTTTACCCAAGTTCGAAGGAAAGAGTGTCATCATGGTGGTAGTTGATAAACTTACCAAGTATTCACACTTTTATGCATTATCTCATCTATTTAAATCCAATACATGTGTTACTGCATTTATGGAAACAATTCGAAAGCTACATGGAAACCCAAAGATTATTGTAAGCAATAGAGATCCCATTTTCACTGGAATTTTTTTGGACCGAATTATTTTCTTGTCTAGATACTCAGTTAGCTCATAGTTCATCTTATCATCCTCAATTTGATGGGAAAGCTGAGATAGTGAACAAATGTTTGGAAGGATATCTTCATTGCTTTGTATCTGATAAAAAAACACAATGGGTCAAGTGGTTGCCTCTGGTTGAATGGTGGTATAAGACTTCCTTCCATATTGCAGCAAAAATGACCCCATTTATGGCACTTTATGGATATAATCCACCGTCCACCACATCATATTTAAGAGAAAATTCTAAGGTTCAAGCATTGGAAGATCACATCGAGCATCAAAAACAGGTTCTCCAACTCTTAAAGGATAACCTCACTTTGGAACTTAATAGAATGAAACAATAGGCAGATCAACATCACAATGAAAGAAGTTTTGATGTAGGTGACTGGGAATTTCTACGACTACAACCATACAAACAAATGTCCCTCAAGAAAACTAAAAAGGATAATAAATTATCACCAAAGTATTATGGTCTGTACAAGGTGTTACAAAAGATTGGTACTATGGCATACAAATTGGAGCTTCCTGCATCTTCTCGAGTGCACCCAGTTTTCCATGTTTCATGCTTAAAGAAGATTATAGGTGACAAGCTCCCAGTTCAAACATATTTCCATAACTTGATGAGGAAGGAAAAATCATATTGGAACCTGAAGCAATCATAGAAAAAATAACTTGACAGCTACGAAATCGATCAATTTCAGAGTATCTCATCAAGTGGAAGAACTTACCCATTGAATATTCCACATGGGATGATGAGAATTTTATACAAAAACATCCAGAACTACTCAAGCGTTGAGGACAACACTTTTTTGAAGGAGAGGGGTATGTTAGGTCCCTATAATAATAGTGATTCCCAAATTATTATTATCATTGCAGCCCCTTATGTTTATTGTTGTGCTCATGTTGTCCCCATATTATTATTATTGTGCCCCATAGAAGCCCATTATTGTTATTGTTGTGCCCTTGCATTATTATTGTTATGTCAGCTTTGATTATATTGTGTCCCCTTAGACTCCTATATATAGAAAGGAAGTTTTGTCATTTGTATCATCGAAGAATTATTCATTTGTGTAATGTAAAGGAGGTTTCCCCCTCAAAGAGGCTTATTTTGAAGTCGTTGATCTATCTCTTCTTCTATTTTGTGAGCTGGTTGCATAACATATCTCGTAGTTTCTTGTCTTGTGTTGTCTAGTTGTGCAAGTTCTAATTTTGGTAGCTGGAGCTAGGATTGGAGCATTCAAGCCAAAGGAGTGAAACGTGATAAATATTCCAAGTAGGCTTCATCCCTTCATATACTTACTTTAAGGAAAACATTGGGTCATTTGTCTCTTTGTTGTTCTTGGTTAGCCACCAAACCTAGGGGAGATACTTTTGTCCACATTCGTAAATCCCACATAACATGTGTGAAATACGAAGAGTCATGTAAAGTTGAAAAGTCATAGAAATTCAAAAGGTCAAGAGGGTAGTCAAAGAGTCACAGGGAAGGGGAAGCATCACCCCTTGGTTATATATACTCCCTCATTGTATAAGCAAAGGACTCTTTCACCTTGGCTCCTCCCGTAAATCATTAGAGAGATAAACTAGTTATTTGAGGAGCAAGGAGTGGCTCCAATGCTCCACTACTATATCTAGTGATGTACATTGTAAACATGTGTCTTGGAACTTTTAATTAATAATAGAAGCCTTCAAGGCCAACACATTCTTCATGCATGGATTATGAATGTTTGTAAGAATATTTTGCAGATTTTTGTACTTCATGTTTTCTTTCACATGTGCTAAGATAGTTGAACTATTTTTGGTTTTTCTAGTACTTATCTTATTGAGAGTGTGATGTAATGGTTTGTATTACTATCCCATCCTTGTGGACTATTCAAAAAGATATTAGACAAATCTTTCTTCATTTGTTGGTTGTAATGATCGTCACATATTATGTGGACTATTTCGCTGGATGTTAGACAGATCCTTCCGGTTCATGTGTGTCCCTTCATGGGTGGTACTACTACCTCTCACTTAAGGGCTCACTTTTCTCCCCTCTCCAAAGTACAATAACCTTGACACACTTACAATTGAACACTCACCAGGCACACCTTCTTCATTTTCGAAGGCACCATTGCATCCCTCTCTCTTGCTGACAGTTAGAGCCTGAAGGGAAATATTTAAGGATTTGACAACCATGCCTTTATACCATATGGGACTCCTACACCAAACGATGTGAGGTATAATTGGGACTTCATATTGGGGAGATCCTCTAAATATTAGTGGTTCCAACACCATCAACATACCTACAACGTTATTTTCCAGACAAAGAAAGAGAGCGAAGCGGCCTCACCTTCCGGCTAGGTTTTCTCCTGAAAGGGTTTCCCAGAGAACATTTTATGTCTTATGTGTGTGTGTGTGAGCTTATTTTTTTCGTTCTTTACTTTTCTGCATAATTTCCATTCACATGCATGCATTAATTAGAGTTAATTCTATAGTTCTTAAAGTTTAATAAAACTGTAATAATGTAGAAATTCCACATTTTAGTATTTTATTAACAAATTTATTGTGACGAACTATCCAGTGGAATATCCTCGGTAGTTTACAGATCATTTGGTATCAGAGCTAGGTTTCTTTGGGTATTTTGTGGAGATTGTAGGGATCTAGATCGGTGGGGAAAAAATCATAAAACCCTAATCATAACCGATGAATCTGTAAATGAACCTCATGATCCTGTAAAGGTGAGGTTTACGAGGCTGGAACAACAAGTCGTAGATATCAACCATAATGTGAGCCTCCTCATCGTAGCCTTGAATAGAAATTTGAGGCTATTTGAAGAATATGGGCGTTCTAATGTAGAGGAAAAATATGAACGAGGATCAGAAGATCGAGGAGAAACAGAGAACCAGTCAAAGAAAAAATATAGAAAATATAAACTCGGTTCGAGTGTTGTGAATCAGTCCTTGTTTAAAATGGAAGAAAAAATTGATATCAAGCCATATAATGGGGAGATCGACACTCTGAAGCTGAGCCATTGGTTGCAACTACTGAAATTTTATTTCAGCATCCATTAGATTGAGGAAGGATAGAAGATCTCATTCGTGTGACTGAAATTAGAGGGTCATGCACTGAATTAGTAGGAAATCCACACGGAAACCCTAAGGTTGGAGGAAGAAACTCTAGTGACTAAGTGGGAAGATTTCAAAACCCTCATCAAGTCACAATTTTATCACATTGGGTACGTGGAGGACCAATGGGTCCAATGGCATTACTTCAAGCAAAGTCGGGCCAAAGTGTGTAAGATTACACCACGAAATTTAGAAAGATGGCTATAATGTTGGGTATCTCTCCAAAGAACCCAGATGTACTCCTCAAGTATTTAGGGGGTCTTCAATACCATTTGCATGAGAAAGTGATGTTGTTCAAGCCCAAATCGATGGATGAGGCTTGTGTACAGGTACAATACTTGCAAAACATAGGCATGGAGAGAGCCCAGTTAAATGGATCAAAGAAGAAAGAGAAACATGATGTTTTTTAGGGGAAGAAGAAGAAAAAAGGGGAAAAGATAAGGATATGGTAGCTACAATATACCAGTGCAAATATCCTAGCAACCACTGCAACATTGATGGCCATACAAAGGAGAAGTGTTGGAATTTGAACATAGAGCTAAACCCAAATAATAAGAAGAAAGATAACAAGAACAAGAATCTCATGGCCACGAATTCGAGCAACTATGTTGAAAGCATCTCATAGGTGAATGATAATATCATTCATACATCATTATAGAAGGAGGTGAATTTGAGTAGCATTCAACATTAAGAAGAGAAATAAATGACAAAACTCTTCCATATAAAGAAACAAGTCAAGAAGACAAAGATTGATCCTCTGTTTGACTCAGGATCAAAAGTGAATCTCATTGCAGCAGAGTTGGTCAAGAAGTTGGGGCTGGAAGTTCATGATCATTCAAAGCCATATCCAATGGGATGGGTAAATAAGGATGTAGAGCTAAAGGTAACAAAACAATGTAAAATTAAATTTTATGTCAGTATTGATTTGATTGATGAAGTAAATCTAGATGTGGTTCCCCTTTATGTATGTGGAGTCGTGTTTGGGAGTCCATACATGTACATGCATGATGCAATATTCATGAGGAGAGGCAATCAGTACCAGCTTGTCAAGGATGTAAAATCGTTCATCATCAACACGCATAAAAGCAAGTCGAAAATTTCACTAGTAAATGCCAACCAAGCCAATAATTTGATCAGTTCCAACAAGAATTATGTTTTACTATTTTTAAGTGAAAGTCGGTCTAAAGAGGAGTCAATAAGATGCAAGGCATCCCTGGAGGGGTCTACTAAGGAACAAAAAAAAACAACTGGAGGAGTTTTTACAAGCATACAGGGATGTGTTCTGAGAGCAGAAAGGGTTACCACCTCGGAGAGAAGTGGAACATGAGATCCAAATATTGTCAGACTCCCCATTGCCAAATATTGGGTTGTATAGGCCGTATGTTATAGAAGCAAGTGAGGTGAATAAAAAGTTGCAACAACTACTGGAACAGGGTGTCATTCAACAGAGTACATCTCCATGTGGGTCACCCATCATCATTGTGCCAAAGAAGGATGGAACTTGGCGGATGTGTATAGATTACAAGGCGTTGAATAAAATCATGCTCAATAACATATACCCCCTGCCGAGGATAGATGATCTACTAGATCAATTGCAACAAGAAAAGTACTTCACCAAGTTGGACTTGAAGTACGGATATCACTAGGTTCGAGTTAAGGAAGAAGATACATGGAAGTTTGCCTTCAAAACCAGGCATGATTTTTATGAGAGGTTAGTTATGCCAATTGGCCTATGTAATGCACCAACTACATTTATGAGATTAATGAATGAAGTACTGCGCCCTTTTATAGATTTATTTATTATTGTCTATTTGGATGATATACTAGTATATAGTGCTACTTGGGAGGAGCATATTTAACATTTGACACAGGTGCTGGAAACATTGAAGAAGCACAAGCTGCTAGAAAATCTTAAGAAGTGAGAGTTTGCGCAACAATCCTTGGTGTATTTGAGATATGTGATCAGTGGAGGAGAACTGAAGATAGATTCTTCCAAGATGGAGGCCATCATGAAATGGCCAATTCCTACTAATGTTTTTGAGGTCATGAGTTTCTTTGGGGAAACACAATACCTAAGGAAATTCATAGTCTCATTTTCAGTGGTATCAGCACCGCTTCATGCCATAACAATAAGTGGCAAGAGTTTCCAGTGTGAGAAAGGTTAGCAGAAGAATTTTGAGGAGCTAAAGAAGAAGACCAGTTAAACACCAGTTCTGGCATTACCAAAATTGCAGCGGCCCTTTAAAGTGGAGACAAACGCAAGTGGGTATGTAATGGGAGCTATCTTGATGCAGGGAGGAAGGCATGTATGCTAGCCCATTCTGAAGTATTTCATGGGATAGTTCTTAACTACCCTACCTACGACAAGGATCTCTATGCCATTGTGCAAGTTGTGAAGAAGTGGAAGCACTATCTAATGAAGGAGACAATAATCCACACAGATCACCATCCGTTACAGTACTTGCAGGCCTGAAGTACGTTACAACAGACTAGGCATTACAAGTGGATGGGGTTTTTACAACAGTTTCATTTGGTGATCAAGTATAAGAATGGCAACAAAAACAAGTTGGTCGACATGCTGTCAAGGCCACCAACATCAAAGAGCACAACTTTGGGGACTCTTATGCACATGGATCCATTCACCAATGATGCATATAGAGAGGCATATTCATAAGATGAGTACTTCAAGGAGGTGTATCAACAGTTGCAGATTCTGAGTCGTGTGCACGATGTCAACAACACCATTGACTAACATCTTGGGGATGGGTTAATCTACAGGTTGGGTAAGTTATATGTTCCTAAAGGTGAGAATTTGCAGTTAATCAGAGAGGATCACACCTCCAAGGTTGCAGGGAACTTTGGTGTAGGGGAGATCGTGGCTAACTTGCAGAAGTATGTGTATTGGCCCAAGATGAAAGATCAGGTAGCTAGGTTTATAAGAGGATGCATGCTTTGCTGTACCAACAAGCATACCAGCAAGAAACAAGTTTTATATCATCCCTTACATGTACCTACTCATCCTTGGGAAATAATTTTCATGGACTTTGTGGGAGGTTAATCTATAACCAGGAAGGAACATGACTACCGGTTCGTGGTAGTTGACAGGTCCAACAAGATGTGTTTTTTGAGGCCCTGTAAAAATACTATTAGCAGAAAAGAAGCAACAAACTTGTTCTTTGGACAGGTTTGGGTGCACTTTGGGATACCAAGGAGCACCATTTCAGATAGGGATACAAGATTTCTCAGTGCATTCTGGACTACATTGTGGGAGAATATGGACACAAATTTGAAGAGATCTACAACGTTCCATCCACAAACATATGGGAAGAAAGAAGTAGTCAACATGATTTTGGTGAAACTTTTGAGGGGATAAAACCAGAAGCATCTGAAGAATTGGGATGAAAATTTGGTATATATACAACATAGTAGTTCACACTTCTATAGGAAATTCCCCATTTGAGACTTGTTTTGGATATTTTCTAGCTTCACCTTTGGATATTTCATATGGGAAACAAGGACTGAGGGTAGATATTATAGGAGATGCTTTGAAGGCTGGAAATATTATAGAGAAGATCAGGCAAATCCATCTACAGGTGCAAGAAACATTGCAGAAGTTGCAGAAGAAGTATAAGGCCAAGCATGATCTGCACAGAATAGAGAAATTGTTCAAGATGGGAGACAGATTATGGCTACAATTTAACAAGGAGAGGTTGCAGGGGCTTGGTAAGTGTTGATCAGTGGTTTTCATTGATGTCAACCCAAGCATCACCAGGGGCTACCCCGATATTGCATGGGAATTTTGACTTGAAAAATTAATCTATTCTGAGTCAAGGATCTTCTATATGGATTCTACTCGTCGAGATGTTTCTGTTGATATATGGCACACTAAGTAATTCTTCACGGTTTGAGAGATATTCATGTTTGAAGTTAGTAACTGAGTTAGTGGGCTAAACCCCTATGGGGTTGTGGCATGGCACTCATAATTGGTTGTGGTCATTGAATATTCAATAATTAATAATAAAAAAAATCTCCTAAAATCCCTCCAAATTTCACTTGTTGAGGACCCTCTCAACTCAAGACATTCATAAAAATAATGACCTTCATATCCCCCTCTAGTAGGGATTTTGTGGCTTCAAACAGGCCATCGTGGAATTTTCGCTATAACGTTTTTTCTGCTAAGCTTTAGAAGCTGAAATTAAAACCCGTTTGATCTGAAATCTTGATGAACCATGTGACCGAAATTAAGATATTGGTTCGCTATATTTTTTGAGATATGATCTGAGGCAATTAGGGTTTTTGCAGGCTCCTGAATTCCATGTCAAACAGGTGATATTGGAAAAATTGTCATAACTTTCTCTCTATGAATTGGATTCAAATTACGTAAATAGTCACAGAAAGAGGGCGGATTGTAGTTTGTTGAGTAGAATTTTCATGGCCGAAGGTTGCAACAGTGACACGTGGAACTTCGTACAAGTTCGCTTTATTGAACGAGGCCATAATCAGGTCATTGTAGACAATTGGGCGTAACTCTTTCTTGAAGAATCCAATATTGATGATACCAGTGGGGTTGCAAAGAGGACTCAGAGGCCTACCACAAGATGCAATTTAAGACCCTAGAGATCCGAAATGACATAGATACAACAGATTCAATATTTAGCTCCTAGAAGGCAAGGAAAAGCATGCATTCAAGGATCAATGCAGTAAGGACCACACATCAACAGTCAAAGGTAAGTCTCCTATAGAAAGGTATGTATGATTAAGTGTTTACATATGAATTTTGAGTATCATCTCTAACATTTGTTTTTGCAGGACAACGTAAATATATACAGGGTCTCAGTTATATCTCTATGTCTCTATAAGTCACAATTAGTTTTGATACCACATTTCAGATGTCCTATTCTTGATACTACACATTTGATGCTACACCAAGTCTGCTAAATCTATATCATATTGTAAGTTCATGTTACTTGTCTTGTCATAGTTGATAGAATGGTCTCTGTTGTTGTACTTAGAACTTGGTTCATCACAAGTCTAGGGTTTGTCATCAGTTTATATTGTATATATCTTTAGGTGAGTTTTGGATATAGTCTTGCATAGAGTCCAGGCCTATATCAATAGTGGGAACCTTTGTCTACTGTTGTAACAAGTCAACAACAAAAGTGACAAGAACATTTCAGGTACGCATCGTAATTTTAATTTGTATTTATTCATTATTATGCACTTACATGTGTTTTGCAGGAAGATATAAGTTGAAGGGTATTTTGTTTTTCCTTTTGATATCAGGTTTCGCTGGGATAATTTGCATGCAGGTAGAAGAAGATTCAAGGACAACATCAAGCGAGTATTCAAGAGCTGAAGTATCAAATCAAAGGAAGCATTATAGTCAGACATCCTTTAAAAACATGACATCCATCTGTATATTGTGAAGAAGTGTCAAGGCCAAGAGTCATCATTGTAAAGTTGTAAAAGGGTCATTTGTAAAAGTGTCATCATTGGAAGAGTCATTATTGTAAAAGAATCAATCTGCCTAGAGTCGAAAAGGCATTTTTGGGAGGTAGAGGAGTCTCTGTTGGGATGATGTCATGGTTGGGTTGCAGGTCATAGTGCGATTGGGTGTTCATTCAAAATCATTGTAAACCATATTGTATCGTGGATCGTTGTCCCTGGTATGGGAATCCACACTCTTGTCTAATTTCAGTCATTATAGGGTGGTAGGGAGGTGTAAGGTAGGTGTATGAAGTCGCCTACAGGTTGGGGCCTGTGAACACTTCAGGGTGGTAGGGTGGTGCTAGGGCGAGTTGTGGCTCGCTAGGGTGTTGCGACATCCATTCAAATGATTACTAAAGAAACTAGGGTGTTGGGGCGTCCTTCCATTGGAGCTGGAGAAGAATGCTTTTCTAGAATTCTAGGAAGTTGTTGCTTTCATTTCAGTTAGGGCTGAAGATTAAAGAATTTATTAGAAAATCGTTCGGTGGTTATTGACTAGGAGGGGGTTCTCCACTTAAAATTCTTGTGCCTATTGTGTTCTTTTATTTATTGTTATTACTACATAAACATTAATAATAATTAAATATTAACTAATGCTCTGAAAATATTTAAAAGTGTTAATTGTTAAGGAATACTGATTCACCCCCCCCCCCCCCCCCCAAGTATTTCCAACAATAAGAAAATTAAGGCTCTCAGATATGGTCCCTTTGAGATACTGGAAAACGTGGGTGATAATTCCTATTGACTTAGTTTACCACCATATATGTGCATTTACTCAGTTGTGAATGTGGAGAATTTGAAACTCTACGATCCTTCCATGCTAGATCAGGAAGAGGAACATGTCCTACCTTCAGTGGAGGATTTGGCACTCGATGCTCAGGCATAGTTGACAGAAGATACCATTTTGCACAAGAGGTCTGGAACTATAAGACAGGGGCAACATGAACTTTGGCAGATTGGGTTGAAAGGACAACTTCCAAGCAAAGCTAAATGGTACACTAGAGAGAAGGTGGAGCAAAAATTTCCTCACCTCATTCAGTAAAAGCTTTTAGGGACCAAAAGTCTCCCAAAATGGGGAGGTGTGATCTGAATTGGATCATTATATTGTTATTTTTCCACCTCATTGAATTGATAGCAAAAAAAGTGAAGGAATAAGTTCATGGGATCGTTTTTACCAGTGGGACCCAGTTTGGCGAAATAGGGTCTGAAACATTCCAGGAGTGTTTTGAGGGATCAACTGACACTTTTTGGGGGGGGGGGGGAATTAACGCTTTAGCGTGACACTTTTTCATGTTATTCTACACTCAAAGATATTTCCAAAATTTCAAGAATCATGTCAATCAGAGTCTGTATGCAAAATTTATGCCACTCATAAGTTGACCTTCATGTTTTCACACCTATAGTTCGGGAGGATGTCACGTCAACCCCCATTATTCATGGAAAAGGGGATAGACACTTGCTTTTTATGTAAAATACTCTAGAAGAGTCTATATTGTAGCTCTAGTTAAGTGTTGATGTAGTCAAACTTAACCACTAGTAGGCTATTGGGATGCATTATAACCCAACCACTAGGAAGAAGACACATTCCATTCTTTCAAGAGAATTTTGTTCTATAGTTGAGTAAAGATATCTAAGAGAGGGAGGAGGTAGAAAAAATAGAGAGGATCTGTGCACTGTAGCTTCCCACGGGCTATAGGCATTACTTATTTGTAAGTGCAACCTTATTTTCCAGGCAGAGAAAGAGAACGAAGCAACCTCACCTTCCAGCTAGGTTTTCTCTCGAAGGGGTTTCCCATAGCATATTTTGTGTCTTATGTGTGTGCGTGAACTTATTTTTGTTGTTTTATAATTTTCTGAATAATTTATATTCACATGAATGCACTAATTACAGTTAATTCCACAGATCTTAAAGTTTAATAAAATTGTAATAATGTAGAAATTTCGCATTTTAATATTTTATTATCAGACATGTTGTGATGAACTGTCCAGTGGAATATCCATGACATTTTACAGATCATAGATGCTAAATATAGTCAATGGATCCCAAACCCAAGAAACACTTATAGTCACAATATAAAATATTTTCAGACCATTGACATATATAGACAAATGAAAATGGTCATGGGAAATTTTTAGTTGAGAAGAATGAGGCACATAATGAAATCATATTCCTCTTGGATGCTTTGCAACTCTAGATATAATAGGTGATTGATTGAGTAGAAATAATTTCTTGGAAGAATCCTAACCTAGAATTGGAAGAGGATAACCCAACAATTGGACACACCATTAATGCAAAGGATGTCTCTCTCACTCCTTGAAATACATACGTCTCTTGTTTTGTTGTCTAGTTTTTTTAGCTACAACAATCTGCTTGTATTTCAATACAACTCTAGGAATACATACAAAAAATATGCCAAGTATATTTAGTTATGGATAGATTTAGGAATAAGTAATTTGTCTCAACATCTATGTGTAGAAATTTGAGAGAAATTGCAACTGCTCAAGATTTTGAACTTTAAAACAAGAGACACAAATTCTACTCTACCAATCTATGGAATGGAAATTACAATTTAGAACAACATGCATATACATGCGACAAGAAAAACCACAAGTACACAGTGATTTCTAGGGGAACCTAATTGGGAAAAACCCCTGAAGCCTCTTTGCATTAATCAATTGAATAAAGAAACTATTACAATTGAATTCTCTAGCTCTAAGCACAACCTGCAAAAGAATAATTGTTCTCTCTGTTGAATGAGACCCTCTAGCCAACACTTAGACAATTTTTTCCTCCTCCAGCCTCCTATTTCCTTGTGCAAATCTAAGCAAATTCGATCTCCTAAACAATAGGAAAGGTCACTATTTCCTTGCGTAATTCCCAAGGATTGATCAACTGCCCACATGCAAAATTTTGTGCATTCCACTAGTATACAAATAATTTTACATTAGCCTTAATTCTTCCACTCCAGCTGAGGAATTCGAATTCCATGCATACATGAGGTATTTTGGGTTGATTGATTAGTTAAATAACATATCTCTGAGTTAGATTATTTTCTCATTGCACAATTAACCTTCAACTGACTTTATTAATTGTTAGAAGTCAGTTAACTAAGTACAATTGAAAATAATTGAACTAGATTTGCTAAAATTTTGCAATCAATACATGCATGACTGAACTCCAAACCCACTAACTCGAATTTACTGAGCTCACTTAGTGACAAGATCCATATCACACTAGTTAATTTCCTTCAAGTTGTCCTACTGATGTGGAAATTCGATTTACTCAATTCAACTAAGGCTAAAGTCAAATTGAGCCTTTCTTACTACACTTTCTAACACCCCCTCTTAGCAAGAAAGGGATTTTGCACCACCCCTATCCAATACTTGTGGAATGCATTGTAGCACTACCTATCATTGTTGTTGTTGCTACTATAACAACTGCAATTGAGAAGCATAAAAAAACGCCGAATCAATTGTGTCTTTGTAACTATCTACTGGGAAAAATAAATTGTGCCTCCTACACTACTATCAACACTCCTTTGTTCTCCTCAGCATCTAACTGCACCAACTAACATTGATCCTTCTGCTACTAAACATTGTGGGCCCTTGTAGCAAGGTAATGATCCATGAGGAAAGTATACTACAATTTTTGTTGCTCTCTTATGGATCTTGCCCAATTCTTTGCAACTTTGGGGTTAAAGCTCGACATCGCCCCGCCTCACTCCTATAGGTATATTTGCATGCATGGAAAAATCTGATCTACTCATACTGTTGTTGCTACTGCTTTGTTTCTTCTTCAGCACTACTGCTGCAACTACTACAATAATGACTCTGATCTTCCCAGATCCTGAAGTACTAGCTTCCATAGGGTTTTTCCCTATGAAACTAGACTGCCTTTAAGTCTCAATCTCCTAGTAGGAAATCTCTCTACTCCTAAATCTACCAATACCAATGATCACGACTCCTTTTTTTTGTGTCATTAAACATTGGCTCACTAATCTACCTACTACCAGACTTCTAGCGCCATTAAGAAGTATGCATATGGGATCTTCTAGATCTTCCCTGAACTAGGGCTCCATAAATCAACCTCCTAACAGCTCATTAGTTCTTCAGTGATCACTATACATGAGGAATTCAAGGACTGCCCAGTTGTCAAGATTATGGCTGCTCTAGAATGTTGCTCCTAGGGCACTTGTGATGATCCTAAATCTATTCCAAGCTTAGAAATTTGAACTTCCCTCCAATGCATACTCAAATCTCAGTCCGTTGAAATACATTCTCTCGAATATGAAGAAACGTTGCTACATTGAAGTTGAAAATTCGAAATTCCTAAGGGACAAATTCAAAATATTGATTCTAATGTGATTTCGGGGCTCTAATACCATGTATAAATTTGAGAGAAATTACAACTGCTCAAGATTTTGAACTGAAAACAAGAGACACAAATTCTACTCTATCAATTCGCGGAATGGAAATCACAATTTAGAACAAAATGCATAGACATGCAACAAGAAAAACCACAAGTACACAGTGATCTCTAGGGGAATCCAATTGGGAAAACCACTCAAGCCTCTTTGCATTAATCATTTGAATAGAGAAACTATTACAATTGCATGCTCCATGTCAGAGCACAACATGCAAAAGAATAATTGTTCTCTCTGCTAAATGAGAGCCTCTATCCAACACTCAGCCAATTTCTGCATCCTCCAGCCTCCTATTTCCTTGTGTAAATATGAGAAAATTTGAGCTCCTAAACAATAGGAAAGGTTGTTATTTATTGCACAATTCCCAAGCATTAATCAACTGCCTACATGCAAAATTATGTACACTCCACTGGTATACAAATAATTTTACATTAGCCTTAATTCCTCCACTCCAACTGAGGAATTCTAATTCCATGCATGCATGAGTTATTTTTGGCTGATTGATCAGTAAACTAACAGATCTTTGAGTTAGACTATTGTCTCACTGCACAACTGACCTTCAACTGACTCTATTAATTGTTATAGGTTAGTTAACTGAGTACAACTGAAAATAACTGAACTAGATTGCTAAAATTTAGCAATCAACACATGCATGAATGAACTCCAAGCCTACTAACTTGAATTTACTGAGCTAACTACGTGACAAGAGCCATGCCACACTAGTTAACTGCCTCCAGGTTGTCCTACTGATGTGGAAATTCGATTTACTCAATTTGACTAAGGCTAAAGTCAAATTGAGCTGTTCTTGCTACACTTTCTAACACTATGGAGATAGAACTTGTTTTTACTACCATTGTATGGTTTCCCAAGACAAGTGACATTTGAGTATATGTAATTTTGAATTTAATTAACAGAATATCAATAGCTAACTTATATATATATATATATATATAAAAGAAAAAAAAAAAAAGTGGGAACCAATATTTTCAAAAAATTTATGGTGTGTTGAGTTCTCAGTAGAGTGATTGAGGGGTTTGAATCAAATACCTCTCATTAGTCCTTATCTTTGAAATTGAAAGAGCTATAATAATTAGTTTATCATTTTTAAAATAACATAGCACACAAATCAATGTTTATCTAGAGTGGTTTGAATTATTTACTTTGTCTAAATTTTATTGAAAGATAGAAATCACAAATTGTAAAAGATCATTGTAGAAATATTTCTTGTCATCCTTAATAAAATGTCATATTTAGGACCATAGAGTTGATATGTTTTCATCTTTCCAACTAGAAAGAAGACTTGAAATAATTTCTCATAAATTTTGTAATTTTATTAATATAAAATTGATGTACCTAAACAATCTCTAAAATAACAAATTGAAATCCAATATATTAACATAACTGTTTATTGCAATTGCTTTGAAGGTTTTGGAACGAGTTTCTATTCTAGTCACCAATTAAGGTATTGTTTACAATTTCTATCACAAAATGTAAAATATAGAAAAAACAATATGATATGTTCTTCATAATAAGTTAGAGAACAAATTGTTGGGTGTGGAGCCTGATTATCTTCTTTATTCAGAGGTATCACCGCATTGGACCCCAGTTCGTAATGTGGTGGCAACGCTGCCCATAATATTCACACTGCAAGGGGGGTTGGGGGGGGCGACAACGGTCTTTAGGAGCCCCCCTTGGCATGGGATAGGGGGCAGCACCCCCGAAGCTAAAAATAGATGTCAAATTTCCTTGTAAAATGTTATAATTTCGTAGTCAATCTGGGTCATTCATTAGGCGGAGATCTGATGGTAGAAGCTATGTTTAATTTAGGTATTTCTTCCCTATAAGGCAACCCCTCGCGATATATGAGGGAATTGCATTACATCTATGTAGATTTGTATTCTGAGCGAGGAAGAGAGAGGAGATTGTATGAGAGCGAAGAGGGAATTATAACGGATCTATTGTAGGTTGTATCTCTTCAGTTTACTGGATAATATAAAAGGAAGGACTGGTTGTTTCTCTCGTGGACATAGCCCAAATTGGGTGGACCATGTATATCTGTGTCTCTCTTGTTTTATGTGTTTATATTTCTGCAATATATTTTAAGTGTTCCATTGCTCTGTAATATATAATTTTCTAATAACTGGTATCAGAGTTGAAGGTCTATTTGGCTGATAAACTCGCACGAGAGAAGGGTTCCTAGTTCGAGTGGGAGAAATGGCAGAAGATGGTAGGTTTAGGGTCGAAAAATTTAATGGCCAAAACTACCAGCTATGGAAGATGCAGATGGAAGATTATTTGTACTAGAAAGATTTGTACCAACCATTGAGCGGAAAGACAAAGAAGTTGACGAGTATGATAGACAAAGAATGGGATATTCTTGACAAAAAGGCACTTGGAACAATACGGTTGTGCCTAGCGGCATCGGTAGCGTTTAATATTTCAAAGGAAATAACAACAGAGGGTTTAATGTCGGCATTGGACAAACTATATGAAAAACCCTCGACCTCAAATAATGTATTTCTTATGAATCGTTTATTTAATATGAAAATGTAAAAATGAGGATCCGTTTCTAATCATTTAAATGAATTTAATACAGTTACCAATCAATTAAGTTCTGTAGGGGTAACTTTTGATGATGAAGTTAGGTCTATGTTATTTCTGTGCTCATTGCCAGAAAGTTGGAATGGTTTAGTTATGGCCATTAGTAACTCTATCTATGGATCTAGTACTTTAAAGTTTGATGATGTTGTCGGTGCAATCCTTATCGAGGAAATGTGACGAAAAAGCTCCAGTGAGACATCAGGTAATGCTTTGATTGCAGAGACTATGTGAAGAAAAATGGAAAAAGGAAAGAGCCCGAGATATCGCAGTAAGTCAAGGAAAGGCAGATCCAAGTCTAGATCAGGGATAGTGTGCTGGAAATGTGGGAAGAAAGGACAGCTAAAGAAAGACTTCAAGTCTCAGAAGGGAAAAGAAGGAGACGTGCAACAAGAAAAAAATCATGAAGAGGTTATGTGTTGCAAGATGCTTTGATTCTATCATTAGAAAATATTATTGATGCCTGGGTGGTAGATTCAGGGGCCTCATTCCATGACACACCTGATAAGAAACATTTTCATGATTATGTTCAAGGAGATTTTGGACAGGTTCGATTGGGTGATGATAAACCCTGTAAAATCATTGGAATGGGTATAGTTTTCATAAAATAGAAGAATGGAAATCAATGGCTATTGAAGGAGGTAAGGTGTGTTCCAGATCTAAAGAAAAATCTAATTTCAACAGGGCAGTTGGGAGGTGAAGGCTGTGTAACTACTTTTACAGAAAAACTTGGAAGGTCACTAAAGGAGCCTTGGTAATAGCAAAAGGAAAAAAGGTTTGTACATTGTATTTATGCAATGGTATTTCTAATTATGTTAATGCTTTAACCTCTATAGGAGCAGATACGACATTTTGGCATCATAGGCTTGGGCACATGAGTGAGAAGGGGATGCAGATTCTTCACTCAAGAAATTTGTTGCGAGGTTTGAAGCATGTTGATTTAAAATTATGTGAGAATTGTGTTTATGGAAAACAGAAGAGAGTCATATTCCTCAGAGTTGGGAAAGAAAAGAAGAGCGAAAAATTAGATCTTGTGCATAGAGATGTATGGGGACCTGCTCAAGTATCATCTCTTGCTGGCTCTCGTTATTATGTTACTTTTATTGATGATGCAACCAGAAAGACCTAGATTTATTGTATTCGAAATAAATCTGATGTATTTGATACTTTCAAGAAATGGAAAGCTTTGGTTGAAAATGAGACAGGAAAAAGGTTGAAGTGCCTCAGATCAGACATTGGAGGTGAATATTGCAGCAAAGAGTTTGATAGGTATTGCTCAAAGAATGGAGTTCACAGAGAGAAGAAAATTCCAGGAACACCACAAGAAAATGGTGTGTCAGAAAGGATGAATAGGACAATCATGGAGTGTGCAAGGTGCATGAGATTGCATGCAGGATTGCCTTTACAATTTTGGGCAAATGCTATAGATACTGTTGTTTATCTAATAAACAGAGGGCCTTCAAGTTCCTTGGATGGTGGTATTCCAGAGGAGGCATGGATAGGTAAAAAGGTAAACTACTAATTTTTAAAGACTTTTGGTTGTGAAACCTTTGTCCACATTAATAAAGAAAATAGAACAAAGTTTGAGGCAAAATCAAAGAAGTGTATATTTATTGGATATGGTGTTAATGATTTTGGTTATCACTTTTATGATTATGAAAAACACAAAATCATTAGGAGCAGAGATGTCATATTCAATGAAAAGGTTTTTTATAAGGATCAAATGCAGGAAAAGAAACAGGAAAAAGAAAACAGATAATACACAGTGCTTAATGAGATCACAGAAAAAGTGAAGGCACTTGAAAATCATAATGATCAATAGCCAGAACAACAACAACAACCACAACAACAACAAGCACCTCAAATGCCTGAAAGTGGTGTTAGAAGATCTACCAGGATAAGTAGACCCCATGAACGATACTCTCCTTCATTATATTATGTATTGTTAACTGATTTTGGTGAACCAGAATGTTATGAAGAAGTAGTGCGGGTAGAAACCATGAAAAAGTGGGAGCAAGCCATGAAAGAAGAGATGGACTCCTTAGCACATAACCAGACTTGGGACTTAGTCAGGTTGCCTGAAAGTAAAACAACATTGCAGAATAAATGGGTTTACAGGTTGAAGGAAGAAGATGGAGGTAGAAAAAGGTATAAAGCTAGACTTGTGGTGAAGGGGTTTGCACAGAAAAATGGTATAGACTTTGATGAGATATTTTCTCCTTTTGTTAAAATGACTTCAATCAGAACTATTTTAAGTCTAGTAGCAGCTGAAGATTTGCATCTTGAGCAGCTAGATGTAAACACAACCTTTCTCCGTGGGGATTTGGAGGAAGAGATATATATGCAGCAGCCACAAGGATATGAGGTAAAAGGGAAGGAGAAACTAGTGTGGAGGTTGAAGAAGAGCTTGTATGGCTTAAAACAAGCTCCAAGGCAGTGGTATCTAAAATTTGACGGGTTTATGTTTGAACAAAGTTATACTAAATATCACTTTGATAATTGTGTTTATTTCAAAAGGCAAAATGATGGCAATTATATTATATTGTTATTGTATGTAGATGACATGCTTGTTGCAAGTTCTAACATGCAGGAAATAAATGTGCTCAAAAGAAAATTGGCAAAATCATTTGCAATGAAGGATTTGGGTGTTGCAAAACAAATCCTTGGTATGAGAATAACTAGAGACAGGAAGAATCGAAAATTAACACTGTCTCAGAGTGAGTACATAGAAAATGTGTTGAAAAGATTTAATATGCAGAATGCAAAACCAGTTAGTATACCTTTGGCTAGCCATTATAAACTAAGTAAGGAGGTGTGTCCCAAGACTTGGGCATAAATGACATATATGTCTAAAGTTCCATATCATCAGTAGTTGGAAGCTTAATGTATGCAATGGTTTGCATAAGGCCTGATATTGCACATGCAGTGGGAGTTGTAAGCAGCTACGTGAACAATCCAGGAAAAGAACATTGGATGGCAGTGAAGTGGATTCTCAGGTATTTGAGAGGTACCACAAATCAAGCATTATGCTTTGGTGGTTAAAACATTTCTCTACAGGGATATGTTGATGCAGATATGGCGGGTGATAGAGATAACAGGAGGAGAAAAACAGGGTCTGTGTTTACTATAGGTGGAACAAATGTCAGTTAGGTTTCAAAATTGCAAAGTGTTGTTGCACTCTCAACAACGGAAGCAGAGTATGTTGCAACTACAGAGGATAGTAAAGAAATGATTTGGTTACAAAGGTTTCTGGATGAATTGGGTAAGAAGCAGGAGTTGGGCAGCTTATACAGTGACAGTCAGAGTGCCATACATCTTGCAAATAACTCTGCATTTCATTCCAAGACTAAACATATACAACTCAAGTACCATTTCATACAGTCAGTGTTGGAAGATGGACAGTTGAAGCTGGAAAAGATACACACTAGCCGGAATCCTACAGATATGTTAACAAAAGTTGTAACTAGGGAGAAACTGAGATTTTTCTTGGTTTCAATTGTCTTCAAGTATGATGAAGAAGATGAGAAAAATTCAGGTCCAAAGTGGAGCCATTGTCCAACAAATGAAGTAGTGGTGGAGTTGCTATAATCAGTCTCCAAGTGGGAGATTGTTGGGTGTGGAGCCTGATTATCTTCTTTATTCAGAGGTGTCACTGCATTGGACCCCAGTTCGTAATGTGGCAGAAACGCCACCCATAATATTTGCACTGCAAGGGGGGTCTTGCGGGGGTCGACAACAATCTTTAAGAGCCCCCCTACCCGGCGGGGGATCAAGGTCAGCGCCCATGAAGCTAAAAATAGATGTAAAATATTGTAATTTCGTACTCAATCTGGGTCGTTCATTAGGCAGAGATATGACATTAGAAGCTATGTTTAATTTATGGTTTTTTGCCCTAGAAGGAAACCCATCGCTATATATGATGGAATTGTATTGTGTCTATGTAGATCTGTATTATGAGTGAGAAAGAGAGAGGAGATTGTGTGAGAGCGAAGAGGGAATTACAATGGATCTATTGTAGGTTGTATCTCTTCAGTTTGCTGGATAATATAAAAAGAAGGACTGGTTGTTTCTCCATGGATGTGGCCCAAATTGGGTGAACCACATATATATGTGTCTCTCTTGTTTTATGTGTTTATATTTCTGCAATATATTTTAGGTGTTCCGTTGCTCTATAATATATAATTTTCTAGCACAAATTGCATGTTATGTTTTTTTTTTTGTAAATTACATCCGTAGATTTCTACTAATATACAAAAAGAAAAAAACTTACATGGATATAGCTTGATATGCATGTTGATTGTCCAAACACCTGTCAACAGTCTTGTAGGCAAAAGAAACTAACTGTAGGCACCTTACAGTGGCCTCCATAAAAAAAAAAAAAAAAAAAAAAAAAAAAAAAAAATTATGCTTCCAAGTCCGGGATAAATCCAGTGATAAACTCCAACCATTAAGAAAAAGACTAGTAAAAAAGACAAAAAAATAGCCACTAATAGTGATTTAGTACATTATAAGCCAACAAAAAAATCCAAAAGACAAAGAAGCATGTTGGACATGTTAGTCCAAGATGATGACTAGAGAAAGTGGAGGAGAGTATGCATTTGAATTGTTCATTGGTGGAACATTGCTTAAGGGAGGAGCATTGATAATTGTATCATTCTCCTGATGGTCATTTGATTCAGTGTCTGAGTCTAAAACCATGTATTTTTCCACACAATTCAATTTGACCACAATATCGTCAAGGTCATACTAAATGTCCCTCATGATCCTCTTGATATCTTCTTGTCCAACAAAAAGCTTATAATTGTCAACTTGTTTGTCCCATATAACCATACTTAACAAGGTTTCCATATGTCTATGATTTTTTATGGAGTGAAGAAAATGTAGTCCTCTTTTCATGAACTTGACAGGATCAAGAATCCATTTCAGAGAGCTACTACCAATTTATGAATCAAAGTGATATATCCAGTCACCGAACTCCCTCGCTTCTAGCTGTAGAATATCCTTTCGAACTTCTAAAGGGGTTGAGTTAAAAATGTGGCCATTGATTCCCATTCATAAAGCCTTCGGTCCCTGGAGGAGGAGCTTCCCGAAGCACCACCCTGATGAATGGGAAGTCGTTGCCATGGAGCCATCACGACAGAAAACCTGTCAAGAAAACATCGGACCAAGACTCGAACCAAATAATAGAGGACCTGATGTTGGGTCTCAAATATGCCCATGTTTCCATCATTCAATACCACCATTCATAACCTATATTCATGTACTATTACACTCATTTCACACCATAATTCCATCACTTATCGCCAATTCACGTCTTACGCCTCATGGTTGATTATTATTAGTTTTCTTATATTTTCTATGATTAAAGATGATTTTGTCATGATTTACTAATGATGGTTTTACTAAGTTCATTTTTCACAGAGTTCCAGCGCCAAAATTCTTCACAAGCCAGTTGAACTAGTTGGTACAAGTAGAGTACAAGAATATCTAATTTGGGGTTCGACATTTTGGCACGCTTCCAGGGAAAACCAAGGGATTTTATTGTCCAAAATAATGTTTTAATACATTTCCATGTAATGGATTGCAACCAGGTCGCACATGTGGGTCCCTAGGAGCTAATTAAAAAATCTACTCAAAATGTGCTAAGTTTCCAAATGCCCTAGTTTGACCTCAATTTCCGTGCATTTGTAGGTGAGTCTGGAAAATATGAGCAAATGGGTTTGTTAACCATATAACCAATTATCTATATCCAAAACAGTTTCTCCAGATTCGAATTTTTCTAAAAGTTATAAGTGGGTCTTGGAGGCAGTTTTATAAAAAATGACTGTTTTTCCAGAGTTCTAGAATCTTGCAAAAAGAGCCAGACAACCAACTTTGGGCACGATTTCCGAGGATCTAGATTTGAATGAGACAAATCCAAGAGAGGTTTTTGTTGAAAATATAACAATTTAGGTTCCCTCCAAACAGTTTTCCAAAATTCGCCATGGTTAGGAAGATATGCCAATATCTTTGGGGTCAGTTTGTTAAAATTGTTCAATTTTCCATAATTGAGGAAAATGACTAATTCGCCTTGTAAATCTTATAAATGGCTCAGCCATGGTTTGTATGTAAGCTTTTGAAGTTTTTAAAATGAAGAGAAGCAGGGAAGGAATAAAGGATGGATTGAAGCTCTTTTAATAATAATTGCACTTTATTGAATTATGCTTCATCTCTAAATCCTTTGTAAGTATTATGACTGTGTTTTGAATTTTATTTCCATTGAGTTAATATAACTTGCTCCAAGAGTGGAAAGGGCCCACCACCACCTGGAATCAAGTTCTGTAGTTCATTCCAATCATAGGGATTAGATTTGTAGAGTGATTTTCATTAACCAATGTTTTCATGAGTTCAATCTGAATCTTATAGTTCAGCATTTCGATTTCGATTAGAGTAATTTTGTTTTCCATTAGATGCAATCTGAATCTTGTAGTTAAAGTATTTCGATTTCAATTAGGAGTAGTCTAGGTTTGACTTGGCATTACAATTGAAGTAATTTAGTCTTGAAATGGTCATTGCAGTAATTTAGTCTTTTGATGATTAAGTAAAGTTGTAGATCTTTGTGTGATCCCGAGAATTAGATTAGTCACAGTATTGTTTGGATTGTTTATTTCCTTAGCTTAAATCATTTGGATTATAATTAGTTTTTTTTGAATTGAAATTAGTATAATCGTGATGCCTTTTTGAGTTAGTCTCGATTGATTTAAGATTAGAAAATTTAGATTAAATAGATCTTAGTGTTTGATTTAAGATTTCCATTACTTAGATTAAGATTGAAACGTTTGAATGATAATTTGTATTGCTTGGTTTATGATTAATTAGAGTTAGTTTCTTTTGCACATTAATTAAAATTTCCTATTCATATTGTTTGAGCGTGTTTTCCTTAATTGATTAATTTCAATTAGAAATAGCAAATAGGTACTTAAACAATAAATTGATTTCATTTCTAGTTTAGATTAGACACTCTGATCCTGCGTTACTTGCGCTTCTGCCTTGAAGCTTACGAGTCCCAAATTGATAATTTAACGTTGGAATTATAACATATATAATTTCCCAACACCTGACTACCATTCTTGACAGCTAGACAAGACCTATGAGGGAAATGCCATGGGAAAGGATGTTGTAGGATGACCGCCGAAGACCAAAACCACTGAAACTACAATACTCTCCACGTAATAAGGAATGAGAGTAGCCTTGACATTTCAATTGAAAGACTACTCATGCACTGCTAGACTAGGTTTAAAAAATACTTTTGCATCTAGACAGATAACAAACCCTAAGCCTGGCGAAATCCCATAAATAAATATGCCTACTGAGTCCTAGTAAATGGAGGAAAAAGAGCCGAAAAAAGTGATGTGGTGTGGGTGAACCAGAGGATAAGAGAAGGAAAAGTACCTATCAAAACTAGATGGAGAAAGTGCCTTGAAACCAAACCCCACTAACCAATGTTGGACAATGAAACGAAATGCCCGCCAAATGAGAATGTTGATCAGTTGTTGAAGGAAGGAATGCAAACTATTCGAAACAGGGTCCTGACCCAGAACTATGCAAAAAAACACAAAAAACATAGACACCATGGATGTAACTAAAGGCGATATGTACGTAAACTTCCACAAAATAAAATTAGAAGGTTTAGGTTTACCCAAGTTTGCAGGATCAGAGAATTTTGAACCAGAGTCCGAGATTGACAGAGGTTGGGAAAGAACCACATTTCTAACCGGGACGCCACTACAAACTATTGAAATGTAAAATGTAGGCATGCATACACTCGTTTGAGTAGAAGCACGCAAATACCACAAAAGCCAATTATTTGTCACCCCATGCAAACACAAGGCTTCATATAAATACGAGACTGCATATATTCATGAACTCCACAATTAAAACATGGACTTGACTCTCTCCTTAGTCATAGCCAGGTGGATTAAAGCCTCCACAGGTTGAAAATCCCAAAATATGGATGATGGGTGATGTAATAAATTTACACTCCCTTATACAAAGTATGACTACCTGTAGAAACCAATATACCCTGAGGACTAGACTCCATGTGTGCATAATCAAGGGGACGTTAAATTACATAGACCAAAAACCAAAGACTGCCCGTAAGGTTATGCATGCAACATTTAATTTGATTGAGCCCAGGTTGGTGGCTCCCATGGTGGGAGCTATAAACATGCCATGCATTTCCCATGCTATGTCATGTGGAGAGACCAACTCTCTCCCTGAGGGCCACAACCTCCCAACCCACACAGAACCTCCACATGTGAATGATGCCCCCTGTCGGAACATAGTTATTGGAAGAGATCAACGATACCATGAGGACTTCACTCAATGAACCTATGAAATATTGTAGAATTTCCTGTAGATTAACACGCTCATGTAATCTACTAAAACAAGATACAAGGATCTACTTATACTTTCAACCAGCGGAAGCCAATAGATCAATGAAAAACAATATGAACAAGAATAAGACAGATCAATGGCACATAACACAATAATTTTTTCTAGGGAAATCTATTGCTCAAAACCTCGCCTATATGTATTTCATTAATTAGAAATATGAGTGAAGATACAAATCTTGTTCTCACTAGAACAATTTCACACAAGTATGTTTAACTCTTTGCCTCACAAGCCTGCTCTTAGCCAACACTTAGCCAATTTCCACTGCCTTCCAAGCCCCTATTTCCTTGTGCAATTCCTAGGCTGAATAGCACACATTAATGGGAATCCATTGCTTCAAAAATTGCACAATCCAATCTAGGTCCTCTTCCTGATTACATGCATGATCTATACAACTCAATATATCATACAACTGATAGCACATTGTCCCTTCACTCTAGTCTCAACTGGGTCTTTCTCAGAAATGACATGCATGAGTTTTCGATGAGAGAATCTTCAGTTATCTAGAGTAGCACCTATGGATGCACCAGTGCACTAACTGAATGTTAATCCTATACTAGTTCAACAAACAGTTAGAACTAGTTTATCTGTCAATAACTCAATAAACTGAGTTATCTAATTACAACTCAATCTAAACTCATACTGGACCTCTAAAATTTAGGGAGAACACTTACATGACTTCCAAAAGACTTCCAACTCGAAATTCCTAAGCTAATTAAACCAATTAAACTTAATTAACTATTTACAAGTTTCTATGAGAATAGAATCCCATTTTAATTCTCAGTTTAAATTCAAGGACAAATTTAAACTGGAATTTCTTGTTGCCATTTCTCAACACTCCCTCTCAACAAGAAAGGGATTATCTGCCACCCTGATCCTGTCTCTGTGAAACTCAAATTTACATCTTGACAATGCCTTTGTAAAAATGTCATCATCCTGCTCCTCCATGGTAATGTACTCTAACAACATGATCTTCTTTAATACACAATCTCGTAGATGATGATATAAAATATCAATGTGCTTGGACCTATCATGAAAAAATGGATTTTCATAGAGTTTGATACAACCCTAATTATCGTAGTAAATCAATGTCAGATCCATCTGCTGAACAAACAGACCAACCAGGATCTTCCTCATCTAGATGGCCTCACATGTTGCCTACCTTGCAGCCATGTACTTTGCCTCTTCTGAAATGATTGCAACCGATCTTTGTTTCCTGTTGTACCAAGAAACTGTCATTGGCCCAATACTGAGAATCCCTCCTGATGTGATTTTCCGGTTAGATGGAATCCCTGCCCAATCTGAAGCTTCACTCCCTCTGTCTGTTTTTTCCATAATCCGTAATTAGTAGTGCCCCTGAGGTATCTCAATACATACTTTGTCACCTTCCAATACAGCTTGGAAGGCCTAACCATCGCTTGACTCAGCTAGTTAATTTCATAGCATAAATCTAGTCGTGTGTTCACCAAGTACATGACTGAACCCACAAGCTTCCTGTAAATAGTAGCTTCCACTACCTCTCCCGAAGTAGCATATTCCTTCCTCCAATTACCAGATAGAGGAGTCTCCATAGGCTTGCAACTCTCCATGCGAAACCTCCTCAGTATCTCGTTGGCATACTTGCCTTGAGACACAAACAACTCTCCATCACCCTTCCATACTTCCATGCCCAGAAAGTAATGCATGAGCCCCAAGTCCTTCATCTCAAACTCTCTTGCAAGGTCCTCCTTGCAAGATTTGATTAGTTGATGATCACTTATCAGTATGAGATCATCAACATAAAGTACAATGATCAACAATTTACCTTCCACTACTATGTGGTATAGGTTCACATCCGCTTCACTCTTCGGGAAGTCCAATCCAGTGAATTAGTTATATATCCTGGTGTACCAAGCACGAGGAGCTTTCTTCATCCCATACAATGCTTTCTTGAGCCGACACACATGTGACTCACAGTCGAAGGTTTCAAAAACTTTAGGCTACTCCATGTACACCTCTTCCTCAATTGTGCCATTAAGGAAGGTTGTCTTCACATCCATCTGATGTATCTTCCAACACATCTATGCTAATAGTGCCACTATAGATTTGATCGACAAGTACCTTGCAACATGAGCAAAGGTCTCATCATAGTCAATCCCCTCTACTTGTGAAAAGCCACAAGCCACAAATCTAGCCTTATGCTTCTCCAAACTACCATCTATAGCTTACTTTACCTCGTAAAGCCAACAGGAGCTCACCACAGACTTATCCTCCGGTCTCAGGACCACATCCCAAACATTATTACGAACTATGGAGTCATACTCCACCATGGCATCAACCCAAATCGGATGATGCACTGCTTCCTCAAAGGAATATGGTTCTGTCACAACACATCCACTCATAAGAGACATGTATCCAGTGTACCTATCAGGTGACCTCCTCTATCTATGTTGTGTTGTGGGTGCTCACACATTCTCTCTAGCATCTGGAAACAATCTATCCGCCTCTCTGATGCGCTTTCTCCCATCTCTTGAAGACTCTGCCTGAGTGGATATCTCCACTCTCAGATCCTCTGTATGTGGCTGCTCCACATCAATTCGAGGCTCCTCAACCTTAGGAGCTAAAATCTCCTCAACCACATGCAGCTAAAGCTCCCTCTCAAGGGAAACTCACATGGCCTTCTCCTCATTGAATCTGACATCCCTGCGAACATTGTCATCCTGTTGGTCGTCAAGTACACCCGATAGTTGTGAGGTATATCAGTGTACCCCAAAAATATCGCCAACTCTATTGTCGTCTCAAGTTTCTATCGTGCATCTTTAGTCACATGGAATATACCAATGACCCAAAAATCCTGAAGTGATAAACATCTATCCTCTTACCGGAATAAGCCTCCTTTGGTGTCTTCATCCCAAGTATCTAATGCGGACTACGGTTCTACAAATAAACCGTTGTGTTGCATGCCTTAGCCCACAAGTGTAGTGGTAGGCCCTGATCATGCAACATCGCCCATGCTACCCCTACAATGCTTATGTTCTTCCTCTCGGCCACCCCATTCTGTTGTGGGTTATTGGTGCCATCAACTCCCAGTTAATCCCTTCTACTGCATAGAAGTTCTTAAACTCATTTGAGACATACTCACCACCATTATCACTCCTCAGAGCTTTAACCTTATTTCCTGACTCTTTCTCTGCCAATACAATTGATCCTTCTTCTACATGAAAAATGTCCAACATTTACGAGAAAATTTGTTTACAAATATAACATAATACCTGTGTTTGTCTGTGGATGTTGTCGAGAATGGTCCACACACATCTGAATGGACTCACTCTAGAATTGCCTCTTCTTGACTGTCTCTATTGTGAAAGGAAGCCTTGGTGTATTTTCTCAAAGTACACCCCTTGCATGTATCAACTTGTTCTAACGTACCTTTGGGAAGACCAGTAGAGATTTGTTGCATGATTTTCAAAGCCCCATGATGCAAGTGACCCAATCGCCTGTGCCACAACTCGTGAATGTCTCGGCTCTGTACCATCTCTACTTTCATGCTCAAAGCAGCACAGTCCTTGACCTCTAGCTTATAGAGATTCTTCACCCAAATCCATATCTTTTTTACTTGACCCATGGCTATGTGTCAAAGGAATGAATTTCCTTTCGAGAAGATCACATCATAGCCTCTATCCTTAAGCATGGCAACAAATACCAATGTCTTTTTCAGCCCGGGAACATACATAACATTCTTCAAGGTGAGTGGTTCCCAATGTTCCCTCTGAAAAGTAACTGTGTCCAATCCAGTAGCACTATACCTCCGGTCGTCACCCATCTCAATATGCATCTGGAGATCTTTCTCCTCCAGGTCACTAAATAACTCCTTGTCACCAGTCATGTGGAATGAACCTCCATTGTCTAAGTACCATACACTTCCCATCATTGATGACACCATGCATGCAATGAGGGAAAAGTCCAATTCGAATTGAGAGGCCAAAACCTCATCCGCCGCTCTTATTGGGGACTTCTTCTTGGACTTATTGAGTGGACAATTTGTAGCAAAATGGCTCAGCTCGTGACAATGAAAGCACTTAACTTTCGTCATGTCTTTCTTCTTGCCTCCATGACAAGAATCCGATTTGGAATGGGAAGATTTACCTTTCCATTTATTCACCTTAATCGTTAAGGCATAGTTCTCTTCATCATCATTCTTTGATGAAGAGCCATCCCTGGTGTTCCTCCTAATCTCCTCTTGCATCAAATCTGACCACAGTCGTTCCCAATCTGGCAGCTTCTCCCGACCATTAACAGAGTCCTAATAACTATGCCAACTCTTTGGGAGTCCTAAAAGAGCAAGACTCACCATATCATCCTTGGCAACCGTGATTCCAACACTTCCAAGTTCATCATGACATTGAGTGAACTTGGTCAAGTATTTTGGAATAGTCTCACCTTTCTCCATTTTGATTTTTCGCAATTTGTCCTTCAGTGCCAATTTCCTTTGGTCACTGTTGTTCTGATACAAGTCTTTCAATTCTTTCCACATAGCATACAGAGTTTCCTTGCCATGGAGACTCGAGACAATGTGGTCTTGAACTCCCTCAAGGATTATCTGCCTCGCCTTTGCCACACACTTCTTCCATTCGGCTAGATTCTGTGCATCTGATGTTGCTGGCTTAGGAATGTCTTGATCAACGAATTACTTCAAGTCATTATCCTCCAGCACAACCTCCATTCTATCCTTCCAGGCTATATAATTCGAGCTACCGTCCAAGGCATACTCGAGCTGCAAACTGTAGAACACCATCTGTCGATCGTGAAGTATGTATTGCAAATTCAAATTTCACCTGTAACCCAAAACTCAAAACTTCGAAATCTCCTCTAGTATATTGAATTCATCTCCGATACCGTGTATAATTTCCTGGAGATTCATAAGCTCATGTAATATACTAAAACAAGAGATAAGAATCTACTTCTACTTTCAACCAGCGGAAGCTAATAACTCGATGAAAAACAATATGAACAAGAAGAAGACAAATCAATGTCACATAACACAATAAGTTTTTCTGGGGGAAGCCATTGCTCAAAACCCCACCTATCTATATTGCATTAATCAGAAATATGAGTGAAGATACAAAGCTTGTTCTCACTAAAATAATTATGCACAAGTATGCTCAACTCTTCGCCTCACAAGCGCACTCTTAGCCAACACTAGGCCAATTTCCACTGTCTTCCAAGCCCCTATTTCCTTGCGAAATTCCTAGGTTGAATAGCCCATATTAATGGGAATCCAGTGCTTCCAAAACTGCGCAATCCAATCTAGGTCCTCTTCCTGATTGCATGCATGATCTATACAACTCAATAAATCATACAATTGATAGTACATTGTCCCTGCACTCTAGTCTCAACTGGGTCTTTCTCAGAACTGACATGCATGAGTTTCTGATGAGAGAATCTTCAGTTATCTGGAGTAGCACCTGTGGATGCACCAGTGCACTAACTGACTATTAATCCTCTACTAGTTCAACAAATAGTTAGAACTAGTTTAACTGTCTATAACTCAGTAAACTAAGTTATCTAATTACAACTCAATCTAAACTCATACTGGACCTCTAAAATTTAGGGAGAACACTTACGGGACTTCCAAAAGATTTCCAACATGAAATTCCTAAGCTAATTAGGCCAATTAAACTTATTTAACTATTTACAAGTTGCTATGAGAATAGAATTCTATTTTAATTCTCAGTTTAAATTTAATTTAAACTAGAATTTCTTGTTGCCATTTCTCAACACATATCACGTGGCATACTAAACAATACCCTTTATTTGACTACATATTGGAAAATACCTCTAAAAATCATATTATTTAACCCCCTACCAATACGAATCTAATACACCTTCCCAATTTAAAAAACCCCTACTTTCACTAGATATTGTAGGTATCCATTTTTTCATTAACATTTTTTATCCCTCTTTATATTTTTTCAATAAATTTGAGCTCCATTTTTTAAATTTGCCAATATAAAAACCCTTTACCCCCTTATTATATGCTCAATATATATTGTCATTTTTTCCTCAATATATATGCCTTCGTAGACTTAGCATTCAAATCATTGCGTGGAGGTGGGTCCCTTGTCGCACAAACAAGGGGTCTCATACATCAATTTGGTGTCTAGCTTGGTCGTGACCTTAAAATTATATAATTACATCATAAGGCGTTCCCCTCTGAAATCAACTATCCTAACTTTCTCCGTGTCATAATCTGTGCCATTATATATTTTGTTAGACGATTAGGTTAAGATGATCCGTTGATTTGAATTGGATGACGGTTGCTAGCTTTCCCAACCGCACAAACTACTCTGTCTTGTGAGTCAAACATGTTTATTTTTCCTCACGTTTTGTTGTGGATATTTAATCCGTTGCAATCACTCTGGATATTTAATCCATTGCAGCGCGATTTGTTAAACCTAAAATGGTATTTGCCGAGGATGGCCCGGCGCCACGCGGTTGGACTCCTCACCATCATGGCCAGTGATAGATCTGTGACCAATTTCACTGCTCGAATTCGAGCAGAGAGCCTGGTCAAGCATTAATCGATTTTTCTACGTCGTAGCAGCGAGAGGAGCCGAGTCAAGCATTAATCTATTTTTCTACGGCGTAGCAGCGAGAGGAGCCGGGTCAAATATTTATGTTGTAAATCAGTCCTCCATGGTGCCCATTTCCCACCTCCAGAACGTCGCTCCATATGATAATCAGCTCAGCGAATTTCCAAACTAAATTTATGATGTTCCCCTAAGAGATGAAGACAGGGAGCTATACAGACATGTGCTCAGCTTCATTGGGGCTTTAAAGAGAACTATTTTGTCTGATATTCTTATAACAAGCTATTTTATTCATGATTTCTGTGTGAAAAGTCAAAGTAATTGGAATTTTGGGGATACAGCTTAGGGAGAAGGATCCCACTGGTGCCATCTTATGGTTCAGGGAAGCTATTAATGCCGGAGACCGTGTTGACAGCGCATTGAAGGATATGGCCATCGTGATGAACCAACAGAACCAGCCATTGGAAGCCATCGAGGCCATAAAATCCTTTAGACACCTTTGCTCCAAGCAAGCACAAGAGCCTCTTGATAATGTGCTAATTGATCTCTTTAAGGTATAATCTCAAACAAATCCCATATTTATAGGCAGTACACAGCATGTACTCTGCTCTGTAACATTCTACGTCCTGTGTTTGTATTGCCGAAATGTGGGAGATTTGCTGAGCAGATTAGTCTATTGAAGCATAAGCTCTGCTTAATTCAACAAGGAGTTGCATTCAATGGAAAATCGACCAAAACTGCATGGTCACATGGAAGAAAGTTTCAGGCTTCCATAAAGCAAGAGACCACTCGGGTTCTGGTACATAGCATTGATAACCTTCTCCTGTTCTTTTAGTATTTCTGTGTAACAGTGGTTGAAAGAGAATGTAATGGTTGTTGGCAGGGTAATTTGGGATGGGCGTATATGATGCAGCATGACTACTATTCTGCAGAAATCGTTTACAGGTGGATTTCAATTGAAGTTGAATGATTGACTTTCTGTTATTCAATGACAATGTTAGAAATTGGAATAATGTGGTGTGTTAATGAATAATTGCAAGCAAGAAAGCACAGGCATTGGAGCCAGATGACAATAAGGCCTGTAATCTAAGCGTCTGTGTGATGAGGCAGGGGAAGGTGGAGGAGGCCTTGGGTCTTCTACAGGGGGTGTTGAACAACAACAAGAGAGGAAAATCGAAGTCGTTGGATCGTGTCGAAGCATTGTTGAAGGAAATCGTGGATTCGAAGACAGAGGTAAGGACCAGGGAAGAATGTCAATCAGCGGCATCGCGTCTTGAAGATTTGGAGTGGGTTTGGTGTTGTGAAGATGGAGGATCACAAGAAGAAGAGTGGGATGCGGCAGTTGAGGTGCATCACAAACGGAATCGATTAAGAGTTTTCCAAGAGATAACTTCTGCTCCCAAAGAAGAAGTGCCATTTTCATGTAGTGTAAATTGGTGAAGCTGATCAGGATGTTTATACAAGATGTTAGAACAATGGACTGGAGCATGTAAATACAACTTTTTTTGCGGTTGACAAAGAAACCTCTCCTGTCTCTCTGTCTCTTCCAGATTGACAAGGCTGCTTTTGGTACAGTTAATTCCTTGTGAACCACCACCTTCATTCTACAATTTGATTGCTGTGGATACACCTTATTAATTCACAACACACTACACAGTAGTCAAAACTTTCTCATAATTCAAGGCACTTCACGAAAGACCAACTACAACATGACCTTGTCAATGGCCAATTTTATGCACGTTTTAAGCTCTAAACATGTCAACTATATATAATATAGATACTTTTGATTACGATTAGAAGCCGTCATCAAGTTTTTAGGACTGCAATCTACAATGTATGTGGAATTCTCCCATGGGAAAAAAGAGATGTATATTTTGATTACGATAAGTTCAAAAAACATAAGGTCTTGCAGGTAGGGGGAGCAGCGAGGAGGGCTTCACGGGGTCTTCCAGCAAAGGAGCAGCGAGGAGGGCTTCACGGGGTCTTCCAGCAAAGGAGCAGCGAGCAGAGCAACGAGGGCGTGCAGCGAGGGCTTCACGGGGTCTTGCAGCAAAGGAGCAGCGAGCAGAGCAACGAGGGTGAGCAGCGAGGGCTTCACGGGGTCTTGCAGGTAGGGGGAGCAGCGAGGGCTTTGTCTGCGAGGAGCGTTGGAGCACTGAGGGCTTTGAGCGTTGGAGCAGCGAGCAGAGCAACGAGGGCTTTCTCTGCGAGAGCGTAGTTCATCGAGCGGGAGGTAAAGCAGCAAAGGAGCAGGGGCGGCGAGCGGCAAGAGAGCGAGCGTGAGGTTTGATCGCAGCAAAGGAGTAGGGGCGGCGGCGAACAGGAGCGGGACATAAAGCAGCAGGTTCGAGGGCTTGAGGCCAGCAGGAGAGGTGAACCTGAGCGGGAGGGTTTGTGCGTAGGCGAGAGGGAGCAGGAGCAGGGGCGGGAGGTTTTTGTGCATAGGAGAGAGAGAACAGGAGCAAGAGCGAGAGGGAACAGGAGCAGGAGCAGGAGATCCGGGAGGAGCTGGAGCGGCGAATCTGCGGGGCTTCTCCAAAGGCGAGCGGGGCGTGAGGAGCGGGCTCCCTTGAGTCAGGCGGCGAGAGGCTAGCAGAGGGGTTTTTTCCTTCAGGCTTGTTTTCATCTTCTGGTTTCTTAGTCTTCTCTGAGCGGGGGCGAGGCGGCTTCCCATGCTGCCTTTGCCCCCGGTTCTCGCCTCTGCTCCAGTGGGTCTTCTCCTTCTCGGTGGCAGTCAGGTTTGTTCTGGCCGCAGAATACCCTTTGGAGCGTTGAGGGAACTATGGGCTTTGCTCTGTTTCGTGCCGCTTCTATGGATTTTTCTGTTGGTCTTTCCTGCAGGAAGATGTGGTTGATTGTGGCTGTGATCTTGTTTCTCGTCTGTTTCGAGTGGAGAGTTTGAGGGGGCGGGGAAGGAGTGGCTTCTTTTGCTGCTCTCTTCCTCATTTCGTGCCTCTCCTTTTGAATTGGGCGGTCAGATCTTGCACTTTTTTCCGTTGCTTCTCTGTTCTATGATTTGGTGCCACTTCTGCACCTTATAGATGGGTTTGCCTTGTTTTCAGGGCATTATTGGCCTTTCGGGGCTTTATCTGGTGATCTGTTTATGCAGACTTGTATGTGGCTCGGTCCACGGTTTGGCTTATGCTTCTTGCATTTGCATTATGTAATCTCTTTCTTATATGAATATATATTGCTTTTTCTTCTGAAAAAAATAGATACTTTTGATTACAACTTTCAATTATTTGAAATTGGTAAGCTATAAACATGTCAACTATATATGATAGATTGTGAAGTAATGTAAAGTGTTCTGGCTGCGAACTTTCTCGCTCAGTTTTTTAATGTAAAGTGTTCGACTTTTAAAGGCGAATCCTAGGTTGAGTAGATGCTACTTATGAAATAGCGGGAGGCATGTTCTAAAATATTATATATATATATACTCATGATGTATCATTAAATAATGACAATGCCATAAGGATACGAAGGGTATTTATTCTATTTCTTAGGGTACATCATAAGCAAGTTGAAATTCATGCATGTGCCGCTTGTCTTCTTTCATATAATGTTGATAATTAATTTAGTTATTTCGTAGTTGAAAATCATGACTTAATTCTCGATGCTCTGTGGATTGAATAATTGTGATTAAGTTTGATTAAAAAAATAGCATGTATTTATTCTAGTTCTTAGAGTACATAATAAGCAAGTTGAAAGTCATGCATGTGTTGCTTGTCTTCTTTCATACAATGTTGATAATTAATTTAGTTATTTCGTAGTTGAAAAACATGACTTAATTCTCGATGCTTTGTGGGTTGAATAATTGTGATTAAGTTTGATTAAAAAAATAGCATGTATTGATGTTTTGATGTTTTGTTGGTCGAAAAATAGTGAATCCTTGTTCCTGAAGTTTTAGAAAATACTAGAAAATACCCAAATTAATATCCAAGTTGGTCGATCCTGAAACCCTCAACCTTATTAAAATGTGTGTATCCTCTACTTTCTTTTCCTACAATGGTATTTTCTATGAACACCTCAACTTTATTAAAATGTGTGTATCCTCTACCTTCTTTTCCTACAATGGTATTTTCTATGAACACACAGAAAGAATGACAATGGGATCTAATGATTTTTTATATGTCATGATTCTTCTTGAATTTATGCCTTACGACGTTTCCTTTGCAACATCTGATGCAAATGCTAGTAGTAATCAATATAAACCTACATGATATGGCATTGCTCCTCCAATAAAACCTCATAATCAATAAGACATTGCACCCAATATACTTAATGTAAAAACCTTGAATCACCCCATCAGGTAAAATTACATATTATATTAAATTTATTTACATATTGTTGAGTAAATTGTTACACAATAACCATAATTTTAATCTCCACAACTTTTTGAAACTATTTCATAGAGTAAATGTACAGGAGGTAGGAAGAGTGAAGATTAAGCCTATTTTATTTTTAAGTTATATCATTAAAAAGACCATAAATGTAGTACGAATAGTTATTAAAAATATATCCAATTTATAGTTATGAGCATTAAAGAGTTGTTCAAATTAAGTCCAACATAATGTTAGTATCACGGGTCCCATTGATTTATCAAAGTATGGGTTTCCTTGATAAAGTTTCTCTAACCTTAACTCTTAGAGTTTTACATGTCATTTTAAAGATCGAAAGGACACTTAATTTAAAAAATATTTTGTTATTGAAATGTAAATATAAAAATATTATACACAGTAATTTAATTTAAGAATTATAGAAATTTTATAAAACAAAGCTGATTAATATAAATTACTATGCACATAATGTTGTTATTTATATATTTTAAATTCTGATTTTGTTTCTTCTCTCTGACAAATAATATCATATAAATAAAATTTTAATTCATGAAAATTTTAAGATTTGAAATAAATGAGAAATTAAATTATATTTTAAGAATATTGTTGAGAATTATGTGTTAATATTTTTAAACTAATGTTATATTATTTCATAAATTTATGGAAAGTTTTTATGATTGTGTTTAGAGGTTTTCAAGTTTAATATGGTAGAGACGTTGTAATGTAATGTTTTGTTTAACAGTTTGACTCGATCAAATTCCATAAAAATAAAAACTAAATTAAATTAAATTAAAAAAAAAAAGTAATTGAATTAATAATTATAATTATCAATAAAACATTTTGACTCTCTCAAATTACATAAAACTAAAAATAAAATCATTTTGCTTGTCAAAATAAAATAATAATTAAAAAAAAATTAGCCCATTCCACCTATAGATGGTGATAGGGTGCTTTGTTAAGTTACTGTGGTGAAAAGGTCATTGGTTCGAAACTCTGTGGGGAAAAAAACCATATATGCTAAGGGTTGGTGTGGCCTCATTGGTTGGAAACTTTGTGGGAAAAAAACCAAATATGCTAAGGGTTAGTGTGGCCTAGGTTGGGTGCGATCCCTAGGTGAATTTGACAGCTTAAAAGCCCTTGGGTTGCAACTACTCAAACCACATCTCAAAACTCACATTACCTAACAAACGAACAAAAAAACAAATAAATAAAATAAAAAGCATACAATTAATAATTATAATTAATTATTAATTGGCCATCCTAAATCTATCTTAATTTTGGATCTATCAAGTGAGGAGAGGAATCAAATCTCTTGAGATGCAAACCTCTTTTATAATGAAAAGAGGTTTGATCCCTCTCAACCCTTTGGTAGATGAGGTGTTAAGATGGACCTAGGTTGGTTATAATTAAGGTGCATAACAACAAAGTCAAGTTGAAATCTAAATTGAAAATGGCTTTTCAAAACGATGTCCCAACTATCGTTGTCACAAATGATTTAAAAAAAGAAAGAAAGAAAAAAAGAAACTAGCAATTTATTATTTGAATTTAGTAATTTTGATTAAAAAAAAATGTTTTAAGTTAATAGGTTTAGCCTGTAATGAAAATGTTAATGTAATAGTGCTATAAAAAAATATGCAAGCACCAAAGCTAACAATCGGAAGGTAATTTAAGATCACAAGACATCGAGAGAAGTGGTGTTGTCTAATAACATTGTTGTTGGCACAAATGCTTTAAGAAAAGAAAGAAAGAAAAAAAGAAACTGCCAATTTATTATTTGAATTTAGTAATTTTGATTATAAATAAAAATTAAAAAAAAATAAAAAAACAAAAATGTTTTAAGTTAATAGGTTTAGCCTGTAATGAAAATGTTAATGTAATAGTGCTATAAAAAAATATGCAAGCACCAAAGCTAACAATCGGAAGGTAATTTAAAGATCACAAGACATCGAGAGAAGTGGTGTTGTCTAATAACATTGTTGTTGGGATCCCACAGACCCGGAAAGAGCAATTTAACTAGAGTCTTTCCGACTTTAAATAGGCTACATTAGAGATGAATACCATGAGAAAAACCATGAGTTCCCATAAATCCCGAGTTTGAAAACCATCAATAAATTAACCAAGTAAAATTTACCTATCACCTTAATAAGTAAATCAAAACTCTAAAAAAATGATTATTTTATAAAGCTTATATACAAAACCTGAAAAGCCTTAACTTTGTTTTTATGTGCAAAAATTATACTAGTAAACTAATGATTAAAACAAAATTGAATTATGTCATCATTACTTATAAAGTGAAATAAAAATTACCATTAAAAACAATGAAATTAACAGTTATATTTTTGTTATTTCTTAAAAATATTTTAAAACACAAGAATTTCAAGATCTTTGTTGCAACACTAACCTTCCTAGCCTTTTACATTGCCAAAATTACAGTGAGGTTGGGAGGCTTCTCTCCAAACTTTTTGAACATAGGAATAAAATCTTAAATCAAACTAAATAATTCGTTTCTTTAGGTCCGATAGACCAAAATTTGGTCTTAGTAAACGTTAACCACCATCATCATCATATCATCATCATATTATAACATTGAAAAAAACTAATTAAAATTAAACCATTAAAAAAATTAATTTGAAAAATAAAAGAATATTAATGTAAGTTCAATCCTCTACATATGCTTTTGTTTCATGGACCATTAAATTTTATTAAATTTCCCTCGCTGTAAATGTTTACTTCTCCTTAGATAAAGCTGACTTTGTAAAGAGCTGTATTAAAATGGATTGGCATAATTATGGATCCTAGTGAAATAAATTTTCTGACCACAATTTTATTTAATTAAAAATTTCCTCTCGAATCAAATTAAATACATTATTTCCAATTTAAAAATATAAAATATTATAATAATAATAAAATCAATTTAAACCTATACATCATACATGATATACATGAGAAAAATAAAGTATATACGTATTGTATGAAACGCACTCCCGATGGGATGAGCTTCATAGAATGATCCTTTCTTTCTCCATGTGAAGAGACAGAAGAGTTCCGTTCCCTATAAAGACAATATAAAAGCCCATGCTATCGCATATAATGAGATCGGTGTTAAATCACTTTCAAACAAAACTGAAAGCCCCTTTTTCCCGTGGTGTCAAGTCATATCCGAAGGTATTTCATGACCTAAATACAACTTGTGATTTAATAATAAAAAATATGGGTCTTCAAAATAAATAAATAAATTTTCATGACCTAAATACAACTTGTGATTTAATAAAAAACAGGGGTCTTTAAAATAAATAAATAAATATATACTGTGTGAGATGTAAAACATTCAACTTTGTCTTTTTTTCACATCATAAATTAATAAGATATAGACTCTTATGATATGGTCAAAGATCTCCCATGTGGAGTTGGCATAGCTACCAGGTGAAAATATTGACGAGCTTTAGGCAATAGGGAGAATGTTTGTGTGGACAAACAGTGGGAGTAGGGGAACTCCTAAACAACTAGTATTAGTATTCAAATTGACATCAACCAACATTGACATCAAAGTCTATGAAGATAGTAATTTTCTCTTTAGTGGAGCTATAACAATATTGGTATGCATGGAGTTAGAATTTATAACAATATTGGTATGCATGGAGTTAGAATTAAGAATATAGAGATAAGAGCTGAAGTTAGCTTTTTATGGTTTTTTTATTGGGAATTTTGTGAAATATATTTTTCATATTTTAAAATATATTTTTCAAATTTATATTTTTTTTATTTTTTTATTAAATTTCAAAAAAAATTCATCTAAAAATATAAATAATAAAAAACAAAGTTTATAATGTTTTGACTAAAATTTGATCAAAATTATAAAATTCTTTACGATCATTTCTATAATGTAAGTAAATTTTCAAATTTGTAATTTATAAATAACCACCATGGTGATAGATGATAACTTTGCACCTTTTTTTTTTAATTCACTGAATTAACAACTATGACTATCTCGTACTCAGGTGACATAGGTCAATTCTAACTATTATCACTATAACCTCTAAGTCACTTACTAACATAGCCCTTTACATGGCACATAAGACCTCTAAGTATACTAACATAGCCCCTTACATGGCACATAGGACTAGTCAAGCATTAAACAATGACATAGAAAGAAATTCTTTAATAGTGCACCTTATCCCCAACTAATCTACACCCAGGGGGATTTTAAAAGGGCATGAGTCGGATTTGATCAATTTAAGTGTCTATAGGCCATAAAATCATTAATAATATCATTATGAGTACAACCACACATTAAACCATTACCTCAAGATATCTCATGAGTTTTAAAATAAGCAACCCTTCTAGAATTTAAACCTTATCCAATAATAAAAAACAACTAACTTTTCATCACTAAATATAACCCTTTTAAATCTGAGATCTTTATATATTAATATACATTAAACAAGATATTTATATATTAATATACATTAAATAAGTAAATAACATTAATCAAAAAAGAAATAATTATTCTACTAAAATATGATTTTGCAAATTTCTTAAATTTATTTATATTTTGAATTTTCTTATTATAAAATTGGATAATAAAACATACATAATAATTAGAATTTTAAATTAATATTAATATATTTTAACCTAATTTATAACTAGTAGGGAGAATATGATTTCATAAAATTTTAATTTATTTAAATTTTAGAATTTTTTATATAAAATTTAATAGAAATTTAAATAAGTGTAAATTTGTTTAATTTTATTTTAGTAAGTGAAAATCAAATTTTTTTAAATGTAATTTTTTTTAATAATTGTATTAAAAAGCACTTTATAATTTAGTATAAATTAGATATTATAATGCTTGTAATATACAAAGAATTAGATCAAAATAATAACAATAATAATAAAACATAAAATCAACTCAATTAAAATGTAATAAAAAGTAATAAAAATTATAATATTCAATACATTGTAATGCTTATAACATATGAGAAATTAGATCAAAATAATAATAAAAAAAAAAACATAAAATCAATTCACTTAAAAAAATAATAAAAATTATAATATTCAATTCAATTGATTGTAATGTAATTTTGCTTTAATTAATTTTAAAATAATAATTCACATTCACCATAATATTTTAGAACTTCATATTTAAATTTACTTAATAACATATAAAAACCTTTTATTTTTTATTTTATTTTTGAGTTATATATATATATATATATATATATAAATAAATAAATGCTTCAAAGAAAATTTTCAAATCCATATATATAATTATATATTATGATGATTTTAATAAACTTAAAAATTAATGATATTTTTATATATAAAGATATGAAATTTATATAAATATAAATAGTATTATTAATAATTAACATAGATTTATCTTTTTATATATATAGATATAGATAACTAAATTACAAAATGCATCAAAGAAATATTTCAAGTCTATATATGTAATTTTATATATTATCATGGTTTTAATAAATTTAAAATTTAAAATATTTCTATATATAGGGATATGAAATTTATATAAATATAAATAGTATTATTAATAATTATCATATATCTCAATATATTTCTTTGTCTATCTAGTGGTTAGAGGAATCAAATTTTTTTTATCTACCAAGAGTTAAAATTAATCAAATTTCTTTATCTACGAGTGCTAAGATGAATTAAATATCTATAGATGCAAATCATCTTACTTCAAAAAAAATGATTAAAACAAATAGCCAACATATCTTCTCACCTCATACTATTATAAACTATTTAAACCCTCATTAAAGCTCTTCTACTATCATCATTCAAGTTTGTCCTGATGATGGATCCTAGTTGGGATATGAAACGTTGATAAAAGAAATGGTTAATACTGTGGGTTCTCCAGCTTCTAAAATAATAAAAAAAAAATAAATAAATAAATAAATAAATAAAACAACAACAACAACAACAACCATATTATATTATTTTCTGTATTCAAGTTGCTGTAATCCATAATGAATTAAGCAAAATCTTTAGGTAAAAATCACATAAAAAAAATTTACCAAAAATTTCTTTTATGTAATTTTTACCAAAAAACTTTACTTAATATTATATTATTATTATTATTTAATATAATAATTGTATTTTTCTTTTAAATCAATAAATAAATATTATTTATATCTCAAATGCTACAATATCATCACTTTCACATTGAATTGTAAATATATACATCTATCCTTTAAAGGTAATCATTCATATTATTTTCATAAATATATAGTTTTATAATTTATTATTAAAATTGTTTTTACATTTTTTATTTATTTAATTATATAATTTTTAAAACATCATATTTTAATTTTAAAGATCCAAATTAATTACGTAAAAAAGTATACATCCTTATCCAAAAATGTAATAAAGACTTTTCATATCAACTAGCATGGTATATTTGCACAAACTTATATAATAATATTATATGCCCACCACTTATAATATTTTTTTTAATCTTCACAATTTTTTATTTTCTTTTTTTAAATTTAAGTTATACATTTACAAAAAGGAAATAATATTATTATATCTTCACAATTTTTTATTTTCTTTTTTTAAATTTAAGTTATACATTTACAAAAAGGAAATAAATTTATATTATTATTAGTAGAGAGGTTGTAACAATCTTTAGTCATATTCTTTAAAAATTAATACAACTACATTAATAAATGTGATTGACATATAATTACATGCACAATCATAACACGAGTAAGACTATTTGCAAATCAATTCCAATCACTAAAATTCCATAGATTGGCATTAACAATAAAGCAATTTTTTTTAATTTAATCAAATAATAAATTAACTAAAAACTAAATAAATCCTAAGAATTCTTCTGTCGTTCATCTCTCTGTTATGTGTGCATCCAGATATCTCATACAAGTACTAGTAGAAGAATTTGGTTAACTATTAAAGAAAAAAAATGAAAAATAACCACCCATCTTAATACAAATATTAACCTTTACAACCGTAAAAAAAAAAAAAAAAAAAAAAAAAAAAAACATTTACCTAATACCCAGTGTGTCACGCCCCTACACCTGCGGTGATCTTTCAACCGCTTGTAGCGAGGTACGACACCATCGAACGCTTTATTTTTAACAATACTAACGTTTATGGACTACGCCTATTCCAACATGTACATACCTTAACTTGTATTTTGCAACCGAGTAAAGGGTTATCCTTTATACTTTAGTGAAGACCATTCTCAATTATTAACCATGAACAATAAACCGAGAACATCAACAATAAGCAAGTACAAAGGGAGGGGCAACTCCCAGAAAGTCTGCCCAACATATATATAATATCAACTTCTTCAAAATTTACAATACAAGTGTGCTTGACAATCTTCAAGCCAACACTTAGAATATTTATACATCCAAAGCATAGAATAGTCCTTCTACAATAATGTGCACTTCTTGCACAAAGTGGAGGACTCACCCGAGTCTCCTACCCAACTCTACCAAGTCTTGTGCACAATACCGTACCATAACCAGCCTTCACACTTTAACCGGGATCGAAACTTCCTTTCTGCACAAAGGAGGAACTACGCATTACCCATGCGTTCCTTTTACCCCTGCGCAGTTGCGTTTTACCCCTCTGCGTTGTATAGAAGTGCGAGATTTCTTGGTTGAAATGAGGTGCAGCTCACCTTACTTATACGCATGTCTCCCCATGCGTATTGTCTTTGGGCCAACCTTTAACTTCATTATAAACGCCCCCAAGTCATGTCGTATGGTGTCGGCTTGGGTAAGTTTTATGCCCAACGCTTCCATGCATATAAACTCTTGGTGCGCCCGTATAACATGTGCGTACAAGTGTTGACACTTAGCTGATTTTTCGTGGAGGTTCCCTTTCGTCGCACATGGTTCACACGATCGTCATATTTCCGCACTCCGTCGCATCGCTGTAGGTCGCGTTCGTCGTGCGCGCGCGCTCATTCACTCGGCGTTCAACCGTGCACAACTCGGGGACCTTACATCCTCCTCCACCTGAAATCGTTGTCGTCCTCGACAACATACCATCATCCATGATGTTGTCTCCTCCACATAAGGCAAACATCACCGCAACATATTCAGAACCACTGTGATCTGCAATATGTTGTCCATGTGTGTGTCTCCTCCAAAGTGAAGAGATCATCTCATCAAACCGACTCTCGATGTGCCCCATTCAGGTCCATGAAGCCCTCTCCATCATCTGCAATGTGCCATCCTCAAGTCTTCATAGAAACAAGTATGCACTTGTCTCACCTATCCATGTGTTGCCCATGATCCTTGATCAAACCAGCTCCCATGTGTAGAAAGTAGTTGAGTCTCGGCTCAACTTATGCTCAAGTGTATCACCAAAGCATCATCACCCCGAAGTGTCTCATAACGATCCTCTACATCAAGTCACTCTTCCAAGCCATGCCCATGCATGTACTTTGGAAGTATGCATCCCATACTGCATCAAAGTCACCTGACCTCAGCTCCTCAATGCATCAAATCCTCTAAGTCCACCATACATGAACAACAATCTCATGTCCTCATGAGTTTCATAAGCCATCCCTAATCAACAGCTCAGCAAGCATACAATATGCCTCAGCTCCCTCATGTGGTAGGAATGCTCCATAGTTGCTCACAAGTCCATACAAGTTCATGGCTTGTTGTACCAAAGTGCCCAACTCCACCATCAGTCCATGGTAATAAGTCTCCATGTCACTTCAGCAAATCCATCTGCACAACATTCCTGTCTTGGCACTCCTCTTTGGATGCCCCTTGACATCTCTACAAGTGCTTCCACATAATGTCCTTGCATGGGTCTGCCATGCTCCATGTTTTCATGTCTCCAACCTGATGTCCATGACTAAGCTGCCCATGTAGTCCAACCGAGTAGACTCATCACAACAATTGGCCATCACACCCAAGTCTTCGGTTTAGTGAACTCGGTCACTCAACCATCTCATCATCATCATAAAGAAGCCTTCTCTCAAGGCCCCTTGCAAAGTTGGTGTGGTTCCTTCCTACCAAGGTCTCCACACCAACCTTCCTTCAAGGTTGTTCATCGAGAGAGGAAAGCCAGGAAGCTTCCTCCCTGACTCTCATCCACCCATGTATCAGATTGATGTTGTGTCTTCAAGTATCTGTGCACAGCCCCAATCTCTTCACATGTACACCCAAGCTCACCTAGCTTGTCTTTTGTCAATTGAAAGTCATATATGCCCATGGCATATCTGCAAAAGTCCACTATCCCAGCAGGATCTCTACCCTCATAATCTTCATCAATCACTGCCTTTGAAGTAGCACTCGGGCTTCCTTCATTTGCAACTCCATTGTGAAGATCCTTAGTAGAAGATGCTCCCATCAAGTGTCTCCAAGTTCGTGAGACCTTCCTCTCACTTCCTTCACTCTTCGTTCCAGCCTTTGCTAAGAAGTCCACCAACTTCTTCTCCTTTGTCTGCACGATACTCCCAAGTCCTCTTTGCTCCACATCCTCATGCTTCACATTAGGATCTTTGGGATACAAGATCATAGAATTCATCCTTGGTCTGTAGCCCAGGCAACTCCTTCTATTCATAGGCACTATCGTGGTTTTTCCTTCAGCTGTGATCAAGAGAATGTCCCGGTCCATCATTGGCACGGCTCGTGCTAGCTCCATGAAGTCCAGTCCCAACACCATAGAATGATCATCCATGTCCACCACCCTCAAGTCCAACTTTCCGAACCATGGTCCTACTTTCACCTGTGTGTCCTTCAATACACCATCAACTGTTCTAATGGTAGAGTTGATAGCTTTGAAAGCACTCCATTCCTTTTCCATCTTTGTCTTCTTTCCAAAGGACTTTGCTGCTTTCCTACTCAAGAAGCTATGAGTAGCTCCCGTATCAACCAAAGCTGCAAACTTCTTCCCCTTCACAGTCACCTGCACAAAACTTAGCTTCAAGGAATCACCTCCTTCTGTTGGCTTTGTCTTGTGTCTCACCTCAGCAACCTTCTTCAAGAATTCGGCCTCAAAAGTGTCAATAGGCTCATGCTCCTTCTTGACATTCCTCTTAAGGTACTTCACCTCCTTGCTTGGCCCTTCGAGGGAACTTGGCCCCAGCCTAGCTTGACTTGCTTCAAGCTTTCCTTCCACCGTGTTCTGCTCAAGTGCACCAACCAAGTGTCCATTGACCAAGTTCATGGAACTTAGCTTCCGAATGTCTTCTGGATGATCTCGGTAGTGAGTTCCCAACCTGTCAATGTAGTCGAGCTCCTCTTGCTCAATCACAACAACCTTCTTACCAAGAAGCTTCTTCTTTATCTCTTCCTCAACCTGCTTGATTTCGGCTTCCACCCGGGCACTTTCCTTCCTCAACCGGGCTCTTTCATCAAAGAGCTCTTGAAGATCAAGACCACTTCGTTGGATCTCCTCATCAAGTTCATTGAGTTCAACATCTGTCGTACTTCCGCATTGGCTCTTGAGTTCTTCAAGTTCCTTCTTTAGTTCCGAACAGCTCTCTTGAATCTTCATGTTCTCGGCCTTCATCAAGACCCATTCTGAACTCCATCGACTCATATGTTCCAACACTTCGTACCGGAGAGCTTTAACTGCACTATGGCTAGATTCACCTTTCGTAGGTTCATCTACCATCACTGCCTTTTCAGCCTTCTCCATATTCACCAAGTCACCTGCAACATGAACCAACCCTTGTTCCACTTCGTGTGAAACGGTTTCCTCCACATGCAAGTACCTGTCACGAGCAACCCTACTCAACAGCTTCACCGAACCGAAGCTCTGATACCAACTGTCACGCCCCTACACCTGCGGTGATCTTTCAACCACTTGTAGCGAGGTGCGGCACCATCGAACGCTTTCTTTTTAACAATACTAACGTTTATGGACTACGCCTATTCCAACATGTACATAACTTAACTTGTATTTTGCAACCGAGTAAAGGGTTATCCTTTATGCTTTAGTGGAGACCATTCTCAATTATTAACCATGAACAATAAACTGAGAACATCAACAATAAGCAAGTACAAAGGGAGGGGCAACTCCCAGAAAGTCTACCCAACATATATATAATATCAACTTCTTCAAAAATTACAATACAAGTGTGCTTGACAATCTTCAAGCCAACACTTAGAATATTTATACATCCAAAGCATAGAATAGTCCTTTTACAATAATGTGCACTTCTTGCACAAAGTGGAGGACCCACCCGATTCTCCTACCCAACTCTACCAAGTCTTGTGCACAATACCGTACCATAATCAGCCTTCACACTTTAACCGGGATCGAAACTTCCTTTCTGCACAAAGGAGGAACTACGCATTACCCATGCGTTCCTTTTAACCCTGCGCAGTTGCGTTTTACCCCTCTGCGTTGTATAGAAGTGCGAGATTGCTTGGTTGAAATGAGGTGCAACTCACCTTACTTATACGCATGTCTCCCCATGCGTATTGTCTTTGGGCCGACCTTTAACTTCATTATAAATGCCCCCAAGTCATGTCGTATGGTGTCGGCTTGGGTAAGTTTTATGCCCAACGCTCCCACGCATATAAACTCTTGGTGCGCCCGTATAACATGTGCGTACAAGTGTTGACACTTAGCTGATTTTTCGTGGAGGTTCCCTTTCGTCGCACATGGTTCACACGATCGTCATATTTCCGCACTCTGTCGCACCGCCGTAGGTCGCGTTCGTCGTGCGCGCGCGCTCATTCACTCGGCGTTCAACCGTGCACAACTCGGGGACCTTACACAGTGAATCTTACAAAACATGACACTATATTTTTTGTTAAAATATAACATGGTAGGAAATTATAGAAATGTGTTATTAGTCCCTGCCTCCAGCATAGCAGGGACTATAGCATTCGCATCGACGTTGACTCCCTATTAATTCGAGTTGACCAGAGCATTTAACTGATGTTTTTGGCTTTTATCCAAACTTTTATTTTCGAGCTTTGATGTTTTTTAGCTTTTATCCAAACTTTTATATTGGAGGTCTTATTGCCGAGTTGTTGAATATGCAGGGACTAACAAAAGTTTTAACCAAAGTCTGGATTTACTTGCTATTTGGCTCTTTGTGAATTTTAAGCAAAGTTTGGTTCCCACCGCAAAGCTACCCACCTGCCAGCCACCTGCCATCTCTGGTTGCCACCGCAAAGCCAGCAACTCTAGCCACCTACCACCGCAAAGACTTTGGTTCATTTGTGAGTGAATAACCATAGAAGAAAGAACAATCGCGCTCTGAGCATTTCAACAGCTAGCCCTGGCCCTGGCCCTGTTGCAACCTATTTTTTTATCAAGGTTTCTCCATCACCACCCTGTGAGAGCGCCTTATCTACATGCCATCCAATTCAAATCTTTTGCTTCCTGCGGTTCATACATATACAAATACTTCAAAATTGTAGAAGTGGATTCATAGCTATGGACTCATCTGTAGAAGAAGCAGTGGATTTCTACAGACGCACCTGTAGAAGAAGCAGTGGATCCTAGAAATCGCTCAAAAGTGTTCAAAGCAAGCTCAAGGATGTTCAGAGAAAAAGCAGAAACTAACAAACAAAAATCAACACACTGAAAGGTATTTTCAAATTCCAAATTTGAGCAATTATTCAATCTATGGTAAAATAGTTACAGTAAAAATAGAACAAAAACAGAAATACAAACCTTGTTTGTGTTATTAAGTTGCCCATATGTCACTTCGAATATCTAGTTTTGTTGTGCCTGATTTGGGCTGCTATTGATTTCCATCGGCTTTTCAAGAGGCCCCACAAAAACATTCTTGGCTCTGAAGTTGCAGAGTCTTCATTCTTTAAACCCTGGATGCTCTCCGCAAGTTTCCTGAGCTCTGTACAAACAAACCCCAGCTAGAAAGGTATAAAGATATCTACCATGGATTCTTTATTTCAACTTTCATGTAATTCATGAAAAAATAAGCTAAAAAGGGGAAGCTTACCCTGAGGATAATGGCAATTGTTTCTGTACGAGCAGGTGCCCATTGCCTCCCATTGATAATGGACGAACGACTTCTTATAAATCCATCTCTGCGAAACCCCGCTCGCTGCTGCCACTCATTGTGGCGACATTTATCACGTCGCTGTCCCTCGGCACCAAAGCGTTTCCACGGAGTTGCTTTGAATTCCAAGTTCTGTGAATTTCCTATCTCGAGCACCAATTCGCTGAAAATTTGGGAGAGGATGCCTCAGTTCTTCTCTTCCATGGGTGAATCTACAGGATTTGAAATGTCACTTGCCTACTATAAACTTGAATCACCTTTGAGTTTTGTGGAAAACCCTAGGGCTTTTTTCTACAACAGAACCGCCATGGATGATATCTGTCTTTTGGCCGTCGAATTCATTGTTCTTCTACAGGAAACTGCATCTACTCGCCTTTATCATGCCCTGGCCACGGGTAGTTGGCTGGACAACGTGCCAACGGCCACATGCCGATAGTCACATACACATGCAGGGCACATGGAAGCACACTATCATGGGGCAAAACATACCAAATAATGTCGAAATGATGGAGGAAAAAAAGGTGAAGGACCTAAAACATTTGTGTCCAAGGAGCAAACTCCTAGTAACAAAAGGCAGACTCCTAAAGCTAAAGTAGTAGTAGCTGTCAAAGAGGTATTTCTGCGGCTTTCCCCTTGGAATAATTAACAACTATACAATTATTAGATTGCCTCCGGCATGATATTTATGGATGAGAATTTTATGCAGTCACCGAAGCCCAATTTCCATCGGCTTTTCAAGAGGCCCCACAAAACATTCTTGGCTTTGAAGTTGCAGAGTTTTCATTCTTTAAACCCTAGATGCTCTCCGCAAGTTTCCTGAGCTCTGTACAAACAAACCCCAGCTAGAAAGGTATAAAGATATCTACCATGGATTCTTTATTTCAACTTTCATGTAATTCATGAAAAAATAAGCTAAAAAGGGGAAGCTTACCCTGAGGATAATGGCAATTGTTTCTGTACGAGCAGGTGCCCATTGCCTCCCATTGATAATGGACGAACGACTTCTTATAAATCCATCTTTGCGAAACCCCACTCGCTGTTGCCACTCATTGTGGCGATATTTATCATGTCGTTGTCCCTTGGCACTAAAGCGTTTCCATGGATTCGCTTTGAATTCCAAGTTCTGTGAATTTCCTATCTCGAGCACCAATTCGCTGAAAATTTGGGAGAGGATGCCTCAGTTCTTCTCTTCCATGGGTGAATCTACAGGATTTGAAATGTCACTTGCCTACTATAAACTTGAATCACCTTTGAGTTTTGTGGAAAACCCCAAGGCTTTTTTCTGCAATAGAACTGCCATGGATGATATCTGTCTTTTGGCCACGGGTAGTTGGCTGGACAACGTGCCAACGGCCACATGCCGACAGTCACATGCACATGCAGGGCACATGGAAGCACACTATCATGGGGCAAAGCATACAAAATAATGTCGAAAAGCATACCAAATATATGCGGAAAGTATTTAACATAAAATGTTATGTTTTAATGCTGACTTTAAAATTAACATTAATCAAATTTATCATATTGAGTTTGCCTTTTTAGGTACTGATGGAGGCAAAAAAGGTGAAGGACCTAAAACATTTGTGTCCAAGGAGCAAACTCCTAGTAACAAAAGGCAGACTCCTAAAGCTAAAGGAGCAGTAGTTGTCAAAGAGGTATTTCTGCGACTTTCCCCTTCGAATAATTAACAACTATACAATCATTAGATTGCCTCCGAGATGATATTTATGGATGAGAATTTTATGCAGTCACCGAAGCCCAGTACTACACCTGGATCAAGAAATAAAATTGGCCAGCATGTTTGCAATACCTGCTCGATGTGGGTTCTATTATTTGATTTACTGTATGTAGAAAAGTCATGAGTGCAGAATGGCTTAAATATTAATCAAATTTATTTATTTTGGTTCTTTTTCATTTTAATTTCTGTATACGACTGCTTGCTTAGGTACTGACCAGTCATATTGACTCAGCCAGTGAGACAATGCTACCATTGTCTGGTGGGATGGGAGGAATCATGGCGTAGGAACTGCCCTATAGATTCAAAATAGAAGCCAGACGCATCAAAGGGGATCGAGAGGCTGGGGGTTTGAGGCTGGCTTCTCATCTTGGTTGGGTTATCTTCATGCATGGATCAAGCTTGTCAGATGATTGCTTGTCATGTCAAAGAATTTCTTGGGCTTACACAATCTTGCAGTTTAACAATGTTTTGAATTCCAGTTTAATTGAATAGCCTTTGAACTCCATATTTATTTGATAGCTATGGTCGTGTCTAACCTCTGTACCTTCAAATGTCTTTGCATTTACATGTCCTTATCCAACCTAGAATAATATTTCTAGAATAATAATATTTCCTATCGGGAGGAATCATGCAAGGCAACAGGACTTCTTGGTCCATGAGCATATGTCGAGATACTGGAAGATAAAAACAATATACTTTAGATCCATTATTGCTGATGAAGTCAGCATGTCAACTTCAAAGAAATTTAGCATTGAATTTGCATGCTTCTACCACCCCAGTAGGGACTACCGCTACGACAGTGGCTTCCTTGTTTTGAAAGGCAAGAACTTTGAAACTCCAGGAATGCATGTTCTCGTCGACTCTCTAAAATGCGTTTTCCAAGCTGCATGCCCACAAAACTTTGTTTGTCTCTGTAACACTACAAAACATTTTACGGAAAATATATATATAAATAAAAAAATATGAGTTTAATATGTATGAACTTGGAAACTGTTATATTATCGTTAATGGCACCCTAATGATTTAATGATGTGATTTGATTATATTTAATGTGATACAGGGATTAAGGCTCACGTTGGGTCGCATTTACTCATCACATGGCATCTGAACGGCTTTGGTGTCCCTAACGGGACCTGTGTTAATTACTTCCTACTCTTGGTTCCACGCAGCATGATCTCGACATGTCTTGTTGCATGTATCTGGTAGAGGAAAGGGTTTACTTGCAAAACTTAGCTCGATCTGCTCCTGTTGATTTTTGGAGGGCGATCCGACGTGGGGAAAGGTTTGGGTATTACCATCTACCCAAAACTCTCGTGTCCAACTGACTGTGGTTTCATTTGAGCTTCTCATTGTTGCATATCTGCAACTCTGTTTGCCCTTAGCGACTTTAGGTTGAATCATACCCTTTTCTATTGGGCGTAATGGAGGTTTTCAGCATGGTCACACCATCAAGTAGCTTAAATCCCTCAACCCTATTCGACTTCAGTTTGCTAAGTTGTGGTAGATGTATTTTTGCTCCAAATTTTTCGTTTAACTTGGTGTCTAACAGACTACTCCCACCGTCTAGGGATGGCTTCAGTGCTTTTGAATTCTATGGCCAGTAGCTAGAACCTAGGTCGACTTCTGGAAGGTGAGTCGGCTATTTTCTCAGTTTTTACTAACTTACCTCCAATGTTTACTAGTGGTTTTTATCCAGGGTTTGCTAACCAATGCCTCTTGCAGGAAACATAGGAGGGTCGACATCTACAGAGCTCGTCAATTTCAGGTAGGAACCCTGCTTTCTTGACATCGCTCGAGCCTTTGGTAATTAACAAATATCGATTCAGTTAGATTTTTGAGACTGCTGTTCTTGTTTGTAGGTACCCTACGCATCACACAACAGTTGGTTTTCTAATCGGGGTGGTCACAACAGTGTTACTTGTTCTCTTTTTAAGGGCCTATGGACTCTTGTTTTTGTTTACAGGTTGGAAATTCCCTTCTCGTTCATTAAATGGTTTATGGTCATGTGTATATGGACTTTGTAAGATTTGTTTGTCAGGCCGAGGCTTTATGCCGAAATTGCTGAGCCATACTTTCGTTTGAGTATCTATTTATTTTGATTATGTTAGTTTTGGCACATGGCGCTACATATATTTTTGCACCGCTTGCTTTGAGTTTCGATTGCAGGTTAGCTAAATGTTTTCTTTGAAATACAATCAACGGATAATTACATTTAAATGATTCGAGAGTCAGTTGTTTTAAGATCATGAGATCTTCAGGCCGAAGAGCCAATACTGTTACTTTTATGGGTTGATTTAAATATTTACAATTTACAGTTTTTTTATGATCATGAGATCTTCAGGCCGACGAGCCAATACTATTACTTTTATGGGTTTATTTAAATCTTTACAATCCTCTGTTTTATTTGAAGAACTTTGTTTGAGCTCAGTCTTTCGTTTTCTTGTTATAAAGAAAGTACTTTCCTGTAATGGTATTTTTCTTATTGTTTCTCCTTGTCATTGTAATGACTGGTAAAGGTTATTTCTAATTTCTTTTTTAAAGGTAATAGCAGAATGATTGAGCAAAGATTTCTAGTTAAGCGAAAAAAAAATGGCCTTCTACATCTTATTTCTTCTATTCGTTTAGAATTCTATACCTACTGTCATAAAAGTCTGGTCTTAAGAATTTCAAGAGTTTATGTATCTATATAATGCGGTAACATACTAGACCATGCAATACTTTTTAGCAACCATTCACTATATGTTTTGTTGAATGTAGACATTTCAGTTTTGTTCACTAGCCTATATGCATTTTCATGCAATTTTTCCTCTTGAAGTAATTATATCAAATTAATTAGTATTTCCTTATATTCAACCAACAATTTCTAGATATAGACTTGAATTACTTATCTGTTAAAAAGACTTGTAATCATACAACTTTGTTCCTGTCTGGAAAGTCTCGCCTCCCAACCGCGAGTCTGGTGATTATGTCCAGACTCTCCCCTGAGCACTTCCTTCTTGTCACAGTTAAAATAAGTCCAACTACAGTCGGGTACCCTGGGCCTCAGAACTCACTGTCCAGCCTCAAGTCTTGTGCCTCACAGACCATTCTTGAGCAATTTCCCACTGGTCCATTTCACCCAGCTCAAGGACGAATGCTCTGTCTGGAATTCCTCCCATCTATATTCCATTCCCCCAAGAGAAGATGAGTAATTTTTTCTGTTTAACTATTTCTTTTAACTGTTTCAAACATTTTTTGTAAAAAATACCTTAACTCTTATTTATCCATTAGTTAGGTAACAAAATGAATATCCAGGCCTTCCAACCTCAATGATTTATCACTTTAACAATATAAAGTAAGAAAATTAATGCAGTAAAAGGTAAAATAAAACTTAGTAACAACAGTAATTGTTTATGCAGCTTGGGGTGTTACATCTCCCCCCCATATGAGGAACACCGTCCCTAGTGCTCTTTTTAATTTAAGAAAATAACGTCGGATAGACTTCCCACATAAATCCATCTTCTTCCCGGGTGGCCTCATCCGGGCCAAAATGCTTCCATTGCACTTTAACCTGGGTGATGGCTCGCTTCCGCAAGGTGGTTTCTCTCTGATCTATAATACAAAGAGGTTCTGCCAAAAATTCTCCTTCTAGTTCGACCTACACATAAACAATCCACAGTCACCACTTCCTCAAAATAGTTTGTCAAAAGTTATGTATTCTACTTAACTAATTACCTGAATATTTTCCCAGCTAATTATATGTTTATGGTTGTACACGTATTGCTTTAATAAGGAAACATGGAAAACATTGTGGACCTGGATATGGCTTGGTAATGCGAGCTTGTACTCTACAAGTCCAATCCCTTCCAAGATTTGAAAGGGTCCACAGTACCGAGGTGCTAACTTGGCACAACCCCTCCATTGTAAGGAAATTTTCTGAGGCTTTACTCTTAGGTATACATGATCCCCTAGCTGAAATTCTCGGTATGTCCTCTTTTTATCTACGTACATCTTCTGTCTATCTTGGGCTGCCTTTAGATTTTGTCGAACCTTCTTAACCATCTCTTCCATTTCTGCAAGCATGTCAGGACCCAAAGCTAGTTTATTGACTGGACTATTCCAATCTATGGGCACCCTGCACCTTCTCCCATATAACACCTCGAAGGGGCTCATGCCCAATGACTCATGATGTCCATTATTATAAGAAAATTCCACTAGGTGGAGATAGTCTTCCCACTTATGTGGTTGTTGCATCACAAACATATGTAACATGTCCTCCAGCACTTGATTCACTCGTTCGGTTTGTCCGTCCGTTTGAGGATGGTAAGCCGTACTAAATTGGATCTAGGTACCCAATCCTGAAAAGAGGGTTTTCCAGAATGTGGATGTAAATTTTACATCCCTATCATAAATTACCACCCTGGGTATTCCGTGCAGACAAAAAATTTCCCTCATAAATATGTCTGCAATTTCCATAGTTTTGTAAGTGGATTTCACAGGTATAAAGTGAGCGGTTTTTCTCAATTTGTCCACCACCACCATAATTGAGTCATGCTACTTCTTGGTGCGAGGTAAGCCGGTGATGAAGTCTAGAGATATGGTCTCCCATTTCCACTCCAGGATGGGAAATGGTTGCAACAAACTAGCGGGATGCTGATGTTCTGCCTTCACCAATTGACATTCAAAACATTTGGACAAGTACTCAGTGACATATTTCCTTAACTCGAGCCAAAAATAACCTTTCTTGATGGCTGAAAACAGCTTTTGGTACCCTGGGTGGCCAGCACATGGTTTCTTGTGGAACTCATCCAATATCAATTGTTTAACAGAATTTTGGTTAGGAACATATATTATGTTTTTGAAGGTGAGGAGCTGATCTGAATTTATTTCAAAATTTGATATTTCCCTTTTCAACTGAGCTTCCTTTGCCTGTTGCCAAAGGAAAGTGTACTCTAGGTCCTTGAGGGAGGCTTCCTTTATAATTTCAGGGATGTTTGAGCATACCTGACTGATTTGGACCTCATAAATACAATGTAATTTCCTGCTCAATGCATTGGCCACTTGATTTTCCTTCCCTTTAAGATGTTTCATTTCGAAATCAAACTCACTCAAAAATGTTGTCCATCTGGCCTGCCGAGCATTTAAGCTAGACTGGTTAAAGAAATTTGTAAGGTTGTTATGATCTGTTAATAGCAGAAATTTCTTCCCCAACAGGTAGTGTCGCCACATTTTAAGTGCATGCACTACTGCTATTAATTCAAGGTCGTAAGCATAATATCGTTGCTCATATTCCTTCAATTTCCGTGATTCATAAGCAATAACTTTTCCTTCTTGTGTCAGCACTCCGCCAACACCTTCTTTACTAGCATTCGTGTAAACCATGAAAGACTTTTCCAAATCTGTTACCTTTAACAAGGGTGTAGTGGTAAGTAGGTATTTTAGTCTTTCAAAGCTTTGCTAACATTCAATGGTACATCAGAAAATGCGTCCATTTTTCTGTAATGAAGTCACTGGAAAAGCGATTTTTGAAAATCCTTCGATGAACTGACGTTAGTACCCGACCAAACCCAGGAATGACCTGATATCTGCAACATTCTTTGGGACGGTCCATTCCATAATGGTTTTGATCTTTTGTGGGTCCAACGCTATTCCCTCTGCTGATATAACATGAACCAAGTACTAAATCTGACTTTTGAAAAAGTCACATTTGCTATATTTAGCATATAACTGGTTTTCCCGCAAAGTTTGCAATATTATCCTCAGATGTTGTTCATGCTCCTCTTAATTCTTGAAGTCTATTAAAATGTCATCAATAAAAATCAGTACAAATTTATCAAGATAGGGCTGGAAAATACTGTGCATCAAACTCATAAAAATGGTTGGGGCTTTTAAAAGGCCAAATGGTAACACCACGAACTCGTAATGACCATAATGAGTTCAAAATGCAGTTTGGCAAATGTCTTCCTCCTTTATCCTTATTTGGTGGTCGTTGGGCCTTAAATCGATCTTTGAGAATAATTTGGCTCCTTGCACCTGATCAAATAGATCGTCAATACGTGGCAAGGGATATTTATTTTTGATGGTCAGTTTATTTAACTGACGATAATCGATGCATAATCTCAGAGTTTCGTCTTTCTTCTGTACAAATAGTACGGGGGCTCCCCAAGGGGACACGATGGGGTAGACGTACTTCTTGTCCAAGAGTTCTTGAAGTTGCGTTTTAAGTTCTGTTAACTCAGGTATGCTCATGCAATAAGGGGCCCTAGATACAGGGGTTGCACCCAGAATTAGTTCGATGGTGAAATCAATATCACGCTTAGGTGGTAATCTAGGAATGGATTCAGGAAATACATCAGCAAATTCGTGAATAACAAGAATATTTTCCAAGGAGGTCATTTTATTTTTGGAATTCGTAAATCCCACCTAAACAACATATATTGTTGGACACAATTGTCATTGATGTCAATATGGCAATATTAGAGGAGCAGACGGAGCTAAGAGGAGCCAAGAGGAACAACAGAACAGAGCCATCGGAGCAGATGGAGACGAGAGGAGCAAATATGCCATAGATAACACTATCGAGAGCCATCAGAGGAGAAAACACATATATATGCATGCATTTAAACACTATCGGGAGTCCATAACACTATCGACGACAAAAACCATGCATATATGTGTTTAACACTATCGGAGGCGCAAACGGAGGCCAAGGCATCTACATAGGAACATACACTATCGGAGGCAAAAAGCGGACCTGAATTTTTTATGAACGGAAGCGTTGAGTCCTATCAATTCCGGCACACTATATCGCATCGACACTTCGGGAGCAGGCGCTACAATACGTCAAGTGGACCATTGCGATCGCCGATAGTGATTAACGCATCGGGAATTCGAAGCAGAAGTCATACAATGGTAAGCGACCCCTTTGCGGTTGCCGATAGTGATATCGCATCGGACCTGCACCAAGGGCAACCCTCGATTGCGATGAACTGTTGCAGACCCGACGAGTATATCAACTACTGCTTAATATCATATCGCATCCGCGACAATCGCAAGTCCTAAAGGGATGGTGCGGAAGATGCATAAGGTTTATCGGGAGGGGAGAGCAGGCTTAAGTGGTAAGCGGTAATGCTTGCACCGCCCTTGGGAGTCAAGTGGTATTTGTACACGGGCTCGCGATTCCATTAGAACTGTGATGCGTGGCGGAAAGGAACAGTTGAAAACCGCTTTATCGCGAGTTAACGCACGAGCGGTTCACGGGATCAGGAGGAGCGAACGCCGTCAGATCACCTGATGAATGATCAGGTGACAGGTTTAACTTCACGTGTTTTTCGACTGAAGTGGCAGGAGAAAGGCAAATTAAGGATTATGCGAAGGTGCGCAGTTATATGGGTTTAATACTTAGTGCCTAGGGGCTCGACGGAACAGAGGTCCCAACTTACCTGTGTTTCCTGTGTAAATGAATTTTTGGCTTATGCAGCATTTAGAGGTAGAAATACACTACGGAATGCTCCCGATAGTTCAAGAGGCTGAAATAATTTCGATGACGATTGCAATCAAGACGTGGCAGGTCCGTTAAATAATGCCATCCCTGTGTATGCCTGCTATCATGAGAAAATAGGAACGTTGTTATAGTTTTCTGAATATGTGTCCTCTGCGTATGACTTAGACCTAGCCATTGATTCAACGTGTCTTGTGAGCATGAGTAGACAAAGGAAACCGAAAGATCGGAAGTTGAAGAAGCAAGCGAGCACAAAGGAAATGATAGCGAATGTTGAGGAAGCCTAAGAGGTAGTGTAAGAGGAAACAAATGGATAGAGGGATGGGAATGCATAAAACAGTAAAACCATAGGACTGTGGGGTTTGTTGGTGTTGCGAAGAACTAGAATATGAGGTATTAGAAGCAGCAGAGGTAGTTAAGCATTGTATGAAGTTGCTAGTGAACGCTGCTGTAGCAGTAGTTGGAGAAAACAACAGAACAGAAAGAGGGTCCAGAATAACAGAAAGAGGCCCGCAGGGCTAACAGGACAGCAGACATTCGAAGGGGAGAAGTAGCTAGCAGAGAACATAAGCTTGAACAAGATGTTGTTCTTTATGCACAGCTTAGTGCAGCTAACAGTAGACTAACTAGAGCTGTGTGAAGACATTATCAGAGAGCATGAAGGCTATTGGAGACTATGCGTCGGCAGTGTGCAGAGTTGTAAATACTCATTCATAAGAATACTGGTTGTCATTGATACTGTAGTTTGGAGACTACAGCAAAGTTGTAAATAGACAGAACTCAGAAGAGAAGAGTTCTGAGAGCATAAAATTACTATCAAATGAATCTTGACAAGCAAGAAGGATAGGAGTCCTTGGGGCTGGTGTCTCAGAAGTAAGTCGGACTAGAGTCCTTGGGGTTGATGCCTCAGAAGTAGGAAGGATTGAAGTCCTTGGGATTTGGTGCTCCTAAGACCAAGATTGGTGTCTTGGAAAAATAGAGTTGGTGCTCTGGAGGTTGGAGCCTCACCAAAGTCTGAGTTGGAGCTTGGCAATTCATTGTAACCATCTATATATTTTATCTATTTTGTTGCACAGTTTATATTAATAAAAGCATGTATTCTTGTTGTTCATCGTGTGTTCTGAATATATATGTTTTAACTGGTGAAACAATAGTGGGAAAAAGAAATACTGATTCACCCCCCCTCTCAGTATTTCCAACAATTGGTATCAGAGCAAGTACCTTCATTCAAAGCTTAACAGCTTGAAGGTTGACCCTTAGAACACAAATGGCGAAGTCAAGGAAGAAAGTCTCCAATCCTCCTAAGGATGTGTCTCCCTCTACTACTAAAATAGAAGACAATCAATTTGAGGAGGCTCCAAGGCTCAATGGGAACTTTAATATATGGGAAGCAAGAATGAGGAATTTCTTACAGACTCAAGGCATTGAAATCTGGAAATCAGTGATTGATGATAGCAGGATGGATAGAGAATCCAAGGAGTACAATGCAAAAGTAGTAAAGGCAATCTTGAATGGGCTCCCTAATTCTGTAAAGAACAATCTAGGAAAAGATTCATCAGCAAAGGGCATATGGGACAAACTTCATGATCTTCACTCAAAAGGAGCACTGACCATGACCGTCAATCAAGAAGGAGGTCTTGAACCAATCATAGAAGCTGAAAATGAGAATGATGACATCAAGGCTAAAGCAGACCTAGAAGATGAAGAGAATGAAAAAGACTTTGTAGAAGAACTCCTCGCTCAACTTATGACTGCCATGGAAGAGATTAACAATTTGAAAAAGGAAAATGAGGCACTTAAGAAGATAGCTCCAGTTGGTGACCAAGATCAAACAAGAAAGAAAGTTGACCTCATCAAGCTTCAAGTACAAGAAAGGGATGAAGAGTTTGCCAAGCTTAAGAAGGAATTTGATCAAAGTAAAAGAAAGCATCATGAAGAAGTCATATCCATGAAAAATCAACTGAATAAAGCAAAGAAGCAGGAAGATACCTTGTCAAGTCAACTTGAACAAAGGCACAAGAGATTGAACAAACTTGAAGAAGAGATAGGTCAGTACAAGGTAGAGGTCTCCTCCCTTAAGTCTCAACTACAAGAAGCCAGGAAACAGGCACAAGGAGCTGAGAAGAAAATGGAGAGCAGTCAAGCAAAGAATGAAGAAATCTTCAAAATGAAGTCAGATATCATCTCCCTTAAAATAGAAGCAGATGAAGCTACTCGTATCAAGGAAGAAACTGAGAAACAACTTGCTAAGAAGAATAATGAGTGTGAAAGATTGGAAAAAGAGATTGTCTTCCTCAAAACAAAGGTTGAAGGGATGAACAAAATATTGAAGATATCTCAAGCCTTGGATGACATGCTTAGCTATCACAGATGTCCATTTGATAAATCAAGTCTCGGGTATGCAGGTGAATCCTCAAACAAGAATGAAAATTCTTTAAACAAAAGAGATGTGAAGAAGCCAGAAAGAAATGGTGATGCTCCCAGTTCTAGCAAATGCAAGGAGAAAAATCAAGGCTACAATAGAAGAAATCCTATTCCAAGAATAAATCTTGCTCCAAGAATAAATGTAGATGATGTCAAAGAGGTGAGAGGCAATGGTTATCATCAAAGGATCTCAAGGCAGAAAGGCTTTAGAAGTACATCAAGGAAACCTCCATCTCCTAGGTACCAAAGTTCATTTTTTGGTTATTGTTATTCTTGTTCAAACTTTGGTCACATGGCAAAAGACTGTAAAGAATATCATAAAGATAGATGTTATGGTCCCCAACCATCTCATAGAGATAGATGTTATAGTCTCCGACAACCTCCAAGAAATAATTTTACAGGAAGAAATCATGAATTCTTATTCATGAACAATGTAGAATGCTTCAAGTGTCATAAAATTGGTCATATGGCATGTGATTGTAAATTAAAATGGGCTCGTACACAAGCTAGAACCATGCAAAAGAAGAAAGTTACACAAGTATGGAGAAGGAAGGAAATACAATCCGAAAGTCCCTTGAGTTCTTCAGCCAACAACATATGTCATTGGCCTAAATTTTGACAATCTAAGCATTAGATGGGTAGACTCTACCCAAAAGAGATGATGCATACAGTTAGGGGGAGCCTGAGCACTCCATTGAAGCATATGATCCTGTAACCATTCTTTGGATTGTTGTTAAAGAAATAGGGCAAACAACCATGGTGCTATTATCACAGAAGTTTATGTCTAAACTCGGGAATTTAATGTGAGAACAGATAAATTCTGGACACTAATAGAGGCAGTATTCAAACAAAAAGATACATCTGGAATGGAGTTTGAAGTAAGAGCAGCTGGCAGCATATAACAAAACTGAAGCATTGCATGAAGATGCAAATCAACAAAATAAATTTAAAGGACAGTCACAGATTGGATATATGAATCTGCAGAGATATGTACAAGAACACAAGGAAAAGATGGCTCATAGGAAGGAGAATGTTGTGCAGCCAAGCATAACTTAAGCTGATACATATCACTTAAGAAATATAGCAACAGTAAGGCACAACCCCTCATGTTTTTTTGTCCATATGCAATGATGATTGAATACTAGATGGCAGTAACTTAAGGGGAAGCACAGAGACACAAAGGAATTCAGATCTGAAGAAAGATAGCAAGAAAGACAATCTTAGGGGCATTTTCTCTTGATTTGGACTATGAAGGCCTCTCAATGTTACTTGTGGAGACAACAATATGGATTGAAGCACAAAAGCTTGGACTTGGACACTTGGTGTATGGCCATTTGCAATCTAAATGAAAGCATTAAAGTAGAGCATCCTTAAGCATTGTTGAAGCCATGATAAATCAGTTCAAAGACATGAAGAGGGAATAATGTGCAAATTGATGATAAACATCAATCCTTCTATCTTGAGTAAAAAGAAGAAGAGAATTATGACAGGGGGAGTCACAGACCCGTGAAGATCTACCATTCATGAAGAACATAAGCAATTTGATAGGGGGAGTCCCAGAGCACTCCTTTGCCATTGATGTCAAAGGGGGAGAGAAGAAGAATATTGCCATCAATAACAAAGGGGGAGATTGTTGGACACAGATTGTCATTGATGTCAATATGGCAATATTAGAGGAGCAGACGGAGCCAAGAGGAACCAAGAGGAGCAGACAGAGCCAAGAGGAGCAGACAGAGCCAAGAGGAACAACAAAACAGAGCCATCGGAGCAGATGGAGACGAGAGGAGAAAATATGCCACAGATAACACTATCGAGAGCCATCAGAGGAGAAAACAAATATATATGCATGCATTTAAACACTATCGGGAGTCCATAACACTATCGACGACAAAAATCATGCATATATGTGTTTAACACTATCGGAGGCGCAAACGGAGGCCAAGGCATCTGCATAGGAAAATACACTATTAGAGGCAGAAAGCGGACCTGAATTTTTTATGAACAGGAGCGTTGAGTCCTATCAGGTCCAGCACACTATATCACATCGACACTTTGGGAGCAGACGCTACAATACGTCAAGTGGACCATTGCGATCCTCGATAGCGATTATCGGATCGGGAATTCGGAGCGAAAGTCATACAGTGGTAAGCGACCCCTTTGCGATCGCCGATAGCAATATCGCATCGGACCTCCGCCAAGGGCAACCCCCAATTGCGATGAACTGTTGTGGACCCGACGAGTATATCAACTACTGCTTAATATCATATCGCATCCGCAGCGATCTCAAGTCCTAAAGGGATGGCGCGGAAGATGCATAAGGTTTATCGGGTGGGGAGAGTAGGCTTCAACAGTAAGTGATAATGCTCGCACCGCCCTTGGGAGTCAAGTGGTATTCGTACACGGGCTCACGATTCCATTAGAATTGTGACGCGTGGTGGCAGGGAACAGTTGAAAACCGCTTTATCGTGAGTCAATGTGCGGGCGATTCGCGGATCAGGAGGAGCGAACGTCGTCGGATCGCCTGATGAATGATCGGACGGCAGGTTTAAATTCACGTGTTTTTCGACTGATGTGACAGGAGAATGGCGGATTAAGGATTATGCGAAGGCGCGCGGTTATATGGGTTTAATACTTAGCGCCTAGGGGCTTGACGGAACAGAGGTCCCAACTTACCTGTGTTTCCTGTGTAAATGAATTTTTGGCTTACGCGGCGTTTAGAGGTAGAAATACACTACGGAATGCTCCTGATAGTTCAGGAGGCTGAAATAATGTCGATGACGATTGCGATCAGGACGTGGCAGGTCCGTTAAATAATGCCATCCCTGTGTATGCCTGCTATCATGAGAAAATAGGAGCATTGTTACAGTTTTCTGAATATGTGTCCTCTGCGTATGACTTGGACCTGGCCATTGATTCAACGTGTCCTGTGAGCATGAGTAGACAAAGGAAACCGAAATATGGGAAGCTGAAGAAGCAAGCGAGCACAGAGGAAATGACAGCGAACGTTGAGGAAGCCTAAGAGGTGGTGTAAGAGGAAACGAATGGACAGAGGCATAGGAATGCATAAAATAGTAAAAACATAGGACTGTGGGGGCAGTTGGTGTTGCAAAGAACCAAAATATGAGGTATCAGAAGCAGCAAAGGTAGTTAAGCATTGTATGAATTTGCTAGGAATGTTGGTGAAGGTTGCTGCAACGGCAGTTGGAGAAAACAATAGAACAGAAAGAGGGTCCAGAATAATAGAAAGAGGCCCGCAGGGCTAACAGGACAAGACAGTTGAAGGGGAGAAGTAGTTAGCAAAGAACATAAGCTTGAACAAGAAGTTGTTCTTTATGCAGAGCTTAGTGCAGCTAACAGTAGACTAACTAGAGCTATGTGAAGACATTATCAGAGAGCATGAAGGCTATTGGAGACTATGCATGGGCAGTGTGCAAAATTGTAAAGACTCATTCATAAGAATATTGGTTGTCATTGATACTGTAGTTTGGAGACTACAGTGAAGCTGTAAATAGACAGAACTCAACAGAGAAGAGTTCTGAGAGTAGAACATTACTATCAAATGAATCTTGACAAGCAAGAAGGATAGGAGTCCTTGGGGCTGGTGCCTCAAAAGCAAGAAGGATAGGAGTCCTTGGGGCTGGTGTCTCAGAAGTAAGTAGGATTGGAGTCCTTGGGGTTGATGCCTCAGAAGTAGGAAGGATTGAAGTCCTTGGGAGTTGGTGCTCCTAAGACCAAGATTGGTGTCTTGGCAAAATAGAGTTGGTGCTCTGGAGGTTGGAGCCTCACCAAAGTCCAAGTTGGAGCTTGGCAATTGATTGTAACCATCTATATATTGTATCTATTTTGCTGCACAATTTATATTAATAAAAGCATTTATTCTTGTTGTTCATCGTGTGTTCTGAATATATATGTTTTAACTAGTGAAACAATAGTGGGAGAAAGAAATATTGATTCACCCCCCCTCCAGTATTTCCAACATATATCTGACAGCCATTCCTAATACATTTTCCTAGCTGACTAGCAATAATTGTACGCAACTTGGTATTTGTCTTGATTCCTTGAAGTTCCTTCCTTTGACCCGACTCAGTGATAAAACTGATAGTTTTCTGCTTGCAATCAACTAGGGACCAACATTTTTCTAACCAATCCATCCCTATTAAAATGTCGTATGAACCCAAAGGGAGTATATTAAGGTCAACATAAATGGGTTGACCAGAAATTGTTATGGGACAACATTATTTTTTTGCAATTACCCTTCTTTTTGCTCCGATGGCTAGTTGAATTAACCATGGCTTTGGAAACTTATTGCTTTGCAATTGAAAACTTTCTACAACCTTAGGACTAACATAGCTTTGGTTAGCATCGGGATCAAACAAAACAGAGACAAGTTGCTTAGTAATCATACCTTCTCATTCAATCATGGTGGGCTGGTATTCTACTTAATGGTCATCCAGAGCAGCATTAATTATGGGCATGCTCCTCGCCACTTCTCCAATCGTGGAAGCTTCTTGCATGTTTGATAGTTGTTCCGTCCTTGCTTTATGCGGACAATTTTTGTTATAGTGGGGTTCTCCGCATCCCCAGCATTGCAGAGGCGGTTTTGACTGTTGATCGTTAACAAATTTATTAACTCCTTCTAACTGCCTATTTTTTGAAAATGCAGCTTTGGTTTGGCTTCTGGATGGAAATCTACTGAGAGGTTTTTGTTGTATATTTCTTCCATAAGTAAATTTTGTTCGTCTATTTAGGAACATGTTCCTTCCCTTCCTGTTCAATCCCCCTTTAGGTCCCTCCTTTTTCAGTCTCATTTGCTGGTAGAAGATGCAGGCTTTTTGCACCACATCATCCATGGTTCTTGGGTAATCAAACTTGAGCTTCTCCTTCATGAAATTGGGTAGGCTACTGATGAAACGTTGAATTTTGGCCTTTTATTCTTGCATATAAGGCACATATCGTAGTAAGGAGGTGAATCGTTTCACATATTCGTCCATGGTTAAGGTTCCCAATCTTAACTCGTGAAATTCATTTGCTTTTTCGTCATAATAATGTTCAGTTAGATACTTATCCTTGAAATGCTTTTGAAATTCTTTCCATGTAACATGTTCTTCATCGATTTTTCTCATTGTTTTGATTTCTTCCCACCAAAGGGTAGCCTTACCTCATAACTGATAAACTGCCAAACATGCCTTCAGTTTATCAGTGCAATTATAAATCTGAAAGTATTTATTCATAATAGAGTTCAGGCTTCTGTGATCCATATCAAGTTAAGAAAGATTCTTCGGCGAAAATCACATGGAATATCATTTGTCGACGCGTTTTGAACCAACTAGTGTGGTTCATCGTCAGGACAAGTTGAAGAAACAGATCCAGCTTAGCATGATAAATAGTTTGAGCAGAGACTCCAACGGCTAATTTTGACCTTAGGACCCAGGTCAAATTCTTATTTACTATTTTAATGATATTATTATAATTATTATTATTATTATCTTTCTTAAGGAAATAAGTTGAATTAGGTAAAAAGTTGGTTATAAAAAGGGAATCTATTTCTTTAATTTATATATATATATATATATATATATATATATATATATATATATAAATAAATAATAGGTTATAAAGGTAGGATTAATAATTTTAATGGTTGGTTTGATAATTTATTTATTTATTTATTTTATTCAATTTATTAAATAATTATTATAGGTATTCTACATATATATATTTTGATTAAAATCATAAGATGACTAGTATTTTTATTCAATAATAATTCAATGGTTAGTTTATTTTTATGGAAGTTAGTTAAAATAATTTTAAGGTTAAAGATGTACTTATTTATTTATCTAACTTATTTATTAACAAATATATAAATATATATATTCTATGATTAAAGTTAAAATATTCGGTTATTAAGGTGAAAGTTAGGGTTAATGGTTAGATTAAAAGGATAATTTATTTAAATTATTTAATAATTATTATATATATACATACCTATATATATATAATTAATCATAGGTTGAGAAAGTAATTAAATAATTAGTTTATAATAATATTTAGGACCAATCCCTTAGAATATATATACAAATAATTTTAAGGGGTATTAAGTTCAAAAAATATTATCAAAAATATAATTTAAAAGGAATTTTAGTTAAATAAAGGGCCAAATCATATATGAATAAATCAAAGATTATAAGTTAAATTAATAAGTTAAATAATAATTAATAGGAAAATTAGTTACATAAAGGATTTTATAATATAAAATAAAGTAAACTTAGTTAGAAATAGTTAAAAATTATAGCAAGATTAGACTAATAAATAAATATAGAAATAATAATTTTATTTAAATTATATTAATATAAAAATAGTAATAATTTTATTTAATTTTTATTAATAGATAAAGGTAATTAAGTTAGAAAATAACTATTATAGGTTAATGGGAAATAAGTAAATGCCTCAATGGAATATAAATAAAAATATTAATTAAAAGAATCATTAAATTATAAGTTGATTAATAATTTAAAGTTAGTTAAATAAATCATTTTATTTCCGTAAGATAAATTAATATTATTTAGAAGAATCATACAAAAAAGGTAAAAAAGGACCTTATAAGAACAACAAGGCCAAAATTGGTTAAAAATATAAGGGACAAAATTAGTTATAAGAAGGACATCAAAATAAGAGGGCCACAGAATATCAGAAGAAATAGAAAGAAAGGAGAAAACAATAAATAGAAACGTCAAAAAAAAAAAAAAATAATAATAATAATTATTATATATATATATAATAAAACAATAGTAACGAAAAACGACAAAAACAAAGAGGATGAAAAAACGACTAGGACGAGAGGGCAGGGACCCAACACCTACTGACTTTCCACCCATCATCCCTATTGAGATTGCTTGGTCTCTTTTCAATCTCAAGCGCTTCCCTGAATTTTCGATGGTGGAAATGCGAAACCTTAGCAATAACACTGGCCTCTTCAATACAAACATGATGATTGGTTTTCTCAGCATGTTCAGCCAAAGCGGAAGACTTAGCTCTCCTATGCTTAAGATCCGCTGCGTGCTCACTAATCCTCTGATTAATGGAACGACCAGTCTCCCCAATATAGGGGTCCCACAGGAACAAGGGATCATATAAACGCCCTTCATATCCTTAGGGTCGATAGGATCCTTCACTGATCTGAGGGATATACGAATGGTGTTCAGGGGTCTAAAGGTCACAGGGACATTATGCCTCTTAAGAATCCCTCTTGTGGCAGGATTCTTAAGAGGCATAATGTCCCTGTGACCTTTAGGCCCCTGAACACCATTCGTATGTCCCTCAGATCAGTGAAGGATCCTATCGACCCTAAGGATATGAAGGGCGTTTATATGATCCCTTGTTCCTGTGGGACCCCCTATATTGGGGAGACTGGTCGTTCCATTAATCAGAGGATTAGTGAGCACGCAGCGGATCTTAAGCATAGGAGAGCTAAGTCTTCCGCTTTGGCTGAACATGCTGAGAAAACCAATCATCATGTTTGTATTGAAGAGGCCAGTGTTATTGCTAAGGTTTCGCATTTCCACCATCGAAAATTCAGGGAAGCGCTTGAGATTGAAAAGAGACCAAGCAATCTCAATAGGGATGATGGGTGGAAAGTCAGTAGGTGTTGGGTCCCTGCCCTCTCGTCCTAGTCGTTTTTTCATCCTCTTTGTTTTTGTCGTTTTTCGTTACTATTATTTTATTTTATATATATATAATTATTTTATTTTTTATTTTTATTTTTATATATTTTTTATTTTTTATTTTTATTTTTTATTTTTTATTTTATTTTTTTTTGACGTTTCTATTTATTGTTTTCTCCTTTCTTTCTATTTCTTCTGATATTCTGTGGCCCTCTTATTTTGATGTCCTTCTTATAACTAATTTTGTCCCTTATATTTTTAACCAATTTTGGCCTTGTTGTTCTTATAAGGTCCTTTTTTACCTTTTTTTAATGATTCTTCTAAATAATATTAATTTATCTTACGGAAATAAAATGATTTATTTAACTAACTTTAAATTATTAATCAACTTATAATTTAATGATTCTTTTAATTAATATTTTTATTTATATATTCCATTGAGGCATTTACTTATTTCCCATTAACCTATAATAGTTATTTTCTAACTTAATTACCTTTATCTATTAATAAAAATTAAATAAAATTATTACTATTTTTATATTAATATAATTTAAATAAAATTATTATTTCTATATTTATTTATTAGTCTAATCTTGTTATAATTTTTAACTATTTCTAACTAACTTTACTTTATTTTATATTATAAAATCCTTTATGTAACTAATTTTCCTATTAATTATTATTTAACTTATAATCTTTGATTTATTCATATATGATTTGGCCCTTTATTTAACTAAAATTCCTTTTAAATTATATTTTTGATAATATTTTTGAACTTAATACCCCTTAAAATTATTTGTATATATATTCTAAGGGATTGGTCCTAAATATTATTATAAACTAATTATTTAATTACTTTCTCAACCTATGATTAATTATATATATAGGTATGTATATATATAATAATTATTAAATAATTTAAATAAATTATCCTTTTAATCTAACCATTAACCCTAACTTTCACCTTAATAACCGAATATTTTAACTTTAATCATAGAATATATATATTTATATATTTGTTAATAAATAAGTTAGATAAATAAATAAGTACATCTTTAACCTTAAAATTATTTTAACTAACTTCCATAAAAATAAACTAACCATTGAATTATTATTGAATAAAAATACTAGTCATCTTATGATTTTAATCAAAATATATATATGTAGAATACCTATAATAATTATTTAATAAATTGAATAAAATAAATAAATAAATAAATTATCAAACCAACCATTAAAATTATTAATCCTACCTTTATAACCTATTTTATATATATATATATATATATATATATATATATATATATATATATATATATATATATATATATACTAATTTAAATTAAAGAAATAGATTCCCTTTTTATAACCAACCTTTTTACCTAATTCAACTTATTTCCTTAAGAAAGATAATAATAATTATAATTATAATAATATCATTAAAATAGTAAATAAGAATTTGACCTGGGTCCTAAGGTCAAAATTAGCCGTTAATTTAGCCGTTGGAGTCTCTGCTCAAACTATTTATCATGCTAAGCTGGATCTGTTTCTTCAACTTGTCCTGACGATGAACCACACTAGTTGGTTCGAAACGCGTCGACAAATGATATTCCATGTGATTTTCGCCGAAGAATCTTTCTTAAGTATTTATTCATGTCAACTAACCAAGGTTCCGCTGCCTCTTCAGATTCCCCTTCAAATAGGTACGACTTAATCTTTTTTAATTCTCCTTATAACTCAGGTTTTTGTCTTTTTGTCTTGCACTAGTCAGAGACGTTTTCTGAACTCCCTTCTTCGTCTTCTCCATGTTTTTCAGTGACTCAGCATTCTCTTCTTCGTGCTGAGCTGTTGGGGTTTTCTCTCTATCTTTAGCACTAGGATCTAGATCTCGTTGGTTCTATCGATTGAACAAACTTCTAAGAATTATTTCTTGTTCTAATCGTAGTCATTCATTGTTTGTTCTTAAATTTGTCATCTCAGCACACAATTGTTGAACGGTTTCAAGTAGAACAACATTAGCTTGATGAGATTTCTCTCCTAGATGTATCCAATATCAGGGTTGGCATTCACATACATTGTCTCTGGCGGGTCTAGTGGTTTGGGGATCCTCTGCATTCTGAATCCTCTTTGTGTTGATGCAGGTCTCTTTGTTCACATGCACACTTAGTTATTTTGATTAATGTCACATTTATTCATATATACGTAATTCCCCAAAGAGTTTCAGTGTACGAACCTGAGCTTTGATACAATATGTAACACTACAAAACATTTTACGGAAAATATATATACAAATCAAAAAAATATCAGTTTAATATGTATGAACCTGGCAAATGTTATGTTATCGTTAATGGCGCCCTGATGATTTAATGTTGTGATTTGATTATATTTAATGTGATACGGGGATTAAGGCTCATGTCGGGTCGCATTTACTCATCACATGGCATCTGAACGGTTTTGGTGTCCCTAACCAGACCTGTGTTAATTACTTCCTGCTCTTGGTTCCACACGGCATCATCTCGACATGTCTTGTTGCATGTATGCGGCAAAGGAAAGGGTTTACTTGCAACAATTGGCCTGATCTTCTCCCATTGATTTCTGGAGGGCGATCCGACGGTGGGGAAAGGTTCGGGTATTACCATCTACCCAAAACTACTACATCTAGCCAAATGTGATTTCATTTGGGCTTCTCATTGTTGCAGCTTTGCAACTCCATTGGCCCTTGGCGGCTTCAGGTTGATTCATACCCTTTTTTGTTGCATGTAATGGAGGCTTTCAACATGGGCACACCATCAGGTAGCCTAAATATCTTGACCCTATTCGACTTTGGTTGGTAAGTTGTGGTAGATGTATTTTGGCTCTAGAGTTTTTGTTTAACTTGGTGTCTAACTGACTACTCCCACCATCCAGGGATGGCTTCAGTGCTTTCGAATTCTATGGTCAGTAGCCAGAAACCAAGTCGACTTCTGGAATGTGAGCCGGCTATTTTCTCAGTTTTTACTAACTTACCTCCAATGTTTACCAGTGGTTTTTATCCAGGGTTTGCTAACCAATGCCTCTTGTAGGAAACGTAGGAGGGTCATCATCTGCCAGAGTTTGTCAGTTTCAGTTATGAACCCCGCTTTCTCGGCATTGCTTGAGCCTTTGGTAATTAGCAAATATCGATTCGGATATATTTCTGAGACTGTTGTTCTTGTTTGTAGGTACCCTACGCGTCACAAAGCAGCTGGTTTTCTAATCGGGGTGGTCACAACAGTGTTACTCATATCTCTTTTTAAGGGCTTATGGACTCTCGTTTTTGCTTACAGATTGGAAATTCCCTTCTGGTTCATTAAATGGTTGGTGGTCATGTGTATAAAGACTGTGTAAGATTTGTTTTCCAAATCGAGGCCTTAGGCCGAAATTGCTGAGCCATACTTTCGTTTGAGTATCTATGTATTTTGATTATGTTAGTTTTGGCACATGGCACTACATATATTTTTGCACCGCTTGCTTTGAGTTTCGATTGTGGGTTAGCTAAATGTTTTCTTTGGAAGACAATCAGTGGATAATTACATTTAAATGATTCGAGAGTCAGTTTTTTAAGATCATGAGATCTTTAGGCCGACGAGCGAATACTGTTACTTTTATGAGTTGATTTAAATCTTTAGAATTTACAATTGTTTTATGGTCATGAGATCTTCAGGCTGATGAGCCAATATTGTTACTTTTATGGGTTGATTTAAATCTTTAGAACTTACAGTCATCTGTTTGATCTGAAAAACTTTATTTGAGCTCAGTCCTTTGTTTTCTTGTTATAAAGAAAGCACTTTCCTGTAATTGTATTTTTCTTGTCATCGTAATGATTGGTAAAGGTTATTTTTAATTTCTTTTTTAAAGGTAATAGCATAATGATTGAGCAGAGATTTCTAGTTAAGCAGAAAAATAATGGCCTTCTACATCTTATTTCTTCTATTCATTTAGAATTCTATACCTGTTGTCATAAAAGTCAGTTCTTAAGAATTTCAAGAGTTTATGTATCTAAATAATGTGGTAACATACTAGACCATGCAATACTTATCTGCAATCGTTCACTATATGTTCTGTTGAATGTAGACATTTCAGTGCTATTCACTAACCTATATGCATTTTCATGCAATTTTTCTTCTTGAAGTAATTCTATCAAATTAATTAGTATTTCTTTATATTCAAACAATAATTTCTAGATATAGACTTGAATTACTTATCTGTTAAAAAGACTTGTAATCATACAACTTTGTTCCTGTCTGGAAAGTCTCGCCTCCCAACCGCGAGTTTGGCGATTACATCCAGACTCTCCCCCGAGCACTTCCTTCTCGTCACAGTTAAAATAAGGCCATCTACGATAGGGTATCTTGGGCCTCAGGACTCACTGTCCAGCCTCAAGTCTTATACCTCGCAGACCGTTCTTAAGCAATTTCCCACTAGTCTATTTCACCCAGCTCAAGGACGAATTCTTTGTCTGGACTTCCTCCCATCTATATTCCATTCCCCTAGGAGCATATCAGTAACTATTTATGTTTAATTGTTTCAAACAATTTTTGTAAAAAATACCTTAACTCCTATTTATCCATTAGTTAGGTAACAAAAGAATATCCAGGCCTTCCAGCCTTAGTCATTTATCACTTTAACGATATAAAGTAAGAAAATTAATGCAGTAAAAGGTAAAATAAAACTTAGTAACCACAGTAATTGTTTATGCAGCTTGGGGTGTTACAATCTCATTTGTAATGGAGGGGGTAAAAAGGAAGAGTATAGTTGGATGGAGGATCCACGATTTTAAATAGTTTTAAAATTTCACTTAATCATGAAAGATTTCACTAAAGCGGCATCCAACCACACGTGGGCAAAGGAAGGGACCAACCATTTCAATTTTATTATTAAAATATTTATTAATGATTTTGTAACACCCAAGAGGAGACGATGGGGGTGAAATCGTAGCCATCCATGTTATTATGAAATGAAACATATTCCCTCTACATTCCATCTTATTCATTGATCTTATAAAAAATAAAAAATACAAGTTTATATTTACTATGAGTTGAAATAGATATGTTTATTGGCTTAATTAGAATTTATCATCAACATGTTTGCTTTGGTAGTTCGATTGGTATTGGGTTCAAATCTTGTGCTATCGAGGTAAGAAGTTAAACATGATAAAAATGTAGTCCTACCAAACTTACAAAAAAAAAATCTCCCATCAACATTATCCTTCTATAATTGTGTCTCAAAAATATTTTATCATTTACTGTGACTTACAAGTTATTAATACTAATCTAAAAATTATAATAATAATTGACTAATTTTGAAACTAAATCTTACTTAAATAATATTAATTAATTACCAATTTTTCTAAATCTAAAAAATATAAAATGATTAATATTACCAATTTCCCTAAATCCAAAAATAAAAAATATAAAAAAATATAAAGTAAAATAAAATCACGAGTTATCAAAGTTCTCCTTGAACCCTTCACATTGAGTGTATAAATATAATTTGTTTTGGTTGGTTATATTACAAAAGACCAGAGTTCCTTCCTAAACAAGAACAAACTTAGTGAGGATTTGGATTATGAAAATTTTCGTTTTGCCATGTGTATTGGACATATGAATATAATTTGTTTTTGGTTAGTTATATTGGGAAATATAAAAGTATTCTTTTAAATTATAACGTTTTAGTTTCGGGATATTAATTTAAGTTCGTTTAAAATTTAAATTAATATTTTAATAATGTATGTTAAATAAGGTTGTATAGTTAAACAAGATTGTATGTGTTTTTTGTCATTTAGTTTAATTATTGAAATTAACTTATGGAAATCATTGGTACTAGTTTTTTTATACAATTAATTAATTAAATGTGTTAATTAATTAACTAGTTATATTTAGCTTATGGAAATCATTAGTACTATCATTCTCATATAATTAATTAACTAAATGTGTTAATTAACTAAGTAGCTATATTTACTAATTAAACAGATATAATTTGAGGTATTTTGTTATTTATAATTATGCATTGTGGAGTGGAGAATCCAATCCTATGGAGCCTTTGCCTTTTTGTTTAGTTCAAAAATTTCAATATATGTAAAGATTGTGAATCAATAGAGTTGTACCCAATTGTTTAATCTCATAATCAAGAAGTTGATTTCTTACTTAAACTTTTAACATATCACTTTTATAATTATTATGGTATATAATTTTTTATTAAATCCAAAATTTGTAAATGCTCCCTAGATAAAATTATCATATTAATTGAGTGCTTGAATTAATAATCCTTTGCATAGAGCATAGTCCGGGCTTACTTCAGCAGACAAATATTTTTATAAACGAAAATGGCAACATAACACCACCCTACTTAGAGAATTCTTATTGACAACCCTCGTAAGATTAAACAAATAAATTATGATAAACCTCCCAAAAATAATTATAATATTTTTCCAATTATTTAAAATAAATATTTGGTTACAATAAACCTCTATAATCATCTCCCTTTTAAAACTAAATCTAAATAACCGTTATATTTTATTTATGGAAACTTCACCAACTAAATAACCATGAGTAAAAAATTATTATACCAAAATAATATAAAACTTTCACCTATTTCCAATCCTATACATAAAGTACAAGCATAACCATAAAAATAAATACGATAAAAAAAAAAACTTAAATCTTAAAAATAAATACGATAAAAAAAAACTTAAATCTTGAAAATAATAACCACGAACACCTTATTATCCCTGCCGCAAGGTAGGTATTACGCGTTCAAAAAAAATTGACTGCCAATTAGTTTAAGTTTAATTAAAAATTAAATCATATTGATTAAAGTTAATATTTGGAAATTAATTTAATTTATTTTTTAAATGAATTATTTTATTTTTCCTTGAATATAATTGGCTATTAAGCTCTTGGTCTTATTGAGCAATCATCACAAAATTGTATGAACAAGCTCTCCAACAGTTGTCCTCCTTAGTCCAACTTACAATCCATATCTTTTGCAATGATTTCATACGAGTGACATTTTAGCGACACCGACATTTTGGGCACTATTACTCTATTTATTTATGTCTACACATTTAATTATGCTTCAGTGGAGTGGTTGGGCATTTAAAATATTGATGCATGTGGCATTTAGAGGTAGTGGTTGGGCATTTAAAATATTGATGCATGTGGCATTTAGAGGTAGCCTAGGTTAAGAATTAAGCATTTCTTACCAGTGCCTTTTCTGCATCGTTTTTTTAGTCCAAATTGTTGTACTCAGTGTCTTTTTTATGTTTCTCCGCTTCTTGTGCTTTGCGTCTTGTTGTTGTTGCTCAACTTTGTGTGTCTCGTCTATCTGCGTATCGGTGTCTTTTTTTTCTGAAGGTATGTACCTCGCTTCTCCTAAAAATAGTTGCAGAAGAATTAGCTTCTTTGTTATAGTTGCAGAGGAATTAGCTTCTTCGTTTATTATATTTATTTGTGGTTGTGGCTACATTTGTGTCTACTGTTTTGTATGGCAATGCTTGTGAATATGTGTAAGAAAAATCGAACAAAGCACATCCAATACATGAAACTTTCAAAATTTGTAAGCTTTTCAAATAAAATGTAGTGGTGCACCTTAAAATAATGATCAGAGAGCATGAAATCTATGTTCTTCCAAACCGATGAGAAACTCGTCCTCTGTTGAGATTTCTTTGGTGATTAGATACAACAGGGTTTTGTAGAAAGAGAATGCAAAACCTTAAGTTACATACCAAATCCCCCAGTGAAGCAGCGCTTAGGCGACCTTATGTTACCCTAGGATTGAATTTTGACTCGGAACTGGAGTTTAACACGAGTATTGGTTTAACAGAACCGACAGTGCCTGTATGGATAAAGTTTCATTCATGTTGTCAATTCTAGGTTTTTCATCCTCGTGACCTCTAAAATGCAAAGAAATGGCTACCCCAGTTCACACGACCCTGGCCATTGGAGTTTCCCACAATTGTTGGTTGTTTACATTCCTGGCAAAAGAAATTGCCATGAGTTTGGGGGTGGTTTAGGACAGACGTTGAAAAGATGCAGTTACTTCGAATTTGAATGATGTGAGATGTGTCTTGCCATGAATCAATAGCACCTGCTTTGCATGGCCACCAAATGTACAATTTAGTTCAAATTTGAATGATGTGAGATGTGTCTTGCCATGAATCAATAGCACCTGCTTCACATGGCCACCAAATGTAAAATTTAGTTTCCATAAGGCATGCTGACGACAGTTACATCTGTCATGACGTTTTGCAAAAATGGAATCACGTTGGCATTGAGTAGACTTTCAAAAAAAAATAGGTTGTAGATAAGCTTGGTTCCCTCGATAAAAAAAATTCATGTAGGTTGACGCAATTGCACAATTAAATTATAACAATATATGTAGGCCCATCTAAAATGACAATTACTTGAGAAAATGTTGGAGATTTTTTTAATTGGTCGTTGTTTGCAAAAGTTGTGTATTGTATTCACTACACAATTAAATTATAACAATATATGTAGGCCCATCTAAAATGACAATTACTTGAGAAAATGTTGGAGTTTATGATCCTTGGCAACCTCGATAGGTTATGATCCTTGGCAACCTCGAGAGCACGATTTAATCCCATAGAAATCTACGCAAATTCTTTCTTTCAATTGTGAAATCTTTTGGGACAAAAATGGATAGTTAGCCAATGGAAAATATTATCCCTTAATTTATTTATTTTCTTTTTGTTTCTGTCGGCTCATTGCAGTTTCATAAACTAAGTAAAACTAGAATCGACTAATTGTTTTTTCTGTTGGATAATTTAATGTAAGTAATTTGAAGTAAATTAGTAACATACTATATTATTGGCAGTGTATGGATGAAATTGTCATTACTGTCCCATGTTGTATATAACTCGATAATTTTTTTAACATGTTTTTATGTGCGAGTCAGTTGCTAGGGAGAATTTCACTCGGACTTGATATCGTCAAAGAGATTAATTTAAAATATTATTTACTTGTTGTTCTTGTCATTTTTATTTGTCTTGGAGCATTTTTGGGGTTTTCAGTTTTCAAGTAAACATAATCTTTGATTTTATCATTTATGTAAGCTTTATAATTATGTCACAAAATAGATTGCTTTATAATGATCTCTTGAAAGAAAAAAAACAACATAAAGGTTGATCACATGTTGAATCCTCTTATCAATTCAATAACAAGCACCCATAAGAAATTCTAGTGTCAACGCAGGCTAGACAAAGGGAAATTATCATTCATGTGACCATGGTAAGAACAAGCTAGGGGACCATTCTGTTCATCCAGATAGTTTCAGTTGCATTGCAAGCACCATTTAGTTTTAGTCTGGGGTTACTTTGGAGTGGGTTGGTTTGCCAATTGAGAGCTTAATTTTTCTCTGCTTGTTGAATTCCTCTTTCTGGAAAGTCACCATGGTTTCAACACCAACCTTCATCGCTTTTCTGACGCGGAATTGCAGGGCATGGCGATTGGTATCTTGGCTCCTGCACTGGTAGAATGGATATAGGTATCCATGTCATCTGAGTGTAAATGACATGAACTTATGTAGCCTATCATCCTGTGGTGGCATGACTAAAGACAACTACAATTTCCATTCGTCGACGAGATTAAAGTATATGGTCTACTTTTTTTTTAAGATGAATTGTTTTTTAAATTTTAATAAAAGCTTCATTCAAATATAATAATAAAAACACACATATTATATATATATATATATCCATAATTTATTTATATATTTCATATTAATGTTCAAAAATAATAAATTAAATTAAAGAGTATTTAATATAAACATATTCTAGATCAAATTTTAAAAAATTGTAATAAATTGAAGAGTATTTGATACAACAATTTCAAAGAAATAAATAATTATAAATATTTTATTTACAAACAAATTCCAAATAAATTGGAGAATATTTAATGTGGAAATTTTAAGCAAATGTACAATTATAACCATTAAATAAAAAAATAATAGAGTAGTGGATAAATTTATATATATTGTCAAGTAAGGTTATGCATTTTGTCATTTTAATGACTAATAAAAATATATATAAACATAAAATTCTAAAAAAAATTATGTTTTATATAACTAAATAAAAATTATCAATAACATTATATCATAATATACTAATTATTTAGAAAATATAAAAACTAAATACCATATTTTATCTATTATAATTTCTTATTAGAAATATGTTATTGAAATTTTCATATATTCTTTTACATTTTGTTTATTACACAATATTAAAATAACATATAGAACATTTAAATGAAATATTGAAATGGTTTATAGACCATTCAATTTAATCAATATAATTATGTTGTTACCTATTTTTTAATGTAAATATTATATTATTATACTACAGGGGTCATGATATAATTTATTCAGGTTTTTATTGACTTGCTATTAGTTTTGTTTTGACTAAAAAAATTTAAAATCTATCCAAAGTTTAACATTATGAAATTAAATTTATTATTTTTAAATAAAATTTATTTCTATTTATCTCAAATATGATTGGTTAAAATGTTTGGTGTAAAGTATTGAATAGACCATTTTTATGGGTTTTATTTTTTAATTTACAAAAAATTAATTTAAAAAATATGTAATTTAATATGTGTACAATTTGTACAACTCTCATTATATCAATCTATTCTCTAATGACATGACATGTGTACTATAATATGAGCATTATATAAAAAAGTTGTCATCATTCAATATTAAATAAATAATTATTAACTTGTTATCATTCTCTTATATATATATATATAACCATATAACTTTTATCTACCAAAAAAATGTTTAATTATATTTTAAAAAAATAATAATAAATGTTAAACAGATATTTATAGAACTCTTTTTACAATTTTATTATGGTTGGAGTACATACAACACATCATGACATTAAAATATTTTATTAAACTAAACAGCACGGATGCTACTTATTCGAATAACCAACCAACCAACTATCAATAAATTAACAACTATTTCTACCTATACAACTTTACAATTACACTATTATTCTTCAATATAATATTCAAAATTTTAACGGAAGTCCTTGAAAAAAAAATCAGGCAACTAGATTCTCACCTATACACATAGGCTCATAGACTTCCATCATTAAACTAAAGCCCAAATCAGTAGCTTTCTTTACCTATTAAGCCTATCCATCACGTGAATGGAAGGAGCAAAGAGTCCAAAGGTATAAAACGATACCTTGCTGACATGTCAAATCAACACTTAAACATTAAATGCTAAGTTTCTACCCCGCAATCCAGCAAGCACGGAAAAACACAAGCCAAAAACACACTTTATTGTAGAAAAATATTTGACGGAGATAAGATCTAAATACTTCAAACTGGACTTAACTACCATACGTGGCGTCGGCTTCCTATTGCTTTTTACGGCGTTGTCTACCAACCCCACGGAATAGCCCGGAAAGCGTTGTCTACCGACGCCACGGAATAGTCCGGACTGTAGTTTTAAATCAGAATCTAGTAAAATAAATTTAAAAAAAATTATTTGAACTATTTTTTTTATGGTTGAAATAAATTTAATATTATTATTTTTATGTACTTCAAATTTTAAAATTTAATAGTTCTAATAAAAAAATTTATTTGAACTTTTTTTGATTGTGGAAATAAATTTAATATTATTATTTTGATTTATTTAAAATTTTAAAATTTAATAGTTATAATTTAAATTTTCAAAAATATCTGTTAAAATTTTTTACTATTCTTTTAATACCAAAGAATACCAAATAAATAAAATAAGGAAAATTTACCATAATACATGAAGGCTGGCAGTATGAGCTCGAGTAGCTTGTTGATACAAGCTGACTTAATAGGAGAGATTGAAAAAATAGATTTAAAATAATAAAAAATAAATTATTTTTATTTATAATATTAACCTTAAAAAAGGGCGTTTAATTTTTTTGGTTAAATAAGAAGAAATAAAAGGTCAACGAACCTTTTAACTTTGGGATGAGTATTTAGGTTTCTTAACATCTTTAATATTGGGATGTTTATTTATAATATTAACCTTAAAAATGGGGCGTTTAATTTTTTTGGTTAAATAAGGAGAAATAAAAGGTCAACGTTTGGGAGGAGTATTTAGGTTTTTTAACCTCTTTAATATTGGTATGAGTATCAGGGTGAGCATCTTAAAGATAAACGCTTAAATAAATATTTTATAATAAATATAAGTTTATTTTATATTTAGATTTACAAAATATTAACTGCGATTAATATGAATTTATAAATATATAAAGAAAGAGCAATAATAGTTTGTGTAAGTTATTGTGTAAGTAAGTAAGAGGGCACTGATTCATATTAAAAATGGTATAGAGGGACTTTTTGCAGCTAGGGTTTCAATTTTACATCTAGGCTTTATAAACAGGTGTTTGATTTCAAATTTAGGATTTCAACATTTTTTGGTTTTCATGTTTTTGTTTGAGACCATTTGATTTTAGTCTGCAGCCATTACCGCGCTTCCGATATGAGGGACTCATGGTGGTAGCCAAAGGAGGGTGTGGGGGTGCAAACCCCTCCTATCGCAATGTAGTTTCAAGAGAATTGTGTGTTGAAGGGAAAAGAATCCCTTCGACCAACACCTCATCATTTAGCTCCAAGGCATATCTCCTCGAAAGGAAAAGCCCCAAATTCACAAGCTAATAAGTTGCTACTAGGGGTTTCCTGGCAAAGCCAAAACCAAAATTGTTGTCTCCTAAAGGCGGTGCAAAACCCCAAGTATGAAGTTCGATCAAATAAAATAGTAAATTATATTTAGCACACACAAAATCATGCATTGATTTGCAAGTTCATAGGCATTTGGCCCTCAAAGTGAGATATGGTAGCATGGATAAGGCACAAATGGCAGCTAAAAGGCCATATAGATCTGGAGCTCAGAGCCAAAGTCTTTTTCACAGTGATATTCACCAATCTTGAGGATTGAACTAGAGTTTTTGAAAATGGGCCCTATTTTTTCAACAATGTTGGACTCTTCATGAGATTCTAAACATCTAGATATTGTCGAATAAGGAAAAGTTCTTGGTAACACAAGATTGGGTTAGGTTATATTCCCTCCCAAAGGAGTATTGGGAAGAAGAGATCTTAGAAGGTATAGGCAATGTTATTGGTTCCTTTGTCAAGACTTCTATGGTCAGGAAAAGAGGAAGGTACATGATGTATGCTCAAATCTACATCTATATGAACATCTCCCAACCTCTACCAGAATGTATAGAGATCTCATATCATGATGAAGATTTGGTGCAGTGCTGGATTATGAAAATGTCTTATTCCATTGTAAATATTGCCATGAGTATGGTCATATGTTCAAGGAATGCACCCTAATCCAACATGTAGTTACAACATCACAAACCATAGCCACAAATCAAGAGGGTTTCCAAAAAGTTACCAATAGGAGGAGGAACCAAAAACCCCCACTTCCTCTTGATGGGAGCCCCTTTAGTCCAAGAATAGCTTTGAATCCCTAGTAACACTTGAGAAAATGGATGCAGAACCAACACAAAATCCAGAGGCTTCGAAGCCTCAACAATACCCAAAACATGATTCATCCATTAAAAAACTTAAGAACCCAAAAAATACAAATGAGATTCAATAGAAGAAGAAGCAAAGATGCAGGATGCATAACCTATGCCAACACAAGACATCCCCGAGGAGATAAAAATGGATGAGATTTCGTCATCAACAGCAATAGAGTGGAAAGGGTCAGATCCAACATCCATCCCCAAGCCACAAATGAACTTGCTCCATCAATGCTACCTAAACGTGAAGAATAGAAAGGCATTGATTCGGGTAGGGTCAAAACCCTTTGAGTCAACGTGGACCATACTCATGCCCTCAAAGACACTCCAAATTCATCCAACGAAGAAAATAAAAATGGAATTAACTCAAGGAGCGGGGGTGTTGTTAGCCAACTTTGGTAAAGTAATGCTAATTTCAAATGTGTTTTCCTCCTGTCAAACCCATTCATAATGAAAGTTATCTCATGGAATATTCAGGGCCTCAACTGCAAAGGAAAATATAGCCCCTTGAAATATAGTATTTTAAAAATAAAAAAAATTCGAGTGTAATAATACTCCTAAAAACCAAATGCTTTATTGAAAAGATAGAAACACTAGCATTGAAGAGTTGGAAAGGATGAAGATCCATAGCTCTAGACGCCATTAGCCATGGTGGAGGTATAGTAGTTTTATGAAACCCTACGTAGGTTGAATTCAAAAATTGGATTGCAGCCTCTCGCATTATTATGATTCGTTTTAGGATTTTAGAATCCAAATAAATGAGTTGCATTTCGTTATCTATGGCCCACATATTCTAGAAGAAAAAATTGCCTATCTCTACTCCCTCTCTCAAGTCAGGAAGCTACTATAGGAAGACATCTACATAATTGGAGGAGACTTTGACATTATCAAATCACTGAAGAGAAGAAGGGAGGCATCATGTTCCTAGACATTGATTCTCACATGTTCATGGAAACCATAAAATACATGCTCATTACTTATGTCAACACAAGAAATGGAACATTCACCTGGAACAACAAAAGAGGAGGTAAACATCAAATTTCCTGTCAACTCAATAGATTTTTTTCTTTACGAATTCATTCATGAAAAGGATATCTTTTATAACTGTCTATCCTTCCTTGTTCTAGCTCTAACCACTAGCCCATCTGCTTTGAGTTGGACATAAAAGTAGCCCCTAATAACTGGCCATTTATATTTGAAAGTTTTTGGTTAAATGATCAATCCTTTGTAAGGAGAGCTAAGAAATGGTGGAAAGAGATAGAATATCCAATACCTCTCCAATGCATAAATTCCAATCAAAGCTCAAAATCCTCAAAGCCTAAATACAAAAGTGGAACAAGGAAGAGTTGTATAACATCTTCCAAGATAAACAACAATTGGAAGGCTAGATGGAAACCATACTACATTTTATTTTATTTTAAAGGTGTTGTAAAGAGCTCTTCCAATAGGAGGGAGATATATTAAATGAGCTAGATGAACAAAGAAAGCAAGAAGAGATACCTCAGATGAAAAAATCCTGAATTAACTAGCTAAAGGAAGGGGAATGAAATATAATATTTTTTCACAAATCCATGCTAAAGCATCAACACCATAATCAAATATTTTCACTATTGAATGATGCAAGCAAAAAACTAACATATCACAAATATCTCAAGAAGGAACTCATTGGCTACTACAAAAATATTTTGAAAGAACCGCTTCCTAACCGACTCCAAGTCATCAACAAGATTTTGGTTGCACCGAGGTGCCCATTCTATAGCCCAGTATCATGTGTAAGTATGTTTGTGCTCAAAGTTAAATTTTAGCCTAACATAAAAATAAAAAAATTAGAAATCTAAATAATGTTTATGTTTGTCTCTCTAATAAATAATAATAATGAAAATGGAAAAAATTAATGTTGGCAAGAAAAAAAACAAAAATAAAAAAAAACAAAAACAAACTACAATACAATTATCCCCTATGTTTAGATTTAAAAAAAAAATTACAATACAATTATCTCATGGGTTTAATAGTTCTTTTATCATATATGTTGAATTTGAATGGATCATAAATTTACCTTCAACAATTTTTTTACCACACTAAAATTCTAAATTAGGTAAAATTTTAAACATCTTTACTCTTTTCTAAAGCCACTACCATTTCTTAAATCAAAGTAAAAAAGTTAATTCAACACCAAGAATAAAAAATCTTACCCAAAAATCTCTTAATATTTCTTTTAATTAATTATTTGTAAAATGAATCTTAAAAAGGAAAACCATATCATATGGATATATTAAAATCTATATACACATAATATTTCCACAACCAAGTTGTAATATTCCAAAAAAATATTCATTTGGATATATTAAAATCTATATACACATAATATTTCCACAACCAAGTTGTAATATTGCAAAAAAATATTCATTTGATGTAGTTTTATTATAAATTTTGTTATCATGGAATGTAAAAAGAATTATTAAATCTAATATTAATATTGAAAGAATAATATTCATATTATTAATATTATTAAATCTAATATTAATATTAATATATTATAATATTAATGTTATTCAACTTAATAACTTTTAATTAATACAATATTAAATTTTTTTATATTATAATGATATATATTAACTCTAGATATATATGGGACAAAACAACAAAGACAGAGTGATAGAGGTGGAGAGGTAGAGGAAGTGAGAGAAAGGAGGGTGGTGGGAGGGATAGAGAGACGGATTTGAAAGGAGAGAAAGAGAGGGAAGAAGAAAGAAATAGGGAGAGAAAAGTGGAGAGAGAGAGGGAGTGACAAGGAAGAGATGGAGAGAGAATGTTTATGCCTTGTCTCAGAGTTTTCTGCTAATCCATATGACTCCATGAACCAACTCCGTCGATTTGTATCGGTTCTATGGTAAGTTGACCTATTCATCCACTTAACTCACTAAGACGTGCATCAAAGCACAGGAATAGCTTGTCTCACCTCAAGGCATACCCAACACTCTTTCCCAAAAATCGTGGTCCTTTCCGACTTGACCCAACGATCTTTGATAGTCGTTGTTTATTCTAGTGACCAACTCCTCTGCACTCATTTACTCTTCAGCTGCTGACTCATCCAACCTTCAATACTCCTTTGTGTTGCTATATCGGAGCTTTTACACCACAGTGAAATTTCGGAGCCCAAACATCTTGTAACTCTATTAAGAAGATGTTATGATATTACAATATTCTGATTGGCCTTTAGCCCCTTCTTCTTAGCTCCTTATCGCATCTCCACCATAGGACCGTTGCCTATGACCGTTGATATAGCACTTAGGTGCTAAGTCCTTTAGCATCATGTCGGGGTCCTTTCTCCTCGTGTTATTTCTCTGTGTCCTTGGTTTTTTGGGCTCCACAACCAAGCACCAACAACATCGGAAGCTTCACATAGTGTAACTTTCTCCAAAAGTCATTTAAAGCAGAGTTCTAAATTCTCCAGCCTCCAATATGCTCTACAACACTTAGGTGCTAAGCCTCGCTCTACGCCCTTGGTTCTTTGAGTCTTTGCAATCCTGGTGCCAGCCCAATATCAGATCCCCCTTATCAGAACTTTTCAATACTCCAACTATTATAGACTTATGATTTCTTCAACCTTCGATTTGCCACTTTCGATATGACCTCATCACTATGACGTCATCATTGCCACGTGGCGACTCCCTAGAGGTGACACATGTCACCTGGTTATGGCCCATTAGACCACCCAATATGGTTGAATATGTCTACCACGTGTCCTATCGTACTTCCACGTTATGTTGATGCCAGTTGTCATCGTACCTTATCAGAGCCAACCAAATGCTGCCATGTATCCTTATTAGAGCTAACCAGACGCTATCATATGTCCTTATCAGATCCAATAACATGCGTCCATGTGTCATGCTAGATAAGAGAGAAAAGGGCTCGCCCACCTTTGGTTTTGTGATGAAATCCTTTGTTAATCCTTTGTCAACTCCCTGACAATTTTTAACGCTATCGAAACTTTTAACAATATCACAACTTTTTAAATGTTTGCACTTTCAGAAGTTTTGATCATTCGATTGTTGATGTTACGATCTCCTCCGAGCTCTGATGTTGCGATCGTCGATCTCCAATGTCTCTGGACCTCCAATATGTGGTGCGTTGATATGCTTGATGCTCTGATGTTGCGATGTGGTGGTATGCCCGACCTCCGATATGTGATCATTGATATGCCTAATGCTCTGATGTTGCGATCGCCGACATGGCTGATGCTCTGATGTTGCGATCGCCGATATCTTTGGACCTCTGATATGCTGGTCTGCTGATCTTCGCTATGCTGATATTCCTTCCTGCCTAAGGCTTCAAATCCTTGAACTTCAACAGGCCGTAACTTTTGATCCAAGAATCCATTTATGGACTTCTACATATTGTTGGAAATCTCTTCCAGAGCACTTTCCAATGTAGAGGGTCCGATGAAGGCTTTGAGACCATCTGCAACCTCTAAGATGGCTCCAAACTCTCTGCCACTCTTATGCTCCTTGACTCTCTAGACAACTGAAATCACACCCACCATGGTGGTCCTTTGCATGAAGCTTGTTGCTATCATGGAATTCCATCTAGTCCATCACTGTAATCATCATTTTAATGATTCTCCAATAAGCCTGCTAATACGATGATTTTCTACATGAAGCCAACAACTACCATGAGATTCCTCTTGTGCCATCACTGTCAACATCTATTGCAACAAGCATCCAAGCTAGTCTGGTTGACATCAATGCCAACACTCCTGCCAATAGTTAGGCATTGCTCACTTCCCAACACATCTTCCTAGCATGATAACTTGACATCAATGCCAACACACTTTCAGATGCCTTCACTAGGCCACTGGTCATCCAGACAATGTCAATTGTCCAACAATTACTACTTTCTAGCTCATTGCACAATCTTGTGGAATGCTCCCTCATTCCATCAACCGTAAGTAAGGAGACGTTGTCTTCCCAAGGCATCTCCTTAGGAATATCTCCAAGATGGGTATAAAGAGGGTCATAGCTTGAATTGCGGGCATATTGTTGCTCCCTATGACCTCTCTCCCTATAATGAGGTCCTACAGAAGGAGAACAATCAAAACCTATAACATGTTAAATGTGCACATATTATTTAAATGTAAATAATTTGTACTTGGACAATTTGTGTTTAATAAATATGTGTACATTTAAAATTTCCTAATGGAGAAATCATCTCATTCTCTGAGCTTCTCATCAAAGTATGATTGTCATGTTCTGAGGAAACAAACTTAGAGCTATTACCCCCCTGTACTAAACATCAGATTGTCAATCACACAAGTATGAGACACATGATAACTTATCACATTAAATATGTCAAACAAGATTTATGTTCAGATTTTAAATGAACAAACTATATCAAACACTATGTTGGTTCTCATAGGTAGAGTAATGGCATAAGACACTAAATGCAGAGAACAAAAAATTAATCGATTTATATTCTTGTAACATTAAAATAAAGACAAATAAATCATAAGTTTGAGCATGTTTTAAATAACATTCCAATGTACCTAAGTGCAACCCCTAGATGCATGGCGCTGAATCAATATGGCCAACCTTAGGGTCAACCCATGCACCTGTGGACGACGATATTTTTTCACATTAAACACATGTCAAAGAAGATTATTCACATGTTAAACATCAAATTTATAGTGTAGACTTGAACATGTTAACTAGCAACCGAATGTGTACTTGTAGCATGCCTAATAGACCCCTCGGAATTGTGTCTATGCATGAGGGAACCCCTGTCAATATATCTATATGTGGGCCTATACAAAACATTAGATTTTTAATCACACAAGTATGAGACACATGATAAATTTTCCCATTAAACATGTCAAACAAGATTTGTGTTCATATTTTACCTGAACCAACTGTATCAGATGGTGGGTTGTTTCTCATAGGCAGAGTAATAGAATAGGATATTAAATGCATAGAACTAAAAATTAATCAATTTATATGCTAGTATCATTAAAATAAAGATAAATATACCATAAGTTTGAACAGGTTTTACATAAACTTCTAATGTATCTAAATGTGACTCCTGTATGCGTGGCTATGAACCAATACAACCAACCTGGGGCTCAACCCATGCACCTGTGGATGATGATATATTTTCACATTAAACATGTTCCAAAGAATATTATTCACATGTTAAACATTAAATTTATAGCATAGACTTGAACATATTAACTAGCAATCGAATGTGTACCTGTGGCACGCCCAATAGACCCCTTGGAACTACATCTATGTGTGTGGGAACCCTTGTCAATAGATCTATATGGCTCACTTCTATCCATCGGTGAAAAGACATGTGTCGACACATTAGTCATCTAGGTATCTACACGTATGCCCAACAAGATGTTTTCACAAATTAAAAATGTGTTTTCACAATAACCATTAAATATAACCTACTTGAAAACATGGACTATCTTTAAAAGTAAAATGTACCTGACACTACTCCTCCCATGGAGCAGCCTCGCAAGGGGTCAGTGGAAGGGTTGTTTGATGCCATTGTTGCTATATAATAGAGGAATAGTTATTAAAACCACTAGATACACTCAAACCACAAATAAACATACATCTTAAATTAAAAAACACCTTTTCCTCTTACCTCTAGACCTTAATGTATATGAAAACTTTTAACAAAAAATCATGTCTGAGTTTTTGTATTTTATCACTTACAATTTGATATTATAACTAAAAGAGAACAAATATACTTGATGAAACTCTCCCAAGAATTGTATATTCCTACACGCCCATGGAAATATATCACTCTTTATTTTTCAGTGGCCTTTGTATAACCACAAATTATCATAATATTATTCCTCGTTGTTTGATGCCATTTGTAGGTTACATTGTGCAAAGATGAAAAATGGTATAACCCTGCACCATGAACATGTACCCATACCTACATGTCAATAAACATAAAAATAAATATCCAACAACTTATATACCAACAAAAAATTATCTTAATTGTAGAATATACATGATGTGTGAAATACAATGAGTTTAAGATATTATGTACAACAAGTCTTTTGTAATGAATGATAGGCTCAACATGTATAAAGGAAAAATAATTTTTACATATAACTCAAAACAACTTAGTTAAGCCAATTATTTGTAGATCAGCCAAATAATTTTTACATTTAACTAAAAACTAATTAAGCCAATTATTTATAGATAATCCAATCGAAGCCTTGTTATCATATTAATCCAAAATGAACAAGAAAAATAATCCTTCCTTCGATATTTATTTTGAATATCATATTAAAATATAGAGATGCTAGAGAGGAGGAGGATATTGTGGCTACTCATCATAAGCAAGTTGAATGTACAATAAATATTGTTACAAAGAAAATGAAGATGTTATTTGCAGTAGATCATCCAGGCAACTGGATAGATAAAAAAATTCTAAATGGAATGATATTGTTGGGAAATCTTAGAAGGGCGTGCGTGAATCATCTTCTTGTGTCAATGAAACTTAGCTCCTGTTAAGCTAATTTATGCAATTACAAGAACTGCAGTTCGGAGAATTTCTTCATAAATTGCCAATAAATATTGGATCAACTTCTATAATATCAAGAAGGCATAAACACATAGAAACTTACTAGTTCTAGTAGCTTCCTGGCCCCTAGCATTATCTATCGATGCAACCTAAATGTGGAAAAACCTTGGGTTAGTAGTATTTAAAGGGACTATTGTTCCAGACCTTGAGTGGACAAAATTTGAGGATGAACGGGGTTTCATAAGAAACAAGGGTGGAACTCAGATACCACTGTTCATTAAGAAAGATAGTCCTCATCCAATTCTACTATATTATTATGGGGGTTTTAGTATTATCATCACCCCTTAACTTCAGTGTTGGTCACTTAATCATTTCATGGCATTTATGGGCAGTTTTTGTAGTTGCAAATATTCGTGATGGAAGTAAATATGGAGAAGAGTTGGGGAATGCTACATCACTTGAAAGAAATAATTTGGATGGATTGAAAGTGATCAGTGAAAGGGATATGATTCAATTGAATTGTCTTTATTCTGGAAAATAGGAGGACAAATTTTGCAACACCCAAACTTGCAATTGCTTGAGGATAAGCATTATCGGAAAAGGGAGACTGTCTGGCATAATTCTAAGGAATTTCTCACTTGGTTTTTGGAAACCATGGGATAATTTTGTGGGTTATTGGCTTGAAAATGCTCTCTATGATTTATATGGCTATTAACTAGGGAAGTGAGGTAGTCCAAGGAAAATTTGAGAGTAGCAAAGACCCTTCTAGGTTTTGTTTGTGTCAGTACAAAGTCTTCAAGATTAATTATGGTAGCAAGGGTTCTTGAGGCCCATTTAGGGCTATGGACCAATCTTAGGAAGCAGTGAATACCCTCCCAACTCAACCCTATGAGACAACGACACTTTCCAAGAATTAACTTGGGACAACACAGGGTTTTGAAGGTAAACTTAGATAGCAGGGTAGCCCTCTATGGTACCATGAACCTCAACACTTCACTTGTAGCATCGAACAAAATCTAGGGCACTGAGAGGAGTCACAACCTTACTCTTGAGGCTTTATTTTGATAGTAGAATAATATTAAGGAAGCGAAGAATATTCGGGATAACAAGGTTCAGTGGAGTAATAGAGGTCCAGATTAGCACCAGCCAAAGCATCCAGACAAGGATTTGGAGCAGTCGAACATATAGTTGAAGGAAATAGAAAAATAATAAGAATTGTTAGGGCATCACTAGTAGAGATTGTAAAGGTCATTGTTGTCTCCTGAGACAGAAAGGATACAAACAGTTATGTAAGTTGGTCACCAAGTCAAATTTCTTGATAGGAGTACCTGTCTATTGTAGTAATCATATATAGATTGATAGTGTTTTTAGTAGAGGGACTGCCATTGTTATGGATGCTATACAACCAAGTTTGTAAGTGTAATAACACTTGCAGCAGTTGTAAAATTGAAATATGATGTGAGTTATTCGCACATGGTGAAATATATTATTAGATTATATTGTGTTTATTCTATAAAGATGGAGATAGGATCTAGGGTTAAGATGGATCTATGATGGATATGGTATCTATTTATTTATAATATTAATTGGGTTTAATTTAAGTGGTTGAGAGAAATGAATATTATCCTCCCTACTTGAATTCAATTATTATAAGTGATATGTTAATTTATCAACAAGTATATTGTTTTTTTTGCTAAGGCAAGAGCAGAACCTTCTATTCAATCAGAAAAAGAAATATTGTACAAAAGGCTTAACACACAACTAGCTATTAGATCCTGAGCTAAAGATCCATTGGAAGAGAGACATTTCGGGTGGCCAATAAGCACACCATTTAACAAGCACAACGGACCCGATGAGCTTCGAAGACCATAATTGATAATACTATCGGGTCCGTTTTTTACATAATTTTCGTTTAAGTAAACTTCCCGAACTCCGCCAGATGCGCGCGATACCTAATAAATTTCGCGAGTAGCACGGAAGTTAACCTAAGAATCGGACCCACCAACAAGCCCAAGTGATCCTAGCCGTAGATTGACCACAGTAGATCCAACGGTCCCGAGACATATCGCATGGCCCAACCATACCGAAGATTACTGTGCGATGAGGGTGATATTGCCACCCCACCCTGAGCCACGTGTTGCAAGGTGAGTGGAATTACTCCTGAAAAAGAAAAACCGCTACTGGCCTGAAAGTGGTGCGATACATCGGAAACCATTTTGAGGGCAGTAAAACTGTCGTCGACCAAGAAAGTGGGGTATAACGGTTGCCGTGAAAGACTGTGTTCCGTCGCCTTAGCCAAAAGAAGAAGAGGATCCCTGATTCCAGCCGATCCTCTGAAACTTCTTGTACGTTGATACCAAACATAGACCTGCATACCCAAAACAACCTTGCTTGTGTCAAAAATTTGCATAAAGGTCAACCAGATCCCATTTTTATCGCCCTGTTTCGATAAACCTTGTAGTTGTCTTCCGCCTGACTGAAACATTGCTCTCTTAATCTGTTCTGAGGCATATCTCGCCAGATTATCTTGACTCTATTTTTAGTGCAAGACACTCCTTGATTGGCCAGAACGTCCACAAGTTTATTGGCCGTCCTCCGCACATGAGTGAAACTCACAGTGTGTAAGTCTAGGAGATGAAATTGAATCCTTTGGAAGACCTGTATCAGCCTCCAGTGACTTGAGACTTTTTCTGGCTCTGTGCCACAGCAAATTCTTTTTACCGAGTTAATAATCAGCTCAGAATCGGCTTCAATAATAATGTTCTGGAGATTATCTTGCTTCAGGAAATCTAAAAACTGTTCAAGCGCCATTAATTCAGCCATATTGTTTGTATCTCTTCCCATATGGCAATGGAAAATGAAAAGAATACAGCCACTATCATCTCGTAACACTCCTCCGAAACTAGCAAGACCTGGGTTGCCTTTAGAGGCCCCATCTATGTTGAATTTCAGAAAACCCTGAGGGGGAGGATGCTAATAATCTGGCTTATTAGGCAAATTCATAACCTTCCTATCCATTCCCTGTGGTATAAGTCCCTGCATACTCAGCTGACAAAGAATCTGCCTCTCCTTTTCTGAAGGTGGATTTTTGGGGGAGTTGCGCACAAGGGTGCCAACTGTCTCCTTGAGCTGTCTTAAGATTTGCTCAAAAATGTGTTGGGTGGTGCTGTGAACATTTTTGAAGATTCTATTGTTCCTTTCTTTCCAAACATTCCAAATTATGAAGCCTGGACTTAAAACCCAAGCCAAGCGAAGAAACTCATACTCAGAAAAGTTTCGTCTCCAGTTATTTAGGGTGTTGATAATGCTTTCTTTTTCCCTATCTGTCTGTTGGAAAATTGTAGCAAAAGAGTCCCATAGCCTAGAGGTAAAGGTGCAGTCATTAAGAAGGTGCTCCATTGTCTCCTCTTGGGCTTCACAGAGCTGGCATCTAGAAGGTTCTAGAACACCCCTCTTCCTAATATTTTCCCAGTTTAGAATTTTCTTTTGATGAACCAACCACATGAAGAGTTTAATTTTCATCCAACCTTGATGCTTCCAGAGGTTCTGCCAAACCCTGTCCGGAACGTGGGAATCTAGCTCTAGGAATACCTTCTTGGCTTCCTTAATATTGAAGGTGCCTTCTTTATTGTTGCCCCATCTAAGTTGGTCATGCCCTTCTGAAACAAGAATCTTCCTTTGTTCCAAAATTCGCAGTAGTGCCTTTTTTTTTTCTTTCAAGGGGTTGTCATCCCCAAATTCTATATTCTTTTAGGTTCTCCATTTGTCTTCTAGACTGGGTTGTTCCCAAAAATCTTTAACCCTGAAAAGCCCTTTGGTGTCTATTTCTTTCTTTAGGTCCAAAAAGTCCTCTCTTAACAGAGTAGGTTCTTGTTGCTATCTATCCTCCCAAAACAGAGCAAGGTCCCCTTCTCTAATTTCCCAGAAACTGTTTTTCTGCACTAATTCTCTATTCTCCCAGGCCTTATTCCAAATGTGGGATCCTTTTAGGATTCCTGTCATCCTTATGTGATCATTCTCTTGCCAAGTACTGACATATTTTTCTTTCCATACACGAGCCCATTGAGCCTTTGGCTCTTTGATCCAACGCCACCATAATTTTGCTCCTAAAACCTTGCTAAGTACCTCTGGATCATCCAGTCCAAGGCCCCCATGAGATTTTGGTTTGCAAAGCTTATCCCAGGCAACCAAGGCCCATTTCTTTCTCTCCTCCCCCTTGCCCCAAAGAAAGTCTCTTTGAATAGTTCTCATTTGTTGTAAAACTCCCTTTGGAGCTGGAAGTGCTGAAAGCATGAAAATGGGGATTGATTGCAAAACAGCTTTTGTAAGCACCAACCGGCCTGCCAAGTTTAAAGATCTGATAGTCCATTTTCTAATTTTATCCTACATCTTATTAATTATCGACTCCCAGATTTTTTGTGCAAACTTTTATAGTTATAGGAACTCCCAGGTACTTGGAAGGAAGGACCTCCCTTTGAAAGCCCAGAATTCTGGAGATGTTTCTCTGAATAGCGATATTAGTATTAAAGAAAAAAATCTTAGATTTGGACAAATTTACCTCCATACTCGTGGTTCAACAATTATATTGTTATAACAATTAAGCATCTACAAATTTAATTCAATCATTGTATTATGCTTATGCATTTGATTAAGAAAATGGCGAGGATTTCTCTACCTAATATTAGAATTTAGGGTGCTATCATCATCGACAGTTACCCCCACACTTCCCAGCTCATCCCGACATTGGGTGAACTTCGTGAGATACTTGGGCATACTGTCTCCATTCTCACACTCAATGTTTCTGAGTTTATCCTTGAGCGCCAACTTCCTCTGGTCACTATTGCTTTGGAATAAATCTGTCAACGCTTTCCACATCAAGTATGGAGAAGACTTTCCATGCAGGCTGGATAGAATGTGATCCTTCACACCCTCCAACAGAATCCTTCATCACTTTGTTGTCTTCTTTTGCCAAGCCTCAACATGAGCAACATCAGTAGGCTTTGGGACCTCAGCCTCTATGAACTCCTTCAACCCATTGTCATCTAACACCGCCTCCATCCTGTCTTTCCATGCAATATAATTCAAGCTGCCTTCAAGAGCATACTCCAATCGCAATCTGTTGAAAGACATTTCAACTTCGACACCAAGAAAACACTGCTGCAAATTCGAATTCCACCATCTCAAAACTCAACCGCTTCTGATCTAAAATTCGTGAGAACAAAGTATTTCTCTTACAGATATTGACTGTATGGGCTTTTACCGGATATCTCACCTTCCAAAAGAAGGGTGAATCCAGAGGCTACCTGGCCGATTACAAACTCTGCCTGAAGAAATAAAATGTAATCACTTTCTGAATAATAGATCTGATGATCAACTTCGCTCCGATACCATGTAGAAATTTTGAATAATATAACACTTATTCACAGATATTATCCCTATTATACACTATTTGCGGAATGCATGCATAATACATAACCTCCTCTACATTGATCATCAATTTTGCAGAATTAAGAAACAATCGCATGCGCACATTGAAACATCAATCACACATATCAACACAGTATGTACTGGGGAAAGCATACAGCTGAAAACCCCCAACTATCTGTATATTATAATGATAGAGAACATGTAACAATACATAGTACAATACTCCTCACAAGTACTCAGTACTATCTCCACCTGCTACATACAAACTAGCTCAGATCTGAATCAAGTCACAGGTTCAAATCTCCTCCGCTGTTTGCCTGCCTCTACTACGCAATCCAATGTCAGAATAGGAATAATCCAAGCTCGTTTTCCTTGGATTGTACTGCACAATCCTCATTGGCAATCTCCATCATTGATTGTGCAAATCTCATGCACAGCTATAGTCACAACTGATAGTAGTCTCCACCTCTAACACCTGTCTCCACTGAACTGTCCATGCACTGAGTTAACTGTTGTATTATTTAGTTGCTTTATGAGTTAATAATTAGTGAATTAATTAATAATTAATTCACATCACTCATCACTAGTGTATTTGCAGTTAGACTAAATACAACTAGTTCAACCAAGTCAAACTAAACACAACTCCATCAACTCCTCAATCAACTCCACCAAACTCAATCACTTGAGTTCTAACTGAAGTCCATCATGCAATAGCTCAACTAACCCATAGGAAAAGTGTATTTCCTTCTGACAGTTGCATGTGCCACATCCATAGCTCGAACTAAAGTGTTGCAAGAGGATAAGATAATGTTTATAGTTCAAATATTATTAAGAGCTAATGATATTCGACTATTCTATTTTTAGCCTGGCAGTCTAAAAATAGACTCCACCCATATGTCTAAAAATAGAAGTCCATCTATTTTTACCAACATGACCAATCATCCACAAATAGCATCCTGCAACTCAAAGACCATGATCCATATGTCTAAAAATAGACATAGTCTAAAAATAGACTTTGCGCCAAAAATAGCCTGCGGGCTCACTTAGTGAAGGCGACTCCTTTTCACTAAGCTCCATCATCTTGTTGCATTCTCAAAAATATATCCTAATTTTTTAGCTTAAAATCAGACCAAACATCATAGAGACCAATGTAATTTTCAAGAACCTAAGTTCAAAATATTCTTTATTAGTGTGTTTGAAACCAACCACAAGAAACCAAGCCCTCAAAACCCTAAAACATCTATACTATACAATATATCCACAAGTTAAAATTCAAACATAGCAGCATCCCAAATCAAATAGAGAAACTAAGAAGAGTTTATTTTTTAAGTTCAAAACCAATTCTTCTTTCATGGTTATTTTACTATTTTTTGAACAAAATCATTAACATGCTAAATTTATGTTGATGGCAGATTCAAGTATCTAACAAGCACCCAACAAATGCTAAATCTATGTTGATTACATATTCAAGTATCTAACGAGCATCAAACAAATTTACAAATTTAATAGTTGATTTTGTTAAATCAACATAAAAATGACCATTCAAAAAATCAAGACAACCTTTTTATACTCAAAACGAACCAGAGGAGATCTTATGGATGACCTAGGATAGCTATCAATCTCCTATTCTCAATAGAAAAAACAAAACAGAACGATGACTAAATGAAAAGGGCAAGGAGGAAATGATTGAGGATGAGGATGATATAGCCTGGCAACTCACAACTCGACATTAGCTAAAGATCTTATTAGATTGTCATACTCAATCACCTCCAAGAAATTCAAACGCTGGCCACTAAACCAGAAATTCAAACACTAAAAGAGACCCCAAGGGAAAATATGTAATTACCTTGTTTGTTTAGGTGGCAATGAGTCGTGGAATTCGACGGACATGAAGCCCGTAACTTTCGTGGGCTATCCTATGTAATGTTTTGTCGCAAAGTGAATGTTTTTTTCTTATATATACCAAGCAAACTCTCGGCCAAGAGTTTTGAAAGTTTGTGCCCAAGAGTTGTCAGGGAAAAAATTCACTGAACTTTTCAAGCAAAACAATGTCAAACTTTTATTCGAGAGTTATTTAACTCAAGTTTAGACTGACTAATATCTCGAGCGAAATATTTAAAACTCTCATCCAAGATTATTTTTGAACTCTCAGACAAGAAAATATGTTGACATTTTTCTCAGCAGAGAAGTTATCATTGGATTATTTTTGAACTCTCAGACAAGAAAATATGTTGACATTTTTCTCAGCAGAGAAGTTATAAATGATAGTGTCATTTTCTCGTACACTCAAAAAAAAAAGTGTTTCTCAGTTTTTTGTTTTCACCATAGTTGAATTTCCTAAATATAGTTATCCATACAAAACCCATAGTCACATCCATTTAACTACCATTTACCCTTTGGAAAAACATGTTATTGCATCCTATAGGGGCAAAGGTGAGTGTTTTTAAGAAAATGTCATGAATTTTTCAAATTGTTTTCTTCTACTTTAGAAAGGAATAATAACATATGATCTAGGGTGTTAATAGCTTTATCTAATATTTAATAAATCTTTTGAGTAATTTTATTATCTCTATATGACATTTTGAGGGTTCATCTTGAATTCTGACTAGTAGGTTGATTAGTTTACATTGTTGAATCTTAAATCTTTGGAGCTATAATGCTTATAATTTGATCATTGAATTAATCACAATTCTCCTCCAATTTGAAAAAAGGAAAGAAGAATTGTTAAGGTTGCATACATAGAGAAGAACATTAAAAGAACCTTATATATGCATCAAAGCTCTAAATGAAGTGTTCTTGAGTGATCATTACTAATTTTATTTTATAAATTTTCTTGTTAAATATTTCGAGATGAAAGAGAGATGTTTCAACTATTATATTATTTATAATTTGAGAAAATTTTGTTATATGGAAAATGGTTGCTACTTTGATTAATAGATTGTCAATGCCCAAATGAGAAGATGGTAATGTTATTCTTGATCTTGTCAATACTCTTTCTCTCTCTAATCGTTTTTCTACAATTTTCATTACAGATTAAATACATGACCTCTTATCTTGATTTTAGGTAGTCTAACCTTCAAAGAATTGGTTACCAACCGATTCAAATTCCCTTGTCAAATATCCATTACGAAATTAGCTAAATTCTATTAAATCTTTGTGCTTAAATGCTCTCTCCAACCCAAGTATAGAAGAGATGTTGTCATGTTTTATCTTGTTATGTTTTGTAAAGATTTTGAGTTGGTCAAATTACACAAAATTTAAAATAAAATAAAAATTATTATTATAGTTATTAATTAAAACATTTTGACTGTCTAATTATATAAAAATAAAATTTAAGATATATATATAGAGAGAGCTAATTATAATTAATAAGTCTAGATCCATCTTAACTCTAGATGTACGAAGTATTAAGAGAGATCAAATTTCATGAAGCTTATACTTATTTTAGAGTAAAAAGAAATTTGATCTCTCTGTGCATAGATCCAAAATTAAGATAAATCTAAACTGATAAATAATTAACATGTCCCAAAATAGATTAATCAAATTTTATAATTCCTCGAGTTTGAATATTTTGGGATGTGCGTCATGTCCAATTGATGTAAAGGTTTTAGCCCCATTTGACTTTTAGCCCCAAGATGGCATCAATAAAGGAATGGGAATATTCACTATTGTTTAAGTATTTCATTTATTGATTTCAATAGGTCTTAGATCATGTACACTACAATCCCAATTTTACATGTTGTACTTAGAAGGCAAGAGAAATTAAAAAGACAACAATATCGGCTATGGTCATCATATTATTTTTATAATTTTTTATTAGTTTTTTAATTTTTTTAAATAGAGTGAAATTTTTAATTTAAAATAATTATAATATTATAAGTTACAATTTTATATTAATTTAAAATATATATTAATTTAATATTTAAAATTATAAAATCCCCTGATTGGGGTGCAACATTGTGGAGGAAGTGGGTCAGGGGAGATGGGACGGGGAAGTGGTAGGCAGAGTCTAAGCGAGTGAAAGGATAGGAATTAGAGTGGGAAGTGGAGGGAGAGGATAGGGGGAAGGGCAGGTGGACGAACATGACAGGGAAGGAACAGACCCTGAGAGCAGGTCGGTGGAGACAGGAAAGGAAGATAGTGAGGATGGCAGGGGGGGTGTCATGCCCCCAAACCTGCGGTAGTCTTTCAACCGCTCTAAGCGAGGTGCGGCACATCGAACACTTTCTTTTCACCAATACTTATGTTCGTGGACTACGCCTAACCACTTATTCTACTTAGTTTGTGTTTCGCAACCAAGTATTATTAATGTTTCCTTTATACCAATGAACACCCATACACATTCATTATCATTAGCAATTATACATGAAGAACACAATTGCAAAGTATAAAGGGAGGGGCAACTCCCTAAACAATGAGTCTGCCCGAATAATATATTATACAGTCTTTCAATATTACAAAGCTTTACAAGTATACTTGGAAACACCAAGTTTCATACTTAGCCAAATTTACAATCTTCGGCAAACTCGGTTGCCCAACTCGTCGGCGCCTTCGCACAGTCACCGCACGACTCACCAACCCTTCGTTCACCTCGTCGCACGATCGTGTTGTTTGCCCAACTTGGGCGCACCTCCAAGTCGCCACACACGGGTGCCTCTGCACAAGTTGCACCTCCGTTCACAATCTCAACACTTCACCAAAAGTCACACCGTGCACACTTGCACGACGGGCGGGCGCTCACTCGAGTCACCCAAGAACCCGTGCGAAGTCGTCACACAAACCGAGCGCCACACCCATGCACGCCTTACTCCAACCGGCGGGCGACCTCTACCCGCGCCCTCGCCCAAATCCAAGTTGTGTGCTACCTTCGCGCAGCCTTGCCCAAGAATGGGCGCATCACCCAAAACTGTGCCTTTCCTCTTGTGCGTCCACCCCTTAGATCTACGCACCTCTTCACATGAGCGAAGTCGTTGTGTGTTGAGCGATGGTGCCAAATTACTCCAACGCAATGCCAATATATAGGAGTGGAAGGGCGAGGTTGTAGCTGCCCAGCTGACCTGCCCATGCCCTCAACGCCATCGCAATTCTTCTCCAAACTCAAGTCGGCCATCCTCCAAACGCTCCCAAGGAAGGTCGGCCTTACTTTGCTTGTTGGTCGGCCCGTGGGTTGAGCCAACCGCTCCCCACGCCATATAAACACCTCCACGTTCTCTTCCCTGTGCGCATTATAACATATCACCATCGCACAAGAAGTCATGAGCTCACACTTCACCGTTTCAAGCTGTTCGTTCGTGCCTCCAACCGCTCTCCTTTGTTCAGTCGCGGTCGCACTTCATGTCGGAGCGCACGTAAGGACTGTAGGTCCTTACATTCTCCTCCACCTGAAGTCATAGTCATCCTCGACAACATACCATCCTGGTAGCCATCCACCAAGATCATCATCAATGTTTGTCTCATCCCTGGTGTTTGGTCAATTTAGTGTGTCCTAAATTGCTATATAAATTGTCAATCCAGGAGTCGTAAACTGCTGAAGTGAAGTGCACTATATATGCAAGATAACCGATTTCTTACTTCTTTGTCATTTTTTATTTTTGGTTTGTTTTTGGGTTTATCTTTTGTTGATTCCCTAATGTGAGATGGCAAAATTAAAATTCAAGTATGGATATAAGTGTTCAAGGCAATGGTGACCTCTACAATGATTTCCAAACTTCAAAGTTCTCAAAGAGGTTTTAAAATTTGCAATGATGAAATCAATTCCTAAGAGAAAATAAAAATGTACCTAAATTCTAATTAAACCAAACAGTGAGCTAGTGACTATGAAACCCGGTATCCTTGCTGTTGTATAAAAAGAAAACTGAACTCAAAGAAATTCAAAAACTGTAAGCAAAGTAAACTAAATCATATTACATCAACTCATATTCTGACCCCTCACCATTCGACTCGTTCTGGCTATAGGAGTTAATCATAAACAAATTGAGTAATCTGATATCTAAATTGCATAAAATGAAACTAAGATCAAACTACGCATTCATACTTCAATCCCTCACCATTCGACTCGCTCTGGCTATAAGAGGTAACTGAAAATGACATGAGTAATCTAATCACTAACTTGTAGAAAAATAAACTAATATCAAGCTACGCATTCATACTTCAATCCCTCACCATTCGACTCGCTCTGCCTATAGGAGGTAACTGAAAATGACAAGAGTAGTCTAATATCTATCTTGCAGAAAAGTAAATGAACAAAACAAAACTGAAAGAAATAAACAGTGCTGGAATTAGAACTAAGAAAATAAATCAGCAGAAGGACAAGATAATTTCATGTCATTAGTCATTAAAAAGCTATGTGCAATTGCCCGGGCTGTCTATTAGAACCTGAAAGAAAAACACTGATCAGTTAACAGTCATTAGAAAGCATAAAAGAAACTATGGATAGCAATCAACATGAATACCATAAGCAGTGTAACATATACAAGCAAACGATTATGGGATCAGGAATGTAAAGGAAGAAAGCATGAAACTATACAGTAATTACAGAACCTTGGTGTACAGGGGCCCTCTGCAACCTCAGCCAATCAGCGATCAATCACAAATTGAACTTAAAAACACTGTCTTCTCATGTATTAAAATGCATTCATAACGTAAGGATTAAGTCACGGCGCAGTGGGCTCGTAAAACAGTCAAAATTACATACACAAATCTAGCTAATATGCATATGAGAACGCATTATTTATAATTGAGGATGATACAACTACTTCCTAAAATCTGTGCTGATAAACAGACACGTGAATAACCACGTCCGGAAATATAGCGTGATGGTAGCTGTGAAAATTAAATCCAAGGAGGGTGGCTGTTAGATTTGGTTCACGGAGCAGTCCACGGGTATTAGCACGCCTCCTGAGATTGAGGAATTTGCCACGCAAGTCTTCACGTGGTGAAAAATAGAGTTCTACCACCGTAAAGCTCTTAGGTTGACCACCGCTTTGATTGTCCTTGACCATGGACTTTTGTGAGGGATTCGGCTGAACCAAGGGGACACGTTCCATGTCCACATCATTTGCAGCTTGCCCATGTGGCCGAATTCTCCAGAAGACACCTGTAACATAGACTTCAACAAAAAGGTGTTGCATGTCCTCATGCAACCAAAATTTTAGTCATCCCCCTTTATTCCATATGTTCTGAAGCCTCTGCTAGTACATCCAGTCCTCTTCTCTTCTTTCTTGGTGCTACCACCATCCTGGGTTTCCTTATCAAACATCTAAATTTGAGATTGATTAATTCCCTGCTCAACTTTCTGCACTTTTTCTTTAGTTTCTTGTTCTCTTTCTGCCACAGTCCCAAATGTAGCATAGTATTATCATGAATGATTTTGTCCACTTTGCTTTGCTCCTTTAATGCTTCATTTTCTTGTTTAATGTGCCTGTTTAGAGACTAATTCAAACACTTCTTGTTTCAAGGATTGGACTTGTGCATCTTGTGTTATGTGAGGTAGAGTGGATGATGTGCTCAGGCCTGCAGCTGTATTTTCTAAGGATTCGAGGTAATCATACACTTCTTGTTGACTTGGATCTATTTCGGGTGTTTTCCTTGGGCTGACTTCAAAGTCTTGTTGAGGAGGAGGACTGCTTTCTAATTCTGGCCGAGAAGGACTTACATCAACATCTGGAGGATTGGTTTCAATATTTGGCTGAGGATGAGGTGGACTACAGCTAGCTGGAGGTTTCTCGGGTGCTTCCCCACCCAAGTCGATGAAGTGGGGTCCTTTTACTTGTGTTTTCCTCCACTTTCCTCTAAGCCTGTTGCTTCTTCTTAAATATTGTGGGCTAGTACTCTCTTCTTCCATGCTCTGTTTTCCTTTTTCTTTCTTCTTGGCTGTAGCAGCTTGTTTTTGAAGATGCACTAGTCTCTCAGACAACACTTGATATTCTTCCTCTATAGATGGCTTTGGTGATTGGTAGACATCTTCTATGTTCCTTTTTCCTTTCAATTTCCTCTGTTTTCTGTCCTTAGTTCTTTCCTCCTTCTCTTTTTGACCAACTTCTTTAGTTTTGCTAATAAGAGAGTCTCGGATTATGGCACTTTTTTCTTTTCTCCTACTCCTTCTTGGTGTCTTTGGTGTACTGCTTTCAGGTGCCTCAGATGGCTCTTGAAAGTAATTTCTTACTAAAAACCGTTCCCAGGTATATTTGTTTTTCTTCAGTTGGTCTTCAATGAGAATCCTCACAAGTCCATGATGATATAAATGAGGTTCTATGTCTCCTATGTTCTTTTGGACTATGGTACTCATCTTTTTCAAGCTCAGCAATAAGAAATAGGGCAGATTAAGGGTTTGATTCTCTAAGAAGTTCATCAATAACCTAGTATGATACATGTACATTGTTCCAAAGCAGCCTTCACAAGTGATGAACTTTTGAATGATTAAAAGTAAGCTAGCCCACTCTTCTTTTAATGCATGAACAAGAATTCCTTTTGTAAATATAGTAACGTCCATACCTGGGTTACGTAATATAACTCTCCAGGCCTGCTCATCCAAAATTTTGTTTTTAAACCAACACTCACCTTCCTGGGGCAGGTCTGTGGCAGCTACTATTGATGCTTCAGTGACCGTGAACTTCAGGTCTCCAATTTCCACCATCTGGCCGTTGAAAGACCTTGCAAAGGCTTTTGTTACCTCCTTATTGTGGCCCTTGAATTTTGAATGAAGTGTAGCCATTTTGCCTTCTTCAGCAAATCTTTTACTTGAGGGTATCCTTCTAAGAACTTAGGCCCTTCTGGTTCTGCCCTTAATAATCGTCCCATCCTTTCCTCTGTTTGAAATTCAACTGAAATTCAACTGCCTGTGAGGGTTTAGCAGAGGTAAGATGGCTAGGTTGCAGGGTTTATGGAAAAAAAACAGTGGCTCCAATTGGAAGATGGATAACAAGTAACGGGAGTGTTCAGGAACTGTAAGTGGAAACAGAGGATGAGCAGCCGAGGTGAGTTCACAAAATGGAGTGGAGACATATGTGAATGAGGTGGTAATGTAGCTGTGGCTTTAACAAAATGGCAGGGTAGTGAAGTGAAGTTGGAATTTTTGAATTCAACGGCTGCATACGAGATGTTACACGTTTATGAAATGGCTGCGAAAAATGCGGTGGAGAGGAGCCATAATGAAATAGGTCACATCTCATGATTACAAGTGGAGTGTGAAAGTGCAGTCAACTACGAGTTAAACCCAAAAATTAATCATGAGACCGTTTAGGGAATAAATGCATGGTTTATGGAATAATGTCGTGGAATGGTAATGGAGCTATCGTGATAATCATTGCATATAGTTGAGCTTTAAGGTTTAATAACTATGCAAAATTGTGCCTTTGATTGCTATTTGAAAGAAATTTTTACTCATACCTTGGAACCCTTGTCATTGTTGTCCATTAGCCCTTAATCAATTTCTCCTTGTTGATGTCTGTAGATGCTCCATGTCTTCATAGCATATGCTCAGTCATACCTGCATTTTCATGATTATTGCACTAACATCTTGACTGTAAATTTGAAAAACAGAGTGGTGGCTGGGAAAACTACTTCTGGCTGTGGAAACAGATTCCAGTTGCGGAAACTGACACAACACCCACTTTGCTGAATAAATATAGTTAGATAATAACTATCTGAATGGAAATGGTCATGAAAAAGACTTTTATTGATGAAATGGATGAAATGGAGTGAGATGAAGTGGACTGGAGTGAAATGAAAATGAAATGGAGTGGGATGGAAATGAAGTGAAGTGCAAATGGGAAAGAAAGAGAGATTTTTTTTTTTGGAAAATATAGAGTGTTAGGTGTCCCTGATTTTCACTCTACATTTTCTGTATAAGACTGCCAATCAGTGATTGGTTTTCAGGCTTATACAATTTTTATTTATTTATTTTTTATTTTTTATTTTTTTAACAGAAAGGAACAAAGGCTAGGCTGGTGGGGAAGAAGGATTCTTCTTCACCAACCTTATTACAAAATTCTCTTGAAACATTTTGACAAATTCCTCTTTTGAGAGTGGCTTATGATAAATCTTTAATCTGTGGCCATTCACAATAAGAGGAGTTTGAAATTCATCAATGGTCTTGATTCTTACCGCTCCATTGCTAAAGACTTTGTCAATCTCATATGGCCCAAGCCAATGGGTCTGAAATTTACCTTTGAAGTCTTTAAACTTGGAATCAAATAGTAATGCCCAATCTCCCTCTTGAAACTTTTTCAAATTTGATGTATCTGTCATGCCACTTAGCTCTTTGATGTTGAACTAGATCAGTTCTTATTGCTTCTTGTTTGATCTCATCTAGCTCATTCAGCTGCTCCATTCTGTGCTTTTGGGCTTCTGATAGATCCATTCCCAACTGAACTGCCATCTTGAAGGTTTTGACTTGAAACTCAATGGGAAGCAAGACTTCTTTCCCATAAACAAGTTCATAGGGAGAATGTCATGTTGTATTCCTCCATGTAGTTCTGTAGGCCCATAAGGCTTCAGGAAGCCTTTCTGCCCAATCTCTTCTGTGTAGATGAACAGTTTTAGTGATGATGCTTTCAATAACTTTGTTTGTAGACTCCACTTGGCCATTTGCTTGCGGATGGTAAGGAGTAGATTTTCTGTGCTTGATTTTGTATTCTTCCATCACCTTCTCCATCATGTTGGATGTAAATTGACTTCGATGATCTATCACAATTTCTCTTGGGACACCAAAGCGAGTAAAAATATCCTCATAAAGAAAACTAACAACTGAATTTTCAGTAGCAGAAAGTAATGCTTTGGCTTCTACCCATTTAGTGACATAATCAGTGCATACCAATATATACTTCTTCTGTTTAGATGGTGGATTAATGGGTCCAATGAAATTTAAAGCCCATTTTTCAAAGGGTTCGATGAGTACCTGTGGTTGTAATGGAATTTCATTTGAAAGAGTCGGTTTCCCTACTCTTTGGCAGCTATCACATCTTCTAAGATATTCTTTTGTATCTTTGAAGAGGGAAGGCCAAAAATATCTTAAAGAAAGGATTTTATAGGTCGTCCTTTTGTCAGCAAAGTGTCCGCCGCATGGTTCATCATGACATGCCTTGAGGATGTTAGGCATTTCATCTTCCCTAACACATCTTCTGATCACACAATCTGGCCCTGTTTTAAACAATTCGTTAGAAATCCATGAATATTTTGAACTCTCCTGAATAATTCTTCTTTTTTCACTAGGAAATAGATGTGGAGGTAGCTTCCCTGTAACCAAATAGTTAGCAATATCTGCATACCAAGGAGTCTTAGTAGTTACTGCAAATAAATATTCGTCTGGAAACTTATCCTCTACAGGAGAATCTTCGTTAGTATTTTGGATCCTAGACAAGAAATCAGCTACTGTATTTTGTTTCCCTTGTCTATCCAACACCGTAATATTGAATTCTTGTAAAAGTAAGAGCCATCTTGTAACTCTGACATTAGTAACAGGTTTGTTCATTAGATATCTAATCGCAGAATGATCAGTATGGACAAAAGTCTCATAGCCTATTATATAATGTATAAACTTATTGATTGCATGAACAACAGCTAAGAACTCTTTTTCAGTCACAGTATAGTTCAACTCAGTGGGAGTCAAATTTTTACTAGTATAGTAAATGGCATAAGGAACTAAATCCTTTTGACCCAACACAGCTCCTAGAGCTGTATCTGAAGAATCTGTAGAAATATGGAAAGGAAGTTTCCAATTTGGCCCTCTCAAAATGGGTGCTTTAGATATTCTTGTTTTCAAAGTTTCAAATGCTGATTGACAATCAGGATCCCATTTGAATTCACAGTCTTTTGTAAGCAATTTGAAGAGTGGAGATGCTATTTTGGTGAAGTTTTCTATAAATCTTCTATAGTACCCAGTAAATTCCATAAAACTTCTAACATATTTTTGACAATTTGGAATAGGCAACTTGGAGATGACTTCAACTTTTGATCTATCAACTTTAATCCCATCCCCTGAAATGTGATGTCCCAAAACAATACCTTCAGTAAACATCATAAAGCATTTTTCATGACTCAATGAAAGGTTTGTTTCTTTACATCTTATAAGGACTTTTTCCAAATTCTCTAATGCCTCTTCAAATGAATCACCATAAACTGTAAAATCATCCATATAGACCTCTACACAATCATGGATTAGATCAGAAAAATTCCTAGTACTACCCTTTGAAATGTTGCGGGTTCATTACATAATCCAAAAGGAAGCACTCGGTAAGAAAAATTTCCCCATGGACAGGTAAATGTGGTCTTATCTTGATCTTCAGGTGCTACCTGAATTTGATTATAGCCACTAAAACCATCCAAAAATGAAAAGTACTTTTTGCCTGCTAGAGTATCTAATACTTGATCGATACAGGGTAAAGGAAAGTTATCCTTCAAAGTTGCTTTATTCAATTCCCTGTAATCAATGCATACCCTCCATTTACCATTCTTTTTAGGTACTATAACCAAAGGAGAAACCCATCGGCTATCTGAAATTGGATAAATGAAGTTCACATTGAGTAGTTTTTGGAGCTCTTCTTTCACTATCTCCCTGATGAGCCCCAATTTTTGGTACAATTTGGGCTTATATTGGCCTACTTACCTTGATCAACCATTCATCTTTTACCACTTATGCATTCATTTCTTAGTATATTCGTGTTGTTTGTAGGAAGAAGGGCAGGCATTATATCTATGTGACTAATACATGATGATTTCAAGTTCTTGGCATTAAAGAGAGCAAAAGACCACGCAAAAGGAGACAAGGAGACAACAAAGGTGACATTGCGGGTTCGTAGGGAGGTTGTCCACATTCTTGATGACCCTCCTCGTGATTTTCACCTTACTCCGAGCTCTAGCAGCTCTCCCCACCGAGCTTAAGGCAGCCAACACGTTCTACAGGATCAGCAGTTTTACAGCAGTTTGACTTTCAGTTGGACAGCCAAGCTCCACGAATGGAGGAAGCTAGCTTGATCTTCATTTTTGTATAAATATGAAGGCCATAGCCTTTGTTAGGGGCTTTTTTGAACTTTTGGACTGATATTGTAATTTTTGGAGCATAGCTCGGTGTTTGTTTTTGTAAGCCAGTTTTGGCATGACATTAGACTTTTGATTATGAATAAAGGCAAGCAGATTTGGATCTAATTCTGAGCTTTTAAGGGAGCTATAGCTCTCAGGTTAGGGCCCAACCTGAGAGCAATTGATCTCCTCTTCTTGTAGTGTTATTTACCTTTCGTTCCAACATTTTGTTTCCTTGTTTTGATATGCATTTCAAAGAACACAGGTTGCTGATTTGATTTCTTTAATAAGATTGAGTAGGATTAGCTTATGGTTAAATTACTTTCAGCTGCTTAGATTAGGATAGGAGGTTTGTAATCCACTGGAGCTCCAAGAAAAGGTTGTTAGTGCCTCCACTGCCATCTCTGTTTAGGGATTGGAGTGCAGTCTATACCAACCACCAAAAAAATGCAGTCTTTTCTACTTTTATGCAAGCTGCAACACAGTCGGTTTAATCGTGGATCCTTCCATGCATTTTTCTCTTGAGCTGTACTTCTTCACTACAATTCCATGCACGACTTTTCTTCATGATTTACATCGTTTTTCATTGGTTTAATAGCACAGGTAGCACTGGTTAATGAATTCTCGTTTTTGGTGCAAGACATAAGTCATTTGTTTTATTTACACTGCTCCATATCATTCTACTTCCTTCTTCTTCTTCTTAACCTCTCCTCAAGCCACCTACTCGACCTCTGTTCAGCTCGTTTACCTTCCAACTCATCCATTGCCACGTAGCTTCATCTTTTTGACCTTTCGTTGCTGCCATCCTTCTACTCACCAACCAACTTCGTGCACTCTTTCTCCATCCTGTTTCTCTGCCCCTGAGTCATCACAAGCTCCATCTCCACCTTACCTATCCACCCATACTGTCCCATCACTTCACCATCACCCAAAACTTCCACTTACAGCACATCCTGTAGAAGTTAGCAGACTTCCTATAGAATTTCTTAGTTTCCTGTAGGATCCCCTGCAGACATCCTGTAGAAGCCTGCAAACTTGGTTGTCGAGCATCTGAACGTTGTAGACTTCTGTGGAATAATGCTAGGGACCCTCTAGGACCTCTCCCAGCCATCCTGACCTTTCCCGAGCTTTCTCTCCCTTCGCACCACCTCTGCACAGCCAAACCCTAATAAGAAACAAATTCATAATCACTCCATCCACTTAAGCAAAAATACAAAAACAATGTTCTTTTTCATAGAAGTAGTTTGAGTTCATGCATTTCACATCATTAGAAGTAATGGCATCATTTTTAGACATTTGCACTTTCACTATTGCATTATAGAGGTCAAACTAGTCAGATTAGGGTTTACTAGGTTTCATGTTTTGGTTGGCTTTCAGTTCATTTTTGCAAAATAGGTTGATTTCCTCTGAGATAGCCTTCGTCCATCATTTAGAAAGCTTCTTCTGAGAGCATATAGAAGTTGGCTTGAGCCCTAGCGGACTTGTGCCAGCTGACCAAGTGACAGCTGCGACAAGAGCTAGTACTTGTGCATACAGCACCGTCACTTCCAAGTTTGTACGAACTACCGGGTTGATAAAATTAGAGATAGGAAGCCCCAGGAGTTGTAGCATTATTGCTACAATACTGGAGCTCACCATCTTTTTGGCGCCGTTTCCGGGGAAGCGGCAGAGTATTAGTAATTGTTGCTTTTCTTCTATTTTCCACTACAATCTTCTGCTAAGTAGTTTATTTCATTTCCATTCTGCAAAAGTAGCATAGACATTTCCTGCTTTCATAGATTAGCATTTCCTGCTTTCATAGATTAGTATTTCCTGCTTTCATAGACTAGCATTTCATTTCTGCAAGCGTAGACTAGTGTTTCCATTCCTGCAATTTCATTTGAGCAAAGTAGATTAGTTCTTTCCTGCTTTCAGTTTAATTCTGCATAGTTAGTTGTAGATCAATATGTTTCAGTTTTGCAGGTACCAAAGGAAAAAAAAAGCAAAAACAATAAAAAAAAAGAAAGTCTTTTCCATTTCATGCCTCGTAGGAACCGAGATAAATCAGGAAAATTCCTACCCAACACCCCCACCACATCACTGAGTCACCCTTCTCTCTTCTTTGGTGACAGTGACCCAGAAGAACCTATAGGTGAACATCCCGAGATATACAAAGATCCTATAGTAGAAGAAGAGTTAGAGACCACTCCATCTGAAGCTATGGCTGACAATAGAAGAGAAGATGAGAGAATAGAAGGTGCCTTCCCCATTCGAGAGACCAATGGAGAGATGAAAATGAAGAACATTAGCCCCTCCGCCTTACCTCACTTCCATGGACTGACTACTGAAGATCCTGATACCTTCCTGTTTGAGTTTGTTGTCCTTTGTAGAACCTATGACTATACTGAAGATGAGCAAAAGCTGAAACTCTTCCCTTCAACTCTTAAGGATGCAGCATTACGCTGGTTCATGGGCTTATCTGGGAATAGTATCACCACTTGGGCTCAGATGCAGCAAGCTTTCAATACCAAGTACAGGGATTATTGTAGGTCTAAGGAAACCAAGGGAGAAATCTTTCGGATGACCATGGGAAATGATGAGTCCTTAGAAGATTATGAGGAGAGGTTCCAACTTAGCTATAAGCGGGCCAGGTGCACACTTGACCCTGAATCCCTCAAGTTGGTCCTGCTCCGAGGAGTCCCTGAAGACCTCTTAGATACCCTTCACATGTTAGCTGGGGGGGACATTTACCAACTGCCTTATGAGGACATCAAGACTGTGTTTCGAAACCACTCCAGGGCAGCTCGGAAACGAGGTAGGGGAAACCTCCTCTCAACTAGTGTCCCTTTTTCCAAACATGAGCTTGCAAATCAATTAGAAGATCTCAAGAGTGAGGTGAGACAGACCATTGCCATGCAGCTGGACACATTCAGAATCCAGCAGAAGAAAGAAGAAGCTGAGAGAGCCTTGGCTGTCTTCTGCCCTAGGTGCACAAGGAGACACCCCAAGAACGAATGCCCATTGCATTCGGTTGAAGTATGTTTCAGTTGTGAGGAGGACCATCCCACAAATCAGTGTCCAACCTTACCTGGGTTTAAAGCCATGTACCAAGGGACAGAAACTCCCACTGAACCTCTCTATTACCTCAACCAAAGGAGGCCACAAGGATCTAGACCTTATCAGCAGGGGATGCAAGGGGCACCTCAAGCTTATTACAGCCCCAACCAATCGACTCCTTTGCCTTCCTGGGGTCCCCCTGCTCATCCTTCCTGGTCCATGCCTTGTTGGAAATAATACTGAGAGGGGGGGGGGTGAATCAGTATTATCAGATCAGATAAAACTTTTCAATTTCATACTCAGATTCATACACGCAGCTTCAGTTAAGGATATCAACGTATATACGCGACTTCGTTAAGGGCAACTAGCGTACATGCAGTAATCTTATGATTCAGTTAACTTATCTTCAGTAAATGCATCAGAACATTATTAACCATATTAACAGTAAACAGGTGCAGTATAACAGAACAGATCATCACACATAAGGCACACACATGAACACCATGATATAAGGTGGAAACCCAATGTGGGTGAAAACCACCTGTTGCAATTTGTTTCTATCTTCCTTTAATAAGAAACTTCTTTTAAAATGTACTGGTGCAGTCCTTTACCAGTACGCAGGCTACAACCTGCAGAGGGCTACAACCCTCATAGCTCTTGTACTAGCCGATCCATTTACTAGTACGTAGGTGCCAACCCTACAGAAGGCTACAACCTTCACTCGTTTTCCAACTGCTCCTGGAAGGGAGCTACAACCCCCTGGCTCTTGTACTGGCTGATATGTTTACCAGTACGTAGGTGCCGGCCTACGATCTTCCCGGGACCACGTTTCATACATTTTCATACTGGATCCATAAGACAATCACCATTGTAGAACAACCTGCATCATCAATCACTGAAACACCCAATACTGAATCACTGAAACCCTGTCATCAACATCATAACAACAACCAGATCCAACTCCATCTTCAAATATCATACTTCACATTGTATACGCTACTTGGATGAACCCAACCTGCGTGTATACGCTCTTTTACCAAAACCAACCTGCGTACAGATCTGCAAATTCAAGCTTAAAACTCCGCAGCTATATCAGACATCAAAACATACCCAGAACATAATAATAATAAACATGTGTCAGTAGATCTAGTCTGTCCACAGTCAAACCATATGAAGATAATTATTCCAAGCCTTGAGATCTCGTTCCATCATCCTCCACATGAGTGAAACCATGGTTCAGATCACCAACCCATAACCAGCATTTGGATCTCACACTTCCTCAGATCTTCATCACTCACACACCTTGCTTGCTTCCACTTGCCTAATGATCTTCTCCTTATATAGCCTTAGGCCCTTTACAATACCACGGTCCAAAACCATAGTAACACAATACCATCAACTTCAAAACTAGGGATCAACACGTCCGTCGAGACACCATGGTCCAAAACTATAGGCACAACTTCCAAGGAATAACGGCCACGGACCAAAGATAAGTTTTCCACATACACGCTATTTTACTGAAGCCAACCTGCGTGTACACGCGACTTGGTATATAGCGAACCTGCGTATACGTGACTTGGTATATAGTGAACCTGCTTGTATACGCGACTTGGGCTTAATGAACCTGCGTGTATGAACTTTCTTGGCCTGCTGTACTAAGATCTGTCCTCTGATTAAGTTGCCATCACTTGTACCTGCTTCTGTTGCCATCAAGGACAACACTTGTATCATAATGCCAACAATCTCCCCCTTTGGACTTGATGGCAACCACCACACCAAGTCACTCTCCCCCTTTGACATCAAGGGCAAAGGGCGAACCAAGATATTCTCTTCTTTGGTATACCTTCTGCTGTCCATACTCCCCCTGAGTACATGCTGAAGTTTCTGATTTGGCTCCCCTTTTGTATATGCCAAATTGTATCAATCCATCCATGCTCCCCCTGAGTAGATGCAAGTTCTAAGACCAGCAATAACTCTTTATCATAAGCCTGCAAAACCATTCCTTTGATCAAACAATAAGATGTATCATTTAGTTTCATCATCAACTTCTACTTGCATCATAATTCATTAAACAACCCAATACTGAATCATTGAAACCCTGTCATCAACATCATAACAACAACCAGATCCAACTCCAGCTTCAAATATCATACTTCACATTGTATACGCTACTTGGATGAACCCAACCTGCGTGTATACGCTCTTTTACCAAAACCAACCTGCGTACAGATCTGCAAATTCAAGCTTAAAACTCTGCAGCTATATCAGACATCAAAACATACCCAGAACATAATAATAATAAACATGTGTCAGCAGATCTAGTCTGTCCACAGTCAAACCATATGAAGATAATTATTCCAAGCCTTGAGATCTCGTTCCATCATCCTCCACATGAGTGAAACCTTGGTTCAGATCACCAACCCATAACCAGCATTTGGATCTCACACTTCCTCAGATCTTCATCACTCACACACCTTGCTTGCTTCCACTTGCCTAATGATCTTCTCCTTATATAGCCTTAGGCCCTTTACAATACCACGGTCCAAAACCATAGTAACACAATACCATCAGCTTCAAAACTAGGGATCAACACGTCCGTCAAGACACCATGGTCCAAAAATATAGGCACAACTTCCAAGGAATAACCGCCACGGACCAAAGATAAGTTTTCCACATACACGCTCTTTTACTGAAGCCAACCTGCGTGTACACGCGACTTGGTATATAGCGAACCTGCGTATATGCGACTTGGTATATAGTGAATCTGCTTGTATACGCGACTTGGGCTTAATGAACCTGCGTGTATGAACTTTCTTGGCCTGCTGTACTAAGATCTGTCCTCTGATTAAGTTGCCATCACTTGTACCTGCTTCTGTTGCCATCAAGGACAACACTTGTATCATAATGCCAACATGCCTCCTCCATGGTCTTATCCACCTCAGTACCCTACTCAACCTACTTCTCATTCATATCAGTCACATGCCCAGCCACAGCCTCAGCGGAATGCACCTCAGTCGGGGTAGAGGCCCCAGTACAACACTCCTCCTGCCATTTTGCCTCCACCACCGGTTCAACCTCAGCCATTACCTCCTGCTCCTCCAAGGCAACCTCAAATGCCTGCTCAACCGAACCCGAACCCCAACAATAGACAGGCCCAGCAGGTATACACTGGGGAAACCTCATGCCCTACCTATGCTGTGGAGATCCAGGAGATCAATCTTCGATCTGGAAAGACTCTACCAGATCGCCAACCTCCTCCCCCAGAGGATGAGGAAGATAAACAGGAAAGTGAACCAAAGGCTATTCCACCCTTTCCTGAGAGACTAACAGCCACCACACAACCCAACCCAGAGGAGGATGAGCTTTTGGGTGAGCTCAAGCAGTTGTGTGTAAAAATACCACTTCTCCAAGCCATCAAGGATGTGCCAATATACAACAAACTGGTTAAGGAAAAGTGTTTCAAACACCCAGGCAGGCGGAAGAAAGATGCTTCAACCATCAATGTCATAGGACAACTGTCTGACCTTATGTTAGGACAAGTCATCTGCCCAAAGTACCTAGATCCTGGAAGTCCTGTAGTAGATGTCCACATCAATGGCACCATCATACCTCACACCTTGATTGATCTGGGGGCTGCCATTAATGTGATGACCAGGGATACCATGCTCAAACTCAATCTTCAGGGTTCCTTGAGGAAAACCTCGACAGTACTGCAATTAGCAGATCGCTCCACTGTGACTCCCGAAGGGATTGTGGAGGATGTCTTGGTCTCTATCGACTCTTGGGAATACCCTGCAGATTTCTTGGTTCTGCAACCCAAGGCAAAGCTTACTGGATATCCTCTCATTTTGGGAAGGCCTTGGTTAGCCATTGCATATGCTTACATAAGTTGTCGTGCAGGAAATATGACCATAAAAAATGGTCCTATGTCCAAACAGCTAGTCCTATACCCTCCTGCCCAACCCTCCTTAGAGCATGACTTACCACTCTGGTTAGAAGAAGGAGAGGAAGACGAGGTGTACTCAGCACCTCTGTGCACCCTAGATACCACCAGAAGAGACCCCCCAACCGAGGATGACTTGATTGAGACCTTGATCCGGAATCCACCTTCCAGTGCACTATCCTTAGAGAAATTGGTGGAGGATGCCCAAGCTAGCACCTTAGTGGATCTTTGTACAACCAACCCTGTCACACCCAGAGTCAAGAATGTGGAGTTCGGCCCTGAGAAAACGTTGAAGATCATCTCCTCCCTATCTCATTCCCAGGAAAAGGAGCTGTGTAGCCTGTTGGCCAGTCACCTAGATGCTTTTGCTTGGAGCTATAAGGAGATGAAAGAAGTCCATCCTTCGGTTTGTACCCATCACATATACATCAAAGAGGATTGTAAGCCGGTTAGGCAACCCCAGAGGAGAATGAATCCAGCTCTGAAGGACATTCTCAAGGAAGAATTGCAAAAATTGTTGGATGCCGGATTCATCTACCCCATCTCAGATAGTGAATGGGTGTCCCCTCTGGTGTTGGTTCCCAAGAAAAATGGGAAATGGAGAATCTGTGTGGACTACCGAGAACTGAACAAAGCTACCAAGAAAGACCGTTTCCCTCTACCTTTCATAGATCAAGTGTTGGATGGACTGGCAGGAAAGAAGTTCTTCTCTTTCCTGGATGGGTTTAGTGGGTACAACCAAATCCAAATCAGCCCGAAAGACCAAGATAAGACCACCTTCACTTGCCCTTGGGGTACCTTTGCCTACCGAGTCCTTCCCTTTGGGCTATGCAATGCTCCTGCTACTTTCCAGAGAGCTGTCTTAAGCATCTTCTCGGAGCTGGTCCATGATGCAGTGGAAATCTATATGGATGACTTTACTCCTTATGGGGCCAACTTCCAGGAAGCATTGTCCAACCTGAGAAAAGTCCTAACCAAATGCATTGAGATGAACTTATCCCTTAGTCCTGAAAAATGTGAATTCCTAATGACCGAAGGGACCGTGCTAGGCCATACCATTTCTTGCCAAGGGTTGCAGGTGGATCCTAACAAAATTGCTCTCATCAAGAAGGTTCCACCTCCTCAAAAGGTAAGGGATGTTCGGAGTTTCTTGGGATTAGCAGGATACTACCGGAGATTCATTAAAGATTTCAGCAAGCTAGCCTCGCCATTGTTTGGCCTGTTGACGAAAGATGTGGAATTTAAGTGGACTGACGATTGTCAGAGGGCTTTAAATGAATTGAAGGACAAGTTGGTGTCAACCCCAATCCTGAGAGGTCCAAACTGGGCCCTACCTTTCCACATCCACACTGATGCCTCGAACAAAGCCATAGGTGCAGCTTTAGGACAAGTTGAGCAAAAACTTCCATATGCCATTTACTTTGTTAGCAAAAACTTGTCCAAAGCTGCACTGAATTACACTGTAACCGAGAAAGAATTCTTGGCTGTGGTCCATGCACTGAACAAGTTCCGACATTATATTACTGGCTATCAAACCTTTGTACATACAGACCATGTTGCAATTAGATATTTAATGAATAAACCAGATGGGAATGCTCGTATTATTAGATGGTTACTTTTATTGCAGCAGTTTGATTTGACCATTGTTGACAAACCAGGTAGAGAAAATGTTGTTGCTGACTTTTTATCTAGATTGGATTTGTCTGCAGATGAGGATGGAACGGTGGATGACCAGATGCCCGATGAACATCTGTTTTCTATTTCAGTACTCTCTCCATGGTTTGCTGATATAGCAAACTACCTTGTTTCAGCACAGTTCCCTCCGCACCTATCTTCCAGAGAGAAGAGCAGAATCATCAGAAAAAGTGCCTCATTTACTTGGATCGGGGGCAATCTGTTCAAGCTTGGCCCCGATCAGATCTTAAGGCGTTGTGTAAGGGAGGAGGAAGTCTTTGATATCCTCCTCACTTGTCATGATGGGCCTTGTGGAGGAAATTTTGCAGCAAATAGAACTGCCTTCAAAATCCTGCAGGCAGGCTACTATTGGCCCACACTTCATCAAGATGTCAGAAGATATGTCAGCCAGTGTGACCAATGCCAAAGAATGGGGAAACCGACCCAAAGGGATGAGATTCCTCTCCAACCTCAGGTGACTCTTGAGCCATTTGAGAAGTGGGGTATGGACTTTGTGGGCCCAATCAACCCCCCTTCGAGGCAAAGGTCTTACATCATTTTGTGCACTGACTACCTGACAAAGTGGGCAGAGACCAAAGCAATCAAAGCAGCAACAGAAGAAAAGGTGGCCGAGTTCCTAAGAGAAAACATCTTCTATAAGTTTGGCTATCCAAGAGAGATGGTCACCGATCAAGGGAGCCAGTTCACCTCCAACCTGGTTGAAGATCTACTAGCTCATCACAAGATCAAGCATAGGACTTCCACCCCCTATCACCCTCAAGCAAATGGGCAGGTGGAAGTCACTAATAGAGCATTAGAAGGGATCTTGACTAAGGTGGTGAGCAGCAGCAGAAAGGACTGGGCAGATCGCCTGGTTGAAGCCACATGGGCTTACAACACCACTTGGAAGACCACCACCGGCTTCACACCTTATGAGCTGGTCTATGGGAAGAAAGCTTTGCTGTCCATTGAGTTTGAATACAACACTTTGAGGATGGCAGCTCAGCTGGACCTAGATCTCAGCCATGCACAACAAGAAAGGTTATTGCAGCTGAATGGCCTGGATGAGCACCGAATGCAGGCCCTCCTTCACTCAGAAGTGGTTCAACTTCAGAGAAAGGTGTGGCATGACCAACATCTCCATGACAAGCAATTTCAGCCGGGAGATTGGGCTTTGTTGTATGACTCCAGATACAAAGATTTCAAGGGGAAGCTGAGAACCAGATGGCTAGGGCCATATTCAGTGGAAAAATGTCATGACAATGGATCTGTTCTTATTCGGACCATTGATGAGGAAGCCATCCCCATGCTTGTCAATGGGCATCGATTGAAGATCTACAGGAAGCCTCCCTCAAGACAAGAGTTCATCAAAACTATGGAGAAGGCAGTGTTGGTCATAGAGAAGGGTTCTGCCTCCGCTTTGGGCATACCCTGAAGAATCTAAAAAATAATAATAATAATAAGGATCCTTGGGTGAAAACCTTTCTGAGGCGCCCAAGGCAGGTGGTAGGGGTGAAAACCTCATGGAGGCGCCCCTATTGTCTTTTCAAAAAAAAAAAAAAAAAAAAGGAGATTGGAAAAAGATCCTTGAGTGAAAACCTCTTTGAGGCACTTAAGGCAGATGGCAAGGGTGAAAACCTCAATGAGGCGCCCTTGTTATCTTTCAAAAAAAAAAAAAAAAAAGAAAAAAAACACAAGAAAAAAACAACGTCAGCAGATGCATTATGTAAAATTGCATGCAGGTGTTCTATGGAGGAGAGGAAGCCTCTCAACTCACAGCCAAGGGTCCTCATCATGCAGTCAGAACACCTCACCATCACCTCCTCCAAGAATACTCATTTTCTCCAAGGTATGTGCAATTTTATTACAGCTTGAGTCTTCTACAGGAAGACGCAGATTTTCTACAGGAAAATGCAGAGTTTCTACAGGAAGATGCAGATCTTCTATAGGAAGGTGCAGACTCTCTACAGGAACGCATCCTTTCTACAGGAAGCATTGTATTTCTACAGGAAGCTTCCTGTAGAAGCTCAGAACGGGCCAGACTTCATTTCATGAGGAGATCTAACGGCCAAGGATTGGTTTGGACGCATGCAAGCCACTGTTGTCACCCTGGCACATTGCTGTTATCTTGCTCCACCATCCTTGTCGACATGCAACCAAGCACCTGCACCAGCAAAGCAGATCGATGAGTCTCGAGAAAAAGCAAATCGTAAATGGGAAAAAGCGATAGAGATCTCACACCATATTCATCACAGTCAGCCAGAAGCTCCGAGAGCATGATCGTGAGGCCATCCATCGTCGTGCAGCATGCACCCAAGGAGGAAGAACTGTTCCAAGACATCCTGCGGGAGTCCTGTAACAGTTAAGCCTGCTAGAGTGGATACCATTCACCGCGCGGGCCATATGAAGTGAAACGTGGGCGCATGCAACCAAAGCATTCCATCCATCGTCGGCAGCTCGTGAACATGGACCTCCGGGCCTGTGTAAGTTCGCCAGCAGCAGGTAAATCGACTCATCAGCGTCCAAAGAGCCGAAACATCGTGTGCAGCCACACAGGTAAGTGTCTCGACCCTTCCTTCCATCAGATTGCATGAATGTTACTTTGATTGATTGCTTAAGTGTAAAGGTGAATGGGTTGAGCGGCCGTATGGCCATTTGGCCGGCCACGTCGGCCAGTTAATGGTCTAGTTGGATGAGAGGGTGGCGGCCATGACAAAAAGAATAGCAGCACGCACGTGAGAGCAATCCCGTCGAAAAAAACCGAGTTTAACCGAAGAGGCGGCGACAGATCCGCGGGAATTGATGTGGCAGCAAGTGAACGCACAGTTGAATGATGGGGTGACGTCACCCAACGGTCCGGCGGGGACAGCTCACCCCGCGCCACGGATTCCGCCGAATTCAAAATCTAATCGGCTAGATTGCATTCATGCATTTATCAACCACCGGTTTGAACTCGAGCGGCTATCCTGATCCTTCTGCAGTGTGATACGCCGAGCCTTTGGCTATCAGAGCGATTGAGAAGCACACCGACTGCAGTCTCTCCCGAAAATCGCTCGCTGCATTCTACAGGAACGCTGCATTCTACAGGAACGCTGTCATCCTACAGGAACGCAGTTTTCTACAGGAAAGCGGGTGCCTCACGTAAAAAGGTGGCCAATTAAAGAGGTAACCCTGAACTCTTCATGCAACTGGTTATTAAGGGTGGCAGAATTGTCGTCCACAGTCTGGTCATAGAAAAACGGTGAAATTGTTGTCTGTTGTGCCTATACTGTCATTCTACAGGATGTCGAGTAATTAAACTGTGTTAAGTTCCTCAGGGATAAGTTTTGTGGGTTATGTGCATGACATTCTACGCTCTGTCTCAGTAAACTAAAATCTCTTCCACAATCACCACCTCTGGTTAAGAAAACTGTTTTATCATGCCGGGTGGGTTTATAAGACGAGAACCCACTGATTCAACCAAATTAAGGGAAAACCAGGAAGTGGTAGAGCTCTTCACACGGGTTCAATGGATATCATTTTGTGACAAGTTGCAGGGTTACGATGATAAAGTGGCAGAAGAATTCTTGCAGGCTCTGAAGCCGAAATCCAAGACACTGGCCACAGTGAACTTCAGAGGTCTAAGCCTCAAGCTCACCCCGCAATATATCAGTCGGATTACTGAACTTCCGATGGGTTTGCCATGGGATAAGGAAGAAAGGAAATTGAGCCAGCAAGCCAATAAATAATTCTTTCCACCTGAGGAGGAGTTCTTGGAGGACAAAAATGGGGTGTGAAGAACCAGCTTGCTGCCACCATGGAATGAAGTCAGCTTGCAAATCATGAAGTATATAACCTGTGAAGGCCGTTTCAGCATCGTGTATGCATATCACTTTCGGTTGCTCACTGAATTGAGGCACCGGATTGATCTTCCTGTAAAACAAAAACTGAGCATTCCTTATTTCCTGTTACAGTCTCTAATTGAGTGTGCCACAAAGCTAAAAGAAGGCGTACCAGATCAGGTAGCCCACCATGGGTTGATCAAACTCCTTGTGGAGGATGCGCTTCATTCATATAAGGTTCCCCTCTCATGGGAATCATTCAGGAATTTGACAAGAGATGGAGATATAAAAATGTTGATTGAAGAAACGGGTTCCTCCAGCAGCAAGGAACAAGAAGCAGTGGCCGAGGGAAAGCGAGAAAAAGGCCAGAAGACCCCGACCACAGTGCAGAAGAAAGAACAAAAGAAGAAGCATGAGGAAAAGGATGACAAAGAAAAAGGTGGCACACCCATCTTGTCAGCAAGAGAAAAGAGGTTGAAGAGCAGAACGGACAAAGCTGAGGTGGTCCACATCAGCCCAAGTACCTCGTCAGCACCTGCAACCAAAGCAAAAAGCAAAACCCATGCAGCAAAGCAAGAAAAGGTGGTGACACCCGTGTCTACAGGAAAGCAGAAACAGGCTTCTACAGGAAGCCCGAAAACAGAGACAGGGGCTTCTACAGGAAGCCCGAAACTGGCAAAAGGGGCTTCTACAGGAAGCCCGAAAATCATTGAAAAAGAGGCTTCTACAGGAAGCCCGAAAATTACCAAAACAGGGGCTTCTACAGGAAGCCCGAGAGTGGCTAAAACAGGGTCTTCTACAGGAAGCCCAAAATTGGTAAAGAAAGGATCTTCTACAGAAGGCCCGGAAGTGGGTAAAGCAGGGTCTTCTACAGGAAGCCCGAAATCTGAAAAGAAGGGGCCCTCTACAAGGAGCCCTGAGAAAGCAAAACGCAAGAGAGAGAAGGCTGGTATTCTCGAAAAGGAGGCAGCAGCTGCGCTGGCCGCCCTCAGTACACCTCCAAAGCCGAAGGAGAAGAGAGAGAGGGAGATCCCTCTACCTTTTGAAGCCAGGAGAAGTAAGAGAATAAACACGGGCAAGCAGCAGCCTCCACCCAGCAGCCAAACCATTTCAGGGGGTGTCCCTACTTCACCCAGTAAAAGTTCCCCCTCTAAAACATCGGCCACCCCCGAGAGGGGAAGCCCAAAAATAACTTCCTGGACACGAAGGATAGGCCAATCGGCTTCCGAAGCCCGGCTCAAGGAAACAGGAAAGGGGGAGGAAGCGCCACCCTCGTCACCGCCAGGGGCAGAAAAGGCAGGACCACCAAGAACAGGAAAGGAAGAGCATGCTCCGGGCCCTAGTTCTCGGCCAAGGACAAGGAGCTGGAGCAAAGTTGCTCAAGGATGAGCAAATAGTTTAGCTGGGGGGTGATGATGAGCCCCAATTTTTGGTACAATTTGGGCTCATATTGGCCTACTTACCTTGATCAACCATTCATCTTTTACCACTTATGCATTCATTTCTTAGTATATTCGTGTTGTTTGTAGGAAGAAGGGCAGGCATTATATCTATGTGACTAATACATGATGATTTCAGGTTCTTGGCATTAAAGAGAGCAAAAGACCACGCAAAAGGAGACAAGGAGACAACAAAGGTGACATTGCGGGTTCGTAGGGAGGTTGTCCACAGTCTTGATGACCCTCCTCGTGATTTTCACCTTACTCCGAGCTCTAACAGCTCTCCCCACCGAGCTTAAGGCAGCCAACACGTTCTACAGGATCAGCAATTTTACAGCAGTTTGACTTTCAGTTGGACAACCAAGCTCCACGAATGGAGGAAGCTAGCTTGATCTTCATTTTTGTATAAATATGAAGGCCGTAGCCTTTGTTAGGGGCTTTTTTGAACTTTTGGACTGATATTGTAATTTTTGGAGCATAGCTCGGTGTTTGTTTTTGTAAGCCAGTTTTGGCATGACATTAGACTTTTGATTATGAATAAAGGCAAGCAGATTTGGATCTAATTCTGAGCTTTTAAGGGAGCTATAGCTCTCAGGTTAGGGCCCAACCTGAGAGCAATAGATCTCCTCTTCTTGTAGTGTTATTTACCTTTCGTTCCAGCATTTTGTTTCCTTGTTTTGATATGCATTTCAAAGAACACAGGTTGCTGATTTGATTTCTTTAATAAGATTGAGTAGGATTAGCTTATGGTTAAATTACTTTCAGCTGCTTAGATTAGGATAGGAGGTTTGTAATCCACTAGAGCTCCAAGAAAAGGTTGTTAGTGCCTCCACTGCCATCTCTGTTTAGGGATTGGAGTGCAGTCTATACCAACCACCAAAAAAACGCAATCTTTTCTACTTTTATGCAAGCTGCAACACAGTCGGTTTAATCGTGGATCCTTCCATGCATTTTTCTCTTGAGCTGTACTTCTTCACTACAATTCCATGCACGACTTTTCTTCATGATTTACATCGTTTTTCATTGGTTTAATAGCACAGGTAGCACTGGTTAATGAATTCTCGTTTTTGGTGCAAGACATAAGTCATTTGTTTTATTTACACTGCTCCATATCATTCTACTTCCTTCTTCTTCTTCTTAACCTCTCCTCAAGCCACCTACTCGACCTCTGTTCAGCTCGTTTACCTTCCAACTCATCCATTGCCACGTAGCTTCATCTTTTTGACCTTTCGTTGCTGCCATCCTTCTACTCACCAACCAACTTCGTGCACTCTTTCTCCATCCTGTTTCTCTGCCCCTGAGTCATCACAAGCTCCATCTCCACCTTACCTATCCACCCATACTGTCCCATCACTTCACCATCACCCAAAACTTCCACTTACAGCACATCCTGTAGAAGTTAGCAGACTTCCTGTAGAATTTCTTAGTTTCCTGTAGGATCCCCTGCAGACATCCTGTAGAAGCCTGCAAACTTGGTTGCCGAGCATCCGAACGTTGTAGACCTCTGTGGACTAATGCTAGGGACCCTCTGGGACCTCTCCCAGCCATCCTGAGCTTTCTCTCCCTTCGCACCACCTCTGCACAGCCAAACCCTAATAAGAAACAAATTCATAATCACTCCATCCACTTAAGCAAAAATACAAAAACAATGTTCTTTTTCATAGAAGTAGTTTGAGTTCATGCATTTCACATCATTAGAAGTAATGGCATCATTTTTAGACATTTGCACTTTCACTATTGCATTATAGAGGTCAAACTAGTCAGATTAGGGTTTACTAGGGTTTCATGTTTTGGTTGGCTTTCAGTTCATTTTTGCAAAATAGGTTGATTTCCTCTGAGATAGCCTTCGTCCATCATTTAGAAAGCTTCTTCTGAGAGCATATATAAGTTGGCTTGAGCCCTAGCGGACTTGTGCCAGCTGACCAAGTGACAGCTGCGACAAGAGCTAGTACTTGTGCATACAGCACCGTCGCTTCCAAGTTTGTACGAACTACCGGGTTGATAAAATTAGAGATAGGAAGCCCCAGGAGTTGTAGCATTATTGCTACAATACTGGAGCTCACCACTCCCTAAGGTTTGGATTCATCCTTATCTGAGGTTTTCTGATTGGTCTATTGTTTTCCTTGACGTAGATGTGATGAATGCAAGTCTTAGGGTCAATACCTTTCATATTAGTGTACTCCCATGCAAATACAGTAGAATTTTTTGCAAGATTTTGGTTAGCTCTCCCTGTTGTGATTTTTCCAAGTTTTTGTTGATATTCAATGTTTTACCTGGAAAGATCTCAATGGAGGAACTACCAAACTCTTCCATAGAGTAAAGAGACATTTGTCTAGATGATAGATACTCAATGTCAGAATCTAACTGAAATTGTGTGTGGTCATATTCTGAAGATGTTTCAAAGTTTTCTAATGTGTTCAGAATTTGACTATCTTCACTGATTTCAGAAATGGTAAAGACAAGTTGTATAGTGTCCTCATCATCGACCCATTCATTATCTCCTACTTCTGTAATTTCTTTTGCTGGAGAATACAGATTGAATTTCTTTGTCGAATTACCATTAGAAATATACATATCCCCAGATCTACAACTGATAAAAGCATCAGTTGTGGCTAGCCAAGGTCTTCCTAAGATGAGTGGGTGCCCTCCTAGATTACTCTTGGGAGTTAAAATCATGAAATCTATTGGATATTCCCAAGAATCTAAGGAGACCGAAATGTCTTCTAATACACCATCTGGTTTGATAATTGATCGATCTGTAAGTTGCAGTAGAGTAGGTGTAAAAAGAAGATTAGGAATTTTTAGTTGTTCCCTAGTCTGTCTAATCATAATGTTGATAGCATCCCCTAAGTCAATCAAAGCATTTGGAATTTCTACCCCATTGATATGTGTTTTGACAGTTGGACTATCGGGATCTACATACTTCTGCATGGTAATTTTTCCCATCGTGATATCTGCAATTTTTCCTACCAGGTGGATTCTTCTTGTATCTCTTGGTTTCCTTCCTGGTCTTTTGAGACTCAACTCCTTTATTGTTTTTGCTAGAATAGGAATCTCTCTAATGCCTTGTAGCAAGGGAATCTTGATACAAACATTCTTTAATTCATCTAGGAAATCATAGTCAGGCAACAAGATTTGTTTTTCCACTCCTTTATCAATTTGTAATCTTTCAGGAAAAGGAGGTGTGGATGAAGATGCAGGTTGCTCAACTATAGGAGTTGTGGGGGTTGACTCTTTTTCTTTTTCTTTTTGAGTGCTTGGGTTTTGAAAAGATGCTTCAGAACCTTTATTGGCTTCAAAGAATCTTCCTCAGAAATTCTTTGCTTTTGAGCATCTATAGAAGGCTTTTCTAAAACTCTACCAGTTCTGAGTTGTACATCATTGAGAGGAACAATCATATAGGTAGGAAATTGTTGTCCTTCTACCATGTAAGCATTTTGAGGGTTTTTATTATTGGGATTTGGCAATGGCTGGGAAGGCAGTTGATTTGTCTTTTGTTGGAATGGAAGCAAGAGTTGGGAATTTGGATTTTGTTGAGAAGGTTGTTGTTGTTGTGGAAATGGCAATGAAAGTTGTGGATTTTGATTTGGAAGTTGTGGAGCTTGTTTGTTTTGAAAAGATGGAGGATATTTAAAATTGAGCAAATCTCCCACAAGGATTTTGCATACCTTGTACCCATGATTGAAATGGATTTTGAGGTTGGGACCAAGGTTGTTGCCAAGGATTTGTTGAAAGTTCGTGGGGTTGTTAAACCCTTGATTTTTTTGCCCCTGCCAAGGTCTCCTTGAAACAAAACAGAGAGACTCAATTGAATTTGGGTCTTCTTGAAAGACAACTTTGAGCCCAGGAATTGAAGGAAAATCCTTGGTCTCATGGCTTTCTGAACAAATCGCACATGTTTCTACAACTTTTGCATCCAAGGGGCATTCCCTTAGAGCATGTTTCTTCCTACATTTTGGACAAAATATGGCTAAAGCTTCAGCTTCTGCTTTCTGCTTTTTTTGTATCTTAAGGGTGTCTAGTTGCTCACTAAGACTCCCTAAAATATTAGTTTTAAATTCATCAAGCATGTTGCCAATCTCAGCCCTACTTACTGATCCAGTTGCAGATTTGTTTGCTCTAATGAGAGAAGGATCTCTAGGCCCTTTTCCAGTTTTAGATTTTCCCCTTGAGAGATGGACACATAGCTCTGCTATATCATGAAGTGGAAGTTGAGATATATCTCCTTTTCCCATCATGTTCAAAATATCTATCCATTCATCTCTAATGGCTTTTAATAGAAGGGCTTTCAAGGTTTCCTCATCTAGGTTATTCATTTTTGCTCTTTTCAGGTTGTATTGAAATCTTTCAAGTAAATCCTCCAAGTTTTCATCTTCTTTTTGCACCATTTTGAATACCTCATCCTTATGATTGGTGGGCATACAATAGTCCAGGTATCTATCCAAAAATGTTTGTTTCATATCATTCCAAGTCCTAATAGATTGAGTGACTAATCCCATGAACCATTTTAGAGCAGCTCCCTTCAATGTTGAAGGAAACAATTTGAGTTTTTGAGAGTCTTCCATATAATCATAAGTTCAGCACACGACTTCAAACTCAAATAGAAATGTTTCAGGATCCTCACTTCGCAACCAATAAAAGTTTTGGAGGACAGATGGTGAGATGTTTTTCATTGTTGTTCGAGATTCCTCATCAACTATAGGAAATCCAAATGAGTTATCTCCATCCCTATTTCCCCGGTTGTTACCTATACCTCCTCCATTGTTTCCTCCTCCTATACCTCTACCTCTTCCTCCTCCAAATCCGTTTACTAATTCCTCTATCATGATAGTTTCCTCAGAGATTTCAGAGTCCTCTGTTTCTTCTACTAATGGCGAATGAGGAGGAATTTCTCCCTCTTCTTCTTCAGGTGATTCTACTTCCTCAATTACAATGTGTTTTCCTGTAGAAGTAAAGAAAGGGTCTTTTTCTAACTCAGATTTGGTGGATAGTGTGGGAGAGTCTCCTAATTAAGCTACTGCCTCTTGAATTCCAGGAATCCTAAGGCTAGGAGTGTGAGTTGGATATGATGGAGGTGTATCTTTTCTATACCTTGAAGTAGATGGAGTTGTAAAAATCGAACTCTTGGCCCTAGTTATAAACCTTCCCCTAGAATCTCTTGCTCTATGCATGTCATTTTTATTTTTTTTTCTTCAAGTCAGGCTAATAATTCTCTTTTTGATCTTCCAAATCACTCTAGGTGCAAGAAGAGAGCATACTCAAGAAATTATTGAACCAATAACTCTCTTTTCTGATCCTCCAGGTCACACTAGGTGCAAGAGGAGAGCATACTTTGAGAAGTTATCAATTTTTACCTTGAAATTTTCTTGTTTTTTTTTAAGAAATTGGCTACCTAGTTTCACTTCCCCGGCAATGGTGCCAAAATGTTTGGTCAATTTAGTGTGTCATAAATTGCTATATAAATTGTCAATCCGGGAGTCGTAAACTGCTGAAGTGAAGTGCACTATATATGCAAGATAACTGATTTTTTACTTCTTTGTCGTTTTTTATTTTTGGTTTGTTTTTGGGTTTATCTTTTGTTGATTCCCTAATGTGAGATGGAAAAATTAAAAGTCAAGTATGGATATAAGTGTTCAAGGCAATGGTGACCTCTACAATGATTTTCAAACTTCAAAGTTCTCAAAGAGGTTTTAAAACTTGCAATGATGAAATCAATTCCTAAGAGAAAATAAAAATGTACCTAAATTCTAATTAAACCAAACAGTGAGCTAGTGACTATGAAACCCAGTATCCTTGCTCTTGTATAAAAAGAAAACTGAACTCAAAGCAATTCAAAAACTGTAAGAAAAGTAAACTAAATCATATTACATCAACTCATATTCTGATCCCTCACCATTCGACTCGCTCTGGCTATAGGAGGTAATCATAAACAAATTGAGTAATATTATATCTAAATTGCATAAAATGAAACTAAGATCAAACTACGCATTCATACTTCAATCCCTCACCATTCGACTCGCTCTGGCTATAGGAGGTAACTGAAAATGACATGAGTAATCTAATCACTAACTTGCAGAAAAATAAACTAATATCAAACTACGCATTCATACTTCAATCCCTCACCATTCGACTCGCTCTGGCTATAGGAGGTAACTGAAAATGACAAGATTAGTCTAATATCTATCTTGCAGAAAAGTAAATGAACAAAACAAAACTGAAAGAAATAAACAGTGCTGGAATTAGAACTAAGAAAATAAATCAGCAGAAGGACAAGATAATTTCATGTCATTAGTCATTAAAAAGCTATGTGCAATTGCCCGGGCTGTCTATTAGAACCTGAAAGAAAAACACTGATCAATTAACAGTCATTAGAAAGCATAAAAGAAACTATGGACATCAATCAACATGAATACCATAAGAAGTGTAATATATACAAGCAAACGATTATGGCATCAGGAACGTAAAGGAAGAAAGCATGAAACTATAAAGTAATTACAGAACCTTGGTGTACAGGGGCCCTCTACAACCTCGGCCAATCAGCAATCAATCACAAATTGAACTTAAAAACACCGTCTTCTCATGTATTAAAATGCAGTCATAACGTAAGGATTAAGTCATGGCACAATGGGCTCGTAAAACAGTCAAAATTACATACACAAAGCTAGCTAATATGCGTATGAGAACGCGCTATTTATAACTGAGGATGATACAACTACTTCCTAAAATCTGCGCTGATAAATAGACACGTGAATAACCACGTCCAGAAATCTAGCATGATGGTAGCCGTGACAATTAAATCCAAGGAGGGTGGCTGTTAGATTTGGTTCACGGAGCAGTCCACAGGTGTTAGCACGCCTCCTGAGATTGAGGAATTTTCCACACAAGTCTTCATGTGGTGAAAAATAGAGTTCTGCCACCGTAAAACTCTTAGGTTGACCACCGCTTTGACTGTCCTTGACCATGGCCTTTTGTGAGGGATTCGGCTGAACCAAGGGGACACGTTCCATGTCCACATCATTTGCAGCTTGCTCATGTGGCCGGATTCTCTAGTAGACACCTGTAACATAGACTTCAACAAAAATGCTGCGGAAAGTTGAGCTGGCTGCGGGAAGTGACAAGATTCCGCAGCTGACTGAGCAAAAATCTAGATCAAACAGCAGTCACAAGACATAGTTAGGAAACCATTTTATATTCTCTTTTTAAACTAATATGCAATGATTTGACAGCTTGGTGGTTCAGGTAACTGGAAAAAAAGGCTAAAAGGGTGTATAGGGAAGATGCAAGTTTGGGACTCAACACCTGGTCCATGATGTCAACTCCTCCACATACTGCAAACATCCCTGCAACATATGTAGAACTTCCATCTCCATCATGTGTCGTCCTCATCCTATGAACTGTCCTCCTTGTCTACCTGATGCCAACATCTTTCCGTGCACTTCCGGACCCCATGTTTGAACTAGTTGGGTAGCTAATCCAACTGTCACACTCAAGCCATGAGAGTGAACATCCTTATGCCTTCACCAGTCTATCTCAGATTCTACCACATCTCGGACTCACCAAGAATCTCACCCATGCTCAGGTCCATGTAACTCCATCCCATCTGCAACATGTCATGATGCTTGATGCCAAGCCATCCCTACACCATCTGTCATACCTGCTCAACCTGTTTTAAGGACTCACTGCCATGAGCAGCTAACAATGAACCCCATCTTCTTTCTCATCTACGAAGATGTGGAGGGAGTAGAGCCTGAAGGCTCACCCTCACTAATCAATTCAATCCATCTGTTAGGATCTTCTATCTCCATCCTTTGTAGATAAGTGACCCGATCCTCCTCCCGGACATTCGGCCTCACATATGCCTCATCATCATCATCATCATCCTCGACCACTTCTAGCCTTCTTGACAAATCCAAGATACTATCTGAAAGTGTCCTGATGACCAATGACTACTCGGTAAGCTTTGTCTCAACCGTAGACAACCGCTTACTCATGTCTTCCATCCGCTTCTCATCCTCCATTTGCATCACTGCCAACTTACAATCAGGCTTTGTCACTCCAATGGTTGGTACACCAATGGGTACATCCTCCCTTCCATCGTAAATATATAGCCTCTTCAAATGTGGAACAATCATAGCATCAAATTGTTTCAAGAATTCCATTCCCAGCACAGCTTCGTAGTCATCAATCCGCACTATAGTGAAGTCGACCTTCCCTGTCCATTCACCTAGTGTTGTGTCCACCTTTTCAGCTACACCAAGAATACTATCAGGAGGAGAATTGACTGTCTTCATCTGTGCCTTCACCAGTACAAATTTCAGCCCAATTCTTCTCGCAGTATCTTCACCCATGAAGTTGTGAGTAGCCCCACTATCCACCATAGTGAGTATATCAGCACCCCCAACCTTCATCTGAACATACTCCAAACTGTTCCTCTCAGGATCCCTCCGAGAGATCACCTCTGTAGCAGCAGCAGCACCAAGTATCTGCATCATCCCCACATAAGCTTCTTCATTCTTCGTATTAGACTATGCAATAGCGGCCACTTTCGGTCTAGAAGGACAGTTCTTCATCGTATGTGGTCCAGCACATATCCAACACTTCAAGGCTTTCTTCATCTTCAAATTATCATCTGATTTCAAAGCATCATCCTTCTTCTTTTCTTTCGGCTTATCGGACTTCTTCTTCCTATCATCAGAAGTCTCATCATAATGCTCCACCAACCTGTCCATGGCAGCAAAAGCTTCCTCAAGTGTTCTAATCCTCTGCCTCTTCACTTCATTGTGTGCCCAAGGCTTCAACCCAATTATGAAATTGAACACCTTGTCTCTCTCCGCCATGTGAGGAAGTTCCAGAACCGCACTTGCAAACTCCCGCAAATATGTCTGAACATTACCGGTCTGCTTTATGAACTTAATTTTCATCCTTGCTTCCCACGTTTCATCCTGAGGACTGAAATCAGTCTGCAAAGCTTTCTTCATCTCATCCCACGAAGTAATGTCACTAGCACTGCCATTGGCAATCTGATCCATCCTCCTTCGCCACCACATCTTAGCATCCTTTGTCAAGAACTGAGCAGCTACCTTCACCTTTGTCTCATCATCAAATAGACCCAATCGTTCCAAGTATTGCTCCATGTCCCATAGAAAGTTGCCAGGAGTCTTTGCACTCCTTGTACCATCATAAGATTCTGGTTCCTTGACTTTCACATGAGGCACTCCTCCACCTGAGTTATGCCTCACGACCTTCTTCAACACCACGATCTCATCTCTGGCTTCATCAAGAGATTTCTGCAAGTCCATGATCTCTACAAGACCTTGGTCTCTTGCCTCTTCAACCTCCTTGACCCTTACTTCAATTTGTGTACACATAAGATTAGTGTACTCGTGTTGAGTCCGGAGTTCATCGAGCTCTTCCTTCATCTTTGAATTGGCCTCTTGATCTTTCTCGATCAAGTCCATCTTCTTAGTCCAGAAAGCTTCTAAGTCCTCCATATTCTCCAACACTTTTTCAATGAATGCCATAGTAGCATCCTTCGCACCGTGACTAGACCCAGCCTGAGATTCAACTGCCATTGCTAACAGCTTCCTTCTTCTTTGCGATCTAGTTTCGACCATCCAACAGCTTTACCAAGATGCCTGCAACTTGAACTAGCCCTTGTTCCACTTGTATGTGAAATAGCTTCTTTCACCTGCAAGTACCTGCTTCCACTGTCATCAAATGTCAAGCTTCTTCAACTCTGAATCAGCTTTCGGCTTCCTACAAGACTTCTCCAAGTCTTCAGACTAGCTCTGATACCACCTTCACTTCAGTGGAGGTGTGTAGCAGCTTCAACCTTTAATGCCCAAATCAGCTGCTCTGAAACCACTTGTCACGCCCCTAAGCTTGCGGTAGTCTTTCAACCGCTCTAGGCGAGGTGCGGCACCACCAAACACTTTCTTTTCACCAATACTTATGTTCGTGGACTACGTCTAACCACTTATCCTACTTAGTTTGTGTTTCACAACCAAGTATTATTAATGTTTCCTTTATACCAATGAACACCCATACACATTCATTATCATCAGCAATTATACATGAAGAACACAATTGCACAGTATAAAGGGAGGGGTAACTCCCTGAACAATGAGTTTGCCCGAATAATATTATACAGTCTTTCAATATTACAAAGCTTTACAAGTTTACTTGGAAACACCAAGTTTCATACTTAGCCAAATTTACAATCTTCGGCAAACCCGGTTGCCCAACTCGTCGGTGCCTCCGCACGGTCACTGCACGACTCACCAACCCTTCGTTCACCTCGTCGCAGTTTGCCCAACTTGGGCGTGCCTCCAAGTCGCCACACACGGGTGCCTTTGCACGAGTCACACCTCCGTTCACAATCTCAACACTTCACCAAAAGTCACACCGTGCACACTTGCACGACGGGCGGGCACTCACTCGAGTCACCCAAGAACTCATGCCAAGTCGTCGCACAAACCGGGCGCAACACCCGTGCATGCCTTACTCCAACCGGCGGGCGACCTCTACCCACGCCCTCACCCAAATCCAAGTCGTGTGCTACCTTCATGCGGCCTTGCCCAAGAATGGGTGCATCACCCAAAACTATGCCTTTCCTCTTGTGCGTCCACCCCTTAGATCTGTGCACCTCTTCACATGAGCGAAGTCGTTGTGTGTTGAGCGATGGTGCCAAATGACTCCAACGCAATGCCAATATATAGGAGTGGCAGGGCGAGGTCGTAGCTGCCCAGCCGACCTGCCCACGCCCTCAACGCCATTGCAATTCTTCTTGAAACTCAAGTCGGCCATCCTCCAAATGCTCCCAAGTAAGGTCGACCTTACTTTGCTTGTTGGTTGGCCCGTGGGTTGAGCCAACCGCTCCCCACGCCATATAAACACCTCCACGCTCTCTTCCCTGTGCGCATTATAACATATCACCGTCGCACATGAAGTCGTGAGCTCGCACTTCATCATTTCAAGCTGTTCGTTCGTGCCTCCAACCGCTCTCCTTCGTTCGATCGCAGTCACACTTCATGCCAGAGCGCGCATAAGGACTGCAGGTCCTTACAGGGGGAAGCGAGAGTGCGGGCAGGAGGACACCAGCAAGTGGCAGGATGAGGGAAGAGGACATGCGGCAAGAGCAGCCGGGAGCAAGCGAAAGTTAATGTGAGAAAGGACGGAGGGTCACCATTCCAAGGTGATGGCGTTGGGATCAGAGAGGGGAGTAAATACGATAGACAGGTGGAAGAGAAGTGCAAGGACAGAAAGGGGAGGGGAATAAAACATAAAGGAAAAAAGTCTATAGGTAGATTCATGCAGAGGGAGGAAACGAGAGCAAGAGAGAAGAAAGGTGGCCGAGGAACGAAGACGCAACCCAGGGACAGCAGCGGAACCAACTCTGATAGTCGATATGTTGCTACTCTGGCCCTCAACATCTTAAGAATTAGGATGCCTTTCTTTAAAAAACTAGGAAAAGTGTCCAGGATAGGTAGGGATTCTGGTAGGGATGAATCTAGGAACTCCTAGGACCCTGGATGGAAGAAGATTATACAATTCTTAAGGAAAACCCTGGTGATGAAGGTAGAGCCCAGAGAGAAGGGAACAAGTAGAGGAAAGACAAGCAAACCTGGTAAGGATGCTAGGATGGGGAAACTCGCTATGACCAAGTGGTGCCTATGGCTAGGAGAGAATGGTGCAGAAACCAGGAATGGAGAGGTTTCCACCATGGTAACCTCAAGAAATGAAATGCGAGAGAGTGTGGCCCTTATGATTCCTGTTGGGGACTCCTCAGGTAAAACAAAGGGAAAAAACGGAGAGCTACACAGAGTAAAGAGAATAGAGAAAAGAGGTAATCAGAAAATAAGAAATTTAACCAGTGCGGAGGAGAATTGGGCCAGGGTACTGTTGTTTAGACCGCCGAAGAAAATCTCCATGGCCAAGCTTCCCTGTGAAGCAAAGAATAGTAACTCTATCTATCCTGGTGGCAGTCCTATGTGGATGCCTTTGTCGCGCTGTTTGAGTGATGGATGTCGACGTGAGGAAAACACGAAGGTAAAATAAGAAAGAACCAGAAGAACCCAAAACTATGAGACGAGTTGGGAAAAGCTAAAAGAAACCATAAAAAGCCTCAGATCCGGCCCTGAAAGGGATACCAAACGTGACACAAGTAAATGGAAAATTGTTTGGATGTCAGTACAACATCAAATTGATACTTGTTATGGTTATGTGATAGGTCTCACCTCAAACTACGTCCAGTACAGAGAGGAGGCTAGCAAAAAGAAAGAAGAAAATAGTAGCAGATACGAAGACAACATGGCAAGAGACGGAAAGGAGGCAACCATGAAGGGTAAGAGAGACATAGGCAAAAAGATGGCAGAGGGGGTGAGCGGCCCAAACAAAGAGCAAAGCAAGAGAGGGAGAAAGACAAGACACGAACACATGAAAACCCTCATTGACGCTTACATGGCAGGGAACCCACCAGAAGTCAGAGCCCAAATAGCTGGCTAGGAGTGGGAACTAAATGATGACATAATGAACCAAGACATTCCCATGGAAGAATGGGAGGACATGGTTCCTGACCCAGGGAACTCTCGAGGACAGCACACTCTCTTCAAACAGACGATCCAGTAACACTGGGTCATGAAGAACGTGGTGGCCTGGGCTATGACTCTCAATAGGGAACAAGTAGCAAGCAAATGCCCAAAGGCAAAGGAAGACACCAAGGAAAAGGATCCCATCAGGGCATAACTCCTCAGGGAGATAAGGGCAATCCAGATCCAAACTTACAGAAACAACTTAGCACTAGGGAGAATTGAACAAACACTGCAAGACATGAAGAGGAGCGAGATGCTGGGCTCTAGCGCCAAAGCGCCAGCCCCAGTAATATCCTTGGACGAGGATTGAAGCAGAGGTCCAGTTATTTTTTGTTGAAGTTTTATGATGAATAGTTTTTACTTGTTAAACTTGAACTGCAATATAGATAGTATAGGTAATGCTGCTAGACGGATAGAGAAGGACCTTTTTAAATTTTGGACAGCGTTTAATGCCGACAATTCGCTACCTAGTTTCCTTCGGGCAAGTAAGACCACCTGGAACAAATGGGAAATTTGATTTTGAACAGATAATATAAACAAAGGAAGTACCACCAAGTTCACAAAAAAAATATTTAAAATTATAAATTGTATAATATAAATTAAAATTTATAGGTCTAGAATATGTTTTAAAAGTGTTTTTGTTTGGCTAAGAGTTGGTTTTATGTAAAAAAATAAATTAATGACTCAAGATCTAAAGGCATTTAGTAGGAGATTTAGCAGGGCTGAAAGTATACCTAGTTACAAACCACCATGAGATAATATCAAGTGACATGGTTTTCTTTAAATAATAGTTATGAATCAACCTACCTTCACAAATAACAATCAATAATATCTATCCCACTGTTAATTTGACAATTTAATTATAATAAATTTTCCTACTATTTAAAAAACCATACAAATTAAAAATTCAACATTCCTTTTTTTCAAAATTTTAATAAATACAAATTAAAAATTCAACATTTCTTTTTTCAAAATTTTAATAAATACAAAACAATTAAAGATACACATTAAGTAAAACAAAAATGATACACATGAGCAAGTGTATGGCAAATTTTCTATATCAAAAATTTTAGAGGGGAAAGAACTCGCTGAAATGATGGATAAGCATGCTGGAAGTCCAGATGTCAAACCTTAAAAAAAACAAATTAACATGTCGACCTGGATGAAGCCAACAACTTTGACAATGTTAATTATTAAAGTTTTAGATCACTACAATGTTAATTATTAAAGTTTTAGATCACTACAATGTTAATTATTAAATCACTAATGATATATAATACAGCCAAAATGTTATTATCATTTTTTAAACAAGGACATGGATGTTGGAGAAGCGGAAGACCGAGGAATAGTTGGGATTGTGAAATATGGAAAAAAAAATCATATTTAAAATTGAAATTTAAAAAGTGAAATTTTAGTTAAATTGTGATGTAAAAAAATTTACAATTCTATATAAAGCGTTATTTATAATATATATATTTTTTCATACATGGTTTTGAGTTTGTTTGTGTTTTTTTTAATGGGGTTTTATTATGTTCAAGAATATTTATATTAAATCATCTAATCGAAAGTATCATTATTGGCTTAATCACAAAAATTAATAAAAAAATTTCAAAAAAATTAAACTCATGACTCAACCAACTAAACTAAGTGCTAAATTTTTATAGAAAACATTATTTTTAATAAAAATATAATCATAAATATTATATTTTTATATCATGATTCATGTATTTATTAATGTTTTTTAATTTCTGTATTATAAAAAAAAATTATATGATTAATATATACTATAGCAATTACAAAGTAATTAAAAATAATAATAATTATTATTATAAATTTTATAAGTAATTAAAAGTAAAAAAGTTATAATAAGTATAGATTA